>CAWUFW010005139.1:0-1394959 GCA_963921515.1 Calotriton arnoldi
GTGACTGCTGTATGTGTGGCAGCTGTGCGGATGACATGCCTTTCATGAGACTGGGGCTGACGGATGGGATGGATGGTATGTTGTTTGTGCATGGTGTGTCTGTGTGTTT
Source organism: Calotriton arnoldi (assembly GCA_963921515.1). NCBI lineage: Eukaryota > Metazoa > Chordata > Amphibia > Caudata > Salamandridae > Calotriton > Calotriton arnoldi. The sequence continues at coordinate 110 of CAWUFW010005139.1, forward strand.
GATGGGTTCAGTGGTGTTCGTGTGCATTTATGTTGTCCCGCTCTGTTGCGTCTAGTGTTGTTTGTCTTACATAGGCGTAGTTGTGGGGTGTGTGGTTGACAGGCAGTAGGGGCTACATGGACAGGACTTCAATGGTGTTTCGGTTGTGTGTGATGAGTTGCACAGTGGCTGCCGTGTGGGACTATATTCAGTGTGGCTTGTGCATGCAGACGTGGCTCCTTGGGTGTTGCTATGTCTGTGATGGGTCATGTGGGGTGTGAGTCTGTTGTTCATGTCCGTGTGCACATTGTTCACTTGTTCGTGACGGTGGGCGGTGCTGCGTGTTCGTCTGCTACGTGACATGTCCCATGTGTTGGTCGTGTTATGGTCCTCATGCCTCCAGTAATCCAGCCCTGTCCAGTTTCCCACCTGCAAGTTGTTCGTGCGTGCACTGTACTGGATGCCACATGGCTCTAAGCGGGGGTGCTCCATGTTGCAGGTCTGTGGGGGTGGGGGGTGTTGTGGGTCGTGGGGGTGGCTGGACACCCACTGACACCGATTGCTGTGGACCGTGATGTCTGCCTTTCGGCTGTCGTTGTGCACTGCGGTGGCTGACACGTGGCTGTGGGGGATGCTCCTCCTTGCTGTGCTGTGGGACTGGGGCCTGGTGTGTGTTGCACTTGGGCTGTCCACCGTCCCACACACTGCACTTTGTGTTCCTGCCACTTACCTGTTACTTGTCGGTTAGTGCAGCTGTGGCGGACACATGGGTGTGGTGGGTGCTCGTTGTGGCGCTTCTGGCATATTTGGGGACCTGTTGGTGGTTACGTGGCTGGCTGAGTGTACACATGTCCCCACGCATCTTACAGTTGTTCGGTTTGGGCTGTGTGTGGTAGTGTCTGTTGCATGTGTGTGTGATGTGTTGTGTATTGTGTGCTGGACATGGGGGTGTTTGTCCCTGGGAGCTGTGGCATGGTAGTTGCGCATGTGAGTACATAGCGGTGTGCTGGTATACATTAGTTTGTACTTACCAGCCTCCACTCCCCTGCTAATCCGGCGAGGATCTCCGGATGGATTACGACTCGCACCTTCTCCTCCCACGCTTTGAAGGTCTTAAAGAGCGCGGGATTCCCTCCGCCAGTGACGGCAGCCAGCTCTCTGTTTTTGCCCTCCTTCTTCTTGACCAGGCTCTTTACGTCATTCCAACGTTTGTTAATCTCGACTCTGTTTCTGGGCAGGGTCCCGACTGCATTGACCTGGTCTACGATCCGGTTCCACATTCTGTTTCTGGTGGCTAGTGGTGTGTGCTGGACCATGTTCCCATAGATTTGTGGGTACACCTTGATGATCTCGTCGACCATGACCGTCAGCTCCATGGGCGTGAACTTGGGCATCCTTTGTGGTGCCATGGTGTTTGTGGTGCTGGTGCGGTGTGTGTTGTGTAATGTGCAGGGGGTTTGTGGTGCCGGTGTTTGGTGGTGGTGGTGGTGGTTGTGATGTGTGCGTTTCTGTGGTGTGCTGCTGTCCTTGCTGTGTCACTGTGTCCTCTCCTCTCCTCTCTGGTTTGCAATGTAGCAAGGGGTTGTAGTCTGTGGGAGTGCTGCTTTTGTACTCACCTATGTGGGTGTGTCCTCATGGTCTGTTGTTTTCAGGTGTGTTGTGTCTGGGGTTCTGGCCTTTGTATTTTTTGTTTGTCCGGGGGTGTTTTCGGGATGTGTACTGTGCTTGTGTATTTGTGCGTGCCTTGCTGTGTGGACTTGTTGGCCATGTTGTGTGCTATTGGTTTTGTGTGCGGATGGTTTCTGTGCAGGTACGTTGGCGTCATGGCTTCTGCCGTGTCGATTCTCATCGGCGTTGTTTGCGCTGGCGGGCGGTATATTTGTGGTTTTTCCGCGCTCATGGCGGTGCGATCGTAATTTCACGTGCGGTGTGTCGGCCGTGTGGGCGGGCGGTTTTGTGTTGTCGTGCGTGTTTCCGTCCGTGGCGGGCGGTTTGACTCAGACTCGGACGATGGCAGGCGGTATTTTGTGTGATTTTTCCGCCGATGGCGGTTTTCGGATTGTGTAATCGTAATTGCGTGGTCGGTGTTCAGACGGTGTGTGCGGGCGGATTTTTGCCGCTTCCATGCCTGGCGGATTTATTTACGCCGGGTATCGTAATGGGCCCCTTAATTGTGTAAATAATTTATTTATAGTTTAATTTTAGCTGTGTGTTGTGGGGATTATAGGGGTAAAGTGTGGGAAGTCAATTAATTTTCATGAGTTTTAATTGGTTTTTTAATTAATAATATTTCTTTAATTGGTAATTAATTATGTTAATTAAGGAAGTACATTTTTGTAAAAATTTAGATGTGGGTTGTGAATTGTGTGGTGTTATAGGGTAGGAAATAAAAAAGTAAATTTATGTTATAATTAATGTTTTTGTTTCTAAATAATTTCTAATTAAAAATATTTATTTGTTTGGAAATTATTTTTTATTTTATTTAATATAATATTTGTAGGTATTTGTCATTTGTATTTAACATTATAATATGTTTTTTTAATTAATATTAAATATATTTGTATTTAAATTTTTAACATATTTATATATTTTTTAACTTATTTTGTTTTTAAAAATTTTTTGTTGTTAATATTTTGTTTGTTTTTAATTTTGAACTGACTGGAGTGAGAATATTAATTGTTACTCCTCTGCAATCCAACACTTTCCCTACTGTTGCACTCAGTGGAGTGGGAATAGTAATTTTGACCCCTCCGCTATCCAACACTTTCCCTACTGTTACACTCACTGGAGTTGAAATAGTAATTTTGACCCCTCCGCTATCCAACACTTTCCCTACTGTTACACTCACTGGGGTGGGAATAGTAATTTTTACTCCTACGCTATCCAGCACTTTCCCTACTTTTACACTCACTGGAGTGGGAATAGTATTTTTTACCCCTCTGCTATCCAACACTTTACCTACTGTTGCACTCACTGGAGTGGGAATAGTAATGTTTACCCCTCCGCTATCCAACACTTTTCCTACTGTTGCACTCACTGGATGGGAATAGTAATTTTTACCCCTCCTCTATCCAACACTTTCCCTACTGTTACACTCACTGGAGTAGGAATAGTAATTTTTACCCCTCCGCTATCCAACACTTTCCTTACTGTTGCACTCACTGGAGTGGGAAATTTAAGTTTGAAGATTTTTAAAAAGTTTAATGTTTTAATTTATAATAGAATTTTTTAAAATTATATTTGTACATATATATATATATATTTGTAATTTTTTTTAAATTATACAATAAATTAAAATTAGTAGTTTATTAATTGTTTTAAAGTAAATATATAATAATTATTATGTATGTGTGTTTAACTTTTTTAATTAAGTTTATTTGTTATATTTTTTAAATTTATATTAAATCTAATTTATTTTTTATATTAATTTTATTATTTAACGTATTTAATATTTATTATTTTATTTTATATATATATAAATCGATATTGTGTACAACTATATTTTTTACATCGATTTTTTCTCCAATATTTTTGTACTTACCTGTTTAAGTATAGGGAGTCGATATTTTTGCAGTCTATATTTTTTTTTTTTCATAACAGAATTTTATTGTTGACAGCCAGTACAATACAAGGGCCTTGTAGGGCACCAAAGGTATGTATACAGGGTGAGTTACATGAAAGTCAACATTTTCAGCAATAATAGAGGATTGATCACATAGTAAATAGATTGCAGGAAAAAATAAGAACTGAAGGAAAAAGAAGAGAGAAAAAGAAAAAGAAAACAACAGTGCCACATTACCTCCGTTCAGCAGATACCACAATTCTAAAGATAGGGAGAGCACTTGCCACCCAAAATTACATCGAATGATAACACTACGTAGATATCGATCTGTTAACGTCATAGCAGTGGTTCCTCAGCGGGTGACGGGGGGGAGGAGGCTCTAGATATAACCCCCGATAATCAGCCCACCTTGTCCAGATTTTGTAATACTTATGGGGGCATCCCCTCGCTACAAAGACCGGGAGTTCCAGGCCCATACGAAGGTCAAGCCCTTTTTTCCACACCCCTAGTGACGGTGGTGCCTTGTCTTTCCAGAGACGGGCGACATCTCGTTTTGCCAGAGTAAGACCAAGGAATAAAAGATAACTCTTATATCTATTCCCACCTATATCCTCTGTAATATGCAACATGGCGAGCCTCGGTGAGGGGGCGACGTCCCACCCCAAAACCTCAGACAAACATGTGAATACCCCCCTCCAGAACTTTGATAGTGTTGAACAGGACCAGACAGTATGTAGGAAAGTACCCTCTATAGATTTACAGCGTAAACAATGTGGGGACGCAATGAGCCCAGCACTCCACAGCATATGTCTGGTATAGTAGACTCTGTGTAGGTATTTGAATTGGATAAGACGCAAGTGGGCCGCGATTGCTGCGCTGCGCGGGGATTCCACAGCCTCCACCCAGTCATCCTCCTCCAAAGTCCCTAAGTCCTGCTGCCATTCCTCTCTGGTTTTGTGCAATGTAGTAGGGGTATTGTTGATAAGTGTGTGGTATATTTTGGTAATTTTATGGTCCCCCAGGTCACCCATAAACACTTTTGCCTCAATAGGGTTAAATTCAGGAATCTCCGTTAGATGAGAGATATACAGGGTGAAGGCGTGTCGGAATTGGAGGTAGCGATAAAATTGTGTGTGGGGCATACCATATTCCGTCTGGATATCGAGAAAGGACTTAAGAGTGCATCCGCGTACAACTGTCCCCACTGTATCTATTCCAATGGTCCCCCAGCCTCGAAAACCGGGCAGTCGCATAAGCTGTGGTAACTGTTCGTTATTCCACAGTGGAGTTTCCCTAGTGAGTCTGCCCCACCAACCCATCCGACGGAGCGCCGACCTCCAGATCTTGAAAACCGTGCTGGTGGCGGGTGGTAATTCTCGAAGTAGCGCCCCTGAGTAGAGAACCGTATGGAGGGTGTTGTCTCTCAGTAGCCAACGTTCCACTGCATACGCCGGGTCCCCGCGGTCACCATACCACCAGTCATTGAGGAAAAGTAAATGAGAGGCCATGTAATATGCCTGGACGTCCGGAGTGGCCACTCCGCCGGAGTAGGTGGACTGGAAACAGGTCCTCAGGGCCACTCGCGATGCACCGCCCCCCAAAGAAACCGGGCCAGGATAGCATTCAACTGACGAAACCATGTCGGTTTTATCGGATAGGGATGATTTTGAAATTGATAAAGGAGGCGAGGCAGGGAAATCATTTTGAAAATGGCGGATCTACCAAAGAGAGACAAGGGGAGATGGGACCACACTCGCGTCTGGTCGCCCACTTGCGTCCATAGGGGGGCGAGGTTCTTATTCCACGCCAATGTCGGAGACAAGGAGAGATACACACCCAGATATTTAAAGCCGTCTGGGGCCAGAACGACTTCCTGCGACCAGTCCCCCAGTCGGTCTCCGCCCCGCAGTGGCCACAAATAGGATTTTCCCCGGTTCATGTAAAGGCCGGATGTTTCGCCAAAGATCTGCATGATGCGGAGAAGGCGAGGACCAGATCGGTCGAGGTCGGTGAGGAAAAACAAGATATCATCCGCGTAGTGCGCTATGCGGTCAGACAGGCCTGGTGCCCACTCGAAGCCGCGCAACTGCGCGTCTATGCGTATCCAAGCCGCGAGCGGCTCCATAGCAAGAGCAAAGAGATATGGGGAGAGCGGGCAACCCTGGCGCGTCCCCCGCCCAATAGGAAAGCTTCGAGAAACCGAGTCGGCCACACGGACTGCGGCATTTATGTCAGTGTAGAGCAAGTGAATAAGGCTCAATAACCGGGGACCAATATTGAGGCGATTAAGCAGGGCAAAAAGATATGTCCAGCTTAGGGAGTCGAAAGCTTTATTCATGTCTGCCAACAAGAGTGCGACAGGGGTATCGAGCTTATCAACTGCGGTAATAGCATTGTGGGCACGTCTGAGATTGTGTCGCGTAGCACGGTTAGGCATAAATCCCGCCTGATCTGGGTGGATCAGTTCCGCAATATGAGGGACTGGGCAGTTTGCTACCACCTTGGCCAGGAACTTAGCTTCTACATTAAGTAGAGAGATCGGGCGATAGGACGAGAAGTGCTCCGGCGGACGACCCGGCTTCAGGAATACAACGATCTCGGCATGTCGCCAACCTGGCGGGAGACCGCCACTCTCCCAGGCAGCTTCCAACGCCGCTAGATAGGGTTTTAACAGTTGCGGGTGATATTTCTGAAAAAACTCACATGGATAGCCGTTCGGACCTGGTGCTTTCCCGGTACGCATAGTTAGCAACGCGGGCAGCAGTTCGTCCAGCGACAGGGGGGCATCCAGGGCATCTCGTGTTGCATCTGATAGAGCCCGAGGGGGAAAGTCGTTGATACATTTTTGTATCAGGGCAGCAGGAAGTACTTCGTGGGGGGCATACAGGTCTGCAAAATATGAGGCGAAGTGGTCTGCAATGACGGATGGGTCCATAGGAACTGTCCCGTCTGGGCCCCGTATACATGGGAGCGTCTGAGGGCATAGTGTCTGCTGACATAAACGATGTAACAGAGCGCTGGACTTGTCCCCCCATTGGTATATTCGGCTACGCGTGGCAAGCCAGTAAAGTCGGGCTTCGTTCAGGAGTTCACTGGCGTATGTCTGTTGCACATGTAACAACTGTCTACGCGCAACCTGTCCCGTGGCGTCCCTGCTAGCGCGCTCTAGCTCAAGCAATTGGGCCTCGAGTCTAATTAGCGTCGCTCGTTTCTGTCTGCGTCGTGCGGTGCAAAAGGCGATGTCCGCTCCCGAGAGTGGGTTTCATTGCCTCCCACAGGGTGACCAGAGACTCTACAGTGTCTGTGTTGAGTAATAGGTAGTCCGCCAATGATTTATGGATATGTGCCCTATATTCGTTGTCCCGCAGCAACCACGGCGACAAACGCCACCGAAATTGGGAGCGCCTAGGATCTAGGGACAGGAGAGCAGACACCGGTGAATGGTCAGAGAGCCCTCTGGGGAGGATCACAGCCTCAAGTAGCCTATGAGTATGGGCCCCCGAGAGGAAGATGTAATCTAGGCGAGAAAAGGATGAATGGGCTCTAGAAAAATATGTGTAGGCACTTGTGTCCGGGTGTATAGTTCTCCATGAGTCAACCCACCCTAGGCCCTGAACCAGGGGTAATAATTTGGAGTCTGAAGTCTCCGCGGCTCGGTGCGTGGCGCGCCACCTGTCTAGTAAAGGGACCATAACATCATTCCAATCCCCTCCAACTAGAGTCAACCCTGATGGAAGGTCAGTCCAGAGCAGCGTCAATTTTTCAACTAGGGACCACGAGAGGGGGGAGGGGCATACACACTACCTATACAAATAGGTTCCCCATATAGAGTCCCGTATATCACAATGAATCTACCCTGTGGGTCTGACCACGTACGGCTGTGAACGAAGGGGACGCTGCGATGTATGAGGATTGCAACTCCCCTGGAGCCCCTAGTAAAACCAGCGTGATATGTATGAGCAAAGCCAAAACGACCCAAACAAGGCGTCTTAGTGCCCGCTAAGTGGGTCTCCTGCAGGAGGAGGACATCCGCCCTGTGTCTCTTCGCTTGGTGCAGCACGGCCCCACGTTAAATCTTATCAAGTAGACCGTTGACATTCCAACTAAGGGTTCGGAGTTCTCTACTCCCGGACCCCGCTAGGGTCTGCGGCATAGACGGTAGTGGCATGTATAGAAAAAGCTAACGAGATAAGTGACAGTGGCATCCCTAGGAGTATATAAGACGGAGAGACTAGTGTCAACGACAAATAACAACAAACAATAAAAAAAAAAACAGCCCCTCCCCCACCCACCCCACCCAATACCTCAAAACAATAGAAGTATCTGTCGCGGTAAGCGTCGTACAATCGCCCCAACGAGGGCAAGGCACGTCTCCACACCAACGGTTCCCCATAGAACAGTCCCCAAAACAAATAATATATTCCTCAAATACTGAGAAAAGAGGAATGGGGGGTAGGCCTCACTTAGGCCCATGCATAGTGACATCAGCGTAATGAATAAACACGTCTCCATTCTCAAGCCCCAGTACAACATCATACAGTTTAAAGAGGGGAAGAAAGCAAAGAAGGTGAGGCAAAGTTCACCTGCCCAACCAGTCTGCATATGGACGTTGCCTGTGGTCCTCAGTCTCCAGGAGGCGACGGTGATAGGTGCCGCGGATCTCTGGCTGTCCGAGAGCTGGAAGCGGCTTGAGAGTGTGAGCGGCGCTGTGAGCGCGATCTTCGACTTGGTTTCCCTTTAAGCTTGGGAAGCTGTCGCACGGCCTCCCCAGAGGACGCCTCCGAGTCAAGGCATGGCGGGGTGTGTGGTTTGAGTTTCTGTCTCTCGTCTGCCCAGGCGAAGACCTCCTCAGGAGAATCAAAGAAAAGTGTACGTGAGTTGTAAATGACTCTCAGCCGGGCCGGAAAGAGTAGTGCATATTGAAGCTTGAGATCACGCAGCCGGGCCTTAGCAGCCGTAAACGATTGACGACGCTGCTGCACCAGTCTCTTATAGTCAGGAAAGATTAAGATGTGATGGGAGTCATGTTGGAGCCTACCTATCAATCTGGCCTGCGTGAGGATCACATCACGGTCATGAAAGTTCAGAAACCGGGCTATAATGGGTCGAGGCCTGGCCCCTGGCAGAGGTTTTTGTGTCAAGGCACGGTGTGCTCGCTCAACAACAAAGCACTTAGATAGAGATGCTTGAGGGATCCAGCCCATGATCCACGTAGTAAGGAATTGGTCCACCTCGTTGCTCTCGCAGCCCTCAGGAAAGTCAACAAATCGGAGGTTGTTCCTCCGGGTCCTGCCTTCGGCATCCTCTGCCCTAAGCGCCAGACCCTTGGTGATAGTTTCCAGAGCAGACACCTTCTTGTGGAGGGATGCGACCGTATCTTCCGTGGTTGAGATCCGGGTCTCTGCCTCTGTAATCCTGTCCACCGCCTTGCGGAGATCTTGGCGGATCAGCATCACATCCGACCTCGCTGCTCCAATTTTGGCCTCTAGAGCATCTCGCGACTGCGTGATTGCCACCATCAACGCAGCATTGTCCGGACCAGAAGCGACCTGGCTCGGTGGATCCGCTGACTGTGCCCCAGAGCCGGTATAGTGATCAAGCGTACTCTGCTTAGTGTTCTGTATTTTGTCACGAGTCATGATTGGTGCTGGCAGAGAGGCCTTCACAGCGCCAGTCAAGTCCGGTAGAGGCCAGCAAGTGGTATGTCCATACCCAAATCCGTGGTCGCGGAGACAGAAGCCCTGGAGAGGCAGAGAAGGGGAAGGGCTCCCCACAGCAATTAGGCAGTGTAGATATCGTGCGGCTCCCCGGTGGGCAAGGAAGCAGGCGTGGAGCTAACCCACATACAAGCCGCACCGGGGCCTAGCCCGGCCACCTCCGCATGTAGGCAACTCCCCGTCCCCCTAGTGGGTGCCACTGCCGGCCAGAACACCGTCGTGCCGCGAGAATTGTAGGTGGGGGGGCACTTCGCAGGATCTGCGATAAGGATGTAGTGCCCCCTGGCATGCACCGACGGCAGCCCCTCTTCATGCCACACTCGATGAGCAGGGGGGGCAGGTCCCTCGCAGGGTCATCGATGGGAGGCGAGTGTACAGTGAGCACAGTGTGGGCCGATGAGCCACCTTGACGCTACAGACACGCCACAAAATTGGGAAGGGGTCCAGGCTTCAGTAGTGGTGTATATAGAGGGCCTCGAGTTAGTAATTGAGCCGCAGGGGGCAGCTTTGTGTCCGATCCTATGCAGCACCAGCTGCACTCCACCACCGCTCCGCCAACAGGCCGCAGTACAGAAGAAGGCCTCCCAAGGACCCCGAGGGGTCTGACAATCAGTGCAGGTGGGGGGGGTGCGGGTAAGAGCACAGCACGGCAAGGAGAGCCAAAGGGTCCCCGGGACAGAATCGAGGTCACGGGGGCCACACACTGACCTTAGGCAAAGTCCTCTGCTGTCCCGTTCAGGCCACAGATCTCGGATTCACCAATCTTCCGGCCCACCGGCCGCAACGCACCTCGGCCGAGGCCCGGCCCGGCCGCGGTCAAGCCCAGGATCTCTGTGCCTCCCTCCGGTGTCCACACACAGCCAGCGGCGGGGGAGACAGTTCACAATTGCCCCGGCCAGCGGGGCCGCCGAATCGAGGAGCGGCACGAAGGCAAGCCGCAGCGAGCACACGCGCTCGTCCCCGAACCCTCCGCCACACGGGGCCGGAGAACAGCACCGCAACTCTGGCGCAGCCCCAGGCGGTCCTCGGCGCTGGATTATCACGCTCCCCCTCCGGGTCACCGTCAGGGAGCCTCCGGAGGTCGTCTGTGGACACTCGGCACAGATAGGGCGTCGCGCGCTAGCGGAGCCGGGGCGCGAGGGCGCAAGGGCTCAGGTGGCAGGCACCAATACAGCAAATGGCTCCGCCGGCCGGCTGCAATGACCCCCATTCGGCCGCCAAACGCCACCGCCAGATGAGTGGCACAGCGAGGCGCAGTGCAGGAGAACCTGGGGGGGGAGAAAAGCACTGATGGCACAGGATGATAGTCGGATGGTGAAACGGGCCTCCGGAGCTCGTCTAAAGCGCGTCCGCCATGTTGGACCGCTTGGCCACGCCCCCCAAAATTCTATATTTTTTCATCGATATTTTTTACTTCTATATTTTTTACATCGATATTCTGCCATTGAACCCTGCCTTCACATTGCAAGAAGTCCATAAAGATTCAAATGGTGACCAGGAAGGTTCAAGTGCAGCCCAGGCTGAAAGGTTTATAGTACGCACATGTGTGCAATGTCACGGAAAAGAAGGAGACGACAAATTTGTGGTATTCAAACGAGAGCGTAGCTCTGATTTACTTCACAACATAGCATAACATTGCATGGCACATGTTTCACAGATAGATTTTGAGAACAGAGGAAGCAGAAAATATATCTTACACATCTACATATCTTAATTCTCTTAACAAAGCATATAATGTTGGCATAAAAATTCATAGGCACGTATGTTCGGAGATGTACAATATTGACCTCCCCGTATGAAGTGGACCCTACTGCCAAGGAACATTCACTTAAGAGATAATCAAGAAAGAACATGACCAGCTCAATACAGTGTTGTGTATTTACAGAACCAGCAACCAATGAACTGATTCCCGCATAGTCCCTGCTCAGTGCACCACATGACTGCCACCAATCACACCCCTAAAAGATCATACTGTGGGTAACCCTGAAGTAGGGCTAGAGGGTCTGGCCTCCAGAAGGTCCCTATAAGCAGCCCCGTGCCCAACTCGAACCCTCATGAAGATGGCTACGATACATCAAAGGAGAGTATCCATGACATAAAAACATATATTTCGGGCAAAAATGTTTGCCACCATGCTTATCAGACTGTAGCTGAAAAGAAAGGATATGGGTTGGTGGGTGGTCACATGGCCCGATTCTGCCTCTGCTGTTGGAGGTTGGGACGAAAGACGTTTACCTGGGTGCAGCACAGGATTAACCCCCCCCCCCCCCACCTCTCCCCTCCCCTCCTGGGCGAAAAGTAGCTCCAGCGTGAAGTGATGCCTCTGGAGAGGTGTCTAGCAGAAGTGTCATTTCCCACAGGAAGGGGAGCAGAGGCTGCTCCTCATGGGGTGCACCCTGAATATCAACCCTAGAATATGGATGGGACACAAAATATCGAAGATAAAAAAATATTGACACTATTTTCTATAATTAACTACACATATATTTATTTACCTATGTGGTACATATATCTTCAAGATACGTAGATGTGGAGTTAGGAATAGTAAATCTATACTTTTCTATATGCACTTTATGGTATTTTGTCCCTCAGTATTCTGTCCTCAATATTCTTGTAGCACCATATCCTGGGAGTCGATATACAGTAGTACAATGCCCCCCCCCCACCACCACTGGGCCCATCTGTCATGAATAGAAACTAACAACGCCATTCTGCAATTTGAGGGGGGGGGAGGGGCTCGCCAACATTTGAGCACGGAAACTCCAGCTTAAATCCCAGTTAGGAGACAGGGCAACAATAGACCCTTGTTTTATGCAGCATTTCATTGTACAGTTTAGCCACTTCTAAGCATTTTAAATAACCGGTGCTAAAAATTCCCAATTTAATGCTATTCTGCTTCCAGACCTCATGAGGATGGAAGGTGCAGGCTGCTTTGCCAGAATTCTTGAACATGTCCTGCAGATCAAGGCCCCTATCAATGGCAAGCATCCTGCCAGGTTGGTGGGTGTGAGAGAGGGGTTGAAGTCTTTAATGCATGTTTTAGCCAAACTTCACAGCACTTCTGCCACACAGTCTTTCTGGAGGCTATGCAAAGGTTTCTTTGAAGCATCTTGACACACCCTGTAGCATGTTGGGCCAAATATCTGAAGCTCCTTCCATGAGCACCAAACTTTGGCAAATAGTCACCATTAAAAGCATGCGTGAGCCAAACTGTACCCTCAAGTCGCGATTACTTCACCACTTAAATCCCTTTATTTAATTATGAGATTCTTTAAATAGAGTGAGAAACGCCAGACACACATTTATTCTTCCAAAAACATGTGTCCGCATTGCTTTTTTAATTACTCGGTCTCTTGCACTCTTCACTTTTGAGGGAAGTTTTCTGAGGGGCTTGGTGCAGTGTTAGATGAAATTTCAGTTAGCGTTAGATTAGCTCAGTACTTAGGGGCTCATTATGATGGCGGAAGGACCGCCACCGCCGGGCCGGCGGTGGCGGTCCTTCCGCCATCACATAGTGATTTACCCACCTCCAAATTAGGATGGCGGTGGGTACCGTGGCGGATGAAAAGTCCGTCCGCCGCTTTTCCGCCGGAGGCAATCGCACCGATTGCCTGGCGGACGGAGCAGGGCCACTGATATGGTGGCGGTGCCTAGCAGGCACCGTCCGCCATACTAGGATGTGGGTTTGAAGAGGCATTTCCATGGCGGCGATGCCGCCATGGAAAGGCTGGCGGGGATTGGGTTTGAGGGCCTGTTGCGGGCCCCCCTTGTGGGGGGGGGTGTCGCTGCACTGGGGGGTACCCATGGTACCCCCCCTCATTTCCATGCACCAAGTGGCAGGCACCGCGTGGTGCCTGCCACCTAGTGCAGGGAAATGCTGTGCACGCACTTTTGACATTGCGTGCGGTGCTGCAGCCAGCAGCACCGCCCGCAATGTCAAAAGCCCAGGATGCGCCCGTCAGTATGGCGGTCGCATCCTAATATGTGTGGTGGGACCGCCGCACGTCTTGCGGGTGGTCCCAGCACTGCTACGATGGCGGGCGGAATCGTAATGAGCCCCTAAGTCTGAACTTAAGGACATAGCTACTTATAGTGCAATAGGTGCAGTGGCACCAGAGCCCAGGGGAGTGAGGTCCCTATAAGCTCCAATTATAGCTGTCTTTTACAACCCAACCAGGGCAAAGGGGAGGGGGCATTTTTCTTCCTTCCATTAGGGCCGGTGGTGCTACGACACTGTCTGAACTGCACGCCAAAATACATTGGGGCATATTTACAATGAAGTGGCGGAGTGCGGCGTTAGCCTTCCTGGCTTAACGCCGCACTCTGCCACTTCAGAAACGCAGGACTGCGCCATATTTACAACAATATGTTGCAGCCCTTCGTTTCTCCCTGCGCTGGTGCTAAACTTAGCAGCCTAGCGCCAACGCAGGCACCCTTGCACCATAGTGCAAGGGTGTCTGCGTTGAGGGGAAGATTGTTTATGTGCAGGAAGGTCTTTAAATGGCGTTTTGTAACTTCTATGTGTGCTGCTTAATGCAACACACATAGAAGTTGCAAAACGTAAATTTTTTGTTGTTGATTGTTGATGTGTGGGAAGGGTCACCTTCCTGCACATAAACACTCAATGGCAATTTGCTGTTTCTTTGTGTGCTGCACAATGCAGCACACATGGGAACAGCTAAAACAAGGAGAAATAAAGCATTTCTCTTCATTTTGCCTGTTTAAGACGAGGTTTTCCCTGGTCTTAATTTTGGTGCTGCCTCCTATTTACGCCACCCTTGTAAATATGGGGCAGTGTCAAAATCAATGGGTGTTGCGGTGGAACCCATTGCCCTCCCCTTTCACGCTAATTATGGCGTGAAAGGAGGCCTTATTTACAAGGCAGCATTAAGCCACGTTAAATGGCTTAACGCCACCTTGTGAATAAGGCGAGGCCCCTATCGCCACTACAACGTCCTGAAAAGTGACTTTGTGGTGGCGATAGGGGCTTGTAAATATGCCCCTAAGTACATTAAAAATTATATCTCCCAGGAGTAACTGCAGATACATAAGGGAAGCAGTATTGGGGCTGTCTCACTTCCAATGCACAAGCTGGCCACATGCAAAACAAGATCCACCAGCCCCCGGGGTTTCTCCTCTTTACCGACCATTTCCCTTTCCCATTCTCCCCCGTCCTTGCACTCCTCTCATTCCCCCCTCATTGTTCCCCTCTCTGAGGGACTCTTCCCCACTCTCTGTACAATCTGCTGAAAGTCCTCCAATTTCAAAGACATCAATTTTGATTCAAAATTATCTTTCCTTTTTTCTTGTAAAGCCACACAGTGATTAGCAACAGGTACTAATTCAGCCGTCTTTGTTTTCCAACCACTGTAGATCATTATTAGCTGGCTTCTCACATCCAGCAACAATCTGCACACAAAAGCAGCACCTACGGCTTCCTGAGCTAGCTCCGTTGGATAGGCTATGCTGAAGTATCTTTCAAAAACATCCTTAGTCGAGTTAGTCCGAGTTAGTCGAGTTAGTCCGTGTGCACTTGAGATCATAGTCCAATCAGTCTTTACCGAACACACATCCACCACAGCATTCCACAACGCAGCCTTTGCAGCACTCAGCGCTCCATCATTTCTGGGATCCACTCATGGGCAGGCAGACTTTTCCACCAGCTGATCCCATATTTCACTCGGCATCACCAATCGTAATAAATGGTTCACATTTGCCCAGTTGGGCTGCTAAGCTACAAACACACTTTGCAACTTCTATCAAAAATGATAAGGTTTTTCTCTGATATTTAGGAATTTTTTCTTAATGCTTATTAAGCCAGAGCCAATCAAAGTAACATGGACCATGATCCTAGTCCCGGCTGCCGGCATCACTAGAATGGGAAGAGGGGAAGCCTCAAGGACACCACATAAGAGTCAGAAGTTGACTAGATGGAAGAGAAGGTGAATGGGGTAGTGGAGACTACGTTAATAGAGGACAACTTCAAGGGTTGGGTCCGATACATGCTGCCCCAGCCACCTGAGGATTGGATCTTGACTTCCAGCTCAGATAGAGCAGAGCACTATAAGTAGCTAGTGTACACTGAAGACTGAGTCTAGCAGCATCAGCTGTTTTGATTCTTTCCCTTGACACTTTAGTTTACACCTGTATCACTGTTCCCTTACCTTTGTTGCTTTTCCTCTTTATGGGTTCCCTAGGTTTCCTTCCCACCTTCTCCCTGTATTTACTCTTGTTTTTGTCGTAGACTGATTACTGGTTTTTGCCTCAGCTTTAGTTTTTTGCGGACTCTTGACTTACCCTGTGATTAGGCTTCGCTTGAACCTGCTTGTGTACCTCACTATGGAACACCCATTTTGGCTTTGGTGAATACGATTCAACTCTCTGGTAGGCAGGTGTGCATTTCATCTTTGGTTCTCAGGTAAATTTCATGGTTTCATCGGGGGCTAGTTACAGCGATGCTGCCTCACACACCGGGTAAGCCGCTCACACTTCTGAAAACATACCTACCTATTAACGGGTTCTGTACCTTTGCTCAAATACTCACTTGCTTGTTTTTACTTCTTGATAGTGGATCATAGTACGAGAGCCCAGGCCAGATCTTCTAACAACCATCCTGCTGGAAATTAGTGTCTCGCTATCTTTCTCCCTCTGGCTTTCTCTTTCTCTCATCCCTCACACCCTCGTCCCCTAAGTACCAATAGGTGCTCCCTACTTCCCTGGACACTGATGAAAGGAGTGTGACCACCTCTACCACCTCTAAGGGGAGGAGGTGGAATTAGCTTCAAGCCACATTACAAGTGTTGTGACAGTTTGACAGACCATCTACTATGGATACAGAAGCCTAATCCTTTAATGATTATGGCAGAAGAAATTAATAAGATTTTATGTGAGCTAGAAATGGTTCACCAAGAGCGATCCTCTTTGTTAGGCAATCAGTTATTTTGTGAAAATTGAACTGGGGCATTACCAGCAGGAACTTTGCTTCCAACGAGTCCAATCTTACTCCGGGCAATGCTGATGCGGTAGTCGGAATTTCCACACCAGGATTTCTTTATACCCATTTTCTTACCACAGTCATCACAGCACCTAAAAAGTTTGGTGGGAATCCTCAGCAGTTTCAATCCTTAATGGTTCAACGAAATCTGCATTTTTTGCCTAAACCACTGCAGTTCACTACTGATCAGTTGATGACAATGATTTTTGGCAGAAAACGGTCCAGGCTAGCTGCACCTACTGGACTGCTCAATCTGTGACAAGGTTCCAGAGATATCATTGCTTGTCAACATAAGCAATGATATCTCTGGATTCTCTGACACCAGCAGATGGGATTGAGGCCGGCTGGATACATGAATCCACTACTGCCACATTTTATCAAGGATTATGAGAGAACTGAAGGATGCTTTATCTATGGTGGTGAACTGGCTTACTACATCAGCAGCACTAATAAATTTAACATTGAAAACTGTCACACAGAAAAAGAAGGAAACCAAGAAAAGTCTTTATAACGAACTGTGGATAATGCAGAAAATGTAGTAAAGTCCCCTTAAGATCTGATGAAGATTTCTAATATCTGAAAGACTCTCACTTCAGAGGCGAAAGCATGAAAACAACGTGGCCAATTTATATACCATTGAAGCGCCACACATTTTGTCAGAGACTGTCTTCAATTGGCGGAAACTACAGGGCCCGACCATAAGTGACGATACCCGGTCTACGGACAGAAAACATAACCACTGACCATTTCCAGAAGCCCAGACAAATCTTAACACCAGAAGGATTTGAGAGGTTTTTGACACTATTAGACTGTAGGGTACTTTGTTCCATGTGATGATTCCTTGTAAAGAACAGCACTCATTGACACTTCTAGAGGGTTTAGTGGAGCATTTATTAAGTTCAGAGACAAGTAACACCAAACAGACCCATCCCATCAGATTCCTTCTCAACTGCCCCACTAACACAAGTTTGAACATGAAAATTTCAGATGACATAGCTGAAAATCCATTCTGGAATTAGGAAGCAATAACATTTACAAGCCTAAACACAGGTCACTATGGTTATAGTGTTTTTTTATCATTCAAGATCTCTGATAAAAGAATATATATGGACCTAATTCAAGTTAAGGCAGTACCAGATTGGCCATCTCCTAAATCCATGAAAGAAATTCAAAGGTTTCGGTAATTCACTAATTTCTACAGACATTTTATGAAAGGGATCTCAGATAGTCCTATCTCTCCAATTACACAAGAGGGTGTCCTATTTGATTGGGGAAAGTGACAGGAGAAGACATTTCAAAGGCATAAAGAGACCTTCACTACTGTTCGTATTCTAAAATATCCAGACAGTGTATTTATTACCCTTTATTGTGGAAACAGATGCTTTTCTTATGCAGTTGGAGGAATTCCGTCCCAAAAAGACCCAGAGACAGTGGCTGTACATCCAGTAGCCTATTTCTACAGAATCCTCAATACTGCAGGAGTAAATTATACAGTATATGATAGATACAGTGGCGACTCCTCCGCTATGGCGGAGAAGCATCGCCCCACTGCTTTCAAGCAGTGCGAGAAGAGGAAACATAACATGATAATAACTTTCAGTTATTCTCATGTTATGTTTCCTTTGCTGGGGCTGCTATGCTCTTGGAGCAGGGCAGGGAGGAGTGTTTTGCCCATTCCTAAGTGCGCAATGACTGTTTGGTTGGCCGTCTCGGGCTGCCCAAAGCAGTCATGCGCACTTCCCTGTTCTAGGCTGCATTACAGCCTGCATGGAGAACATGCCCACCCCTCCGCCCCTGGCTGAGCGCCGTGTCAGGGCGCTCAGACCAATCACAACGCTGCACTGCAGCGCTGTGATTGGCTCAAGGGAGGGAGTCTGGCTGTCTGCTTCCTGTTCCTCGAAGCGGACTCAGGAGAGCAGGAGCACAGAAGACGCAGGACCCGACCTCGAGGTGAGTTTTATTTATTTCTAAACCCCGCTCCCGCCCTGTGACAGTCCACCGCAACCCATCCGTGACACCCCCGCGACCCACGCACCCGCCCCCCACCCGCGAGCCATGCCGGCCGCCCCTGGATAGATAACATTATGGCTATAAAACATGCTGTGGCTAATTGGCAAAATTACTTGGCGCGGGCTCAAAATAAGATGACAATTTGGACACATCATAAAAATTAACGGTACCTCAAGTCAAATTCATGAACCCAAGACATGCTAGGTGGTGTCTTTTCTTTTCCAGGTTCAACTATGAAAGCACTTATGGACCTGTTAAGAGAAATTGAAAAGCATATGTTTTGTCCAGACAAGGAGATAAGAAAAGACCAATGATCAACCCCCCCTGGGTTTTGGTGCAACAGGAAGAATAAAAGCATACACTAAGGGCCCGATTACGATGTCGTTCGGAAGGCCTCCGAATCGGATTTGGCTTTCCCGGATCTGATTCGTAGCCCTTGTTTCTGACCGTATCGTACACAGGTCCGAACGACCAAGTACGATGCGAAGATCGCGTACACGTCGACCGACTCGTTTCCGGACCCGAACCTGTCCGTACGACTCGTTCGTAGCCGAACCCTGCCGCGCAATGGAGCCGAATTCCGAACGAGCGAGTACGATGCACGATTCGGACAGCCGCCTCGGTCTCAGCGAGACGAAACGGCTGTCAGAATCATACTTTGGGGGGCCGTAGCAGGCCCCCCTTCACACGGGGCTCTCCAAATCTGTCACGGGGTGAGCCCATGGGTCCCCCCAATCCAGGTATGCACAGTGTGGCGGGCACCGTGAGGTGCCCGCCACAGGGTGTATGCTTTTCCCCACCCACCCCTTTTCTGCTATGGGAGCCTGTGTACGCGTCTGTACCTCGGCTCCCATAGAGTTCAATGGGAGTCCGAGCGAACCGAGTCCGTAAGCATAGAGCTGCATCGTACTCGCTCGTTCGGGCTCCCGGAGCACGTTTCGCTCGGAAAGCCCTCCGGATCCGAGTCGTACGGAGGGCTTTCCTAGCGAGATCGTATTCGGGCCCTAAGACGTGGTTACAGTCCTTAAAAGAAAAATATCAGACTCTCAACATAAAAGAATGGATTGCATGAAGTCCTGAACTCTGAAGGATAGAAAAGAATTGTGGCACAAAGGAAAGATTGATATTCCAAAATTTCAAGAACTAATCATAAGATAAGGACATGCATCCCGGTAGAAGTACTTCCAGCGAGACTTGATAGTAGACCAATTTTCATGGGCACAAATGAGGAGAGACATTGAGAAATTTGTGGGGAAAAACAATGCAGCGTCTGTGCACAAAGCAAGGTCCCTCGACGAAAACCTAGTAGAATCATTGCAACCATTGACAAGCCCTCAACAATCATGGGCACAGATTACAGATTTACCCTTATCAGAAGGAAAGGCTGTGCTCCTGCTAACAGTCAACTACCTCACCAAAATAAGACACTTTATTTTGTTGGAAAATTTTCCCACTCTGCCCACCCTTGCATCAGAGTTTCTCCAGGAAGTCATCAGATTGCATGGATTCCCTATGTCATTTTTACTTAGAGATGGTCTCAATTCATAGGTTGATTTTGGAGAACCCTGCTGACCCAATTTGGGGAAGAATATTTTATGTCCACAAGTTAGCATCCCTGGACAGACGGAAAGACTGAATGAGACCCTTGACTGATATCTTACGTGTTTAACCATTTGGTTGTATGGCAGTGTTGTATGACACTATATCAAGAAAAATAATATTGACATACACAAATATTGCCAAACAAATATCAAAAACATGCCCTATACTTAAACAGTAAAGACAAAAATATTGTAGAAATAAATATCTAAAATACAACAATATATTAAATAAAGAAATAACAAATATCTCCTACACATAAAAAATAAGGAAACATAACAACCCTCATGTAAACCAAAATATCAAACATAAAATCTAAATAATTCTAAATAAAACACACAATATTACATTAAAGTTATACACACACATAAAAATATGTCAAAGTAAAATTAATGTACATTAACTAAATAAAGAAAACACTAATTAGCATTTATAATGAATTGTGCAAAAAAACCTCTAACTAGTCTCCAACCAACCAATCAAATTAAATTTCAAAGCAGTTCACACATAAAAACATTTTTCCAATTAGCAAAAAGTATAAAAATGGCCATTAAAATGCACAACAAAATGCTTCCTCGAAAAAGAATTACAGCAGAACATCATCACTCTGTTGGATTGCAAACCTACCAAAGAAGACCGCAACATTTCAGTGAACCACAAAATACTACAAAGTAAGTTTAACAATCTATGAAAGCGAGCAAAATTCATAACTAACTAAAAGTCTGTTAAGATAACAAATAACTAAAACTAGTTGCATCCTCTACCAGGAGGAAAACCACTAAAAGGAAAAGAAAAGAAGGAGCAGGGGTATATTCACAACCTGCATTTTGTACTATGTTTAGTAGTACTACAATAGTAGTACTAAAATACAACAAAAAACTAGTCACAAACCTACAAGTGTAATCTCCACCTCTCCTATCTTTTCTATGGGGAGATCCTCACACACCTAAGTTTGCTACTTATTATTAAATGTGGGCAGGACCTGGTGGCATATTTACCACAAAATGGGAGGGGTTTAGGGTGATGTAAGGAGGGGTTTAGGGAGTGATATGCACCCATCCACAAAAGATAAAGTCCATTGCTGTTCAGAAACTGCACTTCAAAAATTACTACAACCAAAAAGGGACCAAAACCAGTATTAAATTACTCCAGCTCAGAACCGGGGTAAGTCCAGCACCCCCTATGGCCAACCATGGGTACTACAACACCCTCCCATAGAAATCAAATTACGTAGAATTATTAAAAATATAAATAAATATAATGTAATGTTTTAAAAAGACTAAAAATAAACACTATTTATCATTTAATCATTAACAGCCTTTTTTAATTTTATAATTAATGTAACATTATTTTTTATTACAATATAATTAAATTAGTTTTAATTCATTCATTTGAATCCCAACAACACTTTAAATAATTATTAATTCATAATACTTTTTTAATTAGTTTGGGTGGTAATGTATTTTTTAATTGAAACTTCAGAAAGATATTTTCAATGTAATTTAATATATTTAGATTAATTAAAGATTTAATTAAAAATTAAAGTAATAGGCTGTAACATTTTTTCACTTTGATCTACATTTTAAATAATATTTCTGTACCAGTGGTTTATTATGTTGTGCGGTGCTGGCCTAACTCCATCTCTGGGCTGGAGTAATTATATTACTGTTTTGGGTCCCTTTTTCGCTTTAGTAACTTTAGAAGTGCGGTTTCGGAATAGCAATGGGAGTATTCTTTTGTGGGTGGGCGCATGTCCCTCCCTAAACCCTTCCCTAACCCTAGAAGCAGCATGCTATTGTAGTACTCCAAAACGTACTATAAAATTAAGTTTGTGAATGCGCCCCTTAGTCTCTAGTGCGGAGTAATAATCAGTCATGCAGGACTGGCCTTCAGATCATGACTACACGGGCTTTCATTGCTCTGGGTACTTTTGGCAAGAGCCTGTGGTGAAGAAAAAAAAATTTGAAAGCAAAAGCTGTAATTAGTACAAATTGACCTTCCATAGCTGATGCTCGATCTCACAGAAAGATCTTCATGTCCAGATATTAGGGAGCTTGGACAGGCTCTGCAGATGCAGGAAGAGGAGAGGCGGCGCGACGAGACGCGACGCTGGAATGGCCGGCGGCAAAAGGTAAGTTTTATTTATTTTTTAAATTGTATTTCCTCCGCACGACCCAACCCACCCCACCACCCTTTGTTTATGGCGGCTGAAGCTGGGAAAATCTTTTTGTTTTTTGTAGCTGATGCTTTCTGCCTGAAACAGTTGCTCATCTTGTCACTCATGTCATTACTAGAATTTAAATATTTTACCTTTGGGCTTCAAAGAGCACGCAGAGAGCTCACAACAAGCCAAGGACACAACTGCACTTAAGGTTGATGCTTCCTTAAGGCAAGGTAATGTGGCAACCGTAGGGCATGACCTAGAGGTTTGTGCTGAATTGCTGTAAAAGGCAACACATCAGGCTTTTTCGAGGTGTTGCAACAGACATCACCAGTGTCTGTTGCAGACAGCATTGTATACAATAGTATGCAGAACCACACCTCGCTCATGATTTGATGGCTTTCTTGTCATTCTTATTTCCCTGCTTCTTTGTGGTGGTATTCCTCTCTCTTCTGTTTTTGTCCCTTCCTGGACCATAGATTTCATGACAGGACCGGAGGCTAGCATTATGCATTTAACTTTTATTGCCAGCTCTTTGCAGCACTTCAAAGAATGACATCACATTAAACTAAAACAATTCCAGAATTAGAATGTCCAAAAACAATATCAACTCTGTCGCAGCAGCCATCTTCCTCTTTTAATTGCTGCTCCTTGACAGATAAGTATCACTTAACGAGTTCATTTTTGTAATTAAGTAAAAAGTGTGTTTGTTAAGATTTAAATATTGTTGTGTTCTTGTTTAATATGTATATTTTTTGTCATAAGTTTTAAGGAATAATGTTTAAATAGGAAATGAGGTTCACGGTAAGTATTTGAGAGCCCAGTTTACGGGCGGTATGTTTAGCGAGGTCATTTTGGAGTAAGCTTTGTTTGCGGGGGTTTAGAGTATTTGCGCGATATTTTAAAAAAAGAAAAAGAGAAGAGAAAAGTATTACCGTTGCGCCGCGAGCCGGTTTGATTTCAGAACCATGCTCGCGGCGTAGTTTCGTCTCTCGTCACGAGCGCATCTGTTTCTGTGCGCGCTGTTTGAAGACGGATTCTGTTTATCGACACGAGCGTGTCTCTTTCAGTGCGCGCAGAATTGTATTGCGCGTCGGCTTCCGTAGTAAAGCGTCGTAACGTACTAACGTAAGGACGCATGGGGGCCATTTTAGAGAAAAAGAACAAAAAACGCAGTTGATTGTTACTGGAAATACCGTAACTGTCATCAGCTGTAATTTTGACAGACGGTGAAGGAAAATTAATTTAAAAGGAAAACAAGGGTTTGAGCGAGTTTATATTTTAGGATATTGTTTTATTAAAAGGTAGAGTTTGATTGTAGAAGTAGGTAAAAAAGTTTTAGAGGGGAAAGTTTTTTATTATAAGAGATAGTAAGAATTTAATTTTTGGGGAAATGGAGATTAATGAAGGTGCACAGAGTTCTAGAACAGATGATGGGAATATTAGGAAAATAGTACAGGAAGAAATGAAGACATCTATGAAGGAAGTACTAGAAAGTGTTCTAAAAAAGAAAAGAAGAGCAGTGGACTGCGATGAGGAAGAGTATTGGTCAATGGAGGAAGGTGAGGGAAGAGATATGAGTTCTTTTGGAAAAAGAGCAAGAAAGGAAAAAAATATTGAAGTTGGAATTCGGTTTTTAAAAAAAAAAAGAGGGTGAGCCTAGCGCCACAAAAGAGGCTGGTGTCCGTAGTGGCACAAAAGAAGGTGTCCTTAGCGGCACAAGAGTTGGTGAAAAACCCCAAATGGTTATAAATAATGAAGATTTGGAGGAGGAGACAGATGAGTTTGTACTGGATGATTATTTAGAAGACGATGATTGGGATTTAGATATGGATATGGAGGAAAAGGAGAGAAAAGAGAAAGGGATTGTGAAAGATCCTCAGGGAGAGGATATGTTTAGTCCAGAGATGATTCGCCACCCAAGAAGTACTGATTGGTGGCCATTGCCACATGTGGCGTGTTTTTTAAAACTGTGGATAAGGAGACCATTGGAAAAAGAGGCTAGAGCTGTGATGAAGGCTGAGTGCTCGCGTCCTGTGGTAGACGGGAAAGCTTGCATGCCTTCGGATTTAGATTCAGATTTAATTAGCTTTCTTTTTAAGATGGGACGAGATCCCAGAAACGGGTTAGAGAGAGCCCTTAAGTAGTGCCAGGATCGTTTGCTTGATGTGTTGGGGCCCTTGGCACGTATTTTAGATATGGCTGAGGAAGCCAAGTTGAAGGAGGTTCAGATTGATAATGAGCTCTTAAGAGGATGGGCCCAAAGAGCAATATGCTTTCTGGGAAATGCCAATGTGGCTTTGTCATCGGAAAGGAGGAAGGCAATACTTATGAGGATAAGTCCGAAGTTGGGGAACTTTGCTAATAAAGAACCTACTGAAGACCCGAAGGGTTATCTTTTCGGAGAAGGTTTGGTGAAAGGGGTTGGTAAATACGTTTGAACCTTTACCAGCCTAGATAAAGCTCAATCTTCATTGAGGAAGGTGTTTGGTAGAAGTGTTTTTGACCGGGCTGGGGCAAGAGCCCGTTTCCCTGGCCGGTCATTCAGCAGGGCACATTACCAGTCGCAGGGACGTGCTGCGTTCCGAGGTTTTCAGTCAGCGACTGGATTCTATCCTCAGAGAGGAAGATCTGGGAGAGTGCGTCAGACAAGAGGGCGTGCACGTTCAATCATGGAGTCCAGGGTGAGTACGAGAGTCTTTTTTGGTTCTATCCCTTGCGGGGTAGGGGGAAGATCGAAATGGTTTCAGAGAAAATGGGAGGAAATTACGAACGACAGTTGGGTAATTCAAACTGTAAGAGGTTATGTAGTAGAGTTTTTGGAAGAACCAGTTCAGTTGAAAGAACCAAGTCAGTTGGTATTTCAAAAGGATTTACAGGATGTAGTAGCGGAAGAGGTAAAGGAAATGTTAAGGAAAGGAGCAATACAGAAAGTATTAGAAGAAGATCGTGGTTTTGTGAGCACGATATTTTTAGTAAAAAAGAAAGAGAAGGGTTGGAGACCTGTGATAAATCTGAAAGGATTAAATCAGTACGTTGTGGACGGGCATTTCAAGATGGAGGGAATCCATCTATTAAGAGACATCCTTCAAGGGAACGATTGGTTGGTGAAGTTAGATCTAAAAGATGCGTATTTCACTGTACCTATAGCGAAGCAGAGTTGAAAGTATTTACAGTTCAGGTGGATGGGGGTATTATATCAGTTTTGTTCTCTCCCATTTGGTTTGGCTTCGGCACCTTGGTGCTTTACAAAAGTGTTGAGACCTGTAGCAAAGTTTTTGAGAGAGAGGGGTGTACGGATGATTATGTATTTAGATGATTTTTTGTTAATGTCGCAAAGTCAGGAGGATTTGAGGAAGCATTTATTAATGACTATGAATCTTTTGGAAGGACTGGGTTTCTTAATAAACAAAGAGAAATCTGTTTTGGAACCAAGTCAATGTTTGGAGTTTTTGGGTTTTCTGGTAAACACTGTAGAGAAGACTAAGTTTACCAGAGAAGAAGGTGAAAAATATAAAGTCAGAAGTGAGAGGAGTTTTAAAAAAGGAGAGAGTGGATCTAAGGAGTATGGCGAGAGTGATTGGTTTATTTTCTTCATCAATACAGGCGGTTTTTCCAGGGCCGCTTTATTACAGAGCTTTACAGAGATTGAAAGCAGAATCATTGAGGAAAGGTCAGTGGTATGGCGATCAGGTAATTTTGTCAGAGGAAGCTCGAGAGGAACTAGTTTGGTGGTTAGAGAATTTGGAGGCCTGGAATGGAAGGGAAATTTTGGGAATTTGTCCAGATTTTGTTTTGGAGACAGACGCAAGTCTTTTTGGTTGGGGAGCGTGTCTAGAGGATCAGGAGACTGGAGGAAAATGGAGTTTGGAAGAGAAATCAGAGCATATAAATGGATTGGAGATGAGAGCAGGGCTTTATGCTTTGAAAAGCTTTGGGAAAAAGTTAAAGAATTTCAACGTTTTGATGAAGATGGACAATGTTTCGGCAGTCCGTTATATAAACAAATTAGGTGGAAGCAGGTCAAGGAATCTGACTCTTTTAGCAAGAAAGATTTGGAGTTTTTGTTTGGAATAGAAGATAGGTTTGACGGCGGAGCATTTTCCGGGTCAAGACAATGTGATAGCGGATTGGAATTCGAGGTATCTCAGGGACTTCAGCGATTGGAAGCTGAATGTTCTCTATTTCAAAAGGATTTACTCCATTTGGGGTCCATTGGAGGTGGACTTGTTTGCATCAAGACTAACGTATCAATTGGAACGTTATTACAGCTGGAGGCCGGACCCGTTGGCGGAGGAAGTGGATGCATTTCAGCAGGATTGGAGCAAAGTTCGGGGGTAAGCCTTTCCCCCATTTACAATGATTCAGAGAGTTTTGTTAATGGTAAGGAGACAGTGTTGTCAGTTGGTGATTGTGACTCCTTTTTGGGCAACTCGGGCGTGGTTTCCAGGTTTGTTGGAAATGGCAATAGAGGAGCCTTTATTGATTCCGGATACAAAGGACGTTCTTCTAGGGGCAGAAGAGGTTTATCATCCTTTGGTTTTAGAAGGGGCATAGAGCCTTCTTGTTTGGAAGATTTCAGGAGAGGTGAACAGTTCAGAGGTCTTTCGGAACAGGCTCAGGAGTTGCTCAGAGAGTCTTGGGCTCCAGGTATCAGAAAAAGGTACGTTGGTGCATGGAAGAAATGGGTTTGTTGGTGCATGGATCGGGATTTGGTTCCCGTGGAGGCATCTGCCATAGAACTGTCAAATTTTTTATCAGGTTTGTTTGAGAAAGGTTTAAGTTATAGAACTATAAATTGTTATAGGTCTGCGGTTGCAGCGGGTCATAGTTTAGTAGGAGGATGTTCAATTGGTAGGGAACGATTAATCTGCAGGGTTATGAAAGGAGTGAAGTTAAAGCGACCACCGAGGCCAAAATACAGTTGTCTATGGGATGTGAATAAGTTGCTGACTTTATTTGAAAGGTGGCCTGTGAATAGGTTTTTGAGTGTGAAACAGTTATCAGGTAAGTTAGCAACTTTACTGTGTCTTATTTCTTTTAGGAGAGTCTCGGACGTACGAGCTTAGGATGTTTGTAACAGATGTTATAATCCAGATGGAGTGTTATTTAGGATTTTCAGAAGGACGAAATGCATGTCTTCTTTGATATTTTATCCAAAATTTGAGGAACATCCAAAATTGTGTGTGGTTAATTGTCTAAAGGAGTATGAGAGCAGAATGAGTGAGTTCAGATGTCATGGAGACGATCAGTTATTAATTTCATATGTGAAACCTTTTAGACCGGTAACTTCAGCGACCATCGCGAGATGGCTGAGAGGTTGTATGTTGGAAGCTGGTGTAAATTTGAAAGATTTTGGGGCTCATTCGGTAAGGGGTGCTATGGCGAGTAAGGCATTCGTGTCTGGAAGATGTTTGGAGGAGATTTTGCATGCTGCAGATTGGTCTAATGCGGATGTATTTGCTAGATTTTGTTTGAAACCTTTGGGTCATGTTTCGTCTGTGGTTGTAGCACAGCTTTGAACATGCATAATGCTAACCTCCGGTCCTGTCATGAAATGTAGATTCTCCAAGTTTGATGTAGAGAGAATCTGGATTTCATTAAGGACACGGAGGCTAGCATTATAAGGTAAGTGTTTGGAGGGGGAGTAATTTAGTAAGGTTTTTAAAGGCTTGTGTTTATTCTTAACTTGGATTATAGAACTAGTGTTTTTTAAAATGTTTTATTGTTTATTGCAGATAACCAATAAGCAAAAGCGAGAGGTTTTTGTTTATCGTTTGAGACCATCTAAGTCATCGTGTTATGGGTCCAGAGCAGCTTAAAAGAGGAAGATGGCTGCTGTGACAGAGTTGCAATCAAAAGGGAGGGTTTTAAGTAAGTAGGAAGTAGTGGCGCTTTTGCTGGTTATTTTTCTACGTGATACGAACTAAAAGAAACATGAAACAACTCTTCTGCGAACTTTAATGAAATTTACTCTTGAATGGACTTATGTTATTGTGACCTCATATGTATACACTAATGCACGTGTGCCCAGGATTTGGATGTGCTGTGACAGAGTTGATATTGTTTTTGGACATTCTAATTCTGGAATTGTTTTAGTTTAATGTGATGTCATTCTTTAAAGTGCTGCAAGGAGCTGGCAATAAAAGTTAAATGCATAATGCTAGCCTCCGTGTCCTTAATGAAATCTAGATTCTCTCTACATCAAACTTGGAGAATCTACATTCTTTACTCTTGTTTTTGATTAGCTTGTATTGCATCATCACGCTGCAGCAATGCAAGCGACAATTTATCTTGTGGATAGGGCTGAAGTTAATAAAACCCAAAATACAAAGAGGACACTTATTTATGCTCATATGACTGCTTTTGAACCTCACCTGTCAACATTTGCACATCTCGCATGCCATTTGCACCTACCCCAAGAGGAGTCAAATAACTTGAGACCTAAGATAGGTTTCCTCTTAATTCCTCATCCTGAATTAAAGGCTTATACTGGTTTTGGGGTGAACTGCGCCCAGTTTTCCAAGGAAAAATTCCACCAGGTTAATACCTGGTGGAATTTCTCTTTGGAAAATGGGCTGGAGTTCGAGAATTTCCAACAGAAATATGTGTTATACACCAGTTTCCTGTGTAATATACCATTCCAAAAGCAAAAGCACATAATCCTGAGCAATGTCCCCACTCATAAAAATGCGTATACATATTTTTTCCAAACAGTATTGCTGTACTGTGGTAATGAACTGGAATCTGACCTTTTCAATGAGTGTATGAACGTGCATTTATTAGTACAGTTGCTCAAAATATCAGGTGTTATTAGTCCATATGTGTTTTCACTGCCATGTCATGAACAATTTATGTGCAGATGCACAGAGTAATATGCTATTTATTACCATTGTTGAGTGTGGGAGGGGCCCATGACTCATGAGAAGCAAAGTCTGAGTGAGTCATCATGCTCCTAGCCTCCCTCAACAATGTTAATGAACATAATCTTATACTCTGCAATTTGTACAGTATAGTAAAATCTTATTGAAGAGGCCTCCTGACTGTTGGTAGTTGTTTCCCTGTGCAAAGTAATTGTAACATGTAATCTGCAAGTCAGTAAACAATTTTATACTATGGGAAAAGTGAGTGCGAGCTACATGTTTGGAGTAAATTTACACTTGGATTTTGTAAATATCCAAAAAGGAGAGTAAACGTACTCAAAAGTGTTAATTATTTAAAAGTATAAGTTACCTTTGTGAATCAGGCTCTCCCTGTTTGCAGTGACAAGGCATGCAAGTGGATAGAAATTATCTTTTTGTCTATAAAAGGAATATGCTTACCTGCACATATGTTAAATACAGCAAAGTTTGAATGTCCAAATTGTCCGCTAAATAAATCTATTCTCATTTAAGACGTAAGTACGATGGGTTTATGACATCACTTCAGGGCCGGCGCTAGGCATGGGCAGTGTGGGCAGCTGCCCAGGGCCTCGCTTTCAGCCCACCAGCATGGGGCCCCGCACCAGTGCATCACACCACCAAACCTCTTGTGCCCCTGCCGATCTCATTGAAGAAAGGTGTCTGTTTGCAATTGGGCTTACAGGAGGGGGACCCGCTCCCTGGGCCTCTCAGGGATGGTGTTGGGAGGCCTAATTGCAGGTGTGTCCTACAATTAGACCTCCTGCCTGGCTGCCCATTGAGAGACACTGCGGGATACCCATTGTCAGCACTTTGCAGTCTGCACTGTTTTAACTCTCAGCCCCCAAGCTATTCTCACACCTTCAGCCCGATATGAGCTGTGAAAGAGGTGCTTGTAGGTGGCAGAGAGGGGAGCTGCGGCCCAGGAGGAGTCTGCACAAAGCAGCTTCCGGAGCACTGAAGGTGGCACTTATGTAAATTAGAGGGGCCTCGCACATTCCACTTTGCCCGGGGCCCCAATATTCTAGAACCGGCCCTGTATCACTTCCTATGATGTCAATCCCCATTACACTGTTTTGCATTGCCTATGCTGAATCGACCCCCCCACTTATTTTTGAGGACTTGCGCCCTAGTTGCTACTTTGGAAAATGTCTGCCACTGTTCACTGCAGATGGCCCTCCTCCTTCTCTGAATGAGAGGACAAGACATTCTGTGACAGAACCACAAACAAGTGCATGTGGTAAAGACCTGCTCACTACATGTCCCACAGCCGCCACTGAGATGTAACATCCTCCACAAAACAGTTCCTTTTGAGAGCAGGAAAAGAAAAACCAATCTGGATCCTGCACAGTTGTACAAGGGTCCATTCCACCTCCTAGGGACGTAGCATTAAGTGGGATGTATGGGGTGAGACATCCTTCTAATAATTTCTCAGCTGGGTCATGACCTGGCAGTGCAGTCGGATCCGCCAACTTCTGTAACAATGACCTTACATCACTGTTGATGCAGGCTGGGTAGAGTGGGAGAGCCAACAAATTAACAGGGAAAGCAGAGCCAGAACTGAGACAAGGGCCTGGCTTAATTCTAGGAACCAACTATGAAAATACTTTCCATGTAATTCATGCAACAAACATCATCTAAAAATTACTGAAAGTCACTTCCATTTTTTTTTAAAAGTGTCTTACTTTAACACATTGAAGCTTTTCACCTTAATACTTCAGATTATTAACACTGCTTTGAGAGGCATTTATTAAAAAGCAATAGTTTTGAAACATGAGCTTAGAAATATTTATGCGTCCCCCCAACCCTGACGACAATGCCACTACTGAACTCAGAGGCAAGTCAGTTGTCATGTGTACCCTATATGTGTCTTTGATTCATATTATCGATAGAGTAACGTCATGGTCTGTTTAATCAAACTCAACAGGAATTTTGAAAGTCCACTTCCTGAACTCACACATTAGAGGGTACTCTCGTATGTGATAATAAAGGAAAAGGAGGTTCAATTAAATAAAATAGTTGCTTAGGTTCACACAATTTGTTCATGTTGGAGGGGTCTGGTTTCACATTTTGCAATTCATCCACTAGATGGGTATCTCTTTCTCTCACCTGTTTCACATCAAAGGGCACAGCTTTGTGATTAATTCTTGGCATATGAAGTTAATGCGTGGAAGCAGGCAGAAGCATATAAACGCTCAGCTTGTTTTGGGCTCAAGGGTTGAAGAGAACCTTGAGATGAGCCAGAGCGAGGCATCTGGCTCATAATTACAATGGCTCGCCCATCTCTAATACTGGGACGGCAGAGCGATCTATGAATATGTGTTTGATGTACAGACATGGCTGAGGGCGCATATAAGAATGGGCCTCTGCCTTTCACCAACTCCACATTAGGGTGCAACCTGCAGGGCATTAAGTGGGTCGGGTCCTGCCAGGTCTCAGATGCTGCAGTCATTAAAACTGTCTTTGAAACGGGTCCCTATTGGGTCTGAAATTCATATTAGTTAGAGAAACCAATGCGTGCTGTCCTAATGACTGTACAAAGCCTTTAGGTAACTGATATCAGAGATGTAGTTCCAATTTACATTTCCTTTTAATTTCATCTTGCAATCCCTATTTTTTTTCTTTTCATATGTTGTGTTTCTGTAGTTTGTCCATGCAACCTAAGACTCTTATGTGAGGTGAGTAGCCTCGAGGTGCATGGATGGGTTTCAGATGTGGGTGAGTCTTCATGACGGGGCACAAGTGAGACCTTTGGAGATGGGTCGGAAGGTAGTGCAAATTTCTCACAGTGCCTGTCAGTGTTCTGAAATTAAGTAGGTCAATTAGGTATACACCAATCACAAGCATGTTTAGGGAAGAAGCACATGCACTATAGCACTGGTCAGCAGTGGTAAAGTGCTCAGAGTCCTAAGGCCAACCAAAAGAATCAGCAAAAAGAGGAGGTAAGCAGGCAAAAGGTTTGTGGGAAGATCACCCTGAGGCTGACAGGTCTAACACGTGTCCCGCCCAGCTGAAAGTGGGGAGAGCTACCCAACCTCTAGGGAGTTGTCATCACTAAGGCGGAAAAACCTGGATAGATTATCAGCATTGGAGTGGTATACCCCTAGTGTGTTCCACCCAGAAGTCCATACCCTGTAGGGAAATGGACCACCTCAAAAGTTTTGGATTCTCACCCCTCATTTGCATGAGCCAACTGAGGGGTCTGTGGTCAGTCTGAATCAAGAAGTGTGAACCAAACAGTTATGGTCTCAACTTCTTTGGTGCTGAGACCACAGCAAAAGCTTCTCTTTCTATAGCACTCCACCTTTGATCCCTGGGGAGTAACCTCCTGGAGATGAAGGCTAAAGGTTGGTCTAGACCCTCTTCATTAAGCTGGGATGGTACTGCCCCTGTGCCATGCTCTGAGGCATCTGTTTGAACAATACACTTGGAGAAGTCAGAGGCCTTGAGCACAGGGGATGTGCACATGGCCTGCTTAAGGAAGTCAAATGCTTTTTGGCATGCCTCTGTCCAAATCACATTTCTGGTATGCTTTTTAGAAGTCAGCTCTGTCAAGGAGGCACCAATGCTGCCATATCCCTTGACAAACTTCCTATAGTACCCAGTGAAGCCCAAGAATGCTCTGACCTCTGATAGAGGGTAAATGGTGGCCACACCCTTCTGCTTACCGGCTCCTGAGAGCCCTGTCTCGCACTCTGCTCGTTCACTTGAGAGTGGAAGTTCTAGGCCCAATCAGGATAACGGTCGACCGGGAACCCTCACCATGCAACTAGGCACTGGTTTTCAGAGTTCGGGGCTTGACAGGGGTGCAGATCTTTTATATGATTTAATGCAAAAACTGTCAACCACATTTGACGTGGGCCTTTGACCACAAGCTTACGGTTACCTCGGAAAGATTTTGAGAGCACGGAAGTGGTATCATGAGAACGCAGGTGTTCTTTAGCAGGTGTTCAGTGCTCTTGACCGCAAACAGTAAACACACAAAAACAAAAAATAAGTTTTACCGTAAAATGCTCAGAAAGTAATATTTTATATATCATTTCTCTGTCACGTAACCGCAATCCAGTTTCGGTTTGAGCAAGCGTGGAAGGCTTCATAAGTAAAAATATTGCAAACATTGCTTGTGAAACCGCCAGATGTACCTGCAGAGTGTCACCTACGTGTGGGCTGACCTCATTCTCGGAATTGTTTGTGAAACAGCCAGATGTACCTGCAGAGTGTCACCTACGCGTGGGCTGACCTCATTCTCGGAATTGTTGAAATTTACAAGGGGGCTGGTGTCGCGGTGGATGGCACAGGTCCCTGCTGTCAGATTAGTGGAGCCTACGAGATCTGTTTTATATTAAAAAAATAATAGCAAGAGGCACTGGGCTTTGGGCCTATGTGTATGTACCTAAAGTGGCATGCTTGGGCCTACATGTGTGTTCATCTAAGGGGGTTGACTTGGGCCTAAGTGCATGTATCTAAAGGGGTGTGGACCACTGTGACAGGTACTAAAAAACTGAAAAAGAAATGAAATGGACAACTTAGATCATCTATCAGGGCCTGGCTGGGGGGGGGCCTATCTGGGAGTGGCATGCTGCCTGAGCAGAGCAGGGTGATACTTTGGGGTTTCTATTATATAGTAAAACAGGTCCCTCGTACATCTCCCTCCTCTTGTTCATTATTTGAACAAACTCTCACATAGTATCTTGCTAGTCCTTCTTCTGTTCGGTGCCTACAGAGGGGGTCATGTACGTGGATGCACTTAGCCTGATTGGACAAGCTTGGTATCAGGGTAACATACTCTCCCTCATCAGTGCTGGGAACCCATTCATATTCGTTAGGAGCATGTTCCTCCCTAATACTGTATCGACGTGGTGGCAGTTAAGGAACTGTTGGTGCGCTTTGAGAAGTGACAGGAGCTGCTACTTCTCGGAGTTCTATTGGTGTCGGCCCATTCTCATTCCCAGGACCACAGTTCATGACCTGGTAATGTGCGTTCTGGTACACTCTTGTGTGAGCGTAATTCATCCCTACCACCTTGGTGCTGCATCTGTTGACACATCTTATTATCATCTGTGCACTGCAACACACTAACATGAGCAAACAACAAATAGGTAACACAATTTTCAAGATAGCAGATAGCCATGAAGGCATCCAGTCCAAGTTGAACCAGTCCATAATGGGATCTGCGGCGGCACCTCCCTCGTCACGCATCCTTTTTCCCAGATTGTCCAGGTCCTGAATGGCCTTAGCAAGTGTCCCGTTATCAGCATCATTAGATGGTATGAAAGTGCAGCAGCTCTGTCCGATCCAGGCGCATACCCCACCCTGCATAGCTGTGAGCTGATCTAGAACATATCTATGCTCTAGAACCATAAGCCTTAAAGGCCGTAACTCTTCCTGTATTGCGTTGAACCCATCTCGGGTACTATTTATCAGAGTCATCAGTTCGTAGCGTGTGACCTGCAGCCACCTGGCATTAGCTGATGTTTGCCAGATTGGCCACAGGCCCCCAAAGAATTCCTGTGCGCCATTGAAAAGGCGAAATTCCTCCGGAACTTCGCTAAAGGCGTCGTTAGCAAAATATTGAGCACTCCTTCGATGCCGGTGGAGCAGGGTGACATCACCTGTCATGGGGTGATTATGCACCTGTGAAATGTTGGATGCCGGGACAACTAGATGCAGCTCGTGCACAGTGACCATGGTGCATAGGCCGTTCCACTGAGGAGGCAACTGGAGGTAGAGGCGTTCCCCGCATGCCCAATAGATGTCCATGAGGCTGGAGGTGCCGTCTTGGAGGTCCAAATTAAAGATAGTACTGTTGCAGTTTGTGTTACGGCCCACAGGACGTGTACCATTACCTACGAAGCAAAGGAGAGGATGTTTTAGCTTGTATGCTCTCTTCCATTTGTATATTGTATCTTTACCAAAGGTGTACCTTCTAGTTTCCTGTGCCCACACCTCCTCGCACTGTGTCTCTACGTCCCAATCAACACTCTGTTCATATTCTGTCTTTACAAAGGGTCTTCCTAAGGAAGCTGCCTTACATACCAGGGCGTCTGGGCCGTGCCATTTGTTGTTGAAATATACATGGGCCTGCAAGAGTAGCACAGACCTATACTGGCAGGGACATTGAGCAACGTGTGAGCTATTGTTGTCGTGCAGCGGGGGCTTGTTGTGGAGTTGTTTGTCTATTCTTTCTTTGCATACTGCCGGGGGCGATGTAAAAGTGAAAAACCCAGATGCCTTAAACTCATGCTCATAATTTAGTATGAGAGGGGTTTCCCACCTATACAAATTCTCCATTTCCCTCTCAAATTCTGACACGTCAGTGACAACCGTGTGAGTTAGATAATTAGAATCCCATTCTGTGGTGTTTACAAACACAGTGTCCATTTCTGCTGACACAAGCTGTATTTGGCCGTATATACGGCAAAGGAACAGATGGAGGAGACATTTGGCAGTTGGTGGTGGGACTTCTTGGGAAAAAATCATGTTGTCTGTGCCTACTGCATGAGGAATGTGTGAGCACACGTAGCATGACTCGTTTGTTACCTTTTGTCCTATTTTGGTCATGTGCCGGTACCACATGTTATCTAACAGGGCGTTATGGGCTCCATGATCCTCTGTTAACTTGTCAGGACGTGTGGAATGGAAGTTGGGCAAGGGTTAGTGGTGTGCAATATGAACCATTGTGTCCTGGAGAGCGGTGGCCCAATCTTGTGTTACCTCAGGCTTTGGTCTACGGGCCCTCCAAAACTTTGGCCTGCCCCGTTTAAATCTACCGGTATTGCGGGAATTGGGATGGCCTTGCAATTGTGGACCTATTGTGATGTCCAGAGTACCATCCCATGGAGTGGTACTTGGAACCAGGACAGCAGTCGGGGACGTGGGATGTGTGCTAGTGTGTGTGCTATCGGTGGTACAATCTGGGAGTTGTGGATCTTCGGTGCTGTGTTGGAAGTGTTTTCGGGCATGTGTAACCGCTGGTACAACTGGTTGTCCTGTAAAAGGTGTGGTAGCATTTGCAGAATAATACAGCCTACTGGTTGCTAGGTAAAACATATAGAAATTAAATACCGCTAGTGTTACTGTAGCAATAATACAGAATGTTAGAACAAAGGAGATACATATCTTTGCATTTTCTTTATGGTCTTCATCAGTGAGCATGTAAGTATCGTTGTCTTCTTCATCAGAGGATGAAAACCCGCTGTCTCCATGGAGCGGCACCATTAGTATGCCTTTTCCCTCCTTTAGTCCATTGGCTGAGGTGGTGGTGCGGGGTCCAGGCGGACGTGACTGCGATGGATCCATGCCTTTCTCTCAGCTATTCGTACTGCAGTTGGTGATGAATCTATCACCTGGAAGGGGCCTTCGAACTTGGGGTCCTTCCAACGTCTGACGTTTTTCCGGACAAAGATCAGCGTCCCGGGAGTGGTGGGAGCTCAGGATCGGTGGGGCCCTTTTCTTTCCTCTTGGAAACCTGGGTAGAAAGGAACTGCGCTGCGCTGGTTAGTTGACACAGATATTGGTAAAGCTCAGCCCTAACTACCTCCGCGGATGATTCACTATCTGTTTTAGGGCGTGTGGACGGGACCATTACATTTATGGATCGTCCAGTGACAAGCTGATGGGGCGTGAGGTGGTGATCCGAACTTGGGGAGTTTCTTAGTGCAAAGAGTGCTATGGGTAGACAATAAAGCCATTTCTTTCCTATTGTTGCACTTATTTTGCTTATCTTATTTTTGAGCAAACCGTTTAGGCGCTCACAAATGCCGTTGCTTTGTGGGTGGTAAGCTGATGTCAGTTTGTGTTTAATGCCTAGCATTGTGGTCAGGGAGGAAAAGATGGCGTTTGAAAAATGACTTCCGTTATCGGACCGGATGGCGTCCGGGATGCCCCAGCGAGTAATGACATCACGGAGTAGGAATGTGGCTGCTGCTTTGGCATCGCAGTGGACGCAGGGTCCAGCTTCGATCCAGCGTGAAAATGGACACACTACTACAATGAGATAGCGGTAATTTTGGCAGCGATCGATCATGTCGACATAGTCAATGTGTAGTTCTTTGAAGGGGCCTGATGGTCTAGGAATTGTGGAAGCAACAGTTTTGAGAGTCGGGTTTGGGGAATATTGTTGACAGATTAAACATTTATTAATGAAAAGCTGTATCTGTTCATGGGCATTGGGAATGAACCAGTCTGTCTGCAAGGTGGTGGACATGTTATCTCGGGTGACATGCGTAGGAAGGTGGAGTTGGTCCAACGCCACTTGCAATAAAGCCTGTGGCATCACAGGTTTCCCTGTTATTGTCTGTCTGTAAGTGAAGTCGGCGGAGTCCTGTTGTACTCCCTCTTCTTCCACAACTCTTTCTCTTGATCTGGTGCACTTTCTTGCATTTCTCTGAGGTGTAATTGTGCAATATGATCATATTGCTGTGTTGTGTCAATGTCAAATGGGGTTGGTAATTGGGATGGTGTTTTTGAAGTACCTTCATTGCTGTTGTCATGCTCCGTTGGAGGTAGTTTTTGGGAAAGTAAGATGGGGGCAAATGGAACTTCTGGTGTTGCTTGAGATAGGGGGCTTGTTGCTGGGGGCCTCTGGCTGCAGCCTTAGCTGCCCAGTCTGCCAGGGCGTTACCTCTGGAGACAAAATCTTGGCCGTTGGTGTGCGCTGCGCATTTGACTACGGCTACTTCAGCTGGTAGTGTAAGGGCCTCAATAAGTTCCTCTAGTAACTTCTTGTGAATGACAGGTGTACCATCTGATTTAAGGAAGCCACGCCTTTTCCAGCGAAGGATGCTGGAGTGTGTTGTTGTGGTGACGTATGCAGAATCGGAATAAATTGTAATGCGGTCATCAGCTCCAATGTTTAAGGCAGCTATCAGTGCTACTAGTTCAGCTGCCTGGGCCGAGTAATGGGATGGTAATGTGAGCTGCTGTGCAATGTCTAGGGAATCAGAGGAATCATTCTGCTGTGCTCTAACTACTGCAGCTCCTGTGTACCTGACTCCTGTTTCTTGATCAATGGTAGAGGAGCCATCAACAAAATATACAGTACTGTTTGGCAAGGGGTCCTCTTTTGCTGCTCCTGACTCATCTGGAGAATATGTGGCACAATCATGGGGGTCATCATCTGAAGTGGCAATGGGACGGGCAAAAAATGTGGCAGGGTTTACTGTGTGGCATTTGACAATTTTCAGAGAAGGCAATGACAATATGACTTTGTAACCTGACACTCTTTGTGTGGTTAAGGTTGTCTTGGCTTTTTGTATTATTGCAAAAACAGCATGTTCGGTGTACAGAGTCAGTGGGGAGCCCATTACAATGGGGGTGCTTTTCTCAACAGCAAACGCTGCGGCAGCAAGGGCTTGCTCGCAGGGGTAATGACCTTTCATGACAGCGTCCAGCATGCCGCTGAAGTAGGCAATGGGCTTATGGCCCATGGGATATTTCTGGGTGAGTACTGCAGTCATGACTAAACCATCACAGTGGGTGAATAGGTAGAATTCTTTTGTGTAATCAGGTGATCCTAACACCGGTGCATTTGTTATCTCATCTTTGAGCTGGGTGTAGGCTGTTCTCATTTCAGGTGTCCACTCTATTTTGTTGTGTCTGTCTTTGCCCATTTTCACTGCTTTCAGCAATGGGGCAGTTATTGTCGCGAAATCGAAGACCCACTGACGGACATAGTTCACCAGGCCGAGGAATTTTTGCATGTCTTTAACCGTTTGGGGTTCAAGAGTGCCATTTATTGCCTCAGCTCGACCTGGAGTGACTCGTCTGCCTGATGCTGACAGTAGCTGACCTAGATAGTGTACCTCTTTTTGGCAATATTGTAACTTTTGTTTGTCAACTTTGTATCCTCTTTGCGCTAAAGTTGTCAGTAAGAAGATGGTGTCTTTCCTGCATTGTTGTTCTGTGGGGCTGCAGAGCAGTATATCATCGACATACTGCAGTAAGGTGCTGTCACATTGAAAGTTGGACAAGTCTTCTTTGACAACCCTGTTAAAGACGCTAGGGGACTCACAGTACCCCTGAGCCAGTCTTCGGTATGTTAATTGCACATTTCGGAATGTAAAAGCCAATAGGTATTGGCTGTCTGGGTGCAGGGGAATGCTGAAAAAGCATTTTTCAGGTCGATGACAGAAAAGTACTGTGCATCGGGGGGACGTTCGTGAGGATGACAGAGGGGTCTGGGACGATGGGGAACTCTGGTATGACTATGCTATTGACGGCGCGAAGATCATGTACTAGCCTCCATTGATCTGTCTTCCCCTTGCGCACAGGAAAAAGGGCCGTATTACAAGGAGAGATACAAGGATAGATTACTCCTTGATCCAGCAATGCTTGTATGGTAGGGGCAATACCCTCCTCTGCTGCCTTGGACAAGGGATACTGTTTTATTCTTGGCAGGATAGCGCCTTGTTTGAGTGTTATCTTAAATGGCGTGGCAGAGCTGATAAGGCCTACATCGTTTGGGCCTGTTGTCCAAAGATGTGCCGGTACTTGAGCCAAATCTGCCTCTCGGACAGAGTCATAGCTGGGGGCGACAGTTGGTGTTCTAATTTCCACTGTTACTGAGATCGGCACATTGTTTTGATAGATAATCTCTGTTTTGGAGTAGTCTTCAGGGGATCCAAATAACTGGGCATCTGAAATATCTCTGACTAACTCTTTTGGTTCAATGAAAATGACACAAGCCCAAGTATGAGCATTGTCATCGCATGCCAGGAATGCGCCGTAGGTGGGAGTTATCTCAAGGGCGCAAATGTCAAGGGTCACGTGTTTGTCTAATGTCTGTGAGCCTGATGCTTGGGGTCTGAAAAGAAACTCTTTTGGTAACTGAACAGTGCGGCCTTGCAATTCGGGAGTGGTGGCGACAATAGTGTGGACAGCTGCAGAGAAGGCGTGCTCATCCACTGGACGTGCTCTGACCTGGCTGTTTAAGGAAGAATGTGCAGTGACTGCCATTATCCTAGTTAGTGGGGTACCTGGTATGGAGCAAATCATTGTTCCATTCTCATCAAAGTGGATAGTCATGTTTAGTTTGGCCATGAGGTCACGTCCTAAAAGATTGACTGGGGACCTGGGTGAATAGAGCAGTAGCTGTTCCACTACATGGCCTCCTATCTCAATTGATACTGGCTTGGTGAAGGGGACCCTTGCTATTGCCCCAGAAAATCCCTGTGTGTCCGCTATTTGATCAGAAATGGGCAGAGGGCCACCTGTAATGCAAGAATATGTGGCACCTGTGTCAACAAGAAAGCTATATGTTCTGTTATTTATCGTGACACTTGCAATAGGGTCCTCCTCAGTATTGCTAGTGCATGACAAAATTGGGCACACAAGAGTTGTCTGTGGGCTGTCCTAGCCAGTGTATCCTCCAGCCTGATATTGCTGGATGGTGCCCTGGGTAAAGGGGTTGTTGGAGGCAACAATCGTTCCTCCTAGAGGTACATTGTTTTGGGTTTGGGGGACCACTTGATAAGCAGGTACTTGCTGTGGCTGTTGCATTGGAACCTGCACCTGTTGGGCCGATGGCTGAACTTGAGCCATTATGGGTGCTTGGAGCTGTACTTGTTGCTGCTGTGCTGGTTGGGCATACGAGTATAGTATTTGGGGCTGTTGAAGGTGTTGTTGCGTGGGCTGCTGTTGTTGGAATGGTGCTGGTGCTTGGTAGCCGGAACCCATGTACTGCGGTCCCATATCTCGCATCTTAGCGCGGCACTCTCTTTGTATGTGGCCTTGTTTCTGACAATAATAGCAGATGATGGGCGATCCTGGCTGCTGTGGAAACCTTGGCTGTCCCATCCCTCGTCCTCTTCCCTGTATACCTGTGTTCCTATTCATGCTCTGTCTGTTATTGTAGTAGGGCTGTATGTCAGTACTGTAAGCAGGTTGTGCTGGCATGTATTGTACCATTGGCGGTGGTTGTGGCTGAGCATACTGTATGATAGGCTGGGGTTGGACTTGTATGTGTTGCACGGCAGGTTGTGCTTGAACCTGTTGTGGGGCAGGTTGGACGTTGCCTGCAAGAGCATTCATGGCAGCCTGGGGGAAGGATGTTACTGCCGTCATCTGAGAGACCGGTGCTGCAAACATGACTGTGTCTGTATTGTCTTTTTTTCTTATTAAGTTTCTGCTGTACCAATTTGGCAGCGGCATTCTCTATTGCCAACTGTCTATTCTTTTCCTGTTCCTGTCTCTTCTTGCAATAATGTATAATGTGATCTTGTATCTCAGGCCATGGCTTACATTCCATTGCTACTATGCCATCTAATTTTTCCTGCACTTCAGTGGGCAGACCCTTTTTATTGTGTGATAAAATAGTCTTCCGTACCCTCCTGCTGCATCCCATCGTTGCCCTAACTCCTGATGCCATTTTTCTTTCATTCTGGAAAGATAGTTGGCTGGGTCTTCATTGGGTTGCATGGTCTGTGACAACAGGGCTCCAATATCAGGAACATCAGGGAATTTTCTGCGCAACTCAGACCAGGCTAGTGTTCTGATCTCATTAAAGGAAACACCATCATGTTTGGTGTTTGTTTTTGTAAGATTGGCATGGACACGTGTGAAGAGATCTTCTGCGTCTTCTCCGATAAGGGAGATCAGCAGGCTTTTCACATCTCCTATAGCTATGTTGTTACCTGTGGTGTAGTTTTCAAAAGCTGCAATCCACTTTCCAGCACCCTCCGTAAGAGGAGGGAGATGTTTCTTGAGATTCTCTTTGTCTAGTGTAGACCACGGGATATAAATGGGGGGATCAGTGACATTTTTGTACAGCAGTGGCATCTGGCGCATCACTCCTATGCGTCGCACTGTAGGTCCTGTAGAGTCATGCTGGCGGGCATATTTTTGCCAGACCTTTAAGCTCTCTCGCATGTACTCATAGTCCCAATTCTCATCTCCTAATCCTTTTAGAATACATTCAACTGCTGTTGCCATGTACTGAGGCTCAAAAGAGCCTTCTCTTGGCCAAGGGAGCATTTGCGGTGCTAAGGGTTCTGACCAGCCCGCCAAGTCGTCTGAGAAGGGGTTAACTGCATAGTCTGAACCTTCTCCTAATGTCACTATCTCATTGGGAGTGAGATCATTGCTTGTTTGTGGTGCGCATGGTCTGCTAAGACTCATGTTGTGTTTTTTTTCATCCTAACGGTACGCAAGGAAGCAGAGCCCGAGACGTCATATAGTATGT
The DNA here is from genome assembly GCA_963921515.1 of Calotriton arnoldi. Lineage (NCBI taxonomy): Eukaryota > Metazoa > Chordata > Amphibia > Caudata > Salamandridae > Calotriton > Calotriton arnoldi. The sequence continues at coordinate 42,211 of CAWUFW010005139.1, forward strand.
CGTCCGGGCGCCCATGTGTCCCCAGGATTTTAAGCTTCTGTTGGCCTTTCCCTCCTTCTTACCACTGGGTTTTCTGCCTGCGAGTGTTCACAATATAAGGGGAGCTCACCAAACAAGGGATTGTGACCTTCTCGTACCAGTGGTGGTGCCCTTTCTGGCCCTAATTCTGGTGGTGTTTGTTAGGCCTGGTGTGTGTTGGTAACTGATTGCGTTATTCCAGAGGCGGCAGCGTCACAGTGGTGGGGGTGCTCACCACCTAGTGATTGTCTAGCCCCCTCCTCAGCTTGTGATTTCTCTTGTATGAGCTGGTGCAGTGTAGGTGGTCGTGATGGTGCTGGAGTGCCAGTCTTATTGAGTAGGTCTGAGAATGTTTTCTGCATGTCTTCTAATTTGGCTGACATGCGTCTCATTTTGTGCATCTGTTCTATGTGGCTGGGCGGCTGATGGATGTATGAGAGTTCTTTTTCAGGGTGCTCTGGTGAGATGCTTTCCAGACTCAGGCTTTTGCTCAAATCTACATTTGTTCTCCAGTTTTCGTATGGGGTGGGGAGATCTGTGAGGGGGCAAGCCGTCCCTCAGTCATGCACGGCAATGGTGGGTTGTGAAACTCAATGAGCTGCCTCTGAGCTGTCATAAGGCCAGATCCTTGTCCTTCACGCAAGGGCGCAGTGGGAGTGAAGGGCAGGCTAGTTTGGGGTGGGAGGCACCAACTTGGGAACAGTTGCGTGCCGGTGTCAAGGAAGGGGTTGGTGACCGTGGCTTGTTTAGTGCCGGTGTCATGGACGGCATTGCGGGGTGTACGTGAGTGGCGAGATGATGCTTGAGAGGCAGAGTCAGAGTCTTCCTCATCCTCTTCACCTGGGCGTAGTTGTGCAGTATTAACAGTTGGTGTAAATTTCAGTGACAGTTGTGCATCTATAAGGCCTGGGAGACCTGATACTGCTGTCTCTATTTTTGTACCGTGGGTGACGGGCATGTGTGTGTTGTGAAGTTCTGTCAGGTGCGGATACACATCACCGGGGGCATTGGTGGGGTCTGTGATCTGTCCATGCGGTGATACGGGTGACTGGGTGATGTGTGGGAAATCTGGAATTCATCCGTGTGTGTGATGTCTGTGTCTGGACTGAGGTGTGGCAACACCTCAGAGGAGGGAGATACATCATTTGGTAGTGGTTGGGAACCAGCAGCCGGACAATCATTAGTGGTAACTGGTAGGTCTGGTTGTTCCTTGTGAGTGCGTTCGGTATACATACCGCTGAAGTGGTATGGCGGAGGAGGCGAGGGAGCATTGGGTATGGCTGGGTGTGTCAAGTCAGAGTGTGTTTGAGCCTTGTCCTTAAAAATGCGCCAGAGATCTAAAGTAGCCTTTCTCTTCTGTAACTTAGTGCCAGAGTACTTAGTGTCTAGAAAGGTGGTGGCATGCTCTAGTATGATTGGATCAAAACTCCCTCCTGACGGCCAGGGATGGCTCATTTTGGAGGTACCTTTATGCAATTCTCTACAATGTTTTAGTATATGTTGTTCCTGCCCTCTGAATGTTTTTAAAACATGTTGCAGTGGAGTGGCCATGTTGATGTGTCTAACGCAGGACGCTTATGGGCAAGGCCTGAATTAGAGAAGGTGTTGATATTGAGGATGTGACCTTGTTACGTGTGATTGCGTGTTTCAGGTGCTAGGGACAATGTCTCTGATGAGTTCTTGCGCTACTGCCTGAATAACAATATCATACACACCGTCCTGTAAGTCTCGCTCTTGTGCAGGGGTGTATAGAGGGAAGCGAAGCCGGCCGTCAAAGCAGGCCTCAGCAATGTAGCTCTGGAGTGGGTGTCTTGGCCAAGTGCTTTGTAATAGTGCAGTGAGTGGCGATCCGGGGGACGTATGATAAAAAAGATGTGAAAGTGAGTGGGCGTTTTATATACTGTAGAGCTCACTATGGCATTCATGAGGAGTTATTTCAAAACACAACGCTTTGAGGGTGAATGTCGCTAGTGTCAGAAGGGGATGCACTTAGGTGTGTGGCGAGGGTTGAGTGTCCGGAGCATCAAGAGGGACGTCTTTTACTAGTTCCTCTCCTATGGCGCTAATAATAATGTGGTATAATGTTTGTCTTAGGTCCAGTTCCTGTGGTCCGGTATATATTCCGGTAGGGGAGAAATCAGGGAAGTGGAGCTGGCTCCGAGAGAGCGCAGCAATGATCTTGCTTTGTAGCGGGTTGCGTGGGTAGGATGCCGTTAATGTGGTGGGTGTCTCCAAGCCTGGGGATATTACGCGGATACGTATGGAAAAGTAACAAGGTGTTTTATGAACCGAGATGCCTAAAATCCTGTTCATGAGGATCAGTAGTAAATGAGGGACGAGAGTGTTCCCTAAAATGTTATTACTTGCGAGGTTTTTGTTTTTCTTTTGTCCTTTGGTGGCAATGGTGGCAATTGGGTGCGGGAAAGATGGTGTTAGTGAGAGCGTTATCTGCTGTTCCTGGGTGTAGTCAATCCCAAAAACCGAAATATGGTGAGAAGGACAGTACTTGTTAAGGGTGTAACGTGGACAAAGGAAGATGGGTGACCAGTGGAAAGACCTACAACGTAATTGTTAACTAAATATACAAAAATATGAAATGCTGTACTAGTAGGGGGAGAGTCACACATTCCCTAAAATGGCTGGAAGTGCGAAGGTGGGCAGGCAGGGGGAGACACAATCAGGACGTCCGGGTCAGGGTCCAGCAGGTCCACCGACTCGTCCCGCAGGAGTGCCGCGAGGAGTGGGGACACGTTAACAGGAGATGGCGGGTAATGGATAACACTGTTAGAGGCGAATGTTGAAGCTGGGGGAGAGTCAGGGGTGGCAAGATCAGGGGGTGTTGCCTCTTCAGGGGATGGCATGGAACGTACGGAGTCTGTAGTAGACTCCCCGTATATGGGAATGACAATGGGAGAGTCAGCAATATAAACAGGGGAGCCTAAGGATGGTGCGGAGAGGGAGGAAGAATTAGAGGATTGGTCAGGCCAAAGCAGATCAGGGCGAGTGGTGTCTGGTGGTGGTGGAGGCTGGGAGGAAGCGGTGGCTGAGGGAGGTAAGTCTGTGAGAGATAAGACGGAGAGGCGTATTTCAGTGGTGGGTGTAAAGGTAATCCCTAAGATGTCCCATGCAACGGCAAGAAGGTCACTTTGATGGCGTGTAAGGGGAATAAAACGATCAAGGGAGGTGTGGTAGACAGCAGTGGCTGTGCCACGCACTGAATGAATAAGAAGGCTAAGAATTGGCGGGGGGTCAAGGGACATACCGGAGAGGAAGGGGTTTAAGGGAGCTGACAGGAGGAATGGAGATACGACCCCACCCCCCCTTGGCTACCAAGTGGCCTGGACAATTGGTAGGCAAAAGTGTGAGAGATAGAAAAAAAGAGGCGCAATGAAGGTGCAATGTGCAACAAGGGAAGGCGAACAAATACCTAGCGGGACTGCCGCTAATGAGACAAGGCAATCCAGACAACAGCCACCTGGCGGAGTTGCCGCTACTGAGGAGGAAAGAGTGGGGGGGGCAACTCAGACAACAGCAATAACTGGCAGCCCTGTCACTCGGCTAGTGACTGTAGAGTCGGCAGGGCAGCAACAGATGGGGCGGGACTGGGAGGCAACAGTGGCGGGCAGCAGGGCAGACAAATGCTTAAGGAACAGAAGCACAAAAAACAGAAATAACAGACAACAAATAAACAATCATTAAATAAACGAAATGCAAGTTCAAAAAATAATCGTGATCACTTGTGACATACGTCGTTCAAGAGCAGCCTGCGAGGACAGAGAAAGGAGGGGCGAGGGGGAGCTGGGAGCTGGGAAGGGGAGAGGTGCACTTCCTCGTTCTGCGATCGCACTGAGCAGAAGAAGGCGATGGGAACCTCCAAAGGCACAGAGCTGCCGAGATAGGCACTTCCTCAATACCGAAGTGCGCAGCTAAAATCGGAAACGCGCGCCTGGCAGAGAGAGATATGAGCCGAAGAGATAAGAATAAGAAGACACCCAAGCCATGCAGAATTGAATCTTAAGAAAAGGAGAAGGAGACGGCAGAAAGGGAGAAAATGGGGAGGGGCAAGCTAGAGTATGTGCGTGGGTGAGCCACGGACCAAGTAGGAAACACAAGAAAGCAGCAAATAGGAAACACAAGAAATGAACAACTGGAGCAGAGAACAACCAACAAACCGATTAAAATGAAATTAAAGCCACCGAAAACTGAACCACCGCCACACAGTATGGCGCAGAGACAAGACGAAGACCACACCTTAAATAGCACAATGTAGGAGGACCCCACCCTGGAGACAGCAATAATAACTCAGACACGTGCGCCACCTGCGCACAGCGCCACGGACGCAAAAGGCCTGTGTCAGAATCTAGACAGCATGGAGAGTATCAAGGATTCCCAACCTGTGCAGAATTTAGGCAGCCACCCGCTGGACCAAGGACTCAGACCTGTGAGGGGATTCAGGCACTGTTAAGCAGTGCCAAGGACTTCCAACCTCTATAGGAGTTTAGATACCCATCTGTCTAAGACACAAACCCTAACCAATATATGCATCACCATTACCTCACATAAAGAACGTCAACTCAAAACTCGACCAAAACATACTCCCACATATATGATGACAGAAACCACTACAAAACAATACCTAGAAAGGCCAAGAGAAAGCAAGCATGAGGAAGCCACGAAGGAGCCGAGGAGAGCAGAGCGGGAAACACCGAATAACCCCGGCAAGATGTGACCAGCCACAGAGGACGTCGTGGCAAGACAGTCAACCACAGGGGGACAAAGGAGCAGACACAAGGGAGACCCTGGAGGGCAGAGGCAACCAGACCTACCTCTCCACACACGCCACACCCTGCGGTAAATTCAAGGAAGAAAAAATAAAACTATCCCTGACTTACCCAGGTGGCCGTGAGGAGAGGAGAGCCTGAGGGGCAGCCGCAGGTGAATCCCCAGTGTGTGTCCCAGGACCGCACCGTAGAGGACCCGCCAACCGAGACCTTCTTCTTCGTGGTCGCCACTGATAGAGGGTAAATGGTGGCCACACCCTTCTGCTTACCGGCTCCTGAGAGCCCTGTCTCGCACTCTGCTCGTTCACTTGAGAGTGGAAGTTCTAGGCCCAATCAGGATAACGGTCGACCGGGAACCCTCACCATGCAACTAGGCACTGGTTTTCAGAGTTCGGGGCTTGACAGGGGTGCAGATCTTTTATATGATTTAATGCAAAAACTGTCAACCACATTTGACGTGGGCCTTTGACCACAAGCTTACGGTTACCTCGGAAAGATTTTGAGAGCACGGAAGTGGTATCATGAGAACGCAGGTGTTCTTTAGCAGGTGTTCAGTGCTCTTGACCGCAAACAGTAAACACACAAAAACAAAAAATAAGTTTTACCGTAAAATGCTCAGAAAGTAATATTTTATATATCATTTCTCTGTCACGTAACCGCAATCCAGTTTCGGTTTGAGCAAGCGTGGAAGGCTTCATAAGTAAAAATATTGCAAACATTGCTTGTGAAACCGCCAGATGTACCTGCAGAGTGTCACCTACGTGTGGGTTGACCTCATTCTCGGAATTGTTTGTGAAACAGCCAGATGTACCTGCAGAGTGTCACCTACGCGTGGGCTGACCTCATTCTCGGAATTGTTGAAATTTACAAGGGGGCTGGTGTCGCGGTGGATGGCACAGGTCCCTGCTGTCAGATTAGTGGAGCCTACGAGATCTGTTTTATATTAAAAAATAATAGCAAGAGCACTGGGCTTTGGGCCTATGTGTATGTACCTAAAGTGGCATGCTTGGGCCTACATGTGTGTTCATCTAAGGGGGTTGACTTGGGCCTAAGTGCATGTATCTAAAGGGGGTGTGCACCACTGTGACAGGTACTAAAAAACTGAAAAAGAAATTAAATGGACAACTTAGATCATCTATCAGGGCCTGGCTGGGGGGGGGGCCTATCTGGGAGTGTCATGCTGCCTGAGCAGAGCAGGGTGATACTTTGGGGTTTCTATTATATAGTAAAACAGGTCCCTCGTACACCTCAGTCTGGGTTTTGGGGGGGGATCCCAGGCCATGATAGCCTCTATCTTGGCCTGGAGGGGCTGCATCTTACCCATGCCCACCAAATGTCCCACATACACCACAGACACATGCCCTTTCTGGCACTTACTGACCTTGATAGACAAGCCTGCCTGTTGCAGAGCCTGAAGTACTTCCTGGAGATGAAAAAGGTGGTCTTTCCAGCTGCTACTGCAGACAGCTATGTCATCCAGGTAGGCAGCACTGAAGGCGTCCATACTAGAAAAGCTGTGGTTCACCAATCTCTGGAAGGTGGCAAGTACATTTTTAGTACAAAGGGCATCACTCTAAACTGATAATGGCCCTCTGGAATGGAGAAGGCTGACTTCTCCTTTGCTCTATCTGTTAGGGCGATCTGTCAGTACCCAGATGTACGATCAAAGGTATTTAAGTATAGGCAGCCCTGAAACAGTCAATCAGCTCATCAGCTTGGGGGATGGGATGAGCATCAGTCTTGGTGACTGAATTGAGCCCCCTATTGTCCACACAGAACCTGAGTGCAGGTGTGGTGCCCGGTGAGGCAGCTTTTGGTACCAGTACCACAGGACTGGACCAGGGACTACTGGAGGGTTCTATCACCCCAGTTCCAGCAGTTTGGAAACCTGCTGGCCCTCACCTTGCCAGACAACCTGTAAGATTTATTCTTGACAGGAAGGTTGTCTCCTGTGTCCACATCATGGGTACACAGGTGGGTAGTCTCAGGGAAGGGGAAAAACAGAGAGAAGTATTGCCCGAGCACTTGGTGACAGTCCATCTGCTGTTCAGGAGTCAGACTAAGGGGAAAGGATTACTCCCTCCACAGATCCATTTTTCTCCTAGGAGGCTAGGAAGTCAGGTAGAGGTTCACTCTCCTATTCCTTTTCTCTAGCTATCATCAACAGCATGGTGAGCGCAGACCACTCAAAGTGTGGTTTGAGGCTGCTGACACAGAGCACCCTGTGGGGGTGCCTAGAGTTCTTGAGGTCCACCAGGTAGGTGGCCTCACTCTTCCTGTCAATCACCTCATAGGGCCCAGTCCAGCAGTCCTGGAGGGCCCTGGGCTCCACAGGTTTCATGACCCACACTTTCTGCCCAGGTTGCAATACCACAGTGGTAGAATTATGGTCGTATCACTGCTTCATTACTTCCTGATTGGCTTCTAAGTTGTCTGAAGCTTCTTCCATTTGGCTTCTGAAGTCCAGCATGTAGCTCACTACATCCTGGGGAATCTTCCTGGGAACTTGCTCCGACCTTTCTGTCACCAAACTTAAAGGTCCTCTGAGAGGGTGTCCATACAAAAGCTCAGAGGGGCTGAAGCCCACTCCCTTCTGTGGTACCTCCCTGTAGGCAAAGAGAAAGCATGGCAAGAAGATGTTCCACTTACACCTCAAGGCCTCAGGCAGGCCTTTAATCATCCCCTTCAGGGATTTGTTGAACCTCTCAACAAGCCCAATGATTTGTGGATGGTAAGGGATGGAGAACTTGTAGGTTACCCCACTCTCCTTCCACATTGACTGCATATAAGCAGACATGAAGTTGGTGCCCCTGTCAGACACCACTTCCTTAGGGAAACCCACTGGGGTAAAAATCCCCAGTACGGCCTGAGTCACTGCAGGTGCAGTCATGATCCTCAGAGGTATGGCCTCTGGGTACCTAGTGGCATGATTCACCTGAGCCAGGATAAATCTGTTGCCTGAAGCAGTCAGGGGATCAATAGGCCCAACAATGTTGATGTCCACCCTCTCAAAGGGTGTGCCAATGACAGGCAAGGGATTAAGGGGGGGGGGGGGATTCCAGCCTCCGCCCCGTCATACAAGTCCTACGCATCTGAGGAAGTCTTGATGCTAGGCCAATAGAAGTGGGGAACAACCCTTGCAAAGCTCGTGTCTTGGGCCAGGTGTCCTGCCAGGGGAATTTTGTGAGCCAGCTCCAGTAGGCATAAATCACATTTTGAATTATTACTAGCAGTAATAGGCACAACCGTGTTCAAAAGACATTAGTAATTTGCACACTAAGGAAACATCCTATCCTATACCCCCCCCAGCACCCTTATGCGGTGCAACATGTTGTCCACCCCAGGCCCACCCTAGCAATGCTCAGAATTCAATCCCCCGCAGCTAGGAGGTGCACCCCTGGTCACAACGATAACGGAAATATGTACATATACAGAATTATACCACTTTTTTAGCAACACCACAGGCCAAGGCCGCCCAGGAAAACCCGATGTCAAATTTAGTGTTCTTCTGGCAAGAAATCAATGTGCAAGCAACACTGCCGGCCAGTGTTGTGAATCACAGGCGGTCCGCTGACTTTCACTGCCACATTCACATTCACACTTACTCCGCACTGATACGCTGTGCAAAAGGATATCCCGCAGGTCCTTACAGAACGCACTCGCACACATACACCCTCAGCACCCTAATGTGGTGCATTGATACCCAGCAGGTCAATTGACAACACCCTGCAGACCCCGTGGCCCCAAGCCTCCCTCCAACGCACTCTGACTATCCTACACTTATAGACTGGAGATAGCCCGTCCTTCCTCCCGGACACTAGCCGGACGTGGTCAAAGTCACACTTAGTCAGGGTCCCAGGAAACCAGGTGGTGGTAGGTAGCAGGACTAATTAGAAGGCAGTCATCAAAAGGGGATTGGCAGCAGGGGCGGCTCCTCCACATGGGCGGAGGAGCGTCGCCCCACTTGCTTCTCGCAGTGCGAGAAGCAGTAACATAAAATGGTATACCATTTTATGTTACTGCTTCTCGCATTGCGAGAAAGCAGAAGAAGGGTTTGGTTGGGGGCGGGCCGGTGGGCGGGTCAGGGAGGAGTGGCTAGCCCAATGTTGTGGGCGCCGACTGTTTGATCGGCCCCAGGGCTGACCAAACCAGTCATGAGCACTCTCCCGTTTTCTCCATGTAGGCTGCATGAAGCCTGCATGGAGAAAACGGCTTCCCCATGGACGCCTGTACAGACGGCGTCCTAGCCAATCACAACGCTGCCATTGCAGCGTTGTGATTGGCTTAGGGGAGGGGAGGGAGGCTGCCTACTTGCTTCCTGCGGCTGCGAGCAGCAGACCACGCGGGACTGGATCGGGCGGCTAAGGTAAGTTTTTTTAAAAATGATTAAATATAATTAAAATGAATCCCCCCCGCGTGACCTCTCCCCCCCGCGACCCCCACCCGCGTCATGCCGGCCGCGACTGCAACGGTGCAGCATAATTACCACTCAACAACCCGGGAAGCGGAACATTTAACACACCGGGCCTCCAAGCATTTGTTTGTGGCAATAAAAGCCTTTATTTGCTTGCCTTTCGCGCCTGCGTTTCACGGAAATTTCCTTCGGAGATGTTTTGTGATTGTGCAATGTCGCCCTAATTAGCAATGATTGAGGAATCCTTGCCACAGCGTTATCTCGATTACAACTTTTTTTGCTCACTGATCAGATGGATATGACGTCTACTGTACCATATAGCTGTAGGATAAGAACTCATGCAGGAACCCCCATCCTTAAGTAAAGCAAGTGTGTGATAGGCCTAGGAGGGGAATGAGATAAGGCGGGAAGCTAAACAAATTAAATTCAAACAGGGTCCACATTTCTTTGGCACGCTCCGCTGCGCAAATAAAACAAGAAATATTAGCACATATATGACACTAATGCACTGTAGGGAAGGCCTCTGTCGTACATTGGGGTATTTCTACCCAAATGATTGCTTCATTACTTTCACTGAGGCGCAGGAACGATTCATGCAATATTATATACCAAGTTAGAGCAAAGCGGATTCCCGGATGCTCCCGCCGCCACTATGTCAGAGCACGTGCTCCGGAAATGGGCACAGGTGTAGATTGATCACGCACGTGTACGGGGCCCTAAAAAAGAGTAGAAAGTTCAGACTCCTATGAAGGCGCAGCTAGGGTTGAGATGCGGATTTGGTGAACAGTTAACAGAGGCTGAATGGAAATGTATACTCTAAGTATTGTTCCTGCTCAACCGATAATTAAGTATTGTCGGAAAAAATGCAGGAATTGAAGATTTGGAGGGGGTGGTATTTAATAATTGCTTGTGGATGAAGTTGTTTGTGGATGAAGGTATGGTGCGCATAAAGGATAAAAGCAAATCAACAGGTTGTGAACAGGCCGCGTCCGTCACAGCGTTTCCTGGGTTTGCTTTGGTGTTGGCAATCGAGTTTATTCCGCCTTGCCTCAGTAGGAGCACAAGGTGTAAGGTTCTTAACACCCTATGCAATTTTATACGAGCCGCTATTGTACTGCAACATTTCACCCTTACAAGGTGATCTAAGAGAACAGCTTGTTTATTGCCATTTGGCACGGACAGCGTGTTTCTCAAAAACAAGAAAATGTCTGCGTCACATTTTAAAAGTAGAAGAATGATATGGAGGGCATTGAAAAAAGACAGGACGTCTGAAAAAAGACAGGACGTCTGAAAAAAGACAGGACGACTGCAATTATGCAAATTTGCCTCACTGTGAAATCAAGTGTAGAATGTGTTATCATAGACAGCTTTCTTTCCGTTATCCACATGTGCTTATTACAGCTAAATTATGAAGAACTTGAATGTAGTAATGATGATGGCACTGGCAAACACTGTATATGGCATGGCTGCTTTATGATACAGCCATGCGTAGAGGATCTAGCTTAACTGTTAGAGCGGCCAACATTGTAGTTGGGGAACCAGCGCTCGAGTGTAAGTGGGAGGCTGAACACCCTGTGATTCTGGGCAAATCAGCACGGACAGATGTAAGTGATTTGAAATCACTTCAATCTGTCCGTGCCTAAAAATGAATGTGTCCGTCTGCGTGCTATGCAACTGGGAAGCGTGCGCTGTACCTTCGGGTTGAATTTGCGCTTTATTTAAAAGAAAAAAAAACAGCGTGATTGTGATTGTCCCTTAATGTGTTTCTGCTGTTGATATGCTGCTCTTTTAGTCTCTTTGTCGAAGAGACTCTTCCTGCGCATTATGCCATTTGTCAGTTCGGGCTGGACTGTTCCCATGAGGCACAGGGTCAAGACTGATTTGCATATGGCCAGGTCTAAACTGGGGTGGTATGGTGAGCAAAAGAATGATGAATTTAACCCAGATCTCTTGACTGGGGGTGAATGTTTTGATTTGTTCTGCATTCCGTCCATCAATTGTGTGTCTTTTGTTTTTTTATTTGTCACCACCATGGCATTCCTCTTACTGATTGCAGCCAGTGAGTTGGGGAGTGAAATGCCCAGGGTGATCCAGGCAGCGAGGCGTGCAGGAACAACTGGATGGCAGTGTTCATGCTAAATGGCACTGCTATATTAGCTTAGCCTACCTGCTATCACAGACAGGCAGTGTCAGCACTGCAGCAGAGCAGCACAGCAGGCACGCAGTGGAGTCAGGGAGAGGTATTCCTTCTGAATTCGTCACCCCCCTTGCTTGTCCAGGCCCGGCCTCAAGGCAGAAGCACTTGGAGTCCGACTGTAAAAAAAAAAAAAACGAAGAAAAAAAAACCCATAAATAAAGTTGTTAGTTTAGTCTTTTTTTTTTTTTTTAACTACCGCTAGTGTCATTGGTGGAAGAGCAGGTTAGTTTTGTGTATGGTGTTCATAATGTGCCATTGGTTTGCCTAGCAATCTCAATGTCACGCTTGGCAGGCACTGCACTGGCAGTCTCAGTTACGATGATTTAATTCCACGCAGGCTACCGCCACTCTAATATTCTATGTTTAAACTTACTTAACTTTGTCTGGCCTGGGGTGTTTACATTACAATCCTTAACATACTGATTGCGGAGCAACGATAGGTCAGGTTAGGGAATCAATGCCATTACGTAAGGCATTCAGTGGTGCTTTTATGGCAACACATTACCATCGATGGCTACAAAATGAAAGAATATCTAGAAACAGTAGCGGCTCGTGGAGGGAGTGCCGCGGGGCGGTGGGGCGGGGGAGGAGCAGGGTGGGGGGTAGTAAACTACGGCATACGGCCGAACAGAGGTGAGTAAACAAATAAATTAATTAAACAAATTTCATTGCGCACGCTGCATTGCCAAATGCGATGCAGCGCGCGCAACGAAATTCGTTTTATTTATTTATTTGTTTGCTTACCTCTGTTCGGCCGTATGCCGTAGTTTACTACCCCCCACCCTGCTCCTCCCCCGCCCCACCCCACCGCCCCGCGGCACCCCCTCCACGAGCCGCTACTGTCTAGAAACCACTCTAATGGACCTAATATACTTAAGGAAATTCTATACCTAATATATAACATGGGCTGGCATGTCACAAACTGAGTTTCTTCTGCATCACGCTGCTGCCTCAGTTCAGTTATGTGCATTGGGGATTGTGCAAAATAATGCATAAGAATCTCACTCTCTAGTTGCATGTCTTCTCTGTGATATATCATGATATGTTCACAATGCTATTATATGCCCTGGCCCCTGGTGTCTTTGCTTGCTTCACTTGACTAGTTGTGCTGTGCATCAAACGCATGGAATTTCTTCTCCAGAGTCCAAAGTAGTTTACAGCCCAGTGTTTATGGCCTGACAAATGGCTGGTGGTTTGGGGAAAGCCGCCTTTTCAGCCCCTCCCAAATGCACGCAGTACATTTAAGCAATTTGTCAGGGAATGAACATTGTGTCCAATCTGACAAATCAAAATAACTTTTATTTCCTCAGCAGATTTCATTTGTAAAAATATATCAATAAATAAAGAAATGTGAGGTAGTCAGCATGGTTATCTCAAAGTCTGTTCGGAAGTTCTGTGGTTATATTGAATAAGTAACTACCTACATCATTATCGTATGAAATCTCTTTATTGATGTCACAACACACTTTCACAATTGCTTTATTGACCTTACTGCTTTCTCAAATATGCTTAAAAATACACCATATGCCTACTATTTTTTCAAAATTTTCTAGGGGGAGAACCCCCTGAACCCCCCCCCCTTTTGACAGCCAGGCTCGCTCGCTGCACTCGCCGCCGTGCACTCACCCTAAACTTTTACGCCCACCACTTTCAAATGCCACCAGCCGCCACTGATTGGCAGCCACTCAAGAAGTTCACCCACAGGATACGGAGCAGAAACGGGCTGAGGGCAATAGTTGGTCACACCAAAGGGTTCCACAAGGCCTTCTGGCACCAGCCCAGTTCTGCGAAGCACAGGGGAGTTATGCAGTCTCTTGACCCCCTTCCGATCGTTCTCAGAAGCGTTCCTTCAGCCGAGTCAGTCACTCTCACCACCCAGGCCCAAGCTGGGCAAAACTACCTGGCAACACAATGTCATAGGGGTCTCTCGGGAGGAGGAGGCACCCCGTCAGGTACACATTGATCACAGTTGCCCCTAGGCAATCCTGGTACATCATCTGGTGCACGTTGATATGGGTTGCACCAGACTGTTCTGGTCACACAATGAAGAGTTGCAAATTCCACACCTCTCTGGAAAGGAGGCACAACGTCCGGTGCATGTTAAGATGAGTCGCACCGGCCAATTCCAGTCACACACACAACGGTGAGTTGCATAATCCGCGCCTCCCTTGAAATAAGGCACAATGTCCGACGCGCGTTGATATTGGTCACACCAGACAATCCCGGTTATGCACACAGGCGTGCCCCCACCTCCGAGGTTTGCAACCTGTGAATCTGACACCACACTAATTCAGCATGCAGTTGGCGAGTCACACGAAAGAGATGCACCATGATTGACGAAGCCGGACACGCTGGATCCCACAACCAGTGAATCAGCTCACCACCAACACAACGCTTATGCGTGCTGAGGTCCCCACGATGCAGGGGCCACATGCCTTAGATGCGGGCAAGACTTCTGGGCCTTCGCACAAGGCAATTTGGTATCCAGGCACAATTCTTAGCTTCACGCTCATGCCACGCTAGCAGTTGGAATCCAGCAGACCAGGTGAGCACTTGGGCACTGCTTTCCAGGTGTCACAGGTAGATGGTGTGGGTCCTCGTAGGAGACCTTTGATGTCCCTGAGACCTCTGAAAGAACAGGGGGCAAGCAAGCCCTTGTGGAGGACACTTCAGGGTGCCACACAGCAGCAGGTACAACCCAGGCCAGCCACTATTCAGGAAGGGTATGCGGTCCCTTTCAATGGCTGTAATCCTCCTTGTGCACAACAGATTCCTCTGGCAGTGTGTGCCACGCAGTTCCAGGTTTTCCGGTCCCATGTCCCCACAAGCCTATCTCTGCCCTGCTGAAGTATGGAACCAGTATTTATACTGTAGTGTGCCTTTGAAGTTGCAGGTGGTTCATAGGGTCTCCCTTTGAACCACAGATTTCTCCCCTAAATTTCAGTTCTGTCTGCCATGAGTATGTAGAATGCAGATCTTAATCTTTAGTGAGGCCATGATCTTTCTCCAGAGGCCAAGTGTCAAACCTCTTTCTCCAATCTATCCAGCCAGGCCCGAAAATGGCAGAGGTCTGTCCTTCCAGTTGCATACCCAGTGTTTTATAGCTGTCGCTGGGGAATGGCCAGATGTGCTCCCCTAACTTCAGGTGTGAACTGAAGCCAAGCACAAAGACACACAAAGAGTTTTAGAGCATAGAAAGGCCCACTTTCCAGAAGTGGCATTTCTACGCTAGTTGTTAGAAATGGGATCTCTGGTTGGCTAAGGCTTGCGCCAAAGCCAGGCAGAGACCACCACTCTAGTCAGGGCGAGGGAGTTACACGCCGACGATAACCCCTGCTCACCCCCTTGGTAGCTTGGCACGAGCAGTCAGGCTTATCCCGGAGGCAATGTGTAAAGCGTTTGCGCAACACACTCTCACAGCAGCAACACACTAGGCACACCACAAAAGGAGACTCCACACAAGGTTATATAAAAATAGCATTTGTATTATAAAAACACATTAGAATATAATCACACAAGGTACACTGTGCCAACTGGCACTAGGCAGTATTTACAGGGGATTATATACAGGACCGGGCCAATCGGGCCACGGTCAGAACCATCAGAAAAGGTAAGTACATATAAAACACAACCAGTCACTACTGGCACAATAATGACCTTAGCATTATCACATTGGGCATAAAACCTATTAGGCCCACCTCATCAGCATAAATCACATTACACAATAACCTCCTAATCCTGAATCACGCTAGGGGCATAAATCACAGTAGAAAGTAACCTCCTCACCTAGACCACAGTAGAGGTATAAACCAGGGTGCATAAATCACAGTTCCAGCGCACCACATAAATCCCATGTAGAGCCTGGCGCCCTAACAACCTAGCGCAGCCCCCCTGGCCAACTGGCCTTCTCAGAGGGCTCCAATGCCCTATGTCCCAATAGTCAGGGCGTTGCTGCCAATGCAGCAGAGTCACAAGCGCGCAATTGCGCTGGCACCACTGTGCCTCCTGGGTCCCCACTGGGACTCTTAGCAATGGACTGACCTAAACGTTGCAGCTGCCGCTAATTGCGGTGCAGCTGTGCAGATCACTGTGGGTACTGGCACTCACTGTGCCCTCTGACCTCAAAAAGAAATGCCCCCAAGTCCCACTCCGGGACTTCTAAAAAGGATCTGGCCCAAAACGTTGCAGCTGCCCACTGTCAGGCGGGGCAGCTGAGGGAAATGCCTTGGCACTACGGTGCCCTGGGAACCCTCGATCGGTCCCAACTACGACTTAGCACTGGCACTAATAGTGCCTGGGGAGCCCCAATCACCGGGCTCCTCCGGGTGCCATGAAGAAGAAAATGCCCCTTCGTTGGAGCGGCCCGCTCTCTTGCGGGTCCGCTCAGGTAAACAGGCACCGGCAATGTGCCTCGAGCGGCACCAACACTGTGGTGCATTCAGCCCCCCCTCACTCACAGGGGGCGCACCAGCAGATTTCTCTGGGTCCCTGTGGGTGGGGGCAGGCACCGACAACGTGCCTCGGCTCTCTCTCACCCCCGGGCCCCTCCTCACCTGTTCAGACGGTCTCCTTCTGGTCACAGGAGCGCGGGGTAGGCTCCCGTCTGCTTCCTGCTTCTTTGGCCACTCGCGGGGCTCTCTCCTCCTCACGGGAGCCCCGCTCTGTCCCAGGCCGCGGCTTCTTCTCGCCAGTGCAGGGTGGGCTCCCGCCTGGTTTTCTTCGCCGCACCGGACCTCGCCGCACTTCACCCGGGCCCCCTCCTGGGACCCGGGACTTCTCAGCGGAGCCTGCGAGGCTCCGGACTTCCGTTCTGCGGCCCCGCCCACAAACAAGCAGTCCCGCCTGACTTCCTGTTTGCCGCTCCAACGCGGCGGTGATTTCTTCGGCGGCAATGCGGGGTGGGCTCCCGCCAAAGCAAAACACGGCGGGGTGGGCACCCGCCGTAAATAAATATCCAGAAGCGGGGTGGGCTCCCGCTCAATAAAATAAACACCAGAGCGGGGTGGGCACCCGCTTCTCTGGCAAAACGCGGGGTGGGCTCCCGCCAAAGCACGCCCCAATGCGGCGGAATCCCTACGTCGGGATTCCCTCAGAATCAATCGCAGCTCAGCGCTGCAGGGAAAACAGGCTCCTCTCCCCTGGGAGCAAAATAAAAGCGCTCACGAGGCGCTAGGAGCCACAGCTCCAGCAGTGTCTCAAATAGGCCAAAAATAAAGGGTCCTTGGTGCTGGGGACACCCCAGCAGCACAGCCAGGCAGGCCAGCCGCAGGGACCCCCAGGAGACAGCAGCTGGGTCCCGCGGCGGTTCCTCCTGGCAGAGGGTCCCCTCCAAGAAAGCACAGAACAGAACTTTTTCATGGGGTCACAGCCCCTTCTTTTATACACCCTTTTCCTTTGTGACACAGCTCAGGGCTGGGGGAAAAACCAGATGCAACTGGTTTGGGGGAGCTTTGGAGCACTTTGTTTTGCCCAAGCTCCTCTTCCCTTTCAGAGGGTAGGCTAGGGACATCAGACGCACCACAGGGGCGGAGCCAGCATTGGGGAGGGAAGGCACAACCCTATTCAGGTCCCAGGTGCAACTCCTCCCTCCCATCTAGATGCAGATCTCTCTATTCAGCCCTGCGCTGACTCACCCTGCCCCTCCTGGAGCCACACACACCTCCCAGTCCCTGTCACTCACAAAGCCAGACATGCAATTCACATCAGGCAGGCAGACACACAGCACACAGAAATGCCAACTTCTAAAAGTGGCACTTCTCCACTAGTCACAATAAATCTGCGCACACCATTGCGCAGCATTTATTCTCACGAGTTCGCACATACTAAACTCGCCCCTGCACTCCTCTCACACCAGGAATTACCATGGACACACATATCCCCCATTCATTCCTATGGGAGGGCAGGCCCATCTCACCACACGCACTCAGAGTGCGCACGCACTTTACACTGGGACACAGTGCTAAAGTGCGCAGAGGCCTAAAACCACCAACACTACACAGGGAAAAGGCTAGGAGACAGGCAAAAAGTTTAGGGGTGAACCTGCCAAAAGGGCCAAGTCCAACACAACCCCCTTCCAGCCAAAACGCAGGGCAGACCAATCACCACTATGATGAGCTTCCCTGCTTGGGGCGATAGAACACGGACGCGGGCCCGCAACTGCAGGGACACCCTCCTGTTCTATGCCACGGTGAACCCATGTTGTTCCTTCTGAAAAAGCTGTCCGGAGCAACTGGGCTACCTCACTGGTACTCCCTAGCTGTCCGCGGCCAGGACCAGGCCCTAGGCCACCCAGATGCCACTGGTCCTTGCCCATTCACAGAGTGGGGGTAGTAACCCCTGGCACATAGCAGCCATTCTCCACTCTTCCCCTCATCAGGGCAGGTCTAGACTGCCACTGATCTTCCAGCCTAGGGTCTGCACCCTCAGGCGGACCAGAAGTCACGGGTGAGGCTCTCCTCCCCCTACCTCTCCTTCTAGGGTTCCGCCCTCTACTCCTTGGAGAAGCACCCTCAGAACACAACTCTCCCACCAGTTCAGGACCTCTCTCCAACAACTGGTCTCCCAACCTAGGGTCTAAACCCTCAGGTTGCACCGGGATCAGAGGCGAGGACTCCCTCCCTCTGCACCCCCTTCCAGAGTTCTGCACCCTCCCAACTGGAGCGGTACCCCTGGAAGATGAACCGGTCAGGACACTGGTTACAGATGTCCTTTCCTCCAGGTCAGGCGGATCCTGAACCTGGCCTCCCAACCTTGGGGCTGAACCCCACGGCTGAGCATTTGCCTGGCACACCAGGACTTCCGGGGGCGAACACAGCAGCCCCCCGAGGGTAACACATGACTCATGTGTTGCATGACAGTCTGTGTGGCACAGACCTCCCGACCCCTGTCCATCTGACAGTGCGCAGAGATCCCCCACGACAGAAGTGGTGTCACCATGGTCACTTCTAGGAGACTCAGCCCTTCTGGCTGGCCCCTGACCCACTGGTTCTTCCACTGGGGAACACATCCCCCTCTCACCCCTCAATCCGGACTTCTGTACCCTCCCAACTGGAGCGGCACTGCCAGACACCAGAACCACTGGAGCTCAATTTACAGACGCTCCAGGTTCTCCAGACACTAGGAGATCCTCCTCAAATGGACTAACAGGACAGCCTAGGCTCCCAACCTGGTGTTCCCTGAAGAAACCATCCAGGTTCTGAGACTGGATTTCGGGCACCTGGGGACACTCAGTCCCACACTCACTCCTACTCCACTGAGACAGGACGTGAGCCCCTACACCCCTCCCACTACACTGGGACCTAGCTGGGCTACACTGAACCTCTTCCCCAATACAGGACGGGAAGATACCTGAGCCACTACTTTTGGGATCACTCCCCAATGCCTCTTCAGAACCTCGGGCCACCACCCAGAGGTCTGCTTCCCATGCAAGATCCCATGGATCAGGGTGCTCACACTCCAACAGGTGTTGGCGCAACCCTGGAAAACAACAACTGAGCAGGTGCTCTTTAATAACCAGATTGAACAGTCCTTCAAAATCCTGTTCCGTGGTACACTTTACTCAGTCACTCAGTGCATCATTACAGTCATCCACAAACCTCCCCCAAGACTGGTGAGACAGTTTCCTACTGCCCCTGAACTTCAACCTGTACTCCTCTTCCTGGGAGCCAAGTACCATATTCTGGGAACTGGGAATTGGACTTCCTGCACTGGACTCCATATTGCTGCCACCACTGGATCCCACCCTCACTGGTGAATCCAGACAACTAAAACTACACTCAGAGGACGTACCAAGAGCTAATTTCTCCTTGGTGAAGGCCCTCTCCTCAGACATCCTCTCCTGCGCTAAGACCCTCTCGGTCTCTAGCTTTTTCTCCTCCACACTCAGCTGCGCTATCTCCCTGGCATGCTCTAACCTGAGCTTCTCCAAAGCCAGCTGATGCTCCCTTTCTTCCCTCCTATCCACCCACTCCTCTGGGGACAGGGAAAGGGATGGGGCACTGCCCCCGACACTGGACCCAGCAAGGGACTCCCTATCCATGGGGTCCTCACTATCTACTGGCGTCCCTGTCCTGTCACTTTCTTCCTCCTCTTCAGACTCCTCAGGGCTCCCCTCAGACCCACCACCCTCTTGGAGTGTGGCCAGGGCCCTCTTCTCCTCATTGCGCTCACAGTCCCATTCATCCTTTTGCCATTGGATCAGGTTGTCCCTCAGTTTTGACTGGGTGTCTGACCCACTCACTGCTATGTCTCTCTCCTTACAGAAGTCCACCAACTCCCACATGCTGTATCTAAACAGACCACAAAAATTAAAAGCAGACTCCATTTTGGCAGGACGCTCAGGGACACGTGCAACACAGGAGACCTAGGTGTCTGAGCTGAAGCAAGAGTATACACTTTACAAATGACACTTTTTAGGAGAAGAATAAAATAACTAAAACTCAGAAACAATAATCCCCAAACACGTGATTATCTAAATGCAGAGCTGGTAGTGCAACCAGTTGTCGCTGTGGTACTGCGCAAACGCAAGTCCTATCCTCACTGCTGACAACCAATGTTAGAAATGAGATCTCTGGTTGGCTAAGGCTTGCGCCAAAGCCAGGCAGAGACCCCATTTCTCTTCGGAGGCGTGGGTTCGAATCCCACCGCTGTCACCAATGTTAGAAATGGGATCTCTGGTTGGCTAAGGCTTGCGCCAAAGCCAGGCAGAGACCACCACTCTAGTCAGGGCGAGGGAGTTACACGCCGACGATAACCCCTGCTCACCCCCTTGGTAGCTTGGCACGAGCAGTCAGGCTTATCCCGGAGGCAATGTGTAAAGCGTTTGCGCAACACACTCTCACAGCAGCAACACACTAGGCACACCACAAAAGGAGACTCCACACAAGGTTATATAAAAATAGCCTTTGTATTATAAAAACACATTAGAATATAATCACACAAGGTACACTGTGCCAACTGGCACTAGGCAGTATTTACAGGGTATTATATACAGGACCGGGCCAATCGGGCCACGGTCAGAACCATCAGAAAAGGTAAGTACATATAAAACACAACCAGTCACTACTGGCACAATAATGACCTTAGCATTATCACATTGGGCATAAAACCTATTAGGCTCACCTCATCAGCATAAATCACATTACGCAATAACCTCCTAATCCTGAATCACGCTAGGGGCATAAATCACAGTAGAAAGTAACCTCCTCACCTAGACCACAGTAGAGGTATAAACCAGGGTGCATAAATCACAGTTCCAGCGCACCACATAAATCCCATGTAGAGCCTGGCGCCCTAACAACCTAGCGCAGCCCCCCTGGCCAACTGGCCTTCTCAGAGGGCTCCAATGCCCTATGTCCCAATAGTCAGGGCGTAGCTGCCAATGCAGCAGAGTCACAAGCGCGCAATTGCGCTGGCACCACTGTGCCTCCTGGGTCCCCACTGGGACTCTTAGCAATGGACTGACCTAAACGTTGCAGCTGCCGCTAATTGCGGTGCAGCTGTGCAGATCACTGTGGGTACTGGCACTCACTGTGCCCTCTGACCTCAAAAAGAAATGCCCCCAAGTCCCACTCCGGGACTTCTAAAAAGGATCTGGCCCAAAACGTTGCAGCTGCCCACTGTCAGGCGGGGCAGCTGAGGGAAATGCCTTGGCACTACGGTGCCCTGGGAACCCTCGATCGGTCCCAACTACGACTTAGCACTGGCACTAATAGTGCCTGGGGGAGCCCCAATCACCGGGCTCCTCCGGGTGCCATGAAGAAGAAAATGCCCCCTTCGTTGGAGCGGCCCGCTCTCTTGCGGGTCCGCTCGGGTAAACAGGCACCGGCAATGTGCCTCGAGCGGCACCAACACTGTGGTGCATTCAGCCCCCCCTCACTCACGGGGGCGCACCGGCAGATTTCTCTGGGTCCCTGTGGGTGGGGGCAGGCACCGACAACGTGCCTCGGCTCTCTCTCACCCCCGGGCCCCTCCTCACCTGTTCAGGCGGTCTCCTTCTGGTCACAGGAGCGCGGGGTAGGCTCCCGTCTGCTTCCTGCTTCTTTGGCCACACGCGGGGCTCTCTCCTCCTCACGGGAGCCCTGCTCTGTCCCAGGCCGCGGCTTCTTCTCGCCAGTGCAGGGTGGGCTCCCGCCTGGTTTTCTTCGCCGCACCGGACCTCGCCGCACTTCACCCGGGCCCCCTCCTGGGACCCGGGACTTCTCAGCGGAGCCTACGAGGCTCCGGACTTCCGTTCTGCGGCCCCGCCCACAAACAGGCAGTCCCGCCTGACTTCCTGTTCGCCGCTCCAACGCGGTGGTGATTTCTTCGGCGGCAATGCGGGGTGGGCTCCCGCCAAAGCAAAACACGGCGGGGTGGGCACCCGCCGTAAATAAATATCCAGAAGCGGGGTGGGCTCCCGCTCAATAAAATAAACACCAGAGCGGGGTGGGCACCCGCTTCTCTGGCAAAACGCGGGGTGGGCTCCCGCCAAAGCACGCCCCAATGCGGGGGAATCCCTACGCCGGGATTCCCTCAGAATCAATCGCAGCTCAGCACTGCAGGGAAAACAGGCTCCTCTCCCCTGGGAGCAAAATAAAAGCGCTCACGAGGCGCTAGGAGCCACAGCTCCAGCAGTGTCTCAAATAGGCCAAAAATAAAGGGTCCTTGGTTCTGGGGACACCCCAGCAGCACAGCCAGGCAGGCCAGCGCGCAGGGACCCCAGGAGACAGCAGCTGGGTCCCGCGGCGGTTCCTCCTGGCAGAGGGTCCCCTCCAAGAAAGCACAGAACAGAACTTTTTCATGGGGTCACAGCCCCTTCTTTTATACACCCTTTTCCTTTGTGACAGAGCACAGGGCTGGGGGAAAACCAGATGCAACTGGTTTGGGGGAGCTTTGGAGCACTTTGTTTTGCCCAAGCTCCTCTTCCCTTTCAGAGGGTAGGCTAGGGACATCAGACGCACCACAGGGGGCGGAGCCAGCATTGGGGAGGGAAGGCACAACCCTATTCAGGTCCCAGGTGCAACTCCTCCCTCCCATCTAGATGCAGATCTCTCTATTCAGCCCTGCGCTGACTCACCCTGCCCCTCCTGGAGCCACACACACCTCCCAGCCCCTGTCACTCACAAAGCCAGACATGCAATTCACATCAGGCAGGCAGACACACAGCACACAGAAATGCCAACTTCTAAAAGTGGCACTTCTCCACTAGTCACAATAAATCTGCGCACACCATTGCGCAGCATTTATTCTCACGAGTTCGCACATACTAAACTCGCACCTGCACTCCTCTCACACCAGGAATTACCATGGACACACATATCCCCCATGCATTCCTATGGGAGGGCAGGCCCATCTCATCACACGCACTCAGAGTGCGCACGCACTTCACACTGGGACACAGTGCTAAAGTGCGCAGAGGCCTAAAACCACCAACGCTACACAGGGAAAAGGCTAGGAGACAGGCAAAAAGTTTAGGGGTGAACCTGCCAAAAGGGCCAAGTCCAACACTAGTCATGACAAAACTACATTTACCACTGGAAAGAGTTTGTCACTGTGAATCCAATGATAGGAAACCTTATAAGGCTGCTCCACTCCAATCCACTATTGCAGCCTTAAGTAATTTACCCCCTTTCCCCATGTTAGCCTATGGGAAGAGCGAACCTCATAGGTAGTGAAAACACACATGGGTATTCTTTACTACCTGGGCATGGAACACATGTTTGTGCCTGCCCTGCCTTTCACCTACCCCCCACTTAACCCCTTAAGTAATACCCGCGGGGTGCTCTGATGGTAGTGACAGGTCATCACAAGATGGCTAGTGATGCAGACAGGCCAGCCTGAGTAGACGCGCTATTGCGTACACACAAGCCTTCAATGGCAGGTTGGACACATGTTTAGAAACACCATTGGTGCAAAGCACACACCAGCCTGCAAAGGCAGGCTGGACACGCGTTTAGAGACACCATCTGTGCAAAGCGCACCCCAGCCTGCAATGGTAGGCTGGACACGTGTGTAGAAAACATCAGGTAAATACCACTTCCTAATGTGTATAGGAAGGGCGTGCACACTTTCACAGTGCATTTACAGCGGGAAAGAGCCCGGAGCCCGAAGGCCACTACAAGAAAATCAGCAAAACCCAGGAGGAAAAAGCAAAACATTTAGGGAAACGCTAACCTGAAATGTTCAGGTCTAACAGGGACCATTTCCCCTGTAAGTTGTTTTAGGGGCCTTGAGAGAACTCCTTCTTTTTATCTCTACCCTCTTTCTTCTGCTGGGATCCCTGACCACCCTTTTGGGAGTCCCCCCCCAATACCTTCCTGAACACTCTGATGCTGACCCAGATGTCTGCCTACTCAACAAGCTTCCTAAGGTCAGTAAGCTTGCTATCAACCAGGTACTAGCGCAGTTCTGGAAAACAAATACCAAGCATAGGCTTCTTCAAAATCAAGTTGTATGGCCCTGAGTAATCATCAACCTTGCTGCCCCTCACCCAGCCCTTCAGGACCTTGCTAGCATAATCCAAACAATCCACCCATGTATGTGATGAGATCTTGAGGCTGCCTATATATAATTCTATGGAGTCAGCCCAAACTTACTGGCTAAGATGGCCTTCATTGCAGCATAGCATGACTAGTCCCCCACCTTTGGTGTAAGGAGTGAGTCTCTCCCCACTTTGGGCATGTACCTCCATTCACTACCACCCCAGAACGCCTCTGGCACCTGTGCACTCTTACAGCCACTTCATAGACTGCGAACCACTTATCTATGTCATCCCCCACCACATTACTGGGAACCAAGGGGAATATGTACAAGAATTGCCGATAACTAACGCTAGTTAGCGGCAATTTTCTTAACGTGGCCTATCACCGGCCTGTTAACGATGTATTTACAATACGTTGCTACATGGCGATAGTTTCAGGTAGCCGCGGTGAAAACTGCCGCTAACACTAGCGTGAAGGTGATACAAATTCTGGCATTAGCAGGCGAAAACTGATGAAAGGCCAATTTGCGGGCAAAAAACTCACGTTAGTCAGCCCAACTTGACTTTTTTTGCCTCTAAAGGCAAAATAGCCTATAATTCCACCTCCAATGAAAAATAGGAAACAAAACCAATGGGATGCAGATTGGAGCAGCCAGGGCCAAGTGCAACACAGATCAACAGCCCACCCAACCCCCAAACAGCCAGGATGACAGAGTCCCAGGGGAAGAGGAAATCCAGGGCTACAATCATGAAAAGAGGCGCATCGCTGGGCAAAACCAGTGATGCATCACTTATCATTGCAAACTCCTTGCAACACCATGGCATCCAAAACCTTGAAAGGGCGGACAGTCCCCGGGGCCCGGAGGCCTCGCTTGGCCTGCGTCTGGGACCCGGAGTGGGATGTGGAGGTGCTGTGGAGGTGCTGGCCCGTGGTGGTAGACATTGAGGCTTCGGCGATCGCCCTTACCTGGTGGTGAAGTCTGCCTGGTCGCATGGAGACACGTTGCTGACCTGTCTGAGAAGACCGCCTGGTGTCCCTTGGAGCTGTGAATGGTAGAGGAGCTCCTGAGCACCAACGTAGGGAGATCTGCATTGCATACCAAGCACCACCACTACACCGGGGTGCACGGAGGAGATTACCAATGGTGGGCCGTGCCTCTCTGCATCACAGGCCGGAGGATGTTGCGCTGGCCGGACGCTGTGGAGGGTGAGGGCCCTGATCTGCGCTGAACTTGTGTGGCGGGAGCACTGCAACTACACGCCTAAGGGGGCCCTGTTGCATCACCTGCATCAGGAGGTTCCCCAGCGGACTTGGCGGTGACTGCTGTACCCTGGCTTCTGAAATCCCGCCTGGCTGAGGCTCCTGCTGGCTGAGTCACAGATTTGGAGAGTGCAGCCGATTGCGCCACGGTGTCAATGTCCAGGTGAGGAGAAGGTGGGACGCGTAGTGGAGGAGGCTTGGGAGTCGAGTTGGGCCCAGGCCTGGCACCTGTGGGTGACGCACCCCCAGTGGCGGCTCATCCGCTATGGCGGAAGAGTGTCGCCCCACTGCTTTCAAGCAGTGCAAGAAGAGGAAACATAACATAATGATAACTTTCTGATGTACTCATGCTATGTTTTCTTTGCGGGCGGGAGGGTGGGTGGGGCTGCTCTATTTACAGAGCAGGGCAGGGGCGGAGTGGTATGCCCACTCAAGTGTGCAATGACTATTTGGTCGGCACTCTCAGGCCGCCCAAAGCAGTCATGCGCACATCCCTGTTCGCAATGCAGGCTGCATTACAGCCTGCATGGCGAACATTCCCACCCCTCCAGGCCCTGGCTGAATGCCTTGGCACGGCGCTCAAGAACAATCACAATGCTGCATTGCAGCGTTTTGATTGGCTTAAGGGAGGGAGCCTGGCTGCCTGCCTCCTGTTCCTGGAAGCAGACTCAGGAGATCAGGAGCACAGAAGATGCGGAACCCAGCCTCGACGTAAGAATTACATTTTTTGTAATTTACAGCCCTTGCTCCCCCTGCGTCCTCGCCCCCTCCAGTGTCCTTTCCCGCGTTTCCAACCTCCCAGCTGTCCAGTCCGCCCCTGCAGCACTACATAATGGAAGCCGCTGTGCGGCCATGCGCAGCGGGCATACCACTGGTTCGCCAAAGGCAAGCCTGTCTGCGTCCTTCCGCCCCTGGACCGCGCACAGCACCAAGGACCCTTCCTCTCGGACCTCCAGCTCCCTCCTCGCCATCAACCCTGGACGCCACACCGCCTGCCATCTAGCAACACTGTAGAATTCTCTTGCACCCTTCGCCTGTCGAAACTGCAAATGCACCTTCTGCCACATCAGCACACCAGCGCCTCCTGCCGCCCAGCCGACCAACAGCGCAGCCAACCGGCTCAACTGCATCCTCCTAAACGTGCGGTCCCTCCACAAACACGCAACGGAAATCTGGGACCTCCTCGACGCCACCTCTTCAGACATCGCCTTCTTCATGGAAACCTGAACCAACCTCTGCTCCGGACCGGACATCGCCATCACCATCCACGACAGCTACAAATTCACCCACACGGACCACCCCGAGCGGCCAGGAGGAGACATTGCCTTTGTTAAAAAAAGGCACACTCCGACTGATCACGCACTCTAATGTCCCGACGGTGACCATGGAACACCTCCACTTCCAGATCCGGACAAACCCCAACACCACCAACCCAGATCCTTGTGACTGGGGGTGAATGTTTGCATTGTCCAGCATTCCATCCATCAATTGTTTCTTTTGCATATGTCGCCCTCATCTGCAGGCACCCCGAGACATGAACCCCCATTCACCGATGCCATTGTAGACCTCATCACACCCCAGGCTCTCCCATCCACCGACTACATCCTACTCGGAGACCTCAAGTTTCACCTGGACAACCACAGTGACCAGAACACCACCCCCTCCTGGGGATCCTCGCCAACATCGGACTCAAGCAGCTAGTCACCGCACCAACCCACATAGCCTGACACACGCTCGAGCCCGTCTTCTCCACCAGCGGGAACTTCAACTACAGCCACACCACAGGACTCTCCTGTACCGACCATCATTGTTCACCTTCACCACGCCCACCGTACACCATCGCCATCATTGCCCCCCCATCGCAGCTGGATCAAGGCCAGCGAAGAACTTCCCGTCAACTCCCTCAGCACCACCACTCCGCCAACGCTTACAGATGCCAACACCGCAGCGTGCAACCTACACCGATGGATCTCCAACTGCGCCAACACCCTGGCACCCCTCAAGAAAAGACCGGGCAATCAACACTCCAAGAAGGCCAGCTGGTTCACTCCCACCCTCCACTAGTCCAGCCCCACCTGCAGATGTCTCGAGAATAGATGGAGCCACAACATCAATCAACTCCGCAACACAGTCACCCTTGCACCATGGCGCAAGGAAGCCTGCGTTGGCGCATGGCAGCAATTGTGCGCCAACTTAGGGGAAAAAGACAGGGGGCTTATTCATGAGTCCCTTCTGACAGTTTCACCTCGCCGGTGCGTCATTTTCTTGACGTACTTGCAGCGTGATTCTTGCACCATGTTGCGCCGTATTTGCAAAGTGATGCATCTAGGCATATGCGTGACCTTGTGAAGCCCTGTACCACATTATACCTGCATCAGGTATGATGTATGCAGGGTGGGCGTTCCCACGCAACAAATCCTCATTGGAGTGGCGCAGTGAAATCCATCAGATTTCACGGCAACAATTGTAGGACGCCACTGCATCAGTACCTTACGCTGCCTCATGGCAGGCATAAGGGTGACGCAGTGCCACAGGGATAGGCTGGCCCCATGCATTACTGCAGTTGCGTCATGCTTGTGACACAACTGCAGCAATGCGTGACTTTTGCGCAGACAGATATGTCAGGATTCCAGACGTATCTGTCATTAATTGCGACATGGAGCTCTGTACACTAAATACAGCGCATCCATGGTGTCGCAAGAAGGGCGTAGTGAAAAGTGTTGCAACGCTGTTTTGTCGCAGCGATGAAACACTTTTCATGAATGAGTCCCAGGAATGCGCCCTATCTTATTGATGGTGCGCATTCCTGCCCTGTAGTTTTGTCGCAGGGCAGCACAGCAACATTCCTTTGAGCGCAGTCCAGCACCAAAACCTTCTGAAATGAGTCCCCAAGTATTTGCACCATTTTTAAGACCAGCTATTTTCTGGTCTTAAAAACTGCCTCTAACTGGAGTTAGAGGCCGTTTTTTTGGTTTTGCACCATACAAGGAATTCCTTGTAAATATCGCGAAGTGGGGTTAGCGGCAGGTTTTGCACGGGAACGCCTACCTTGCATCTCATTTTCGTTAAGTCCAGCTAACAGAACTGGCGATCCGAAAAACACACGTTTACGCTGGAAAACTGCCGCTAACTGCGGTTAGTGGCAACTTGTAAATACGGCGATAAAAAAAAGCCGCCGTAACGTCAAAAAATTGACGCTACGGCGGCGTTAACTCCTTGTACATATGCCCCCAAGTCTTTGGGTATGCGGTCCTTGAATCACTAGGGAACACTACAGGTATGCTGACACCATTACAGCTGCTGGAACCCACTTGTAGGCTTTCTGAAGCTCAGCTCATGGGCTATCTTCCTTTCCTCCATGGCCAGCCTCTTCTCTTCCAAAGCTTGTTTTGTCTCAGCCAGAGACTGCTCTTTCTACAGTTGGGCAGGTTTCCGCTCCTGCTCTAATTTAGCAAGCTCCAGTTTGAGCTTTCTTTCCTCCCTCCTGTCTGCCAGCTCCTCTAGGGAAACGATCTTTGAGGAGACACTGATCCCTGCTCTGGAAACTACTACTGCTTCCACCAAGTTGTTGGCCCTCTCCATTGGCAGTCCCAGATCCACTTCAGACTCCAGGATCAGCGCATCCTCCTCCTCAATGTCTTGCTTCTCCTCCTCTGGGATGTAGGCCCTGCATTACAGGCCTCTGCCTAGGCTCTCAAAGCCTTCTCTACCTCCACCTTCCGGGTGAAGCCTTTAATGGACACTTGAAACCCCTTGCAAAAATCCTTAAGCTGAGCCACAGTGTAGGACTCTACCCTGGCCAGCTCAAAAGCAATTACTGCTGGTGCAGGTGATGTTTCTCCATAGAAAGACATGGTTTAGCAAAAAAATCTAAAGACAAATTAGGGAGAATTGAAAAGGATTCGAATTGGTCTTTAATATAGAGTAGTAGTGAACAATGACTTATATGGTATTGCACAGACACAAGTCCTATCCTCAGCGCTGATCACCAATGTTAGAAATTGGGTTTCTGGTTTACAGAGGTATGCACCCTGTCCAAGCAGGAAACACAATCCTAGTCAGGGCACGCTAGATACACACTAAAAGATAACCTGCCCTCATCCTGTGGTAGCTTAGCACAGAGCAGTTAGGCTTATCTAAAGAGGCAATGTGTAAGGTATTTGTGCAACACACATATACAGTTACACAATGAAAACACCAGAAAAATACTCCACACCAGGTTAGTAAAACAGACAATAATTGTACGAAAAAAACAAGACCAAAATGACAAACATACAATAAGTAGAACCGGAGGTATGAGTTTTTAAAGAATATTTGAAAATATAGTGCTTAGAGTCTTAAAGCACCAACCAGGAATATCTGGTTGTGCTTGACCATGGTAAATCCAAAAGTTCAGGCCGACTGTGATGGAGCGTGGGTTGGATACAGGGGTCAAAAAGTCTAATGAAGGGGTTTCCCAAAAAAGAAAACTGATATTGGAGCGGGACAGGGAAATGAAAAAAAGCAAAAAGCAAGAAACCCCACCTCCAAGTTATGCTCTAGAATAGAGTCAACAATATGTGAGGGCCACAGAAAAAACTTTCAAAGCATTAGAAACTTTCTCAAATATATTTTATTTTTGTTTAAATTCATTTTCATTTTATCTTTTTTTCTTCTTCTTTCTTATCCCATATACGTCAGTCTGTGCAGTCTCTGTACTTGCACAATAATCTTCCAAGTGGTCAGTTCATTGGCCTTTTATGCTGTGGCCTATGTGATATGGTAATTTCTGACATAACTTAAGGAATGCCTGACATAACCTGTGTGCATCAAAATGCTAGTCTTAGACACATTCTTATAAACAAATATGGTAAAACACATCAATTCAGACTACAGTGTTTATGTTATTATTATCTGATCTTGAAATGGAGATAACAAAGCACTTATCCCAGACTGATGTTGCATTAGGTGTCTTATCGGTCATTGTTGCGCATCAACTGTCTTATCGATGTCATTGTCTGAATGACTTGACACTTTCACAGTTTCTTGGAAAGATAAGGACAGATGGCATCAGCTTCAAAGGCAGCCATGCCAATAATTAGATGAAAAAAGAAAAAATCGAGTCTCTGCGTGCTCAAGATGGAGTCCGGCCTTAGAGATTTACATCTCATATTCTTTGTGAAAAAAATAGATAAAACCTACCACATTGAAAACACTTATAAAGGCATCAAAGCCACATAATTACGAAAGGTAGCTGTAAACGTATTAACCACTAGAAGCAGCGTAATGGACGCTTTTACACATTCAGTAGAATGAAAGAAGCTGCAATGTCCTTCAGCACATTAAATCTTCATAAATTTATGTTTGCAATATCATTTTATAATTTTTATTAAAAAGGAGGGAGAAAGAAAGTGGAATCACAGGTTCCTTACAGTGTAGACCACCACAGTGTGCAATGGTTTTATGGTTTAGCTCATGATAAACTTTCTTTTCCTAGAGTTTTATGTGCCTTATGTCATTACACTCTGATAGTATTC
The DNA here is from genome assembly GCA_963921515.1 of Calotriton arnoldi. NCBI lineage: Eukaryota > Metazoa > Chordata > Amphibia > Caudata > Salamandridae > Calotriton > Calotriton arnoldi. The sequence continues at coordinate 72,858 of CAWUFW010005139.1, forward strand.
TGCAACATACTGTACTATTTTGTGGTGCTCACATAGCTTGATCTCCCTGATTCCTCTATTCTTCCAATCATAGTCTGCTGTAAAGCCTGGACTACTCAAAGGCCTACTCTAGCACCCTAAGTCCTAAGGTGTGGTCTTTTGCTAGCCTGCTCTCCTGGGCCAGTCTACCCTACATTATTGTGAGGCAGAATTGGACTCCAATGTATAACATAGTCCAGATTATCTCACTAAGGCCCTGTATTGACTAACCTTACTTTTCCAAATAACTTAAATCTGATGCCCCTAACCTTGCCCATTACCACCATCCAGTGACTCCAGTCTTCTCTGTCCTAGCCAGTTGACTACCGCACATTGCTTGTTAGGAAATCTTAGACTCATACCCCTAACATTATTGACTGAACTACGCCCCTGCCATGCACACTGCTGACAATAGTACTAAAAGTAATGCACCCATTTGTTCTTTCAAATAGAAATACATCAAGAGAAGTTAACATTCTTAGAGGACTAAATACAAATTCATTTATTAGAAAAATCTTTAAAACTACTGAGTGAAATTACTCTTTCCAAGACTGATACTATAGTTGAACAAATCATGGGAACATTTTAATAAAATAAAAACAACAGTTCTTGAAATGAAAGTGTAAATGTCCCCTCAGTACTTATGCATTTCAGTGGATATTCGACCCTGGCAGTTATCTCCTGCGTTCTTGTGCCCTACACTCTTGGTAGGATTAAAGCATGGGCATTTTAGTCCAACCAGTGATAGATGAGGATGGCAGAGGTCATTCGCACCCTCAGCCCTACCCTCATACACATCGAGTAGTGAGTGTAGAGGTTAAGGGCCCTATAAGATGTTGGGCAGAGCGATATCGCTAGGTAGGATAATGCTCCTCTAGATCACAAGAAGCCCAGTGTTCTGCACCCAGATTTTCCAGGTGCATGCGCACCAGGCCTGATTTTGGGACTGGTAAATGATATGCCTTTTGGACTGCAATGTCCCCGGCTCCACTGGCGCCAGAAGGAGCACGAGGGAGCGTGGATGACTGCCCATTCCTGCCCACACCCTCTCCTGCCCCTTGATGTCCTTCCCACCTTAAACCACCCCCACCATAAATAGAAGCAGAATTGTTGCCAGAATGGAAAATCCACACTGTGGATTTGGATCTGGTTTTTGTAGGTCAACATGTTTTTTCTCATTCTGTAGACAAAATCCCAAATTAGTTTGATTTAGTTGAAGTATAGCATCAGGAATCATTTGTTTCTGGCAAAATGGTATCCCAGGACATAAATCTGTCCCACTTGCAACTGGGGCCTAAGTAAGGACCAAGGCAAAATGAGAAATAGGTACAGGGGGGGTAGTGTGTTACTTTCACCACTCTCGTAGCAGCCTTTCGGTAGCAGTGTTTGACTGAGGTGCATTGAACTAGTAGGAGTCAAGTCAGCTGGCATGAACCCTGTGCTTACAAGTGTGTTGGGTTTAATTGTAATGTAACTTTATATGTGGTCATGGAATGGAATGTTCTGGGGGGAACCTTGTGGGGAATTGGAATGTAGAGATCTTGTGGTTCTAGGATGGCAGTTGCTGCCTGGAGTTTGGTGTCGCTAGTCGTATTAAAGCACCTATGCACTTACATGGTGTTGTCCATCATTTCATGTGGCGACAAGCACCAGCGATACCGGGTTCAAACCTCCGTGGGCCCTGTGGCAGTCTGATCTGGCTCTCCTCATGCCTGGAACCTGTTGTCGGCCGACCATGATGCCCATCTTCACTTTGCCATGTGGTCACGACGGTCATGAGTGGGGCACGTCCTGAAGAGCATCCTGGTAATGCCGTGAGCATGTCGAGTTTCGGCGCTCTCCGTAGCTGTATGCAACAAGAGCCAGTGCCTCCCACTGGCCCACCCACCACCTACCGAGACATTATGAAAACTGCCAACAGGTGTAATGCGACACATGCGCCGTTAGCGGCAACCGTTTTAGATCCTTGGGAACCTTCCCAACTTATTTGCGGCCTGTGTATTGATTTATGCGTCACGCTGGGCAACCATTTTAATATGTTGGGGAAACGTTTTATGGTTATTTTACCTGCCTTAGTCTAACTCTGACATTTTGGATTGGGACATATCTTGTTATCGGTGGCCATCTTAAATCAGGAAACTTCTTTCATTTCCTGCAGGAGTCTTATGCTGCCAATTTAGATTGGGACAAACTTTATTTATCGGCGGCCATTTTAAATTAGGAAACTTTTCCAAACGCCAGCAGTTCTTTTTTCAGTGACAGGCACACCCATTCCACGTTTGTGCCCGCATTAACAGTGATAGGCACACCATATGTCCTGCAACACTTTATAGGAGGCAGCAACTCACCCATGCTAATTTCTGTAATTTTATATGTAAAGTAAGGTTAACTATGGATGGAATTGCAGCACCACCACCGTTTTTTGTCGGAGCCCAGTACTCCTCCACTGTGTTGGGAGCAATGGCGGGAGGTGTTCAAGCCATATTTAGATGCCATTGATGGCGACACTTTCATGTCAAAGAAAAAGAAAGCTTTATTAATCTATAAACTTGGACCTGAAGATAGAAATGTGTTAAAAACTCTGCCTTTGGAAGTTGTGAATGTGCACACAGCCACCGGGGATGGAGAAGGTGGTGCTAATGAAGTACTTTGCGAGTATCTTTCTGTGATGAAAACTATGGATAAGAGGTTCAACCCTAAACAGAACATACTCTTAGAATGACATAAGTTCTTTCAATACAACGATCACAACTTCCTGGTGAACCAATTGATGATTTCGTGGCAGCACTGTGAACACTTGCAACAATGTGTTATTACCGGAAATTCAAAGACGAAATTATACATGACCAACTGTAAACGATTTGCGGGATGACAAAACGGCAGAGAGCATATTTTGGGTTGTATGTCGGAACAACGAGTTCCTCAACCCCGCATACCTCACAACGAGGTCTGTATAACGACCGCTTCTTAACCACGCATTGCTTGACCATGCATGCCTTTACCACGATTTTTCGCTGTAAAGGCATGCATGGTAAAGGGGTATGCGTGGCTAAGGTTACTACCCCACCTGAGCCCTAAAAACGATCCTTTGGGAACTTTTAATATACTATGACAAAAACGGGCCGTTTATTGATCGTTAATTGATATTGAAATATTTTAGGCCTCTTGTTTATAATTGAATATTGGTCTAATTTTTCGAGTATTTTTATATGGCTGTACAGGCTGGGTGAGATACTATTATATCGCTATTTTCTGGGTGCTTGTTCCCTCGCATATAATTGCCTGCTAATTCTTATTTGTGGTCCACTGTATACATGACTGTCTCACATTGAGAATTTTTTCTGTGTATTGTTAGGTATACTGGCTCAGGTGTCACTTAGGACCTGTATTTTTCAGACTGTGATACTATTTATACACTGATTATTGTCAGTATGTTGGTCTTTTACATAATCAGGGCCATGGTATATAAGTCATATAAACACTGGTCCGTTTTTTGTTTGATAGTCACGTGTCACATGGAGTAAAATAATTTTCTCGTATCTTTTTGGGATATATATTTCTTTTTCTTTATAAACTGTTTATTTCTCGGCAGTTGACCTCTTGAAATTTAAAGAGCAGTGCGCCGTTTGGGACTCCTTATTTTCGGACTCCCCCACTATAACTGATCAATTTCAAGGTGAGATAGCCCATGGTCCGAAATTTTCTAATTTTTGATAAAGATCGGCGAGTTTAAATATCGCCTCTTTTTACCTCTCTTGCTTATATACTGTCTAGTATTTGCTCTGTTTATTTTAATTTATTTACAGGAATATTCTTTAAAGACCTTTTATATAGGGTGTCTTGACCATATCAGGGGACGTACGATCTTTATTTTGAAATGGCACCCCGTGACAACCATTGGACCTGTGACTGATTTGTGTACGTTCTCTCTATATTACCCATAAGGTGAGATACATAGAATATCCTTTTCTTGCCCCTTTTGGGTCTTGTTAATCGCGATCTATGGTGACGTTTTGGACACATCTACACACGACCTTTTAACCTGTCACCTTTTTAGGCTTGTGCTTTCAGGTGGATTATGGTCCTCCCCCCTTTCTTTTTATTCCTCTCAGATTCATTGCTTTCTAACTCTCTCCCCCTTTTTTTGTCTTGCCTATTCAGGCTTTATACTTTATCCTTTTTTCTCATTTTTCTCTTTGTATTATTGTTCTTTTCTCCTTTTTGTGTACTGTTTTTTCATATTTATATATATTTTTTTATTTTCCCACTTTTTATATATTTGGTTCTGATTTTTGTCTGTTTAAATATTGTATGTTTTTTAGTATATTTTGGTGTTATATGATTTATATATATATCCTTTTGCGCTTTCTTTATGTGATATTTTAGCAAATTCAAGTGGCACCTTTTTAAAAAAACAAATTTTCTTAAAAACAGGTTTTTGTCTTTTAAGGGATGGTGTATCCTTGAACACTTTGTTGGTTCATGTTTTCTTTCGCTTTTTGGGTCATTGTATGTGTTTTAAATTTGTGTGTGTGTTATATATAATTTCACTCTAGTGGATGGTGTATGTATATGTGATTTCTATATGTATATTTATGTTATATATGTTGTGATTATTACAGCCCTGACGAAGTTCCCGTGGCACAAGGGAACGAAACGCGTTGGCTGTGTGCCGGTTTTAACCAAACTACGTAAATAAAGAAAAGAAACTTTGGACAATATATGTTTCCTGATTGCTTTCATTTAGAGTGCACCTTCCTTTCTTATGGACCTAAACAGAACATACTCTTAGAATGACATAAGTTCTTTCAATACAACGATCACAACTTCCTGGTGAACCAATTGATGATTTCGTGGCAGCACTGTGAACACTTGCAACAATGTGTTATTACCGGAAATTCAAAGACGAAATTATACATGACCAACTGTAAACGATTTGCGGGATGACAAAACGGCAGAGAGCATATTTTGGGTTGTATGTCGGAACAACGAGTTCCTCAACCCCGCATACCTCACAACGAGGTCTGTATAACGACCGCTTCTTAACCACGCATTGCTTGACCATGCATGCCTTTACCACGATTTTTCGCTGTAAAGGCATGCATGGTAAAGGGGTATGCGTGGCTAAGGTTACTACCCCACCTGAGCCATAAAAACGACCCTGCCCTCCCCTAATCCCTAAAAACTACCCCAATCCCCCTCCCTGAGCCCTAAAAACAAGCCCTAAAAAAATACCCCGAACCTCCCCTGAAAACTACCCCGAACCCCCCACCCCTGAAAACAGTCCCGAACCCCCCACCCCTGAAAACTACCCAGAACTCCCACCTCTAAAAACTACCCCAAACCCTACTACCCCGAACCCCCACCACCCTTGAACACTACCCCAAGCCCCCACCACCCCTGAAAACTACCCTGAACCCCCACCACCCCTTAAAACAACCCTGAACCACCACCATCCATTAATACTTCCCCGAACCCCCACCACACCATAAACCTACCCCAAACCCCAACCATCCCTTAAAAACAACCCCCAAACCCCACCACCCCATAAAACTATCTCGAACCCCCACCATGCCTGAAAACTACCACAAACCCCCCCCCCCCGACCCGGCCCCGGCTCCAGCCCCAGCCCCACTTACCTGTCTGTTTCCGCTTCCCGACGCTCCTCTTTCCCCGCCTATTCCAAACACTATAACGCATTTGCCTTAACCACGCATGTGCGTGGTTAAGGTAAAGTCGTTGTTAGGGCTAGCGTGGTTACGCTTGCAGGCTTCTGGAACTCGTGGCTCCGGTCTAGTTGTTCCGGATGTTTCCCCATATTTTGCTTTGTCTCTCACTATTTTATTTCATAGTAGAAAATCCTGGAGTCTGAAAACTGAAGAATTTCTATTTTTATGTTCTCTCTTCTACTGTCTGTGGAGGTTCCTCTGTGGAGGTTCCTCTTCTTCCCGTCGTGCCCAATGATGTCCGTCCCTCGGAAAGAATATAGAGTCAAGTAAGTGTTTAGCCCTCTTGGCTTTCAATAGTGTTAAGGGAATCAGGAGTGGGGAATATCACCCAAACCAATATACCTCCACCAGTGATGTAATAGTTCTAATCGCTAACTTGATGCAGTTAGCTACCAGTAAACCTTTTCTCCTCCCTTCTCCCGGTTTAAGTCTTGTTTGCGCTTTCCTCCCTTCTACCTACCAAGCGCCATAGGCGAGCACATACCTGGGAGAGCCACCCTCCTCCAGGAACATGGCGGGACAGCTCGCGACACCGTTGGTCCTCCGCGACTCCTGCGGCTTCGGGTGATGAGTCCGGAATGGAGGTCCCTTCCTTCAGCGAGACGGGATACAGCAGGTCTTCCGGTAGGAATTCTTCTGAGGGAGATGTTCGGTCACTGTACTTTCGGGTAGCTTCGTCTGCATCTCCCTTTCAGTGTTCGTCTCTTGGCGGCTTTTCTTCCTCGTTTGGTACAACCAGAGGTATCTCTGCCCTTCTGGCTTTCAAAGGGGACTCCCCGCGAGGGAAGAAAGCCATTAGTTCCCGTGACTCCGTGACATCACTAGAGGAAGCACCCAGGAAGTCCTCTTCCTTAAAGGAGCTGTCTTCTTTATAAAAGGATTCCGTCTCCCGGAAAGCTATATGCGAACGGCGGAGCTGAAAATAAAGGAGAGGGGAAATGTAATGAAGGTATTGATCGTCTTCCTCTTCCCTCTCGCCGTCTTCACGGAACGGATCCGTCACTTTGTGACACCAACTTACCAAAAAAACTAACAATAGAAAGATCCAAGAGGAATTATTATCTACCGAAGATCCAGAGTTAGAAAAGCACTTACAATAGCTAGAAGTATTGAACATTCTGAATATTGTGTCAAAGAGATGAATGTCAATGCTGGCATGTGTGAAGGGGAGCTATTAGTGAAACAATCTGGGAAACCACAGGAGAAAGAGCATGTAGACAAAGGGTTACCCCATAATTTTGGTATATTTGAAAAGTTTGTTCGAGAGAAGAATGAACAAGTTTGTTTTTGCTGTGGGAGCAAGATGCATTTGAGTAACAGTAAAAATTGTCCTGCCATTAATAGTTCAAGCTTCAAATGTGGCAAGAATGGCATTATGCTTGGTCATATCAAATGAGAAATGACTCAAAAGAGTCAAACTGTGAATACTGTGAATAATGTGGAAACTGAGTCTAATGAGAATGGTATATTGACATTATCGGCACCTGAAGATGAGGAAGGTGCAGTCATAGAAGTTGCACCTGTAGGTTCAATGAGGAAGAGGAGACCACCACATTGTGATATATCGGTGAATGGCAGACAGGTCAAAATAATGTCCGATTCTGGTCCCCCTTACACTTTATTGAGTATGGATGAATTTATGGGATTCCTGGATCTTCAACTTGAAGAATCCCAATAAAAATGTTTGCCTATGGGAAAAAAGGGAGGAGGTTTTGAGAAATTTTAAAGCCAATCTAGAATTTGGAAACAACTCCACACAATGCACAATATATGTTCCAAACAATGGATTGAACCCTTTAGGGTAGGAGGAGCAAGAGGAACTCAATATTGTGCTTGATCCCAACCACTCCAAACAAGTAATTTCCAAGACCAGGCTGCTCAAGGAAAATGGGTCAAAAGAGTGTCAAAATGTATGTTTGGTAGATGATTGCAGGTGGGTTAATCAATGTCCAAGTGTGTTTATTGATGATTTGGGAAAGTTGAAGAATTTTTCTGAAGAAGAATGCTTGCACAAAGTACGTAAAGTGTCTATGACTTTGAAGAAAGAATTGAAAGGGGAGTTGGAGAAATTGTGTGTGTTGGGTATAATCCAGATAATTGAAGGATCTGAGTCCCTATCCCCCATAGTTCTTGCGCGCAAAGTTGACAAGTCTGTGAGGTTATGTGTGGGCTTACGTGACTTGAACAACAATATTTGAGAGGATCGGCAACCTATCCCAAATAATGAGATGTTAACCACTGTAAAAGAAGCTGAAATCTTTACATCCTTAGATATGTCGGCAGCCTACCATCAAATAGAGTCATGCAAGGAATCAACACATTTAACATCTTTCCTAACACCCGAAGGAGCTTACCAATTTGTGCACATGCTGTTTGGTCTAGTTTCTGCCTCAGCTGTATTCCAGAGGTTGATGGGAAATTAGTTCAGGGATATGCCTGGTGTAGCATACTTTCAAGACGATATCCTGGTTTATGGCAAGAATCAGGATGAACATGATTTGAGGCTCAAAAATGTGTTGCAAATAATCAAAAGGAGTGGGAGAAACCGCCCACCCTACAGGGTTGCAATGTCGCATGCACGTTCTCGGGTAGACACTGGGCAATCACAGGTTTATATGCAGTGATCAGAGCAGACACCAGTGTTCCCCTTAGCGCCCTCAGAGACACTTGAGTGGAGGATATTGGAACACCTATCTCGCACGCCGACTAGGCTAAACTCCTGGTGGGTGTCCCCCGAATCTCCTGTAATGCACATTTCAAATTGATTAATTTCTACTACCTTCATAGAGCGTACCTCACCCCTTTGAAGATCAACAAATTCTTTACAGGGGCAGGCTCGCGGTGCCCCAGATGTGGCCTGGTGTGGGCAGATATACACTATATGGTGTGGAGCTGCCCTCATCTGGGGGAGTTTTGGACGGGAGCAGTAGCCGTGGTGAATGAGTTCATGGAACGTACATTGCCCACTATGCCTGTGGCCTGTCAGCTGGGACTGTTCCCGAGACCAGCTAAACACAAGATTACTACGAGGTTTATTGAGCTTGCCCTGATACTGGCGAAGCAGCAAGTTACACTTAATTGGAAAAATATGCAGGGCCCCCAGGTCTCCAAATGGAGGGTGGAGTTGCTGAGATGGGTGGACTATGAGGGAGGGAATTTGCTCAGAGAGGCCAAGACGGGCCAGTGTTCGTTGGAGATGGCCCACGGTAAACAGCCATTTCAACGCGGCTTTTACACTGCATACCATTACATCGCATGCGTTACATCGCATGCGTTACAACGCATGCGATGTAACAACGCGTAGCCATTACTGTGCATGTTATTACATCGCATGCGCTTTTACAACGCATGCGATGTAATGGCGATCCACCTCGTTGTGAGGAAACTGAGGCACTTCCGTTTCCTCACAACGACGTGCATCGTGCACCGCCCCTCAGCCGACGTGAAGCAAAGCAGGAACCAGGGAGAGGAACCACGAGGAGAGCGAGGTAAGGGGGATTGGGCCAGGGGTGGGGGTAGTGTTTTAGGGTTTGGGGTAGTGTTGTAGTGTTTGTGTAGTGTAGGGTAGTGTTTTAGGGTTTAGGGTAGTGTCGGGGGGGTCGTGCAGGGTAGTGTTTGAGTGTAGGAACTGGACTGGGGGTCGGAGGAGGGTCGTGCTGGAGGTAGTGTTTTAGGGTTTAGGGTAGTGCTGTGGTGTGTGTGTAGTGCAGGGTAGTGTTTTAGGGTTTAGGGTAGTGTCGGGGGGTTGTGCAGGGTAGTGTTTAAGTGTAGGGAGCGGACTGGGGGTCGGGGGAGGGTCGTGCTGGAGGTAGTGTTTTAGGGTTTAGGGTAGTGCCGTGGTGTGTGTGTAGTGCAGGGTAGTGTTTTAGGGTTTAGGGTAGTGTCGGGCAGTTGTGCAGGGTAGTGTTTAAGTGTAGGGAGCGGACTGGGGGTCGGGGGAGTGTCGTGCTGGGGGTAGTGTTTTAGGGTTTGGGGTAGTGTTTGTGTAGTGCAGGGTAGTGTTTTAGGGTAGTGTCGGGCGGTTGTGCAGGGTAGTGTTTAAGTGTTTACGTGTAGGGAGCGGACTAGGGGTCGGGGAGGGTCATGCTGGAGGTAGTGTTTTAGGGTTTAGGGTAGTGCTGTGGTGTGTGTGTAGTGCAGGGTAGTGTTTTAGGGTTTGGGGTAGTGTCGGGGGGTCGGGGGGTCGTGCAGGGTAGTGTTTAAGTGTAGGGAGCAGACTGGGGGTCGGGGGAGGGTCGTGCTGGAGGTAGTGTTTTAGGGTTTAGGGTAGTGCCGTGGTGTGTGTGTAGTGCAGGGTAGTGTTGTTGAGTTTAGGGTAGTGTCAGGGGGTCGTGCTGGGTAGTCTTAATGTAGGGAGAGTACTGGGGTCAGGGAGGGTCGTGCAGGGATACTAAATTAGGGTTTAGGGCAGTGCAGGGTAGTGTCACTTACATTGCATACTTCTACCATGAGTATAGCTTTACCACGCATGCCTTTGCGTTGTAATTGTATGCTTGGTAAAAGCATATGCGTGGTAAAAGTATGCGATGTAATAATGGCATGTCGTTGTAATTGCAACGCGTAGTAATACCCGCGTTGTAATGGCACGCGTGGTATTAGTATGCATTATAATGAGTCATATTCATGGCCCACGCCTGGGATACATTGCTTGAGGAGCTGTGACCTGGAAAGGGGGGGGGGGAGAGGCGGAGTCGGTGGATGCTTCCCCTCCTACCAGCCCGGGATGCTAATGGGTTGTAGAGGCTTCCCCTTGCCTCCTTCTTATTTCCATTACTTGATCTCGCTGTTTCTTTCAGCGGAATGACTGGATAGTTGTTATCCACGGTGTGAGTGGGGCAGATGTTTTCCTCAGACCAAGCTACGGGGTGAGGGATGTTGGGATGGTTGTGCTGATTGTTTTTTTATGCTATGTGATTGTTACTTGGGCTGCATCACCTGCTCAGTTTTGTACTACTACCGATTCTTCTTGGGTGAACGGAACTTTGATCCGCTCATATACTGCTGTAATGTGACCTTCAAGAAAACTGTAAATAAAATATGCCACCAAAGGGACAACTGGAATATCAACAGTGGTGTAGCAAAAGTGCCAAAGGCCCAAGCAAGGTAAACTGGACACCCACCCATCCAATGTCTTTGTTGTGTTGCACTGTAATAGATATAGCCCGGTAGCTTGTCCCTCTTAAGTTTCCGTTCCCCTCCACGCGCGTCCCCTGCCCTCGCGCTGGCATTGCTATGACATCAGCTGGCATTCTAGAATGCCAGCTGATACACTACCCTTTGACCGTTTACAGTTGGAGTTGAGTTGACTTCCTAACTTGACCGGCTGCGATGCTTACCCCCCGGCTCCAGTTGGTGTGTTGTATTTACCTGATAGAAATAAATACTATTCTTACTCCTGCTTTGCCTGTGAAGACTTCTTAACAGTCTTCACCGTAAAAAACCTATATTTGTAGTCCTGTGGGACCTATGTTTTTGTAGTAAAAAACTATATTTGTGGTCCTGTGGGCCCTCTGTGCCCTGGTGCCACTGCACCTCCTACAGCACTGATAGCTTTGCCCCTATACATCAACTGTTGATGAGGTTTAGATACGCGGGACTGGGTTAAGAGTACTTATTTCTCTACGCTGGAAGGCCCCTTTCAATCTGTGATTACGTATTGCCTCCGTTTCACTACATTGTCAATTACTGTAAGTGACTCAGGTAACTAGAACGGGCCCAGAAGCCGAGGCCAGGTAGCCCCACCTTCCTTTCACAATGACTATAGCTGGCGGAATGTAACCTGTTGAGAGAGCGGCTCTCTTGAACAGCCAGGTTCAATTTCAAGTATCTAAAGAACCTTCAAACAATAATCATTATCGTGAATACGAATCCAATGAAATTGAAATGTAAACAGATTATAGAACAATAAATAAACACAACAGTATTATATTACTTATGCATTCAGATTGCACTTTTCGTGTGTAATACTACACCAACTCGGATAAGTATGTATTTGTGGTGTTCCAGATCCGAAAGAAAGAGGATCATTTGACAAGTTTATTTACAAGAGACTTCGGTTTCCAGGAAGGCTGAATGTTGTTCTTCGGAAAGCTCAATCTCACCTGATCGTATAACCTCAACACCAGCTGCTCACAGCAAATGTTTGAGTTTATCAGTCAGAGAACCCTATAGCAATGGCTGGAGTTAGCTGAACTGCAAAAGATATTAATTGTGTCATGTATAATAAGAAATTATTTTTGTGCCATTAAAGCAGCATCACAATACGTGACCACAATATCTTATATGTTTACTTCCCTTCTTTACATACTATAAAGAAAAGTGTAAGGCAATGTCAGAAGACACTAGCCTTTGTGCTCAGAATCCAACAAGAGTGATACACTTAAATAGGGAAAGAGAAATAAGATAGGAACGAAAACAGAGACACGTTACTCCACCATTCTGACTCGTCACTTCTGTTGAACAAGGGTGTCAGCAGGATGTAGTGAACATCTACAAGACAAAGAGGGATCTTAAGTACCTTGCTTATAGAAAGTTCTATGCTAAACTGTAACAGTGAATGTATATACCTTAACAATATCTCTCTCTAACCAACTCTTTGTACTTTGATGTGGAACTTGTAATTCCTGAAAATTAAATGCACAAAGAATGAGTACCTCAAATATACATACACTAACACTTCTCACCATGACTTGAATAACTACCTCAAGCTTCGTCAAGGTACACTCTCGTGTGGAAGATGAGTTATAGTTTCTACTTGACTTTGGTTCTGTAATGCTGCAAGGTAACCAACAATGTTAATCTGTTCTTCCTTAATCTTGCCAATTTATGTCTGCATACAGAACTCCAATACAGTTTGCGTGACATTCACATAATTAAGGCTTCCGGTTTTCCGTTTTTACTGATTTTTTCAGGTAAAAATTCAGACAGAAAACAATTTGTTTCCTGTCTGTATTTATTTTTAAAAGCGGATAAATACTGAAAATGGTGCTTGTTGTGAAAGACTCTCCACGCTGCCTTTCTTGAATTCCAGGCAACAGCTAAGCAGATAGACAGCATGGAGAGTTAAAAAACAGAATGAGATTTCCTTAAATACAGGCATATGTTAACATATATTTGTAGTATAACGCTAATGTGTACCTGTGAGTGTAGTGTTTTGTTATACGTGCCTGCTTAATTTGCTAAATCGTGACAGTCATCCAGGTATGAGTGGACGTTCAAAATTTAAATAAGCGTGGAGATACACCATTTTACGGCACCATTTATTCTCAAAACACAAAATAAATATGGATAAATGCCAATAAGTTGTACAAAAAATATAATGGATAAATACAGACGGAAATGTTTAAAAAATAAATACCATGAAACCAGGAACCCTAAACATAATCCAGTCTAAGAATCTTTCCTGTTCCTTCACAGGATAACCCTAGTAAAAGGTAACCAATTTGAGTCTTAGAAGACTTCATATAAATGTTCAAGAACTAGCTCAAGGTTAGATTTCAGCAACAACCCTACTTTATCATTACATATAACATGTATTAGTCCATCATTACGGGGGCTTTAATGATGAATTTGCATGGCATCGCATTTTTTAGTAGTCTTATCACATATGGATTATCTTCCATGCTCTATTAGACCCAAAGTCTTATATTTGTCTGGTTAGCAGTACCCTCATCAACTTTTATACTTTCCTCAGCATGTAACATTTATTGGCATGAAAACTCTATCTTTCAATATGCACATGCTTTTGTCTCTAGCATTACATATGTGTTATGTCTTTCACTACTTTCAATGATGGACCTTGCTGTGTTTAGACATCATACACTTTCATCTGCATTATGCCATCACATTTCCTGTGTCCCAGTTAGTGACATAACCCCCTTTCTTGAGTTGTGTCAGGGTTGTTGTGGTACTGAATAGCTGCATTTGCTGTCAAACCGTGAATTGGAGGTGAATCTCCATACATTGTTTGCTTTATGCTCATCTTATGGCAGCTCTGCTATCAATACCCAGACATTCGGGTTCATTATTGTTAATAATGAATTTTTTGCCCTTGCATCTCCCCACCACACACTGATCTTATGGACACCTGCAAAGTTTAGGTAGTCAAAGTAGTTAATGTGGTTTGGGACCCTGATTAGCTAAATATAGGGACTGAAAAATGTCAAACACGAATGAGGGCTGAAATATTCCCCTTTATCTTTAACCTTACGGACTGTTGACAAGAATAAAGGTACGGGGTCAGCTAGTAGATAGCTTCTTCCATTTCCTCGCGCAAACAGGAGAATTCTAGAAACAGTTTCCTTTCCATTGCACCATGGAACTATAGGTACATATCTATAAGAGCGCCTTTACTATTTGTTTGAGCCACGGATTTTCTTTGATACCAATACCAAGTGAGGAGCAGGCTCTATGATGAAACATGCCACCTTCGGGAGGGTGAGGGCTAAGTATTCTTTAAGATAAGTAGCTCATATGTTTCGCTACTTTCTGGCACCTCATGGTACTGAAAACGTGGCACTGCTCACAGGTGAACACCCACTAGAAGGGCTCCTCCTTTCACCTTGAGTATCTGTTGTTCATAATGAACAGATTATTCGCCTCACACAAAAAAAGCCTTTTAACAACTTCACAAGATGCATAAAATTGAGGTGTCTCTATTATCAAGATGAAAACTTATTAAGGCTGTGATGACAAAGTGGCTGATTTAGAGTTTGGGCGAGAGGGTACTCCTTTTGCAATGTCTGCCTAACAGAAGGTCTGCCCACTTGATTTGCATACGGGTGGACCTTAAGTATGTCAGCGACGGAAACTACTCTGGCTCGTCGTGAGGCCGTCAGAGGTTTGGCCATTCAACCGCCTTCCCCATTTAGAGTGTGTGGTCGAATGGCCAGTTTTTACTCTCCCTTAGTGCCATGAAAAACGTGTCAGACTGGGACAGTAAACATGTTTAAATGACTCGCACACCATAGGAGAAAGCTGCCATGGATTGGGGATCATTAGTTTTTGAAAAACAAAATCTTGCTTTGGGATTTCGTTTTTGAAAAAACTAAAAAGTATTAAAAGTTTGATGGAAGATACCGTCAGTTTGACTTTACTGTCCATCAAACTTTTATTATGTTGACAGGAACACCCCCATAATGGCAGTTTCTTCAAATGTTTAGAGTTGTCCTCAGGGTTCATGGACAACTCTAAATTTTATGGGCGGAGGAACCTTTGGAAAAGCGTGTGTAAAGTACTCCACAATACCGATGGACTTACTGGCTCTGCCTGACAAATTCTAAATCAGTCCCATAGGTTTTCAACAGCGGGTGATCAATCTTTCACCTATAAGGCTTCTGAACTAATTCTCTTTTAAAGGTTAATGAAATCATAGCAAGTATCAGTATATTCTCCAGGAGTTCTGGAAAGCATGAATGTATTAGTAAGGTCTTATGGTTATGAATCTAATATGGCTGGTGAAAGACAGATAGCACCAGAATCAGTTGGGAAAGAGGAGTTGGGTCTCTTAAACTAGGGACATACATATTAGCTATGGTGCTCTTGTTACAATTAGACACAAATAGCCAAGCTCACAACCAATTTTGCCTTGCAGGAGAGAGTGTGTAAACTAATACAATGTATAATCTCCTCTCAGAGGGGCATAATCTTACTGATACTACTGGGGCAAACTTAAAGAGTTCCTTTCTTCAACATTGGTGATTTTGTGGACCCAAATCAGACACAGAAAAAACTGATCTATAGTGGCCTGTGTGTTGAGGGGAAAGAAGAATGAACAGTACAAGGGCATGCAGCGGGACAGTGGGTGACTATTATTAGCACAGGCTACAAACATTGTATATGGTAACTCAGCATCTTAGGGCAATACAGACAGATGAGAGTTCTTAGACATAGGTTCTAATCCCTTCATGTGATGTTCTCTACACATATCTCACTTCTCAGGAAGAAAAGAAGGATCACAGGCTGATTTTAGCAGGTAGAACATGTAGGCACTCTACCCTCTGGCACTTCATGAAAAAGACATGAACGTCATTATTCGAATTAGATGCCACTAACGGTTTGTCATGTCATAGCACACGTATGCAGATGCTAGTCACCCATGTAAATGTAAATGTCCAGTATTTGTAAAGCGCGAACAATTACCCGAAGGTGTCAAGGCGCTGGGGGCCGTCAGGAAGATTAAGCAAGCTATTGCCCAGAGTCACATGGTGCTGGGCTGATCTGCCGCCGGCACCGGGAATCGAACCGTGAGCCCCCAGGTTCCGGAGTCAGTCGCCCTAGATTCTCCACCCTACCACCAACAGAGATATATACTCTACCTGAAAGCAACTTTCATAAATTTCTGTAAATCACTTTGTACGGCACAAGTCTCCTGAGCAGGAAAACATAACATATAAGAAGTTGGTCAAAACTTATAAAATCAGGTGTAGGTGGCACCGGGTTAATTTGCCATGGACATTTGATCATACATCAAGAAATGCGGACTGTGAAAGAGACAGGCATACCAGTAAGAATAACTTATTCCCTGGGATAACATTAGTATTCTTGCTCCATAAGCTCCTTACTGTTACTTGATATACACATCACCCTATTCTAGCTGTCTCTACTTGTTACAGTGGGGTTTGTTTTGCTTAAGGCATTGAGAAGATTGCTTGTAATTAACAAGATGTCTACCTTTATGACTGTGGGACTTTACTCATAGTCATAAAAGTTTTAAGTTGGTGAAACTCCACTATGTAAATGTGGTCTGATCAGATAGCAGTTTCAGCACAATGGAAAACATTACTAGAAGAAGCATTGGCAAAGCCATTAGGTCTATCCTATGGCTGAGCTATTGGCTTTTGAAATCGAGTGGGGGTGGAGGGCGGATGGAGGTAAAGAATGGGATGGCAGGCGGCAATGGAGAATGGGAGTGCGGGCAGTGGTGGAGAATGTGAGGGCAGAAGTTGGTGGAGAACGGGACAGTTAAAAAAAGGCGCTATGAAGTTACAAGTGTTGGCTGCTTCTTAGCACTTTTTTCCCTTTTTCTCTGTGGGGGGGGGAGAAACAGAGATGTAATAGAAACAGGGATGTTGGAGAAGAAACAGGGGCAGGTGGGAGAAGAAGAAACAGGGATCAGGTGAGAGGGGAGGGATAAGATGCAACATGGACTTAGGGCGGGAGGGATTAGAAACAACATCGCTGAAAACGAAACAAAAAAATCGCTATTCTCACATCACTGCCAACCACTGCCATGCAGCACCAGAGACGAGGACCTGATGCTCAAAGTTGCACCTGCGTTCCCTGAGCTGAGGAGAGTCATTGGAGAGCATCTTGGTCACCCAGAAGATGAGTTATCGCCCAGGGAAGAATTTGGCTGTGACCGCAATACCGGTTGACTGATAGCACAGTGGCCACTGGACTTCTGACAGGACAGAGAGGACTTCGAGGAAAGTCGATCCTGTGACCAGGACTGCCTTACCCCCTTCGTGGACCAAGGAGTAGCCACAGGAAGACCCTGTTGATTGCATCTACGGCATCCTTGAGCACCTTCAGCATCCTGGCACTCAGGAGAGGGGAAACCAGTTGCCATACCGGTTTTCATCAAGACCACTTCCATAGGAAACCATAGCAAAGGATAAGAGCTGGAACTGATTGAAGACTGCTTCACCTATGGGGGTAACTGTTTCTGAGGACATTACTGGTCCCCCTGACTGACTCCCTGTCGGAGTTGGTCACCCAAAGTAACTCTAACTGACCACAATGCAACTAGCCAAAGTTTTTGCCCAAAAAGTTTTTGTTTCAAGATTGTTGAATTTGCCAATGCTTGTTCACGGTTGAATGAACTGCTTTGATTAACTACACTTCGTAAATTCTACATCACTGAAACCCTACAGTGGATCTTTTTCCTGTGGTGTCTAAAAATAACATAAAAATACAGTCTATTTTTTTTAATTGATGTTAAATTTCTAAAGTGTTTCATTGATTTCTTCTTCAAATGTTTTGGTGCTGTTTAAATGCTTTACACTTGTTCCTTTGTGTAAGCCTTGCTGCCCAGAGCCACAGGTACCCAGGGTTGAGCTAGAGGGTTTAAAAACGAAACCTACCTTTCCTAAAGGGGTTGGTATGTGTATTACACAGTGAGGTTCCACAACCACACCATATAAGACATCTGTTTCCTCACAAGGGGCAACATGGAAAAAGGATGGGAGGGAACAAGCAAACATGGACAACGAGTTAGTGATAGGGAGGAGATGGCCATGGGAGAAATACAGGGCAGAGCCAGCTACAAAAGATGCACTCTGTAGAGTGAGTCAACAAAATGAAAACAAGAGGAGATTGTGGAGTGGAAGTCACAGAAGCACACAGGTGCGCGATGGCAACAAAAATGCGGCTGGGTACAAACAAGCATGCGGTTTACAGTGACACAAGGGGCCGCTTGTTGGGGTGGGAGACAAAAGCACACTTGTAAATGTGAGCAATGCCAGGGAGGTGGGGGGACAGTGATGTTGGAGAAGCACATGACAACTTGTAAGTGCAAGCGATGCAGAGGGATCGGTGGTGCTTGAGAAGAACAAGGGAGATGGACAGAAAGCACAAGCACTCATATGGAGTGCTTGAACACATACAAAAGTGGGTCAAAAAACTGGAGCTGGGGAAAGACATAAGTACTTGGCCCATGCACCAGGGGAGGGCCAAACACAAGAAGAGGATATGATGCCTGCATGCCGTGACAAACAGCAACGAAGCAAATGAGAGTGAAGCTGAAGCTAAGCAGTAGTAATCTATGAGCTTAAGCCTACTTTATGTAAACAAAATGTCATGCAGAGACAACGCATGCGCTGTATAGGCGAGACCTAAAAATGTGATCTAGTCCCTTGTGCAACAGCCTAGAAACAGTTCCGTAGGTAATCGACTTTGCAACGAGGAACACAACATCACGCACCTGCACTCTAATGACCAGGTCGATCAATTGGTCTTTGAAGGCTGAAAAAGGGGCTCAGCAGGAAACAGTCCTGGCTTAACATCGAGGATGTTATTCCATCCCACGATCTAAGGAATTTTGGCAGTTAGTGCCCTGGAGCTAGCTAAAGTTAAATCCTCACTGGATATCATGAATTCATCTATACGTTCTTTGTATATTCAATCAGCCAATAATTCACAACCCTTGTTGGTTATATATCAGATCTGTGCTTGGACTTGAAAACATAGTTAAAAATATTGAGTTCTTAGGGATGCCCCTTATTCCCGCTGCTTTTTATATTGGTTCTTGACCCCTTAGTGAGGCATTTTCAGGAAAAGCACCTCCATAGAGGCTTTCAATTTAACACGGGTCCGCTCCTCCTCTCCCTATACGCTGACGACATTGTGCTGCATGTCCGCCGCCCCCAGCAAAATCTAGATCCACTAATCAGAGAAGTAATCCGATTCAGGAACTACTCGCGGTTGGGTATAAACTGGAGTAAGTCTGAAATTCTTCCTTTGACGACGGGCACGGCTCGATGGGATTGCGAATTCCCGCTGGCATGGTGCGATGAGTCGGTATGGGAATTCATGTACACCGCGACACGGATCAGATTATTCGCCAGAACTATGGTCCGGCAATGCATAATTTAGAAATACAGATCGAGCGTTGGTTGAAGCTCCCGCTGTCCATGGCAGGTAGAATTGCATTAATGAAAATGATTGTGCTCCCTAAATTCCTATACCTTTTCACAACATCCATATCCCACTTCCAAATAGATTCTTTGCCATTATTAAATCTCACCTCGTCAAGCTGGCGTGGGGTGGAAAGAGACCAAGAGTTCGCTGGGACACTATGACATTAACATATGAGAGGGGAGGTTTTGGCGCCCCAGTCTTCAGGCTTTATTATTTAGTAGCACAGTGCAGCTTCGCTCGTAGCTGGTATCACCCGGACGCTCGAATTCCCTACAGCAAACCAGAGGCTGACCTGGTGCTTCCAGCCCGCCAACACACTCTTCTGCCCCAGGGGTTCCTGCGGGACCCCCGTGACATACAGACAGTGTCAACAACGAGTTGGGCATGGCGTAAATTATTGCGAATTACCGGAGGATCCACCCTCTACTCCTCCGAAATTCCAATTGCGAATAGTTTGTGGCTTCCTGTCTGGAAGAAAAATTTGTCCTACGCACACTGTCATCTCACTTCATCACCAAGTTTTGGGACCTATTCCCAGACGGCCATGTCTTCTCTACCGCAGAAGGGGGGCGATTTGGTGTGGTGTCATTTATGGACCAATTCGTTTTCGCAAGAGTCCGCAGTGCACTCCGAGCCAAAATTATGGAGTATCGTCTGGAGCCTGTGTCCTTTGCCCCTCTGACGCTGTTAATATCTAGCACTATCGGGGACCAACTAATCTCTAAGATGTATAAAACGAGCGCGGCCCTTGTCCCGACCCACGACACTAAAATTCGCGAGGCATAGGAGCGAGATCTAGGACACCCAATCTTGGATGACCAATGGTCATACTGCTGTACTCAGACCAGAGAGGAATCGCTCAACCATAGACATAAATTAATACATTTTAAATATCTATGGAGAGTTTATATGTCTCCTGCGAAACTCCACGCCGCCCTCATAGTTGCATGAAATGTGGCAGCCCGCGCGCTGACTTTGCTCACCTAACATGGAATTGCCCTAAGATCGGGGATTTTTGGAGGACTATATTTAGATTAATTTCTCAGATGACACATTTGGAGATAGATCCCACTCCTGAGGTTGCGTTGCTTGGCTATGTGCGCAACAGGCCAAAGAATAAACACAAATTCATCGCCCTGACACTATTACTCACTAAACGAGAGATTGCCCTTAAATGGGGCAGCAGACTAACCCCCACTGCCAACGCTTGGCTATCGAGCCTTATTTTCTGCAACACCAATAGTGAACTTTATGCCACGCTACAGCCCCCGGCCTCCCAACCAAAAGACTTATGGGAACTGCTCAAGGACTATTTAGTGAATTTAGATACACACACCCCTGAGTCGCAGCCCCCGGGGATAGTCCCAACGGGGTGGGCTAGCTTGGTTTGAATGAAATATTGAGCACTGAATGAACATCCGGAATTACCTCGGGACTACATGCATGGTTGGGTGATACGAAGTGGGGTGTGGACATGTATATAACGCAAATGTAATTGTTAAATGCTACATAAGCGCCTGTCTACGTCTGTTAAATGACATTATTTGTGATTGTATTGTTTCGCAGTGAATTACCACAGTCAGTTGATGTAATTGTCAGAAAATGATAAAATACAATTGGAAAAAATATATATATATATTGAGTTCTTAAAATCTAGTAGGGCTCTCGTGTCCAACGGGATTCCCAGTGCTGTTGTCCAGAGGTCTCCCAGTTCTCCTGTTCTATAATAAGAAACTCGCTGAGTCGTGATCTGGTTTAATAAACAATATTTAAAATCTATAATGAAAAAGGGAGATAAAACGAAACCAGCATTTTATCACTTTTTTATACTACTGTGAAACTTTACACACTCATCTTGCCTGGTCACCTAGAATATTGGGCTGTGTGACAAATGCGCTGATTCACGGTGACCTGGCAGAGTTTTTTCTTAAACAGGGACCTTCTATCACATATTTTCTTGATAGTAGTCCGTTGGGTATGCCGAGCGAAAGTCCACTGCTCTTGCTAAGGGGAAAGAAAGGTCATACAGTTTTTGTACAAATCTACATAGTGTTTTATATCATAGTTCACAAACGTGTGTGGTGCAAATTCTCTCAACTGGGAATTTTATTTGGAGCTTCTTTCCTGATAAAAGTACTTCTCATGCCCACTTACTTACAAAGAGGAACTTAAAAATGCTAACTAATGAGCTGTGAATGTGTTATTTAGGACAACAGCACAGACTTTATTAGATGAGCTACAAAGCTGGGGAACGTCTGGCTGAGTAAATGCATAGAGGGCACAAGACACATACATTGTGTCAACATGGACACTTTTATAATCATAGACGGTGACTTGGCCAGAACAGAGAGGTTTGCAAACTATTTGATTCTTTCTATCCAATCAAGGTGGACATTGAGGATCCAGAAGGGGGATGAGTTTGTGCTTGACTGACCAATAGGCATAATGGCCATGGAGCATAGAAAGGGATTAGAAGAGACACTCAAGATGGAGTAGCTGAGGGTCCCAATTGCAATCTGGGTAAATACGGGGCCTGAATAGACTACCGATTAACCTTCTCAAAAGACTGGTGAAGTGACAACCAAATAGATGTTGAATACGTATATGAAATGCTAAGAAACGGGGCACCTTTCTGAAGACTTGGAAATGGCGACGATTGTTCTGATCTACAAATAGGGGAAACAATGGAGAGCTGTGGGTTATGTTGCTCAATCTATTTAATTAACTGTGAGATGAAGGAATTGGCAAAGATACTTGCTAACAGACTGACTAATCTAGATTCATGCCACACAGGTCTACCAAACTCAAGCTACATCTACTGACACTTTATAATAATTTAGCCCCACTGGGCAATTAAGGAACTGATTGCCTTAGTATCACAAGACGCCAGTGAGGTGATCAACTCCTTGAACTTTATATTTCAGATATTGTGCAAAATGGATTTTGATCACTACTTTCTACTGTGGGTTTGGCTGCTTTACAATGAACCAACAGCCACTGTGAGAGAAAATGGCATGCAGTTCAGGTCCTTCCACCTACAAGAGGGCACCAAACAGGGATAATCCCTGCCCCAATGATGTTTACGCTGGCAGCTGAGTCGTGGGCAGAGCTAATTGGGGTGGACACCTAAGTTAAGAGATGTGGCAGAACAATATCTTATTCTATGTAGTTGACCCTGAGGATTCCTCGTGGTCCTTTCAGGAAGGTGGAAACCAGAAGGAACACAAGCAACTATCTGCGGTTAGGGGTATCTACCAATGCATACTCTATCTAAGCTTATAACCTCAACCCCTCACTGTGGAGTGTGGGGACCATATTTCCCATTTGGGAATTGCTCCCTTTGTCTGTGCTGGGTAAAGCTGCCCTTTTAAAAAAGATTACGCTCCTGAAGATTGTGTACATGTTACATGTTGTTTGAAATACCATAGGCTTTCTGTCATAAAATAGATACTATGACCAGGTCTTTACAATGGGGAAGGGGAGCTCTGAGAATAGCCCTAGCAACAATTCACCGGTCTACATACGACGGAGCCCTACCCAATATATGGAAATACAACCAAGCCACTCAAATAATTAATATCAATGGATGGGGTTTTGTCTCTAAAAACAGATTCGCCTATATGACAGATGGGCATATCATGGGCACCAAGGGATACAAACACTGCTCTGGCATCAGGGCTGGGAAAGAGCTTCTTTTCCTTTGTTCCTTTGCCTACTTTGGGTTTCCAGCAATCCAAGAAAGCCATGGAATGATTGGTGCAGAATGTTTCTGTTCCTCGCTCCCCAGAGACCTGAAGGATTTGATGGAATGTAGGATGGTGATCTGCCGTCTCCCCATCCTCTATAGAGACCACAGGCAAGTAATGGAATTGCGGGTGATGCTGGGGTGTCATTTCTCTGAAAGAGGCTGGGGAGGGTAGCAGAAAGCTAGATACATCAAATAGAAATATATAAGAAATAGAAGTTGTTGCTGGCAGGAAGCCATGTTTTGCTATATGTGTCTAATGTTGAGTAAGGTTATGATGAGCAGGGCGTTTATGGAGGTATTTCTTATTGGTCACTAATGAAATCCATTCCCTCCAAAGTTGTCCCATAGGATCAGGTGGAAGGACGTGTGCAGGGGGCAGACTCAGCATCAAATTATAGATGAGTAGTTATCAACAAGTTGATTGTTTTCTCCTCAGAGTCTAATGTCTGCAGAATGATGAAAGGCTCAGGCAATCTGCCGGGATTCGTTACATATGGTTTTCAGATTTGCTCCCCTATCTCTTCAGCAGTTCCATTAAACCACTACTTGGCTAACCCACTAACCAAACAGAGTCAGCACAGGACTTCTAAAAAGTGTTTTTGGCAACAACAGCGCAATAACTGCCAACAAAAGCTAGACTGTACCAGAGGCAGGTAGCAGACATAACTGCCAGAGCAAGGGGTAAATGGAAGTGACTGATAGCGCTCTGGTCAGCTGAAGAGATGAAGTGGTGCTGGCCCCTAGCCAATTCTGTGAGACATCCACGGATAAGGGCACCATGACTAGCAGAGGATGCAAGTCAGGTAGACATCTTCTACCCAAACCCCTTTGTACAGAAAATTGGTACTGATGATCAGTAGCCTTGACAGTATCAAATGAACCCCCTGCTCTGCGAAGACCGGCAAGGGGCAGCTATTTCCTAGGCATTCTGGTGTCTCTTTCCTTCTTACTGCTACTCAAAGTACCCTCAGAGAGGTGAGAATGGGGCATTGCAGCGGGAGATGGTGGGGGATCACCTAGGGGTCAATGAACAATGTATATATGTAACACGAGCACTAACCTGCTTCTTTCTTTAGGTTGTACAATCATGTAGGGAGGAGATGCGATCCCAAAAGTGAGTTCCCAACACCACCCAAACACTGTTACCATCCGAATCCTGACCAAGATTCAAGCTGCACTAGCCATCAGGAGAAGGGGGCAGTGGATTGAGCAAAGAAGAATAAAGTCCTCCATCTAGCCTGGTTCATCTCAGTGTAGGTGCTTGACACTGGTTCCCTCTCTGGTCACTAGCGGAAATGTGTCTACGTGTATCTATTGCAACAAACAAGATTGTGTAAACTTTAGGATATTTCTAACAAAAGGTCCTTTAAGAACATACCCATCCCTATTACTCAGCTTATCTAAAATTTCCCTCTTTCCCACCTAGAGTTCAGATTAAGGGAAACACAACATTAGTTTCAGTAACTCCTAAATAAAAAACAAACAAACAGTGTAACCATATGAGACTTTCCATGGTCAATGTCTGTCTTCATAATCACCTGTTTGGAACCCCCTTGATTACCTGACATATACCCCAGGGAGGTTATTCACAATAATCTACATTGGGAATTATATAGTATTTCCCAGAAAACACTTCTGGCTTAAGAGGCCACCCACAGATGCAGACTGAGTCAGAGGAAAATGAAATCAAAGTCTTGAAAATAAAAAAAAAGGAAATTTATTAAACAGTTTTTCAAATGGTGGAAAATACACTTTTCCCATTGCTGTTTCACATATTGACCTTATTTTTCCAGGAACTGCAGAATCTGAACTTTAGATGCACAGACAGAGGGTATCCAGTACAGTAAGTATTATTCCACACAGCACTTGTATCTCACACCTTACCAACTCTAATGCGCAGTTCGCTGTAGGCAAGGCTTCTCTTGTTTTTTACAGGTCCTCGGCGACCTCCTGAGCAGTGGAAGGGCACACCAAGAACAGAAGTCAAGTGGAAGTAGTTCCTGGGCACCAAAATGCCATGACATGCCAAGATGAACAACAGGATCAACAGATTACCCGCGGGGTCTTTCAGGCAAATGTCAAGGCTTAGGTACAGATTACCCTTACGTTCTTTCAGCATTCAGTGCCTTTAGCAAGTTTCTGGTTTTAGAGTCTCAGCACAGCACAATGGCCAGGAGTTAGATCTGGGCAGTGGCATGGGGTCTGAAGCATTTCTCTTGCTTCACCCCTGCTTCTGGGAGAGAGGCGCCAGCTGGAAGCTTAACCTGCAGTGCCAGATTACCAAATGGGAAACGTAGGCACCGGCTTATGGGCCCCACTCCTTTTAGGGGCCCGTGACAATGGAGCAAAATAATATTGATTTAATCTTGAAAGAAAATGACAATGAAGCTTTCTTAAACTGTTTCCAAAAGATAGAAAAAAATGAATCGTGGGGGGCCCCGAAATTTCGACTGCCTAGGGGCCTCCACAGGGTTTAATCCGGCACTGTTAACCTGTATTCTATAGCTGACTGCAGCAGGATGACAGCAAGAGTTGCCATCTGACATCCTCGCACGGACGTTTCGACTCCAGTGAGAAGAGGACCCTATGAGTTGTTCCTGCCAGACTGCCGAGAGCAAGGGTGAGAGCAAGTGCAGCCACCGCGGGGGTCACAAGTGCAACGGCTCACCACTCCTCAGGCACAGTCCACCTTGGCACAAACTACTGAATGGCGGCACACTCCACCTAGGGCACAACATGTTTGGTTGGCGGCATGCTTGGCTTTAGCAAAAAACGTCTTGATGGCAGCATGCTCTGCCTTGGACACAAGCTTATTGGGAGCAGCGACAACAACCACTGTCTGTGAATCCTCTGGAAACCATCCACATGCAGTGTCTGCAGCCCACACGTCTCAGGGAACGCAGATCTCTCGCCTCAGTCTTTCTCTGGCCGACGGACTCACACAGCACTGGGGGTCAAGCTGCTCTAGTGTTTCAGGTCAGTCACACCTCTTAAGGGTTTGCAGGCTCCTTCCGGCTTTCAGCAGTATGTTCACTTCAAGATGCTCCATGTCAGAGATTCGACTTCTTCCAGCCAATTGACTCCAGGTGATGTCCACTCACCTCTGGGAAGCTGGCTGTCAGGCAGACACTAGTCATAGTTGCACAGCAGTTCTCCGAGTACCCTGTGAAGCACGCTCTTCCTTGCTCAAAGAGAACTTGGAACTGGAATAACAAGTGGTCAGTTGTTCCTACTTTTATATAGAGTCAAAGTAGACAGGGGATGTGGATTCTCTGCCTAAGCCTTCAGAATCAGTTTGGGGTTTCATCTGTCTTCTCCAAGCTATTTTGCAACCATAGCCTTTGTTCAGAGTGATGCTCCTCACACTAGAGTAGACTTCAGCCTTAAGTATCCCCAACAGAGGCACAAAAAGTTGTAAGCTTTCGGCACCCCGCTAATCAACAGCCACACTGACAGTGATCAGGAAAGAGAGAAAAGGCTGGTCCAACCAAAAGGTCTGGTCATGACTGTGGATTCACAAAACATGGTACGCTGCCACCACCGCTCTACATGCTAAACCCATGACAGGAACTGTACTCCACTGTCAGACAAATGAAGGCACACTTGATGCGGCCCTCTAGATTATAAGAAAAGTCCAGGTCCTCTGTCTAGAGAAAGGCCTATGCCTCCGTGCACAAACTAGATTAGTGTGAGGCTGGGCCAAAATCAAAAACCAGGCTATCAGATACACGCAGACTGTAAACCATGCTGGAACATTTCTGTCCCAATAGTCCACAGGTGGTTGCGCACAAAGAATAAAGGCAGGCCTTATTCCCCATGCTCTATGAGAAACCTTTCACGCCACAAAAAAGAATTTGACACAATATTTTGCACTGCAGGAAAAAAAAATCAGTTTCATTGTTCATGGCAAGTGACCCGAAACAGGTGTACCAAGCAAATCAAAAGCAACATGATCTCAGTTCTCCCTATTGCTTAATCATACCGCAAGCTTCTAAGGCAAACCACTGGTGCGAAGCAATAAATCCACCAAGGTCGATAATAGGGCAATTCACAGAATTAACTCCACGATCGTCTAGAATAAAGGCTGCCTCTGCAGAGCAATATTTTATGTTCTGTTCCCAACCTGGCTTTAAGATGTAGTCCAACGAGTGAGTGGCACAAGGCCTGAGCCTACAAGAACAGCTCAGGGATCGATTCCTATAACAAACCCAAACAAGGCAGAATGGATTCGAAATCCACAGAGATGAAACATAAGATGGAAGCTCCCAGAGTGCTTATTAAAGGAGCTGTTCTGTGGATGATGTCACAAAATTACTCAAAAAACAAGGAGACTTCATCAAACAATGGAGCATTCTGGAATGTCTGATGTTCGTCATTGTTTGTCAGTGCTTTTAAGGGGGCATCTGGTGAATGCTGTTACAGTACCTCAGGTCCCAAGCAGACCTCAACCAACAAAGCAATACTCAAGAATGCTTAGTGTTAGTCATTGTTAGTGATGTGGAGTCTATGTAAAGTGAAGCGTTGTTGTCTCTCACTGGATGGCTTCTTAGATGGCTTGATAAAAATGTGGCATAACTTACGAAACATAACTATGAGCTTTTTATAAGAGGAGTGGCCTTTAAGTATGGATGTATCTCAACCCATGTGGCCTGGAATCACTTCTGGTCATTGTAGTCCTGGTTCTGTGGCTCTTGGTGGTCATCTCCCTTAAGATCCTTGTCTTCCTGGTGGTCCTCCTACTCCTCTTATACCTCAGTCCTCCATTCAGGATTCTAGTTCTGTACTACCATGGTCCAACTGGAGCTCCTGGGATTCCATGTACTAGTCGGCCTTCTGGTCCTCTTCCTCCTCAGAGTCCTCCTCCCGGTCATCCTCTTTATCTAGGTCCTCATGGTCTTCCTGCTACTCCTTCTCTTCCTGGCCCTCTACTTCATTCTCTAGGTCTTGCATCTCCTCCTGGTGGTCTGTGTCCTTGTGGTTCTGATCCTTATGGCTGTCCTGGTCTCCTTCTTCTGCTCTTTGTGGTCTTACTGGTCCTCTGCGTGGTCCTCCTCTTCATATTGTTCATTCTTCTCCTCATCCTATAGGTCGCTCTCCTCCTGGTTCTCCTGGTCTTAGCTGTCCTGGTCCTTCGTCTCTTCCTCCTGTTACGCCCCAGCTATTTTCCTGGTCAATGCCTTGGTTCTCTCGAACTCCTCCACTACCCAGTTTTCCTTTTCATCCTGCTGGGTCGCCCTTATCCTCCCTTGTCCTCTACGTCATCGGCCTGCATCCACTCACCTGCCTCACCCTCACTACATCCTCCCTCTACCCATCTGCAGTCAGACAGGTATGGCCTTGTGGAAGATTGGTGCACTTTGATGTCCTTCTCGCAGTCGTACACACCAGCAGCATAGCAAGGCTGGCATGGGGCCTAATAGAACAAAGGAATTGGGCCAAGTACACTGTCTGGGTAGTAAAAGACACTCATAAATATGGTGCAGTGGGCTCCTCTCACCCCTGAGCCCCATGCTAATGCTCCAGCTGCGTTTTGATAGTTAAGCTCCTGGTACACGCTGTGCACCTGGACAGTGCAGAATTGCATGGGAGGGGTAACATTTGTTAATAAAAAAGGTGACACGATACCTAGGAGGGAGGAGCTGCACCACAGAAGGTGTGCTGCTAGACACACCTTTAGAAGTATTCAGCTTTAGAAATGATAATAAGCAGGAAATTGAATACATGTAATGACGACACTAGAAAGAATCAATATGAGAGTAGTCCCAAAAGGCAATAGCCAGATTGTTAGATTTGGGGGTCTCTAGTTGGCAGAGGTATGTACCCTTGTCCAAATAGGGACCCTTGCGTCTAGTCAGGGAAAGTAGGTACACTCCCGAAATAACCCCTGCTCACCCTCTTGGTAGCTTGGCACGAGCAGACAGGCTTAGTTCAGAGGCAGTGTGTAAAGCATTTGTGAACACATACAGTAATCAAGTGACAACACTACAAATGGACACCACACCGGTTATATATTTATAAAAATAGGTATACTTTATATAGATTTATCACAAGACCATAAACGACAAAAATAATCCACAATACTGTTAAGAATACTTAGTTCTGATCAAAAAGGCTTAATTCAAGGTTCTGTGCGAGTCGGTAGCCTCCTCCGGCTACGGCGATGTCGAGAACAAACAGAGTCTAACAAATCCAGCTGACCGCGTCGAGACGGGCCAACACAGCGTAGACAGACTCGGTCACAGTACCTTTTACTTGAAGCGGCAGGCACGGGCGTGCGAGCCGGATGGCTGTTCGTCGCGGTCGCGATGCAAAAATGGAAGCGTTGCAGGACGCGTTGTCCCTCGATGCGGTGCAGGCAGCGGCTCGTTGACGTCGTCGAGACGGAGTCGGTGAGACCAGGGCCGTGCGTTGCAGGGCGAGACGGTGCTTCGATGCGGTGCTGGCAGGTTGCGGTGCGGCGGCGGAGCCGGATTCAGGAGCTGGCGTCGATCAGTCCGGACAGCGGTGCGAGTCGGGCGGTGCGTCGCAAAGCGTGCGAGCGGTGCCCAACTCCGGTGCGGTCACAGGACTCGAACTCAGCAGCAGTGACCGTGTCGGTCGGACCAGTTCGATTCGGCGTAGCGAAGCGTTGCAGGACGCGTTGTCCCTCGATGCGGTGCAGGCAGCGGCTCGTTGACGGAGTCGGTGAGACCAGGGCCGTGCGTTGCAGGGCGAGACGGTGCTTCGATGCGGTGCTTGCAGGACACCGAGTCGGTCGTGAGAGTCGGTCACAGCTCCCTACCTCTGTAGCCACTGAAACAGAGTTTCCAGCAGCAATTCACAAAGGGGGTGAAGTCCAATGGTCCTGGGACTTCGGTCAGGGGGCAAGCTCTCTTCCAAGCCCTTGGAGATCCTTCACAAGTTGATGAAAGTCACAGCAAAGCAAAAGTTCCTTTCTCCTCTCTTTGGCAGTCAGGCAAACCACTGCAGGCCAATCCCCCAAGCAGCACTTCAGGCTTAGGGATAGTTTCTCCTCAGTTTCTTCTTGGTTCCGCTCCTCAGTAAAGGTTTCTTCTTGTTCCCAAAAGTGATCTAATCTTCCTGGGGTCTGGGTGCCCCTCTTATACCCTGATTCTCTTTGTTCTCTGGAGGCAGAGAGGCCTCTGCCTAGTCCAAAACCAGTTCTGGTCAGTTCTGGAGCACTTTGTTTTTCTGACTCCTTCTTTCCTTTCAGAATGTGGGGCAGAGTGCTCAGCCGCCCGGCAGGAGGTGGAGCCAGCATTGTGGAAGGCAGGCACAGCCCTAT
Organism: Calotriton arnoldi; assembly: GCA_963921515.1. NCBI lineage: Eukaryota > Metazoa > Chordata > Amphibia > Caudata > Salamandridae > Calotriton > Calotriton arnoldi. The sequence goes on from CAWUFW010005139.1 coordinate 103,276, forward strand.
TCAGACCCAGGTGCAACTCCTCCCTCCACTCTGGATGCAAATCTTTCTATTCAGCCCTGCGCTGACTCACCCTGTCTCCGGTAGCCACCCCCAGCCCCTGTCACTCAATCTCCAGACAAGGAATACACAACCTAGCAGAGGCAGGCTTGGATAGTTAGGCAAGAAAATACCCACTTTCTAAAAGTGGTATTTTCGAACACAGAATGTTAAAACCAACTTCACTAAAAGATGTATTTTATCATCCTGAGTTCAGGCATACTAAATTCGTTTTTCTACCATGTTCCCTGGGTCAGTTCTGATTATAAGGTGTAATAGTCAGTCTGCCCATTCTGGCCTATGGGGAGCAGGTAGCCTTGCAATAGTGAAGAACGAAAATGGCTGTAATTCACTATTAGGACATGCCACACACACCAGGGCATGTCCTACCTTATACTTACAATGCACCCTGCCCTAGGGCCTACTTTAGGGGTGACCAACATGCAGTACAGGGAAGGTTTAGGGACTGGTAAGTGGGTGTACTCACCAAGTCGACATGGCAGCCCGAGGCTGCACACAGGCTCTGCGATGGCAGGCCTGAGACACATTTTACAAGCCGCTTCTGTGGGTGGCACAACCAGTGCTGCAAGCCCACCAGCGGCATTGGATTTACAAGCCCTGGGCACACTGAGTGCACTGTACTAGGGACTGACAAGTAAACCAATCATCCAATCATGGAGTCACTAATACATATATCAATTAACGATAGGGAGCACTTGCACTTTGGCACTGATTAGCAGCGGCAAAGTGCCCATGAGCATCTAGTCCAGCAAAAACATATCGGCAACAGTGGAGGCATTACGAAAAAATGGAAGGGAGACCCACGCCAAGGATGCCAGGTCTAACACGTGTCCCCTCCAGCTGAAATGTGGGGAGAACTATCCTACCCCTAGGGAGTTCTCATCGCTAAGGCGGAAAAATCTGGACAGTCCATCAGCATTGGCGTGTTCTGTACCAGGGCGGTGTTCCACCGTAAAGTCCATCCCCTGTAGGGAAATGGACCACCTCAACAGCTTTGGATTCTCACCCCTCATCTGCATCAACCATCTGAGGGGCCTGTGGTCTGTCTGAACCCGGAAGTGAGTCCCAAACAGGTATGGTCTCAGCTTCTTCAGTGCCCAGACCACAGCAAATGCCTCACGCTCAATAGCACTCCATCTCTGTTCCCGGGAAGTAACCTCCTACTGATGAAGGCTACAGGTTGGTCTAGGCCCTCCTCATTGATCTGTGATAGAACAGCCCCTACACCATGCTCTGAAGCGTCGGTCTGAACAATGAACTCATTGGAGAAGTTGGGTGCCTGGAGCACAGGCGCCGTGCACATGGCAGTCTTCAAGGTGTCAAAAGCTTTTTGACAGGCGTCAGTCCAAATCACTTTCCTGGGCTGCTTCTTGGAAGTCAGCTCGGTCAAGGGGGCAACAATGCTGCCATACCCCTTGACGAATCTCCGGTAATACCCGGTGAGTCCTAGGAAGGCTCTCACCTCTGTCTGGGTCTTGGGGGCTCCCAAGCCAGAATGGTATCAATTTTCGGTTGGAGGGGCGCCACCTGGCCGCTCCCAACCTGGTGTCCCAAGTACACCACAGAACCCTGCCCAATCTGGCACTTACTCGCCTTGATTGTGAGGCCTGCCCTCCGCAGCGCCATCAACACTTCCCAGAGGTGGCGCAGATGCTCTTCCCAACGGGCACTGAACACTGCGATGTCATCCAGGTAGGCGGCACTGAAATCCTCCAGTCCAACCAACACCTGGTTGACCAACCTCTGAAAGGTGGCAGGGGCATTCTTCATCCCAAAGGGCATCACCCGGAACTGGTAGTGCCCATCTGGTGTGGAGAATGCTGACCTCTCTTTTGCCCCATCAGTCAAGGCGATCTGCCAGTATCCAGACGTTAAGTCAAACGTGCTGAGGTACCGCGCAGCCCCTAACCGATCTATGAGCTCATCAGCTCTGGGGATGGGGTGGGCGTCAGTCCTGGTGACGGAATTGAGTCCCCTGTAGTCCACACAGAACCGGAGTTCTGGTGTGGCACCAGGCGCGGCAGCTTTTGGAACCAAGACCACGGGGCTGGCCCAAGGGCTGTTAGAGGACTCAATCACCCCTAGCGCAAACATCTTGGAGACCTCCTCCTTGATGCAGGCTCTAACCCTGTCAGTCACCCTGTAAGCCTTGTGCTTCACAGGAAGACTGTCCCCAGTGTCCACATCATGGACGCACCAATGAGTGACACTGGGAACCAGGGAGAACAGGTCAGGGAACTGTCCCAACAGTTGGCGACAGTCACCCTGCTGCTCAGGTGTCAGGGAGGTAGAGAGGTTTACTCCCTCCACTGATCCATCTTGCTCTCGGGCTGACAGGAGGTCAGGAAGAGGCTCGGTCTCCTCCTCCATTCCATCATCTGTAGCTAAGAGCATGCCCACTTGGGACCTCTCCAAGTGGGGCTTCAGGCGGTGCACATGCAGGACCCGCAAGGGGTTCCTGGGAGACTGCAAGTCCACCAAATAGGTAACTGGACTCTTGCGCTCCACCACCGTAAAAGGGCCGGTCCACCTGTCCTGGAGCGCACAGGGCTCCACAGGGGCCATGACCCACACTTTCTGACCAGGCTGAAGCTCTACCAGAGTGGCATTCTGGTCGTACCACCGCTTCATCTCCTCCTGGCTGGCTTCCAGATTTGCCTCAGCAAGTTCTCTGAAACGCCTAGTCTGGTTCCTGAAGGCCAGCATGTAACTGTATACATCCTGGGGAGGTTTCCTGGGAGATTGCTCCCAGCCTTCCTTGACCAAACTCAGAGGTCCTCGCACCGGGTGTCCATAGAGGAGCTCAAAGGGACTGAACCCTAGAGACTTCTGTGGCACCTCCCGGTATGCAAACAACAGGCATGGTAAGAGGACGTCCCATTTACGCCTCATGGGTTCTTCCAGACCCATAATCATGCCCTTGAGGGTCCGGTTGAATCTCTCAACCAGCCCATTTCCTTGAGGGTGGTAAGGAGTGGTGAACTTGTAAGTTACACCGCACTCCTGCCACAGGGACTTCATGTACTTGGACACGAAGTTGGTACCTCTGTCAGACACCACCTCTTGAGGGAATCCCACACGTGAGAAAATTCCCATCAGTGCCCGTCCCACCACGGGGGCCGTCACTGTCCTCAGAGGGATGGCTTCAGGGTACCGGGTGGCATGGTCCACCAAGACCAGGATAAACCTGTTGCCCATGGCTGTCTTGGGGTCCAGTGGCCCCACAATGTCAATACCCACCCGTTCAAAGGGGGTGCTGACCACAGGGAATGGCTGGAGAGGAGCCTTGTGCTTCCTCCCACTTTTTCCACTTGCCTGGCAAGTCTGGCATGTCCTGCAGTGAGTGGCGGCACTCCTGCGCATCTGGGGCCAATAGAAATGGGTAACAAGCCTGTCAAAGGTCTTGTCCTGCCCCAGATGTCCCGCTAATGGTACATCATGAGCCAACCCCAGTAGGAAGGCTCTGAAGCGCTGGGGTACCACCAGCACACGGGCTGACCCAGGCTCAGCAACCTTAGGCTCTGAATACAGGAGACCATTCTCCCAGTAAACCCAATGTGATCCAGACTGATCACCTGCTGCCTGGTCTGTGGCCTGTTGCCTCAGACCCACGAGAGAAGGGCATGTGTTCTGCTCCTTGCAGAACTCTTCCCTGGAGGGTCCTCCTTCTTGCTGCCAATGGGTCAGCTCAGGTAGGTCCCCCAGTTCAGCTACCTGTTCCCCTGTAGGCTCCAGGGCATCCCCCTCAGGGTCTGCCTCCTCCTGGACCGTGGGAACCTCGGGGGCCGGTTTCCCGCGCCCCCTGCCTCCTCTCTCTCCGGCAGGCACCTGGGCCTCCCTCTCAGGCTCCAGGTCCTCTTGAACACCTTTAGCTGCCATTGACCGGGTGGTCACACATGCCCAATCAGGCAAGCCCAACATTTCTAAATGCGCACTCCGCTCCACCTTAGCCCAAGGTGAGCTCTCCAAATCGTTCCCTAACAAACAGTCAACAGGCATGGCTGGCCTCACAGCTACTTGAAGAGTACCCGAGACCCCCCCCACTCAAAGGGAACCTGAGCCACCTTGCAGTGACTCTCTGTGTTGTCAGCGGCAACAACCGGATAGAATGCATCAGGGATAACCTGCTCTTTAGACACCAGGTGACACTTGACAGCTGTCACACTGGCTCCTGTGTCTCTCAGAGCCTCCACCCTATGGCCATTGATGGTCACCCACTGCCTGTATTTCTTAGTGTTCTCAGGCAGCGGGGTCCTAGGGACCATCTCAGAGTCTCCTAATGAGACAAGGGAAAACACTGTGGGATCCCCCCACCTTGGGCACCCAACTCCTCCCCCAGGGCTACACTAGCCAACTGCCGGGGGACTGCACTGGTGGGTGCTGGTTTTCCATGCAAAGGGCAACGAGGATCGTTTGCCTTGTGGCCAGGGGCGCCACACTTGTAACATACCAGTGGTCCCTGGTGAACAGGGGGGCCTGTCAGGGCCACTGGCTTCTTCTCAGGGGAGGCTGGGAACCTTTCCCTTGGTTCCCTTGGGGTCTACTTTGGGGCCCTTTATGGAACTCCTTCTGTTTACCCTTGTCCCCCCACTCTTCTGCTGGGGACCCTGCCCACCCTTGGCGGAGTCTCCCACGTGACCCTTGTGGACCCGGGTACTCACCCAGCGGTCCGCCTCCTCAGCAAGCTGCCTAGGGTTAGTCAGCTTACTATCAATCAGGTGCTGGCGTAGCTCAGGAAAACAATTACCGGACAAGTGCTCCCAGGCAATCAAATCAAAGAGCGCCTGAAAATCAGTCGCTTTGCTACCCTTTACCCAACCATCCAAGGCTCTGCAAAAGAAGGTCACATATTCAACCCAGGTACTGCTTTCAATCTTACTACAGTTCCTGAACCTTTGCCTATAAAGCTCAGGGGTCAAACCATATCTAGTCATTAAGGCATCCTTCATGTGGCTGTACGAATTATAGACTTCAGAGGGCAAATCCAACAAGGTATCCCGCCCTTCACTGAGGAACCGTCCCCACAACCCCGCTCCCCAATCCTTCTCAGGGACCCGGTGGGAAGACATGGCTACCTCATAGGCTTTGAACCACTGCCCTATGTCGTCATTTTTAAAAAACTCCTTCACCACATCTTTGGGAATATACACCCTAGCTTCAACAGGCACAGGCGGTACACTGCCACCAGAGGGAGTAATCTCTAAGCTCTTGGCCTTCAATTCCAACTCCCTCAAAACTTTCTCATGTTCAAACTGCATTTTCTTTTCCTCTAGGGCTAATTTCCTTGTTTGCATTTCGAATTCTAACTGCTTATTCAGCTTGAGTTTGGTCAGCTCCATTTCGTGCACCCTACTCTCTTTCCTGTCCTCCAACTCCTCTGGAGACAGTCCTCTGGCAGAAACACTGCTACCTACTGGGGAAGGTGGTCTTCTAGCCCCTAGACCCAATAGCCCCTCCAGCTGCCCTTCTGCATTCTCAGCCCCCTCCACAGGGGCACTCCTTGATTCGACCCAGGCCCTCAGCGCCTTTTGGAGGTCCTCCTTCCTGGAGATCCCGGTCATGGACACTTTAAACTTTTTGCAGAATTGCTTGAGCTGCTTAAGGGTGTAGCATTCTAGCCTCTCTTCTTCCCAATCACATTCAACAGAGGCTACTGATGCTGGTTTCTCCATAGTGACTGAACTTGGCATTTGCAAAAATAGGAAATCCCAGAAAAAATGCTATTAAAGTATGTGGTTGCGTTTTGGTCTGCACTCACTAAGTAGTGTTCACCAATCACTGTACATGAGTCACAAATGCAAGTCCAGAATCCTCACCGCTGACCACCAATGTTAGATTTGGGGGTCTCTAGTTGGCAGAGGTATGTACCCTTGTCCAAATAGGGACCCTTGCGTCTAGTCAGGGAAAGTAGGTACACTCCGAAATAACCCCTGCTCACCCTCTTGGTAGCTTGGCACGAGCAGACAGGCTTAGTTCAGAGGCAGTGTGTAAAGCATTTGTGAACACATACAGTAATCAAGTGACAACACTACAAATGGACACCACACCGGTTATATATTTATAAAAATAGGTATACTTTATATAGATTTATCACAAGACCATAAACGACAAAAATAATCCACAATACTGTTAAGAATACTTAGTTCTGATCAAAAGGCTTAATTCAAGGTTCTGTGCGAGTCGGTAGCCTCCTCCGGCTACGGCGATGTCGAGAACAAACAGAGTCTAACAAATCCAGCTGACCGCGTCGAGACGGGCCAACACAGCGTAGACAGACTCGGTCACAGTACCTTTTACTTGAAGCGGCAGGCACGGGCGTGCGAGCCGGATGGCTGTTCGTCGCGGTCGCGATGCAAAAATGGAAGCGTTGCAGGACGCGTTGTCCCTCGATGCGGTGCAGGCAGCGGCTCGTTGACGTCGTCGAGACGGAGTCGGTGAGACCAGGGCCGTGCGTTGCAGGGCGAGACGGTGCTTCGATGCGGTGCTGGCAGGTTGCGGTGCGGCGGCGGAGCCGGATTCAGGAGCTGGCGTCGATCAGTCCGGACAGCGGTGCGAGTCGGGCGGTGCGTCGCAAAGCGTGCGAGCGGTGCCCAACTCCGGTGCGGTCACAGGACTCGAACTCAGCAGCAGTGACCGTGTCGGTCGGACCAGTTCGATTCGGCGTAGCGAAGCGTTGCAGGACGCGTTGTCCCTCGATGCGGTGCAGGCAGCGGCTCGTTGACGGAGTCGGTGAGACCAGGGCCGTGCGTTGCAGGGCGAGACGGTGCTTCGATGCGGTGCTTGCAGGACACCGAGTCGGTCGTGAGAGTCGGTCACAGCTCCCTACCTCTGTAGCCACTGAAACAGAGTTTCCAGCAGCAATTCACAAAGGGGGTGAAGTCCAATGGTCCTGGGACTTCGGTCAGGGGGCAAGCTCTCTTCCAAGCCCTTGGAGATCCTTCACAAGTTGATGAAAGTCACAGCAAAGCAAAAGTTCCTTTCTCCTCTCTTTGGCAGTCAGGCAAACCACTGCAGGCCAATCCCCCAAGCAGCACTTCAGGCTTAGGGATAGTTTCTCCTCAGTTTCTTCTTGGTTCCGCTCCTCAGTAAAGGTTTCTTCTTGTTCCCAAAAGTGATCTAATCTTCCTGGGGTCTGGGTGCCCCTCTTATACCCTGATTCTCTTTGTTCTCTGGAGGCAGAGAGGCCTCTGCCTAGTCCAAAACCAGTTCTGGTCAGTTCTGGAGCACTTTGTTTTTCTGACTCCTTCTTTCCTTTCAGAATGTGGGGCAGAGTGCTCAGCCGCCCGGCAGGAGGTGGAGCCAGCATTGTGGAAGGCAGGCACAGCCCTATTCAGACCCAGGTGCAACTCCTCCCTCCACTCTGGATGCAAATCTTTCTATTCAGCCCTGCGCTGACTCACCCTGTCTCCGGTAGCCACCCCCAGCCCCTGTCACTCAATCTCCAGACAAGGAATACACAACCTAGCAGAGGCAGGCTTGGATAGTTAGGCAAGAAAATACCCACTTTCTAAAAGTGGTATTTTCGAACACAGAATGTTAAAACCAACTTCACTAAAAGATGTATTTTATCATCCTGAGTTCAGGCATACTAAATTCGTTTTTCTACCATGTTCCCTGGGTCAGTTCTGATTATAAGGTGTAATAGTCAGTCTGCCCATTCTGGCCTATGGGGAGCAGGTAGCCTTGCAATAGTGAAGAACGAAAATGGCTGTAATTCACTATTAGGACATGCCACACACACCAGGGCATGTCCTACCTTATACTTACAATGCACCCTGCCCTAGGGCCTACTTTAGGGGTGACCAACATGCAGTACAGGGAAGGTTTAGGGACTGGTAAGTGGGTGTACTCACCAAGTCGACATGGCAGCCCGAGGCTGCACACAGGCTCTGCGATGGCAGGCCTGAGACACATTTTACAAGCCGCTTCTGTGGGTGGCACAACCAGTGCTGCAAGCCCACCAGCGGCATTGGATTTACAAGCCCTGGGCACACTGAGTGCACTGTACTAGGGACTGACAAGTAAACCAATCATCCAATCATGGAGTCACTAATACATATATCAATTAACGATAGGGAGCACTTGCACTTTGGCACTGATTAGCAGCGGCAAAGTGCCCATGAGCATCTAGTCCAGCAAAAACATATCGGCAACAGTGGAGGCATTACGAAAAAATGGAAGGGAGACCCACGCCAAGGATGCCAGGTCTAACACAGATCCTGCTGCTTGCAGACATTTTCCTGGAGGCCAAAAAGTTTGGTCTTTGGTTCAACCGAGGGCCGTACTGATGCTAGCAGGGTGGTGGTGGGGGGAGGGGTGCACAAAAAGTGTGTAGAGGAAGCGAAGCATGTACATCTAGTGGCTGAACTGAATTGCACAATGTAGAACCAGAAAGCCTGGGATGAATCCCAGCTTCCCCACTTGACCAAATTGTGTGATTCTGGGGAAACTTTTTATTTCAATTTCCTTCCTTTTTCTTCATTATCACATATGAGAGGGTTTCGGAATACATGACTTCAGGATGCGTGCTGTACAAAACTTTCTCCTGTGTATGGATTTAACCACTACTAATTGCATTGTTGTCAGGGTTGGGGGAAGAAACATGAAGGTTTCTAAATTGATATTTGAAAACTATCACTTTTAAAAAATACTTCTGAATGGAGTACTGTTATCTGATTTACTAAGGTGAAAAGGTTCTGCAGGTTAATGAAAAAACACTTGAATTATAAAAAGGCTATCATATTTTTACACGTTTGCTGTGTTTTAAAATGAAGGTGTTTCTAAAGTTAAGGGTGCTATACCCTAGTTACTTCCTTTCTTTAACTGCAATTAACTTTTAAATAAATGCCTGCTGTTTATTTAACATTTTTATTAATGTTAGTGCGGAGTCGAGTAAACAGCAGCCCAGTGCTGCTGTGGCCCAGGGGGCCGCATGTAAAGGCCAGGAGGGCCGCATGTAAAGGCCAAGAGGGCCGCATGTGGCCCCCGGGCCGTACTTTGAGTATCACTGAGCCAGATGATGCTCATGGCTAGTTTACCCTATGTCCTAGTTTGTCGTTCAGGTTTTTAGGTCTCGCCTAGCGTTGCAGCGCATGCGCTGCTCGCTGGCGAGAGATATTGTAAATGAGGACTTTCAGAAGGGGGCTTGAAGCCACGCCCCTCCTTTCCTTTGGCTGGCATCACCGTTTATGCTAAACGGTGGCCTGCCATTGGAAATGAGGGTTTTTAGCCGCTGCCCTTTCGCCTTTTGGTCCGGCCCATCCGGACTGGATCGCCTGCTTCACGGCTGTCGTGAAGCAATTTCTTATCTTTATGAGGCTGTTATATAAACAAGCCGTGAGATCCAGTCCGGATAGGCCGTCCCAAAAGGAGACAGGGTGCCGCATGTTTATTTTTGCATCACGCTTTCACTTAAAGTGAAAGCGCGATGCAAAAATAAACAGCAGGAATGGCGAGCGCTTGTTATCAGGGTGGTCGAGAAGTTGTGGTTTTTCCTCAGTGATAGGAGCCGGGTCTGGTGTGAACTGTGGTCTTGCTCCAGCGTCATGACTCGTGTCTGTCGTGATAGTTTTAGATGTGTCAGCCCTCGAGTTGCGATCTGAGTCGTGCTGTTGTGGGTTGGTTTCAGTGCCTGCTCTGTTTTGGGTGGGGGTGTTCTGTTTATCAGGGCAAGGACGGAGGTGTGAAACGATGTAAAGTTTAGTCCCAGGCCTGCTCAGTGGTGCTCAGCGCACCCTCTGGTGGTCCTCGGCGTCAGCGCGCCCCAGCATGGCCCTGAGTTGGGCCATTGGCACCCCAGCGGGGCTCCGGCCTTTCGTTAATTGCCTCTTTCTTGTTGTGGCCGGCTGCTGGTTGGTCGGGCTGCTGGAGGTTGTTTGTAGAGGGCGGCGGGTCCTGCATAAAAGGTCGAGATGAGCCCTCTGCCTCTTCAGATCTGCTGTGCACCAGAGAAGCGCACACACTCACTCCCTTCAGCCTGGACACCCCGAGGATGATGATGATCCAGAGCCCCCGTCCTGCAGCCGCAGCCGCTGTACCCGCTCTGCTATCCTCCCGGAGCGCTCTTCAGCACAGGTGAGGCCCGGCCTGACTTCTCTCTGGTACTCTCACGTGTCATCTTTCACTCTCACTCCACCTTATCCTCTCTCCCGTGTGTTCCTCCCCACCCTCCACCCTGCTTGTCCTGCTGTCTCACTAACGTGTCCACCCTGCCTGTCCTGCTATCTCACTAACGTGTCCACCCTGCCTGTCCTTCTGTCTCACTAACGTGGCCTACCCCCTCTCTCTTCACCCTTCACTCTTGGACCTCACACCCGTGCTCTTCCTCAACCCTGGGAGCCCTTTCACCTCTGACCGCTGTCCTCAGCCTCGTGCCGTGTGCTTAACGCCTGCCACGCCTGCTGCCCCGTCTCAGCAGTGCCTCCTCGTTTAATAGTAATTCCCTGTTTTGTAGCGCTGCATGTGCATGTTATAGCTCCTATAATACTACCTGTGTGTACGGTGTAAATGTGTCTGTCCTCAGGTGTGTCCGCCCGCACAGTTTTCTGATCTCTGCGTGCCTGGTTTTTAAATATGGCTTTCATTCTCTTCTCCGGCCGCCTGTAGATGGTAATCTTTTGTGGTGATCTGATGTGTGATGCCGAGCGCGCCCCCCCTGCACGCCCATGCTGTCATGCTCGACTCCTTTGCATGCAGTGGTCTTTTCTGTCTCTTACCAGCGCTCTCTCGTTCGTCACAGGACACCCCGTGCCCCAGTACTTCTACCCGGCCCTGAGCTCCAGGGAGGGCAAGTGTAAGCGGATCCGCACCATCTTCAGCCCCGAGCAGCTCTCCCGGCTCGAGCAGGAGTTCTCCCGCCAGCAGTACATGGTGGGCAGCGAGAGGTTCCTGCTGGCGTCGTCACTGCGGCTGACCGAGGCGCAGGTGAGTGGTGTCAGGCGCGGCCCGGGCACGCACACGCGTGCTTACACATATACACACACAACCCCGCTCATAAACTCACTGACACACGTGCATTCATTGAAACATACAAACACCAGTCAACCCCGCCCGTGAACCCACTGACACATGCATACATGCATATACTCACACACAGCCGTCAACCCCACCCGTGAACCCACTGACACATGCATACATGTATATACTCACACACAGCTGTCAACCCTGCCCTTGAACCCACTGACACACGTGCATTCATTGAAACATACAACCACCAGTCAACCCCGCCCGTGAACCCACTGACACATGCATACATGTATATAATGTATATACTCACACACATCTGTCAACCCTGCGCTTGAACCCACTGACACATGTGCATACATTCATACATACACGAGTCAACCCTGCTCATGCACCCACTGATACACGTGCACACATGTGCAAACATTCATACACACAAACACCTGTCAACCGCTCCCCATACACCTACTAACTCGGGGGTCGCTGCGTTGAGCAATAATTTAAGATTTAAATGCACCTGCTGCAGAGTTACAAACTTGTGCGCCTAGCTTTGAGGCAGCAATAAAAATGCTATGATAACTCTAGTGATTAATGTTCCTGTTAGAAATCCCAGCAGGGCCTCTCAAGCTTTCATCCTTCCAAGGTCGATGACATGAGCACAGTTGGGTTGGGTAACAAAAACATCAGTTTTTTCTGTCAGTGCCATGATACCCCTACGGGGTGAATTCAAGCGTAGACCCGTACCCTGAGAAAGGTTTGTTTTCTTAAGACACACATGGCCTTTCAGAAGTATCCGTGGCAGAGCGGCGAGGGATGTCACCCTCGCTGAGACGGAGTGAGTCACGGCGCCCTGATGATAACGCGGCCTTCGCCTCATCGAACAGTCCATCGCTGTCACAGTTTGCACAAGGCTTGTGTACGCAATTAGCGACGCCAAAAAAACACAGCTGCGCAGGTTCATCTCAGGTCTCTCTGTTCCTCCCACTGTCTGCAAAAAAATTCTATTCGATAAAAAATCGCAGTGCACAAGTCTAGTGAGGTGACTCGGGGGAGGCGGGGGTTAATAGGCCTGCTATTGAAATGCGTGCATATCAGGGGTACTTGAAGGTTTACTGCGCAAGCGAAGTTTTACAAAATTCCCGAGTATTGGCCTTCCTAGGCAGCGTTGCTACTCTCACTTCGAGTTCGCCCATCAAAAGCAAGAGTTACTTTTATGCTGAAACTGCAGTTGAGCAGGTATTCTCAAGCGTATAACGTGAAACTCTGCTTTTCGTTCATTCAAAGTGATACAAAATGTGTCATGGACTTGGGCTTTTAAGCGCCAGGGGCCATGTTATGCAAGATATAACACAGCACACCAGCCCACCTTGCGATGGAAGGAACGAACCGTGTTATTGCACCTGCTCCTGTCACAGAGGCGTGCATGCGGCGTCCATGCCCCTGAAGGAAGGAATCTTTTGCATTACACCATTTAATTAATGCTTCACAAAGGGAAAAAAAACCAATAACATTTACAATGCCAATAGCTCAAAACAATGTCATTGCGAGACCTATTGCATTGTAAATGCTTGTTTTGTTTGCAGGCGGTTTTCAACATATTATTGAGAGCAAGGGCATCAAAAGAGGGCCTGGTAGGGACCCTTCCGAACACACGCTTTTATTCACTGCCAGTGCCCGGACATGGCAGGACCTGGCCCATTTGCCCCCGTTGTCAGTGATACAGAACTGGTAGAAATTCGTGTTTTACTCTAAACTGAATGGCTCTTTTTGTCTGAAGGCGCGTGTATTGTGGGAGGACTGGATAGAGGTGGGCGAGCCAACCAATTAACAGGGAGAGCCGAGCCGAGGGACTGGCTGGGCTCTAAGAACCCATGCACGAGCCTGGCCATGTTTGGCACTTAAATGGTGGCATAAACCCCATATAAAATATGATAAATACTGTAAGACTCTTCAAATTAAAAAGTTGCATTTCTACATCAGATGATATGACTGCATTGAGAGGCATTTGTTTAAAAACGAACTTAAAAATATTCATGTCCCCCCGCCTCCACATGCCGTTAGTCATGTGGCCTAGATTCTTACACGGAGCAACATTATAGTCTATTTAACTCAGACACAAGAGAGTTGCTTATATAGCACACACTCTGAACCCACAGATTTCAAAGGCAACCACTGAAATAAAATATTTCCCTGGGGTCACCCAGTTTGGTCAGGCAGTGAAGCTGGGACAATTCCGAGGTTTTCAGAGTGCTCCTGGTAGTGTGCAGTTAGTAGTCTGTGAGAAATGTTAGAGTGCTGTTGATAGTATGAGACTGCTGCTCTATGAGGGGCGTGAGAGTGCTTCAAGCAGATTGACTGTTACTCTGTGAAGGGTGTGAGAGTGCTGTCGGCAGTGTGAGACAGAGTATGTCAGGGCTGTGAGACAGCTGTAAGTAGCATCAGACTGCTACTCAGTAAGCGGTGTATGCTGTTGGTAGTGTGTAACTCCAGCCTGTGAGGGGTGTGAGAGTGCTTCATGAAGTGTGTGACTGTTACTATGGTTGTTGTGGGAGTGTTATCTGTACTGTAATGCTAGTCTGTGAGGGCTGTGAGAGTACGGTTGATATTTAGGTGGTTTTGCTTTTCCAACATAAGGATTGCAACAATTAACTTTGTATTTTTATTGAGGTCTTTCCTGGAGACACACGGTTTACTTATTTAAAAATGGACAAGTCTTACACTCTTGAAACAGCTGAAGAAACAATTCCTAAGTGGCATCTCCCCCTCCGCTTCTGAGCCTTGGCGATCTCCCCCTCCTCTTCTGAGCCTTGGCGATCTCCCCCTCCGCTTCTGAGCCTTGGCGATCTCCCCCTCCCCCTCCGCTTCTGAGTCTTGGCGATCTCTCCCTCCGCTTCTGAGCCTTGGCGATCTCCCCCTCCGCTTCTGAACCTTGGCGATCTCCCGCTCCGCTTCTGAACCTTGGCGATCTGCTTTACCTAATGCTGCTGCCAACAATGGAGGTGGGGGGGTCATTATTGACCCAGACTGTCCATTTATTTACTTTCCAGAAGCCTTGTGCAGGCACTGCTGGCGGGCTGTCCACCTAGCAACTCCCCCCACATACTGATTACTGACGCTTACATCATGTTCATAACCTGCTGTGTTCACAAGCATCACCAACACTAGTTACACCAGTGAACAGCCTCAGTCCCCTTTACCCACATCCATTGGGGCTCACAGACACTTACCTTCTGCTCCGGGTTCAGCCTCTGAGCTCAGATGAACACCTACGCAGCAGCTTCTCTCTCTGGCTATTGGCTAACAACGGTCCAGTGTACCGACCCTAAAGGCTCTACAGCTCTCCTGTGTGCTCACACATAATTTGCATACACAGCAAAGTGCCCTTAATGCAAAGTGAATGTGCAGCACAGCAGCCTTGATGGGAGCAACTGGTTCACTCCGGGGCAAGATTATTTATTGCACTGCACACTTTCGAAGAGCATGAACTTACTTACACTCCGAAGAGTGCCAAACTCGCACTCTAGAAAAATCATCATAGATCATCATAGACTACTCCCACTGCTGTCATCCCCACTAGGATGGAGGGGGAGAGACATCCTATATAATTATATAACTACTGCAGAAGAAGCAGCAAGCAGACTAAAGTGGCTCTGCACACCAATGTGCATTTGTTTACTGCATCAAAGGCCACGCACCACACCATCCACCATATCAGCAGCCATCTTAGGAGTATGGAATCCACGGCACAACATGCCACGGTGTACAGGCCCCACTGCTGCTGGCACCTGCCATGATGCTCTATTGCAGTTTTTTGTTGCTGATGCTGGCACAGCAGATGTTGAAGCTTGCGGTGCCACATCTGGGGGTTCTGGGGCAGATGGACAGTAGCAAGGCTAGTTTCTTCTAGCACAGTGGGCAATAACAATGCACCTCCATTGCAGCTTATGGTGGAATCCAACAGAAACTGGGTGTGATGGGAAAATCAGGGGTTACTTGGCTCCAGCTGTGACAAATGAAGACTTACACCCAGTCACTCACGGCACCTGCAGGTAAGCGCAGTGGGGCGGGGGGTTGTCGACAGACGATGGAATAGGATTTATTTAACTCATTTTCCCTATTTCGTCGTCTGTCGACATCCCCGCCCTGCCCCGCCGCCCCACCACGCTTTCCTGCAGGAGCGGCGACTTCTTATACCTCTAGGGTCCTTGGCCACCTTACTATTGGACCCATCTGAGCACCAAGTACACCCCCTTTTAGCACCTTGCCCTCACATTAAAGAGGCAAACAGTTCAAGAATACTCAGGATGCTGGTTTGGGATAGAAACTCAGATGTCCATAAAGCACACAATCAAACTTAAAAAATCAGTGTCCAGCCAGTGCTTTTACTTTAAATTGTAAAATTACTTTAATTCACACACAAGTAAATACTAAACATAAACATACAATTAGAAAGAAACATGGGCAAGATAGGCACCCATTTACTTTGCACCAAACATTACAAAACTATTGGATCCTAAATTTATCATGTTCAAATGATTTTCTGGGATCAAACCTAATATGGCATTTTGCTACCTAAGGGCGTCAATATCGAGAACACTAATGTGACCTGAATACACGAAAGCTAAATGGCTGTGTATTACTCAATATTTGTATCAATATTGAAAATGTCCATCCCTCGCAGTCCTGTGAGTTTATTTCTTCTTACTTTAAAATCTTCTCAATATAGCCTTCCGGAGCCAATAACCACAAAACATCTTTCATCCACATGCTAGCCAACATATATTTCACCCCTCAACTTTTTCAAGGCTGAAAGAAATGTATGCAAATGCACTGCTATATGTACTATCACATATAACACCAGTTACTGGAAAGCGACACTTCCATGAAGTGGTGAGTCGAAGAAATGCAGGAATCTTTGAAGGACAGATGGATGAATGGAAGGTAGAAAGAAGGGTGAACATCAAGGAGTAATACTGTGTATCTGGGAAGTTGCTGGGCTTGGTGATGAAGGGACAGGTGTTCCATTTTATGGTGCCCAACTGGGAGAGAGTGTAGAAAGAAGTTAAAGTGATGATATGAGTGAGTTGCGACTGAGCTCAAAAGCTGCGCAATCAGAGCTTTCTCTACAGGGATCTTTGACTCACCTCTGGCAGCTGGACCCAAGCAGCATGGAAGTCATATTTGTATGTGGTATGATATACAAGAAACCATCCAAACAACAATATACTTAAATGAATGAATAACTCAGAGTTCCCAACCAGGTTGGACTAAAATGATGCAAGTGTTATAAGCAAACTGCAATAAAAATGTGAGGCTGAGGAAGGCACATTCATTCATACGGTGTGGAGTTGTAATGCATTGACACATTTCTGGAGGCGAGTGGTGTCCTGTTTGGCAGAAGTTCTTGCATGGGCCATTCCACTTGTCCCGAAGCAGCTCCTCCTTCACAGTACAGAGGGTATAGGTGGTGACCAATACAAATGCCATTTATTATTTCTTGGGCTCACACTAGCGAAAAGGGACATCGCTTGACAGTAAAAGGCCAGTGAGCCGCCACATCTGGGGGCATGGAAGCGTGGGATGGACTTTTGTATGGGGCTGGAGATAGTGGTATTTCATGCAGGGGATGCCCCTAGAAACATCCAAAGATTTGGCAGAGGTGGGCTGGTTATCAGGCCTGTTCTTGGAGCCATTACGCACTGCCGAATCACAATTAGACGCTGAAATCAGACACTATGGCCAAGATATACAGGATACTGCGACGAGATCCCAAACTGCAACTTCATAAGATTTTGGACACTGCATTGGGGTGGGAGGGAGGGTCACCGAGGGCTTTCTGTGCATGTGTTTGTGTTCTACATTCATGTATGTATATGGACCGTTTGGGTCCTTTCGTTGGCAAAAACCCAATAATATTTGTTGTGAAAAAATAACCAATAAAAATAGAGCAAGTGACAGGGTTCCGTAGAAAATCAAAAAGCCTATGCACTTGACTGTTTGTTCTGGAAAATATCTTCAACAGTCGTAGTATAATTCCAGTCAGTCATGGATTCAATCTGAGGTTAGGACAATTCTCCTGGTATTTCATCCAGTTGGTGGAGCAGGGATTCTTTCTTCTTCTCCTTTTAATAGCCTCGGGCTCATGGTCAGTGGGCGGGGCTTGGGATTTTAAAGAGGACAAACTATGCCATTCATTGATAGCCATACACTATCGTCTAGATTTCCCTCGCCACTCTTGCTCCAATTTCCTCAACAGTGTGATGTCACCTACATCCTGTGAAACTTGCCGCTTCTGCAGGGTCAGAGCTGTGTTAAACTTCTCCTCCTAGTCAGGAATCAGAAATCTTTATACAATGCCCACATTCATCACTCTTCTGAAAAACAAGACCGGGAGTACCTCCCAAAGATGGTGGAGTCAGGAAGTTCAGCAGGTCCTGCACTGCAAATAGCATTAGCTAATAGGTGTGGCATTCGCTGCCAAAACTAAAAGCAAACATATTCTTTGGCCTCAAAAGTTCCCAGCACTAAAGAAAAGTACTTTGTGTGTGAAAGGGCAAAATGCAAAATCACTCAAAGTTAGTCAATGACTGAGGTGGACTGACCCACTGCCCCATTCTGTATGCTGTAGTGCACATAGAAAATGTGAATGACAACACAGACCAATGGATAAAGAGGATTGGCTGAAAGCACTGACAAGTAAGCATATTATGCATGTAATGTTAGCAAAATCAAAAGGTCTTGTCTAATGCTAAATATAACAAGCATTTACAATGCAATAGGTCTCGCATTTGCGAGAGTTAGAGCTTTTGGCATTGTATTTGATAATGTCTTTTAAGTATATGTTTCTGTTTGGAGTGATGTGGATGTTTGTGGTGTGTAGTGGAATTATTAGTTGTAGAATTGTGTGGGATAGTATTGTGTGGTGTGTAGTGTATTTGTGTAATAGAATTATGTGATATGGTGAATAGATAGGGGTGAGAGATGCAAGGAATAGATAGAAAGGAAGATAGAGAGGGATCTGTTGTTTGTGCACGAAGTGGTGAATGAACTCCAGAGAGAGGAGCAGTAATAGTGTGTGAGAAAGAGAGAAAGCAGGGGATAGCAGACTATAGGTGTATAAAGAGCGAGCGTTTGTGTATGCAGAAGACACCCAAAGAAGAGGAAGAGAGCGTGGGTTTGAGGGACGGAAACCTAGAAAATGCACTGGAAAGATATTGTGCTCGAAGAGCTAAAGTTAACCAGATGAGAGAGGCAGGATTAGTGCGTGAAAGAGCGATAGAGAGGGGTGAGGGATAGTATGAGAGAGAGAGAGGGGGACAAGTGAGAGGGGCACCTAGGGGAGAAGGGGAGGCAAGAGGTTTAGCCGCGCACACCGCAAGGAGGTACCGGAAGGTAGCATGTGTGAGCATAAATTATAGAGAGGGATGGAGAGTGTAAGGGAGAGATTACAGGGTGCAGTGAAATTGTGAGATGAGAGGGGGGTAGTGGGAGTGTGAGGGAGATGGAGAGATGAGAGGGGTAGTGGGTGTGTTGGGGAGAGATGATAGTGTTGGTGGAAGTATGAGGGAGAGATGTGTTGTATTGGAATTGTTTGTTGTGGAATTGTGTGGGCGTCTCACATTACGGGAAATTGCAAAAAGGAGGCTACGGACTAAATGAACAAAACATGGGCAGAGTAGGATTAGAACAGCAAATCCCAACAAGCTATCCAAAAGCAAAAGCAGCCACTAATTAATGCAAAAATATCTACTCGTCCAAAGTGTGTACTCAGCGAATATAACTTAAGGTCAACATGCAAACACATATTTGAAAAGTACTGAAACAATTTGCCTACACACATTTAAAATATAAATAAAGTCTTTTACAATCAAATACATATATGAAATGAACAAACAATAAGGGTGACTAAAAATATATTCACTGGATGTAGAACTAGATAGCAAGAGACAAAATTTCATTTTACTATAACGCCACCCATCCTGCTCTACCTATGTTATGTTTAGTCCACATAAAAAGTAGTAATGAGTGGTCGCTTACCCCGTTCTCAGATGTAAGTACTGTGTGCGAGAAGTGTAATATGGCGGAGTATCACCTAAAATACTTATTGGCACATTAATGCGCTCCGTTACCATGTTAAATAATCATTGCACCTTCAAATAAATAAATAACATTAAAAAACATGCTGCCTTTCAAATATAATTAAGCACTATTTAACACTAAATATATAATTAAGAACGATAACTGCCTTTTGTTTGTAGTAAAGTATATAAGTAAAATAAAGTAAGTATTAAAAAATATATTACTCAAATGTGTAAACGCAAATTCAAAACCATTTCTTTTCAAAGAGTTACTTTCTATCTGAAACGGTGCGGGTACTGTATATGTGAAACAGTTCTTCTTTTTGTAGTTATTTTACGTGCCCTTTAATGCAGCGGCACTTTCTTTTAAGAAGAGATATTGTTAGGTACAAACAAAGAGAGAAGAAGAAACATGGAAGAGGAAAAGGGCTCTTGCTGCTTTTGATATAGCAGCACTGTCCAATACAAAAATTGAAGGGAGTGTTTCCTTTTTTTTTTAGCAGTTTTTATGCAAAGCAAACTCAACCCGAAGGTATTGGAGTGCTTTACATGAGCACCAGTTACATTACACAAAGTCACATTAGTCTTTGGTAGGGTAGGGAGATTTTGTAATTTGCCCAGAATCACAAGATGTTAAGATGACCCCGGGATACGAAGTCGGCAGCTTTGGCCATTACGCCACACCCCTCCTTTATTTTCCACAACAGTAAATTGTACACATATTTTTAAAATAAAAATATATTTATTAAATGCATCAACGCAAGCTCGAAAAAAATACATAAAGCAACACCATTTTGTCCATATTTGTTTTACATTATCACAAAGGGTAACATTGTCTTTAGGTTACCTTTATACTGTAAGCTAATTGTAATGTATTCATACTTTTTTACCAGAATAAGAAGGGCGGATGCATAAGTAGCCTGGACTAATGTGATAGGCTTGAATAGTTTCTCGAGTGTTGGGAAAGGAGACAGCAACGGGACGGGATAATAAAGTGCAAATTAGGCTCGTAGTAAAGATGGTTATCTTTACTGCTGTGGCGTATGCGGAGAACACACAGTGAATCAGTTGCCATAAACAACAGGATCTCAAATTACAAACTTCCCACAAAGGCTATAACTTGCTTCGTAAGCTGCCAAGCCGTGCAGAGAGCACAGTACACGAAATAGAGCCAAGGGAAACAAGCCGAGCCCGGCCGCTTACCTTCTCTGCTGGTTCCCCCGGCTCAGGGGAGAGAGCTCCTTCCCCAGCGGCGCTCGCACCATCCGTCGCCATCTTCCTGCTGTGGAGGGTCTGCAAACAGGAGAAGGGTAGAGAGGCAGGGATAAGCACACCCCCGCTGCAGAGAGGAGGAGGAGTAACACGCTCACTGCAAGCAGCGACCCAGGCTGCCATTATCCCTGACGGAACCAAGCACACCGCAAATGCGCGAGAGGAGAGTCTGAGAATAAACACAGCCACATTCAACCAGTGGTGCGCGCGCACCACAGAGGAGCGGGGGAGGGAGCACGGCAGCGGCAGCGAGGTGAACGCGCTGCTGCGCGTGCTGGCCACCGTCGGGAATGGGAGGAGCAAAGGCGGGACATGCGCCCGCCTTTGCCTAATCGCGTGCCGTTTTTTTAAAAACGCACGCTCCAGCCAATGTGGGCTTCCCAAAGCAAAACCACACGCACGAGCGTGTAGGCAGCTTTCAGAAGCCCTTTCTAGAGGTCTCGCGCTGCGCGAGCAGTGCTGCGCACTGCAACGCTAGGCGCGAGACCTAAAAAGGAGGTGTGAAAGGTATGGTGTAAGCAAAACAGAGAAATCTTCGCACTCTCTTTTCTCTATCCTGGAGGAAGACTTTGAGGTTAGAGGGTAGAGAGATGGGGGAGGGAGCTGAGGCAGTGGAGAGAAATTGCCATATTTAATTAGATCGCTCTTCCAATATAGAGGAGTGAATAAGCCTTTAATCAGCTGCAGAGGAATAAAGGTGTACACATTAAAAATTCTTGTAACATTTCAACATGAATGACATAATGAAAATCTGTCTGCAGATTATGGAGTTGTGATTCAGGTCTCACATACATTTAAAAAATGGATGAGAAATTCAGTGACATCCCTGGATTTCCCATCATCCATCTGCACAGGAAGTGACATCTCTGGTTTCCCAACAAAACTGTCTTTAAAAGGAGCCAAGCAAGAGTACTTCATTTTCCATCACCAATCTGCACAGGAAATTACGACACTGGTTTCCCATCATCTGTCTGCACAGGAAGAAGCATTATAGACTTCCTGCCCAAGGCTCCTCACCCTCCCTGGACCTACTTAATTGCAGCTGCAGCGCAGCCACGCCCCTGGCATGCTGAAGACGTGCCAAAGGCAAGCACCACTGTGCCTGGACCACATCCAGCCTCAGGAACCTCGGTTCTCCCTCTACTCAATGCTACCCTGTTGCACTCGTCCCTGCTCTCAACCCCAGCCGCTGCTCACTGCACTGCTGCCACACAGCACCACACAACACCAAAGGAACATTCACATGCATCTCCTGAAAGTTCTCATGCACTTTTCCACACCCACCACACCCACACCAACAACACCACACTCGCACAAAGCAGCTACCTGCTCATGCTCACACAGACCAAACACTACCCACACAATGTGCCGCGTTTTTTACTCCCCCTTCTGACGGTCTACCAGCCCGCCCAAGATTTGAGATCATTCGGCAGTGCTAGAATGACTGTGCCCAGGGTGCGGAAGGCTAGGGTTTGCGGGAGATCTTTTGGTTTCCTGGCAGCCAAGGCTTGGAATGAGCTCCCTGTGGATCTGAGGACATCTGAGTCGGAGTCCCTGTTCCGCAAGAAACTGAAATCCTTGCTCTTCCGTCACCCTCCAGGAGGTCTAAAGTAGTTGTGTAGAGGTCTGTGTAGGAATTTGGTTGGCATGGGGGGCTGCTGGGTTTTCATCTTTGTCCTAGCGTGGGGACACTCCGTTCGGAGTAACCATAGCGATTTACAAGCTTCCTAATAATAATAATAATATTGGGACCTACTACACGACCAAGCTTCGGCCCTGCTCTTGCTCACGGAAACAGGGCTAAACCCACCCTCTGCACGGACATCGCTATCATCACAGCCAACTTCTCCCTGGGTGGAACCCTCATATACAGACTACCAGGACCCCAAACCAACTTGGTAAGCGGCATCACAGACTTCTTCGCACCTCTCATTATCAACACCAGCACCTTCATCCTCCTCAGATACCTTAACTTTCACCTAGAAGACCGCACTGACCCAAACTCTATGGCTCTTCTAGAAAACCTTGGAAACTTTGGCCTCACCCAGCACGTTACCAAACCCACCCACTCTGCCAGACACCTAGTGTATCCGATATTCTCCTCAATCGGCAACATCACATTCGACAAGCCATCAACTATGACCTGCACATGCCACGCCCCCATCAGTTTCCGCCACCTAACCCGCATCACCACCAGAACCGTTATTTCACTGTGCCTCCTGCTGCCTCCAGCAGCATCACCCCCTCACAAGACCTTTGCAACAAACTCTCAGAATTCTACTGAAACAAAATCACTTCCATATACAGCAAAGGACTTAGAGAAACTAAACAACTGCTCCTTCTTAGCAAATAGAACACAAGCTGTCACTCTGGCATCTTATTCCTTGGAAGCCCACAAACTCATCTGCTGAGTGCCTCAAGGCTTATCGCTCAGCTCCACCGTCTCCAATGCATGCATGATTCCTCTGGCCAATGTAATCTGCGCATACAACATCAACATCCTCTGTTACGCTGCCGACATGTTAGTTATACTCTCCCTCTCGGACAAGACCCCCAACACAGAAAACAAATTCACTGCCTGTATTACCGAAGGGGATAACTGGATGGAAGCCAACTGTCTCAAGCTCAACAGTGACAAGACAGAAGTCTCTGGGACTCCGACTGGTGGTCGGCCGAACTCGGACCCACACCCAGCACCCACGCTAGGAACCACGGAATAATCATCAACAGCAAACTGGACATGACTACGCAAGTCAACACCATCACTGAATCCTGCTTCCACACCCTGC
Organism: Calotriton arnoldi; assembly: GCA_963921515.1. NCBI lineage: Eukaryota > Metazoa > Chordata > Amphibia > Caudata > Salamandridae > Calotriton > Calotriton arnoldi. Next base: position 126,434 of record CAWUFW010005139.1, read on the forward strand.
AGATGTTGAGGAAGAGCCTCAAATGGCTTCCAATCAACACTAGAACAACTGTTACTCATGCCCTAGACACCAGAAAGTTGGACTATAGGAACACCCTCTGTGCCGGGATTACCAAGTAACTCACTAGGAGACTACAAACCATCCAGAACTCTGAAGCCAGACTCGTCTTCAACCTCCCACACAGAACTCACATCACACCACACCTCAGAGAGCTCCACTGCCCCGATACACAAACATGCTAATTTTAAACTCCTCACCATCACATTGAAGGCACTACTCAATTTCAGCCCCACCTACAAGAACAGTTGCATCTCCTTCCATCAACCAACCAGACACCTCCACTCCACAGGACTCCTACTCGCACACATCCCATGCGTACACAGAACCAGATCAGCAGGATAGGCATTCTCTTACATCGCTTGTAAAGCATATAACAACCTCCCACTCCTCTTCCTAGCCTCCTCCTCTCTTCTTGAATTGTGCAAGAAGCTGAAAACCTGGCTTTTCAATTACCAACCTACCAAAATGCAGGTCTAGGCACACACACCTGCTCAGCCCCAGAATACCTTTGTGGGTGATAGTGTGCTTTACAAATATACATTACATATGTGTGGCCCCCACCAGTCCATAATTAATAATTGACACAATACAGCTTAGGTGAGGCACGAGCTGAAATGGCAACTTGCACAACTCCTACTACAAGTTAAGTATACAGGAGGGGGCCTGAACATAACAGGCAACCGGTAATATACTGGTTATTAATAAGTGACCCTTTCCAGTGTCTATTTGGTGACCTAATACATACAGTGTCAAGTCAGCTTCATTGTAACAGGGCTATGCTTGGAGTGAATGGAAGACCATTTTAATGAGCATTCTGAAATTTAAAATTTGCAATACTCTAATATAGTAAACCGAACTGGCCTGCCACGCATAACTAGTATACTTGCTTAACTGTAACCTCTCCAGATTGCTATCTTCTCTCTGTATACATTATATTTAGGGCTCCCGGTTTTCCGTTTTTATGGATTTTTACATATAAATACAGACGGAAAACTATATTTCCTGTGTCTGTATTTATATTTAGAAACAGCAAAATACTAGCAAATTTTGCCGCGCTGCCGTCGGGTATTTTGCTGCAGAATCTCATGACTTCAGTGGCCCTGATTTAGACCTGGTGTAAGTCTGCTCCATCGACAATACCTGCCGCTGCCTGCTACTTGGACCCCGCTGTGAGCAGCTGGTCTGTGGAGGAGTCTCTGTGTGACGTAAATTCAGTGTAATTCACTGACTCATGTAAACAGGTGGCGGTGATAGTCTAAGCGGTGTCTAGACCCGTTGCATGCAGCTGCTACGTGGAGTTAGACCCAGTGTAAGGTGTATTACATGGTTACAATGGCTGCAAGAGCGTTTATGGTATTAATACTCCGGCACGCGCTGTCTTTACATGGTGAGGGTGTACATGGGATATACACCCCGGTTTCATTTTCTTCTACACACTGGGGGGAGTGAGGGTTTCACGTTGTTTATAGACTCAGTGTGAGCTGCTTGTACCTAGTGGAGAGGGGCTCTATATGCTGTTTCGACCCTGGCGTGAAGCTGTGAATGCGGAGTTGCTTCCCTCTGTCAGTGCGCGTTCTTTGGTCCAAACAATTCTGCTGTCCCGTGTAAAAGGCAGCTCTTTACGGTTCGGTGTTTAAGCCACTGAGCACAGGGGGGTCTGGAACACTGCCCGCAGTCTGGTAAGAAGGGGTGAAAAAAACAACAAAGCCTCGTTAACAAGTGAATGGTCTTTTTAAAGACCTGTGAAGTACTCAGGTGCGGCTGGCAGCTCAAAAACTGTCTGTGTGTGTGTGTGCCTGTGGAGCTGTCTCAGCTCGGGCTGACACACAGGACGGGGGGGGAGGGTGGCAGTGCCCTCACATAACAACCGAGCGCATGTGTGCATTGTCAATTGTCGCAGGGGTCTGAAAACCTCACTAGCTGCTGGTACTTCTATTAGGATTTGGCACCTCCAGAGCAGGCCAGTCAATAGACATGCAATAGACATGCTGTGGTGGTTGGACGAGGCTCGAGGATTGTATGGACTGAGAAGGCTGATGTCAGGATACTCTCAGCATGAAGATGCAAGCGAAGAGGTGAGAACGACCAAGCCCTTCAGGAGAGATTATTTGCCCTGCCCCAGTACCTTTGTCCACTGCAGTGAAGGTAGCTGGCTGCTTCACTAGTACTTTGAGGGTGAATGGATGGACATTGCTCAGTGCCGCACAGCTCTTTCGATACATTGTACATAGCGACTTCCTTAATACGATGTCAGTGATGGACAGATATCTTAGTACATTGCTGAGTGCTGGGCAGCTCGCTCACTACATTCAGTGCTGAGCAGTGTCCTCAGTACCTTGTCAGAGCTGGGCAGTGTTGTCAGAACCTTATCAAAGCTGGGCAGCTCGTCAAGTACATTGCTCAGAGCTGGTCAGCGTTCTCAGTACCCTATATAAGTACTGGGGAGTTCTGTTGGGACTCTGGGTGAGGTGGGTGTAGGTGGATACCCCTCCCACTAAAGCTCTGCGCGATCCTCCGTCGTTCTCTTGATGTGAGAATTTCCCAACACAGAATTAGTAGCTATTTCTTCCTCTCTTACAACAAGTACATTCACAGAGGTGCGTGGGTCCCGCTCTGCAGCAGCAGCGACCTGCTGGTTCCGAGTGAGGCGCGTTGGCGGGTCTGTGTCTGGGTTCTGGTGCTTTAATGGCAGTAGTGAGGCAGAGCAGACGGGGTGCACCGACAGCTGAATGGGGTACAAGTGCTGGACTAGCAGAGGCACTGAAGGCCAGGAAGCAGGAGCACTGACAAGGCTTTTACTTGGTCCCAGAACTGGGGTTTCAGGGGTGGGGAAGGCCAGCAATCTAGTGCGTTTGCAGAGACCTATGTGGTGCATGAAATGGAATAGCAAGGGCTGTTGCAGCGCGGGTAAGGGTCGTTGCAGCCCGGGGTAAGGGTCGCATTATATAGGCCCAGAGTTTTTTGTTAGAAGCCCCGGGTTACCAAACACCAAAGGCTCTATAGTTATGCTGCCACCTCGCGCTTCTCTCTCCACCCTACACTTCCTGCCCTTTTTTTTAACCAATTTTTTATTCGTTTTCTAGTACAATATAGCCTATATTGTACTAGAAAATAAATAAAATTGTCAATTTAAATAAATGTGGGAAAATACTAGCTGTAGCGTCGTCTTTTGCTTGTGGCAAAAATAAATGTGGATAAATACAGAAAAAATGCCCAAAAAATAAATATGGATAAATACAGACGGAAATGGCAAAAAAATAAATACCATAAAACCGGGAGCCCTAATTATATTCCATCCCACCTAGTGGCTATACTAGGGCTGCTGGACATGATGATCAAATGACAGAGAAAGCCTTCAGTTTCACACTGCTTGTTAGCATGAAAGGTGCAACAGGAGATGTGGTCTCGACCTCTCAGCAATGGGCTGAGAAAAAGTTAAACTTCATCCTCTGTAAACTCTGCATAGGTCCTGATTTAGAGACTGGCAGATGGGTTACTCAGTCACAAACGTGACAGATATCCCATCTGTCACATTAGAAGTGTATTATATCCCATGGCACTTGTAATATAAGGACGGGATATCCATCACGTTTGGAATGAAGTATCCCATCCACTAAACTTGAAATCATTGATTTTACCTACATTTGGGTGTGCGATACTAAAGTTCCAAAGATCTATCATATTCAATTATTCTTTTCTACATTGCACCTCCACTTTGCCAAACCTGATTTTTTTATCTTAGATATAACTTGCTCATTCATAAAGCTGTCAAACGAATCAAATTTAAATCATAATGTGTACAGTGCTTCGTGAATATCATTGTCTACTCCAGTACTTTGGGCGTACCATACTTCCTTATATTTAACTTACCAGACAACTGAAAACTATACAAACCACAGTACTCTGCTGGGCTGCAATCCAATTTAATTTTTACAAATAACATACTTCTCTTCCTGTATATTTTTGGTGAGCCATCATCCTGCCTAGCAACCCGGTGTATAAAATGAACAATGATAGGGCTCTATCTGAGAGTGGCATTACAGAACATCTGATGTTTAAAATAGACCCATTCCTGTTTATTTCCCCTTCATAGCTTTTGCTTTTCCCTTTCTAATACAATAATCAGGCTGCTTCTTGTCAGCTACATTCATTCACAGTCACACCTGACATTTTAGACTGGGTTACTCCTGACTTTCATAGAAACAACCCCAGTTCTTCAATGAAATACTTGAGAATTCTGTCAGTTCACTGAAAATAATAACTAATACAGTGTCCGTCTTAGATCCACACAGATCTCATTATTGAAGAGAGCAGTTTGTTTTATTAGAAACTCTCATGGTATGGCGTGCTGTCCTGTGTTTAAGAAAAGGGGATGATGTAATGACGTGAAGTATCTGTGATTCATGGTTGAATGGTGGATGCTGTAGAATGTTGAGTGTGGAGCTATGAGAATTTGATGATACAATGATGCATGGAATGTTGATATCTGTGCGATGGGTGAAGCCTGCGGTGCATTGCTTTACTGCGGTGGACGACGCATTGATGTCCAACACCAGACTCCCATCACAGTGCCGTAGGTTTTAATGGGTTGTCCATCATACAGAAAAGGAAAAGGTTTCTGGAGAAAACTGCGGTAATCATTTCTGTTCTTAAATCAAGGTCAGGCTGCAAGGGAAGGACTTCCCTCACTCCCTGAATTTGATTTTCTTTGTTTTTGTTGTGTCACACCAAAACAAAAGTGAAAGTAGACCACGCAATTAGCGCAGCCTGCTTTCACTTCTTATCGGTGCCGGGGGAGCATAACTCAACACAAGGTCATTGTTTCATCAGTTCCTGCTATGGCGGCAAGGACCAGCTACCCAAGTCGGGTACCATTTTTATCGGGAAAAGTGTGGGAACACTGGGTGGTAGGAATTTTGTGGCTCCTCGCAGATTTCAGAAGTTTCCCTCAGAAATATGAGAGTGTGTGATTTTAGCCAAGGTTTGAGATTTTCAGGGCATCTTAGGTAAGAAAACGTAGTAGGATCCATACAAGTCATACCATCATAGACTCCTTTGGGTGTCAATGTTTCAGAAATGTGTGGGTTTGATAGGTTTCCCTCAGTGATGGCCGATTCCAGGCCTTGAGTCCACAGCTACTCGCATTGCAAAAAAAGTGTTGGCTCTGAATGGAAAAATTTAATTTCTCCATGTTGCGTTTTGGGCAGGGGCAGTTCCTGCCTTTGAGTGTTGGGGTGTTGACTCACTCATATTTTGGTCCCCGACCCTCCTTTTATGAGAATATGACTTTTATTTTAGAAACACTCCATGCATTCATTTTCATGCCCGCGCATGTGGCAGTCAGCCTTCAGCTGCGTACGTCAATGGCTGTGAAGTGGGTGGGGCTTCAATTTTGATCGAGAAGACACCACACACCAGTAGTTTACTGGAACGAGGGAGCGCACGGCACCTAGGACTAAAGTGGGCATGTCGGGTTGGATGGCTACCTTTCTCTGGCAAGACCGACATGAGCACTAGAGACCTTTCCCCACCTGCACATTAGTGAGTGATTAGTGAGTGGGGGTTGCTCAAAACCACAAACCCCCAACTCAAGATAATCCTGGCGCTGCTCTCCTGCTGTGTAACAGCAAGGGAGCATCGTCTGGATTGGCTGCCAGGTTGAGAGGCAGTTCGCTGCTTCTGCTAAGCTAATGCAGGAGATGTTGCAGATGGTATGCTTTTAAAGTTATTTTCATCCACTGGGCCTTTCCCACACCTTAACTGCGCGACTCGTGTTTGTGGTACTCAATCAACCTTTCACAGCGCATAGAAAACCAACCAAGTGGAGCAGCCAAGTATTTTGGAGTCACAAGAGACGTTTTAACATCCACTTGCAAGAATAGCGACTTCACCATATCGGCTACCATTACGTCGTCAACATAAATGCTGCTTGCGTGCTACCCGACGGTAGAGCGCTCCCATGTACTAAATTCGCGGATTGGTCGCTGCTCCAAACCAAGGTCAGCTGAGCCCATGTTCATTCCTATGCTCTCACAAGAGCCCCTTGCCTTCTGTGAGCAGCAGTGACGATTCACTTCAATGGGACTATTTTTCAGTGCAGCTGCTAGGCAGAGATTGGCGAAGAGTACTGAGTAGGTCCCGACTGGGCGAACCATCTCTGTTCCTGCACTTTTATTTCCAAAAAGGTTGCATTCTAGGAGCTGTAGTTCTGGTTGGCTTCATTTGAATTGACTGACTTTCCCCTTGAGACTCAGCAGCGACTGCCCTCCTGGAAGGTAAGGCATGGTGGAGGACGACAACATATGTACAAACTGAATGCCGGCAGGCACGACCTAAGACTGACCCCAGCCTAGTATGAAAGGGGAGAGCCAAGAAAACATGCCACATAACTTTATAACCTTTGTACCGCAGCATTAATATTGGTGCACACTTCACTCTCAGACACACACACTGGCCATTCATAGATTACTACACCGTCAGACTAGGGTGGCCACCCAGCCAGTATTTTACCCAGCACTCTGCCCCGCCTCCCTCTCCTTCTTGTGCTGCAGGACGGGCAGCCCATGGGTCTTCTGCAGGAGTGAGGTACACTGGAGCTGTCATGTCAGGTGCACAGAGACCCACCGCAGGACGTCACCTCTCCTATCTTGGCTGCTGCCAGCGTGTCTGTTTTCTTGGTTTCCTGCTGTCATAGCACATGTTGTTGTCACGCACACACTGCTGCAGACTTTCCTGTCATGTTCACCTATGTACTCAGCATCTCAGGGCTATTTTGTGGGCCACTGAGCAAGCAAACCAAAGGAGGCACTCGAACACAACACAAAACTGCGGGGCTACTAAGCAACACTGTCTTTAGTTAAATTGTGCTGCACATCTGTGCGTCTTTTGCCATGCTGATTGCTTGTGTAGCTCCTAAGCTGTTTCAAAGCACGCGCTGATCATTAGAGGAAAGGCAGGGACTTGAATAAATAAGACAGAGTAGGTGAGAGGGCCGTTCTTTACACTTGAAGTTGTCGATTCACGTGGAAGCAGTCGCCCACTCTTGGTTTTTTCCCCCTTTGTGTTCTGGTTCATGCATAATTGACTTTTCACTGCAAAAGGCCGAGCTACAAGACTTACAATGCAAGAGGTAGGATGGTGTCTCAGAAAAGGCCGGCATGACTTGGGCAGAGTCTGTCACAGTACAGCTACACCAATAGGCAGGACCACTCAGCAGCAGGGGAGGACCCAGTTATGCAATTACGTTGACTAAATTATACAGCAAGAAAAGGCAAATTATACGACATAATACGGCACATTATGTGATAGTATTATGTCAGTATTTTATCATTTTTGCACATGGTAACACTTTCTGGGCAATGATTTCACCCTATTACATTGCATTGTATTGTAATTGCATTTATATAGCGCTTACTACCCCAGACGAGGCGTCAAAGTGCTTTTTCAGGGAGTAACCACGCTACTCCGGAACCCAAAAGGATTAGTGGTGAATTAGTATAGTGAAATATAAAATTAATTTGAGCAGGGGACATGTTAGTCTGTTATTTGGATTGAAAGGATAGTGGAGGGATGGAAGAGGGAAGGGTTTGGATTTATATAGCGCTAGCTACCCCTGATGAGGTGTTGAAGCGCTTTTTCAGCGAGTAGCACGCTACTCCAGAACCCAAATGGGATTAGTGGGGAATAAGTATTGGGAAAAATGAAATTGATTTGAGCGGTGGACATGTTATTTGGATTGTAAAAAGGATAGTGGAGGGAAGGGTTTGCATTTATATAGTGCTTGCTACCCCCGATGAGCACGCTACTCCGGAACCCAAACAGGATTAGTGGGGAATTAGTACAGAGAAATATGAAATTAATTTGAGCGGTAGACATGTTAGTATGTTATTGGGATTGAATAGGAATAGTGGGTGGATAGAAGAGAGAAGGGTCTGGGAAGTTTTTTTTCGGGGGGTCATAGCAGTAACAGGGGGTTTTGGATGAGTAAAGGGGAGGTGGAGGGGGAAGAGTCAGAGGGAAGGGTTTAGAAAGGCTCGTTGGGGGCGTGGTTTCGGCGCCGACCAAGATGGCGGCGTAATCCCGGAGCTCCGAGCCGACACTCCGAACGCACCTTTCCTGCCGTCGGAGAGAGACCTTTTTCTCCACTAACAATGTAAGTTTTGTGCCTTCCATTACCAGCGGGAAGCAATTGAGCTGGAAATTCGATGTTTTTCTTTCATTTTCGGCACTTTTTCGACACGGCCGTTTTTCTTCACAACGGCCGCCATCTTAGCTCTGCTGCACTCTAACGTCTTATTCACTTCAGGACTACCTAATTATATGCGTTTCTGCAGCGTTTTTATGCCTGATATTCATGCTGAGTAAGAGAATTCTCCTCCACTTCTCTGCATACTCAGACGCTTTCCTGGCATTTTGAAAGAGCTAATGGGTGATTTTGATTAAGTGGCCGCCATTTTGTGTCTCTCTCACATCTTCAGCACATTTCTTCCTCCTTTTTGGAAGCGCTTGGTGTTTATTCTACTCAACCTGCATAAATGGCTTTCCCATTCACTCACAACTTACCTTGCTGCTTCTCTTATACCTTGGGAGACATGGACTGACTTCTCTATCAACGGATGCCCTACTGAGAGTATCTTCGTCACTTTTCTCAGATTCTTAAAATGATTTAACTCTCTTTTGTGTCTTAAATCCGTATCTTAATTTTGGGGTGTCCAACGCACTGCCGTTACGTCAACATTATAAAGACTGTGCTCATTTTTCAAGTTTCCATTGGATTTTTAGTAGAGCTGTCACTATTTTTCAAATTGTTTTGCAATCCTTTTCTGCGTTTTAGCTTTCTTTTTATCTGTACACAGCTGGTACATACGGAATTTCGATGCAAAGAGAGTGGCTCCTGGGATTTCCACCTAGACCTGAATCTCTTGTTTACTCGTAAGCGACTCTCATATGGGGAAAATAAGAAATCTTAAACTAAACAACCCCTCTAAATCTACTGCGCAATCTGACTCCGACTCTGCTCTCAACGATATGGAAGACATTTCTTCTCAGAAATCTGACCTCCCGACAGGCACCATTCCAAAATCGCATCTTGCAAGTAAACTCCCGGCGATTTCCACCAAACGGCCAGGGAAGGACACTCCTTCTCCAGTGAACTCATCTTCAGCTTCTATGGATATCATCCATGAAGAAATCCGTGCTTTAAAACCTTTCATAGAGGATACCAAAAAAACTTTGCAACATCTGGATGATAAATGGTCTTCGCTGGAGTCACGTGTGCTTGCTGTGGAACAAAAGACGGATTCTCTTCAGACCTCTTGTTCTCGTATTTCCACTCTGGAGTCTGAAATCTCTCTACTTAAGAAGCAATCGGAAGATTTGGAAAACCGCAACCGCAGAAACAACCTCATAATTTATGGTCTTCCAGAAAATATTGAAGGATCTAACCCAACCATTTTCTTTCAAACATTTTTGCCTAAACTCTTGGAATTATCTTCCATTTCTTCTCTTAATATTCAGCGAGCTCATAGACTGGGTCCCAAGATTTCTGCAAAACCTTGTGGAGTCATCATGTTTTTCTTACAATATACAGACCTTATGCAAGTCCTGTCTGTAGTCAAGTCAAAAAAACAAGTTTTTTGGGAAGGTCATCGTCTCTTTTTCTCTCAGGATGTGGCTAAGGTTACAGCTGATCGCCACAAAAAATTTCTCGATATTCGACCCCAACTGCGTTCACTAAATGCCAGATTTGGATTAATTCATCCCTGCATTTTCAAGGTCACTTATAAAGACAAAACTACTACATTCGATGATCCAGCCGTACTGCAAGAATTTCTTCGTCATCATGGAGCTATGGCTATGGACACCTCAAGACCTATTTGATATGTTTTCTTGTTTTGTTTTGTCTGACTGTATTCTACCTATGTAGTTCTGGATTGTTGTTTTACTTGTATCTTTTCTCTCGCTCCTTACACTAAGATGTTTTATCCTTTCTCTCTTTCTCACGTGTTTTCTTTCCTTCTCTTACAGGTATAGTTCTTGTCCGTAATTTGCTCCCCTTATGGTCTCTCCCTTGTTGATGTCTTTCCCTTGGTTCTTCTGGAGTTCGGTGGAGTTCTGCTGGTGTCGTCGTCATCTTCTGGTGTCGCCATCCCTCACCTTCGTTTTGTGTTGTAGGTATGTCTTTCAGTCGCCATTTGTATGACATTCATTGTCTTTCTGTACTTCTTTATGACTTGTACTGTCTCCTTGTTCTCTATCCTTTTCTTATCTTCTCTCAAACCCTCTGTCCCATTATTCTATTTCTTTTTTTCCTTTCTTTTTTCTTCCCCGATTTTCTTCCCTTCCTTTTTTCCCTAACCAAATTTCCATTTTTCTTCATTCTTTCTGATTTCTATTCTACTCCCCATGTCAAACAATTTTCTTCTCTGTATATTCGTTCCTTCCCACTTTTTGCTAACTTAAAGATTGATTTCTTCACTGTTTGCTTTTTGAATGTTCATACTATTGCTTTTTGCTTACATTCCGAGTTACTACATGGAATATAAAGGGATTAAAGAATCCTATTAAAAGACAACGGGTGCTAACCCATTTAGCTAATTTGAAAACTGACATTGCACTACTTCAAGAATCCCATTTATCTGAGGCTGAAGCTTCTAAACTAAAGAGATGTTGGGTCGGGAAGGTTTTTTCTTCCTCGGCTTTAGGTAGGAAAAATGGTGTGTTAATTCTTGTTCATAAAAAGCTCAATGTTTCTGTTGTTCACCAAGAATCAGATTCTGATGGTCGTTGGGTTATTGTTAAACTTCTTATTGATAAAATACCCTTAGTTATTTTTAATGTATATAGCCCTGTCTCCGTCGATAAGGTTTTCTGGACACAGATCTCTAATTTTATATGAAGATGATTATATTGTTTCTGGTGGTGATTGTAATCAAATTCATGACCCTTTATTGGATAGACATTCACCTGTTAAATTTGTAAATTCTAAAATGCATTCACAATTTACTTCCACCATACGCCGTAGATCTCTCGTAGATATCTGGAGGCTTTGCCGCCCAGATCTCAGAGAATCTCAGATCTCAGAGAATACACTTACTTCTCCCCTCCACATCAATCACAATCCCGTATTGATTATCTTTTTCTAAGCAAACCCTTAGCTCAGCATGCCCTTCACTCTGAGATAGGATCTATTCTGTTTTCTGACCATGCCCCAGTTTTTGTTGATTTTGATCTAATACCTTTTACTCCGCATGCTGGTAGGTGGCGTTTTAATAATTCATTACTTGTGGATCCTAATTTCCCTAGCCAATTCAGTTCTTTTGCCTCTGAATTCTTTGCTATCAATTCAACTTCAGATTCTTCTCCTGTTATGATTTGGGATTCCTTTAAGGCGGCCGCTTTAGGATTTATAATGAATTTTGTCTCACAAAAGAAGAGATCTTTTGAAAAGCAGTCAACCCAATTGCTTCACAAAATTAAACAATTAGAGTATACTTATTATCACTCCAATTCTGAGTCTTCTCTAAAAAATCTCATTGATGTCAATCTTACCTTTAACAGGTTATCTACAGAAGCCGCTTCATCCTATCTTTTAAAAAGCAGTGTTCACTACTATGGTGGCCAAAATAAAATGGGGAAATTATTGGCCAACTATTTAAAAATAAGGAAAGAAAGAACTAGAATAGAATCTTTGCAAAGTACTACCGGTTCTCCTCTATTTAAAGATGACGATATCTTAAATGAATTTGTTTCCTTTTGTAAAAACCTATATACTCCAGAGACTAGACCAACTCAAACTGACTTACACTCTTATTTTCAATCTATCGCCTCTCCTCCTTCCCAATTTATTGATTTTGATTCCTTGGAACTAGAAATTACCTTAGCGGAAATTACTCATGCTCTACCGGTTTTGCGACGAGGGAAGGCCCCTGGACCCGATGGTTTTACTGTCGAGTTCTATGAACATTTTGCTAAACTCCTTCTCTCACATCTCTTACTTTTATTTTACTCTTTTATTACTAATGGCTCATCTCAGGGCACTTTTCAAGAAGCCATGATATGTCTAATCCCTAAGGAGAATAAAGACCCTTCTCTCTGTAAAAGTTATCGTCCCATTTCCCTAGTTAATACTGACTATAAGATTTTTGCAAAAAGTTTAGCTTTACGTATTGATCCTATTTTTCCTGAACTTATTGGACCTGAGCAATCAGGTTTTGTAAAAGGTCGCTTGTCCTCCGATAATTCTAGAGTCCTTTTTAACGTCCTTAGTAAGGCTTCCTCCCTAAATTATCCTATTGCTGCCATAGCGTTAGATGCTGAAAAAGCATTTGACAGGATTGGTTGGGATTTTATGTTTCAATCTTTAAAATGGCTGGGTTTTCCTCCTAAATTGATCTCCTTAATTTCTTTGCTTTATTCTGGTCCTAGAGCTTCCATTTTCGTTAATGGTAAAACCTCAGAGTATTTTTCTCTTCTCAGAGGAGTACGACAAGGGTGTCCCTTGTCTCCTTTATTATTTGTAATAGCATTGGAACCCTTCTTAACTAAAATTAGACAGGAGGCTCAGATTTCTGGATTTCAACTTGATTCACATCAGGTTAAAATGTCTGTTTATGCAGATGACATCCTTTTATATTGTTCTAACCCGGCTACTTCCCTCCCTCCTTTCCTTCATCAGGTCAATATTTTTTCTCAATTATCAGGATACCGTCTCAATCCGGATAAATGTGAAGTTTTGCCGCTAAATGTTTTGTGCCTTAAACATTATTTTGATCATACTGGTTTTTCCTGGCAAACTTCTAAGATCAAATATCTAGGCCTATGGTTCTCTTCATCTATCCCCGATTCTCTGAAATTAAACTTTGATCATATTATAAAATCGCTAAATGATACTATTACTCGTTGGCATCCTCTTTTTCTATCTTGGTGGGGCCGCCTCGATTCGATTAAGATGATGCTTACCCCATTGATTTTATATACTCTCTCTATGATTCCTGTGCATATTCCCGGACATTATTTTAAGAAAATTGATTCTCTTTTAACTAAATTTCTATGGAAAAACAAATCTCCTCGTATAGCCTTGTCCTCCTTAAAAAAGGACAAGTCTAATGGAGGCCTTAGATTCCCTGATTTCAAATCCTATCACTCAGCCTTTTCTCTAAAACAAACTTCACGTTGACTTTCTTGAGATTTTCCCACTGATCCCCCAGTGTGGATTTCTATAGAGAAATCGATACTTTCTCCTTTTTCTTTTCAGGAGTTTCTTGCTTTCACTAACAATATTTCCTCTATACGCTTTCCTATTATTTCTCACTCTCGTAAGATCTTAACACCTTTTGTACCCTTTTCTTTTCCTTCTATTGCTTCTCTTTCTCAACAACCCATTTGGCACAATAAATTATTACGCATCAGGAATCGTATCATTTATTGGAAATCTTGGAGATCCAGGGGTTTGCTCTGGATTTCTCAACTTTTGAATAATAATCTTCCCCTATCCTTCTCTGATCTACAAATGAAATTCTCATTACCTAACTCTTTTCATAAGCAATATAATTCTCTACTTCCTTCTCTCAATCAGTACCTTCTTACACTACCTTCTACTCCCGTACTTCCTATAACTTGTTCCTCTCTCTTTTTCATATTGGATACTTCCCCTTCGGCCTCTTCCATTTATAAGTGTTTATTATCACCTTTGGAAAGACTCAAGTCAAGGACTGAATTAGCATGGGAAAGAGATCTACAACATTGTTGGCCAACCTCCTTATGGGATAAACTGTGGCTTAAAATTCACAAGACTTCAAGAGCTGCTAATACTTCTCAAACCCTTTATTTTGTTTATCAACGATTACTCCTTTCCCCGGCAACATTGGCTTCCTTTTCACATACTACTTCATCTACCTGTTGGTCCTGTTCTTGTTCTAATGCTGATCTAAAACATATGTTGTTTGAATGCCCCAGTATCGCTCACTTCTGGCAATTGGTTTGGTCCCAGGTCAAAACGATTTTTAAAGTCAACATTTCCTTTTCTTTATCCAATATATTCTTAGGTTCCCTGTCCTCTCATTGGCCTCAATCGCCATCTAATTTTAAGTTGTTGGATTTGTTACTGGCTGTAGCTTTACATTTAATAACTTCAAATTGGAAACAAGCTGACAAAGTTACTTTCAGAGCCTGGTGGAATGCCATTTGCTTTCATCACAGGCTAGATACCAATTATGTCACCCCTATTTCATTAGCAATTAAGAGAGATCTTTTATGGCTTCCACTTACTACATATTTATCCTGGTCCGCTTCTAATGTTATAAATGCTTCAGATGATGTCCGGAAACCGCCTTAAACTCACCTTGTTGTCTTTTTCTTAAAAAATTCAGCTATGGTTATTAATACTTATGTACTTGTATTAGCTTATATTATAATCTCTTTTAATCTCTAGGTATTATTATGTGTATAGTGTTTAAGTATATCTTGTTGTCCTTTCCTTAAAGATTTATATAGAATCTTAATTTTGTTTTTATCCCTTTGGTTTTTCCCTCCTTTTCCCTTTTTGGCTAGACTAATTTCCTATTTACAGCATTGATTGTTATAACAGATATTTTTTCTTTGTATTCTTTTATATTTCTTATATAAACTGTGATTCTCTAAGTCTAAGTTGTATATGCTGTTCTTTTTTCTTCATGTTTAATAAATTCAAACTTAAAAAAAAAAAGAAAGGCTTGTTTGGGAGATCTGAATAGTAAAAGGTATGAGATGATGCAAGGTGGGGTAGAGGAGGGAGGAGTCTAGAAAGGGTTAGTTTGGGGATCACAGTAGTGGTATGGGGTTTGGGATGAATGAGAGTGTGGAGGTATAGAGTGAGAAATAGAGTAGTGCATTGGAAAGAGTAGCAGAATGAGGTTTGAGAGGAGTCAGAGTGGTGAAAGAGGATATACTACAGAACTCCCTTCATAAACGCTCATGGAAGTTGGAGGACAGTGAGTGAGAACAAGGAACAGGCAGCCATTTTAGAGAGCACACAATAGCAGAAAACAGCTGGAGGAAGGAGTATAGGGGACACAAACCTGCCCGTCAGTATAACTACAACCCAACACAGGGTTCACCTGAGCTCTGTACCCCAGCGCACATTATCAGATTAGCTACACTCTGAAAAGCGCAAGCACTAGGGCCACCCCAGCAAACATCCCTGTGCACAAACCTGAACCACCAGGGATCTTTCTTTGGGACCTCCCCTGTAGCAGGACTTGACCCACCCACCCATGCAAGTGAGATACCATTTTTATCGGGAGACCTGGGGGGATGTTGGGTGGTAGGGAATTTGTGTCAGCCCGGCAATTCCACAACTTTCCCACACTGAAATGTGAATTTCTGTGTGCAAAATGTGAGGTTTGCAGGGGATTCTGGGTTAGAAAATGATGGGTATCCACACATCCCCGGACTCCCCCAAGTGTCTAGTTTTCAGTAGGTTTCTGTGCCCCCTGGTCTGCACTGAGAGCCCCTCACTGTCTCCTGCTGGTGCTTTGTGGTCTGCACTCAGGGCCCCTCACTGACCAGGGGCGGCTGGTGTTAATGGGCAAAATGGGCATCACCCTGCCCCTCCCACCCTGACGAGAGAGGAAAAAACAGAATTAAAAAAATCGCCACGCAGCTGAAAAGAAACTACTACTTGCTGCTCCCTTATTTTTTATGGGAAGCTGTGATGAGCTTTGCAGATGTCCTACTGCGCATGTGCCTGCTGGGCGAGGTATTCTTTGACCTGCAGGCACAAGCTACAGCTGTGACATCAGGGCAGAGGGTGTGCCAATTTACAATGCCGGGGATAAGGTTGGATTTCGGGCGCTTACACAATGGCCCTGGGAGGAGTTCACAGAACTCTATTCATTTCAATGACAGGGGGCGGGGCAGGCTGAGAAGGAGAACAACGTAATGGGTGGTAACAATTTAAAGTCATCACGAGAGGGGGCGGGCTGCAGGAGGGGTGCAGCTGGATTCTCTCTTCATTCCTCGTGTGTCATGTGCTTTCACTTTTGGAAACGTTACTTACGAAGCTGAAGCTGAGCCTGAGCCCTTTCTCTGTGGGCACCTCTCTCATCTTGTTCGTTGCAACACAGGCACAAAAGAATACAGGTTGGCACCTATGTTCTCTTTAAGATGCGATTACATGAGCCCCCTGGCTACATTAGAGAGTTCAGCTATTTTTAAGCACCAGGTTAAGTGATTTGCCCAGAATCACATCACAGGATATAGAGCCGGCGCAGAGACTCGAACAGCGCATAGTGCTTTTTTTTTCTTTTTCTCTCGAACCTCTGTTTCGCCTCGTGCACAGCCTGCGTTTTTCTCTTTCGGCAGTGCACATCCTATGCCTGTGTCTTGTTGTAGTGTTCACCCCATGCCTGTCTCTGCAGACATCATCACATGCCTTTCTGTAGCGTGGCAGCCGGTACGTGTCTCTTGTGCTGCACTTCCTACATCTCTCTGCATATCCAGTGTCTGTCACTGCAGGCTGCAGCACACGACCTGTGTCTGCCTCTTGCTGTAATTCTCATCCTCTGTCTGTGTCTGTTCGTGTACAGTGACTAGCTGGTGTGTCTTGCTCTAGTGCTCATCTTGTGTCTTTCCCTGCAGTCTACAGCCTGGGTCTGTCTCTTTCGGTAGGGCACTCATGTGTCTTGCTCTGCTGTCCATCCTATCTCTCTCTGAAGTGCACATCTTTAGAAGTGCTGTTGCTGTCTGTGATGTGACTGGGACTGCCTCTTGCTGTGGTGCACATCTTATGTCTATCTCTTGTTGCAGTGTTTGTCTGTCTCTGCAGAGTGCAGCCTGTGTCTGTCTCTTGCTACAGTGTTCATCTTGTGTCTGTCTCTGCAGTGTAGAGCCTGTCTGTCTCTTACTGTGCTGCACTTCGTCTGTTTCTGCACAACCAATGTCTGTCTCTGCTGTGCATACCTTGCGTGTATCTCTTCATTTTCTCAGTGTGTGTCCATCTCCAGGAGTGCAGTGCCCTAGTTGTCTTGGCCTATCTAGCATAGGTTGAACCTCTACCTAGTTTGTCTCAGTGTGTCTACTTCCAGGAGTGCAGTCACCTGCCTGTCTCATAGCCGCGTCAATCCCAGCCTGCCTCTAGCTTGTAGCAGCGTGTGTCTGTCTCCAGGAGTGCAGTCACCTGCCTGTCTCAGCAGTCTCGGCCTGTCTGGCATAGGCTGTTGCTGTCTCCAAGTGTGCAGTCACCTGCCTGCCTTGCAGCAACAGTCAATCTTGGCCTGCCTGCTCTGAGTTCTGCTCAGGGTGCCAAAGTCACATTTGTCCCTACCCATTCTAGCTTAAAGAGTTGCTCACCTAAAGGCTATTTTTAACATTTATATTATCTACACCAAACCTCTGATCATAGGATAAAGATCCTTGGAGGAAATTCGAGTTACACATGGTTTCCATTGGTACGATCTACTTGGTAGCATATATGGAATTTTGGACATCTAAATAGATGATATGGAAAAACGGCCCACTTGCATCTAGGAACCGGACACAAGTACGTATTGGCATTCCTTTGTTTTTCTTAAGGATATATATAGCCTGTTGTCAAAACACCATGTCCTGCAATTGGACCGGACCAAAAGACTTTTGCAACTGGTGAACTACAATTTCAAATCAGTTTGGTTGATTTTAGTTGCATCATTGAACTGGCGAACACTGCCTCATAGAGCTTGTTAATAGTATCTCAAGGAGCTGGTTAATAATATTTTATTGAGCTGATCATCAGTGTCACTGAAACTTGTTCAATAGTGTGTCATGGCGATGTTTAATACAGTCTCAGGGAACCAGTTGAAAGTGTCTCACTGAACTGGTTAATGTTGTCTCATTCTGCTGGTTAATTGTACCTCGTGAAACTGATTAATAGTCTCTCAGGGAATTGACTAATAGATACTACTGCTTAATAGTGATTCTTGAGAAACTGGTTAATGGTCCCTCAAAAAAATTGGTTAATGGTGTCTCAATTAACTGGTTAATAGATTCTAATAGAACTGGTTACAACTTAGGGGCCGATTCCGATTCGGGCTGGAAAACGTACCGACCGACTCGGTACGGGAATTTAGTCCGACCGACACGTACCGGCGCCGTCAGACCCGCGTAGTACGATGAAATGCATGTGAATCACGACCGACTCGTACGGAACACAAAACGAACGACCGACCCGGACGGAAACAAGCTATTCGGCCGGGAAACCACACGAATCGAACCGACCGACACGCACCAGGAATGAACCCGAACGAAACGTACCCGCGAACTCCGACCCGCGCAGTACGATGCAATGCGTGGAAAACCAGACCGAGTCGCACAGAGCTCAAGCCGTACGACCGACACGCATACAAAAGCCAGCCGAAACAACACAAAACTCCGTGACCGACACGTACGCCGCACATGAAACCTAGCTGAAACACAGCGGGAACGAGTCGGAGAAGATCGCACGAGACAACTGCAGCGTCCTACTCGGTCAGAAGAACGTCTCCTACATGCACAAAAAACACAAAGGAAAAAATACAAAAAAAGGGCCAAACAAGCAATCACAAAGCCAATAAATACAGGGGGGGAAGAAAATGGAACAACGACACACCCCCAACTCCACCTATATAAAGGCCACAAATCCCTACCATGATCCTTTGCAAATTCCACTGACCTGCCAGCACAGAACACCATCAGACAGCAACCACAGACACACTCACAGCTCATCCATCACACAAGCCACACACCATTAGCACCTCAACAAATAGCACCCTCACACACACCCAGCAAAACCTACACTCACCCACCCTCACTTGCACACACACACACACACATCAATCACCACTACCACCCATCACCATGCCCCCAAAGAAGAATCATAAGTTCCTAGATAGTGAATTGGAAGTCCTGGTAGACGAGATCCTCAGGGTAGAGCCACAGTTGTTTGGCACATTGGTCCAACAGACCCCCATGGCGCAGAAAACCAAGATGTGGGAGAGGATCGTCGACAGGGTCAACGCACAATCACCATGTTTGCGCACAAAGGAAGACATCCAGAACCGGTGGTATGATGTGCGCAGGAGGGTCAGGGACCTACTGAAGAAGGATTACCTCCTGAGTCGGCACACCGGCAGTGGCCCTCCTGCCAAACCAGTATACCTCAGGCCCTGGGAGGAGAAGGTGCGGGCCATCCTACCACCAGTGAGCGTATATGGACTAACAAACATCCCAGAGCCTGGTGAGTACACAACTAATATACACAATATGGTGTGACAATACACACACATCACTGTCAAGGGGATAGTCAAACCATGCACCCTTAGCAAATCCACAGCAACCAAAAGATAATCATCCCAAGATGTGAATGCTAGTCAGACAAACACAATACCTGCCATCTCATAGTGATATGTAACTGTGTCATGACATGTACAAACCTAACAACAAATACAGCAAGGCAGTGGCACAAATATAACCAACAAACACAGTCAGATATTTTGCCACCACTAGAACACCACCTCACAGGGAAGCTCACTGAAAGGAAGGAATTCTGTGTATGCTGGTGAAGTCAGTGTAACCAATAGCATGATGGGAGTTGGAGTCACAGATATTGGTCACCCTCACAATTGGCCCATCAACACCACCCTGAAGCATGCTCACATCACAGGGAGTGGAAAAGGACTGACAAGATGGCTGACACTGGGTACTGCTGTGGGGAGCACAAGGCCCTGCTGGGAACTGTGCACCAACAAACAACAGGACCACACTGTCAGCCATCTTGCCATTGCTGTCACACTCACACACAGTGAAGTCCACTCAAAAGGAAGGAAGTATGGGCATGCTGGGAAGGGGGTGTAGGCAATAGCATGATGGGAGTTGGAGTCACAGATATTGGTCACCCTCACAATTGGCCCATCAACACCACTCTGAACCATGCTCACATCACAGGGAGTGGAAAAGGACTGACAAGATGTCTGACACTGGGTACTGTTGTGGGGAGCACAAGGCCCTGCTGGGAACTGTGCAACAACCAACAGCAGGACACCACTGACTGACATCCTGAAAGCCAACTTGCACTCCCTGCAATGGAAGCACGTTCCATGGTGGGATATCTGGCTGGGTGGGAAGGAGGACTCACAGCACTGACCATAGTTACAAGCAGTTCTCCTCACACACACCCTCAACACTAACTCCACATAACCCACCTGGGAGAATGCAATGCCTCACACTCTAATTGAAGATCCCACAAAGAACCACCACCCTGGGTTATGCTGTGTGAAGCACAGGGACACTCTTGGGACTTGTAGCCAAACAACTGCCAGGACAACACTGTCAGCCATCCTGTCAGCACAGGCACACTACCCCACAGGGAAGCAGAGTCAAAAGGAAGGAAGGAAATATGGGCATGCTGGGAAGGGGGGGTGTAGGCAATATCATGATGGGAGTGGTAGTCACAGCTCAACATCCCCCACCCACATGGCCCAGCAAGCTCACACTGAAGCATGCACACCTCACAGCCAGTGAAAAGCCACTTCAAAGATGTCTGACACTGGCCTCAGCTGTGGGGAGCACAAGGCCCTGCTGGGAACTGGGCACCAACAAACAACAGGACCACATTGTCAGCCATCTTGCCATTGCTGTCACACTCACACACAGTGAAGTCCACTCAAAAGGAAGGAAGTATGGGCATGCTGGGAAGGGGGGTGTAGGCAATAGCATGATGGGAGTTGGAGTCACAGATATTGGTCACCCTCACTATTGGCCCATCAACACCACCCTGAACCATGCTCACATCACAGGGAGTGGAAAAGGACTGACAAGATGGCTGACACTGGGTACTGCTGTGGGGAGCACAAGGCCCTGCTGGGAACTGTGCACCAACAAACAACAGGACCACACTGTCAGCCATCTTGCCATTGCTGTCACACTCACACACAGTGAAGTCCACTCAAAAGGAAGGAAGTATGGGCATGCTGGGAAGGGGGATTTAGGCAATAGCATGATGGGAGTGGTAGTCACAGCTCAACATCCCCCACCCACATGGCCCAGCAAGCTAGCACTGAAGCATGCACACCTCACAGGGAGTGAAAAGCCACTTCAAAGATGTCTGACACTGGCCTCAGCTGTGGGGAGCACAAGGCCCTGCTGGGAACTGTGCACCAACAAACAACAGGTCCACATTGTCAGCCATCTTGCCATTGCTGTCACACTCACACACAGTGAAGTCCACTCAAAAGGAAGGAAGTATGGGCATGCTGGGAAGGGGGTGTAGGCAATAGCATGATGGGAGTTGGAGTCACAGATATTGGTCACCCTCACAATTGGCCCATCAACACCACTCTGAACCATGCTCACATCACAGGGAGTGGAAAAGGACTGACAAGATGGCTGACACTGGGTACTGCTGTGGGGAGCACAAGGCCCTGCTGGGAACTGTGCACCAACCAACAGCAGGACACCACTGACTGACATCTTGAAAGCCAACTTGCACTCCCTGCAATGGAAGCACGTTCCATGGTGGGATATCTGGCTGGGTGGGAAGGAGGACTCACAGCACTGACCATAGTTACAAGCAGTTCTCCTCACACACCCCTCAACACTAACTCCACATAACCCACCTGGGAGAATGCAATGCCTCACACTCTAATTGAAGATCCCACAAAGAACCACCACCCTGGGTTATGCTGTGTGAAGCACAGGGACACTCTTGGGACTTGTAGCCAAACATCTGCCAGGACAACACTGTCAGCCATCCTGTCAGCACAGGCACACTACCCCACAGGGAAGCAGAGTCAAAAGGAAGGAAGTATGGGCATGCTGGGAAGGGGGGTGTAGGCAATAGCATGATGGGAGTGGTAGTCACAGCTCAACATCCCCCACCCACATGGCCCAGCAAGCTAGCACTGAAGCATGCACACCTCACAGGGAGTGAAAAGCCATATCAAAGACGTCTGACAATGGTGCTCTGTTGTGGGGAGTACCAGGCCCTGCTGGGACCTGTGCACCAACCAACAGCAGGACACCACTGAATGACATCCTGAGAGTCAACCTGAACACACTGTAAGGGTGGCATGCTTCATGGTGGGATAACTGGGCTGGGGGAGAAGGAGGGCCGGATGTCCACCAAATACAACCAATGCTGGCCATGCACACACCTCAACATTCACATTGAAAAGCCTCAGGTTTGCAGGACAATGTGCTACACCAATATCAACCTCTTACTGTTACAACTTAGGACAATGCAATGTACAGGCCCGCATCCAGGGGTACAGTCACAACTGTCAGGTGTGTGAACCATTGATGCCTGTAGAAATATAACATACATTGTGTGTCTCTTCCAAAAACAGGTGATGATGGGAACACAGCAGCAGGCGAGGAGGAGTCCCTGTCCCAGGCTCCGGGGGACACTGAGCTCACTGGTGTGGAACAGCCTCTGCACTCCTCGGATGGCGAAGACCTACCTGGCCCCTCCGGTGCGAGTCATCATGCAGCACCAGCAGGACCAACATCTGCACCCCCTGCACCCACCCCTCCAACAACTGCCAACACACAGACCACCCCCGCCGACACGGACAGACCAAGGACCACCAATGACAACAGCACAGGGACCCTGGCCCAACGTCGAGCTACGGACAACGACCCCAGTAACAACCCCCAAGGGGGCCTAGGGTCACCTGGGCGTGCCACCGCAGGTCCCGCACGTGTCGCCAGGGGTGGTGGGAGGGGTGGTAGGTAGAGGTCGCTGTTTGCAGAGGGGTCTGGACTGCATGATGACCCACAACTGGCACGCATTGCTGATGCGTACCAGAATAGCACCGGAGAGGTCAGCCAGGTAGTGGGGATCCTCAAGGACATCCAACAGCAGCAGGCTGCCCATCATGCCCGCTTGGACTCACACATGTCCCGTGTGGAGACACACATGTCTCGCATGGAGTCTAAGTGGGACACATGGCAAGAACTGACAGCGGTGCATAGGGACATAGTGACATGGCTCCGCCAGAATAGCACCAACATGGCCACACCTTCCTGTGTGCCCACAACATCTGGTGCTGCAACAACTGCAACTGCCACAGGGAGGGAGGAGGACTCTGGCGGAGAGTCCCCTGCACCGCAGCAGCCTGCACGTGAGGGTCCCCCCCCAAAGAAGAGGGGTCGTCCGAGGAAGGAAAACTGAGAGGTTGATGGCCATGTACATCCCCCAGGAAGCCAACACCTGTTCTGGAAAGTCTCCTTTGTGTGCAAACTGTTCACCCTGTAGAATGCAACACAACTCTCCCACATGACATGGGGAGTTTAAGTTGGACTAATGTATCAGATGACTGTGGACTTCACTCAGGACATTTCTGCTACCAACACTTCCAACTCATCTGGGAACTTCGGATCACAATCCCAATGTACAGCACCCACCATCCTGTGCACTATACTCACACATGTCTGTAAATAAAATCACTACTACACCATACTTGCCTCTGTTGTGATTCCAACGTGGTTACTGTCATGGGGATGATGATCTGCTAAATTACAGTGTGTATGCTAACTGCTACAGCAAGTACAACACCGTCATGTGAGTCATGGTGACGTGACACATATGAGGGAGACACACCACTAGGGCTACACAACACAGAGACACCAGGGCCATCGGACTCTTCGCCTACACTGATGTTGCCAGGAAATACTGTGGAATGCACAGACACCACACCTATTCAGAGTCTGTGTCAACTAGCCCACAGGTGCAGCAAGCAAATGTCAGTCAGATGCGTGACCACAGACAACGCACATCCCAAAGTGAAGCACAGGTTTATTACACATTTGCAACATGTTGTTTCCACTACAAATGCAAGGTAATCCCACGTGGCTGTGGCCACAAAGTCAAAAAGTGCAGAGGATAGAAAGTCCAGGGGTGTGTTGCACATCACCTGTAGGGAAACGACTGCTGCCACCCTGAAAGCGGAATCATGGAGTCGGGGGATCCAAGTTGACCAAATAACTCTGTAAGCACCCTGTGAAGGTCAGACATGACACACAGTCAAAACCACTGAAGAACAGCACAGAACTGCAATACTCATGCCCAATACATGTCACAAGATAACTACACAAAACCAAGTTAGCATGTCAACACTGTTGGGCAGTACAGACTACCTGCAAGGACACATCGCTGCACGCATCCAGTCAAGTAGCACATGGCCACACTCAAACAGCACCAGAGCACCACCCACACATATCATGCAAACTCAAATCATTGACATGACAACTCTCTGGATACTAACATTCAGCTGAAGAAGTTGGTGATGAGCTGTGTGCGGACATCACCATCATCATCATCACTGGCATCATGGCCCAGGCCAGGATCCTCCACAGGTGGCGGACGTTGGTCATCGTCATCCAGGAGGAGAGGTGTGAGAAGTTGGCCTGGTATATGCTGTCCACTAATTATAGTGGGCACCTTGCACCAGTCCAAACAACCCCTTATTGGAGATAGGTTAAAGACAACCTTATTGAAAGCTATCCTAGTGGTAGCTATGGAGAGCAGCCTTCAGGCTAAGTCTTGAAGGAATGTAAAGCAGCTTGTTTTACCAGTCTATAATCTCTTGAGTGATCAAATGAAAGAGCACCACACCAGGTATATATTCAAAATATATGTATTTATTGCTAAACACACCCCTCTAGTCTCTTTATGAGGCTAGAGTTCGAAGATACATAAGTTAGAAGTTATTTAAACACAGTAATAGCACAAATACACGTTTGGGCCCTAGGGGCGTACCAAACCATATACCAATAAAGTGGTATAAGAACCACGACTGAACTAGACACTAGGCCTAGAGCCTCTAGAAGTGCTTGGACCACAAGGAACCACCCAAGGTAGTGACACAGGGGACCCACGGGAGACGCGTGCAGTGTAAATACACAACCGCGATACGCAGTTGACTTCTATGGAGAAAGTCGTGATCGGGAAATTAGAGAAAAGGGACACTTAAAAGAGGACTTGGACCAAACCCTTTGAGATCTAGGACTTTGAAGAGTCTCTACCCACGGGAGCACCGGAGTACTCGTGTTACCTCACCCAGGGAAGCCGGGTGCATAGGTGCCTTTCGGGGTCGGGTTTCGTCGTCGATTTGAATGGCGATCTGCTGCAAAGTGCTGCTGGCGACCAAGTGAAAAGTGTCCGGGTGGATCCAAGAGTGGATCGGAGTTCTGAAGAACCTGAAAGCAGAGGGGACAGAGTCTGGGTCACTAGCCAGTGACCAGGAAGGCGATGGACAGATGCCCACCGATGTCGAGTGCTTCAGGTGCGTTGACGGTCGTCTTGACTCTTCAGCCACGAGGTCCAGGAGGCGTTGTCGGTGACCAGGAGCAGGATTCGGGCTGGTACACGATGTCTGTCGAGTGCTGAGGTGTCGGCGACCGGATTGGACCCAACAAGCCTTGGCAACGGCAAGTCTCGTTGCAGAGGAAGATCGTCGATGGTGCAGACCAGCAAGGTCTGGGGAACTCACCCAGCGAGGGTAAGTGAGGGCAGGCCTGGGCAACCAGGATGCCAAGTTAGAAAAAGATTGGCCTTCGTTAAGGGCTACTAGCCAACGGGCTAGCGACCGCGAAGGAGCCTCGAGACGCCGCACGTGGATCTGGCTCACAGGACACTCGTGGAGTGGAGGCCAGTGATCTTCGGTGCAGTTGGTGCTGGAGGCTAGGGCTACTCGTAGCCCAAAGCACGACTTCTTGGGAGACCCAGAAGAGGATGCACTTGCAAATGTGCTCGGTGTCCAGGGGTCACGGTCTCAAGTCACCCACGATAGCCACGGGCCTCAGCTTTGCTGGGGACTCAGGGTAGCCTCGGGAAGTCTGAGAATCCACCTCTGGTGATGCGATGACTTCGGCATCCGACGGGAGCTTCAGAAATACGAACCGGACAGATGCTTCTTTGGTGCCTGCCAAGCAGGGGAGTCACTCCTTGACCCCAAGGGAGATTCTTCTGTCCTCTAATCGTGAGTAGAGCGTCGAAGGTCCAGGATTCAGTTTCAGAGTTTCGTCCAGGGATAATCTAAAGTCCTAAGGACTGGGTGCCTATACTTATACTAAGGATAGGGGTTGGACTACTCTGTGGCCCCACCTATGGGTGGGTCAGGGCAGAGGGGTGGCTACACCCCTTTCCCTTTGTCCAGTTCGCGCCAAAGCAGGGGCTGCAAGCCCCTGATCCGGTTTGAACTGGGGTATGCACAGGGACACCAAATGTGCCCCCAGTGCAGGACTTCAAAGCACCCGAAAGTGCTCCCGCCCAGCCCCAATACACATTATCCTGTCTGGGGAGGTGGTCACACCTCCCTGGGACAGGAAACCTATTGTCCAGGCCTCCCCTGCCGGAGTTTCGTCCAGCAGCAGGAGGCCAGACTCGTGTCTGTGGCAGCAGCATCCATTTTGTGATGCCAGGGCTTTGGAAAGAAGTTACCGGGCTAGCCAGAGTTAACATGTCTCTCCCTCTAGAAGGGTGGAATGCTACCCCCACCGCCAGAATTGGCGGGGGGTAGTATTCCAAGATGTTTGACACCAAACACGACATGTTTAGGTGCAGCCATTCCAAAGTTAGCATTTTACCGCGAGGTTATAATGCGCTTAAGAGTATATGGTCAGGCTGCACTACAAACAGCATCAGAGAAGGTCTCCGAACGCTGCAGAGGGGCCCTGCTCATGCAGGGGCACCCTCTCACATAGGAACCATGCACTCTGCCTTTAGGATTGATAAGGCCTGCCTTAGGAGTGACTTATAGGTTTATATGTGTGTATGTATTTAGTGATATAGGTAACCTATATCACTGTAAGGGGTGCATGCACCACCTTACCCAGGCTGCAGTAGCAGACCTGTGGTGTCAGTTTGGATGGCTTTCCAGGGGTGGTATAATATATGCTGCAGCCCCTGGTAGGCCTCTGAGGTACCTATGCCCTTGGTACATAGTATACCATATACTAGGGACTTATAAGGGCACTCCAGATACCAATCAGTGATGTGCCTAAGGCACATGGAAACCATTTTAGAGAGGAAGCAGCTAGGCTGGGGTTCTGATTAGCAGGGCCCCAGCCAGACTAATGTCAAAAAACAGTGAAGCATCAGCAAAAAGTGGGGGTACCCATGTGAAGCAGATCCTACTCTCCTACAAGAGGCAACTCCTTCCGCACTGCCAGGTTGTGTAGCATGCAGCAGACAATGACAATCTTGCACACCTTTGCTGGGGCATATGGGAGGGCCCCATCTGTCTTGTCCAGGCAGCGGAAGCGGCTCTTCAGGAAACCAAAGGTCCGCTCGATCACTCTCCTGGTCCGACCATGTGCCTCATTGTAGCGCATCTGGGCTGGTGTCACAGGGTTCCTGAGGGGTGTCAGCAACCACGGCATGTTGGGGTATCCGGAGTCACCTACAGACATACAATTGCACATTAGCTGAGTTGGAAAAGTGGGCGGAATACAACATAGCAGAACACACACAATGGTACAAAGTCAGTACACACCGACAAGCCAGGCACGCTGGTTCTGCATCTGTGACATCATCCTCGGGATGCGACTACTCCTCATCACGTAGGCATCGTGTGCAGAACCGGGGAAACGGGCACACACATGTGTGATGATCATATCTGCAAGACATACCACCAGAGCATTGATCGAATGGTAATGTCTACGGTTCCGGTATGCCTGCTCGTGTGCCTGTGGTGGTACCAAAGCCACATGTGTCCCATCAATGGAGCCAATGACATGTGGCATCCTCCCCAGGGCATAGAAGTCACTCTTGACGTCAGTGAGTTGTTGACGTGTTGGGAAATAGATGTACTGGTTCAGGCATCTCACCATTGCCTCCAAAACATTGCGTAGCACACGGCTGAACATAGTCTGTGACATCCCACCAGCAGTCGCCACAGTGTGTTGAAAGGTACCGGTGGCAAAGAAGTGTAGGGCTGCCATCACCTTCACCTTGGGGGTCAGCGCTGTAGGGTACGGCCGGCCAGGTTGCAAATGTGGGGCCAAGCGCACTGCCAAATCCTCAATCAGCTGCCTGGTGAAGCGGTACCGTCGGATGCTGTCACGTTCCACCATCGTTGCCAGGTCAGGGAATGGTCTATGGACAGCTGGAGCCCTGCAGTGCATAGGTGAAGAAAGAAAGATTGTCAGTCACCCCACATATGTGCCATTCACCATACTCAATTTCACATGATACATCATTACGAGACACAAGTACTTGATGTGTGTGCCGTTCTGTTTGGACATATATGGCACCTACATGGACATCATCTAACATCTCAGTTCAACATGTGTTGACAACAGGTTCCAGGGTGTGCTATGGGAAACCATTAGGCTGTGTCACAGTACCCACTTACTGCTGTCACTTTCCACACACACACCACAGTGACATGTCTGGACAGATGCGGCACAGGCATCACAGCTCATTGACAGGTAGATTCCCAGGGACCCTGTCTTGCCACATGGACACTGGCATGACATGGCGTATCATGTACACGTCAGAAAAACAAACATGACTCCCACAGGTAGTGGCCCCTGTTGCCTCTGCAGGACAGACATGGACGTCTGTGACACACACACACACAACATCAAAGTCCATGCACAAACAACGTGGATGTGGAGACTGTCTCCCATTGTGCACATGGAGTCAGAGACATCGGAAACACAACATGCACACAGACTGTGGAGGGCCATCACTATTGTGGCAATGGGTCACCCTGTGAAGCACATGCCTTCCCACATGTGAGCCTGGGGGTATGTGACATGTCATACACATTCACAACCTGGAAATGTGACCATGCCACATGCTCCAAAATGAACAGTTGCACATCACAGTGGTCAGGTGCACAACACACAAAGGATCCTGTCCCCATGAACACGTGCACAGCCTGGGTGTGGCTGCCCCCAAGTGCCACCCCAAAAACCATATGTTTACCCCCATACACAGAAAAGGTAATGCAGCCTTACATGCCTTAGATACAGTGTGGACTGGGTGTGGTGTTGTAGGTGTGCCCCTGAGTCCCTGGAAAGTATATGTGGCTGGCATACGTTCACCAGTGACAAGCATGGTGACATGTGCGTGTGACCTGTACAGGGACGCGTTGTACAGCAATGGACCGATCGGTGTGCCCGCACGGCCCATTGCATCTGTTGTGAGCGGGTACGCGTTGTATCCCGGAATACGCGTTGTACAGCAATGGACCGAGCGGTGTGCCCGCACGGCCCATTGCATCTGTTGTGAGCGGGTACGCGTTGTATCCCGGAATACGCGTTGTACAGCAATGGACCGAGCGGTGTGCCCGCACGGCCCATTGCATCTGTTGTGAGCGGGTACGCGTTGTACAGCAATGGACCGATCGGTGTGCCCGCACGGCCCATTGCATCTGTTGTGAGCGGGTACGCATTGTACAGCAGTGGACCGAGCGGTGTGCCCGCACGGCCCATTGCATCTGTTGTGAGCGGGTACGCGTTGTATCCCGGAATACGCGTTGTACAGCAATGGACCGATCGGTGTGCCCGCACGGCCCATTGCATCTGTTGTGAGCGGGTACGCGTTGTACAGCAATGGACCGAGCGGTGTGCCCGCACGGCCCATTGCATCTGTTGTGAGCGGGTACGCGTTGTATCCCGGAATACGCGTTGTACAGCAATGTACCGAACGGTGTGCCTGCACGGCCCATTGCATCTGTTGTGAGCGGGTACGCGTTGTATCCCGGAATACGCGTTGTACAGCAATGGACCGAACGGTGCGCACGCATTGGCTGGGGCTTGGCATGGCAACGGACGCGTTTTTGAAGCTTCAATGAGTCTGATGCAGTGAATTCAGTTGGCCAGCCACAACAATGTTGCAAATTCATGGGTGTCATGAAGTTGAAGTTTTGAAGGATGCTGTGGGCGTGTATTAGTGCTGCTATTCCATGGATTGGTCAGATTCAGAAGATGCAAACGACTTGGACCTATCACTTTGGACACATGGGACAGTATCTGCCTCTGCAGCACACATATAATGCTGGCTGTTCCCCTGAGGGCTCACTTGCCTGCACTACATGCTCCAGGACGACACCTGCCACCAACACTGCTGCTGTCTCTGCATCCTCTGGCTACTGCAATGGCACGTACTGTTGAGAAAGCCCCAGCCTTCAGCCTTGAGGAGGACCAGGCCCTGCTGGACAACCTCCTTCCACAGTACAGCAAGCTGTATGGGACACCAGGGGAGCAGGTGAGTGTGCTGTCCACTGCCTTACTAATTGTGCATGTTGTCTGACTAGCAAGACTTCCAGTGTGCACACCACTGGCTAGCATGCTCACTGAGTAGTTCTCACCCCCCAAAGTGTGTAGTCACATGCACTGAACAGGTACAGTGCAGTAACAGTGCATTCCAACAAGGTTTACTTCCCATGCAATGATACCATGTAGTGACTGCTGGCAAACTGTTCATAGCCATCGTTGCACTGCCTGTGTACATCATATGCCCCTGTGATTGAGACATGTATATCCGACTGTGTGATGCACAGATATGTTGCATGTGTAGTAATGGCCTTTTCACTTTGTCATCCTCACAGGTTGATGCCCACCGTAAGCAGGAAATCTGGCTGACCATCGCCCGGGCAGTAAGATCCGTGGGGGTCTACAAGCGCCGGATCCGCAACTGCCAGAAGAGGTGATAGGACCTTAGTGGCTGGACCCGGAGGATCGCAAGGGTCCAGCTGAAGCTGTCGCCTCCTCGCAGGAGGGGCGGACACCGGACCCTGACCCCCCACATGCTCCGGATCCTGGCGGTGGTCTTCCCTGACCTGGATGGGCAGCTGAAGGACAGACAGCAGCAAGGAGGGGGTGAGTCCATGACTGCACTGTGAACTCTGTCTGACATGCTATGTGCCCTCCTCTGGCCTGGTTAAACTTCCACAGTACATCAGTCTTGTGGTCCAGGACCCATGTCCCTCAATTGTGACATGCCCACTCCTCATCTGATACGCAGGTGTGGTCCTTACGGTCAGGAAATTGTGTCACTTGGGTAAGGGGTCCTTGCATTTTGCTTTGCTCAAGGTGGGGGACAGCTTTTGTTCCCGTGACTTTGTGGTGGGCTTCATGGGTGGGTCGATTGCTCACACAATGCCTAAGTCGTGAAATGTAATCTGGGTGTAACTTTGATATGTGGTCCACTTGCTGATCTGAATCACCATATGTCCCTGGGGTATTTGGCACACCCCCATGCTGCGGGTGGGAACAATGTTTGGGCCTCAGGAGTATGTATGTCAAGTGTGTCACACATGCTTAGCCACCTGCCTACTGTCCAGGGCTCATCCCTCTTACAGGTGGAGCTGGACAGTCATGCCTACTCCAGGGCATAAAATACACTCTGTACTCCCACTCCCGTGTATCAGCTGACATGTTGTGATCAGTGAAATGTTCCCTCAGGTGTCTGCCTCTGTGTCATTGTGCTGTGGCTTCGTTGTCAGGACTACAGGTATGTTTATCGGTTAGGGCTCAGCATGCCATCTGAGATGTGACCATGAGAGACGATACTTCTGTGACTTATAGGTGTTTGATCACTTGACTGTGCACACAGGTGTATGCAACTGTGACTTTCAGGCAGCTGTTTTTCATACACAGCACACTGTGAGGTGCTCAGGTTCTGAGAGTTGTGTTTCATGTCTCCCATATGTCCAATTGGTATGACGTGGACAAATACGAGTTCAGGTGATGTGGTTTGTGGGGGATGGACATGTGCACTTGTCAGTTACATAACTTGCATTCCCCATGTCCTAGGATTGTGACACAGTGCAGACTGTTGTTGGCTGGCTGCCATGGCCATGTGACTGGAGACAGTGATGTATGACTTTGCACACATGCCTGTGTCATGGCATTAAACTTCCTAAGAGTGATCCTGCAGGGGAGTGACATGTGCAACATGCACCCCATTGTGGCATTGACTATCCGGACATGGGTGCATCACATGCATTTCTATTTAGACTCTGGCCATCCCTTTATCCGGACACCTGCACTGACTCACTGGCAAGAGATGTGATGTGTGCATGTTCACATACTTCACCGTGTTCTCTGCAATGTCCAACAACTGTGTAGGTGGTGCATGTGTCCACACTGGGGTATTACCATCAGACAGGCACCAGACAGATGGGTGCAAGGGCAGGAGGGGTGTGAGTTCCATGGTTGACCATCAGACTGACAATTGGCTTCTCCGAATCTGTGTGAGGACTTTTGGCAATGTTCAACTAAGGATGCCAGGGCTTGCTCTGTAATGTGCTGTACTTACTGTGGTGTGTGCGGTCAGTGCAGGTGACTGATGTTTGTCTGTTTCCCTAATTGTTTGCAGATACATCCACGGCCACAGGAGGGGACAGCTCCACGGACCAGGAGGAGCTGCAGAGCCAGACTGGGTCAGCAGCCAACGAGTGGTCGGAGGGACCCAGTGGCACGGAGGGCGAGGGGAGCCACACCGAGGAGTCCTCAGCACCATCCACCTCAGCTGAGGACCACAGCAGCTCGGAGGATGACTCCCTTGTGGAGGCGGGTGTCAGCAGCCACCACACCCCAGCTAGTCTGTCTGGCCCCGCCACCACCACCACCACCACCGCCCTCCCATTGGCTCCGATTCCAGAGGTCCGTGGAGGCTCCTGTGTTCGGGAGCGTGTCTCCTTCGTGCCAGGCACCGCACCCCCTGCCCCTGTGTCCCCTGCTGCCCTGAGTGAGGAGTCTGTGTACCTACTTCGGCAGCTCCATGTAGGGCAGACAGCAATGCTGAGTGTCCTCCATGCACACACCACTCTGTTGACACAGCTGGTGTCGGTCATGGAGGGCATCTCGACGGGTATGTCTGCCCTACAGAGGAGCAATAAGTCCATGGACTCCTCCCTGACGGCAGCAGTGTCCCTCCTCCAACAGTCCCTCACCCCTCCTACCTCTGCCCCATCCACACTTCCTGGCACCCTACCTGTCCAAAGCACATGCACACCTGCACAATCACCCAAACACACAGACACGAGCAGCACAGAAACACCCAAAAGAAAGGCAAGACGTGCACACAAGCATCCTCAGGGGACTGATACCACACACACAGGGGATGGGGAACAGACACACACACAGGCATCCACAGTCACTCTGCAGTCCTCCAAATCCTCTCCCTCCAAGACCCCTTCCCTTGCCTCACCTGCAACCCCACCTACACAGCAGCTCTTCCTCTGTGATCTCGGCCTCTTCCCCTCCGATCCCGCTGATCCAGCATACCGGGGGAAGAGGAAGTCCACCCACACAGAGGGGAGTGCCCCTCGCCCCTGGACACCCTCCCCCAGGCGCAGGCAGACTGAGGACCCCATTCGAAAGTCCCCCCGGACCAGGAAGGGCAAGACCCCACCACCACCACCACGCAGCTCCACCACACAGTCTCTCTCCTCCATCCCCCAGGCCACCACTCCACAGGTTCCACCGCCACACCCTGCCCCAGGTTCCCCCACACACCGATACCGCATCCCCAAACTGCTTAGGCCCTCCCCCCTGCCACTTGCTCTTCCACCCCCAAACCAGACGCTCTGCCTGTTTGTGCCACTGGTGTGGAGACCGGGTCCCCCCCCTCTGTCCTGCCCACCTCATCTGCCCCCCCTTCCACTCCCTTGGAGTCATGCACTGCAGTGGAGTCCACAACCACCCCGTCTGACTCGGGCACTGCAGTGGGGACCCAGTCCACTCCATCTGACCGGCCCACTGCAGTGGTTGCAGCACCCACACCATCTGACTTGTGCCCTACAGTGGTGCCGGCCCCCACTGAGTCAGACACCTCCACTGCAGTTGCCGGTGACACTCCTGCACCCACCACCCCTTCACTGCCTCCTTCTGGCATCCCCTGATCCAGTCCCTGCGGTGCCTGGCCTGCCCCTTGTATGCCCCTCCAAGGGGGATGTCCCCTGTCCGTACCAGTGCAGGCAAGCAATGGGTGACAAGTTGTCACATATCACCCTGTTGGGACTGTGTATTTGGACTGGCCATTGGCCTTAGTTTCTTTTGGACTTAAAATTTTAGTTTGACATTTGCTGAATAAAGCCTCTTTTTGTTTACTTGTGGTTTTTCTTTTGATGTACATGATGTAGATGAGTATCATCATGCATTTGCAGTTGTAATAGTGTTCAGATCAGGAAAATGAAGTGTTGCTGTGATGGACTCCATGTGGTCCATGGGATATGTGTCCTGATGTAGTCTGGATCTATAGCATCCTTTGCTGCAGTCTGAGGGTGTAATGTTCAGCATTTGACACAGGGATGTACTTTTTGCATTTGTAAATTAACATCTTTGTCTTACACTGATGCACATCTGGTGGGCTTACCACTGTTCAATGTTTCTATTTCCCTGACTGTGTGCCCATCTCCACTGGACATGCAGTTTAGCACATCAATGTTGAAGGACTCATCTGTGTATACAGTGCAACTTGCTTGACACGTGTTTTGGGTGTATGCAGATGACTGACGTGACACTCCCGTACCCAGGCTGATGTGAGCAGAGCCTTCAGTGTGTTGTAGTTGTTGACTCACTGACCGAGTGTTCTGCTGACATGTTTGAGTCGTGCACAGACAAGGTTTGGCACAGCGGACCTTCCACAGGAGTGGAGTGCCCTCATGGCAGTGTGTAATCCCGTGACATTGCCTGGGCCCGTGTTGTGTGTTGTGTAAGCATGTCTGTGCGTGTTCCCTTCCCTTTTCCTACACAGGCTGTGTCCCTACGGATGTTCCTGTTTGTGATGCTTGCTGAGTTTTTCTGTGTTCATCCAGCATCTTGGACCTGGTTTCTCCGGGATGTGGGTGCATGGCAAACTAATGTTCATCAGGTTCTCATCCCTAGTTGTCTTTGTTGTCAGGGCTGGGGATGTGGGCAAACGCAGATGGGACACAGTCAGGATTCCCCTTGGCACTTGTTGGTTACACAAGTCATGTAATTTACAGTTTGTGGTAGCTTTCAGTGATTGTGACACGTTGTGTGTGTGACTGCTGCCACTCCTCAGGGTCAGAGCTGCAATGTTGGAAGTTGTCTACGTGTGTTCTTTGTGGGTCACTTTGGCTTCTTCATTGGTGTGTGACTATGGCCGGGATCCCATTGATTGGGGTGGATTTCACATCATGCCCATGTACCGCGTACTGTGCAGTGTGTCAGACATTCAAGAGTCTTGTTGACTGGCCATGTGTGATGGGTTTCTGCACCTTAGTTCCCACCACCACCCCTGGGATTGTCATGGGTGCATGTGCAATGTCACCAGTCCATGTGAGCTTCACTGCTGCACATTGGTGGAGATCAAGGTGTGTGTGGTGTTGAGTGTGTGCAAATGTGAGTTGTTGCACGGCTAGACCCCTACCTTCATATTGGCCTTGGCTGGCAGGCCGTGCTGATTGATTTGTGCTTGTGTAGGTGTGATGGTAGTTTGTTGCTCAGGACACATGGCTGTGGTTCACAGTGTGAATGACATCTACCTTTGTCATCACAGTGGGATTATCATGCAGGCTAGTGTCACCACAATGTGGGGTCCCTGGGGGTAGTGCTGTGGTGGGGTCTGTCTCTTGCTGTGTTAGTTGCTGTTCCTACAAGCTTGTGTGACATGTGTAATTTGGGCTCCCTCTCATCTAACAATGCCTGTTTGCCCACATAGGGGAATCCGATCCATGAGTTACTTTTGTATGGCACTGTATACACATCTGTGTAATTGGAATTCAGGCCTCCTCATGTGTTGTGTGGTTGCCTGGGGACACTGGCACACACCCCCATCACCTGTTGTGTTTGATATGCAGTGTGAGTCTGCCTGTTTGTGTTTGTGCATTTGCACCACTGCATTGGCATATCTTGAGTGTGCCATTTGCTGTATGTTGTTTGGTGGCTTTCCCCTGCTGTCCCTGGGACTCCTAGGTCATCAGTCAGCACAATAATCATGGTTTGTATGTCCCATTGCTGCCATGGTATGGTATTTGTTCACCTGACATCTACAGTCTCCACAGGATATCTACATTTGTGTGTCCATTGGTGCAGATATGTGGGTCTGCATTATGATGGTCACTTCTGTCATTGTGTTATTTGTGAATGTTGACAATGTGAGCCCCCATGGGTGATGTTTGTATGCACATGGCCAAAACGATGTTTCATTGCCACTGCACTGTTTGCCTCACCCAATCTATGTTGCTATGGGACACAAGCACTACTATGCCACTGATGTGTTTGTTGTTGTGTGACCAGGATTCATCCATGCAGTTTGGCTTTGGCAGCTTTTACCATGACTACACTTACCTTTTGGTCACTGTGGTGATGGGGCTTTAGGCCCCATTGCCACACTGTTCAAAATGTGCATCAGCTATGGACCCCACACTTACCTTTTGGTCACTGCGATGATGGGGCTTTAGGCCCCATTGCCACACTGTTCAAAATGTGCATCAGCTATGGACCCCACACTTACCTTTTGGTCACTGTGGTGATGGGGCTTTAGGCCCCATTGCCACACTGTTCAAAATGTGCATCAGCTATGGACCCCACACTTACCTTTTGGTCACTGTGGTGATGGGGCTTTAGGCCCCATTGCCACACTGTTCAAAATGTGCATCAGCTATGGACCCCACACTTACCTTTTGGTCACTGTGATGATGGGGCTTTAGGCCCCATTGCCACACTGTTCAAAATGTGCATCAGCTATGGACCCCACACTTACCTTTTGGTCACTGTGGTGATGGGGTGTTCGACCCCATTGCCACAGTGGTCATGGTCGGCTTGCATTGTGGAGGCCACACACATTTATGTGTGACACATGTGATAGGGGGTCACATTGTATGTTCAATGTCATGTTCCGTGTTGTAGGCATTTGACACAGACTACACACGCTTGTCATGGTGTTGGGGGGGATGTAATTTTCAGACATTCCTTATGTGGTAGTATGCTGGTTGTGTCATGCACTACCCGTCCTATGAGTAGGGGTGGTGGTAGTGGCAGGCATCCAGCCCCCTATGAGTAGGGGTGGTGTCAGTGGTAGGCATCCATCCCCCTAAGGGTGGGGATGGTAGTAGTGACAGGCATCCAGGCCCCCCTGAGTAGGGGTGGTGGTAGTGGCAGGCATCTAGCCCCCCATGAGTAGGGGTGGTGATAGGGTGGTGTTAGTGGTAGGCATCCAGCCCCCCCTGAGTGGGGATGGTAGTAGTGACAGGCATCCAGGCCCCCCTGAATAGGGGTGGTGGTAGTGGCAGGCATTCAGCCTCCTATGAGTAGGGGTGGTGGTAGTGGCAGGCATCCATCCCCCTAAGGGTGGGGATGGTAGTAATGACAGGCATCCAGCCCCCCCTGAGTAGGGGTGGTGGTAGTGGTAGGCATCCATCCCCCTAAGGGTGGGGATGGTAGTAGTGACAGGCATCCAGGCCCCCCTGAGTAGGGGTGGTGGTAGTGGCAGGCATCTAGCCAGCCATGAGTAGGGGTGGTGGTAGTGGCAGGCATCCATCCCCCTAAGGGTGGGGATGGTAGTAGTGACAGGCATCCAGGCCCCCATGAGTAGGGGTGGTGGTATTGGCAGGCATCCAGCACCCCCTGAGTAGGGGTGGTGGTACGGTGGTGTTAGTGGTGGGAATCCATACCCCCATGAGTGGGGATGGTAGTAGTGACAGGCATCCAGGCCCCCCTGAGTAGGGGTGGTGGTAGTGGCAGGCATCCAGCCTCCTATGAGTAGGGGTGGTGGTAGAGGCAGGCATCCATCCCCCTAAGGGTGGGGATGGTAGTAGTGACAGGCATCCAGCTCCCCCTGAGTAGGGGTGGTGGTAGTGGTAGGCATCCATCCCCCTAAGGGTGGGGATGGTAGTAGTGACAGGCATCCAGGCCCCCCTGAGCAGGGGTGGTGGTAGTGGCAGGCATCTAGCCCCCCATGAGTAGGGGTGGTGGTAGGGTGGTGTTAGTGGTAGGCATCCAGCCCCCCCTGAGTGGGGATGGTAGTAGTGACAGGCATCCAGGCCCCCCTGAGTAGGGGTGGTGGTAGTGGCAGGCATTCAGCCTCCTATGAGTAGGGGTGGTGGTAGTGGCAGGCATCTAGCCACCCATGAGTAGGGGTGGTGGTAGTGGCAGGCATCCATCCCCCTAAGGGTGGGGATGGTAGTAGTGACAGGCATCCAGCCCCCCCTGAGTAGGGGTGGTGGTAGGCATCCATCCCCCTAAGGGTGGGGATGGTAGTAGTGACAGGCATCCAGGCCCCCCTGAGTAGGGGTGGTGGTAGTGGCAGGCATCTAGCCAGCCATGAGTAGGGGTGGTGGTAGTGGCAGGCATCCATCCCCCTAAGGGTGGGGATGGTAGTAGTGACAGGCATCCAGGCCCCCATGAGTAGGGGTGGTGGTATTGGCAGGCATCCAGCACCCCCTGAGTAGGGGTGGTGGTACGGTGGTGTTAGTGGTGGGCATCCATCCCCCCATGAGTGGGAATGGTAGTAGTGACAGGCATCCAGGCCCCCCTGAGTAGGGGTGGTGGTAGTGGCAGGCATCCAGCCTCCTATGAGTAGGGGTGGTGGTAGAGGCAGGCATCTAGCCACCCATGAGTAGGGGTGGTGGTAGTGGCAGGCATCCAGCCTCCTATGAGTAGGGGTGGTGGTAGTGGCAGGCATCTAGCCACCCATGAGTAGGGGTGGTGGTAGTGGCAGGCATCCATCCCCTAAGGGTGGGGATGGTAGTAGTGACAGGCATCCAGCTCCCCTGAGTAGGGGTGGTGGTAGTGGTAGGCATCCATCCCCCTAAGGGTGGGGATGGTAGTAGTGACAGGCATCCAGGCCCCCTGAGTAGGGGTGGTGGTAGTGGCAGGCATCTAGCCCCCATGAGTAGGGGTGGTGGTAGGGTGGTGTTAGTGGTAGGCATCCAGCCCCCCTGAGTGGGGATGGTAGTAGTGACAGGCATCCAGGCCCCCTGAGTAGGGGTGGTGGTAGTGGCAGGCATTCAGCCTCCTATGAGTAGGGGTGGTGGTAGTGGCAGGCATCTAGCCACCCATGAGTAGGGGTGGTGGTAGTGGCAGGCATCCAGCCCCCCCTGAGTAGGGGTGGTGGTAGTGGTAGGCATCCATCCCCCTAAGGGTGGGGATGGGAGTAGTGACAGGCATCCAGGCCCCCCTGAGTAGGGGTGGTGGTAGTGGCAGGCATCTAGCCAGCCATGAGTAGGGGTGGTGGTAGTGGCAGGCATCCATCCCCCTAAGGGTGGGGATGTAGTAGTGACAGGCATCCAGGCCCCCCTGAGTAGGGGTGGTGGTAGTGGCAGGCATCCAGCACCCCCTGAGTAGGGGTGGTGGTACGGTGGTGTTAGTGGTGGGCATCCATCCCCCCATGAGTGGGGATGGTAGTAGTGACAGGCATCCAGGCCCCCCTGAGTAGGGGTGGTGGTAGTGGCAGGCATCCAGCCCCTAAGGGTGGGGATGGTAGTAGTGACAGGCATCCAGGCCCCCATGAGTTGGGGTGGTGGTAGTGGCAGGCATCCAGCCCCCCTGAGTAGGGGTAGTGGTAGGGTGGTGTTAGTGGTAGGCATCCATCCCCCCATGAGTGGGGATGGTAGTAGTGACAGGCATCCAGGCCCCCTGAGTAGGGGTGGTGGTAGTGGCAGGCATCCATCCCCTAAGGGTGGGGATGGTAGTAGTGACAAGCATCCAGGCCCCCATGAGTTGGGGTGGTGGTAGTGGCAGGCATCCAGCCCCCTGAGTAGGGGTGGTGGTAGGGTGGTGTTAGTGGTAGGCATCCATCCCCCCATGAGTGGGGATGGTAGTAGTGACAGGCATCCAGCCCCCCCTGAGTAGGGGTGGTGGTAGTGGTAGGCATCCATCCCCCTAAGGGTGGGGATGGTAGTAGTGACAGGCATCCAGGCCCCCCTGAGTAGGGGTGGTGGTAGTGGCAGGCATCTAGCCACCCATGAGTAGGGGTGGTGGTAGGGTGGTGTTAGTGGTAGGCATCCAGCCCCCCCTGAGTGGGGATGGTAGTAGTGACAGGCATCCAGGCCCCCCTGAGTAGGGGTGGTGGTAGTGGCAGGCATCCATCCCCCCATGAGTGGGGATGGTAGTAGTGACAGGCATCCAGGCCCCCCTGAGTAGGGGGTGGTGGTTGTGGCAGGCATCCATCCCCCTAAGGGTGGGGATGGTAGTAGTGACAGGCATCCAGCCCCCCCTGAGTAGGGGTGGTGGTAGTGGTAGGCATCCATCCCCCTAAGGGTGGGGATGGTAGTAGTGACAGGCATCCAGGCCCCCCTGAGTAGGGGTGGTGGTAGTGGCAGGCATCTAGCCCCCCATGAGTAGGGGTGGTGGTAAGGTGGTGTTAGTGGTAGGCATCCAGCCCCCCTGAGTGGGGATGGTAGTAGTGACAGGCATCCAGGCCCCCCTGAGTAGGGGTGGTGGTAGTGGCAGGCATCCAGCACCCCCTGAGTAGGGGTGGTGGTAGTGGCAGGCATCCATCCCCCTAAGGGTGGGGATGGTAGTAGTGACAGGCATCCAGGCCCCCATGAGTAGGGGTGGTGGTAGTGGCAGGCATCCAGCACCCCTGAGTAGGGGTGGTGGTAGGGTGGTGTTAGTAGTAGGCATCCATCCCCCATCAGTGGGGATGGTAGTAGTGACAGGCATCCAGGCCCCCTGAGTAGGGGTGGTGGTAGTGGCAGGCACCATCCCCCTAAGGGTGGGGATGGTAGTAGTGACAGGCATCCAGCCCCCCTGAGTAGGGGTGGTGGTAGTGGTAGGCATCCATCCCCCTAAGGGTGGGGATGGTAGTAGTGACAGGCATCCAGGCCCCCATGAGTAGGGGTGGTGGTAGTGGCAGGCATCTAGCCACCCATGAGTAGGGGTGGTGGTAGTGGCAGGCATCCATCCCCCTAAGGGTGGGGATGGTAGTAGTGACAGGCATCCAGGCCCCCCTGAGTAGGGGTGGTGGTAGTGGCAGGCATCTAGCCCCCCATGAGTAGGGGTGGTGGTAGGGTGGTGTTAGTGGTAGGCATCCAGCCCCCCTGAGTGGGGATGGTAGTAGTGACAGGCATCCAGGCCCCCCTGAGTAGGGGTGGTGGTAGTGGCAGGCATCCAGCCTCCTATGAGTAGTGGTGGTGGTAGTGGCAGGCATCTAGCCACACATGAGTAGGGGTGGTGGTAGTGGCAGGCATCCATCCCCTAAGGGTGGGGATGGTAGTAGTGACAGGCATCCAGGCCCCCATGAGTAGGGGTGGTGGTAGTGGCAGGCATCCAGCACCCCTGAGTAGGGGTGGTGGTAGGGTGGTGTTAGTGGTAGGCATCCATCCCCCATCAGTGGGGATGGTAGTAGTGACAGGCATCCAGGCCCCCCTGAGTAGGGGTGGTGGTAGTGGCAGGCATCCATTCCCCTAAGGGTGGGGATGGTAGTAGTGACAGGCATCCAGCCCCCCCTGAGTAGGGGTGGTGGTAGTGGTAGGCATCCATCCCCCTAAGGGTGGGGATGGTAGTAGTAACAGGCATCCAGGCCCCCCTGAGTAGGGGTGGTGGTAGTGGTAGGCATCTAGCCCCCCATGAGTAGGGGTGGTGGTAGGGTGGTGTTAGTGGTAGGCATCCATCCCCCTATGGGTGTGTATGGCATTGGTGATGGCCATCCTACCCCTATGGTTCTGCTGTTGCTAGAGTACGTCATTTGTGCATCCCTATGTGTGTGTGACATATTTTGGGTACGTGTTTGTGTTGTTGGTGTTTGACTTACCGTCTGCGCCGTACGGGTCCGTGCCGGCCCCGGTAATAGATGTAGAGTATAGGTAGGACCTGCGCGATGGGATTCATGCTTGGGTCGTCTCGTT
The DNA here is from genome assembly GCA_963921515.1 of Calotriton arnoldi. NCBI lineage: Eukaryota > Metazoa > Chordata > Amphibia > Caudata > Salamandridae > Calotriton > Calotriton arnoldi. The sequence continues at coordinate 168,259 of CAWUFW010005139.1, forward strand.
CGGGTTTCGCGTGTCTTCGACTCGTACTCGTCGCTGGCTTGTTCGTCTCGCAGCTGTGGATCTTCTTGTGGCGCGAATCGGAGCTTATGTACGGCTCTCCCGGATGCTCAAACGTGCCGGACGTAGCGACGGGTTCGGCGCGTACGGAAGGTGCATCGTACTCGTCCGGCCGGAAGGTGCTGTGTATTTGCTTCCGTGCAACTCGAATCGGCGTTTACGGATCCGGCTCGGGCGGGGAACAGGAGCTGAAATGGGTGAGTACGGCTCGCTCGGAATCTGGGCTGTTATGCGCATCGTACTTGTTCGTTCGGACGAGTGTTCGAATCGGTCGGGAGACACGCGTTCGGCTTGTATTTTTCCGGACGACTACTGTTAGGTGCGCTTCCAGCCGAGATCGGAATCGACCCCTAAGTGTCTCAAGAAACTGGGTGACAGTGTCTGAGAAAACTTGTTAATAGCGTCTCACAGAATATGCAAATAAAGTCCTGCAGAACCGGTTATTAGAATATTGTGCAATTAGTTAATAGTGTCATGGTTACGCTTGTGACGTAACACTTATTCTCAACTTTTACACCTCACCACTTTCAAATGTCACCAGCCGCCACTAACTCCTACCTGTGCCTCACTGTCTGTAGTCTGGGCCCTTAGGCCCCACCTTTGCCTCGAGGTCTGCACTCAGGGCCCTCACTGACTCCTACTTGTACTTCACTGTCTGTAGTCTGGGCCCCTCAACCCCCTGTGCCTCGAAATCTGCACTCTGGGCCCCTCACTGACTACTACCTGAGCCTTGTGGTCTGCACTCTGGGCCCCTCACTGACTCCTGCCTGTGCCTCACTGTCTGTAATCTGGGCCCTTAGGCCCCACCTGTGCCTCGTGGTCTGCACTCAGGGCCCCTGACTGACTCCTGCCTGTGCCTCACTGTCTGTAGTCTGGGCCCTTAGGCCCCACTTGTGCCTCGAGGTCTGCACTCTTGGTCCCTCACTGACTCCTGCCTGTGCCTCGTGGTCTGCACTCTGGGCCCCTCACTGACTCCTACCTGTGCCTCACAGTCAGTAGTTTGGGCCCCTCGTCCCCACCTGTGCCTTGAGGTCTGCACTCAGGCCCCTCACTGACTCCCACCTGTGCCTCACTGTCTTTTGTCTGGGCCCCTATGCCCCACCTGTGCCTCACTGTCTGTAGTCTGGGCCCCTAGGCCCCTCCTGTGCCTCGTGGTCTGCACTCTAGGCCTCTCACTGACTCCTACCTGTGCCTCACTGTCTACAGTCTGGGCCCCTAGGCCCCACCTGTGCCTCGCTGTCTGCACTTAGGGCCCCTCACTGACTCCTACCTGTGCCTCACTGTCTGTATTCTGGGCCCCTCGTCCCCACCTGTGCCTCATGGTCTGCACTCAGAGCCCCTCACTGACTCCTACGTGTTCCTCACTGGCTGTAGTCTGGGCCCTTAGGCCCCACCTGTCCCTCGCTGTCTGTAGTCAGGGCCCCTCGTCCCCACTTGTACCTCGTGGTCTGCACTCAAGGCCCCTCACTGACTCCTGCCAGTGCCTCATTGTCTGTAGTCTGGGCCCTTAGGCCCCACCAGTGCCTGGCTGTCTACACTCAGGGCCCCTCACTGACTCCTGCCTGTGCCTCACTGTCTGTAGTATGGGCCCTTAGGCCCCACCTGTGCCTCGTGGTCTGCACTCGGGCCCCCTCACTGACTCCTACCTGTGCCTCACTGTCTGCATTCTGGGCCCCTCGTTCCCACCTATGCCTCGCTGTCTGCACTTAGGGCCCCTCACTGACTCCTACATGTGCCTCACTGGCTGTAGTCTGGGCCCTTGGCCCCACCGGTGCCTTGCTGTCTGTATTCTGGGCCCCTCATCCCCACCTATGCCTCGCTGTCTGCACTTAGGGCCCCTCACTGACTCCTACATGTGCCTCACTGTCTGTAGTCTGGGCGCTTAGGCCCCACCTGTGCCTCGTGGTCTGCACTCGGGCCCCCTCACTGACTCCTACCTGTGCCTCCCTATGAGTACCAGTTTAACACCCAAATACATCAATAAACAATTTAAAGATGACCAGTCAACCTTTGGGAAGAGCTTTTCATTGCTTGGCAACAGGTGTCACCATGCTTTTAGTAACGTTTGGTCCAATTGAGCTAGACACATTTTTTTTGTTAAAATCTGCAGATTATGCAGCAGATGATGGATTATGTGGCAAATGCGGCAACTCCACAATTGTGCAGAAAATGCTGCAGCGGCAGAATCACATGATTCAAGTGGCCCTGCCAATAGGCCTGTGAGTCTGAAGGGTCAGTGTGACAAGTAAAGTCAGTTGCACGTCAGGCAATTCGGCCCCCCCCGTCTCTACCTCTGTACTGATTCCCCATTAGTATTTCACTGGTTTAGGCCTGTCCGCGATATTCATGACTTCCCTATGGGCCACCAAGCTACCTCACTGACCAGGCCTCGGAGACTATTGCGCCCCCACTGGACCCGTGCCCGTCCAAAGTCAGCCCAGGTCCGTTGCATCTCTCCTCTGTCAGCCCATCTCAAATTCAAAAACCACCAGGGTTACAGTTGGATTCACCAGAAAGCTCCTTATATTAATATTTCGGCACCTCTCAAATGAAATCTAATTAAAGTGGTGACCCAGCTGTGTGCACATTTCTCTGCATTTGTCATGCTGATGGGAAGGAGAATGAGTGAGAGTGAAATGGCCCAGTTTACGGAGTCAGAGTTTGTCTGCTATGTCATGCGGTTGGTATTTTAAGGGAAATAGGTGATATGCCACTTGTTTTCAAATTATGCTCATGGTTTCAGAAGGTGACATCGCACATTTTAATAGCAATACATGAAACATTAAGAACCTGTTTTCTGGAAAGTGATTTCCATCGCAGTTTTTATAATCAATTATCTTTCAGCAGCATCTGTGTGCCTACGAACCACTTTTTCTCATTTAACATCTGCTCCGTCCACGTGGATTCTTCGTAGCATGCAGCCCCGGTTGTCATCGTATGGACTGACAACCCTTGGCATGCTATGCATGGATGCAGAATGTAATCTACTTTCCCACAAACTAATGCCATCCGCCCCAAACCTGACTGGAAGATTCTTTTTTTGGGGGGTGGGGGAGGAGGGGTGCAGATTAACAAAACTAGTCCCAGCTATCGGGAGTGCCTCTAAACTGAATTGGCAGAAAACAATGATTTTATTTTAATCTCAATTTGAGAGCCTAGGAAAAGTAAATAAACAAACATGCTTGCTATATCAGTTTAATAAGGTGAATTGTATTTATAAAGCATACTCTTCTCTAAAGCTGAAGCGTTCATTGAAAGGGAACTGTGAGCCTGATTCTGAAAATGCCTAGAACAAGGATTCTGCCACAAAAAATGTCTAGCCACACCTCCACAGTTGAACCTCCCGATTACGATTCCCTATGGCTTTGATGATGTAGTAGACCAGCAAGGGGAGCTAATGGAGTTCCATCATCAGGATGGGGATGATGTGATCATATTTCTCCATTCCCTGAATGAGACGTACAGTGCGTTTCAGGGTGCCCTACTGCCTTTTAATGTTTATTCCTTGCTGTCTCATTGTATCCAGTCTGACAAATCACAATAACTTGTATTTTCTCAGTAGATTTCATTTGTAATGGTATAGCAATAAATAAAGACATTTGTGAGGCACTCAGCATTATCGCAAAGTCTGCTATGAAGTTCTGTGGTTATACTGAATAGGTAGCCACCTACACCACTATCATATGAGATCTCTTTATTGATGTCAGAACTACACTTTCATAATTGCTTTATTAATCTTCGTGCTTTCTCAAATTTGCTAGAAAATGCAGTATTTGCCCACTCTTTTTTCAAAATTTTCTTGGGGGAGGACCCCCGTATGGCGGTCGGGCTTGCTCGTTACGCTCACTCACCACAGGGAACTCACCCCAAACATTTACACCCCACCACTTTCAAAGGTCACCAACCACCACTGGTTTTGGGATCTTTCCTATCGTTGCACTATTTATTTATTTATTTATTAAATTTGTAAGGCGCAACAGCTACCCAAAAAGGGTTTCCCGGCGCCGAGCAAGGACACAGACCAGATGTTGAGACTTAGTAGCAAACTCATTTGTTAAAGAGCCAGGTCTTTAATGCCTTGCGAAATTGAACATAAACTGTTTCGTTCCGAATGGCAATGGGAAGGGCGTTCCAGAGTAAAGGACCAAGGTAGGAAAAAAAGCGCCCGCCCATTCGAGAAAGCCTGAATCTGGGAACAGAGAATCTTCCCTGAGAGGATGAACGCAGGCAGCGGGAAGGAGCATACGGTTTGGCCAAGGAACACAAGTAGAGTGGTGCAGTTCCAGTTTTAATCTTGAACATGTATGTCAGAGCTTTGAATCGAATTCGGTTTTCCACCCTAAGCCAGTGCAAGTCTTGCAAATGGTTGGAAACAGAGGCAGTCCTAGGCAAGTGGAGGAGAATTCGGGCTGCGGCATTTTGGACCATCTGCAGCTTGCGAGTTACATCTTTGTTAGCGCCAAGATAAAGAACGTTACCATAGTCCAGTCTAGATGTGATTAGAGCTTGGACTACCGTTCTTTTGGTGGACTCTGGTAGCATCCAAATGATCTTCCTAAGCCACTTGAGGATGGAGAAACAAGTGGCCGCTACCTTTACCACCTGGGCGCGCATTGATAGCGAATCATCGATGGTGAAGCCCAGGTTACGGACTTGGCAAGCTGGCTGAGGCAAGACACCCATCTCACATGGCCAATGTTGTGGGCTCCAGAGATCCCTATCTTTGCCGAGGATGAGCACCTCCGTTTTCCCCCCATTTAATTTGAGACAATTCGACTGCATCCATGATGCAATTTTACTCAGGCCAGATTGAAGAAGAGACTGCCCATTTGTCCTCACTGCGGAGAGGGAAAAGATGATTTGAGAATCATCTGCATAAGATAGCAAAGTCAGACCTGCCTCTTCAGCTACTGCGGCTAGAGGCCTCATATACAGATTGAAGAGCAAAGGACTAAGAACGGAGCCCTGAGGGACACCATACGGTGATGCACAGATTTCAGAGCTGGCCTCCTCAGAAAAGACTTGGAAGGTACGGTTGGCCAAAAATGAAATTATCCATTTAAGGGCCGGACCGCAAATGCCTGAAGATCTCAGGGTATTTACAAGGATGGAATGAGACACGGTATCAAAGGCCGCGCTTAAATCTAATAAAACAAGGGCAGCTGTCTCTCCCTCATCCAGATGTTGCCGTAGTCTTTCCGTGACTCCCAATAGTGTAGTTTCCGTAGAGAAACCAGCTCTGAAACCTGGCACTACCCACCCAAACAAGTGGAGTACCATTTTCATCGGGAGGCATGTGAGAATGCTCAGTGGTAGGAAATTTGCATAACATTGCAGATTCTGTAACTTTCTTTCACAGGTATGAGAGGAAAATGAATGTTTATAGCCAAAGATTGAGCTCTGCAAGAGCTTCTGGGTAAGAAAAACTTTTGAGATCCCTGCAAGTCACACCACTGTAGACTCCCCCAGGTGTCTAGTTTTCAGAGGTATGTTTCCATGGGTGGTGGTCAATCCCATGCCCATAATTCATAGCTACCCGCATTGCAAAAAAAGAAAACATCAGTTTTGAGTTGAAAATTTTTAATAGTCCATGTTGAGTTTTGGGGTCTTTACAATTGTGGGAATTAGGCCCACCCACACAAGTGGCATCCCATTTGTATCGGGAGACATGTGGAAACATTGGGTGGTAGGAAATATGTGGGTCATTAAAGATTCTGGAACTTTCCCTCACAGTTAGGAGCTGAAAATGAGTGTTTGTAGCCAGAGTTTGAGATTCGCTAGGGCTTTTGGGTAAGAAAACCATGTGAGATCCACGTAAGTCACACCACCGTTGACTCCCCCTGGTGTCTAGCTTTCAGAAATGTCTGGGTTTTGAGTAGAAACATTTGTTCTATCCATGTTACATTTTTGGGCCTTTCCTATTATGAGGTTTAGGGTACCATTTTTATCAGGAGAAGTGTGGAATTCTGGGGTGGTAGGAAATTTGAGGATTGCCTTAGATTCCGCTACCTTCCCTCCTAGAAATGTGAGTAAAATGTGTGTTTGCGACTAATGTCTGAATTTTACATGAACTTCTGGGTATGAAAACATCATAAGATCCGTGCAAGTCACACTACCCTAGTTTCCTGTCGGTGTCTAGTTTTTACAAAAGTCTCTGCTTGGTAGGATTTCCTGGGGGGTGGCCGATCCTAGGTCCAAATTCCACAGCAAAAAAGAGGAGGGTCGGCTTTGAGACAAAAACTTTTACCTGTTGCAGACACTGGACCCACCCACAAAAACGGGGTACAGTTTTTATAAGGACAAGTGTGGAAATGCATTTTGTTAGGAATTTTGTGGATCCTGGAAGCTTCTGGAAATTTTTCTCACAGAAATTTGAGGAAAATGTGTGTTTAGCTAAAGTTTGAGGTTTAAATAGCATTGTGGATAAATATCTAGTTTTAAGAAATTTCTGGGTTTGGTAGGGTTCTATGGGTGGCAGCTGAGCTAGGGCCCAAATTCTGGAGCTACCTATATTGTAAAAAAAAAACATTGATGGGTAAAATGTGATGTCTCCAGGTCATGTTTTGGGGTGTTTTGTGTCACGGACACCAGGCACAGCCACACAAGAGGGGTACAGTTTTCAATCGGCAGACATGTGGGAACCCAGAAAAGTAGGACATTTGTTATTACCAATTGGATTTCCCTGTATTTGTAGCTTCCAAATGTAAGCCACTGTGCAAGAAAACAAATGCCCTCTGAATCATGATAGTATGGGTAATACCAAATTCAGAGGTGTACAAATACCCACTGTCCCTAAACTCAGTATCTTATGCACATTTCAGAAATAAAAGTAATTCCTTCCTACCCATTTTTTACTTCATTAGATTTTACCATACGAATTGCTGCATTGCTGTTACACAGTGAAAAATCATTATAAACTGCAGCTCAGTTGTTGGCTCTAGGTTTCGCATGCTTTACAAAAGCCTGATGGCCCTATATATATTGTAACAAGAAGGGTCTGATGGGCATAACTGTGTTTTGGTCTAGTAAATCGACCATTGTGACAAAAAATTACTGATGAGAACATAGTACCAATAGGCATTTTTTTACTCGTTTTCATTATTTTTTTATCTATTGATTCGTTTCTTTGGGAAAACGTTCAGGGATGTACACAAATGACCCCTTGCTGAATTCAGAAATGTGTAGCTTTCCGGGATCACCCATGGTTTTCACACCTGTTTCCATCGCAAACTGCAAGTAGGTGGAAACCACAAAAATTGGGAAAAATTTACTACCTATAAAAAAATTCCAAAACTGTGGTTCAAAAAAAATTATGTTCTATACAACTGTACTTGTGACTGGAAGCTGGGAAGATCTTAGCATAGAAAATCTTTAGCTGATGCCATGTTTAGAAAAAAAATATACACTTTCTTGCACAGCACTTTTTCCAATATTTCCCCCAAAAACAAAATGATGCTATATTTTGGCTATTTTCTCGGTTCTCTCTAATGGAATCTACAAACTCGAGACACCTTTAGAATCCCTAAGATATTGAGAAAAAAAGGAAGGAAATTTGGCAAAGCACTCCCCATAGCAAAAATGGCTCAGCACTTGGGGTGGAAAAGCGTCAGCAGCTAAAAGGTTAAGCATCACTAGTCAGAAGTTCATAAATCACCTAAACACACCAAAATATATTTTGATTGTATTTAAAGATTTTTTTCAAGTGTTTTAAAACATTTTGTGAAACACTATTACCTGCTCTGCAACAAACATATTTCTTTAGATTTCAATGAGGATTTCGTTTATATTCTGAGAACTTTAGTCAGGGAGTAGTGAGTAATTCCAGAGGTTTCATGTCATGTATTATTATATATATTCTTCCAATAAAACAAAAGTAAACAAATGTAAATAGGTTTATCTTGCAATCCTTAGAGAAAGAGTTCATGTCAGAACACAATCTGTTTCCCCCATTTTTTGTTTGCTAGCTCCACCTACACATGACGGAGCATTTCAACTGTATTCTTGGCACATTCTTATGTAGCAGGAGGTATGTACACATACATATCAATAGACATTATGGAAAGGCGTTGCTAGAGTCGGGAGACTAAGTATAATGACTAAATTGCAGACCGCTGCAACCCAAATAGCTAGGTTCTATTCACGACTTCTTTATGTGACCAAATGACCATGTGATTCTGCTCAAATCGCTCTTCATCTCTGGGTGATGTAATGTAACCTTATCACATCTGGGTTTTGTTAATCTGAACTTGATCCCTCAAACACAATAATGCTCCAAGTACTTTGGAAAACCTCCTCTAGCAAAAAACATTTATGTGTAAAGCATTCCACTGTTAGCTTGTGCTAGGTCTGCTCGCTTTCAAGTGCCTAAAACGAATGTGTGTGTGTTTGTACTTATAAAGCATAGCTCAAGCCCTCAAGCGTTGTGCAAGAGATGGGGATGTGGTAGACTAGCATTAGGGACGCAAGTAAAGAAGGGGATCAACAAGAAGGATGCAGTAAATGCTTTCAGAGGAGGTGCTTCTTTAAGAGGTGAGGCTTCAATTACTTCCTGAAGTGTAAGAATGACGATTCTTGGCAAATCAGCATCAGGATGATATCCTCACTGATCCTCATGTAAAGCGCTCCGATACCTCCGGGTCTAGCCAGCGCTATATAAAACTTTGGCTGATGCCCGGTGGAGCTGTCATATGTAGCTATAGAGGAGTTTGGCTCTGATTCACCCCTCGGCCGGCACCTACCCAGCCGGACATCGTTTTCCTCACCTCCCCGTTGTGTTTTCCTACCTGCATTCCCTACCCCCGTTTACCATTCCCCCTCTACCGCTTCACTCCCCATAAGACGTGTGTACGCGCTAATAATCTCACATTATTGTGTAATCTCACGTTTCTTCTTTTCTCCCTTGTCTATGTAATTATGGAACCTGTAACTCACTGATCCTCATGTAAAGCGCTCTGATACCTCCGGGTCTAGCCAGTGCTATATAAAACTTTGCAAATAAATAAATAAAAATAGCAGATGGCTGTCTTCTGCTTCTTGCCCTTCTTTTGGTCTTAAGTCTGACAATGTCAAGGCTGCATGTGTTGCACTGGTTCCGGGAGATACTGATATTGTCTGAAAGGTAGCAGGTGTATTAGAGTTAACGGCCTTGTAGATATTGCAAAAAGAACCTGAAGGTGATGCTGGTGGACCGGGGGTTCACTAGAGGTCATGAAGGTTAGGTGTGATTTGGCAATGCTTTCTCAGTCTTTTGATGCAATATTATGTTAAAAGAATTTGTAGAGCACATAAATAACTACGTTTCTTGGCAGTGTGGAAGGCAACATAATCCCAGAGATAAACACAGACGCACAGCAATTAAAATGACCCAAGCGAAGAGCCACGTCATTAGCTGATTTCTAAAGATGAAGAGGGAGAATTCCAAACAATAGTTTGCAGAATGGAATTAGAAAATGTTCCTGCTGTCACAGCAAAAGTATTACCTCTTAAACATCGTAATCAAATTTTCAGAATGCAAAGGGCCTGATAGGTGAAAAGGTTGACTGTGGGTGAACCAGTTGAACTTTTTAGGCATGAAATCTAGCAACAGTTGATATTTGGGTATGTGAATAATACTCATTGCTTTGAGCATTGCTCTTCTGAATCAGCAACAACCAGTGAAAAGATCACATGGGCCCTGAGATATGATTGCATTTGGATAACCCTGTTTCGAGATATCCTGCAACATTTTGAAAAAGCTGCACATGGCTGAGGGAGTTCTCTTGGAGACACACATAAATGGGATTGCCACAATTCAGTTGCAACTAAACTAATGCATACCACTGGAGTGTAAAAGCAGGAGTCTATTTAAGATTCTCTAAAAGAGTCTTATTCGAGGAAAGTATTTACCTCCTATCCTTGAAATTTGAGGCTCCGCCAAAAGATTTTTGTTCAGCTAGATGACCAAGATTTTAGCCCTCTTCTTTTGGGGCTCAGTGGATGTCCTGTAGTTTGTGATCAAAATTCATCTAATTTGCTTTATCAGGCAGTGTAAGTAACTGTAGGAAGGTGGGTAATTATCTACAACTAGTAATACCACAATCACTAATAAGGTCCAATCAAGTTTCAATAAATGAATCCTTGCTCAACTCTTAGTAGCTTAGCAGATGAGCAGTAGGGTGTAACTTAGGAGACAGGTGTGCTAAGCATTGAATATCAGCAAAACAGTAAATACTTGAAAGAAAACATAATAAAAATCCAACACTAATGTATAAATATATAGAATATTTTGTATCTTTAAAATGACACAAAAACAACAAACACCCAATGTAGGGAACCAGAGAAATGAATTTTTAAAGATGAAATAACAAAATGTGCTTTCTAGAAGAAAAAAAAAGTGTAAAGCACCAACTGCGGCTATCTGGTCACACTGGAACAGGACAAAGTCAAAGTTTCAGGCCAACCGTGATCGAGTACAGGCGGATACAATGAGCAGTAGGGCCGGTCAAGTTTCTACCTTCTGACTTAATCACTTTTTGGGAGCTTTTTCTCTTGACGTTGAGCGATTGGGCCTTCGGATTTGAGGTTTGGAGTCGACGACAACACCCTACTGTAGCGCGATGCCTCAGTGAGCCCTGGGTGTCTTTGTTGATGGCAAAGAGCTTCTTCTGAAAGGTTCCGTGAGGGTCAGGAAAGGTCCAACAGCACCAGCCAAGGGTTCAGAAACTCTGATTTGCCTCTTGGGGTCTGAGACTCCAACTCCCACAATGTGCCTGGTCAGTACAGGAAAATCCAGGTGAAGCTGGTCAGCTGGAGATGTCTTTTTAGTGGATGTTGCAAGTGGCTTCTTCCAGCACTTTTCTACCTGTTGCTGCTCAGGGAATCCACTCCTTATCTAAGGCAGGCACAGTCCTCCTTGTGTGGAGCTTTTAGAGTGGAACAGGTGCAGTCCTTCTGAGTGCAATCCTCTGTGGAGCAGTTCAAGGGTTGAACAGGGCAGTCCTTCTCCAGATGTTTCAGGCAGGGATCTGAGGGGCTCCTGCAGATCTCCCATATTTATGCAGGTTCCATTCCATCAAGGAGGGAGTCTGTCGAAGAGCCAGGTTTTGAGGTTTCTTGCGAAGATGGGGAGCGATGTCTGTCTGAGGTGGGACGGAAGGACGTTCCATGCTTTGGCCGCGAGGAAGGAGAAAGAGCGGCCTCCCGATCTGGTCTTTCTGGTGCGGGGGACCACGGCGTAGGAGAGCTGGGCTGATCGTAGGGTCATTTGGGGTGCGTGGAATTTGAGTCGGCTGTTCAGGTATGCTGGTCCGGTGCCGTGGAGGGCCTTGTGTGCATGGGTGAGCATCTTGAAGGTGATTCTCGCCTCGACGGGGAGCCAGTGGAGTGTGCGCAAGTGCTGGGAGATGTGGCAATGTTTTGGCAGGTTGAGGACCAGTCTTGTGGCGGTGTTCTGGATGTTCTGTAGCTTGCGGGTGACGTTTTTGTTTATTCTGGCGTAGAGTGCGTTGCCGTAGTCGAGTCTGCTGGTGACCAGGGCGTGAGTGACGGTCTTTCGGTGTTCGATTCACAGCATCCTTCCTGACCCTTCTCCAGGAAGCAAATCTCCTACCATATGGCTGTTTTCTTTCAGCCCCAGACCTCTTCACACCTACTCAGGGAGCAGTTTGGCTCAGGCTGTCAGAAACTGGTCAATCAGAAGAGGCTGCTACAGGGCTGTTCCAGGTATATTGAATTATGTTGCCAGCTAACTCCTGTCAAAAGTTTAATAAAGCTTTCCCATGTTAGCCTATAGCGCTAGCAGCACTGCAATGGGGAAAACTACTATTTTTCTCTCCCCAGGACATATAAAACATGGCACTCTACCTTTAGAAGTACTTTTAATTCCAAAATCGAATTTGGACACAGTTTTATTTTAAAACCAGCCTGCAGGGCTGGCTTTATAATGACACCAAACACCACAGCAGTGCACACTTAAGAGCATTAAGTCCACTGGAGTCTCTAAACCTATATGCCCTACCATATACTAGGGACTTACAGGTAGGTTGGCTTAGCCAATTGTAATTACACCAATTACCATATATTTTTTAAGGACTGAGCACTGGCCCTAGGCCTAGTTAGGTAAGCGCAGAGCACTTTCAGAGTCAGTAACCACCAGTATCAGTCATAAAATGGGGGTGATCAGGGCAAAAAAGATGGCATTTCCTACAGTAACGGTCTTAGCAGGGTCTAATTTCAGAAAACTGGTGGACATCCGACTGATCAGGCACACATTCATAAAAGAAAGGTGTACATCTCCTGTTGGACAAAACAGGGTGAGAAACATCAGCTAGATGTCATCTGAATACACTTAAAAACATATCCCGCCTAAAATATAGTAACTTAGGTTGTGGTTGCATGAAGATGATAAATATGAACAGGACAGAATTGACCCATACAGGACACCACAGTTAAGCCTTTCAAGACCTGAAGATGAAAAGTGGAAGTCGAACTTCCTGTCCTAATGAGACATGCAGCCACATGGAGAAAGCTCTTAAGATGAACCTGGTGAGTGTTGATGATTCCATTGAACATGGTGCATTACTGTCATCCAGGTGGGACGGAGCCTCTGAAGAAATCGCCTTACTGAAGCCAAGCTCAGGGAGGTGTACCGTGACTCTACGAAGAAAAAACTGGTGGCACATGGTTTGTGTCTTTTTAGCAATGTGAGCCTCGAGGCTAAGGCTGCTATCAAAGAGATGTCTAGACGTTTGGAATTGTGAGATACTTGAAGGGTGAAGCCGTCAATGTTCATTTCCATGAGCCATTGTTCTATTTCAAAGTGTCTGTTGCAGATTGTGATCAGGACGAGTTCCATTTTCAGGGGATGCAGTTCAAGCTGCACTCAAAGACATTCAAATACATTATTTTTATGTAACAGATTGTCAACACTCAGTGGAACAGATATCTTGATAACACGTGCAAAAATGAAGCAATTGCACTCTTTTACTGATTTCAAAACATGGAACAGAGCACATGGGGTTCACCCCAATCCATATTATAAGCATTTGCTTATTTCATAACTAGTTTGCGACAAATGTCATCTTCACATGTAACTAAGAGTAAATTTGTAGGCAACACATTCCTCCCTGGGGATTGTAAGATCCAGTTACACATGCTTAGGGATATGTCATTTAATGTAGGATCAGCTTTAATCCATGGCTTAGGTTTGACCACACTCAATTGTGACCTATTCCTTCTGCGGGGGCTAGTCCCAGTGGCCTTCTCAAGAGGTTCACTGAAGGACTAGTATTAAGCTTCTTTTTGAAGGTTGCTAGATGTGAGAGATTTCTAAGATTTGGGAACGCAGCTTCAGAGTGGAGTTCTTGGAACTCAAGATTGATCTCCCGCCATATGTATTTCTTTTAAATCTGGTTTGCACAGTAGAATTTACCTTAATGGTTCTCTTGTTGTGAATTTATCAAGAGTTAGGAAATATGGCCTGTGACTATTTTGGCCCATGAACCTCCTTGGCTATGAAGACATAGAGTAGTTTGAATTTCGTTCTTGGAGCCAACTGAAACCAATGTGTGATTTGGTGCGAATTAGGTGAGGCAGAGCTTAGAAGCCTGATTTTTTAGTCCCTTCAGCTTTATGGGATTTCCTTGCGGCTCAGGAGTAAACAATATTACAGTGGTTGAGTCTCAACACTACTAAACTGAGGTCAGTTTAATGCGAAGAGGTAGTTGAAGTAGCAGAGATAGAGGTAGCTTATATAACATCAGGAGGTTTTTCATATGTCAATCAAATCAATGTCAATCCGTATTTCTAAAGCGCAAACTACTCACCCTTACGGGCAGGGGCGGCTGGTGACATTTGAAAGTGGTGGGACGTAAATACTGCACTGTGGCGAGCGAGCGAGCCGGAACCACCTACAGGGGGTTCGGGGGGGTTCTCCCCCCGAGAAAACTTTGAAAAAAGAGTGGGCAAATGGTGCATTTTCAAGCAAATTTGAGAAAGAGGTGGCTTGGCGAACACATCTCTGGGAGTAGCCAGACAAGTGTCTTTGCACTTGCACAGATACATCACTCTTCCTGCATTCACATAGGCACACTACTCACCCTGCACTCATAGACCCATTACTCACCCTTCCCTGACACATCACTAAGCCTGCATTCACCCATCCACATAACTCACCCTGGACTCACACAGGCACACTGCTCAACCTGCACTCACACAGACATCACTCACCCTTCGCTGCACTGCACTCAAAGATGCACACTGTTTCATCAGAGAAATATATACCGAAAAACAAATGAGTGTGAAAGCTAATGAACACTTTACAAGTAGCTGCTGGTTGCTTTTTGGACATATGTGAATTCATTCATAGCATCGAAAACAACCTCCTCACAGAAATGAAAATCTAGTTAACATAGAGTCTGAAGGCCTGTACGTGGCCCAATGGCATCCCCAGGGATCACTACGAGGAGAGAGAGTCCGACAACACACATGCTCATAGCCAATGTATATTAAAAGGGGCCAATGTTACCAGACTAGCTCCACCACAGAGGCCCTTTCTGGCAGTGATGTCCAATGTTGGTCCATGAAGGTTGGAATGGATTCATATCAGATTTTATTATATACACATATGACAATCATGCATAAAGTTGATCTAAATTGTATCGTTTACATATTCTTTGGTTATCCTGAAATTATGGCTAAATTCAAGCTCTTGTGAAGCAACTCGGGACATCCCTGCTTCATTCGATCCAAAATGACATTATATGACGTGGCCACAAAACCGCAAATATTTCCAAACATTCCACATTTCAAGCTGTGCGAGAATGCAATAATAAATTCTTCTCATAAGCAGTATTCTCAATGATTTTTTACACCATTCCGGAAAGTAATAATCGAGTTTCCTCACATCCAGAATTAAAATATAAACAGCACAAACCTACCCTGTAACACCCCAAGAGATGGAATACACTACACAAACACATAGCAATTGAAAAGAGGACAAACTAATGCACAGGGATAGCACAGATTACAAAGCAGTGAGTAGATGAGACCATTACTCTCTGATGGCAAAAATAGACTTATGCTTCTCATTTTACACATCAATCCAGTAAATGTAACAGGTGTTTCAAGCCACTCCAAATGATATCATGCACAATCCCAGAAGAAGCAACCAACGAGAATCACTATGGGCAACCACACCCTCGTGTGACGTGTCATAAAATAGAGTGAAAATGTATGGGACTAAACGACAAATCAGTTTCACAACCATGGCTGGGCACAGAAGGTGCATTGTGAGCAATGAGATTCGAGCCACTAAATTCTAATTCCCATACATTAAAGATACATTTTAAACGTGAGATTATGGGTCACAGTCTCACACAATAAACATATTTTGAAATGTACTAATACCCAAAAGGGTCATGTTCGCGCTATATAAAACTCAATAACTAAATAAAATGCCTACTGTTCCCCAGCACACCATTAGAAGCACCAGGCTGATGATAACTCCAGCCCACACGTACATATGGCACATTTTACTACTTAACTATCCAGACCACATCGTGTGCTCCTGTGCAATCATTTTAGCCCACTTTCCCTTAGTTCCATTGTGCAACAACATTGTCAGTGTCTGTAAATTGTAAAAAATAACATATCATGCGTCTTATTGAAAGCGGGACATTTGCATCAATGGGACAGTCCTGTGTCACTTGAGTTTGCAGCCATCTTTTGATTGCATGTTGTCATTTAATCAGAAATTGTCAGAGGGTGCGTGTTGTCTCGTCAATCGGGCCACTCTAGCCCGAGACTGCCTACGTGCTGCACACAAAAGTGGACAAAAGAAGGACTGGGTGTGCACCATCTGACTGGATGAAAATACACACTAGTCGATTGACTCCACTTCTGGGGTAGAAATGAGCCTTGATGCTGGTATCCGACTCGACCATACACCGATTGGTGCGTCTAAATATTAAACTGAATTACTCTTAGCGAAGCCTGGTGCTCTCAAGGTGGCCTCAGTGGTAAAGTCTCTGTCCGCCCTTCCATTCGTTTACTGTCACAGGGAACAATAAATTCAGTGAGAGTGTGAACTGCTCTGGGACCGGACCCCCTCAGAGAGTATCTTTATTTACTCGATGTTATAAGATGTGGTTAAAGAACTCTGGCTTGTTTTTAGTTTTGATTTTCCTCATTTACTGCTTGTTTGATATGCGGACGAGACGCGTACTACTTCAGAGTCTTGCTCACTGCAGCACTTTACAAAGGGATTCACAGGCATGTTTATGACAGTCAGCAGATATGAGTAGTGATAAATCTCTGGCTTATTACTTTTGGTTTTCCTGCATTGGGTTTTCAGAGGGGTTTGTTGTGTGGGCACAAACCGCATTTGACACGCGGATGGGACGAGTACTATCTGGCAATTACAATTGTACAGCCGGCATATCTCTGCCACTCTGAGAACGCGGCCTTGGGTGCCAGTGCGACAGCCGATCAGAGGTGGCCCACTTGCTGCTGCAGGCGGGTGGCAGTCTGTGAGCTGCTTGCTGTTTATCCCTCCTGACACATAAAATTACCTTGGCGCTCCCCGCACGAAAGGCCTTTCCACAGCTGAAAGGACTACTTTTGCTTTACACCCGGCCCCGAACAGCCTCATCCGCATCCTCTCAGAGGAACAGGAAACTACTTTCTGCGTCACAAGCATGTAGCATTGTGACCCAAAAGTAAGGCTAGCACACGACTCCATGTCACCAAGGGCTTAATATTTCCAGACCTGGCCTCTGCTTTTAGGAATCATTGCTTTCAGGTCTTAGTTCACTGGGATCAAGTACAGTGATCTAGAACTACAATTCCCAGAATACGTCAGGTTGTTAAATAAGTGTCCAGGATTCGAGCGCGGCGTCCTTGGTGACAGGGAGTCTTGCCCACAATGCAGAATTAGCTTCCATCTCTTTATAGGTCGGTTTCTGGTTCAAACATAGCTCCTAGAAGCAAGCACCGTCGTACAGCACGACGTTGGACGAGTAGTGTTCACTGGCTCATTCTATTATTTCCGCCAGTGTCCTTCCACTGAGAAAGGGACAGTGTACAAAACACAAGTTTAAAGTAAGCAACTGCAACTTGCTAGCTATCAACATCACTTGTTTTACACAGAGCAGGTGCAAAAGCAAACTTGTCTCCTGAAAACAGCTCAGAGCTGGTGTCACTGTGCCTTCGGGGCCGTCACGGGGAGGGAGCGGTCGGGGTTGTTTGCCCCAGGTCCTACTCTTTTCAGGGTCCTGCAGTGGCACTCTTAAATACTTTTATATAACAAATGCAGGCATCGCTGGCAGCATGTAGCACCATATCAGCAGTCGCGGCTCGCAGTACTCGCGGGGGGAGGGGGTGGGGGACCGACAGAGGGAAAATAAAATTTAGAAAACTTACCTGACCGCCTCTGCTCCTGGTCCGCGTTGGCTTAGGGCATGGTTATTCTTCGCCCGCCGCCTGCCCATTAGGAGACCGAGGGGCTCCTAATGGGCATGCGCAAGTCAGTGCAAACACAAGTGCGCATGACTGGGCACGGGCGAAAAATTCGCTCACCTTCCCCACTCATGCGCACTTGTGCTGCTCACTGTCCCTGGCTGGTCTGACAATGCATGTCAAAACATAAAAGTGAAACAATATGTAGTAGCAAACACAAATGGTTCTAAACATAGGTCCTGTTTATTTACTTCATTGGACCAAACAAATGCAAATTATATTCAAAGCATTGGTTATTAATAGCAAATGACACTGCTCATTAAATTGCAATATATTTACAGTGCTCCTGGTGCGGGTGTGAAAGAAGGAAGGGAGTGGGTGTTGAAGTGAAGGACAGGGAAAAGGTGTTTGTGACATATATACATCAATGATACATGAAGACGAAACTTTTCCAGTCTGAGGTAGGTCAAATGTTCCTAAATACACACATAGCTTTATGGGACAAGTATATTTTAAACAATGTCGCCAAAGTTTGTGTCTGTAGATTGTCGACGTTTCGACCCCTGATTGTAGGAAAATCGGTGACCTTACGGTGGGGTCTTCATCAGGACTGAACTGTGAAGAGCACCTATGAACAATGATAAAACTGTGTAAGAGCAAAGTAATGTGATCGTGTTTGCTACTATCCAAACAAGTAGGTGAGAAGTACCTACTTGTATACCGTGACGGGTTGCCTCCGTCAGATGCTATAGGTGGGCTTGGTGTGAGCTCCTGAAAGGAAGAGAAGAAACTTAGAAAAATGCTGATAGCATCTGCTCATCTCAATGTCAGGAGGCGAAGGACAAGTACTTACTACGCCTTGTATTCACACATGCAGCGCTTGGTCAATGGCTTGCAGTATGTTGGGAAATCAATCCCCTGAAATCTATCATAAAAAAGGAAAAACGGATTAAGAAGGTACGCTGTATACAATGGTCAAAAAGACTCATACAGCAAGACGTGGTAATTGAGTGGTAGGTCGAGATCCTAATGGCATTATTAATGGGACCCTAATCTAACAATGTAGGATAATTAAATATCAAAAGGTGAGTCGTAGAATAATGGGATTTGACTGGTCGTCACATCATAATGTGATCATACGTTAAAGAACCCATGGAGATAAGTATAGCTCAAGCTTCAAAAAACGCATAGGGAGATCTAGTAATGCGTGCTCGTAAGAATGGACATATGCTCGCGGTGTAACAGTTATCCGACTTGGCGTGCTGGAGGGGTGTGGAGAATATCTCAAGCACTAGCTGTCCGTCTATGCAAAAAATCGTGTAATGATCGTCTAACACGCCCGCGGTAAAGTGAGCCGAAAATAAACTAAAAGCCAACCGTAGGTGTGGAACAAGCACATATAAATGCCTGTGGCTCAGATGAAGCCCGAGGCACGCTTACCTGTCATTCTTGGCGCGAGCTCCGAATGAAGGCAGAGCGCTGGGAGGAATCATGTTAATAAGTGAAGTCTAGACGTGATGTACGTGCACGTTCACAGTATGCTTCGAAAGGGGGCTCGTCTAGGACTAACCAATCATGTACCATTGGGATAAAATCGTCTGGTCATGCTCGCTGGCGACGCGAGAGTGTGTGGGAAAGAGGTATCTACAAATTCCCATTTAGTCGTGTACACAAATATTTTGTCTTATGCCGCGTTAAAGAGGCAGTTTGGTAATTAATAAAAAACGGCAATCATGAATAATTAGACTAGAATTGTCGTGGTTGCGCTCAACATAATGCAGATAACAATATACAGCATAAAACCTTCAAGATCGAAACACGTTCATGAGGGCAAAAAGCCACATTACAACATGCCTGGTTCTAGGCAAGGTTAGATGTCAAGCATCGTATATAGAAAACATGCACATGATACAAGTGTAAACCAATAACACGGTATCATGTAATTAAATTGCAATGTCCTGAATCTTGTCACGTTGTCGGTGTGACTGAATGCGAGCCCGTCCATAGTATAGGTGTTATATGAGTATGACTGTTCACAATAAACATGGCAATTCATCAATGAATCAAATGAAACAGAATCTATTCGGGTGTTAAACCCGCCAATTGGGCATTGGTACCATCTAGTTAATTTAGTCCGTTATTTACTGTGTCCAAAAGGTACATAAGTTTGCATTCTCTAATGTTCAAGATAGGCCCAAGGTCTCCACCCCGTGGTCCCAAAGACATTTTTTCAAATACCAGCCATCTAAGGGATTCAGGTGTGTTCCACTAATGGGGCCCCTGGGGTATTGCACCGTATTCTGCTGCAATGTTGCAGTATCCTCGTCTTAACTTTCTGTTTGGTTTGTCCCACATATAGTAGATTGCACGGGCACAAAATGGCATAAATGACGTCACTTGAATTGCAGTTAGTAAGTGTCTTAAGTTGAATGGTGTGTTGCTTGTAACTGAAGGACTTTGTTTCGATTGCCATTTTACACGCCTTACATCGTGTACACTTGAAATGGCCCACTACTTCCGGAAGGTTCCACATAGTTTGTATAGTGGGTTCGGGTGGTGTTTCAAGAAGTGAACGAACAACATGGTCTCTGATATTTTTAGCTTTTTTGAAGGCATGTATAGGAGGTTCCAATATTTCAAGGTCATCAGCTATGAGCTTCCAATGTCCATTAATTATTTTCTTGAACTCATTACTTCTAGTGCAATATGTTGTAACACAGATCATTCTGTTGGTACTGGGTTTGACTTGTCTGGGCGTCATGAGTGTCTCTCTATCGTAATACCAGGCTCGTTTACGGGCTCTTTTGACCAGTCTACGGGGATACCCTCTCTCCATCAATCGTGTGATAATGTCATCTGATTCCCGAAAGTAGTCTTCCTTCAAGGAGCAGTTCCTCCGGACCCGGAGGAACTGGCCGAATGGTAAATTGTCTCGTAGACTTCTGTTATGATGGCTGGTATACCTCAATAGGGAGATCCGTTCTGCTGGCTTCCTGTATAGTGATGTATACAGGTGGTCATCCATGGTTCTGATTGTAATATCCAGAAAATCGATGCTGTGCCTGTCCCAATGGATGGTGAACTTAATGTCTTGAGAGCAGGTGTTGATCCACTCAAAGAATCTTTGTAGTTCTACTTCATCACCTGACCAGATCAAAAGCACATCATCTATATACCTACGCCAGTGTGTGACATTGTCTTTGAATGGATTGATGTCAGAAAAAAAGGGTTGGTCCTCAAAATTATCCATATAGAGTATGGCTAGATCAGGTGCAAAGGCTGCCCCCATAGTTACTCCTTTGGTTTGAATGAAAAAATCATTTTGAAAAATGAAAAAAAAATTCATCATGGCTACCTCGAGGAGCTCCACTATGAATTCCGTTGGTACTTCGGCAGGTTGGGGTCTTCTGTCCAGCGCTTGTCTAATTATGCCCAATGAAGGTTGTTGAGGTATACTCGTGTAGAGTGATGTGATATCTAAAGTGGCCAAGAGCTGGGACCCTGGGTCAAATTTCATTTGGTCCACCAGAGTGATGACCTGCATGGTGTCTCGAAGATATGTTTTTGTTGCTGCAGCCAGAGGTTTCAAGAAGAAGTCCACATACTTGCATACTGGTTCGAGAAGCGAACCACAACCTGAAATAATGGGTCTTCCTGGAGGGATCACTGACAAAATATCGATCTCACAAATATCGAGTAGACAAAATATCGTGGACAAAATATCGACTGTCAAAATATCGACTCCCTATCTCCAAACAGGTAAGTACAAAAATATCGAATCAAAAATATCGTCGTTAAAAATATAGTTAGTCAAAATATCGAATTTTATAAATCTGTTAAAAGTAATGTAAAATTAATGAAATAATAAATAAAATAAAGTAAAACATACTTAAAATTAGTTAAATTACTTTAAAATTAATAAATAATTATTTTAAGTAAAACAAAATATACATACATTTTTATTTTTTAATACATACATATATTAACGTAATAATATACAATAATAATCACTACTTTTAGCGTAGGATAGCGGGAGGGTAAAATTTACTATTCCCACTCCAAAGAGTGCGACAGTAGGGAAAGCGTTGGATAGCGTAGAGGTAAAAATTACTATTCCCACTCCAGAGAGTGCAACAGTAGGGAATGTGTTGGATAGCGGGAGGGTAAAAATCACTATTCCCACTCCAGTGAGTGCAACAGTAGGGAAAGCGTTGGATAGCATAGGGGTAAAAATTACTATTCCCACTCCAGTGAGTGCAACAGTAGGGAAACCGTTGGATAGCGTAGGGGTAAAAATTACTATTCCCACTCCAGAGAGAGCAACAGTAGGGAAAGTGTTGGATAGCGGGAGGGTAAAAATTACTATTCCCACTCCAGTGAGTGCAACAGTAGGGAAAGCGTTGGATAGCGTAGGGGTAAAAATTACTATTCCCACTCCAGAGAGTGCAACAGTAGGGAAATGGTTGGATAGTGGGAGGGTTAAAATTACTATTCCCACTCCAGTGAGTGCAACAGTAGGAAAAGTGTTGGATAGCGTAGGGGTAAAAAGTACTATTCCCACTCCAGAGAGTGCAACAGTAGGGAAATGGTTGGATAGCGGGAGGGTTAAAATTACTATTCGCACTCCAGTGAGTGCAACAGTAGGGAAAGCGTGGATAGCGTAGGGGTAATAATTACTATTTCCACTCCAGAGAGTGCAACAGTAGGGACAGGGTAGGATAGCGGGAGGGTTAAAATTACTATTCCCACTCCAGTGAGTGCAACAGTAGGGAAAGTAATATTTTAATATTTTACTAAAAAATAATTAATTATCAATACTAATAAATATTATTAATAACACTAATTACCAATTACAAAATGTTTAATAATTAATTTATTATAAATACAATACATATTATTTATAAAAATTAAGTACCTATTAATAAATCATTAACAACCAATTAATAATCATTACCAGATTTGTATAAATATTTAAATAAATACCAATTAATATTTAATTACCAGTAAATTAAGTATCAATACAAAAAGTATTTTCTATAATTAACTAATTACAATTAAATTACTTCCTCCCACATTCCCCTATAAACCCACATCCCACTACAAATATTTAATTAATAGAAATAACATAATTACCAATAAATCAATTAAAAAAAATAATTACCAATTAATAAAATGTATTTACTAATTAATAATTAATTAACAATAAATTAATTATCAATACCAATTAATATTAATTAATATGTACTTAATTTCAATTAAATTACTTCCCACCCTATTCCCTATAAACCCACATCCCGCTACAACTATTTAATTAATAGAATTAACATAATTACCAATTAATCAATTAAAAATAATAATTACCAATTAATAAAATTTAATTACCAATTAATAATTAATTAACAATAAATTAATTATCAATACCAATTAATATTTATTAATATGTACTTAATTTCAATTAAATTACTTCCCACCCTATTCCCCTATAAACCCACATCCCGCTACAACTATTTAATTAATAGAATTAACATAATTACCAATTAATCAATTAAAAATAATAATTACTAATTAATAAACTTTAATTACCAATTAATAATTAATTAACAATAAATTAATTAGCAATACCAATTAATATTTATTAATATGTACTTAATTTTAATTAAATTACTTCCCACCCTATTCCCCTATAAACCCACTACCCGCTACGGAATTAAATTACACAAAAAATTAAATAACATCAAATTCATTGCTTTTAAAAAATTAAACATACATTACAACAACTAATATACACTTTTAACACATATACTAACATACAATACACTTAGAAAAATTCGATATTATTAAAAATTCGATATTTTTTAATGCCTATATTTTGTACTTCGATATTTTAACAATCGATATTACTTACCTTAATTTCGATATTTTTAACGACTATATTATGTCCATTCGATATTATGTCCATTCTATATTTTGAACTCGATATTTTGTCCATTCGATATTTTTGTTTCGATATTATGTCTGTTTACCTTCCTGGAGGTGATTGTAGGTTCTTGTGGACCTTGGGTAGGGTGTATATAGTGGGTAACCGGGGTTGATTGTTGTTGAGGTATTGGAATTCATGTTCTGATAAAAATCCGTTCTCTCTACCCTGTTCGGTTATGTGCTTGATTTGTCATCTGATATCTTTGGTTGGATCTGTTGGGACAGATCTGTAGCTGATCCCATCACGAAGTTGTGAATATATTTCAGTTTTGTACTCGTTGGTATTTTGAACCACAATGGCTCCGCCCTTGTCTGCTGGCTTGATGACTATTGTTTTGTTGTTCCTCAATGAAATAAGGGCTTGTCGTTCTCCCTTTTAGATGTTAGGCTTGACATAAGATTTGGTTGAACATGCCTTCAGGACATCACGAGTGACCACACTCTCGAATGTTAAGATTTTATGAGACATCATGTGGCTAGGTGGCATGAATGTTGATGGTGGCCGCAAACCAGTGGTAGATGTAATTTGTAATGGGGCAGAGTGTCTGAAAAAATGTCTCAGTCTTACTTTGCGAAAGAAACGGTGTAGCTCCGCCCTGATGTTGAAACGATTGGGGAAGGATGTGGGTACAAAGGAGAGTCCTTTAGTAAGAATGCTTGTTTCGTCCTGGGACAATGGTTATGTGGACAAATTGATGATCGGGTTTGAATTCCTTACTACCATCTGTATGTTCTCCGTCTGGTGTTGATTTCCCCGTGGTTCTCTGGTTGGAACCTCACCTGCTTCTGGTTCTGATTCTGTCCCTGCTGTCGACCTGTTTCCCACGTTTGCTGGTGCTGACCACGTCGAGACGGCCTGTTCCAGTTGTAACCCCGTCCTCTGGACGGTCTCCACTGAGTTTCCTCTAAAAAAGGAATACCAGGTGTTTGTTGGCCTTGAGGTGGTGGGTACCATGGTTCCTGGTAATGGTATCCGCTGCTAGGTCCTGCTTGTTCACTGTCACTTCCTGTGCTATATGATGAGTCTGAAAAGTTGGTGAAACGTCTGTTGCCTCTGTATCCTCCCCTGCCCCTGTTGAAAAAGCGGCCTTGGTTGTCTTGTTTGTAGTAGTCTTCTGAAAGGTATGGATATGTCATTTTCTTATCATAGAAGCGTACGTCTTTGGCTAATTTATCTAGTTTTTTCGTTTGGGTATTTATTTCGAATTCTTTGATGGTTTTCTCAAGTCTTTCCAAAGTTTCCTTTGCGTTGGTTAGTGCCGAGTCCCCGTTGATCTCTAATTTCAGCTCGTTGATCTCTTGCATTAATTTCTCAACTTGCTCGAGGGCAGTTTCAACACCTAGCACCATACAGTGCCGTGAGCAATTATTAGCTACAAAGTTGAAGCCTTCTTTAAACTTAGGATGATCCATAAATATTGCTGGTTCATTGCGGACCTGAAGTCCTGTAGGTATTATATTAGCTTGAAGGTATTTAGTCAAAAGGTGACCGTGGAGTCTTGTGCGCACCAGTTTTTTCTCAAGGCGTTCCAATATATTGATCTTCTCATTTAGGGAAAAGTCAATGTTAGGAGTACTGGATGTTAGAAAGGTTGATGTTGAGTTGCCTTGGATTAAATTGTTTATGTATTCTTCAGTGTAGGAAAGTGTTTCCCTATCTGACATGTTAGGACCAGTCGGTTCCTGAAGAGAAAACCCTCCTAAGTATGCACTTGCTCTAAGAGTATTAAGTATTAAAGGGGTCAACCCTACATACTACCCAACCTGGGTCAATAGTACAGTACAAACCAATGTGGTCGAGGTAGGAACAAAACATAAAAGTGAAACAATATGTAGTAGCAAACACAAATGTTTCTAAACATAGGTCCTATTTATTTACTTCATTGGACCAAACAAATGCAAATTATATTCAAAGCATTGGTTATTAATAGCAAATGACACTGCTCATTAAATTGCAATATATTTACAGTGCTCCTGGTGCGGGTGTGAAAGAAGGAAGGAGTGGGTGTTGAAGTGAAGGACAGGGAAAAGGTGTTTGTGACATATATACATCAATGATACATGAAGACGAAACTTTTCCAGTCTGAGGTAGGTCAAATGTTCCTAAATACACACATAGCTTTATGGGACAAGTATATTTTAAACAATGTCGCCAAAGTTTGTGTCTGTAGATTGTCGACGTTTCGACCCCTGATTGTAGGAAAATCGGTGACCTTACGGTGGGGTCTTCATCAGGACTGAACTGTGAAGAGCACCTATGAACAATGATAAAACTGTGTAAGAGCAAAGTAATGTGATCGTATTTGCTACTATCCAAACAAGTAGGTGAGAAGTACCTACTTGTATACCATGACGGGTTGCCTCCGTCAGATGCTAAAGGTGGGCTTGGTGTGAGCTCCTGAAAGGAAGAGAAGAAACTTAGAAAAATGCTGATAGCATCTGCTCATCTCAATGTCAGGAGGCGAAGGACAAGTACTTACTACGCCTTGTATTCACACATGCAGCGCTTGGTCAATGGCTTGCAGTATGTTGGGAAATCAATCCCCTGAAATCTATCATAAAAAAGGAAAAACGGATTAAGAAGGTGCGCTGTATACAATGGTCAAAAAGACTCATACAGCAAGACGTGGTAATTGAGTGGTAGGTCGAGATCTTAATGGCATTATTAATGGGACCGTATACACCCTACCCAAGGTCCACAAGAACCTACAATCACCTCCAGGAAGACCCATTATTTCAGGTTGTGGTTCGCTTCTCAAACCAGTATGCAAGTATGTGGACTTCTTTTTGAAACCTCTGGCTGCAGCAACAAAAACATATCTTCGAGACACCATGCAGGTCATCACTCTGGTGGACCAAATGAAATTTGACCCAGGGTCCCAGCTCTTGGCCACTTTAGATATCACATCACTCTACACGAGTATACCTCAACAACCTTCATTGGGCATAATTAGACAAGTGCTGGACAGAAGACCCCAACCTGCCGAAGTACCAACGGAATTCATAGTGGAGCTCCTCGAGGTAGCCATGATGAAAATTGTTTTCATTTTTCAAAATGTTTTTTTCATTCAAACCAAAGGAGTAGCTATGGGGGCAGCCTTTGCACCTGATCTAGCCATACTCTATATGGATAATTTTGAGGACCAACACATTTTTTCTGACATCAATCCATTCAAAGACAATGTCACACACTGGCGTAGGTATATAGATGATGTGCTTTTGATCTGGTCAGGTGATGAAGTAGAACTACAAAGATTCTTTGAGTGGATCAACACCTGCTCTCAAGACATTAAGTTCACCATCCATTGAGACAGGCACAGCATCGATTTTCTGGATATTACAATCAGAACCATGGATGACCACCTGTATACATCACTATACAGGAAGCCAGCAGAACGGAACTCCCTATTGAGGTATACCAGCCATCATAACAGAAGTCTACGAGACAATTTACCATTCGGCCAGTTCCTCCGGGTCCGGAGGAACTGCTCCTTGAAGGAAGACTACTTTCGGGAATCAGATGACCTTATCACACGATTGATGGCGAGAGGGCATCCCCGTAGACTGGTCAAAAGAGCCCGTAAACGAGCCTGGTATTACGATAGAGAGACACTCATGACGCCCAGACAAGTCAAACCCAGTACCAACAGAATGATCTGTGTTACAACATATTGCACTAGAAGTAATGAGTTCAAGAAAATAATTAATGGACATTGGAAGCTCATAGCTGATGACCTTGAAATATTGGAACCTCCTATACATGCCTTCAAAAAAGATAAAAATATCAGAGACCATGTTGTTCGTTCACTTCTTGAAACACCACCCGAACCCACTATACAAACTATGTGGAACCTTCCGGAAGTAGTGGGTCATTTCAAGTGTACACGATGTAAGGCGTGTAAAATGGCAATCGAAACAAAGTCCTTCAGTTACAAGCAACACACCATTCAACTTAAGACACTTACTAACTGTAATTCAAGTGACGTCATTTATGCCATTTTGTGCCCGTGCAATCTACTATATGTGGGACAAACCAAACAGAAAGTTAAGACGAGGATACTGCAACATTGCAGCAGAATACGGTGCAATACCCCAGGGGCCCCATTAGTGGAACACTTTAGGGCACACTCGCACACACCTGAATCCCTTAGATGGCTGGTACTTGAAAAAATGTCTTTGGGACCACGGGGTGGAGACCTTGGGCCTATCTTGAACATTAGAGAATGCAAACTTATGTACCTTTTGGACACAGTAAATAACGGACTAAATGAACTAGATGGTACCAATGCCCAATTGGCGGGTTTAACACCAGAATAGATTCCGTTTCATTGATGAATTGCCATGTTTATTGTGAACAGTCATACTCATATAACACCTATACTATGGATGGGCTCGCATTCAGTCACACCGACAACGTGACAAGATTCAGGACATTGCAATTTAATTACATGATACCGTGTTATTGGTTTACACTTGTATCATGTGCATGTTTTCTATATACGATGCTTGACATCTAACCTTGCCTAGAACCAGGCATGTTGTAATGTGGCTTTTTGCCCTCATGACCGTGTTTCGATCTTGAAGGTTTTATGCTGTATATTGTTATCTGCATTATGTTGAACGCAACCACGACAATTCTAGTCTAATTATTCATGATTGCCGATTTTTATTAATTACCAAACTGCCTCTTTAACGCAGCATAAGACAAAGTATTTGTGTACACGACTAAATGGGAATTTGTAGATACCTCTTTCCCACACACTCTCGCGTCGCCAGCGAGCATGACCAGACGATTTTATCCCAATGGTACATGATTGGTTAGTCCTAGACGAGCCCCCTTTCGAAGCGTACTGTGAACGAGCACGTACATCACGTCTAGACTTCACTTATTAACATGATTCCTCCCAGCGCTCTGCCTTCATTCGGAGCTCGCGCCAAGAATGACAGGTAAGCGTGCCTCGGGCTTCATCTGAGCCACAGGCATTTATACGTGCTTGTTCCACACCTACGGTTGGCTTTTAGTTTATTTTCGGCTCACTTTACGGCGGGCGTGTTAGACGATCATTACACGATTTTTTGCATAGACGGACAGCTAGTGCTCGAGGTATTCTCCACACCCCTCCAGCACGCCAAGTCGGATAACTGTTACACCGCGAGCATATGTCCATTCTTACGAGCACGCATTACTAGATCTCCCTATGCGTTTTTTTAAGCTTGAGTTATACTTATCTCCATGGGTTCTTTAACGTATGATCACATTATGATGTGACGACCAGTCATTTCCCATTATTCTACGACTCACCTTTTGATATTTAATTATCCTACATTGTTAGATTACGGTCCCATTAATAATGCCATTAGGATCTCGACCTACCACTCAATTACCACGTCTTGCTGTATGAGTCTTTTTGACCATTGTATACAGCGCACCTTCTTAATCCGTTTTTCCTTTTTATGATAGATTTCAGGGGATTGATTTCCCAACATACTGCAAGCCATTGACCAAGCGCTGCATGTGTGAATACAAGGCGTAGTAAGTACTTGTCCTTCGCCTCCTGACATTGAGATGAGCAGATGCTATCAGCATTTTTCTAAGTTTCTTCTCTTCCTTTCAGGAGCTCACACCAAGTCCACCTTTAGCATCTGACGGAGACAACCCATCACGGTATACAAGTAGGTACTTCTCACCTACTTGTTTGGATAGTAGCAAACACGATCACATTACTTTGCTCTTACACAGTTTTATCATTGTTCATAGGTGCTCTTCACAGTTCAGTCCTGATGAAGACCCCACCGTAAGGTCACCGATTTTCCTACAATCAGGGGTCGAAACGTCGACAATCTACAGACACAAACTTTGGCGACATTGTTTAAAATATACTTGTCCCATAAAGCTATGTGTGTATTTAGGAACATTTGACCTACCTCAGACTGGAAAAGTTTCGTCTTCATGTATCATTGATGTATATATGTCACAAACACCATTTCCCTGTCCTTCACTTCAACACCCACTCCCTTCCTTCTTTCACACCTGCACCAGGAGCACTGTAAATATATTGCAATTTAATGAGCAGTGTCATTTGCTATTAATAACCAATGCTTTGAATATAATTTGCATTTGTTTGGTCCAATGAAGTAAATAAATAGGACCTATGTTTAGAACCATTTGTGTTTGCTACTACATATTGTTTCACTTTTATGTTTTGTTCCTACCTCGACCACATTGGTTTGTACTGTACTATTGACCCAGGTTGGGTAGTATGTAGGGTTGACCCCTTTAATACTTAATAATGCATGCCAGTCAACATGACGCCGGACCGTCCACCCCCTTCAGACTCTGAAGGGGGTGGGCGGTCCGACGTCATGCTGACTGACATGATTGTCAGTTCTCCCTCGGCGTCTCTGAACTTAAGTAAACTGAGTCAGAGACGCCGAGGGAGCTGCGGGCGGGCAACGCCCCAATGGACGCACCGCGCCTGCTTACGGGTCTCAAGGCGCTGGGGGCCGTCGTGGAAATTAAGTGAGCTATTGCCCAGAGTCACAAGGTGCTGAGCTGAGCTGCCGCCAGAGCCGGGGATCGAACCGTGAGCCCTGTGCTCCGAAGTCAGCTGCCCTGGCCGCTGCACCACACCTCTCCACCTTTCATCAAGCCATACACCAAGATTCTTTTTTTTATTAGCCAATAAAATCAACATACATTTGTATTAAGGTCATTAAATCAGAAAAACAAGATAGAATGAGAGGGATCAATACATACTTTTCGTCGCCCTATACTTTTAACATATTTCACAAAAATATAAATCATGTCAGAGACCAAACATTCAATATAATTATAATCTTTAAAAGAAAAAAAGGAGAACAGAGGAAGAAATCAAATATAAATCGGGGCATGTTAACATGTGGGTTAGGAAAGATAGGACTTATTGCAGGTACTCTTCTAACGCCCCCCATATCTTAATACCTAACCTGCGTTTCTGTGGTCCCTTAAGAGCGTAAAGACTATATTCTAGGTTACATATGGAATAAAGTCTGCCCCTCCACATTTCAAAGGATGGTGGCTCTTTCTCCCTCCATAATGACGCTATACATAATCTAGCCACAGCTATGAATATAAAATACCTAAATTTGTACATACCCTGTGTGGCTAATGATTCTTCCAATACTCCCAACATCATCCCAGTAGATGTAATCCCAATCCGCACCCCTGTCCCCTCTGTCAAAAAAATCTCCATTTTATTTATAAATTGTCTCAGGTCTGGACATTCAAAAAACATATGAAGGCTATCAGCTTGGTCTGTCCCACAGCGCGTACATTTACCTTCATTTTGACCCCCCCCCCACCGTGCAATTTTGGCAGGAGTATAATACAAATTAAATATAGTTTTATAATGTTGCGACTTAAGACTAGAGGAAACCAAGAGCTTTTCCGACAGTGCTATTGACTGTTGTAGAACATTCCCTGCCTGATTTAATCTATTATTCCATTTGAGATTCTGTATTTCAAGATCATCCCCTTGCAATTCCATAAGATTCTGGTATAAGATGCCAATCCTCCCATGCTTCCTGATTGTCTCCAACAAGTTACTTTTTTTTAGCCAAATTCAATACATCTACTCTCTTTTGTAAATAATCGCGAATTTGTAGATATTTGGAAAAATCAGTTTTGGGGAGATCATACTTCGATATTAGCGAGGAATAAGTCTTGATACCACTGAAGTCAATTAAATCCCCCAAAGTCATAAGTCCTTTCCGTCTCCATCTAGCCATAACATTATCAGAGAAGATAAGGGGAGGTGGTGCTAAAGATGAGGTGAGTGTATAAAAATTAAGTTTACCAAGCTTCAAATATTTTCGAACCTGTATCCATACTTTGTAGACGGCTTGAAGCACCTTGAATCGAGTTTTTTTTATAATAGCTGGGCTCCAAATTTAAGAAAAGATTCCTCTCTGTTTTTGAGCCCAGCAACATCTGAAAAATATTCGGAAACTCTTCTACCTTTCCCTTTCCCTCTCCTTCCCAAACCAACAGAATGCCCATTTGTTGCAACATACACACCCAATAATAAAACAAAAAATTCGGAACAGCCCACCCCCCTCGGGATCGAGGCAGGGTCATATACCTCATTGCTCGCCGAGGTTTACCTTGCGCCCACAGGAAGCTACCACAGATAGATTGTAATTTTTGAAGTTGCTTCACCGTAAATTCCAAGGGGACACACCTAAAATAATACAGCACTTTGGGCAAGATATCCATTTTTAGAACATTACATCTCCCAACTATGGATAAATGTAGGCCTTCCATTCTATCCAAGTCTTTTTTTATTTTCCGCACTAACGGCTCCCAATTAGATAATACCATTTTGTCCAAACACGCATTAATGCGGATCCCCAAATATGTGGCCTCCTCTGTAACCCTGGAGTCGTTAAAACATACTTGCTCAGTGCAGATTATTTGCGTTTTTGTTATATTTAATTTAAATCTAGATCTTTCCCCATATTCAGCCGCTAATTGTTCAATCTCTTTCACGGTTTTGATTGGATCCGGTGAAATAACCGCAATATCATCTGCGTATGCTAGTATAGTAACCTCCAGCCCGGGTCTCGCCAACAGACTATTTAGCCTATGTTCCAGTAAATTCAATAAAGGATTAATATATAGGGCAAATAATAAAGGGGAACAGGGACACCCTTGTCGGGTACCTCTTAATATTGTGACAAAGTTAGACTCCAGCCCCAGCGCACATATTTTTGCCTTGGGTGAGTGGTACATAGTCTGTAGAGCTTGTATAAAACCAAATCCAAAACCTTGCCATCGCATCGTTGCCCATAAAAACTCCCAAGAGACACGGTCAAACGCTTTCTCCGCATCGAGTAGCACCACACCGCACGGAGCTTTCCGTACATTAGCGGCATCCAGCGTGGTGACTACCCGGCTGACGTGATTGACCGTGCCTCTTCCTGGAATAAAGCCATGCTGTCGAACAGAGACCATGGGAGTTAATACTCGAGAGAGTCGCGTTGCCAACATTTTTTCATACATCTTCCCATCGCAGTTTAAAAGCGAAATGGGTCGATACGATCCCGGCAGCAAAGATGACTTGTCTTTTTTTTTTTTAAAATAGCTATACTTGCTTCGTCCCATGACGCTGGGGCATGCCCTTTCTGAGCCTCTCGAAGAACCGTAAGCATGTCTATTTGTAACTCAGTTAGAAATTTCTTATAGAATTCAAGCGGGAGCTTATCAGGCCCGGCAGCATTCCCTGTTGCTAGTGATCTGACCGCCTCTTCTAATTCTTCCAGGGTTATAGGTTCTTCTAAATGTGCACTGTCAGTCACACTTAGGGGCCGATTCCGATCTCGGCCGGTAGGGCTCCGAATAGGATTCGGCTTTACCGGATCCGATTCGGAGCCCTGTTTCCCGACCGAACCGTACGCGGGTCCGGCCGAGCGAGTACGATGCGACTCGCCGACCGACTCGTCCGGGCGACCCGACCGCTCCGACCGACTCGTACCCCGGATCGTACCGCTCCGACCGACTCGGTCGGACACGATTCGCACCGCGCAATGGAGACGTTTTCCGGCCGGGTAAGTACGATGCGCACCTCGACCGCTCCGACCGACTCGCGCCGTCCGACTCGAACTCGCTGTCGGAGCCGTACTTTGGGGGTCCGTGTCGGACCCCCTGTACGCGTACCCGTGCGAGGCGCACACAGGGGGGACCCATGGGTCCCCCCTACCTGTGCGTGTACGCCGCGGGCGCTTCGCGGCGTACTCGCTGTAGGGGGCGCCTTGTCCGCCTCGCACCCATTGAGGCAATGGGAGCCCGCGTACGCGTTGTACGACCGGCTCCCATTGAGTTCAATGGGAGTCCGACCGACTCGTGTCCGGTGGCATACGCATGCATCGGACTCGTTCGGTCGGACTGCACGGGTCCGATTCGGTCGGAAATCTCTCCGGGTCCGGCTCGGTCGGAGAGATTTCCGGCCCGAATCGGAATCGACCCCTCAATATCTTCCTGTGAGGGTCCTTATAAAATTCTGTAGATATATCTTGATTTGTATACTCTTCTGTATATAATCCCTCATAAAAAGCTCGAAAAACTTCTAAGATCTCTGCCGGTGTTTCTACCGTTTTTCCGTTAGCATCTTTAATTGCAGTAATGACATCTTTCATCTCTCTGCTCCTGATTTTCTTAGCCAGGCACTTTCCTGTCATCTCCCCATACTCCTAGCACTCCCTTCTAAATGTTTGATATTTACTAGCATTATCTTTAGCCCATTTCTCATTTATCTTAGCCTTACATCGTGCTACCTCGGTTTGTACCTGAGAACTATCCAACTTCTCCCTTACAGTGTGTATTAACGCATATTCTGCTTGTTTAAGGTTATCGTACAATCCCTGAATAAGCTGTGTCTGCTGTTTTTGAGCGTACAGTCCGAAACTCAGAATTTCCCCTCTGTGTGCGGACTTTAACTCGTCCCACATAATACAACTATTCGTTGAGTTCCGATTTATAACAAGAAATTCTTTCAACCATTGTCGTATATGACTAACAAACTGATCGTTTAACAATAGTTTTTGATCAAAAGAGAAGTTCCCCCGGGTTCGAACCACTCCTAGCATTTTAATCGTTAATAATAATAATGGATTATGATCCGAAGTAATTCTTGGAAAAACCTGTATTTGTGCTTCCGATAAGAGTGTTTTAGTAACCAAAAAATAATTGAGTCTTGCTAGCTTCTGATATGGGCAAGAAAAATGAGTGTAACCAGGATCTGAATGGTTTAATCTAGGCCAGGCATCATCCAACCCATGCTCATATATGATTTGCTGTAATGCCTTATAAACCTTGGGTTTTCGACCAATATATTTTTCTCCAAAGGGGCCCTTAATAATTTCTTCCAACTGAATATTAAGATCCCCACATAGTATCAGAGGAGATACCCAAGAAGCTAATTCAGTATTCAGGTAATCTAGTATCTGAGCTTTGTCATGATTGGATCCATATACCGAACATATTGTAAGCTTTTTATTAGCTACAACACATTCAACAATTACCCAGCGCCCATATTTATCCGCCAAATATTTCCCTACCATTAAATTGCTTCTTTTAGCCAAGATGGCCACCCCCCTGGTTGTAGTCCCTTGCGAAGTACAAGCCAATAACTCATACCCTAGCTCTGTAAGTACCTTATATTTAGCCCAAGGAATATGGGTCCTGCGCTACCCTTTGTCGTTTAGTCCTCTCATTGAGGCCCCGGACATTAAATGAACATATCGAAAACGTGCTCAGCATTGACTTTCTTCATATTTAAAAAAACACCACCCTCTCTCCCAACATACCAAATCACTTCTTCTCATTTGCATAAACTCATTTATTGGCTTTTTTACCCCAATTTTGAATCCCTGTGCCCCTCCGGCAGCCACCCGCCCCCCTGCTACCCCACCCTTCCCCACCCCCTTGTCTCTTCTGCTTGCAGAGACTCCCCCTGCCCACCCAACCATGGAGGCTGCAAGACCCATAAGTCTTGGGTGATGGAGAACCCTGTCCCAACACTGACCGCCCCTTCCCGCAATTCCCCCACCGATGTGCTAATAAATCAGTACTCAGCAAGTAATTACAGAAAAATAAAATAAAAAAAAAGGATGAAAAGCATAGTCCAAGACCTGTACTTATGCGAATACTTAAAGTTTTTTTCACATACTACAAGTACATGCTATGAATACATAATTAAAGATACCTTCTATTGTAATTTCAAACTTAGGGTATAATATTCTGGAGATACTCTTTAGCCTTCGTTACAGATGTGAAAAACCTAGTACTATCCTTGTATATGACCTTAAGTTTGTCAGGATTCAGTAGAAATACTTGGGCACCTTTGACCTGAAATGGGGAAATTAACTGCCGAAGCTGCCACCTCTTTTCCACTGTTTGGTGACAATAATCAGGGCGCACAAAGAATTCAAACCCATTCCCCCTTCTCTTCCTATCTGGCCTAGCAAGATCATACAGAGCCTGCCTAGATAAAAAGTTAGATAGAGCAATGAGGTTTACTCGCCTCATGATTAGTCTTTTGCCGAAAAGGGAACCAATGGGCCCGTTGCACCTCATTGTCCCATGCCCACTGTCAGCTCCGGAAAGGCTTCTGTAAGAAGCCCTACCACAAATTTCCGTGGGTCGGACCCCTCGATGCCTTCAGGGATTCCTAGAATTCTTAAGTTATTTCGGCGGAGTCTATTTCCATGTTTTCGAGTTTCCAGGGCATGTCACTGCGCTGTGCTGTTAAGTCCTCTGTTACTGCCTTCTGGGCGGTCATTTGATCCTCAAGAGTGGAGATCCTGTTCTCAGCTTCTGTTATCCGCTCAGCGAATTCAGAGCAAGACTTGGCCACCCGTCGAAGTGAATTTTGTAACTTTCGGCACGCCCCCTGCGTTTTCTGGCTCTTAGCACGAGTTTCCTCTCTGTGTGAAATTATTGTCTCATAGATGACAGCCAAAGAGATTTCTTCCGTGCAGCACGAGTTATGTTGATCTTGTCGCAACCCCTCAGATGACACAGGTTGTATCTGACTAGTTAGGGACGCTGCCCCATCCTCCTCTCCGAGTATTGCTGTTGTTTTTTTTTTCCTTATTGTGTCCAAGCAAGGCGTCCTAGTCCAATCCCCCGGGGTCTCATCTTGATGTATGCTGCTAGTCTCACTCCATTGCCCACCTGGGAAGCCGAACGGACCATCGGATAGCTGTACAGATTCATCCCCAGACGAGTTAGAATGATCAGAAAGTGAAAAAAAAGGTTCACCCAGGTCCATTTCAGGCAGATCATGGGATTTGCTCTGATCTACCTGTTTGCTCATAGGCTGCATATCACAGGCTCTTTCAACCATCTCTGGATTGCCACCATCTATTCCTGCCACATTTGTACTGTTTTCTGTCCCCTCCAAAATAAAATTAGCAGTAATTTCCACTCTTGGCCAATCATGGACCTCTGGGGCATGGATAACAGGGTCGACATCCCCCTGTCCTCCTTGCCTGTTTGTTTACTGCTGCCTGCCCGTTACAGTCACAGGGCTCTGCACCCCCCCTGCTCACCTCGTCCTGGTGTGCATCTACAACTGCCTCCTTCGTCACAGTCCCCTCTGAGTTGCAGTTCTTGCCTTTCATGCCAGTGACAAAAATAGCAGGCGTAACTTTCTTTCCTGGCCCCATAAATCGATTATTCCCGGGCTGTGGGCTACTTCCTGGGACTGCTGTAACGGCTCCCTGACGTTTTTCTTGGGCGCTTTCTGTCAGCTTCGACGAAGTTGCAGCGGCGTCTCCACCGCGTTGCTCGACTCCTCGGGCACCTTTAGGAGGCATCTCCGCTCCCACAGCCCCACGCCAGCTCCCCGAGACAGCGCACGGAGCTCCTTGTGATAGGGACCACAGCAAGCGCAAAAGCGGAATCCGTGGACCAAACAACGCCGAACACCGGTGAATATGCTCCAAAGCATCAGAGATCTTCGCGCGGTTTTCTCTATTCAAAATTGCTCTCCATTAACCCCTTCGCTGCTAGGCCTTTTCCCCCCCTGTGCTAAGCCTTTTTTTGGCTATTTGGGGTAGTGCGCGCTTAGGCCCCTGTAACTTTTTGACCACATAAGGTATCCACTCCAAATTTGCGTCCTTTTTTTCTAACATCATGGGGATTGTAAAGGTACCCAGGGTTTGTGGATTCCCCTGGAGGGGACCCAGAAATTAGCCAAAATACAGCAAAATCTTGTTTTTTTTGGGAAAAATGCGAAAAAAGGGCTACAGATGAAAGCGTCTGGTTTTTTCCCTGCAAATGGCATCAAAAAAGGGGTTGTGGTGCTGAAATCAACATCTTCCCAGCTTTCAGGGACAAGCAGACTTTTGTCAGAAAACCAACTTTTTTTACACAGTTTTGGCATTTTTCTGGGACATTGCCTATTTTTGCGCTTTCAACCTCCTTCCAGTTAATGGTAGAAATGGGTATGAAACCAATAATGGATCCTGGAAAGCCATACATTTCTGAAAAGTAGACAGAATTCTGAATTCAGCAAGGGGTCATTTGTGTAGATCCTTAAAGTTTTCCTTATAGAAACTAACAGTTAAATAAAGGAAAAATTGAAAATTAGTTGAAAAAAACAGCCATTTGTGTCAACGTTTTTACCTATAACTTCTTCTAATTATGACAGCTATTTGAAAGTAATATACCGTTATATCCGCTGGACCTTTCTGGTTGTGGGGATATATAGGACTTGTAGGTTCACCAAGAACCCAACGAACCCAGAGCCAATAACTGAGCAGCATCTTGCAATGGTTTTTTATTATGTACCGGGTATATAGCAATTATTTTGGGAAAATGTATACATGGAAAAATTGTTATGAAAGACACCTATGTATTTATGAAATGGGAACAAAATGTAGATTTTAGAAACAGTAGATATTTGCACATTTCCGAAATTGGGAGTACCCATACTAGCATGAGAATTATAGGTCATTTTTCAAAATGACTTATTTTTTACACATTGTCTTTCATTTGGAAGGCAGAAATGCATCGAAAGTCAATAGGTAATAACAGTTGCTCTACAATTCTGTGTTACCCTAAGTCTCCCGATAAAAATGGTACCTCACTTGTGTGGGTAGGCCTAGTGCCCGCGACAGGAAGCAGCGCAAAACGCAACGTGGACGCACCACATTTTCACAGTGAAAAATGACCCTTTTTTTGCAAAGTGCCTAGCTGTAGTTTTTGAACCCTAGCTCTGCCGGCACTTAGGGAAACCTAGCAAACCTATACATTTTTGAAAAGTAGACACCCAGGGGAATCCAGGATGGGGTGACTTGACTGGCTCTCACCAGGTTCTGTTACCCAGAATCCCTTGCAAACCTAAAACATTGGCAACTTTTCTGTGGTGGAAAGTTCTGGAATCTGTGTGGATCAACAAAATTCCACCCACCCCGCGTTCCCCAAGGTCTTCCGAAAAAATGGTGCCTTACTCGGGTGGGAGGCCCAAGTACCCGCGACAGGCAAGGGCCCACAACGTATTGAGGCGACATCAAAATTGCCTATCACAAAATGTTTTGGGCCCTTGCCTGTCGCGGGTATTTGGGCCTCCCACCCGAGTGAGGCACCATTTTTATCGGGAGACCTGGGGAACGCTGGGTGGTAGGAAATTTGTGTCAGCCCCGTGATGCCACAACTTTACCACACAAAAATGTGTGAAAAAGTGATTTTTTCAGCCAAATTTCAGGTTTGCAGGGGATTCTGGGTAAGAAAACGTTGGTGGATCCACGCAAGCCATACCTCCCTGAATCCCCCGGGTGTCTGCTTTTCAGAAATGTGTGGGTTTGGTAGGTTTCCCTATGTGGCCGCTGAGCCCGGGCCAAAAAGTCATGGGACCCCCATTGCAAAACCAGGTCGTTTTGTGATAGGCAATTTTGATGTCGCCTCAATACGTTTTGGGCCCTTGCCTGTCACGCGTACTTGGACCTCCCACCCGAGTGATGCATCATTTTTATCAGGAGACCTGGGTGAACGCTGGGTGGTAGGAAATTTGTGTCAGCCCGGTGATGCCACAACTTTCCCACACAAAAATGTGTGAAAAAAGTGAATTTTTTCAGCTAAATTTCAGGTTTGCAAGGGATTCTGGGTAGGAAAACGTTGGGCGACCCACGCAAGCCATCAATCAATCAATCAATCAATCACGGCATTTATAGAGCGCGCTACTCACCCGGGAGGGTCTCAAGGCGCTGGGGGAGGGGGTAAGTTACTGCTCGAACAGCCAGGTCTTGAGCTGCTTCCTGAAGGAGAGATGGTCCTGGGTTCGCCGAAGGTGAGTGGGGAGGGAGTTCCAGGTCTTGGCTGCCAGGTAGGAGAAGGATCTTCCTCCGGCGGTGGTTCTGCGGATGCGTGGTACGGTGGCGAGGGCGTGGCTGGTTGATCGTAGCTGGCGTGTGGGCGTGTAGAAGGTCATGCGGTCGTTGAGGTACTTTGGGCCCAGGTCGTGGAGGGCCTTGTGTGCGTGGGTGAGGAGTCTGAACGTGATTCTCTTGCTGACGGGGAGCCAGTGCAGGTCTTTCAGGTGTCCGGTGATGTGGCTGTGTCGGGGGATGTCCAGGATGAGTCGTGCGGAGGCGTTCTGGATGCGCTGGAGTCTTTTTTGAAGTTTGGCTGTGGCTCCGGCGTAGAGGGTGTTCCCATAGTCCAGTCGGCTGGTGACGAGTGCCTGGGTGACGGTCTTCCTGGTTTCAGTGGGGATCCATCTGAAGATCTTGCGGAGCATGCGCAGGGTGTTGAAGCATGAAGATGAGACGGCGTTGACTTGTCTGGTCATCGACAGGGAGGAGTCCAGGATGAAGCCCAGGTTGCGTGCGTGGTCCGTTGGCTTGGGCGCGGTGCCCAGGGCCGGGGGCCACCAGGAGTCGTCCCAGGCGGAGGGTGATGAGCCCAGGATGAGGACTTCCGTCTTGTCTGAGTTCAGTTTAAGGCGGCTGTTCCTCATCCAGTCGGCGACGTCTCTCATCCCGTCGTGTAGGTTGGCTCTGGCGGTGGTGGGGTCGTTGGTGAGGGAGAGGATCAGCTGGGTGTCGTCGGCGTAGGAGATGATGTTGAGGTTGTGTTGGCGTGCGATGGCTGCGAGGGGGCTCATGTAGACGTTGAAGAGGGTTGGGCTGAGTGAAGATCCTTGTGGAACGCCGCAGATGACTTCGGTGGCTTCGGATCTGAACGGGGGAGGCGGACTCTCTGGGTTCTTCCGGCGAGGAACGAGATGATCCATTCCAGTGCTTTCTCTCGGATTCCGATGTTGCTGAGGCGCTTCACTAGGGTGCGGTGGCAGACGGTGTCGAACGCCGCGGAGAGGTCCAAGAGGATGAGGGCAGCTGTTTCCCCGTTGTCGGTTAGGGTTCTGATGTCGTCGGTGGCTGCGATAAGGGCGGTCTCGGTGCTGTGGTTGGCCCGAAACCCGGACTGCGAGGGGTCGAGGGATCCATTCGTCTCGAGGAAGGCGGCAAGCTGTCTGTTGACGGTCTTCTCGATGACTTTGGCCGGAAACGGAAGGAGCGAGATGGGACGGTAGTTCTTGAGGTCGGTGGGGTCCGCCGTTGGTTTCTTCAGGAGGGCGGTAAGCTCGGCGTGCTTCCAGCTCTCCGGGAAGGTGGCGGTGTGGAAGGAGGAGTTGATGATGTCCCGGAGATGGGGTGCGATGGTGGCGTCGGCTTTGTTGAAGACGTGGTGTGGGCAGGGGTCGGTTGGTGATCCGGAGTGGATGGAGTTCATCGTGCGGGTGGTGTCTTCGGTGCTGATCGGGGTCCAGTTGCAGAGGGTGGTGGTGGCGGGCGTTGGTTCGGCGGTAGGGTGCGTGGTTTGTGCGTCGAAGCTGTTATGTATGTCGGTGATCTTGCGGTGGAAGAACGCGGAGAGTGAGTTGCAGAGGTCTTGCGAGGGGGTGATGTCGTTGTTTCCGGCGCTGGGGTTGGAGAACTCTTTGACGATGCTGAAAAGTTCCTTGCCGTCATGGGCGTTGTTGTCCAGTCGTTCTTTGAGTGCCGACTTCTTGGAGGCACGGATCAGCTGGTGGTGTTTGCGGGTGGCGTGCTTGAGGGCGGTCCTGTTGTCTGTGGTCTGGTCGAGTCGCCAGGTTTTCTCGAGAGTGCGGCAGTTCTTCTTGGATTCCTTGAGTTCGTTGGTGAACCAAGGGGTTTTCTTGCTTCCGGGTCTGCTGGGAGGGTTTTTTTGTGGTGCGAGGTCGTCGGGCGCAGGCGGTCAGCCACTTGGCGAGGTTGCTGGCTGCTTCGTTTGGGTCCGTTGTGTTGGTGGGTGTGTTCTGGCTGAGGGAGGCGGTGAGCTGCTCGGCGGTGATCTTGCTCCAGCTCCGGCGGGGAGCCTGTTGCGGGTGGTGGTGGGTCGCAGTCTTTCTGAAGCTGAAGTGGACGCAGCTGTGGTCGGTCCAGTGGAGTCCGGTGGCGTGGCTGAAGGAGATGTGCTTGCTGGACGAGAAGACGGGGTCAAGCGTGTGGCCGGCGTAGTGGGTGGGCGTGTTCACCAGTTGCTTGAGTCCGAGGTTGGCGAGGTTGTCCAGCAGGGCGGTGGTGTTTCTGTCGTTGTTGTTCTCCAGGTGGAAGTTGAGGTCCCCTAGGAGGATGTAGTCGGCGGAGGGCATGGCGTGCGGGCTGATGAAGTCTGCGATGTCTTCGCTGAATAGTGTACGTGGTCCCGGGGGTCTGTAGATGAGGGTGCCTCGGAGGGTGGTCTTGGGGTCAGTGTGTATCTGGAAGTGTAGGTGTTCGGCGGCGGTGAAGGTCTCGTCGGAGTTAGTCGAGATGCGGATGGTGTTCTTGTGTACGATGGCGATGCCTCCTCCCGTCTGGTTGACGCGGTCCCTCCGGGTGATCTTGTATCCGTCCGGGATGGCTATGGCGATGTCGGGCGCTGAGGAGGCGTTCATCCAGGTTTCGGTGAGGAAGGCGATGTCCGGTGCTGTTGCGTCGAGCAGGTCCCAGAGTTCCACGGCGTGCCTGTGGACGGAGCGGGTGTTCAGCAGGATGCATTTCAGGTGGTTGCTGCTGGTGCTCGACTTGGCGGAGGTGGTGCACGTCCGGGGGCAGGTGAATCGGCAGGTTTGGCAGGTGAAGGGTCCGTGGGTGCGTCTCGGTGAGGCTCGGTAGCAGGCAGGGTTCCGGCCGGCATTGAGTGCGGTGAGTGTGGCGGCGTCGTAGGTCCGTCGAGTGGTGTTGCATCGGTGGGATCCAGGGGTTCTGGCGCTGGGCGCGGTCCAGTCGCGGACGGGCGCAGACGGGCTTGCCTTAGGCGCGCCTTCGGCGCGCCAGCGGCGCGCCAGCGGCGCGGCCGCGCAGCGGCCGCCATTTATGGGGAGGTGGGAGGGAGGAGCAGCTGGGAGGCGGGAGGCAGGGGCAGCGAATGGGCAGTCAGGGGGGCGGGGCCGCAGGGGACGCAGCGGCGGGAATGGCGAGAGGCAGCGGGGGCACAGAAAGGAAATGGGGGGAAAGGCAGACAAAATCACGGGCACAACGACAATGGGGCAGCGAGGGGCACAGAAGGAAAAAGGGGAGAAAGGCAGACAAAATCACGGGCACAACGACAATGGGGCAGCGAGGGGCACAGAAGGAAAAAGGGGAGAAAGGCAGACAAAATCACGGGCACAACGACAATGGGGCAGCGAGGGGCACAGAAGGAAAAAGGGGAGAAAGGCAGACAAAATCACGGGCACAACGACAATGGGGCAGCGAGGGGCACAGAAGGAAAAAGGGGAGAAAGGCAGACAAAATCACGGGCACAACGACAATGGGGCAGCGAGGGGCACAGAAGGAAAAAGGGGAGAAAGGCAGACAAAATCACGGGCACAACGACAATGGGGCAGCGAGGGGCACAGAAGGAAAAAGGCAGACAAAATCACGGGCACAACGACAATGGGGCAGCGAGGGGCACAGAAGGAAAAAGGGGAGAAAGGCAGACAAAATCACGGGCACAACGACAATGGGGCAGCGAGGGGCACAGAAGGAAAAAAGGGGAGAAAGGCAGACAAAATCACGGGCACAACGACAATGGGGCAGCGAGGGGCACAGAAGGAAAAAGGGGAGAAAGGCAGACAAAATCACGGGCACAACGACAATGGGGCAGCGAGGGGCACAGAAGGAAAAAGGGGAGAAAGGCAGACAAAATCACGGGCACAACGACAATGGGGCAGCGAGGGGCACAGAACGAAAAAGGGAGAAAAGCAGACAAAATCACGGGCACAACAACAATGGGGCAGCGAGGGGCACAGAAGGAAAAAGGGGAGAAAGGCAGACAAAATCACGGGCACGACAATGGGGCAGCGAGGGCACAGAAGGAAAAAGGGGAGAAAGGCAGACAAAATCACGGGCACAACGACAATGGGGCAGCGAGGGGCACAGAAGGAAAAGGGGAGAAAAGCAGACAAAATCACGGGCACAACGACAATGGGGCAGCGAGGGGCACAGAAGGAAAAAGGGGAGAAAGGCAGACAAAATCACGGGCACAACGACAATGGGGCAGCGAGGGGCACAGAAGAAAAAAGGGGAGAAAGGCAGACAAAATCACGGGCACGACAATGGGGCAGCGAGGGGCACAGAAGGAAAAGGGGAGAAAGGCAGACAAAATCACGGGCACAACGACAATGGGGCAGCGAGGGGCACATAAAG
The DNA here is from genome assembly GCA_963921515.1 of Calotriton arnoldi. Classification (NCBI taxonomy): domain Eukaryota; kingdom Metazoa; phylum Chordata; class Amphibia; order Caudata; family Salamandridae; genus Calotriton; species Calotriton arnoldi. The sequence goes on from CAWUFW010005139.1 coordinate 211,906, forward strand.
GAAAATGGGGAGACAAGCAGACAAAATCACGGGCACAATGACAATGGGGCAGCGAGGGGCACAGAAAGGAAAATGGGGAGACAAGCAGCAAATACGGGCACCGGGCCACAAGCGGAGGGCGATCTTACCTGCAGAAGCAGCGGGCAGACAACACAGGCGGAGCTGTGTGGTGGGGGAGCGACCTACCTGGCAAGGTCAAGGGTCAAGCCATACCTCGCTGGACTCCCCCGAGTGTCTAGTTTTCATAAATGTGTGGGTTTGGTAGGTTTCCTAAGATGGCCGCCGAGCCCAGGGCCAAAAACCTCACTGGTGTGGGTGGTTCAAGTACCCGCAACAGGCAAGGGCCCAAAACGTATTGAGGAGACATCAAAATGATCTATCACAAAACAAGCTGGTTTTGCAAGGGGAGTCACCTGGGTTTTTGGCCCCGGGCTCGGCGGCCATCTTGGGAAACCTACCAAACCCACACATTTCTGAAAACTAGACACCCAGGGGAGTCCAGCGAGGTATGGCTTGCGTGGATCCCCCAACGTTTTCCTACCCAGAATGCCCTGCAAACCTCAAATTTAGCTGGAAAAAAATCACTTTTTTCTCAAATTTCTGTGTGGGAAAGTTCTGGAATCTACGTGGATCCATAAATTTCCTCCCACCCAGCGTTCCCCCGGGTCTCCTGATAAAAATGATACCTCACTCGCATGGGTGGGTCAAGTACCCGCGACAGAAAAGGGCCCAAAACCCTCTTGAGGCGACATCAAAATTACCCATCACAAAACAACCTGGTTTTGCAAGAGGGGTCACCTGGGTTTTTGTCCCCGGACTCGGCAGCCATCTTGGGAAACTACCAAACCCAAACATTTCTGAAAGCTAGCCACCCGGGGGAGTCCAGCGAGGTATGGCTTGCGTGGGTCCCACAACGTTTTCCTACCCAGAATCCCCTGCAAACCTCAAATTTAGCTGAAAAAATCACTTTTTCCATACATTTTTGCGTGGGATCACCGTGCCGGAACAAATGTCCTACCACCCAGCGTTCCCCTTGTTCTCCCGAGTAAAATGATACCTCACTTGTGTGGGTGGGCCAAAGGCCTGTGACTGGGAAGAGCACAAAACATAGGGATTTTGGGTATAGCACCAAGCATTCTAAGCGCTACATTTTTTTAAAAATACGTTTTTAGCCAGTTCTGCTTTGGACACCCACACAAGTGAGGTATCATTTTACTCGGGGGGAACAAGGGCAACGCTGGGTGGTAGGACATTTGTGCTAGCACGGTGATTCCACGCAAAAATATGTGGAAATATTTTTTTTCAGCTAAATTTGAGGGTTGCAGGGATTCTGGGTAGGGAAACGTTGGGGGATCCACGCAAGCCATACCTCATTGGACTCCCCAGGGTGTCTAGTTTTCAGAAACGTGTGGGATTGGTAGGTTTCCCTAGATGGCGGCGAGCCCGGGGCCAAAAACCAGGTGCCCCCCTCCAAAACCAGTTAGTTTTGTTATAGGTAATTTTGAAGTCTCCACAATACGATTTGGGCCATTTCCTGTTTCAGCCACTATGCCTACCCACACAAGTGAGGTACCATTTTATCGGGAGCCCTGGGGGAACAAAGGGTGGTAGGAAATTTGTGGATCCACGCAGATTCCAGAACTTTCCCACACAGAAATTTGAGTAAAAAGTGATTTTTTCAGCTAAATTTGAGGTTTGCAGGGCATTCTGGGTAGGAAAACGTTTGGGGACCCATGCAAGCCATACCTCGCTGGACTCCCCCGGGTGTCTAGTTTTCAGAAATGTGTGGGTTTGGTAGGTTCCCAAGATGGCCGCTGAGCCCGTGGCCAAAAACCCAGGTGACCCCCCTTGCAAAACCAGGTTGTTTTGTGGTAGGTAATTTTGATGTCTCCTCAATACATTTTGGGCCCTTGCCTGTCGCGGGTACTGGACCCACCCACGCGAGTGAGGTATCATTTTTATCGGGAGACCTGGGGGAAAGCTGGGTGGTAGGAAATTTGTGGATCCACGTAGATTCCAGAACTTTCCCACACAGAAATGTGAGAAAAACTTGATTTTTTCAGCTAAATTTGAGGTTTGCAGGGGATTCTGGGTAAGAAAATTTTGGAGGACCCACGCAAGCCATACCTCGCTGGACTCCTCCGGGTGTCTAGTTTTCAGAAATGTGTGGGTTGGGTAGGTTTCCCTAGATGGCCGTCGAGCCCGGGGCCAAAAACTCATGGGACCCCCCCTTGCAAAACCAGGTTGGTTTGTGATGGGTAATTTTGATGTCGCCTCAATAGGTTTTGGGCCCTTGCCTGTCGCGGGTACTTAACCCATCCACACAAGTGAGGTACCATTTTTCACGGAAGACTTTGGGGGACGCGGGGTGGGTGGAATTTTGTACATCCACGCAGATTCCAGAACTTTCCACCACAGAAATGTGAGGAAAATATGTTTTTTTGGACATATTTTTAGGTTTGCAAGGGATTCTGGGTAACAGATCCTGGTGAGAGCCAGTCAAGTCACCCCATCCTGGATTCCCCTGGGTGTCTAGTTTTCAAAAATGTATAGGTATGCTAGGTTTCCCTAGGTGCTGGCAGTGTTAGGGTTCAAAATCTACAGCTAGGCACTTTGCAAAAATAGGGTCCGTTTTCACTGTGAAAATGTGGTGTCCACGTTGCGTTTGGGCCGTTTCCTGTCGCGAGCACTAGGCCTACCCACACATGTGAGGTGCCATTTTTCTCGGAAGACTTTGGGGAACGCGGGATGGGTGGAAATTTGTGGATCCACGCAGATTCCAGAACTTTCCACCACAGAAATGTGAGGAAAATGTGTTTTTTTTTTTTACAAATGTTTCGGTTTGCAAGGGATTCTGGGTAACAGAACCTGGTGAAAGCCAGTCAAGTCACCCCATCCTGGATTCCCCTGGGTATCAAGTTTTCAAAAATGTATAGGTTTGCTATGTTTCCCTTGGTGCCGGCAGAGCTAGGAACCAAATTCAACAGGTAGGCACATTCCGAAAAAAAGTCAGTGCCTAGTGATCTTTCTGCCGCCCTGGGGAGGGGGGAAATCAGGGGCTATTGCCCCGATATGCCCCCGAGGGTGGCAGAAAGACTGTGGCTATTCTTTTGGGGGGTCGGGGGCATTGGGATTCCCATTCTGGTCAGACCCCACCCCTGCGTATAAAAAAGCCAGCATAATCGCTGGCACATAGTGGGCTTTCTGCCCCCCGGGGGGCAGATCAGGGGCTACTGCCCCCATCTGCCTCCTGGGAGGGGCAGAAAGACAGTGGCATCTTTTTTGGGGTGGGTGGGGGCATTGCCATGTCCATTCTTGGCAGCCCCCACCCCGAACTTTGCAAAAAAAAAAATCCCTGGTGGGTAGTGGGCTTTCTGCCCCCTTGGGGGGTGCAGATAAGGTGCTATTGCCCCATCTGCCTCCCGGGGGGGGGGCAGAAAGACTGTAGCATTTTTTTTGGGGTGGGGGCATTGACATGCCCATTCTGGGCAGCCCCCACCCCTACCTATATCAAAAAAAAAATCCCTGGCGCTTACTGGGCTTTCTGCCCCCTCCCCGGGGGGGGCAGATCAGGGGCTATTGCCCCCATCTGCCTCCTGGGGGGGCAGAAAGTCTTTTTTTTTTCTTTGGGGGGTAGGGTGGGGGCATGTGCATGCCCATTCTGGGCAGCCCCCACACCGGGCCTATAAAAAAAATAATCCCTGGCATCTAGGGTGTTTCTGAACCCCCGGGGGGGCAGAAAGACTGGAATTTCATGGGGGGAGGGGTGGGGGCATTGGCATGCCCATCTTGGGCAACCCCCACCCCTAAATTTATTGAGGGGAAAAAAAACCCTGGTGTCTAGTGGGCTTTCTGCCCCCCAGGAGGGGCAGAAAGACTGTACCTTTGCGCGGGGGTGGGTGCATTGGCACGCCCATATTGGGCAGCCCCTACCCCAAATTATAATAATAAAAAAAATCCCTGGTATCTAGTGGCCTTTCTGCCCCCCCTGGCGGGGCAGATTGGGGGCTACTGCCCCCATCTGCCCCCCAGGAGGGGCAGAAAGACTGTACCTTTGCGGCGGGGGGGTATTGGCATGCCCATATTGGGCAGCCCCCACCCCTAACTATAATTTTTTTAAAAATCCCTGGTATCTAGTGGGCTTTCTGCCCCCCCGGGGGGGCAGATTGGGGGCTACTGCCCAGAAAGACTAGTTTTGTGGCCGGGGTGGGGGCATCGGCATGCCCGTTTTGGGCAGCCCCCACCCCTAATAAATATCACATTAAAAAATCCCTGGTGTCTAGTGGGCTTTCTACCCCCCCCCCGGGGGGGCAGATTGGGGGCTACTGCCCCCATCTACCACCCAGGGGGGGCAGAAAGACTAATCATGCCAATTTTTATGTGGGGAGCAAAGGCCTTTGCCCAAGGGGCCGCTCCCCCCTCCCTGGTGCCTAGTGGGTGGATCCCTGCTTGGGGATCGCCCTCCTGGGGCGATCCCCAAGCAGGGATCCACTAGGGAGGGGTACCATTGGAAAGGGGAGATTCTCCCCTTTCCAACGATACCTCTCCTGAGTTTCTACGTGCTCGGGGGGCTGAGATAGCCCCGAGCACGTAGAAACTGAAATGAGCCTCTTGGCTCATTTCAGTTTCACTGAAATGACATCAGCGCGACGTGCGCGCCGATCGTCATTTCAGGGAAACCAGGGGGGGGGGCCTCAGGAGCTGGGGAAGCTCTTCCCCAGCTCCCGAGGCTTTAGAGAATAAAAGGGAATCCCTCTGGTGCCCGCACCAGAGGGATTTCCTGTGCAGGGAGTCATGACGAGCTGGACTCGTCATGAGCACACGACCACTGTGTGCCATGACGAGTCCAGCTCGTCATGAGCATGGAAGGGGTTAATCTGCATCCATAGCGCTTCAGCCGCGTCTTAACCCGCATCACATCAAAGGGAATTCGGGGGGGGGGTATAGGAGACAGTCAGTTACAGGTGTTCACTCGGCCACAGTGGCGGCCACCATCTTGCCTCTACCAGCCATACACCAAGATTCTTTATGTTATCCGCAGAACTTAGACATGCCATTAATGCTCCTGGCCCTGTAAACCATAAATTATCCTCTGGAGGAAATCTAATGCTGAGGATCGCAATCGTACTTGCGTTTAGGCCAAGTAGCTGTACTTCATCCAGAGGTACACATTTCAGACAAGAGGTGATGTTTTCGTTTTGGTTCTCGTGGTTGTTCAGATGAACATCTGCATATATTTCATTTAAAATTGAATGTGGTATTGAGAAACAGCCCTGTGCCAGGGGTTGCATAAACGGTTGAAAAGAAGCAAGAGAAGAGATCCCAGTGGGACACGGCAAGTAATTAGTTTAGAGTATTTTCAACAGGAAAACAACACATAATTAAGAATGGAACAGAAGTTTGTCCACTATAAAAAATTTAAAGATAAAACTGAGTTGAGGAAAAATCACTTTCTCCTTTTCTTACTACAAATCTAAGACAAATATGTCAAATCAGTTTGCCTCATTTTAAGAATGTCCATAGTTATTTCCGCTGGTAAAAATCCTGAGTACACACGTACACCTGCTTCACACTTGATTTTGCAATATGGACAAATTGAACACATTTTTTGTGATATGTGCTTCCCTGTTTGTTTAAGAGTTGAGCAATATTATCCCAAGAAGAGCACTCTTGCTAGTTATTCACAAGGTTGAGACAGAAGACCTTGTTCAAGGTGACTGCTAATGTAAATCGGACCCTCGTAATTTGGGGATGCAATTTACAAAATATTTAGTTTTTCCTTGGTAGTAAAGCGGTTGAAGGCGACATGAGACATGTGTAGCATTGTTTTATGGGATTAGACTAACTCACCCAAGTGTTACTGTCCAATTTCTCTTATAGATCAGTTAAAATCATTGGGCGGGTGATATTCAATCTGTTAAGGGATGGCTGACAATAAGATCTTATGACTAGCGCTTCCAGTTTTATGGTATTTATTTGTTGACGTTTCAGTCTATTTCTTTTTATTAATTTTATCTGTATTTATCCATATTTATTTTGAGTTTTGTGAAAAAATTAAGAAGAAACTAGTATTTTCCTGTAAATGTACACGAACACATGACTGGTTTCAATGACATGACTGCCCACAAATGATAAACCAATGGACTGGTGTGAAAACATGTTTACATCTACAGCTGTTTAAGCATCTTTAGGTAACTATATTTTTTGACTCCCTTACCTGTCAATCTGCACCGCTACTGGCCAGGCAGTTATGCCTGACAGCACTTACAATCACTCAAAAAGCAACCTAATTTACATTTTTATCCAGATTTAAAAATAAAAACAGAATGGGAAAAAGATCGTTTTCTGTCTGCATTTATTTGTACAAATCAGTAAAATCTCAAAACTGGGATCCTTACTTATGACCCTATCGATTTGGATTTCGTAAAGACCTGGGTACAGTGGAACAATGCTTGAACTTGAATCTGAGTATCAGAAAAAACACCATTGCCAAGCGATGTCCACTGTACCTGGCTATTATGGACCTGTCAACCACCTTTGATTGTGTTAACAGAACCAAACTTTAGTTGACGTTGCTTGACCTAGGGGTGAGGGTAGCGCTAGTTAATTCCCTGCATGAGGATTTGGTGGCACGGGTCTGGTAGGGCAGGTGAACTGATCCTTTTTCACTCGCACAGGGGATACTTCAACGCTGCATTTTGGCTCCATTGCTTTTTGTGGTTTACATTAACAACCTGTGTACCACTTTGGCGCTGGCCACCAGTAATATTCCAAGGATTAACCAAGCCATACTCCCAGCACTGCTCTACGCAGGTGCTGCAGTATTCATGGCATGGAACCCAGGAGCCTTACGATTGTTGAATTCTTTTGTATCCTTTATGAGTGAACTGAACCTGGTCACAAATCATAGCAAATCGCACATCTTCGTGCTTGCAGGCCAGGTGAGAAAACTTTGGCAAAGGTCTCGGTTAAGGGCAACCCCTTAGGAGGTATAAATGACTTTAATTACTTGGGGATAACCTTTAGCAGCTCAGGGAAATGGCACCTGCATATCAGAAACTCTTGTTAAAAGCAAAGTAGAACAGCTTGATCTATTTTTAACTTTCCTTTGTGAGCGGGAAGGGGCAGTTTCCCCAACACTTAAAATCTAAAAGTCCAGTGTGTTTCTGCTGCTCTCTATGGGGTGCGGGGGGTCTGGGGTGTCAGTGATACTAATACCCTTCAGATAGAGGAAAACCGCATCTGCAGGATTTTGCATTTACCCCCCCCCCCCCACAAGCTCCCACGTTATTCTACATTCAGAGCTTGGACTTGCATACACTGAAGATTTGGCCAAACTGGTGCTCATTTTATTATGGGTCAGGGTGTGGTCTAATCCCGAGGCAAACGTGAATAGGGAAACTATCGCGGACTGCCTGAATGTAGATATGGGTTTTTCCATCCCGTGGTTGGTGTGTGTATATATATATATGTGTGTATATATATATATATGTGTATATATATATATACATACTGCTTTCCCCCTAAACCTGAGAACTACCCAGAGTTGTCTGCTTTTTTTGTTGTTGCATAATTTATGCATCACTCTATGCCTGAAAGGGTATTCTTTTGACTTATACTGGGTGCTCCCTTGTGTCTGGACAAAGCTATACCTCTCTGAAGAGCGAAACACGTGTCAGAGGTTGCTTTTATTCATTTCAGGTTGGCTTGGATGGTATTTTACCAATCCAAAGCTCTAATACTGTGCCTGGAGTGGTAAAAGGCTTTGGCCATTTTACAGCTCAGCCCTGATAGCACTGTGCTAATCCTATGCTTAAAGACTTTGCTGTGGAAATGGTAAGACTTTTTCCCTTTCTATCCCTTTCCATCTCGGCTTGCATGGCACTGTGCTAATCCTACGCTTTAAGACTGATAGAAAAGCAGACATTTGAGGTGAGCAAATTTAGAGTGTCGCTGGTGTTGAGAGTGCTCTATACTGGAACTGCTTTCCACCTAAACTTGAGAACTACCCAGAGTTCTCTGCTTCTTTTTTTGCATAATTTATACGTCACTCTATGCCTGAAAGGGTATTATTTTGAGATATATATATATTCCAATTTTGTTTGTGCTCCTTCTGCCTCCCCTCGCCCGAGGCAGTTGGATCGCTAATCGCCGGCGGAGCGCGCCGGACATCAATTTTCCAAGTTACTCCAGTAATGCACATTTTTTTTTTCATGTATATTTGGAGGGGGGCCGTATGGCCCCTCTCCTCAGGACCCCATCCCCCGTGGCCGGCCTTTCCTTTTTTGGGGGGAGGGAGGGTCGCCTGGCGCCCCCCCCCCCCTCCCAGGCCACTCCTGGCCCCGGGGCCTGGCTCCCGTTGGGGACCGTGGGGGGAGCCCCAATTCCCCCACGGTCCCTGCCGGCTCCCCGCCTCCTGCAGGAGCCGGCATTGCTTTTCCACACAAGGAGCTGCTGACATGCAGCTCCCCGTGTGGAAAAGCAATGTGCTTTGGATTTTGGAAGAGAGAGCAGGAAACCTGCTCTCGCTTCCAAAATCCAGCAGAGCTTGCTAGTGGCAGGGCGGGAGCCGCATGTCTCCCGCCCTGCCTGCTAGCAAACAGCAGTGTCCCGGGTGGGCACCGGGACACTGCAGGAGCCGGCCCTGGGGGGTGGCGGTCCCCAGGGCCATCAAGGGCTCCAGGAGAGGGGCCGCGCAGCCCCTCTCCCTTCGTGAAAATAGCCCCGGGGAGGTGGTGGTCCCCGGGATTCGGGGGTCCATAACAGACCCCCTATTTTACATTTTTAGTGCCCCGGGGAGGTGGCAGTCCCCGGGGCGTGTGGGGGGGCTCAAGCCCCTCCCACACAGGTTTAATGATTGTAAAAAATAGAAGCCCCGGGGGTGGCGGTCCCCGGGGGGGGCCTTGGAGGCCCCCCCCACATTAATAAAAAAAGATGCCCCGGGGAGGTGGTGGTCCCCGGGGCTGCAGGGGCCCCCGACAGTCCCCCGCAATTATACATTTTATATTGCGCAATGCCCCCGGGACCTGGCCCACCCGGGGGCCTCATTTAAATGAAGCGCGGGAGCCCGCGCTTCATTTTTAAAAAACATTTCTGCAGGATTCGCGACCCCAGCGCGAATTCTGCCGAAATAAAAAAAAAAAAAAGCTTTTTTGGGCCCTGGGGGTCCTTGTGGGACCTCCTGAGCAGGCCTAGGGGGTCAGGGTGTTTCTACCCTGCCCCCTTTTCTTGTTTTTTAACACTTTTTCTACTGTTTTCTTGTGACTCAGTTCTACCGAGTCACAAGATGGCTGCCAACACTTCCTGGTTTGGAGTGCTGGCAGCCAATCACAAGTGAAGCTCGTGGTCGGTAGGGTTCGCGAATCCACCGCTGCCCTAGATATCAAAATTTTTATTTTTTGAATTTCACCATTTTAAAAAAAGGACGCTTTCTAAACCAAGCACTACCTTTTTGCCAAATTTGGTGTCATTCCGTTCAGCTGTTCGGGCTGTAGCGTGTCTAAAGTTTCCTATGGGAAATTGATTTTCCGACCTCTATTTTTTGAATTTCTCAGGAACTACTGAACGGATTTACACCATTTAAAAAAAGGACTCTTTCTGAACCAAGGGCTACCTTTTTGCCAAATTTGGTATAATTCCGTTCAGCAGTTCGGGCTGTAGCCGTGTCTAAAGTTTCCTATGAAGAGTAACATGGGGAAAACACGTTTTGGGACCCCCCTTTTTTCTCGGCCCCCGCTTCGCAAATCACCCCGAAACTTTCAAGACAGGAGCTGACCGGAGCGCCCCACTAGTTTTGAAATTTTCACAAAGATTCGCCAAACGATGCCAAAGTTATTAGGAAAACAAAAAATGCTTTTCCAATGGAAAATAGGTCCTAACTATAACTACCTACTGGCGACCGCCAGTAGGTAATATATAAAGCCTGTGATGCATTGAACCTTCTAGCTCTGTTTGATTCCCCACTAGCTCTGTTTGATTCCCCACTTACAATAAGGAAATCCGATAAAATGAAGGTTAAGTCTCGGTTTGCAGATCTTCATCATCTTGGAAACTTGAGAACAAACTGAATAAGAAGAATGTAAAAGCATATTGCGACTTATATGAATTTGAAGACACACTGTTGTACCTTACAATACCTTTGTCACGGTGGTAGCGGTCTTTGCTCTTTCGCTTTAGGGTAGGTACCATGGTCAGGCTCCTGATTTTCGTGGGTATTAATGCCCAGGACGTAGCGTCTGAGGCCACCTGCCATTGTGATGGTTATTCACTTCAATCTATGATGGATTTGGAGGTGTTTTTTTTTTTTTTTTTTACATGTTTTAGACTATTTATTAAACAGACCGTAAAATCGAGGTTTTAGGAAGTGTAGGGATGCAATGTTTTATCTCCTTCGGTTAGACTCAGAGGAAGTATGTTATGGAGACTGTGCCTTCCTAAAAGCTGCTGTAAGCTCCAGCACACAAGAGGGTGGTTCTAAGGGCCAAATGTTGGGGATGTTATCTGCCAGATATGTCTGCTTATGTTATGTACCTTTTAGGGTTGTCTATGTGTCTAATTAAGTAAGTATTGACTGATTGAGGGCACTCTGTGAACCCATTGGACGCGCGCAGATACTTTGCAGCGGCGAATATAATTATTTAAGTCTTGGTGAGATCCCCTTCGCCTAGCAGTAATTTATCATACCGCTTTCATCTTTGTAACAAAACTCGTGCACTTTACTTTTAAATAATGTGTCTGAATTGAATTTTATCTTACTGTGTGACTTCGCCTTCACCTCGGTCCACCGCGGGGCTTCCCCGATTGTTGTGGAGGGTGCAGGCGAGAAAGGATTTCTTCTCTGGCTGTCGGGGGCGGAGCATAGCGATTAGCGCCACGCTTGCAGCCTATATCAGCTACATGCCATTCCCGTCGCGCAGGGGGCGCGCCTAGGGCAAGCCCGTCTGCGGCCAGGGGCCATACGCTATGCCCATTTTCTACACTACTCGGCATCTGAATTAAACTCGCTACAGGGGAACTGGGCCATTGACCCTCGCACCCAGTGTTTATTAGATAAACTTGGGATCCTGACCCATAGGGGCCCCTACTGTAAAACCTCCTTTAAACCACTTGGTCAGGTGCCCCCTAATAATAACGGTGAGCACCAAAAAACTCTCACTACTCCTGCACGCCAGGCACAGGAGAAACTGTCTATCTGTTACCTAAACACTCGATCGATGGTGAAACATCAACTTGAGATCTTTTATCTCTTAGACGTGGACAAACCAGATATCCTCCTTCTATCAGAAACATGGCTAACGGCTGAGTCCAGCCCTGACATTCTTGCAGCAATCCCAGACAATTATTACATCCTCCAGGCTAACAGACCTGCGGGTAAAGCCGGAGGAGTTGCAGCTGTAATATCACAGAAACACAAATTCACCTCCTTAGTATCATTAGGTATCCCATCAGTTGACAGTCTTTTACTTAAGTTCGAATCTCATCATTCTTCGATTATATGTGCTCTACTCTATAGACCTCCACTCCATATGCCCACATTTCCGCAGTTATTGGGCAATGCTATTGCCGAATTGGTTATCAACCACGCTAGAATTCTGATAATTGGTGATTTTAACTACTGGCCTAATGATGCACGGGAAAGCCCCTGCTCTATTGAATTCACCGACCTTCTAACGGGGATGAACTACACCCAGCATATAAAGGTAGCCACCCACAAAGGGGCACACTCTAGACCAGGTTTGGACATCTAACCTGGAAATCTCTCACCTACGGATTTCCCCTTGTACATGGTCGGACCATCATCTTATTACCTTTTCTATTCCGAGTGTTCCCCCTACTATAGCCCCTCCTCCAGGGTAATATCATGGCCAGCAACTGGAGCCGGGTGGACACCATAGAATTTTGCTCCTTACTAACTGCCTCAGCCCCCACTACCCAGAGGGAATCCCCCCACATCCAGGCGGAAAAAAAAATCAACGCCTGGTTGGAATCTGCCAGCGACAGTACAGCCCCCTTGAAGAAAATTAAAAATAGGAGGCCCCATGATGCCCAACGCTGGTTCTCTGACAACCTTAAAACGAAGAAACTGGCTCTGCGACAAGCTGAACGCAAGTGGAGACAAGATTATTGCCCTAACAAAAAGGCCACCTTCATATCTGCACTTCGAGACTACAAAAGCGCTATCCTCAAGACCAAAGCAGAATATTTTTCCTCAAAAATTTTAAAATCTACCAACAAAGCCAAGGACATCTTCTCCATAGTAGATGAACTTGTCAAACCAGATCGTGTCACTGCTAAACCTGCCCCATCACAATCTTTATGCGATTCTCTTAACACATTCTTCATCGAAAAAATTACCATCATTAAATCCAGTATCCCCAAGGCCTCCTTACCCTCGGACCCTCCGTGTTCACACACCAACCCCGATCATCTTGATCAAATTCCCCACATCACCCAAGATGCTTTCTTTGCCCTACTTAAAAAGGTCTGCTCCGGGTCCCCCACGGACTGTTGTCCCCCCCATATCCTTTGTGAAGTCTTTCTACACTGTCCAGACCCCCCACTATCGCTTCTAAATAACTCCCTCGCCCAAAGCATTGTCCCTAATCTATTTAAAAGCGCGGAAGTTGTACCCATCCTGAAAAAATCATGTGCTGACCCCTCGACACCTAGTAACTATCGTCCCATATCTCTGCTGCCTTACCTGGGCAAAATTCTAGAAGCCCATGTCGCTAACTGTCTTAGCGCCTTTGTAGAGCGATCTCACTACCTGGACTCACATCAAGCAGGTTTCAGACATGCACATTCCACCGAGTCAGTCATTGTGGCAGCACTAGAGGAATTAAGAAGGGGGGGCGACCAGAGCACCACTCAAGCCCTGGTGCTCCTGGATTTATCGGCCGCATTTGACACGGTCGACCACCATCTTCTGATCGACCGTGTCGGCTGTGCCGGGATCCAGGGTCTATCGTTGAAGTGGATCACCTCTTTCCTCAGCAATCGCTTTCAAGCAGTTCGCCTTGCCAGCTTTTCCGCTGAGAAAAGAAGACTGACATGCAGGGTCCCTCAGGGCTCATCCCTTTCTCCCCTCCTTTTTAACTTGTATATTTTGTCCTTGATTCTGGCCCTCCGAAGGAGAGAGGTCGTAACCTTTAACTACGCTGATGACCTCCAGCTAGTGTTTAACATCAACTCATCCCCTTCATCAATGGAGAGCTTTCAATCTACAATGAAATTCATTAGCAACTGGATGAACATCAACGAGCTCCAATTAAATCCCGACAAAACCGAGCTGATTCTCACTGGTGGCCCAGCCAATCCCTGGAACTCCAATTTTTGGCCTCCACTACTAGGGTGCCCCCCACTTCCAGTCAGCTCGGTCAAAAGCCTGGGAATCGTGATCAGTAATGATCTTACCATGAAGGCCCAGATCAGTTCAGTGGTCTCCGCTTGTTTTTTTCACCTGCGGAGAATCCGGAAAATACGCAGATTTTTAACCACTGAGGCCTTGACCCAAGCCGTTCTCGCCCTGGTAATGTCGCGTATTGACTACGCTAACTCTCTGTATGCTGGTATTCCAGCTTACCAATTACGCCGGCTCCAATTGGTGCAGAACCAAGCGGCCAAGCTTATTTACGGTCAGCCTAAGCTTCACCAGGCGAAACCCCTGCTGAAGAGCCTCCATTGGCTCCCCGTGACCCAACGCTGCTTCTTCAAGTTAGGCTGTACCATCTATAATGCCCTCTCTGGTTGTGGTCCGGCCTTTATTGCCTCAAAGATACAGCGGTATGCTCCTTCCCGCGACCTACGTTCCTCAAACAAGAACCTGTTGACCCTCAGCTCCTTTAAACGCAAAAAACATGGAGGTCTGAGATTCTCGACCCTGGCAGCTCAATTTTGGAACTCCCTCCCTCTTGAACTGCGCCTGGCCACCTCCTACACCCAATTCAGGAAATTACTCAAAACATGGTTATTCTCTCAAGCTTACAATTGAACCCACTGTCTTATTTCTGTACCATCCCCGCTCAGCGCCAAGAAACCGCCCGGTGAACGTGCGCTTAATAAGTTATTTTAACATAACAACATAACATTGCTTTGGGTCATTACAATGACTCTTTTTGATCCCTAGCCTTTCAGTGGTTGTGTTGTCTCTGCTCTTTCCCCAGACATGTGCATTGGTTGGTCCGTTTCATTGCCTGGGCCAAATGACCTTTTTTCTGCATCTTACCTGACCAGATTTAGAACACTATTTTTCCTGGCTGCTTCCACTGAGTGTATACCGTTCTGTTTTTGCTACAAATTTTAAATGTGTGTTTTGTTTTAATCCTTGTTATGATATGCTGATATTGTAATGTATTTTACTGTACTTTTATGATCCATTGTGTAGATCGAATAAAGCTATCTTGACTTTAGTCACTTTTTCTCCTTGAGCAACGCAAGTTTTCTATGGAATGCATTGAAGTGTATGTCTGTTTTGAGGGCCACAACAAAAGCGGACAACAGATTTTAGCCCTAATTTATAGCTTCTATTGGAATTGCAGTGACAGGTTAGGTAAGTTCATGATCTATAAAATGTTGATCTCCTCTTGAGTTTTCATGCACCATTGATGAAGAAAAAGTTTTCTCCCATTAGTAGCCATGAAAACAATAGATAGTGGTCCTGAAAATTAACCAATATTTTCCTCATCATTCCCAGAAAAATGCTGAAGGGGTAATTTCAAATGACTTCTAAGAGGAGCGTTTTCAGGTGATTCCACATTGCTCTAGTGTAGCGTCACCAGTTTTCTATTGAATAGCTAGTGCGCCATATTCATCACTAAAGTGTGGCACACCAGAACACTATGGTCCTCCTCATTGATGTCGGTCGGAGTTGCCTCCGACTAGCATCTCTGCCATGTCAGAATTGACAGACCTTCGGTCCGACACAGCCGTTATGATGGGACAGCACATGGTGCAGTTGTAAACTCCCATTTTCCAATGGTAGCTAGTGCAGCTGTCGGAAACTGGCCGCAGCACAAGCTCCCATAGAGAAATGGGAGTTTCAGTAAATCCCTACACCATGTGGCAGGCACCTCATGGTGACTGCCGCACAGTGAAGGGATTTACAGGGGTGTACCATGGTGCCCCCCAGGCCTACAACTGGAGGGCCAGGGGAGAATGGCTCCCTGCTAGGGGCCCCCAAAGTTGTTCTCCGACCGCCTTTCCATGTCAGAAAGGCTGACATGAAAAGACTGTCAGAAACCAACATCATAATACTGACGGCGGAAACACCGCCCGTAAGGGGTACGTGGAGGTTTCCGAGTAGCTGATGGGCTCCTTGAGCCAGTCGGATTGACGGATCGATTTACACTCCGACTGCCGACACTGTCATTCGGCGGTCGGACTGTAAACCTACCATGTCAGTCGGTAAGCCTCCGACGAGTGGTCGGAGGCTTACCGACCGACATCGTAATCAGCCCCTAAGTTGTTGGAATAAGAGTTGTTAAACTTAAATCTGTTTCACTGGAACAGGCAGAAAGACATAAGCATTACATAGAGTGCAATAGTACAGTTTATCTTAAAAAGAAGCGAGGTAAAGTATTAGGTATACTACACTTTTGATGGGTTAAAAATATTTAATGAAAGAAATTCCCACCTAATGACTTTTGCATATCTATTTTCTCAGATTTTCACCCTATCATATAACCTAAAAAATGAATATTTTGATAGAAAAATAAAGGTTATTCTGCCACAGTAATGCACGTTGGTATGTGTCAATGAGGTTGGGAGCAATTCATTTTTAATTCTGGACTAAAGGCAGCTTTACTGATCTGCCAGAGCTCATTTAATGAAGACAAAAAATACAGAGAGGGCCTTTGGGTCATCCCCTTGCAGACATTGCTTTGCTGGAAGTGTCGTTTACATTTTGGTTCAAACCACAAGCATTTTAATAGACAGTCATCATAGGAAATAGCATTTGCTTCTTCAGTTGCCAGAATCCAGGCAGGAAAGGATGAGCAGTGAGAGGGAAAGCAGTTTGTTTCCGACCACCCCTACGGTGCACCGCACACTTGCCCTTCAAGGGGCTGGGAGTTGTTGCAGGTAGGGGCATCATGGTCTCAGCACAATGATAGTAATTGCAAGATACATTTTTAATGTGCAGTCTCATTGCACTAACACACTGCCATAGTTTGAGGCTGAACTTGTTTTGGACAGGACTAACGCTAGATCTATGTTTTTTCCATTAGATGTGCTTGCTTACTGAACGGAGGGAACAGAGGTTCTACAGAACAGTAATCGGCACGACAGCATGATTTCAATCAATGGTTTTGTATTAAGGCAACCGTATGTAAAAGAGGGTACATAACATATGCCGATCGGCATCTAAGTGTATTTGGGAATGCCATCCAATGAAGTCAGTTGTAGCAGCTCTGCGAAACGGAAAACATTTGTCACTTATTGTACTGTGAATCTAGCCTTCAGTACAAAAATGATTCGATCAGAGGAGTACAGCATTTTTAAGCAGCAATTTAGTAAAGGCCGAAGAGGCAGTAACATGTCCCCTTACGCATGCTGCAATTTGGCAATCGGCAAGCATAGCGAATGTCTCCTCCACACCTCCTAAAACATTTAATGAACAGCTTTAGAGGCTCCATAAACCTAGTCGCCGAACAACAGCATTGCGTCTGTCCTGTACTACCGTATATTTTTTTTCAGTGGGAACAAAGTTTCCCTCTCCACCTTTTTCTGTTTGTAGGGTGGATCTGTGAATCATGGCTTTGAGTGGTCATGGTTTTAAAATTATAGCTAAAAGGTGTGAGAAGATATTAAATAAGTTTACCGGGTGCCCACAATGTTCACTGGGGATGGATTTGTGCAGTGACAGTGGGTATTTATGTGGAGTTGTAAACAGCCCTGTAGAACACTGGCTTGCTAAACTGTACAAGGCAAAGGAGCAAAACCATTATTGTAAAGTACGCTGTTAAGGATTACTGCAGGGTTTTTTCCTCTAACCAAACCATTAATTGCCGTCATGCTTTCGATTGCACAAGGCCATGGCTAGACCTATTGGCTTTGTCAAAGCTTGTTCTGTCACAGTATCCATAAAGCTTTATTGTTGAGGGAGCCATAACCCTTTGGTTGGTCGCTCCCCCCCGCCGCAGCCCGACGCCGCCTATCGCCTCTTGGTGCTCAGCTGCACCTACCTGATTGCCGCCTGCCTGGTACTCCCGCCGCCGCCTGCCTCCCGCTGCTGCCCGCTGTAGCCCCGGCCTTAACTCTTTCTTCGCCGCCCTTGCCCTGCTCCGCCGCTGTTCCCGCCACTGACCCCCACGAGGCCCCGCCCCCTGCTCCTGATTCGCCGGCCTCCTCCGGCGCCCCCCGCCCCCCCAGCTGTGCCGCCCACCACACACCCGCATTTAAGCGGCCGCAACGCAGAGGGGAGTGCGACCCATAACCCTTTGGTTGGTCGCTCCCCCCCGCCGCAGCCCGACGCCGCCTATCGCCTCTTGGTGCTCAGCTGCACCTACCCGATTGCCGCCTGCATGGTACTCCCGCCGCCGCCTGCCTCCCGCTGCTGCCCGCTGCTGCCCCGGCCTTAACTCTTTCTTCGCCGCCCTTGCCCTGCTCCGCCGCTGTTCCCGCCACTGACCCCCACGAGGCCCCACCCCCTGCTCCTGATTCGCCGGCCTCCTCCGGCCCCCCCCGCCCCCCAGCTGTGCCGCCCACCACACACCCGCATTTAAGCGGCCGCAACGCAGAGGGGAGTGCGACCCATAACCCTTTGGTTGGTCGCTCCCCCCCGCCGCAGCCCGACGCCGCCTATCGCCTCTTGGTGCTCAGCTGTACCTACCCGATTGCCGCCTGCCTGGTACTCCCGCCGCCGCCTGCCTCCCGCTGCTGCCCGCTGTAGCCCCGGCCTTAACTCTTTCTTCGCCGCCCTTGCCCTGCTCCGCCGCTGTTCCCGCCACTGACCCCCACGAGGCCCCACCCCCTGCTCCTGATTCGCCGGCCTCCTCCGGCCCCCCAGCTGTGCCGCCCACCACACACCCGCATTTATGGCGGCCGCGGCGAGGCTGCGCCGCTGGCGCGCCGAAGGCGCGCCTAAGGCAAGCCCGTCTGCGCCCGTCATCACCAGACATCGCCTTCCTGACCGAGATCTGGATGAACGAAACCTCCGCCCCAGACATCGCAGTGGCCATCCCCGACGGATACAAGATCACCCGCAGGGACCGCACCAACGGCATCGGCGGAGGAATCGCCATCATCCACAAAGACACCATCAGGATCTCCACCACCATCACCCTCAACACCGCCGAACACATGCACTTCCAGATCCACACGGACCCGAAAACCACCCTCAGAGGCACCCTCGTCTACCGACCACCAGGACCCCGTCCCCAATTCTGCAACTCCATCGCCGACTTCATCAGCGCGCACGCTCTGACCTCCACCGACAACATCCTACTCGGCGACCTGAACTACCACCTGGAAAACAACAACGACAGCAACTCCTCCACCCTGATCGACAACCTCTCCACCCTAGGACTGACGCAGATCGTCACGACGCCCACCCACATCGCCGGCCACACGCTCAATGCTATCTTCTCCTCCAGTCCCCACGTCGTCTTCAGCCACGCCTCCGAACTCACCTGGACCGACCACCGCTGAGTCCACTTCACCTTCCAGAAACCCGTCTCACACCACCGCACCCTACAAACCCCCGGACGCCACTGGAGCAAAATCACCAAGGAATCACTGCAAACACACCTCGCACTCAACCCCCGACCAACCCCTCCGACCCAGAGGAAGGAGCCCACACCCTCAGACTCTGGATGGAAGACTGCGCCAACGCCATCGCCCCAACTAGACAGACCGCCCACAGAGACGCCAGCCAGAGAGCCAGCTGGTTCACCCCAGAGCTCCTAGCCTCCAAGCGCACCTGTCGGAGACTGGAAAACACCTGGCACAAGGAAAACACCCGACAGCCACGCTGCCCTCAAAGACGCCATCCGGAACCACCACCACCTCATCAGGACCACCAAGAAAGCCGCCTTCAAGAACCGCCTAGACAACAACGCTCACAATAGCAAGGAACTCTTCAACGTCGTGAAGGAACTCTCCAACCCCAGCTCCTGCACCAACGACATCCCCCGTCACAAGCCCTCTGCGACGCCCTCGCTGACTTCTTCCACCGCAAGATCACCGACATTCACGACAGCTTCAATCCACGCCCAGACCCCGCCAACCTCACCACCCCGGCCCCCCCCCCCTCCCCCCCCGACACTCACCGACCACGAGCAAATCACAGTATGGACCAGCACCACCACCGAGGACACCAGCAAGACTATGAACTCCATCCCCTCAGGCGCCCCGTCCGACCCTCTTCCCCACCACGTCATAAACAAGGCCAACAGCTCCATCGCACCCCACCTATGCAACATCATCAACCTCTCCTTCAAGACCGCAACCTTCCCGGAGAGCTGGAAACACGCCGAGATCAACGCCCTGCTGAAGAAACCCAAGGCGGACCCGAGCGACCTTAAGAACTTCCGGCCCATCTCCCTCCTTCCGTTCCCAGCTAAGGTCATCGAAAAGATAGTCAACACCCAGCTCACCCGCTACCTAGAAGACAACAACATCCTCGACCCCTCCCAGTCAGGCTTCCGCAAGAACCACAGCACCGAGACCGCCCTCATCGCCGCCACAGACGACATCAGGCTCCTGCTCGACAACGGGGAGACAGCAGCCCTCATCCTCCTCGACCTCTCCGCTGCCTTCGACACCGTATGCCACCACACGCTACGTACACGCCTCTACAACGCAGGGATTCGCGACAAGGCCCTGGACTGGATCACCTCCTTCCTCTCTGACAGAACCCAAAGAGTCCGCCTCCCCCCATTCCACTCCGGAGTCACCAAAACGATCTGCGGTGTCCCACAAGGATCATCCCTCAGCCCGATGCTCTTCAACGTCTACATGGCCCCGCTCGCACGCATCGCCAGACTCCACGACCTCAACATCATCTCCTACGCCACCCAACTGATCCTCTCCCTCACCAACGAACCCCACACCGCTAAAGCCAACCTCCACCGCGGCATGAAGGCTGTCGCCGACTGGATGGAAGAAAGCTGACTCAAACTCAACACAGACAAGACAGAGATCCTCATTCTCTGACCCAACCCATCAGCCTGGGACGACTCATGGTGGCCCACCTCACTAGGCACCGCTCCTACACCAACCAACCACGCACGCAATCTGGGAGTCATCCTCGACTCGAAACTCTCCATGACCAACCAGATCAACGCCGTCTCATCAACCTGCTTCTTCACTCCTCCGCATGCTCCGCAAGATCTACAAATGGATCCCCACCAACACACGAAAGACCGTCACACACGCCCTCATCAGCAGTAGACTCGACTACGGCAACGCCCTCTACGCCGGAGCCCCGGCCAAACTCATCGGCAGACTCCAAAGAATCCAGAACGCCTCCGCCCGCCTGATCACCAACGTCCCCCGCCGAGACCACATCACCCCACACCTGAGAAACCTGCACTGGCTTCCCATCGACAGAAGAATCACCTTCAAGCTCCTCACCCACGCACACAAGGCACTCCACAACACCGGCCCGGCCTACCTCAACAACCGACTGTCATTCTACGCACCCAACAGGAGACTCCGCTCCGCCGACCTCTCCCTGGCCGCCATCCCACGCATCCACAGATCCACCTCCGGAGGCAGATCCTTCTCCTACCGCGCCGCCAAGACCTGGAACTCCTCCCTCCACCTTCGGCAGACAGAGGACCCTCAGACCTTCAGGAGACTACTCAAGACCTGGCTCTTCGACCTCTAGCTGCGGCACCCCCCCCCCCACAGCGCCTTGGGACCCTCACGGGTATGTAGCGCGCTTTATAAATGCCTGATTGATTGATTGATTGAGGGAGCTACCAGTCCCTCACAAATATTATACAAGCATTGGCAACGCCAATAGGCTAGTGTTGACTGCCAGGTTTATTGGCTTTGGCAATGAACATTTTGTCTTGGATTTTGCAGAATTTTGGGGAAGCAGCCAGGCCCTCAATCTTTTTTTTAAATAAATTTGTGAAGAGCAAAAATATTTTGTAACTAAAAAAAGCATACATTACCATAGTAATCCCTGGGACTTATGGGAACCACTTGGTGTGTTTCTCGTGACAGGTTAGAATGCCATCACTCACAGCAAAGTTATTCAACGGCTGAATGAACTGACCCACTGCCCCATGCCGTTCTAGCGGGTTGATGAAAAACGTCAATGCCACAATTGATCAAAGGATAAAGAGGGTTGGCTGAAATCGCCATTCATTATATACATAACTTTGGTAAAATCAAAAGGTCTTGGCAAACGCCAGATCTAAAAAATTATAATTACTTTACCAACCTTGCCAGAGGAGTCAAGAAGAGAAACTACTGGGAATCTGACTCCAGATTCAACACATCTCAGCTATGAAAGCTTACCACACCCAAAAGCATGTTTCAATAAATGCCCGGTTTCTCAGAACATTTTACATGTTTCTCCAGCCCTGTATCTGTACCAGTCACATTTATTAGAGCTATTTTCGAAAGTTGCTTACAATTTTTGACTCTACCAATGTTGCATCAGGGTGGTTTCATGCTTCCCACAAACCATTCTCTTAAGAACATGTCATTTCCTCTCCTTCAACACACTGGTTTGATAGCATCGCGTATAGTCTGTGCTCAATTAAAAAAAAAAAAAAAAAAAAAAAAAAAAAAGAACTGCAGGGGGTCTAAGGTTTTCCCAGGGGCATGCAGCTGGCACTGCTGAATGCTGGCGTTGCAGAATTCCCAACCCACTTGGTCTTGATTCCACCTCATGCCTCTCTTTTACCACGCTTGCTCTAGGTGCTTCTCATCTCCGCTTTCACTGTTTTCCAATCTTTCTCTTCCCGCTTACTCCCTTTTCTGCCTCCAAGGATCGCAATTGATGTAAAACATGCCCAAGCGGCCCAAAACAAAAAGAGTGCTCCGTGTCTGCTACTATAAAACTATATATCGGCACAAATTAAGCATTCTCGTTTCCGTTGCAAAGGTTTGAGCCAGTTATTCGTACTCTTTAATAGCGTTTCTACTTAAAGTGGTCGCTGGAATATCAGAAGTAGAATGCACATCAAGCGAGACTAGGTGTACTCTTTAAGACATTGCAGTAGGTGTATTAAACACCCACTGTGGTAATGCATAGCAGCATTCTGTGCATCGCTTCCAAGAAGCGATAGCCTGTCCGAATGTTGCAAAGGTGTTGTATGTACACGGAAGACGCGTATAATTGGGCAAATTGTATTGACTAAGATCTTATGTATCCGTCATGTTCAATATACCGTTTGTTAATACGCCCTGTAGAGTTTGGAGTATTGTTTGTTACAATAAAGACATGTGCGATTGTGCCCAACGAAAGACTAGAGTATATAATCAGCAGGGTAGTGTTCAAACCAGAGGGTAGAGGGCTTAATCTTAATCCGGTTTATCCTGCTCCGGCACTAAAATGCCTTGCCCACTCCTGTCTCGTAAACGTTCACCGCTGGGAGCGGAGTCTGAGAAACCTAAAGAAGCCTTTAATTCCAACAAGGGGGCTTTGCGTCCCTCCTCCTCCCTCCGTGCCACGTCAGTGGGCCTCACTGACCATCCAGCCGTGGGACAGGCAAGTAAGTCTCTTACAGAGGAGTTAGTGGGAGGAGGCGAATGCAGCGCCGCAGGAGAGCCGGGAGATAAGGCGCAGTTCCTTCACCACCTCTGTGCACGGAAACTTCCAGTCAGATAGCCTGGGCGCCACAGGAGGAGGAGACACCAGTGGTCCCATAAAGCGCCTGGCCCCGACCTGCTGCCTCCCAGGGACCAGCCCTGCAGAAGGAGCAGCTGCAAGAGGGATGCCCGGCGGCGAGTCCCGTGGGAAGACTACAGCTGACGCAGCTACGGCTCTTATCTTCCTGAAAAGGAAGCACCTGTGGTTGGCGCTGCAGTACCCGATCCAGGTGACGCCCTACAGGTGTGGTGCAAGGCGGCATCCCACTGTGGCGGCCGCCCCTCTTCTGGCCAGCTCTCTCATGGACACTCGCTGAGGACATGCCCGTGCTCCGCCGGCGGCGGGGCTGGCGCTGGAAGCTGCGTCTCCGGCTCCTGGCGGCCGCCATGAGCTGCCTGATGCTGGCTCTCTACGCCCTCAGTCTGGACCTCCCCAGTGTGCCGTGGGTGCGGAGCCTCAGCCCGCCGCCTCCCCCGCTCACAGTGCTCCTCTGGTGGGAGCCCTTCGGCAAGCGGTGGCGGATGGGCGACTGCCAGGAGCTTTTTAACATCAGCGGCTGCACAGTGACGGCCAACCGCACGGCGCGGGAGGCGGCGGACGCCATCGTCTTCCACCACCGGGACCTGGGCGACGCCAGCCTGCTGCCTCGCGGCTCCCGCCCGCCGGCCCAGCGCTGGGTCTGGATGAACTTTGAGTCGCCTTCACACTCGCACTGGTTGGGCGGCGTGGAAGGGGTCTTCAACTGGACCATGTCCTACCAGACGGACTCGGATATCTTCGTCCCCTACGGACGCCTGCAGCCCCGGACGCGGACAGCCACCGTCCGTTTGCCCCGCAAGCGACGGCTGCTGGCTTGGGTGATCAGCAACTGGGACGATGAGCACGCGCGGGTGCAGTACTTCCGCGCGCTCAGCCGCTACGTGCACGTTGACGTGTACGGCCGCTATGGCCTGCCCCTGCGCGAGGACAGCGTGGTGCGCACGGTGTCCGAGTACAAGTTCTACCTCGCCTTCGAAAACTCGCAGCACAAGGACTACATCACCGAGAAGCTGTGGCGAAACGCGCTGCAGGCCTCGGCCGTGCCCGTGGTGCTGGGGCCCAGCCGTGCCAACTACGAGCGCTTCATCCCCGCAAACTCGTTCATCCACGTGGACGACTTTTCCAGCCCCAGGAAGCTGGCCGACTACCTGCGCTTCCTGGACCGCAACGGTCCCCTCTACCGAAAGTACTTTGCATGGAAGAAGCGGTACACGTCGCACGTCACCCGCTTCTGGGATGAGCACTATTGCACGGTGTGTCGGGCCCTGCGGGCGGCTGGTGACCAACCCCGCATCGTGGCCGACCTTGGATCCTGGTATGACAGCTGAAGCTTGAAGTGCTGGTAGCACCTGCTAAATGGAGGGAGTCTGCACCTGCAAGCCTTAGCTGGTGCCTTGGGCAAAGCATGGAGACCAATGGCCTAAACAGAGCCTGACTCTCACAATCTTCTTTGCTTTGTAATGTTTGCTTTGAAAAAGTGGTCTTTTCCTTGCGAATGTGTTGTTTCTGTACAAATCTCAGTAGGCGATAGCCCCTAATTTTAGTGCCTGTGCAAAAACGTAAAACATTGTGCCAATAAAAACAAATCTGTGCCTTAGCTTTGCTCCGTACGTTCGGGGGCTGACTAGTGCTATGTACTCGTTTTCCGCCTTTTATGTGCGATTTAGTTAATACCATCCTTAAGTTTGTGGTAATTGTCGTGGTTTTCGGCGATTTATCCGGTAATGGCACAACCACATTAATGTCAATTAAAATCTGTTGATATATTTTGCGTTTCAAGCATAGATCTTACCTCCAGCTCGGTATTTTTATCATCGAGGTGTATCTTGGGCATTAAAATAGTATTTGCCCATGGGCAGAAAGATTGTTGTAGATTAAGATACAAGTTCATCACAAAGCAGTAATAAAGCCATCAGCCTAAGTATGCAAATCCCATTCTAATTAATGTTAAGTGTTCGGAATTATATTCATTACACTTGAGTATTTTTTCAAGCATGCAAATCCACCTGCAAGTCTGTTCTAACACGTGTGTGTTTTCCAAATTCTTAGGGAGCAAATAGTTAATATTGTCCAGGAATATAATTGAGATGCAGATCTTTTTATTACTTAAGAGATGGAATGTATTTTTTGCGTAGGAATTCGAAATAATATTTTGAGTCTAAACGTCTGTATGTATTTTTGTTTTAGAGGAGGCATGCTCGGATTGGGAAGACGGGCAATCGGGCATTGGTCGATGGGCCAGTGCCCCAGAGTCACCTGTTGGCTGTTTTTTTCGAGCCTCTTTAAACCGGCCCAAGACACTGACTTTCTTTCCCAGTTTCCGCCAAGCTACTTTAATGTGGCGCCAGTATCTTAGTCATTCCCCTGCCGTGCTGTAAATTGAGGCTGGGGGCCAGGTGTTGCTTTAGCCTTTGGGGCAATCTCACTTTGGCACCCTGCCTCGCGTGCCCTTCCAGAAGCAGTGTTATCCCCGCCGGGCCTTCACTTTTCGGCCCTGGCGGGTGCAGGGGGGGATGATTTGTGTGCAGAGTCCTCACAGGGGGGAAGGTTTTATTGGGCAATTCTCACCCTCCCCTCCTTGAGCAGCAACAATGTGCTTTTTGACACCTACGTTGCCAGGTAAATGCCCTGAGGCAATAATGGCCCTGGGAGGGGGTGAGAAGAAGTGGCCTCCGTAGCAGACAGGTGTTGTGACCTCATCCCCAGCGTCTATTAGGACATGTTGGGGGAGAGGAGAGGGTTGCATAAAATTGAGCTATGGTCAGAGTTGCAGAAGTTGATACTAGGTTTGAGTCCCAGCGTCAGCTCAACATCCTGTGATTCTGGGCAAATCGCTTAATCTCTATACCGAAAATGAATTTGATCTTGTGTAATGTAACTGGTGCTCATGTACATTGCTCCAATGACTTTGGGCGGAGTTCACACTATACAAAACTATAACAAAAACTAACTGGCCAGATTCCAGTGAGACTAAACAGATGGTGATCCATGAAAGGGATGATCAGGGAATGTGGGACACTTTTGTGAGTGTGCTAGGGCCTAATTGTGATCCCAATCTGACCCTGCAGGCAGGAAAGACGTTCTTCTTTTGTACATCTATTGGTGCGCTAAGGTTTGAAGGATTGGGTGTCCAGGGGAGTTGCCAAGCGGGTCTTGGGAGATTCTTCTCAAAGTGCTACAGAGACCAATATTTACTCCCACCGTTTGCGTAACCTCAAAGAAATTCAGTGGATGTGTGGATTGCCTTATAAATGTGATCCAAATTAATTTGATGAATCCATTCCTAGCTTAAACAAGTGTTAGATGATGGCATCATTAAATGAACCCTGGACTTTTCATAACTGCAACGCACTGCACATTTCATTTTTGACTCCCATTTCCCACTTTGGAAAACACTGCTCTAAATGACCTCTGAATGTAATTCCTGGCCAGTAGCAGCACCACCTACATTTGCGAAATTGAACGCCTCGCTGAATGCTTAGTCGGGTGCTTGCCTGAAATATTGCTTTAATTAACTGGGTCTCATACCTACTGTTAATCTGCTGCCTCGTTCCTAACATCCTTGTTTTGTGTCACCTATAGTGTAGGCTGTCACACTCCAATGCTGGGAATATAAACAAATAAAGAGGTGTATATTTTTATATTAGATTGTATTTATGACTGTTGCACTGTTTACAAGATGATTTCTGTGGAACTACTGAGGTGATGTTTGAACAGAAAGTTGAACATGAAACTCTTAATGGTACTGTAACTCTGTAAATGAGGGGACATTTTTTTGCCTGCAAACTTTGAAGTCAAAGTAAGGTTGGTTGTAATGTAGCACAGGGCAAATGTAATAGGATTCAACGTCCCTATGGAAAGGATCGTAAAATGAAAACATTTAAATAGAATAAATCTATTTTTTGTCATGATCAGTAATTACGTTTTTGTCTTCAGTTTCTGGTGCTTGAAATAAATAGTGACAGAGCATTTTATAAATGCATGTTTATGGTCTAGAATTTCTTGACTATGTTGAGTGCTACATATATGCACTATATAAGTGCGTAGGACTATGGTTTAGAGGATACGCTGTAGCCGACGTTTGCACTAAATCAATAAAATGAATAGAAGCTTCCAAGTAAATGCCCTGGTTTATTAAGTCTAATAATAGTCTCTTTATGAAATGATTCCTTAATGCTTTTTTGTAACTGTTTTTAACATGTTACTAGTACGCAAATCAAGGGTACTTTAAGCAGTTCCTAGGAGGGCCAAAGGTTGAGGAAGCCTTGCTGGGATTCAAACCTGTGGCATGACTGATCCTATAAGCATGTACTGAGTGGATAGTGTGTTTAACTCTATCCATCCTTGCTTTCTTGTTCATAAATTTAAGAGGAACAAAATATAGCTGACCTAATGTCTTGCATGCCCAGCTAATGAAACTAGGCAGCTACATCCACAGACAATCAAGCAAATTTGATGACCAAGTCCACCCAAGTGAAATTGGTGACTGGAGCCCTTTGATGTGCAGAGTAGATGTGCTGTGGCAACAAATAATGGACGGAATGCTGACTGAATCAAGAATTCACCCCCAGTCAAGAGATCTGGGTTAAATCCATCCTTTTGCTCACTATGCCACCCCAGTTTGGACCCAGCCATATGCAAATCAGTCTTGACCCTGCTCCTCATGGGAACAGTCCAGCCCGAACTACCAAGCTGAGTCCTCCCTGGACTGGAAACCAGCATATTGTGGCCGGTTTCGGGGTAACACCCCTCATCAGCCATGCTAGCTTCAATCCAGTGGCACAGCGAGCAAGGGGCTCGCGTCTTGGCATACCCATCCCACTTAGGGCGAAAAATGCTGCGGCAACAAATTATTGAGCTTGCAGTGCAGAGTAGATGGGCAGAGCATTCTCATGGAACATTCTTGAAATCATTTTTATTGCATTGACATATTAAGGAAAATATGCTTCTTAAAGGCATATCTAAATCTGGTCACAATGTTGGGAGTTGGATAAAATGATCATCTGATTATATTTATTTTTCATTTCTTTATTTGCAGACTTTAACCATGCTGTTCAAGCAAACTTTTAAGGAACGGCTACAGCTTACTGTACAAACACGTAGAACATGTTTAGTAATTATTTACAACATTTAAACATATTGACAAGTAAGCAACTTGGCAGAAGAGTCAACCATAAAGACAGTGTAGAATTATACTACATTGTTCAAAGAGCAGTGCAGATAGATGTGTTAATGGTTGGTTGATGTAGCACACACACTTCAGTTTTTCAACAGATTTTAATGTAGGACAGTATAGATGTCCATTTGTGGAGACCACACATTGAAAATATTTAAAATTGAAAATTAAACTACGGGATACTAGCAAAATGGTGACTACTTGCAGAGCTACAGAATTTCACTCTTGTCTCTATACAGCCATGAATGATGAAATGCCCCAGAGTTTTTTTTATTAACTATGGTTTCTGCTAAAAATAAATACAAACATTTACAATAAATAGACAATTTTCAACTGTAATCCAAAAAGTGACACTATGAATCTATGAAATACATCTTTTAGTAACCACACTCAGTGTACAGTCTGGCATGAATACATTTTTTTTACAGAAAAAAATAATAATATATATATATATATATATATATACACACACACTTGGTGATAAGTGCAAACAGGTGCTCAAAGATTTTGCACATGTGCTTTTACAAATTGGAAGGAAAACATGGACATGCATGGAACAAATAAATATTTTATACGATCAATCAACATAATTTATTTTGGGCCAGTGCCCTCAAAATCCATCTAGTAAGAGTAAACATTATAAACCTATATTACTAAAGCATCCAACGTAATAAATAAAAAAGTACAAGTGGCCTACATTATATTTACAAATAAAGGACAGTCTGAACTTAAATAGCAGCAGTGCATTTCCTAAGTTACCAGGCAAACAATAGGAATTGTGAGATGATAAGCACTGCCTTTCTAGAGGTGTCCGTTTTAGTTAAGTCCATAGCTGGGCCCAAATTCCAGATGTTTTGTTTTTCAACAACTGTTAGTCATTTTCCCTTTGGAATGGCATACACCAGGTAGATGAACAGAATATATTTAGTCCTCTACCTCACTGGTACTCGTAGTACGGCCTGCGGCCCGGCAGTCCTTCATTGACGGCCCACGGACCTTGCCTTGCAGTTTCCACGGCCCGCAGTAAACACAGAAGATGACCGCAGGAGCATAGGTAGTGAATACATATTAAATAGGTATTCACTACGAATGCTCCTGCGGCCTTCTTCTGTGTTTACTGCCGGCCCCTGTGACGTCAGGGCACCTTCGGAAAGCTTCACAAAAGGCCCTTTAAAAGTCAGCTGTAAGCCCTTTCACAGCTGACTTTTAAAAGGGCCTTTTGGGATGCTTCCTAGTTTGGACAAAGACAGATAGAGGCGCAGAGACAGATAGAGGCGCAGAGACAGAGTCAGAGAGACAGATGGAGACAGGGACAGATAGAGACAGGGTCCGAGATAGGGACAGAGATAGAGACAGGGACAGAGATAGGGACAGACAGGGACAGAGCTAGAGACAGGGACAGACAGAGACAAAGACCGGGACAGACAGATAGAGACAGACAGGGACAGACAGAGACAGGGACAGACAGATAGATAGAGACACAGATAGGGAGAGACCGGGACAGCCAGATAGAGACCGGGACAGCCGGATAGAGACCGGGACAGCCGGATAGAGACCGGGACAGCCGGATAGAGACCGGGACAGCCGGATAGAGACAGGGACAGCCGGATAGAGACAGGGACAGCCGGATAGAGACAGGGACAGCCGGATAGAGACAGGGACAGCCGGATAGAGACAGGGACAGCCGGATAGAGACAGGGACAGCCAGATAGAGACAGGGACAGCCAGATAGAGACAGGGACAGACAGACAGGGACAGACCGATGGAGACAGAGACATGGACAGACGGGGACAGACGGGGACAGAGACAGATAGAGACAGACAGATAGAGACAGGGACAGACAGATAGAGACAGGGACAGACAGACAGGGACAGACAGATAGAGACAGGGACAGACAGATAGAGACAGGGACAGACAGATAGAGACAGGGACAGACAGATAGAGACAGGGACAGACAGATAGAGACAGGGACAGACCGATAGAGACAGGGACAGACCGATAGAGACAGGGACAGACCGATAGAGACAGGGACAGACCGATAGAGACAGGGACAGACCGATAGAGACAGGGACAGACCGATAGAGACAGGGACAGACCGATAGAGCCAGGGACAGACCGATAGAGCCAGGGACAGACCGATAGAGCCAGGGACAGACCGAAAGAGACAGCGACAGACCGAAAGAGACAGCGACAGACCGAAAGAGACAGCGACAGACCGAAAGAGACAGCGACAGACAGAAAGAGACAGCAACAGACAGAAAGAGACAGCAACAGACAGACAGATAGAGACAGGGACAGATAGAGACAGAGACGGGGACAGACAGATAGATAGAGACATAGATAGAAGATAGAGAGATAGGAGATAGAAGATAGAGATAACTAGAGATAGAGAGAGAGATAGAGCAAGAGATAGATAGATGTGTGTATGCCGGGTCTGGTGGCTCAGTGGACGAATGCGTCCGCTGCAGGGGCCTGTGTTCAACCTCATGGTAACAGTTTTTTTTTCTTGCCCTAGCCCCGCCCCCTCCCCCACTGACCCCGCCCCCACCGGGGCGGCCCTCGGCCACAAACCACACTCTAAATTTGGCCCCCGAGAGAAAGTTTGTGAGTACCCATGCTCTACCTGCTCAATTAATTTAGGACACAATGTATTTCTTTGATTAACAACACCCCATTTCCATGTGATTGAGTTTAATGGTAGAATGTCAAACCTTAGCATGATGCATAACATTTTCCCCAGCATTGCTTCCAAGTAGGGCTTATAATTAGATGCACACTTCCTGCTAAACGTGCTTTTGTGGTGTTCTCTATCCTTCACCCACACTTGAAAGTTATGTGTTGGCAGCTTACAGTGGGTGGAGAGCCTGCCCATTCCTTACCATTGGTTGGGTTAATTGTCACTCATTTGCTTACTTTTTTATTTATCAGCTTGTATGGGCTTTACTTTCTCTTGTGTTTGTGTCTCCCCTGGAGCATGGACGGATTACTTGTGTCCTTCTGCTCACTTTTGTAGCACTTTTTTCCTTTTTATTTAGCCCTTTCACTGCTAGGCCTACCCCTGTGATAAGCCTTTTTTTTGGCTATTTGGGGTAGTTTGCGCTAAGGGCCCCATACCTTTTTGTCCACAAAGTATCCAGGCCAAATTTGCGTCCTGTTTTTTCCAACATCCTGTGAATTCTATGTGGTTTCCACTGGAGGGGACAGAGAAATTAGCCAAAATACAGCTACATTTGTTTTTTGGGGGTGAAAATGGGGGGACAAGTGCTGCAGAAGAAAGTGTCTGTTTTTCCCCCTGCAAATGGCATCAACAAAGGGTTTTTTTGTGACAAAGGACATGAGTAGATATTATGTTGACGTTTTGAGCCTGGATGCAATGCCGGCTTTCATGTGCATTCATTGCAATACTCCTAACGGATTAATTCACAGGAGCTTTGTTTTCTAAAGACTGAATGTTTCGTCTTAGCCCGGAAAATATAAAAAAAAATCCAAAGTGGCCTTTCCCCATTAAGGTGTTCGCCGATCTTCTTGAGATATTGGCTATCACTGTGAGAATTGCACCTATGATGATTTGATGTATACATCACACTGAGCTCCATCCAGGATTGGAGGAGTTCCCTAACTCTGATTTATCATGACTTGACTGTCTCCGCATGGTTCATTTTGTTCTGAGGAAGACCCTACGTGATGCCTTTTCAGTAATACATACACCATGGTTGAAACGTTGATGTACTATCTACTCATGTCCTTTGTCATTGTAACCTTGAATAGATGACACGGCGGGTTACTTCTGAACTTTGTAATTGGACAGAGATCCTTCACCTTTGTGTTTTTTATGCATTTATGTAATGTTTGTTAGTCCATCATTGTCACATTTTAGATCACTATATGTCACATCAGTCACCGATGAACGTTTTGGTTTGTTCATGTGTTATGACAGCCATACTTACTAAATGAAATACTTATATGACTTAAAACGTCATTGTGGTGTGTCCCGTTCTAATTTTCAGACTGCATAAAAAGTAATGTCTTTCATTTTACTGTCATTGTATGAAAGAAATGGTCCTTTACCCAATGGAACTTTTTGTAGACTGTATCAACAGTAACCAGGTTCAGAGGGACATGGGGTTACCCCTTTGACTTTAATAGCGAAACACAACATGGACACGTCACATTTTTCCATTGAAAACTGATCCTTTTTTTGCAATGTGCCTAGCTGTGGATTTTGGGCCTAGCTCAGCCGGGCACCTATGGAAACCTAGCCAACCTGTACTTTTTTGAAAACTAGACACCTAGGGGTATTCAGGTGGGTTGACTTGTGTGGCACTTCAGGTTTTTTTTTTTTTACCCAGAATCCCTTGTAAACCTCAAACTTTGACTAAAAAACACAATTCCTCACATTTCTGTGATGGAAAGTTCTGGAATCTGCGGGGAGCCGAAAACTTCTACCCACCCGGCATTTCCCCAAGTCTCCCAATTAAAAATGGTACCTCACTTGTGTGGGTAGGCCTAATGCCTGTGACCGGAAACGGCCCAAAATGCAACGTGGACACATCACATTTTTTCAGCTGAAAATGGACCCTGTTTAGATCGAGGCTAGAGGCAGTGCAGTGCGTATGTGCTGCTCTGCGAGGCATGCTGCATTCCCTCTCTGGGCTCTGAACACGCCCACCGCTTTTCGTTGGTTGGTCTGCTTTTACAAATTCCATAGTTTTTGTTGGTGAATAGTGTACATTTGTCATGCCTTGTTGCTGTTTTGTTCCTGCCCTGGCGACTACCCCTGCTACATGGATCCTTTCACTTTGAGCCATATGTTTTGCTTTAAGTGCATTACTTTTTTTTTTCATACCTCTGCTCGCTGGCACACAGTGCTGCTTGCACTTCACTAAATCTCCCTGTGCCTTCCCCCAAAACACCTCCCGCCCCTCGGGGCTTGTTTAGTTGGCCATCGAAACCCGCCCCTCCATCCCGCTCTCTCTGCCTCCCCCTCTCTTCGAGTCAGCCAGTGGGCTCCAGCCTGCGCTGACCTCAGAGCAGCGGAGCCAGGCGGATGGAGAGGGAGGGCTGTGCTGCTGCCTGCCTCCGAGCAGGGGGCACTACTGTCAGTGCCTGGAATTGCCATGCTTACCCCTAGCCCGGTGCTCCGCTCTACCGCTCTGCGGGCTTGCTAATGCCCCAGCCGTGGACTGGTTCCTGACCCCACAGAGGACGGCTCTTCCCCCATCCCTGAATCCCGCTCTCTCTGCTCTGCCTCCCCCTCTCTTCCAATAAGCCAGCGGAGCCAGGCTGACAGAGATTTTTTGTTTGGATGATCAATACCAACCCCCATTACATTTGGGTTGGATTACGGCATTGGGAAAATCTGACAGCCCTGCTGCAAGTACATACTGAAATCAAAACGTTAAGGTTTCTTTGTTTTTCACTATTTATTTGTCTGGGACCGAATACACGGCAACATGGCCAACGTTTACACTAACCCCAAGTCGTCATTCAACATTGTACCGTTTTCTTCCTTATACGTCACTTTGCATCAGTGTTAGACCTGGCACCATTGGCGTGGGTCTCCCTTCCATTTTTCGCTGTTGTCTCCTCTGTTTTACTGGTGTTAGATGCTCTGGGCGCTGTGCCACTGCCATTCAGTGTCACAGCGCGAATGCTCCCTGTGTAAATATGTCTATGTGAATTGGTATATCCCTGATTGGCTTATTTGGTTTACCTGTTAGTCCCTAGTAGTGTGGCCTATGTGTGCCCAGGGCTGGTAAACCAAATGCTGCTGGTGGGCCTGCAGCACTGATGTGTGCCACCCACAGAAACAGCTTGTAAAGTGTGTCTCAGACCTGCCACTGCAGTGTCTGTGTGCAGTCCAGAACTGCCATCTTGGCTGTGAAGTGCACTCACTTCCCAGCCCCTGAACCTTCCCTTGGCATCCTGTAAGTCACCCCTATGGTAGGGTGCCTTGTAGTGTAAGGCAGGACATGCCTTGGTGCGTGTAGCATGTCCTGGTAGTGAATTATGCCCCATTTCGTTTTTCACTACTGTAAGGCTACCTGTTCCTCATAGGCTAGAATGGGCAGTTTGACTATTACATTCTATAGTCCTAACTGACCCCAGGAACATGGTAGAAAAACGAATTTAGTATGCCTGAGCTCAGAATATTAAAATACATCTTTTAGTGAAGTTTATTTTTATATTCTGTGTTTGAAAATACCACTTTTAGAAAGTAGGTATTTTCTTGCCTAAGCCTTCCAGTGTGCTCTGCCGTTATGTGTATTGGCTGTCTGGTTTTAGAGGGGCAGGACAGACTGAGTCAGACCTGGGTTGAATAGAGAGACCTGCATTTAGAGTGTGGGGAGGGGTGGCTCCTTGACCTGAATAGGGCTGTGGCTGGCAAGGTGAATGCTGGCTCCACCTCCCACTGTGTGTCTGCTAGCAGACCCCCTCTTTCTGAAAGGAAGGATGCAGCCTGGTAAACAAAGTGCTCCAGGCCTGAGCAGAACTGGTTCTGGCTAGGTTCAGTGACTGGTAGCTTCAAACATCAAAGGCTTTTGGGGTATAAATATCTGTGCTCAAGCCCCTACTTTTTGTATTGCTTTTGGATCTGGAGAGGAAACTCTGTCCGTGCCACTGGAGGAATCTGCAGGAAGTGTCTGTCCCTGTGCTGTGTGTTGTTTCTTGCACTGGCCTGCAGCAGTGACCACTGGACCTTGAAGAAGAGGAAAAGGAACTCTTGAGAGAACTTTTATTTGTGTTGCAGCAATTACCCAAGGGCTAGGAAAAGAGCTAGCCTCCTGCTGGAGTCTCAGGCACATCAGACTCCACCACCAACCTCCTGCTTCCTCCCTGCGAGGACTGCTATCTGCTGAGGAGGCTCCTGTGAGTTCCAGGGCCTCTAGTTTGCATCAGAGAAAAGAGTGTAAGAAATCGACGCTAACGCATCTTTGCGGGCCGCTGCAGTCGAGAGCGCTGGGAAAATCATCGCGCTACTGCCGCCGAGGGCCCGCAACACGAAACCATCGCTGACGCCCCTTTGCGAGCCGCTGCAGCCGAGCCGCGCTGGAAAGATCATCGCGCTGCTGTCGCCGCGCACTCGCAACCTTTAAAGAAATCATCGCTTCGAGACATCGCAGTGCGGACGCCGTGCGTCCGCCACTTTGATCGCATCGCACCGAATTTCGTCGCTCCCTCGCGGAGCGTCTTGTCTTCGCATTGCAACACGATCGCACAGCGCAACAGGATCACCGCATCGACTTCTCCCACGCGGCAAGAAAGTCATCGCATCGGCGGTCCAGCGTGCAGAAGTTTGTCGCATCGTCTCCGCACGCATCCCGCAGATCGGCGCATCATCCTCCCTTGCGGCAAGGATTTCAACGCATCGCCGGCCTCGCGTGCCGAGAATCATCGCTACAGCTTATTTGCGACACTTTGTTGGTTTTGCTACTAAACCCAGGTACTTTGTGAAAGAAAGGGACGCAGAGACCACTGCTTTGAACTTGAACCTTATTTTTGCAACCTTTGAACTATTTTTGACAGCCCTACAACAGCTATCCTATTTTTGACAGTATTGTGGCTTTTACAGTTATTGGTCTTGTGATAAATCTGCCTTTATATAAAGATACTTATTTTTATAATAACTACTTGTGTGGTGTCCCTTTGTAGTGTTCCTCACTGTGTTACTGTGTATGATCATAAATGCTTAACACACTGCCTCTGAGATAAGCCTACCTGCTCGTGCTACGTTACCACAGGGTTGAGCAGGGGTATTAAAGAGGGTAGCCCTTCTCACTCTGACTTAGGAAGAAGGGTCCCTACTTGGACAGTGGCCAGCCATTGCCAACTAGAGACCCCCATTTCTAACATTGGTGGTCAGCGGTGAGGATCTGGACTTGCATTTATGATCGCATACAGTAATTATAGTGTACACTACTAGTGAGTGCAGACCATAACGTACCGCATACATTTTTTGAGATTTTTTTGGGATCCTATATTGTGATTGATATTGCCGGTGATTTTTCACCCGCGCCCATTTATTGAAAGTTTTTGATCCCCTATTGTGATTGATATTGCCGGTGATTTTTCACCCGCGCACATTTCTGAGAGTTTTAGGATCCTATATTGTGATTGATATTGCCGGTGATTTTTCACCCGCTTACATTTTTTTGAGAAGTTTTCTTCTGTCCTTTATTGATATTGCCAGTTATTTCTACAATGGGCAAGCCCAGATCCAATGCCTCAGATGATCTCTCCTGGGAAGAAGAGAAAATGGAAACCTACAATGCCAAGCAGCTCAAATATTTTTGCAAGCAATTCACAGTCCCTATCACAGGTCTCACTAGAAGGGAGGAGTATTACAAGGCGCTGAAGGCCTGGCTAGAAGCCAGGGATGCCCCTAAGGATATAGGAGAGCTTGTGGAGGTGGGAGAGAATGCAGGAGAGCAGCAGGGCGATGTAGTAGACTTAGTAGGAGATCCAGCCCTTTCCAACCCGGGCTCTAGTGTGTCCGCTTAAGGGTCTGTCCCCAGAAGAGCTGGAGGACAGGGAGAGAGATAGGCGGCATAATATGGAGATGGCTAAGCTTAAAATGGATGGTCACCGGGACCTAGAGAACAAGAAGTTAGAAATTGAGATTATGAGGATGAAGCTTGAGCATGAGAGAGTATTGAGGGAGTTGGAGATTAAAGCTAAGAGCATGGAAATCTCCCCTCTGGTGGCAGCGTACCTGTAGTGCACCCTGAGAGTAGGGTGTATATACCCAAGGAGGTTATTAAAGATTTCCACAAAAGTGAAGATATTGGGCAATGGTTTGCCGCTTATGAATTAGCCATGGTGTCCCACCGGGTCCCTGAGAAGGATTGGGGAGCGGGGTTGTGGGGACGCTTTGTGAGTGAGGGGAGGGATACCTTGTTAGACCTGCCCCCAGAAAGTAGGATGGTTTATGCCCACATGAAGGAAGCGTTGATGACCCGCTATGGTTTGACCCCTGAGATGTATAGGCAGAGGTTTAGGGTCTGTAAGAAGCTAGAGGGTACCACGTGGGTTGAATATGTGTCTTTTTTTTGCAGAGCCATGGAACGCTGGGTAAAAGGTAGCAAAGTAGAAACTTTTGCACAGCTTTATGATTTGATTGCATGGGAGCATTCATCTAGTAATTGTTTTCCTGAGCTACGCCAGCACCTAATTGATTGCAAGCTGACTAACCCTAGAAAGCTTGTTGAGGAGGCGGACCGCTGGGTGAGCACCCGGGTCCGCAAGGGTCCAGTGGGAGACGTCGCCAAAGGTGGGCAGGGTCCCCAGCAGAGGAGTGGGGGGACAAGGGTCAACAGAGGGAGTTCCACCGAGGGCCCCAAAGTAATCCCCCAGGGAACCAAGCAGTGGTGTCCCAGCCCCCCAAAGAAAGGAGGACAGGGCCCCCAACAGGTAGGCCTGTTCCCAGGGGGCCCCCACGTGTTACAACTGTGGTCAAGTGGGCCACAGATATTTTGATCCCCAGTGCCCCCAAAGGGGGGCCAGTGCACCCCCGTGCACCACCCCGCCAGATTGCTAGTGTAGCCCTGGGAGAGGAGGAGATGGGTGCCCAAGAGGGGTGGGATCCCGTAGAGTTGACCCTTGTCTCATTAGGGGACTTTGAGATGGTCCCCAAGCCTGCACTGCCTGCTAACACTAAAAATACAGGCAGTGGGTGACCATCAATGGCCATAGGGTGGAGGCTCTAAGGGACACAGGGGCCAGTGTAACTGCTGTCAGCTCCCGGTTGGTGTCCAAAGAGCAGGTTGTCCCCCATGCATTCTACCCAGTAGTGTCCGCAGACAACTCAGAGAGCCAATGTGAGGTGGCTCAGGTTCCCTTTGAGTGGGGGGGGGTCTCAGGAACTCTTCAGGTAGCTGTGAGGCCCGCCATGCCTGTAGACTGTCTGCTGGGCAATGATTTAGAGGACTCCCCGTGGGCTACGGTGGAGAGGAAGGCTCACTTAGAGATGTTGGGTCTGCCTGAGTGGGCGTGTGCTACCACTCGGTCCATGGCAGCCAAGGAGGGTGTTGAAAAGGATCTGGAGCCTGAGAGTAGGGCCCAGATCCCTGCCTTGGAGAGAAGGGGCAGGGGCGCGGGAAGCCGGCCCCTTGGTTCCCACGGCCCAGGAAGGAGCAGACCCTGAGGGGGATGCCCTGGAGCCTACCGGGGAGCAGATCACCGAACTGGGTGACCTGCCTGAGCTGACCCATTGGCAGCAGGAAGGGGGACCCACCAGGGAGGAATTTTGTGAGCAGCAGAGAGTTTGCCCCTCTCTTGAGGGTATGCGGCGACAGGCTGCAGCCCAGGCAGAAGGTGACATGTCTGGTTCACATCTGATTTATTGGGAGAACAGTCTCCTGTATAGTGAGCCTAAGGTTGCTGAGCCAGGGTCAGCCCGTGTGCTGGTGGTACCCGAGTGCTTCAGAACCTTCCTACTGGGGTTGGCTCATGACATTCCATTGGCAGGACATCTGGGGCAGACCAAGACCTTTGAGAGGCTGGCCGCCCACTTTTATTGGCCCCAGATGCACAAGAGTTCAGACACTCATTGCAGGACCTGTGAGACTTGCCAGGCAAGTGGGAAGAGTGGGGGAAGATCAAGGCCCCACTCCAGCCCTTTCCAGTTGTGAGTACCCCATTCAAGCGAGTGGGCATTGACATTGTGGGGCCTCTGGACCCCAAGACAGCCATGGGCAACAGGTTCATCCTGGTCTTGGTGGACCATGCCACCCGGTACCCTGAAGCCATCCCGCTCAGGACAGTGACGGCCCCCGTGGTGGGACGTGCACTGATGGGGATTTTCTCCCGTGTGGGATTCCCCAGAGAGGTGGTGTCTGACAGGGGGACCAACTTCATCTCCCAGTACATGAAGTCTCTGTGGAAGGAGTGTGGGGTAACGTATAAGTTCACCACTCCTTACCACCCCCAAGGAAATGGTCTGGTTGAAAGGTTCAACCGGACCTTGAAGGGCATGATCATGGGCCTAGAAGAGCCCCTGAGGCGTAAGTGGGACGTCCTCTTGCCATGCCTGTTGTTTGCCTACCATGAGGTGCCACAGAAGTCCTTAGGGTTCAGTCCCTTTGAACTCCTCTATGGCCACCCGGTTAGAGGGCCTCTGAGTCTGGTCAAGGAAGGCTGGGAGCAATCTCCCAGGAAACCTCCCCAAGATGTATTTAGCTACATGTTGGCCTTCAGGAACCAGACTCGGCGTTTCAGAAAGATTGCTGAGGCAAATCTGGAAGCCAGCCAGGAAGAAATGAAACGTTGGCACGACCAGAATGCCACTCTGGTCGAATTTCAACCTGGTCAGAAGGTTTGGGTACTGGCCCCAGTGGAGCCTTGTGCGCTCCAAGATAAGTGGACCGGTCCATTTGAGGTGGTGGAGCGCAAAAGTCCAGTTACCTACTTGGTGGACTTTCAGTCTCCCAGGAACCCCTTGGGGGTCCTGCATGTGAACCGCCTAAAGCCCCACTTTGAGAGGTCTGAAGTGGGCATGCTTCTTGCCACAGATGATGGGGTTGAGGAGGAGAGTGAGCCTCTCCCTGACCTCCTGTGTGCAGAAGAGAAGGATGGGTCAGTGGAGGGTGTGATCCTCTCCACCACACTGACCCCTGAGCAGCAGAGAGATTGTCACCACCTGTTGGGGCAGTTTTCTGATTTGTTCTCCCTGGTACCTGGTGTCACTGACTGGTGCGTCCATGAGGTGGATACCGGGGACAGTTCTCCTGTCAAGCACAAGGCTTACAGGGTAACTGACGGGGTCAGGGCTTGCATTAAGGAGGAGGTCTCCAAAATGTTCGCCCTAGGGGTGGTTGAGTCCTCTAGCAGCCCCTGGTCCAGCCCCGTGGTCTTGGTACCAAAAGCTGCGACCCCTGGTGCCACTCCTGAACTTAGGTTCTGTGTGGACTACCGAGGTCTCAATTCGGTCACCAAGACCGACGCGCACCCCATCCCCAGAGCTGATGAGCTCATAGACCGGTTAGGGGCTGCCCGGTACCTCAGCACGTTTGATCTGACGTCTGGGTACTGGCAGATCGCCTTAACTGATAGGGCAAAGGAGAGGTCAGCATTCTCCACACCAGATGGGCACTACCAGTTCCGTGTGATGCCCTTTGGGATGAAGAATGCCCCTGCCACCTTCCAGAGATTGGTCAACCAGGTGTTGGTTGGGCTGGAGGCTTTCAGTGCCGCCTACCTGGATGACATTGCAGTGTTTAGTTCCTCCTGGGAGGACCACTTGCGCCACCTCTGGGAAGTGTTGATGG
Source organism: Calotriton arnoldi (assembly GCA_963921515.1). Taxonomy (NCBI): domain Eukaryota; kingdom Metazoa; phylum Chordata; class Amphibia; order Caudata; family Salamandridae; genus Calotriton; species Calotriton arnoldi. The sequence continues at coordinate 252,155 of CAWUFW010005139.1, forward strand.
CGCTGCGCAGAGCAGGCCTCACAATCAAGGCCAGTAAGTGCCAGATTGGGCAGGGTTCTGTGGTGTACTTGGGACACCAGGTGGGGAGCGGCCAGGTGGCGCCCCTGCAGCCCAAGATTGAAACCATCCTGGCTTGGGAGCCCCCAAGGACCCAGACCCAGGTGAGGGCCTTCTTAGGACTCACGGGTTATTACAGGAGGTTTGTCAAGGGGTATGGCAACATTGTTGCACCCTTGACTGAGCTGACTTCCAAGAAGCGGCCAAAGATTGTGAACTGGACTGACACCTGTCAGAAAGCCTTTGATGCCCTCAAAACTGCTATGTGACAGCACCCGTACTCCAGGCGCCCAATTTTGCTAAGGAATTTGTTGTCCAGACAGACGCTTCAGAGCATGGGGTGGGGGCCGTTCTGTCACAGATAAATGAGGAGGGACTAGACCAACCTGTAGCCTTCATCAGTAGGAGGTTACTTCCACGGGAACAGAGGTGGCGTGCAATTGAGCGTGAGGCATTTGCTGTGGTCTGGGCACTGAAGAAGCTGAGACCATACCTGTTTGGGACTCACTTCCGGGTTCAGACAGACCACAGTCCCCTCAGATGGCTGATGCAGATGAGGGGTGAGAATCCTAAGTTGTTGAGGTGGTCCATTTCCCTACAGGGTATGGACTTCACGGTGGAACACCGCCCTGGTACAGAACACGCCAATGCTGATGGTCTGTCCAGATTTTTCCGCCTTAGCGATGAGAACTTCCAAGGGGATGGGTAGTTCTCCCCACATTTCAGCTGGAGGGGACGTGTGTTAGACCTGGCACCATTGGCGTGGGTCTCCCTTCCATTTTTCGCTGTTGTCTCCTCTGTTTTACTGGTGTTAGATGCTCTGGGCGCTGTGCCACTGCCATTCAGTGTCACAGCGCGAATGCTCCCTGTGTAAATATGTCTGTGAATTGGTATATCCCTGATTGGCTTATTTGGTTTACCTGTTAGTCCCTAGTAGTGTGGCCTATGTGTGCCCAGGGCTGGTAAACCAAATGCTGCTGGTGGGCCTGCAGCACTGATGTGTGCCACCCACAGAAGCAGCTTGTAAAGTGTGTCTCAGACCTGCCACTGCAGTGTCTGTGTGCAGTCCAGAACTGCCATCTTGGCTGTGAAGTGCACTCACTTCCCAGCCCCTGAACCTTCCCTTGGCATCCTGTAAGTCACCCCTATGGTAGGGTGCCTTGTATGTGTAAGGCAGGACATGCCTTGGTGCGTGTAGCATGTCCTGGTAGTGAATTATGCCCCATTTCGTTTTTCACTACTGTAAGGCTACCTGTTCCTCATAGGCTAGAATGGGCAGTTTGACTATTACATTCTATAGTCCTAACTGACCCCAGGAACATGGTAGAAAAACGAATTTAGTATGCCTGAGCTCAGAATATTAAAATACATCTTTTAGTGAAGTTTATTTTTATATTCTGTGTTTGAAAATACCACTTTTAGAAAGTAGGTATTTTCTTGCCTAAGCCTTCCAGTGTGCTCTGCCGTTATGTGTATTGGCTGTCTGGTTTTAGAGGGGCAGGACAGGCTGAGTCAGACCTGGGTTGAATAGAGAGATCTGCATTTAGAGTGTGGGGAGGGGTGGCTCCTTGACCTGAATAGGGCTGTGCCTGGCAAGGTGAATGCTGGCTCCACCTCCCACTGTGTGTCTGCTAGCAGACCCCCTCTTTCTGAAAGGAAGGATGCAGCCTGGTAAACAAAGTGCTCCAGGCCTGAGCAGAACTGGTTCTGGCTAGGTTCAGTGACTGGTAGCTTCAAACATCAAAGGCTTTTGGGGTATAAATATCTGTGCTCAAGCCCCTACTTTTTGTATTGCTTTTGGATCTGGAGAGGAAACTCTGTCCGTGCCACTGGAGGAATCTGCAGGAAGTGACTGTCCCTGTGCTGTGTGTTGTTTCTTGCACTGGCCTGCAGCAGTGACCACTGGACCTTGAAGAAGAGGAAAAGGAACTCTTGAGAGAACTTTTATTTGTGTTGCAGCAATTACCCAAGGGCTAGGAAAAGAGCTAGCCTCCTGCTGGAGTCTCAGGCACATCAGACTCCACCACCAACCTCCTGCTTCCTCCCTGCGAGGACTGCTATCTGCTGAGGAGGCTCCTGTGAGTTCCAGGGCCTCTAGTTTGCATCAGAGAAAAGAGTGTAAGAAATCGACGCTAACGCATCTTTGCGGGCCGCTGCAGTCGAGAGCGCTGGGAAAATCATCGCGCTACTGCCGCCGAGGGCCCGCAACACGAAACCATCGCTGACGCCCCTTTGCGAGCCGCTGCAGCCGAGACGCGCTGGAAAGATCATCGTGCTGCTGTCGCCGCGCACTCGCAACCTTTAAAGAAATCATTGCTTCGAGACATCGCAGTGCGGACGCCGTGCGTCCGCCACTTTGATCGCATCACACCGACTTCGTCGCTCCTCGCGGAGCGTCTTGTCTTCGCGATCGCAACACGATCGCACAGCGCAACAGGATCACCGCATCGACTTCTCCCACGCGGCAAGAAAGTAATCGCATCGGCGGTCCAGCGTGCAGAAGTTTGTCGCATCGTCTCCGCACGCATCCCGCAGATCGGCGCATCATCCTCCCTTGCGGCAAGGATTTCAACGCATCGCCGGCCTCGCGTGCCGAGAATCATCGCTACAGCTTATTTGCGACACTTTGTTGGTTTTGCTACTAAACCCAGGTACTTTGTGAAAGAAAGGGTCGCAGAGACCACTGCTTTGAACTTGAACCTTATTTTTGCAACCTTTGAACTATTTTTGACAGCCCTACAACAGCTATCCTATTTTTGACAGTATTGTGGCTTTTACAGTTATTGGTCTTGTGATAAATCTGCCTTTATATAAAGATACTAATTTTTTTATAATAACTACTTGTGTGGTGTCCCTTTGTAGTGTTCCTCACTGTGTTACTGTGTATGATCATAAATGCTTAACACACTGCCTCTGAGATAAGCCTACCTGCTCGTGCTACGTTACCACAGGGTTGAGCAGAGGTATTAAAGAGGGTGCCCTCTCACTCTGACTTAGGAAGAAGGGTCCCTACTTGGACATTGGCCAGCCATTTCCAACTAGAGACCCCCATTTCTAACAATCAGCAGTCATCCTGCAGACTGAGGGCGTATCAATCTCACAGCCCCAGCAGCCGCAAGTCGCTGTGTTCCCCCTTGAACCGCGGCCACGGCCACAACAACAACAACCATGTGGTGCTCACATACGTACAAGACGTGCGAGAGATGAGAGAGTAGGGGTTAATCACTGTTTTGCATATGCTTTAGTAAAATGCAGGGCAAATCTATTCCTCGGAAACCTGGGACACCACACAGCACCAGCTGGCTCCTATGGTGCACTCTATTCCTTCCACTGTTGCTTCTCGCACGTCCCTCATGTTTGTTTCCCAGCTCCCCTTCTTGAAGCTGCAATGGGAAAAGAGCTTGGTTAAGTGCAAGTTATTTATTTATGAACAAACACTCCATCTGCACTCCCGCACTCCTCCCACTCTCGGTTGTGTAGCATTAACATCGCTCATTACATGTGCTGGCTGACATTTGAATTCATTTCTAACAACACACATTGCTTGATTGGTGTTGGCAGCTGTGCTTATGTTAGGAAATACCAACTATTTGCCGTGTGGTGCTCTTGTTGCACTTTCTTGAAAATGCGTGTGAGCAGGCTGCCAATGGCGTCCTCTTGGTGGACACTTATCTGCAGATTTGGCAGTCAAATTGAAACTGGGCATTGAAGTACTTGCACATTGAAGTGAAATCAGTACGGAAGTTCCTTGTGTAGAAGTCGTGATTATGAAATATTAAGGGAGCTTGATGAATATTATGAATACTTGTGGGCTGCCACTCATGCTTTGTTCGCCTCAGCCATTTGTTCCTGGGCTTGTCACACACCATGCTTCTTCTTCCCTATTTGCGCACTCACTGGCTGCGCCTCCGCCACACTCAGCCTATTGGATGTAAGGGCGTAACACTGAGCAAGGTACAGGTCCCAAAGGTGCCAAAGCACTGGGATGTTACATACTCTCTTTTCATTTTTCACATGTGCTCGGGGAGTGCATGTGCCAGCAGTACCTCTCCCTCCCCCCTGCTTTCTGTCCTTGTTTTTAACCCACCCCTACCTTCCGTTGTTTCTAAAACCCTTGTCCTCCCACTTTCCCTTGTTTCTATTCGACCCAACACCCCCTTCCCACTCTTGCATTGTGTTTCTTACCAGCCTCCCTCATGTTGCTTATTTGTCACCCCGTCCATCCCTAGGTGGGCATTTGTATGTTTTTGAGAACACCATAAAAGGTAGTTTGCTAGAAACTGGTGCAGATTGCAAAATGAGTACATACATTGTAATGATTCAGGTGGAACACGACTGCCACTGGATTGCTTGGAGTCAAAGCACACACTTGGTTCAGGCTTTGATTAGAGTTTTAAGTGCTGGGAAGGTGCAAGCTGTTTGCAAGTTTAGTTTATCTAAAAATAAATGTTTTTAAGACGAATATTGAAAATGCTTGCTGTGTAAATCACTGAACAATCATCACATAAGATATGATCAAGTCTCTTCACAATTTGAAAGTGTTATATAAATTTAAAAAAAAACTTTGACAAAGCCAATAGATCTTTCTTAGGCAAACCTATTGGCTTTGCCAATGCTCTTTAATGAGTCCATAAGCTGCAGAAAAACTATATAAAGAAATCTGTATCCCAATTTCAAATGAGTGCATGCTACATTAGTCTTTTTGCAGTCACATTTGCACTGGCGTGAAGAGGAGTGCAAAAATCTTTTGTTTGGCTTGTGGTGCTCTCAGCCCACTTTAAGGCATCTGAAAGGTAAAACTAATCAAACATGCTTCCTTGTAGCTTGAAAGGGTTCTTTGTTTATTCAGCTGTAGTACTTCGGCTGCTTCCATTTTGTTCCCTGCTATTATTACGACAAAATGGCTCCACAAAAAAACCTAAGTAAAATCATTGTCATTTACAAGGCCAGTAGCTCTAACTTTAACAAATACGAGACCGATTAAATTGCAAATGCTTGTTTTGCAATGTGCCTAGCTGTGTGTGGATTTTGGGCCCTAGCTCAGGCAGCATCTAAGGAAATCTAGCAAACCTGTACATGTTTGAAAACTAGATGCCTAGGGAAATCCAGGATGGGCTCACTTGAATTGGTTTCTCCACATTTCTTTTACCCAGAACCCCTTGCAAACCTCAAACTTTGTAAAAAAAACCCAAAAAAAACACATTTCCCCCCAAATTTCTGTGGTGAAAAGCTCTGGAATCTGCAGGAAGACACAGACTTCCACCCACCCAGAATTCCCCCAAGTCTCCTGATTAAAAATGGTACCTCACTTGTGTGGGTAGGCCTAGTTCCCGCTACAGTAAACGGCTCAAAAAGCAATGTGGGCACATCACATTTTCCCAGTGAAAACTGACCCTTTTTTCGCAATGTGCCTAGCTGTGGATTTTGGACCCTAGCTCAGCCTGCACCTAAGGAAACCTAGCAAACCTGTACATTTTTGAAAACTAGACATCCAGTGAATCCAGGATCGGGTGACTTGTGTGGCTCTTACCAGGTCCTGTTACCCAGAATCCCTTGCAAACCTCAAACTTTGTCAGAAAACCACATTTTCCTCACATTTCTGTGATGGGAAGTTCTGGAATCTGTGGAGGGCCACAAACATCCAACCACCCAACATTCCCTCAAGTCTCCAGATAAAAATAGTGCCTCACTTGTGTGGGTGGGACAAGTATCCACGGCAGGGAAGGGCCCATAACGTATTGTGGAGACATCAAAATTATCTAATACGAAACTACCTGGTTTTGCAAGGGGGGCACCTATGTTTTTGGTCCTGGGCTCGGCGGCCATCGAAGGAAACCTACCTTAACCAGACATTTTTAAAAACTAGAAACCCGGGGGAGGCCAGGGATATATGGCTTGCGTGGATCTCACAACGTTTTCACAGAAGGCCATTCACACCGCCAGCCGTGGGCCCAGCACATTACATCATTCACATCAACAGACAGTGCCATTCAAGGGCCCATCACTTTCATATGCCCACATGACTCAAACAGCAATCGCACCGGCTGGCGTTTGACATAGTGTGCGCAGTGGCGTTTGGCTAGCAGTGTGTATAATGACCAGCAGCAAGTCACTACTCCCACACTGCCAGCCAAGCCCCAAACCACGCACACCACCAGCCAAGTCCCAAACCATGCATACCACCAGCCAAGCACCAGTCCACGCCGCCAGCCAAGCGCCAGTCCATGCATACCACCAGCCAAGCGCCAGTCCACGTACACCACCAGCCAAGCACCAGTTCACGCACACTGCCAGCCAAGCGCCAGTCTTGGCACACTGCCAGCTAAGTGCCAGTCCATGTACACCACCAGCCAAATTCCAGTCCACGCACACTGGCATCACATTCTTTTTTAACAAAAAAGAAAACAAACCAATTGGAAGTAGATACAAAACTAGAACTACAAACAGAACATCTGTAACTAAATACAGCACATTAATGCCAACTGTGAAACTGAACATAAAATATAAAACAATTCAGACCAGGCAATTCACTTTTACACTCACAGTTTCTCCCAAAAACTCTTTTGTGTGTGATACAATCTGAAACATGTGGGCGCACACAGCCCAGGATGAGAAGGACAATCAGCGCAGTGCATACAGACTCTCCTTCAGTATACCTCTTTGCAAACAGACTCTACATCTCTTACAGGGATTGGCATTTTTTGGGTGTGGGAGGAATGTAATCAGGAAAGTGGCGATCTTGCAATCTAGCCACATCCTCCACCACTCCAACACTAGGAACACTTGCCTGTTCCACTACAAAAAGGCTGCCTAATACAGACTCCTGAAACTGAACAAAAGTCATGCTTGACTGGAAAACAATCCTTTAAACCACAAAAGCATTAAAAGTTGAAGAGATGGATGGCCTACTTCTTATACCAAATGTAAGCCTTAAGAACAGCAGTGTAAGGTTCCAACCTCTGATCTACTCTATGTACACCACCCATGCACTTTTTGTAGTCTACAATGCACACAGGTTTGCGCACTTCAGCAACCTGACCCCAAACAGTCACAGGTGAAGTACTTTCATCATGGATGGTAGTCAGCATGTAGACGTCCCTCCTGTCCACACATTTCAAAGCTAGCAGTTCATCACTATGCAAGGCACTGCAATTTCCCTTCTCAAGCTTTTTTTTTTACAAAAAAGCTCTTTTGGGTTACCGTTACTGTTAGAGCGGATTGTGCCACAAGCAACAGTGTCCACTTTGGACAATTCCCTAAACAATTGCACAGCAGTGTAAAAGTTATCTAGGTACAAATGGTGACCTTTGTTAAAAAGACCTCTAGCAAGTTCTCAAACAATTTTCTCACTAACTCCAAAAGTGGACGGACAACCAGGAGTGTCAATAGTGGAATCCCTACCAGTGTACACCCGGAAATTATAGACCTATCCTGTCTTACTCTTAGACAACATATACATCTTAATTCCATAACGTGCCCTCTTGTACTGCCTAAAAACCAAACGGCCCTTGAACAGGACCAAAGATCTTTCCCTGGAGCATAGATCTCTGAAAATCGATCTACAAAGTGATCAAGGACAGGCTGAATCTTAAAAAGACGGTCACAATCAGGGTGATCTCATGGCAACTCTGAAGCATTATCAACAAAATGCAGCATCCAAAGCAAAAGTAAATAGCGATCACGACTCATAATTGCAGGAAATATGGCCGTTGCCATCACGAGACTGGTAGACCAATATGAAGACAGGGACGGCTTCCATATCCAGACCATCAAAAAAGTTAAACCCAAAAACTTCTTCATCTCATCCAGATTTGTGTGAGTCCACTGGTTAGCTCTAGAGCGGGGTCTAAGTCTGACACTGTTGTTACTCAAATACTGTTCAGCATACAAATTAGTCTGCTCAACAATTTCAACCAAAAATACAGCGTCCATAAACAACTGGAAAAAAATGTATAGGCAAAGACGTTTCACAATTCTCTCTATGCCCTGCAACACCACTAAAGGCAGGCAACAACGCATGCACCATGTTTGGATCAACCCAGAGTACAGCACTTCCAATGGGAAGCCTTGCAGCCCCAGGCTGCAATCCAGATGCCTCTTGCTGCACCATCGACACATCAGTGTCCTCCTCTAAAACAGGCACTTCATCCACACTGAGAGTAGCTTCATCATCATGTGATTCCTCGTAGACAGATAATTCACTGCCAGAATCTTGGACTTCCTCCTCTCCTCAGATGCACTGTCAGTCTCAATCATGGTCAGAGGAAGAATCAAAAAGCATACCAACAACCTGCTGAGCAGTAATCCTGCGGCTTGCCATAATCCTTACTAATAAAGGTAACTTGACAAACAAGTCAACAACAACAAACACTTTGTAAAATAAGTAATAAACACAATGTGGCTTTATCACAAAGACCTATATATTTCAAAACGATACCACTCACTTGCCAGAAACAACTAGACTCCCCACCACCTACTCTGCAGAGACACAGCAAGGGCCAACAATATCTCACTAAAAAAGAAAAGAAAATTACACATAAGACAACACAATACACTTCGTGCACAAATTCAAAGAGAATTTCACACGCAAAACATAAGCTAAGTATGCTGCTATTAAGACACTACTTATAAAAAATTAATTCATGCATGACAATAATACGCATTTGGAGTAAACACAACAAAAAAGATTACCAAACACATGAAACTACGCAAACTGCAGATCAACCACTGCCGAAACCGCAAACAGGAATTACATCAACGGAATCAAAAGCTTTGCACTAGAATAAAAAGGAGAAATAAAACATTACAATCACATATGCAAATAATGCACCAGTCCACACACACTCCACCAGCCACGCTGAGGGGCAGATGGCCCTAAGAATATGGCAAAACATTCACTCCCAAAAGGGGAGTGACCCTTGCTCAATCGGCCGCTTCCCAAAAACAACTTGGTGAAATCAGCATCCCTGGTGTCTAATGGCTTCTGCCCCCCCCTTTGAGGCAGGTGTGCCTAAAAGAATAAGTCCGATCTGCCCCACGGGGGCACAAACAGACAAAATAATCACCCCCTAAAGGGGAGCGACCCCTGCCCAAGGGTCCGCTCCCCACAGCAACAGTAGTGCCCAAAAATAAAATCCCTGGTGTCCAGTGGCTTCTGCTCCCCTTGGGAGCAGATGGGCCTAAAAGCATAAGGCCACAGGGGGCAGAAACGGCCACAATAATGGCATCCTAAATGGGAACAAGTCTTGCCCAAGGGGCTGCTCCCCAACCACAATACCATATTCCACTTAACATCCCTGGTGTCAAGTGGCTTTTGCTCCCCTTAGGAGCAGATGGGCCTAAGGCCATAAGGCTGATCTGCCCCTAAGGGGGGCTGAAATGGCCAAAATATTCACCCCCTAAAGAGGAGCGACCCTTGCCCACCGGGCCGCTACCTAACATCAAAAAAATAAAGTAATCCCTGGTGGCCTAGTGGGGTACACAAATCTACAAAATTATAAGCCGATCTGCGGGCAAAATAATTGCTCCCCAAAGGAGAGCGGCCTTTACCCAAGGGGACACACCTGACATTCCTGAAATTGATTTTAAAAAAAATCCCTTGTCTCTAGTGGGCATTCCTGCTGCAGGATCGCGGCCCCATCCGCAATTGTGCAGCAGGAATGCTCCAAAGAGACATTGGAGGAAAGGAAAACCCTTTCCTTTCCCCATATGCCTCTTTGTTCCAAAACAAACGCCCCTCTCCGAGGAGAACGCTCTAGAAGCAAATGGCTTCCAACGCGCCCGGCAACCACTAATAACGTCAGCACGTGGTGCATGCTGACGTCATTAGTTGCTGTGGGGGGGAGGGGCAGCGGAAGCACTTCCTCTGCAATCCCTGGTGGGGGCGTCACCATGGGCGGCCCACAGGGGGAGCGCTAGCGCTTCCCCGTGGGTGGATGCCAGGACGGCTTGGAGCCATCCAATGCACACGCCCACTGTGGGGTCGGACAGCTCCCAGCTGCCCGATGCTCGCCAGGGGTTGACTAAAGTAACTTGGCAAATAAACCAATAATAACAAACACTGTAAAATAAGTAAGTATAAGTAATAAAGTATATCATACAAAAAGTAAAGCTACTGGCATATATCAATTGCAAGCTAAAGTCAATCAATACAAAGCACACAAAGACCTATATACAGTAAAACAACACTACTCGCTTGTCAGAGAAAGCTAGACTCACCAGCACCTACTCTGCACAGACACAGCAAGCACCAACGATATCCTACTAGAAAGGAAAAGAAAAAAGAAAAAGACACACAAGACAGCAAAATACACATTGTGTGTGAAATTCTCCTTGGATTTGTGCACAATCAAACAAAAGCTAAATATGCTGCTATTACAGCATTTACAAAAAGCGCATTCATGCAGGGCAATGATACTCTTTTGGGGAAAACAATACAAAAAAACGTTTTCTTACCAAACACATGCAACTACACAAACTGTAGGTCTACCAGTGCCGAAACTGCAAGCAGGAGTCACATCATAGGAAAACAAAAGCTTTGCACTATAATGAAAAGGAGAAATAAAGCATTATGATCACAAATGATTAGAAGAAATAAAGCAGTTAACATAAAAAAACTATAAAATCTGCCCATCACCATTCAAATGCCAGCCACACACATCGTCAGCCAAACGCCAGTCCACAAACACTGCCAGCCAAACCCCAGCCCATAAACACTGCCAGCCAAGTGCCAGTCCATGCACACTGCCAGCCAAGTGTCAGTCCACGCACACCACCAGCCAAGTCCCAGTACTTGCACACTGCCAGCCAAGCGTCACTTCACACACACCGCCAGAAAAGCACCAGTCCATGCGCACCACCAGCTAAGCACCACTTCATGCACACCGCTAAACAAGCGCCACTTCATGCACACAGCCAGCCAAGTCCCAGTCCTCGCACACCGCCAGCCAAGCGTCACTTCATGCACACCGCCAGATAAGCACCAGTCCATGCGCACCGCCAGCTAGTAGTACCTGTTTCACGGTCCGTCTGCCGCTTGCTGGAGGGAGCACCAGGGAACCTGGGGGCAATCCGCCTCCCGTGAGGAGCTGCCTAACATCGCGGAGGTCTCCCGCTGCTGCCTTTGACAGCGGCTACACTCTGGTGGGACTCGGAGTCCCAGAGTACAATGCCACTAATCACCCACACCTGTCGAGGGCGGAGGCGCCTCCATCGCGATACAAAGCGCTGCCTCGCACCCCGCTGCGCGGGACGCGCCAGGCGAAGCCCGGGCCAAGGGCGGGCCCGTCTGAGACCGATTGAGGCTGGGCTGGGGCCACCCCCCTTAAATTTGCTCCCTACTAGCCCTAACGTTTGTTTATCGGCTCCCATAGAGCAATCTGGTTTGGGGACACCACTCGGGGGTCTCATAGAGAGAAATTCCAGACTTTAAAACTTGTGGAGGCCAGTGGGGTCAGCGTTTGCCCTAATCTAACTTACTGATTAATACCATTAATTATTGTTGTGGGCTGGGGAGGCCTTGACATTGAATAACCATGGGAAAACGTACCCCCCCGCTCACAAGGCCAACCACCAGGCAGAAAGCTCCCATGCTAACCCCCATTGCCCAACCGACTGCTATTGACAAAATGCTGCAGCAGGCAATAGGAGCCATTTCCAGCGAAATAGAACGCACTGAGAGAAGTCTCTCCTTAACACCGATGTTTCCAAACATGTCACCAACTATGGAGCCAGAGCTACTTTACTCACCCCAAACGTCAACTGTCCCCACTAACTCAGAACTGTTGTGCATCCAAGAATCCATAGTTCCGGATAACACTATTATGACCAGCACGGGTGGGGGGGCAAAAAAGAAAGGAGGACCTCGGAAGCAAACTGTCCACAAGGGAGGGAAGCATGCGAAACATACTCCCCGGATGGCATCAAACCAACCACTAGGGGGACACGTTGCTGACGAGAGTAGTCATAAAACTTCGGAGCCCCCACCATGGGTATCTCATCTGGCATTGGAACTTAAAGCATATTTCGAACAGTTTATAAAATCTGAATTTGAAGTTGCAATGAGACGCATTGATAACCTAACAACATTGATGGACTCATGGGGGAGTAAAATTGATGTCATCTTGCACACCATTGAAACTACTAAATCCCCAAATATGGAAATGGCTCCCGAACGTAACCAGGTAACTCCACTTGTCTATATACCACCACCTCTTCCTGAAGGGCATAAAGTATCTGTGCAAATGAACACGTCTACTGGGACTAAACCTCCAGTCCCACAAAATCAGGACCCAGCTATCCTCCAACACAGGTCTTCCTATTGCCCTGATAACGCTCATGATTCTAGGCCTATAGCAACCACATCAGGTCCGCTAATAAAACAACAGGCACAAAGAACTTGCGATGCTGACATTAGGAACCCAACCCACCCTAAACCAAGGGAACCAAATCCTACACTTCCCTGTATTGATCTGCCCCCAGCCTCCACTCCCTATGTTGTTATATTAGCTGGAGTACCTGAGCTGGAACTAGGTCGAGGGGAGTCATATCTTGAACTGAAAAACAAAATCACTTTTTGGTTAAATAAATATAGACCACTCCCACATCTAGTGCAAAGCGAAATCCTATTTACACGCAGGGTTAGTTGGCTGGGGCAAAGGCATAAGGAAATTCCGGGGGACTGTGTTTTGATCAATTTTAGAGATAGTAGGGTGGTCCAACATATTCTTGAATGGGGATACTCTAGGGAGTCAGGAGGCATTCAGACACTGACCTTGGGTTATTTCTATCCCGCAAGCCTCCTGCTAGACAAAGCGGGAACTGTGTACAAAAAGTGGGAACGAAGAGCCCAGAGTGGTAGCATGCTAAACATGGGCCGGGGATGCCAAAACACTATGGCATTTAATATCCCCGTTAGTAATAGTTTTAATCCCCTGGATTTGGTTGATTGACTAAATCCTAATTGTAAAGGTTCGACCTATATTAACAAACAGTTAGCTGAGCCCCAAAATGGTGGAAGATCCGAGAATGGTGATCAATTCGTTGAGAAAATCTATGAGGCTACCACTCCAATTAGTACTCCCAGCGCTTCTAGTAAGATGCATTGGGACCTTGACTGTAGCCCACAGATCGAGGCAGGGAATTATGCCAAGCCAAGACTACTTACCACACAATTGAGGCCTGCCTTTTGGGACTATTCCCCCTCCCTAAGAAGGCTAAATTGCTACGCAGATTTGCAGGGTTGGCTCTGATGTTGGCAAAACGTATGATAACACGACGCTGGAATTCTACTCTAGCGCCGCGAGTGGGCGATTGGCGAGAGGAGGTGGGCAGATGGGCGGTTGCAGAAAGGGAGGCTTTACACCGTGAAGAATACAGGGGACTGCGAAAGCGACCGATTTCGCTGGACTGGGCGCACCTAGTGGAACAATTCAAGGCTATGGAAGATGTTGAGCCTTCGGGATCGCAACACAGTCGGCGGAACAGTGGTGCAGTATTATAGGAGCTGGTGGATTCATGCTTACCCACGTTCTACCTGGGGGCCTTCCTTCTGCTTCCTTATCCCCGGCCCTGTTCCTTTGTCCCTATCCCCTTGGGTCTCACCTTCTCCTTGCTCCTCTCTATGTTTCTCTCCCCTCTCCTTCTCCCCCCCCCCCCTCGGTACACGCCCATTCCCGGGGTTCTGAGACCTGTTACGCACTGGACGCAGGAACATCAGCGAGGTGTATAGTCTGTGTAGCGGCACTTAAGTTACTTGTTTGTTGGGGTATTGTTTGGGGAGGGTTAGTTTGGGAGGGGGATGTAATGGGTACTGCACAAGATACCACTTATTAGAATAGTAGTTACCTGTCTGGATATACGGTTTGTACATTTATGCTGCAAGTCATGATGTATTTTCTGTAAGATGCAGGTATGCCTTATCTTAGCATGCGGCCAGGATCCGGGCCGCCTTGCTAATATGCAAGGCCTTCAAAATGCTTATGATTTACCGTATACACCTGTGTATTATTTGCAGTGCTCAATAAAAATATTTTCAAAAAAAGACTACGTACCAAGCAACACAACAGGATAGGTGTTCCCCGCACACTCAGCTAGCCATCCTAGACGAAATACAGAACACCAAGATTTTATCCTGGAACATTGCAGGTCTTAGCTCAAAATTGGACCTCCCAGATTGGGGAGATTATATAGACACCCATGAGCTATGCCTCTTTCAGGAAACATGGTCAAGGCTAGACCTACATAGAGTGGGATATGTTACATACTGCATTCCAGCAGCCCAGGGGGCCAGGGGGAGACCATCAGGGGGCCTATGTACCTGGGTCGGTATACATCTGGGATGTAGTATTAAAATGATAGACACCCTCTCCCCTGATATTTTGTGCATCCTTCTCTCTTTTCATAACACCTTCCAGATTGCTATCATCAATATCTATTCTCGTCCAGTGAGGTAGGGGCAAACCTCACAGACTTTAGACTGTCTCGCCACCTTTCTCTACACTCTACCAGAGAACACCCATGCAATTATAGGTGGGGATTTCAATTGCCACTTTGAGCCCCTAAATGGCATTAATACTACCATCACAAGTGAGGAAGATCTGGCTTGGTCAATCCCTGAAAGTAACATCTACCCAATTAGGGGTTGGACCCCACTAGTTCTACAGATGAATTCAGTTACACTTAGCCACTCACTAAGGGCATGCAATGGTCGATTCCCCTCTGACAGCCCGGGTAACTTCACCTTCAATAAGTTGGGACAGGCATCTATAATTGACTATATTTTGGTAGATGTTGAATTATGGTACAAAACTAAAAAGCAACCATAATCCGTTGGTGTTAGAAATAGCCCTCCCTGTGCCCAAGGATCACCACAGCACACCCACACAACCCGCTCCAAATTTAGTTGCAATAGAAGGAGGTAGAAGAGTACGTTGGGGAACATTTGCACAGTCGACGGAAAAAGTGGCCATCTTGTACAAACAAATCATTCCTTTTTTAGAAACTGCATTTCGATTGTTTGAAAACAGTCGTGGTCCTGAATCCTTGTTGTTAATAGGAAAGAATCATCAGGACATGTTCTCAAAATTGGCAGAGTTTTTTTTATAATAGCGACAAGACTAGATCTGACCCTAAACTCAAACATCCCTGGTACAATAAAATGTGTAGGAAAGCTAAACACGCTCTATTAATGGGGATTAAAGAGAATGACAATCCACGTATTAAAGAAACCAGGGCACAATATAAAAAAACCCTAGCTGAAGCAAAAACTAGCTGGGAGATAGACAAATGGGAAGCAATCAAAACATCTTTAGATAACCGAGATATGAGAGGCTTTTGGAACCTAGTTAAAACTGGGAAATCCAAAGGCAACTCAGCTATCGAACCAAACTTGGGGGAAGAAGTCTGGAGATCCCATTTTAAAATTTTATACTCAAGGGCCTTAGATGGAGCTGCAGTCGCCAGGGAAGTAGTAGCAGATACAAACCCCCAAATATTAGTGCCCCCGCCTGCAGAATGAAAGAGGTTAGAGTGGCATTGGGTAATTTGCTTCCAGCCAAGGCACCTGGGCTGGATAGAATTCCAGTTGACCTATTCAGAAATGAGCAAGCAGTGTGGGCACCCTATCTATGGACATTATTTAACGCAATCTTACAAGGCATGGCGCTGCCCCCGACTTGGGCAGGGGCAGAAATTATCCCTATTTATAAAAAAGGCACCCCGCTCAATCCAGCAAACTACCGTCCAATAAGTCTTATAGACGTTACCCAAAAGATATTTGCCCGTGTTCTCCATGGTCGTTTGCAAACATGGATGGAAGAAAACAATGTATTAACACCTTTACAAGCTGGCTTTAGGACTAAAACCTCAACTATCGACCAGATCTTCAGATTGCAATTGATCCATTGGAAAACTGTGATCTTGGAGGGTGGCAGTCTTTACCTAACCTTTGTGGATCTTAAATCCGCATTCGATATGGTGCAGCGTGATCAGCTATGGGGCCTACTCCGTGACATGGGAGTTCCAGCTTACCTATGCCACCAGCTGAAGCGCTTGCATCAGGATACGTATGCGAGAATAAGATACGGAAATAAAGGTGAATTGACAGCTCCCTTCCCTGTAGAGAAAGGGGTGAGACAGGGATGCGTTTTAGCCCCGACCCTGTTCTCCCTCTTTTTAAACGGTTTAATCGAAACTCTACTGGCAGTAAAAGATATAGATTCACCGAGGTTAGCGAACCGCAAAATTCCAGCTTTAATGTTTGCGGACGATACGCTGCTACTCTCCAAGTCTCCCATGGGCATGCAGCGGGTATTGGAGGAGTTTTGTGCATTTTGCAGGAAGAGGGATTTGGAGATAAACCTTCAAAAAACAAAATACATGGTTTTCAATGCCAATACTATCAATTGCCCACACCCCCTAATGGAAGGCAGGGCCTTAGAGAGGTTGTCCATCTTCGATTACTTGGGCCTTACACTTAATGATAAGATGGACTGGGGGACCCAAGTAAAGAAAGCCAATTTAAAACTGACACAGTCCATAGGGGGTATCTTAAAAGTACACAAAAACTGCACTCAGAAAGTGGTAGGCCCCCCAGCAGAAATATATAAAATACAGGCAAGGGGAGCGTCACTATATGGAGCAGAACTCTGGGGTCACTGTCCACCTAATACACTATAACAGAGAACACCTTCCTTAGGCAGTTGCTGGGCCTCCCCAAGAGCACCCCCTTAATACCATTAAGCATGGACCTGGGTATTGGCCCTATTGCTGACATAATTGCCTCTCGACCACTCCTATTCTGGCGCCGTCTCTGGAGCACCCCTGAGCTAGCCAATTATAGGGAGGAATTAAAGGATGTTATGACCATCTTGGGAGCAGGGAACATACCTTGGTTGTCTTACATTAGGAATACATGCCAAGCACTGGGGAGGGCAAACATGTGGTCAACACCAGAAGAGACCTGCCCCTCCATTCCCAAAAAGTCCCTATTCCTTGCCTATAGAGAACACAAATTTGCCCAACTATGCCAGAGCTTCAACTCAAGCAGTCTGACCTCCAGGTTTCTGGATGTCAAACAGCAATATAAGATAGAGCTGGCTCTGGATAGCATT
This sequence comes from Calotriton arnoldi, assembly GCA_963921515.1. Lineage (NCBI taxonomy): Eukaryota > Metazoa > Chordata > Amphibia > Caudata > Salamandridae > Calotriton > Calotriton arnoldi. The sequence continues at coordinate 269,323 of CAWUFW010005139.1, forward strand.
CAACCTTTTTTGGCGAAGAAATTGTTCCTTCAATTTAGACATGGGGTGCTCCCGCTCCGAGCACACACAAATAAATGGAAGGGAGCTATAAAACTAGATTGCCCAGGGTGTGACTTGGTCGAAGAAACAGAACTTCATGTCCTTCTTTTTTGTCCCGCCTATAGAAGGCCAAGGTCCAAGTGGGTGCTCCAGCTCTGTAGAAATGTGGGGATTAGGCACCACAACGAGGCCTTCAGGCTACTAAAATATGAGACACACCCACTATTTGTATTTGCCGTTTCTAGGTTTCTATTTACGATGTGGTGCATACGTAGGGGCATTATAAAGAAAAAGAGCTTGGAAATAACCTAACTGTGCTCACCCACTTATTATGCTGCTAAGCTATGTTTGCACAATTCCCCAGCTAGAAAAACTGCTTTGAAACCTTTACTTCTTGAGCTGCTCTATCTTTTTATTCTTTTTTTAAATGTATATATTGTAATTGTCTTTTAAATGTTTTAAAATCTTGTTCATAGATTACCAGGCAAAGACAGATATCTAAGGTTGTTAATAACAAGGAGATCAGATGTGGCTGAGTAAGAAAATACTGTAAAATTTGTATTTATACTACCTCCCTTGGTTTTTTGTATTATTTTGTGCATTTGTTTTTTGTACTATATGCTCCTGTATTATATGTAATTGTACAATTACATGTGCTTTTATGGCTGTATAGCCGAAATAAAGTTTTTTTGACTGACTGACTGACCACTTCACACACACGCCAACCAAGTGCCACTTCAAGCCCACCGCCAGCCGAGCACCACTTCATGCACACTGCTAACCAAGCGCCACGTCACGCACACCGCCAGCCAAGCACCAGTCCACACATACCGCCAGCGAAGCATCAGTCCACGCGCATCGCCAGCCAAGCGCCACTTAAAGCACACCGCCATCCAAGCACCAGTCCACACATATCACCACTTCACACACACCGCTTCGCCGGCGGTATGTGTGGACCCTGCGCACACTCCAGCACATAGATAAACCTTCCACCTCCACAAAGCAAAAGCATTGTTGGTCAAAATTAGACACCGCAAGCTGGGAAACATCCCGAGCCAAATCCACCCCAAAAATGGAAGAGGAAATCGATGAGAGATATGACAAGTTTGAGAACTAGCTCACAGGCTCTCTAGATGCCTTGGTCCCCATGAAGCCCCGGGGTCAATGTCACTTGGCTGACCGTGCTCCATGGTTCTCAGCAAACCTTGTGGAACTAAAAAAGTAAGCAAAAAAGCTGAAAGAGAATGGAGAAAATTGTATGATGGGCCCAGCAAGGCATTATACAAGAAATCAATAAAAAAGTACCAATACGAAATAAAAGAATCAAGAGTTTCGTACTTTAGTGCCAAAATAGAAAACGACCCAAACTCCTCAAAAGAGCTATTCAAACTGCGGCCTTATGAAGCCAGCTAAGAGTCCAAGCAGCCCACACCCTCAGTAGAGTGGTGTAACATGCTTGCAAACCTTTTCCTAGGAATGGTGAACAACATTCTGCTAGCCCTACCCAAAGACGCCATCCAAAACTCAACTCAGGTCGCTGCAGTGCTGGCAAAGATCACACTTGCGGCCTTCCCTCAAATGAACAAAGAAGCAACAGGGGAGACCTGCAGAACAATCAAATCAGGGTCGCAGCTTGACCCTGCCCCCCTGATTTATTAAAGAGAAGAGGTAACTCAATTCTGGCCAAACTGACCAACCTGTTTAACCACTCACTACACAGCAGCACTGTCCCCTTGGCATGGAGACATGCAGTGGTTAAAACTCCTCCTAAAAAATCCCACAGCAGACCCCTTGCGGATAGACCACTATCGTCCCATCTCCCTATTTCTGGGGATTAGTAAGACCCTAGAAAAGTATGTTAACAAGCATCTGTCCGCCTTCCTGAAGGCTCACTTCATCCTACACCCAACTCAAACAGGGTTTAGGCTGGGCAGCAGCACTGAAACCGCTCTATTTGCTGCAACGGAAGAACTCAGAGCCATTCTGGACCAAGGCGGCTCAGCGGCAATGATTCTGTTGGACCTGAGTGTGGCCTTCGACTAACCCTGGGCGTAGTACTACGCTACGCTCGCGGAGCGTGCGTAGTTTGCGCTACTACGCGCTACGCGACTTGCACGTAGCACAGTGCAAAAACGCATAGCGTAGCGGGCATTTTTTGCTTGCGGTCCTCAACATCAAGTTGGCGACCGCGAGCAAAATTAACATCCCGGCGAGACTTTTTCCTCATTCGCGATCAGCAACATCAAGTTGCCGATCGCGAGCGTGGAAAATAAACCTCCCGGCGAGATTCTCAACGCGGGGAGGTCAGGTTTCTCATTGCGAGTGGTCGCGTTTGCTTGCGACCGCTCGCGATGAGAAACTACCAGTCCGCGTTGAGAAAGCTGCCGCTCGAGTACAAATCTACTCGAGCGGCAGAAAACGACCGCTTGCACTGTGCAAGATGCCGTTTGCAATGATTGCACAGTGCGGACAAGCATCCGGCACTGTGCAATCAGTGCGAACAGCATTTCCCTACCGCACTACGCAGTTCGCGTAGCTACGTGTAGCTTGCGAAGTGCACTTCGCGTAGCTACGCGTAGCGCTACTACGCGAACTACGCCCAGGGTTACCTTCGACACCGTGCCACACCCTATCCTAATTCAAAAGCTAGAAGAGGCAGGAATAGTTTGAAGCATGCTCAAATGGCTTGCGGCTTTCTTAGAGCATAGGAGCTTTCATGTTCAGAAGTACTCTTCACTCTGCAACATATGCAAGTGTGGTGTACCACAGGGATCTTACCTAAGTCCCACTCTCTTCAATTTCTATGTACGCCCACTGGCAAAATAGTGCAGGCTCATGGGATTGCCCTTGTCTCTTATGCAGATGACACACAGATCATCGTCTCACTCACACAGACTCCAACAAAACCTTGAATCAGTTAAACACATGCCTCAAACAAGTACCAAACTGCATGTCTGACAGTTGTTTGAAACTGAACTGGGACAAAACGGAGGTCTTAGTCATGGGGAGCAACCCCTCCTGCTCGTTGGAAGTCAACTGACCTGATTGTCTCGGTCCACTTCCCAAACCTTCCCTTCAGTCAAGAGCCTGGGATTCTGGATAGATGACAGGCTGTCTGTGGTAGTTCGGACCAAGAATCTAGCCGCATTCTGCTTCGAACTTCTCAGTTCTTTGAGAAAACTACTAAGCTGGCTCCTGACTCCACTCCGTAGAGTGGTAGTACAGGGACTAATCAACTCGCGTCTGGATTAAGGAAACTCCCTTTACCTAGGCAGTCCCAAATGTGTGACAAATCGACTGCAGTTAATCCAGAATGCCCCAGCACGTACTCTACAAAATCCCCAAGCGTAAGTCAGCAGCACCTGCATTGGCAGCCCTGCACTGGCTGCCAATCCAGAAGAGAATACAGTTCAAATCTCTCTGTTTGGTCCATCAAGCCCTGAACATAAAAGGCCACCAGCACATTCAACGCAAGGTAACTCTTTACACATCAAGCAGAACATTACGCTTTGGGGATTTGAGTCTACTACTGCTCCCAAGGGTCAAGAAAGCAAGATGCGGTGGAAGTTCCTTCGCATATTTGGCGCCCAAACTCTGGAACGCTCTCCCCGCACACTGCAGATTGGACCGATCATAAATTCGCTTGAGAAACCAGCTTAAAACACATATTCTAATCACTAGTCTGGCATGTAGCACCGTCAGCAGAGGTTTATTGCCAGCACTGGGTGGCCTGTTGAGTAGCCATGCGCTATATAAAGCCAGAAGAATAGACTTGTCCAGTGACAGGCGGAAGTGGTCCAAAGGCCAGCAGTTTTCGGGAGGTCATGCACAGCAGAGTGGGCAGAAAGGGCTCAAGGCCTGCAATAAAATGTCAGCCATGTTGGAGAGGAAGGTGAGACTAATCACAATAATACCTGTCTTATACTCAGAGCAGAGGGGTGGCTGGAATTTTGCAGGTGGAACGGGGGTCACCCAATGTTCTGGAAAGTGATAAGTGAGAAGCCGAGGATGACAAAGCCTTAGTGTCATGGGAAGAGCAGAAGTGATAACTGGTCTTCCCAGTTTTTTGTTCGGCCATTTTTGAGATAACATCATATGTGTGCCGAAAAAAACAATCAGTCTAAGGAAACACTGGAGGAAGGAAAGGAAAAATGTGTTCGAGGTTGGTTTTCTTCTCTATCACCCAGAAACATAGAATGCAAAAGTGTAGGGAATTCCGAAAAACAAAGAAAGGAAACAGGAAATAGACCAATAAAGAAGATAACACAAACATTACAAAAAGTTTGATTCTTGTTCTTCGCCATTTTTTGTTCTCACTATCTACCGAATATGTGATTTAGCTTGTTCTGTAAACCACCAGGAGTCTTGCAAGCCAATAAAATGTCATTGGCTAACAACAGGGCTGCAATTTTTATTCCTTCTAGTTTCGGGGCATCATTCACGCAGGCTTCAACAGCCTCTACCATCTCATATATATAAAGTTGAAATAGCATAGCGGCCTCAGAACAGCCTTTATTCACGGAGAATTATTTAGTTTCCCTTACTGGCCCCCACCGTAACATAACAGTGTTCCCATCATGGAGCCAGGCCAAAATATCTAAAAAGCCTGGGGTATACCCTGAGTGTATAGTGTGAATCATATAAGGTGACTTGTGATAATGTCGAAGGCACACCTTAAGCCCACAAATAACCGCAGAAAGTGGCTTCCCTATAAGAACCACATACCTGATTAGATCTGCACATCATCAGCCCATTTTTCTTCTTCTGAGGAGTAGTAGTCATGCAAAGACTTTGTTGAGATTATATAAGCAGCCTATTGGGTGATAGTTCTCTGGCTCCTTTCTTATGCAGGATGTATGTACTATTGGAGCTCCCATTCAGTTTGCAGGCAAGGGTATTCCTCTAAGCTTAGCGCTCCTCAGTGGTGTAAGGTATCTTCTTCTTTTGCTTAGGCAGGAAAAATCAGAGCCAGCTTTCCGAAAGAAGCTAAAACCTGCCTTTATAGACCAGCATAGTACCTTGGACTCACCTGATCTGGAATTCGGGAGTGAAACCGTAGCGCTGGGACACTTCAGTCGAAGAAACCATGCTCTTTATACATCACTTTATTATTATTATTTATTAATGTGCCTGCCCCATAAAATAGGGTCTGATCTAAACGTATCTGCTGGTATTTTATCCGAACCAGGTGCCTGCATCCTTTTATGTTTTTCGATAGCTTGCATGATTTAGTTCAATGTAAATGGGTCGATGTACATCCGCTGTCCTGGGTTTGCTATGAGAAGAGGGCCTATATCAAGCTAATCTGCAATCTTTAGTAAACCTTTGTTGTGTTGTTCGAAGGATGGCTTTCCTTTCAGATGCTGGTTGTGGTATAAAGGGTCTAGGTGCTGAACCACAGCATCTACTAGTTCAGCTAAAGTGCTACAATATCTGCTGAGTTCAGGATGGGATTAATGGAATTGTTTATCTTGGTTAGAATTGGACCAAAGTCCATCTCTTCCCAGTTTAGTCTCCTACAGTTAGAAACCTGTACAGTATTCTTGCCTTTGAACAAATTAATGCAGGATTGAAGACCGATTGTGTTACATTAAAAGGCTGTCATCACTTTCCAGGCAAGCCCAATTTTCATATATATTGTGGTGGTCCAACTTGGTTGGATCAACATTTTATAATCAGTTATACTTTTATGATCTCCATTGTTGTATGTGTAGTGTCTTGGGGGAGGGGCGAGGGGACAGATTTGGCTTTTCCAAGACCATAAAATGTTTCATATTTGTCACGATTCACTCCATGTGCTCTCGTTCCCACCACCAGGGGGCCGAATTGTGGGGCTTTCCAGTATTCTAATATGCTTCCAGACACTCCCCTGTATGCATATCCTGACTTCCAGGCATTTGGACATCATTTAGGAATTGACATCCATTCCCAATCCATGCCGGGTTTTGTGGAAGCCAGTCTGCTCATGCTGGAAACTCCATTACCTATAATCCCCTGCTCACTGCTTTGTCTCCACCCCTGCAGGCCAAGGATGGGTGGAGGAATTCAGTTCACCTGTGGCTGGCTGCTGCTAGCCTGCTCACACCTGATGCATGTGATTACTGTGAGCTCTTTTAAGCCCCAGCTCCCTTCAGCCCAGTGTTGGTCATTGTAGCTGTTATCCGGTGAGACCGATCCTTGTTGCCTGAGCTTTTGATATTCCTTGATTCCTGAGCTATAGTTATTCCTTGTTCCTTGATTCCTGAGCTATAGCTATTCCTTGTGCCTGAATTAGCACTGCCTGCAGTGCTACCTTGTTTCCTGAGTTCCTGAGCTATAGCTATTCCTTGTGCCTGAATTAGTACTGCCTGCAGTGCTACCTTGTTTCCTGAGTTCCTGAGCTATAGCTATTCCTTGTGCCTGAATTAGCACTGCCTGCAGTGCTACCTTGTTTCCTGAGTTCCTGAGCTATAGTTATTCTTTGTTCCTGTTCCTGGGCTTCAGCTATTTCTTGTCCCTGATTTGCACTGCTAGCAGTGCTCTCTTGACTCCTTGTTTCCTGAGCTGTAGCTATTTCCTGTTTCCTTGAACCAGTACTGCCTGCAGTGCTACCTTGACTCCTGAGCCTTAGCATTCCCTGTTCCTGACCTGCAGCAGTTTCCCTTCTCCTGAACTAGCACTGCCTGCAGTGCTACCTTGACTCCTGAGCCTTAGCATTCCTTGTTCCTGACCTGCAGCAGTTTCCCTTCTCCTGAAATAGCACTACCTGCAGTGCTACTTTGACTCCTGAGCTTTTGCTCAATTCTTGCTCCTGTCCCAGCACTGCCTTCTATGCTACTTTGTTCTCTTGATTCCTGAACCTGCACTATTCTAGTATACCCTTGTAGCCTCCCCTTCTGTATATCCTTTTCTAGTCCCTGCCTTTCTTCCCATTTCCTTGGTTCCAGTTCTAGTTTGCTGTCTTTCTATTTCTGCTGTCTTGCTTCTGTTACCTTGTATGTTTGTTACCTGCTTTCTGCCAAGTGTGCCCTGTGATTTCCTTCCTTTCCCGTTAAGCACTCCTCCTTGCTAGCTCCTTGTCTATTGTGCTTGTGTTTAGTTCTACCCCTTTGCTGTTACTGCCTTGCGTGTTCCTGTTTGATCGCCAGGATCCATGGGCACAGCTGACTACCTAGGAGGTGTTTCTTGTTCACTGTGAGTATTGTCTTTGAGTTACTGTTATAACATCACCATAGGTATAAGCTCCACAGACCCTGCCTTTGCATATATATCCTATATGTGGGTATTTTCAGTCAGTATCTGTAACAGCAATTGTGGGTGAGGAACTTACTGAGCTTCAGTCTTACCGTGTGGAGCTCCTGAGTGCTTTACCCCACATTCCCTTTATTGTTAATGTTGTATTATATATATGTCTTGCACGTCCGTCCTGGGTGTAGTTAGTCTGAATGCTAAATTGCCTTGTGAGTGCCCTTCCTTTCTGAGTCTTAGCCATCTTGTACAGGCTTCCCCTCTGGATCCCTTTTTCTCCTCTGACTCCTTGTGTGATCCTCGGCAGCGCTGTACTACTCTTTCTGTGCACGCTACGTTTTCTACCCAGTCCCCAGTCCTTGCTCAAGTCCCTGACTGTGTTCCCGACATAGTCCCGGACAGTCCCTGACAATATTAGAGCTAATTGCTTTCCCGTTTTGGATTCATTTTCAATGTTTTTCCAAGCTAAAATGGGAATGTCACGGGCACCATCGTCATCCTCAGTGATGACTGTGTAGTTTGGTTTGTAGGTAGCATCGAATTCTCCGACCACCATTAAGAAAGGTTTCCATTTACCCGCGCTTTGGGTATTAAACATATTAAGTTTGGCATCGAGCAAAGCTAGGGTTGGAGATTGAGCTGCATGTTTTCTTCCTCTGTTGTAAACATTCAGTTACATTTTAACCATACTTGTTGGATATCTTGGTGGCCACAATTGATTTTTTTACCTTACATTTCAGTGTGACATGAACCCGAACGAGTGGCCCACAGATGGTCTCCCTTTTGGCTAGGTTAAAAAGATTTAGTAAAATATGTTTATCCAGCTTTATTTATGGAGATTTACAGCCCAGGTTTCGTGAAAAATGCAGATTTCATGTTTTTCACTAAAATTACAATCCTTGTTCTCCTTTTGCTGTGCTAACCCAGCAGCGTTCCAAAATATCACATCTCAGATAGCTATCTCATAAGGATTCCCACAATTAGGAGAGGGGTGTGCACATTATTTGGCTGCATAGAGGGAAGAGACTGCCACACAGCTTTGTTCTTGAATAAAATGTTCGAGGATAACTTCTAGCTTGGGCTAACACAGGGAGAAGTTTGATGATTTTCGCAGCAATGATTGCACGAGCCATTCACATTTCAGTTGCATTTCTCTAGGGTAAATGACCACTCTTTTGACACTGTACATATCATGGTTTACTCTCTTACTTATCACCTCAGTGGTAATATTAGAGTCAGAGTCCTTAGCATTAACCAGCCTTTTGGTTAGCAGGTCAACCCTCTCCTTCATGACATCTGTATTAAAAGAAGGAGATAACTGATGGGACTTCATCAGGAGGGGGTGATTCCGTAGTGTTATCTTTGCCACATGAATACCAGTAACACCCATTTTTAGGTGTCGATGAGTGAGTGGGCTTGGAGGTCGCCCATTACTTACCATTGGTTGGCATCAAAGCCACTCTCAATTGCTTGCTTCCTGCTAGTCAGCTCTGCAGTCAGCACGTCCCTCTTCATGCATGTGACCAATGGTGGCTCGCATAGGGCGTGCGGTGGGGCGGGGGGAGGGGCAGGGTGGTAGTAAACTCAGACATACGACGGAACGGAGGAAGTATGTCCGTATGTCCGAGTTTACTACCCCCCCACCCTGCCCCTCCCCCGCCCCGCAGCACGTCCTATGCAAGCCGCCACTGCATGTGACCCTCTCCTGGATCCTGGCCCTAGTACTTGTGTCCTTACACTGCTCCCACTTTTGTGAGCTATTTTTTTTTAATTTGTCAAGTCACTCAACATTGTGCATCGTTCATAGCTGGCTCTGTCGTCTGATCCATCCCATTGCCTGTATTTGCTTGTTTCCCCTCCTTCCATTGCCTGCCCCCACCCTGCACAATAGATGAGCCAGGAGGCCAGATGCCTTTGTCCGGTCCTCTGAATTTTGGACCCGAAGGCGTTGTAGGCTTTACACAAGGAAAGATTCATTTTGTGTAGACCCGGGAAGATTATGTTATTTGCCCAGAGTCACAGGATGTTGAGCCAGCACCTAGTCTCGACCCTGGTTCCCCAGCTCCAGAGTCAGTTGCTTTGGCCTTTTCCCCCATGTCCTCTTCCCAGGCTTTCTTGCAGATATCAGATGCAGATCTTGCTTCCGTGTTTGAAGTCCCCGAAGACAGAGTTTCCCAGAGCAAACACTGACGTTATTATTTTTGAACAGGGAAGCTCTGCCTTAGGGGACTTCAAACAGATGACATATTTCTCCAAAAACAATTGACATTTGACATCTGCCTGAAAGAAATATGTCAACAAATAAATGCTTGACATGTTCAATTTAGTTGTATAATCTTAAGAATTTTCTGTGGAATCAGATGAACAAGTTAACAAAAGCAGCATGCAAGCTCTTTCAACACAGAGGAAGGAAGAGTAAATAGTTTGATAACTTCATTTTGTGTAGGCACGGGAAAATCAAGTGTTTTGACCAGAGTCGCAGAATGTTGAGCCGGCACTGACACTGGAACCTGGTTCTCCAGCTCCAAAGTCGGCAGCTTTGGCCATTATCCTCTCCCCTGACTTGTTTGCAGATTTCAGATGGCCGATAAACATGTTTACATCGCCGACGGCATGTACTTTGTCACTGAGAAGCTTGTATTTGAATCCATCCCCTCCTGCCCCGCCCACTTTCTTCTTCTCCCACCGGCCATCCCATCCTTGACCACTCCACATTATTCCATTCCATGCCACACAATGCCACTACATGCCACATAATTACATTCCACATAATTCAACTCAACATAATTCGACGCAACACCACACAATTAAGTGTCACGCAGTTCCACAACACAAATCCACACTGCATAATTCAACTACACACAACACATGTCAACATCTCACAATTCAACACCACACAATTAAACTCTACACAATTCCATTTCACAGCATTCCATTCCAGGCCACATAATTACGATCCAACAAATTCAACTCCACATATTTCCGCTCCAGGCCACATAATTCCAGTCCACAAACTACCACTCCACGCAACATAATTCCACTCCACTTTAATCCACATAATTCCACTCTACGCAACACAATTCAACTGCAGATAATTCCACTACACACAATTCCACTCCGCTCCAAAACACATAAGTACACTCCACAAAATTCTCCTCCACACCATGCCATATAATTCCACTCCACACTATGCCACATAATTCTGCACACTGCACAATTCCATACCACACAATTTAACGCCACACAATTCCACACCACACAACATAATTACACTCCTCATACTACTACTCCACACCATATAATTCAACTCCATATAATTACACTCCATTCCATACCACATAATTACACTCCACATAAATCCACTCCATGTCATATAACAACACTCCACATAAATGCACTCCATACTATGCCACATAATTCCACTCAATATAATTCCACTCCACGCCACACAGTTCAATGCAACAGTATTCAACTCCACACCACATAATTCCACACCAAACCACATAATTCCACTCCACAATATATTATTCCACCACACCACATATATCCAATCCACACCACATAATTTCACATCATGCTGCATAAGTCAACACCACTCTACATAATTCCACTCCATGCCACTTCACAACACACAATACCACTCCAAATAATTACACTCCATGACATACAATCCCACTCCACGTAATTCCACTACACTCAATACCATATAATTACTATCCACATAATTCCACAGCACACCATGCTACATAATTCCGCTACACGCAACTCCACTCCAACCCACATAATTCCACTCCACATTGTATAATTGTGATGCACATCACATAATTGCAATCCACACCATATAATTCAACATCATGCCACATAATTACACTCCATGTCACCCCATACAATGCCACTCCACGTAAATCCACACCATCCATATAACTCCACTCAAAGCAACACATTTCAAAGCCACACCATTCAAAGCAACATAATTCCACAACAAACAATTCCACTCAACCCACACAATTCTACTCCACACCACATAATTGCAATCCACACAGTATAATTCAACCTCAAGCAACATATTTCCACCCCCCTCGACCCCACTCCACGTCACACAATGCCACTCCATGTAAATCCACACCATGCAACATAATTCCACTCCACATTATTTCAGTCTGCACCATGCCACATATTTACACTACATATATTTCAACTCCATACCCCATACATCCACTTCATAACACATTATTCCACTCCCCTTCATACCACATAATTAAACGCCACAACATTCCACACCTTGCCACATAAGTCCAACCCACATAGTTCCACTCCGCACCACATAATTGCACACTACAAAATTCAACTCTGCTCCATGTTGCATAAATCCACTCAACATACTTCCACTCAACGCCAATGGCACAGTAAGAGCAGCAGGTTGCCTCTATTTAGAATGTAATTTTATTTATACATTTATTTTCGATCACTGGGATCATAAAAGTACATTCTTCAAGAATAAATAGTACATATTTATAAAAATCCTACAATCAGACACAAATAAAAGTACAATATTATAAAATCACCTTCCGGTGCGACAAGGATAAAATGCAATTTTGTAGTCATAAAAACTCAGGGGATGTTATGTTATATTATAAAGGATTTATAGAGCGCACGTACACCTGTAGGTTTCATGGCGCTAACTCTAGAATTCGCAGAGCCCAGTGGAGAGAATTATTCGTAGGCCTGCACAAACAGCCATGTCTTAAGCATTTTCCTAAAGCTCAGAAGATCAGTGCATGACCGAATCTCCAGAGGGAAGGAGTTCCACAGTCTTGGGGCCAAGGAAGCAAACCTGCATCCTCCCTGACGTTTTAACTTGAAGGCAGGGGTGGTCAGTAACTGGAGATGTGCTGAGCGTAGGTTGCGTGAGGGAGTGTACCATGATATAAGACTGTTTATGAATTTGCGGCTACGGCCGTGTAAAGACTTAAAAATTAGGCATCCAGTTTTAAAGGCACAGCGTTGAGAAATAGGGAGCCAGTGTAGCTTTCTTAAGAGAGGGGTGGCAGATTGCCACCTGGGTTGCTGGTGAATCAGTCTGGCTGCTTGGTTCTGAACCATCTGTAGCCACTTGATTAAAAAAAAGTGGCATACCTAGGTATCAGGCAACTCAAAGCATCAATATACAAGATAATGAGCTTCTTAACGATTTCTTGCACAATACCTGCTATGGGTAAACAACAGATCACAATTTTCATTTGAGGTGTAGTGTCCAGTGCAAAGCCCTTTCCCCAAGCATTGAAAACCATAGTAGTCCAAAGCATCTGATTTCCCAAAGTTGCTAAAAACGAATAATAGCTCAATTATAGTTCTGTAACAAGGGAGGATTTAAAACAGAAATAGCACAGACGTTCTCATTGCAATAGTTTTGGGCTAGTACATTTACGGCTATATGGGAACATCCCGATCCTCTTGTCGCTCTGGCTTATCATTGCGTTGGAACATATATATATACATTTCAAAAGCTCAACATCCCACCAATATTTAACCCTCGCTCTCTAGACGCTTGGTGCACCTTAACCTTAGTGCCATGAGATATTCGGCCATACCAAACGCGAGTACTCTACTTGTGTTGATTCTGAGGACTCTAAGAGCATCTAGATACCTACTGGTGCCCAGATTTTTGCAGAGGGCACAATCCACTTAACCCAAAGGTTGTGATAGCAAGGACAAAAAATTAATATGTATTCCAATGATTCAGGTTCTCCATAGTATACTGGACACTGGTCTTCAACTTCGCCTTTTTCGTGTAATTTGGAGCTGAACACTTTCATGGGTAAGGTGCCGTATGTAAATTGGAGATATAACTTGCGTGCTCAGGCGATTTCATCAATGGTCGCCTCATAGCGTGCACATGGTTTTACTTCAATAAAAGCTAATGATAATGTTCCTTTGCTCTGTCTCACAATGTCAATGACTACAAACTCCCAATAGTGTCATTTGATCCTGTCTTGTGGGATAAAGCTCATCGACCCCGGGGAGGACCAGTAGTTATCAGGCCCCAGTTTCTGTACAAGTACCTTTAGGGTTCGAAACCAGGGGATCTTCTAAACGCACTGTGCAGCCATAAGATCTCTTATGCCTTCTCTATATGATTTAAGGGCTGGGGTAGAACACAGCCAGTGCCAGAAAGTCAGAAGTCTGCATTCTAATCTATGGGAGATCTTTCTCTCCGCTAGGTTTAGGTGTACTAGCGTGAGTGGGGTGCTTAGAGGAAGGCTTAATATAGTTCTTGAAAACCTGTGCTCCACAGTATCTAGATTATGGATGTTCTTGCTTCCTCACAGTTCAGCCCCATGCAATACAGACACTATTGCTTTTACATTGTAAATTTCAAGGGCTGGGGCAACCCTTCTAGATGAAGTCCTTCTGAAGATTTTGGTTATGTTTGTAGTCTGCTGGGTTAGGGACATGTGAGCGTTCTCCATCTGGGGAGCCCAACTCAGGTTGGGTGTGAGTCTAATGCCTAAGTAGTTGAAGGCAGCTACCCAATCCAAAGGGATATCACCCACTAGCATGCGTCTTTTGCAGAGGTCACCTTGCGATTAGAAAAGAGCATACACTTAGTCTTGGCGCTATTAAGCTCCAAACCCCGCTCATCACAAAAGGAATTTAAGAGATCGAGCAACAACTGGAGCCCCTGCGGTGACTTGGAAATCAGCAGAATATGGTCTGCGAAGAGGAGGGCCGGGACCCTCCACCCCCCAAGTTTGGACGCATTGCACCCGTCCCTGTTAAAATGCTCTATCACCCCATTTATATAAAGGGAGAACAAGGTGGGGCGAGTACGCATACCTGCCTTTCTCCACAATCTATCTTGAAGGGTTCTGTCACCTCCCCATCCTCCCCCCATCTAACTTGGGCCATATTATCAACATGCAACCTCACCAAGATGTTCAATAGGGGAGCAGGAATGCCCAATTTCTACAACACCCTCCAGAGCTTTCCCCTGGGAACTAGATCAAAAGCCATGCGTAGATCCACAAAGGTAACAAAAAGTTTGTCTTTTTTATTAGTACCTCTCTCCAATAAATGCAAGAAAATCTGAAGACGTGGTCTGAAGTGCTTACGTTGGCTCTAAGCCCTGCCTGCAAATCAGACAGGACATCCTCTTCTAAAATCTAGTTCTGTAGGTGTACCAACAGTTGTTTACAAAATTTTGTATGGAATCGATCAGGCTAATAGATCTATAGTTCCCTGGAATTGCCCGATCCCCGGTCTTGTAAATTGGGAGAATCTCCGCTAGTTTCCATGAAATGGAAATATCCAGTCCAGAAAGAATAGTATTGGATAAGATATTTATATATGGGTCCCACACTTCCAGGTTTGACTTATACAGGTTGTTTCGGAGCTGGACCCGGGCAGGAATGCATGAATTAATCGCAGCCAAAGTCTAATTTAATGAATATACAGGGGGACCCGAATCATCTATATCGCACTGAACTACAGACACTCTCACCTTCCTCAACAATGCTCGCATTTGTGTATACCTCACTAAAATGGGCCGCCCACTCATCAGGTTGTGCACAGTATTCTAGCTCATTTTTGGGCCATTCAAACAGACTGCCGCAGTCCTCCAGAATGATTTATTATCTTTAACGGTCATGGCTTCATGTAAAGAGGACTACAAGGAACCCTCCCACTCCTTTTTAGCTAGAGCCAAAACCTGCCTGTACCTAGTCCTACACCTCATTATATCCCGCTGTGAATTGTTCTTTACTGCAGTTCACTTTTGTCTAGCCCGCATGCATGATTATACCAGGCAGGGGTCTTTGGCCACTTCTTCCCCCCTCATGAGTCTTTACCTAACAATTCCCTAATTTGGGAAAACAGGCAGTCGTAACTAGAGCTCAACCCTACCCTCCAAAGCTTCACAGGTAGATGAGATAGGTATTCAACCACCTTCTCCACTCTTACTTTAGCTGCTTCTAGGGCTGCAGGATTTTTTCCGCCCAATTCCACCTGATGGTCTTCCTATTGTTAGTTTGAGAAAGGCCACCCAAGTCCTTGTTATCCCGGAGTGGTGGTTTTAAAACAGAATTGTCTGAAAGTGTTTGGGTTAGAGCGTGATGATCGCTATCAGAACTATTCACCACTACCTTGTCTGAGACGGCTGGCCACAGCTTCACATCAACCAGGAAATAATTCTACTAGAGTGGCCCATCCTGTTGTATGTCATTTTGCCTTGTCGGTCTGAAGGAGTCCTATCATTTGTAGCTCTAAGATCAAAATTAAGTGTTAATGCTAACGCCTGGGCTGGTTATGGGGTACATCTGACACTCTGCAATTCTAATTGCGGAATGCACAACTGACTGTCACAATCCACTGTCAGGTCAAAAGGGGTACCTGCTACGGGTTCAGATGTGGTGTTAAAATCTCCACAGTACCTGTTCCTACTCTATTATAAACATTAAAACATTTTAGGGACAACCCTGATGGGAGCAGCAGGCAGACTGCCAAAATGTCAGGGGAATCAATGGGAATTGTTCTAATTTTACACTGAAGGGATGTTTTGACCCACATTCCTAGCCCTCCTGAGGGTATATCACTTCCACTCTGCAACGCATTAACACTATAAGAAGTGAACCCACTCCTATGGGAGGGGGTCAGACACCATGTCTCTTGGAGGAGGCAGATGTCATGGGAATCTATGAATTTTCCCCATTCCACCTTGGGCAGTGATTTGGAAATCCCTGCTGCATTCTATGACAGAAATTTGAGCAAAGGCTGCTGGATCGAGGTCGAAGTAAAGGGATCTCCAAAGGTCAACTCACCATCTAGATTATTCTTCTCTGGCTTGCCCTGCCCACTATTTGCAAGGGGTAACCCAGAAAGCATTAAACAATTATTATTTGGGTTGGTGGAACACCCCCCCTGCTTTGAGATGAGGATTGAATAACATGGGGGCGGGAGGGTCAAATGCCTGGTTAGACCAGCCGTTCTCAAATGGATGCTCTATCCTTTCACAACCTTCATGGGCTTCATAACTCAGTCAATGAAGAACCATAAGGGTCCCACTGTCTACATCCCCCACTGCTTGGGCAGCACCACCTATGTCCAAGCTGACATCAACTGCCGGGGCACGATATTTGATCAAGATGCAGATGTTAGCTTGGGAGATGGTTCTTGAATCTATGGCCATAAGATCGTCAACTATGTTCCTGTGAGAGAAGCAAACCTTCACCCTATCTTATTGTTCCTCAGGGTTGAAGAGCCTTTCTACACCCACTATGTCACTCTTAAAGATGGAAAAGTAGTGACAAACCTCTCAGAACCAGTGTGTAACTTTGTTAATGAGTGATTCTCTAGCTTCCCTGGCTCCTACAGTCAACTTGGGGATCTGGGTAAGGTAAATTGTGGCCTGGCTGTACCCTATCTTCCTAGGGATATAGAACCCATTGGGCACCATCCTTCTAGGCTGTACCATGTAGGAACTCTGTGTGGGGGGTTCACACGAACCCATGGCTCCTAGTTTCCAATGTGATCCTTCTCTCATCTCCCTCCTCGTGGGTCCCATCCTGGAAAAACCAGACTGGGATCCCACATGCCCAGAGCTGTTGTTCAGGCAATGGAAGGGGATAGAAGGGATCTGGGGGGGAGAGGGGAATGTTTCCCAGTGGGAGCTGGTGGGTGGGAACAGTATGATGCAGAGATTGGGGATCCACATTACAATTTATTTTTTGGTTCCCCACCATTTCACCCCCCTCCTTCACGGTACATTTTGCAGGGTTAGAATTTTGCTTCCCACATTCCCCCCCTTCAATACTCTACTCAACCTTCTTTAAAGCCTCAACCTGGTCCCTCAAGTCCACAATTACGCCCATCAAGCTACGGAGCATTGAATAGCACTCCGAACTGGAAACACTAGTAACATCATCTCGGGACCCCTCATTTAGAACAACGTCAGAGCAAAGGATTGAGAAGTGGTTTTGGCACTCGATTGCTTCTTCACTGCATACATACTGAGGCCTCTCTGTGACACCCGTCTGGGAAGGCACAATATTTTCCCCCCCAAGACAGCGTTCCAACACACACCTGGGGTTTGCTAAACATTTGGGGTATACACTTAGTGGGCACCGTTGAAATAGGTTTAGAAGCATTACTGCTAGAGGAAGGGTTGGGATTAATGATATCCTCACATTCAGACAGGAGGTTATCAATCCTGTTCATTACGCAGTTGCCAGCTGCTGAGGATAGGGTTTTCTTTTTTGCTTTTGAGGACATCGAGACCCCTTCTACTGCCTTCCTTTTGCCCATTATAAAACTGGAAAAAGGTGGCAGACGCTAGTGCACAAACCATGATATCGAGATAAGTAAACAACAATAACATCAAACTTATCCACTCCCGACAAAAGTTTATCTTATAGTAAATGTAGGAGCCATTGCGTGCACTCAACAAAGACTGGACTTTCCTCGTTTCCTGGGCTGTAACCGCACAAATCTGTCACATGCAGTACCAATTCCCCCCTCACCTATCCTCTCCACTCCAGAGTACAACAAGCATTTGCAATTGTCATTTACAATGGCAATAACACAAACTCTTGTAAATGCGAGACCTATTTCACTTCAAAGAAGGGGCCTCATTGTCCAGGGCTGCTTGAAAGTGAAAGCTTGCATGGCGAGGAAAGCACGTCTTGCCTGCAGAAGGAGAAACCCATTAAAAAAAAAGAGTGTTTACAGACTAAAAAAGACATACCATGTCGCAACAGAAGTAAAAGGGCCAGTCACCATGGGAGGTTACAAATGCAGACAAGGTGTTACCAAGGAGGGACTAACAAGCCTAATAACGACTCGCAAGCCAGCGTTTACGAAGGACAATGACACAAGCCAATGACAAATATAGGCGGAGAGTGGGCGAGGCTTCAAAGCCGTACTCCACTACTGCATGCCTCGCAGCAGCGCATGCGCTGCCCAGGCTCGACCTGAAAAATGAGTCGGGGTTGGGGTTCAGCAACAACATTCCGTCCAGTGTCAAAGTGATGATGGCCCCTGTAGGGAACAGTTCCGCCTGGGCTTTCCTCTTGCAGAAGGACTGAAGGGGGCTGCAAAAAAGTAAAGTACCTTGGTGAGGAAGAAGGGATGTCCACAACGCAGAGCGAAAGTTGGTGTTGTGGACGCGAGGCCAAGGGGGTGGGGGTGGGAGTGGCTTTGGCCTGCCCTGCCTCTTCCTGGTGCTGACGGGTGCAGGACGATGCGGTGGGAGAAACACTGGGTTTCAAGGTGCTGTTCGGGAAAGCAACATGACCCACGCTGCTGGGTGAGAGGCAGCACCTTTAGCACAATGTCGGGCAATGTCAGCAGCTGCGGGCAAAGGAATGCGGGCAGATGGACCGTGGGACAGTGAGTACCGCCAGGGCGCTGGGTTCAAAGGGGCTGTCCGGGTAAGCAACACGACCCACATATCATGTGTGCCTTCGGATGCATATTTAGTGATTAGGTTTAGCTAATATTCATCATGGTGGTGATGGTGGCCGGCTAAGGGTTTCTCCCACTTTTAATTTGAGCAGAGAACATTTTTGCACCTGTATATTTAGTGTGAAAACACAACAAAAAAATTATATTGTGACACTCAGGAGAATTTTCTAGATTTTGGGTCTCGCTTTTTTAACAAGAATGTTCATGAATGCCAGAGGAGAGAAATGGCTGTTCATCTTTCCCATTTCCCAATTTCATTGGCGGTGCTCTGGTATTTCCCTTATTCGAGGGACAGTGCACTGTGATTTGAGCCAAGGTTCTCAATGATGAGTCGGCAATAGCAGGCTCGGCTTCATCATAATGCTGTTTGTTATCTTCCTGTAAACAAACAAATGGCACTCCCAATTTCTTTTAGAAGATAGGAAAATTTAGTTTGCCTGCTAAGACTTTGTGAATTGGTAGGATAGTACCATCGTTAGATTTTTGCAGCAGCTGGCCCAATTTTTTTAAGCTTGCGCAGCTTCCTTTTACTGCACACAGTCTCAAAGGCATCTTTATTTGGTGAGAGTTTGCCAGTGACCAGTACCATTGCTACAGCTTTGACCTGGGGCCGTATTACAATAAGTGCCCTGGGGGCGCAATGGCTGTTTGCGCCCGCTTTGCTCGCCCCCGGGGCACTTTGGTACTATAGAAGGGGGCGCAGACGCTTGTGCGTCCCCTTCTATGATACCGATAGCGCTGGCGCACTTAAAGCGCCAGCGCTACCTTCAGAGGGTGTTCCCTCATTTGCATAGGGGCGTGCCCTATGCAAATGAGGGAATTCCTTTGACTCTACGCCCGCACTGACAGTGCGCCATTTAAAAGGTGGCGCACTGTCAGTGCACCTCCTGACAGCAGCCCTCTGCAGTGGGGTAAGGGGGTCCCATGGACCCCCCAGTCATCCTCTTGCAGGCGGGTGCAGTCACTGACAGCACCCGCCTGCAAGGGGATCTCTAAACCCCTTTGAAAATGCAGGCGGGTGCCGCCTGCACTGTGAAAACACGGAGCGACTGCTCTGTGTTTTCACATGAGTCGGCTGCCCTGGGGGCAGTGCATACAACATAATAGGACGCATTGTGATTGTTTGCACCCAGCGCACCTTTTAAAAGGTGCGCCAGGTGCAAACAATCACAATGCATAACACGGCCCCTGGTAGGCACTTTGAAAAAATTGAGAAATCTGGGCAGTCCATAAATATGTGTGGGCTTTGTATAAATAGTTGTCACATGTGGGAGGCTTTATAGTCTGATGGTTACGATGTAGAGATGGTTGGCGACTCTTCATTTCAAATTACAGGTAGTACCGCGCAGTGCTTAATTTGAGCCGGTGGTCTCCGGTGCTCAGCACCAGCACATAATTGTCTACACCAAGGCTTGTAACAATCTCCACATGGTGGCACTGTCTGTCTAATTTAAAGATGAGCACAACAACAGTTGTTTATCAATTAAATATACATCGAAATTACTATTGCCTGCCGCCCAAGCCATTCTAACAGCGTTGGGGGCCTGGCAGATGGTGAATTGTCACACTTGTAGGAGTGCGATGAATAGTAATTGTGTTGTTACTGCCTTTGGCAGCGCTGGGAGGGGCAATGTGTGGTGCAGGCTGCACTGGCCTCCTGCGAGAGCCTTGGCACTTATTTTTTTTTTTTTAAATGTTTTATTGGCATTTCAAAAAGATGGTAATACAAGTGTACATCAGCAGTAGTATACATAGATGCAGTGGACTTGTTTCCATCATTATATAAATACTTAACCGTACTTTATAACATTATCGCATACAGAGCTTCATATATTGTTGCACAAATTATTATCACATTTCATGATTAGATACTTGAACATGCCTGTTATCTCAACGTAACACCCTCAACACCCCCACCCCCCACGTGGACGTCACTTGGATTGTTTGTTAAATATCATGTTGTCTCGTATATAATTCCTATTTTTGTGTGTTATGTGAGTTTTGTGAGTCAATTGTCTCGGTCTGTGTTGGCACTTATTATTATTATTTTTTTTTTAACAAATTATACCCTGGTACCACGTATACCTCAAATGCCTGGGCTTTCATATTATGATAGGCTTTCTAGTTTAGCTGACAGAAGTCTCAACTCCTCATGATATTCTTAGATGCTTAGAATGCATCTTCAACGAGTCAGAGGTATTTGCAGCTATTTTTAATCCCAGTTCAACTGTGGGATTGCATGTTTCTAAGAGGCCAGCTATATTACTAAAAGCCTCCAACTTTTCAGACTGTGCTAGTAGGGACATAGACATGACATCCACAGCTTCTTGCTATAGCACTCATCGCCTGGAGGAGTGGTAAGATCGGTGGGGCATCATATTCATCTTCTGCCTCCTTGGTTTCTCCCACTAAGGACTGCTGGCTCCATCCTGCCTCGGGTAAGACTGGCATGGAGGCATTTAATGCCGCCTTGTTTGCGTTCTTCGCCTTCAGTCTCCATGCCTTGCAAGGCTTGCATAGCTTCAAGTGTTTGTCAGTGATTGACATCTCTGGGCCCTTGGGAATACTGATGTTGGTATGGGGTTGGGAGATGCACCAGTTTCTTCACTTTCATACACAGAGTCTGTGTACAGAGATTGATAGATCTCCCAGCAGTACTGCCGGCCCCCTTAGTTGGGTAGGTCTGTGTCAGGTGAAGGACAGGCAGCAGAGCTGGTAGCCCCTGGTCAGGGCCGGCTTTAACGCTGGTGGCGCCCAGTGCGACAATGTTTGTTGGCGCCCCCCAATGACCATCTCTGCCACTGATGCCCTCACTACCACCCTTTAACAGTGCCCCTCAAGTCTCAATAACCACTCTTTATCAGATGCATTTAATTAGTTTTATAGCACCACTCATATCTGTGTAGGGTGTCAGAGCACTTTATATCACACACACATTACACTGAGACAATCAATCATAGGTGTGTAAATCAGTGTATAGGAAATGTTACGTAAGACAGAGGACTACTAGGTGTAGGAGTCACATGGCATCCATACTGGTAGACAGTATAGTTTAATAGTGCTTGGTCTGGAGAAGCACAAACTCGTAATTTAACACATAATACCATGGTTGGGGGTTCTCTTTAATAATCAGAATTGATTTCTATCCAAATGAACCCTTTTTCCAACATTAGGATAATGAAAGATTGCGGAAAAATCGTAAGCTCTAATTTATACCTTGTAGTTTGCATGCCGCTCTTTGATTACGGTTAATAGCTCACTGTTTTATGTTAGGATTTTAACTGCAAGTATAAAAAGGATCTCTCAGACTAAAGCAGTAGCCCACTGACCTATTTACATTATATGCACTTTGTGATCTGCACAGTACACGTTCTTTGCAGCAGGCATATTAACCCACTGCACTACCTTACCATGAATCAAAACCTCCACTAGACAAACCTCCGATCTCTCTCTAGGAAGAACATCAATCACCGGAGATATCTTGACATTTTTATTGTTGCCTGAAAATTGCTGGAGGCCACGAAACCATAATGTTCTTGCA
Organism: Calotriton arnoldi; assembly: GCA_963921515.1. NCBI lineage: Eukaryota > Metazoa > Chordata > Amphibia > Caudata > Salamandridae > Calotriton > Calotriton arnoldi. Next base: position 291,587 of record CAWUFW010005139.1, read on the forward strand.
AACACGACGCCCCCACCCAAAGTTGGCGCCCGGTGCAGTCGTACCTGTTGAACTGCTCTAGAGCCGGCCGTGGTCCTGCCAAGATTCCCCTGTCCAGATTATGACGTACCTTTCTATCTAGGCAACTGTGGCGGGGAAAACTCCAAGCTCGGGCTGGCAGAAACGAAGAAAAAGAGGTGAAAACACCTTTTTTCAGGGTCCCACCACCAATCCCGTCTTCAACGCCATCGTCCAGGTCCTTCCTGTGCTGCTGCTGCTACTTGACCACGAAGCTCAGCCACCCTTTTGTCATCGGATTCTAAGGTAGTGGTGAGTGTGCATGTACGGTCAATGGTGTGTGTATGTTGTTGGTGTGCATTGTCATATGTAATAACAATGGCCAGTACACATTACCTACATGTACATGTTGACATATACACAACATATATGTGTATTCTGTCTCTAGCTGCAACATTTAAATACTGTGGGCTGACCGGACATCAAGTTGATGGAGTACTAGGGTCCGCTGCGGCGGGAGAGCGGTAAGACCGCCAAGATCTAAATCAGGCCCTAAGTGTTTCCAGTAACTCTTTCTTTTAGTTTTGTTCTGACATTCACTGTTAAAAGGGCTTTTGTGAGGCACAAGTGTAGCACTGGTCCGTATGCAGCAGTGGCCACTATTTCTGTTCTAATCCCTTTTCTATTCTAATTCCACTTTTGACAACGTTCACCTGGGAAGTGCTAGACTCTAATTTAGGCCGCTGCATACCTACCAATAATCTCAGGAGACGTTTCACAACAGTGTTTGATTCATCCTGGAAGTGCTTGTCGAAGAGTTGCACTCACACTATCTCCCAAAATCAGTGGCGTCTAGTTCCAACTCTGGAAGATGATAAAATATTGTTTGTCCTTCAGAGACTAAGCGTCTTATTTAGAGATTGGCAGCAAGGTATTCCGTGGCCAATGTGGCAGATGTCCTGTCGCCTTATTACAAGTCCCATTGACTCTAAGACACTTGTAATAAGGAAGACAGGCTAATCCTAACGTTTGTAACTGGAGTACCCTGTCCGTCAAACTCTAAATAAGGCCCTAAAAATTTAACATGGTTTTTTTCACTATGAGTTTTTTCTTCTATTGATGGAAACTAGATCGCAAATGTCTTAAACCCTTATTTCTGCTTTTGAACAGGTTGTGCATGCTGTTGGAATGCATAGCAGGTGGAATATATATGGCATTGTGCATTTAGCTGAAGATATTACCAATAAAGCTGGCAACTGACCCAGATAAATATAGCAGTTGAGTAACTTAGGTGCTGTAAAGTATGGACAAGAAGAACCACTATTAAAGTAGCAAATGATAATTTACTCTAATCTCTGCTGATGCCGCCCGTTTGACCTCACTTGCCTTTCCCCTCTGCAATACAGTTGTTGCTGCAGCTCACATACAAAGTTGAAATGTGGTGCAGATCAGGGCCGGCTTTAGCTCTGGCGGCAGCCAGTGCAACTGTGTTTGTTGGCGCCCCCTGTGACCTCCTTCTCCATGAATTCCCTCACTCCCACCCTCTAACATTGACCCTCAAGTTTTCATAACCACTCTCTCTCACATGCTTTTCTTTTGTTTTATAGCGCTACTCATATCAGAGCACTTTACATCACACATGTTACACAGAGACAATGAATCACATGTGTAAATCAGTGTATAGGAAATGTTATATTAGAAAGAGAACTGCAAGGTGTAGGACTAGGAGTCCCATGTTATCCATACTGGTAGGCAGTATAGATCAAGAGTGCTTGATCTTCAACTCAGCCCCGCAAGTGGGCTGTAGACCACTCTCCCTAGAGCATGGGTACTCACAAACTTTCTCTTGTGGGCCAAATTTACAGTGTGGTTTGTGGCCGAGGGCCGCACCAGTGGGGGCGGGGTCAGTGGGGGGTGGGGCTAGAGTAAAAAAAAAAAACCTGTGACCATGAGGTCAAACACAGGCCCCTGCACAGGACGCATAAGTCCACTGAGCCACCAGACCCAGCATACACACATCTATCTATCTATCTATCTATCTATCTATCTATCTATCTATATCTATTTATCTCTATCTATTTATCGCTATCTATCTATCTATCTATATCCATCTATCTCTATCTATCTAGCTTTCTCTATATCTCTATCTATCTATTTATCTCTATCTATCTCTCTATCTCTATATCTCTATCTATCTGTCTCTAACTATCTGTCTGTCTCTATCTATCTGTCTGTCTTTATCTATCTGTCTGTCTCTATCTATCTGTGTCTCTATTATCTGTCTGTCTGTCTCTATCTATCTATCTATCTCTATCTGTCTCTCTCTATCTATCTGTCTCTATCTATCTGTCTCTCTCTATCTATCTGTCTCTATCTATCTGTCTCTATCTATCTGTCTCTATCCATATGTTTCCATTTATCTGTCTCCATCTATCTGTCTCTATCTGTGTCTCTGTCTCTATCTGTCTCTATCTATCTATCTGTCTCTATCTGTCTCTATCTATTTGTCTCTATCTGTGTCTGTCTCTATCTATCTGTGTCTCTGTCTGTGTCTTTGTCTCTATCTATCTGTGTCTCTGTCTCTCTGTCTCCATCTGTGTCTCTGTCTCTCCATCCATGTCTCTGTCTCTCTGTCTCTCCAGGCAATAGTCCAAATTCTGAATGTGCTTAAGTCGGCAACACGAAACAGGAATCTTCCCAAAGGGCCCTTTAAAAGTCAGCTGTGAAAGCGCTTACAGCTGACTTTTAAAGGGCTTTTTGGGAAGCTTTCCGACGGTGCCGTGTGATGTCACAGAGGCCGGCAGTAAACACAAAAGATGGCCGCAGGAGCATTTAATAGGTATTCACTAAGTAGTCTCCTGCGGTCATCTTTTGTGTTCACTGCCGGCCTCACTGGAAACATTGAAACGGCAAGGCAAGGTCCTCGGGCCGCCAATGAAGGCCTGCCGGGCCGCTGGCGGCCCACGGGCCGTACTATAAGTACCACGGCTAGAGGATAACATGCTTCTCATGAGACAGGGGGTGGGGGCAAAAGGTAACCAGCGAAGTTCAGGCCCCCTGTGTGTGGTCTACACTGCCTTTATTTGATGTAAAACACTACTTTGTTGATCTCGAACAACTGCTTAATAAAAAGATTTTTTTTAAAAGAGTGCTTGATCTGGAGAAGCACAGCTCAGAATTTAAAACGTACCACCATGGTTGGTGGGTGTCTTTACTAATAAGAATTGATTTCTACCCAAACGAACCCTTTTGTAACATTAGGATAATGAAAACGGGGGAAAAAATCATAACGCTCTAACCTATACCTTGCAGTTTCCACGCAGCTCTTTGATGACAGTTAATAGCTCAATGTGCAATATTAGGATTTTAATTTATAAATTGCAAGTAACAAAAGGATCTCTCCGACAGAAGCAGTTACCCACTGAACTATTTACTTTAAATGCACTTCTGTGATCTGCCTGGTACACGTGCTTTGCAGCAGACATATTAAAACCTCTGCACTACTTTATGATGAGTCAAAACTTCCACTAGACAAAACTCGATCGGTCCCCAGCAGGTCCATTAATCACCAAAGTTATCTTGACATTTTTATTGTTGTTTGAAAATTGCTGGAGGCCAGGAATGCTTCAGCAGGTGCTTTTAAATCCACTATATTTTTAACTTTACAGCGCTCCCATAAGTCAGCGCCCGGTGCAGCGCATCGATCTCACCGCCCTAGAGCCAGTGCCGCATCTGGTTTTGCAACCAGGCAAGTTGTCTAAATCTAAGCCCAATTTGAAGATTCCAGGGTTTGTGGACCATTAAGCCTGTCCTGTGTGCTGCATTATGAGCATTGGAGGTAATGAGCGTGATTAGGTTGTCAGGAGCCTGCTAAGGTCAGGAAGGGAGGTTGCTGCCGTAGGGTTTATTCTGAAATGGGCATTGTTGGCGTATCAGGTATCCCAATAGTCTGGTTATTTGGGGGTATCCTGGCAGCTACACATATGCCCATATTTTCTGTCAGCTTAGGATCTGTTTTGCATACTTAGGGCCTCCCAGGTCTGTCCTTCTGGTTCTTTTAAGGCTGGAGTTGCTCTAGGGTCATATGCCATACCTGGCGAATGTAACAGGCTGAGGTTCCAAAACAGAGTCATGAGGATCTATCTGCAGGCCTTCTGTGGGCTGCAAAATTACCCGCATTGTTGTTAAGCAGCTATGAAGAGGTGTGGGCACAGCCTTTTATTAATTAATTTATTTATGCATTTTTTTATATAGCGCGTACTTTACCCAAAGGTGTCAAAGCGCTTTACAATAGAACCAGTTACATTACATAAGGACTTCAGAGTACATGGATTACATATCAGATTCAAAACAGATACATGCATCTAAACATAAAAAGAAAACGTTACTAAGGTGTATACAAGAGATGTGAAATTTAAACTAACAGCGTAGATATAATCTCCCAATATTGGTGGGAAGTAAGCACAAAGAATATAGAAATAGCATAAGTTTGCTTGCAGCTGAAAGTAGCAAATCACCTAGTCTGCCCTAGATCACATCCTCTGTCTTGGCAATTAGACTAACAAGGAGCTGGTCTATTCCATTGAGAGCTCTGTGTCGGGTTGGCTTGAGCTCAGTAGCGCCGCATGTTACTTTGAATAATTAAGGTACTAGGTGCATGTACTCTAGATAATCTAGTACCTCCAGGTCGGTGTAATATAACTGATACTTTGCTTCACCTGTGTCATTCCTTTGCTATTGTTAGTTTCTAAAAGGGCTCTTAAAACTTTTCTGTAAAACTATCAAATAATGAATCTAATGCAGCGCTCAGTAGTATGTGTGCAGTTTTGAAATGTAAAATTGTGAAAGAAAAATTTGTGTATAAAAACGCCCTTAATTAAGTACAGTAAGAAACATAAATGTACATAAAACACCACGTCAATAATGAATCAATATATGAATTATTAGCTCCCCCGCTGCACCTTCATTGCTTTTCAGGCTTGGGAGGCTGAAGTCTGTGGTGTTAGTCATGGTAAAGCGCAGTACAGCAATTGAACTTCCGACGCTAGTGTGCAAGATGCACAGGATGCCGCCTCCCTCTCTCCTCCCCCCAGCTCTCCTCGCTCCTTGCTGCAGGTGTCGAAACAAATTCAATGTCAGGACCGGAGGCTTCAGGTTATGCTGCTTCTTTTACTTTACTGCAAAAACACAGCAGCCAATCAAGTTACAGCAAACACAACCAAAACTTGATTTCCCATGATCTGCTCAATGACATCAGCACCCTTTCCACCCATCAGGGCCAGTGAAGGCCTATAAGACCTGCAGTCACCATTGTCCTTCCTCTTTCTTTGCTGCTGTAGCAGCCATGAGATAAGTGGTATCCTGATTTACTTATACTTCTAAAGTGTTAGGTTATGTTGAAATGCATAGTGCACTAATCACCCGAGGGGGTATCCAGGTGCTTGGGCAAGGTGTGCAGGTGTGTGGTCCCAAGGTGCTTATATGAAGAGCCAGGTCTTTAGCTTCTTGCCGAACTCAGTGAGTGAGGAGGAGGCTCTAAGGTCGTTCCATGTCTTGGGTGCGATGTAGGAGAATGAGCGACCTCCAATTTTGCTTTTGCGGATACGGGGCGTGTGTAATAATAAGAGTGAGGCAGAGAGTAGGTTTCTGTTGGGTTGGTGAAAGTGTATGCGGCTGTTCAGGTATTCTGGTCCTGTGTTATGTAGGGCTTTGTATGTGTGTGTTAGCCAGATCTGGCGGCTCAGTGGACTAATTCGCCACTGTAGGGGCCTTTGTTCGACCTCATGGTCACAGGTTCAAATCCCGTTGGGTCCACTCAGCCTTACATCCTCTGAGGTCGATAAAATGAGTTCTATTGAGCTGGTTAACAATAAACATCTGTTGTTCAGCGCCAAGATACCCTTAGGTGAACGTGCGCTTTACAAATACATATGTTATGTGTGAGAAGTTTGAATTGGCTGCACTTGTGAATAGGGAGCTAATGAAGCTTTCTAAGGTGCGGTGTGATGTGAGTGCAGTGTGGGAGGTTGAGTATGAGTCTTGCTGCTGCATTCTGGATGGTCTGGATTCTGTGTAGGAGTTGCTTGGAGATTTCGGCGTAGAGAGTGTTGCTGTAGTCCAGCCTGATGGTGATGAGTGCTTATGCCACAGTCCGTCTGGTGTTCTGAGGTAACCATTTGAAGATCTTTCGCAGCATGCATAGGGTGCTGAAGCAGGAGGCGCACACTGCGTTGGCTTGAGCCATCATGTTGAGCTTATCTTTTAGGATGATCCCTAGATTTCTTGTGTGGTCTGTGGGTGTTGGACCTAGCTCCTACTGCGACCACGTGAAATCCCATGGGAGGTCTTGTTGTGGAAGACCAGTGTTTCTGTCTTGTCGGAGTTGAGCTTCAGGCAGTTGGTTCGCATCCAGTCTTCTATTATGGTCGTGCAGCTAGTGAAGTTTATTCTGTTGGTGTTTGTCTTGTCCGTCAGGGAGCAGATGGGTTGGGTGTCATCTGCATAGGAGATGACTGTGCTCTCTTGTGATCGAATGATTTTCACAAGCGGTGTTGAAGAGAGTGGGGCTAAGAGACGATCCCTGTGGGACACCGCATATCAGTTTTTTGGTCTCTGATGTAAAGGGTGGCAGCCTGACCCTTTGGGTTCTTTCCATGAGGAAGGAGCAGATCCATTTGAGAGCAGATCCTTGTATGCCAATCTCGTGGAGTCCTCTGATGAGGGTGTTGTGGGACACAGTGTTGAAAGCCACTGAGAGACCAAGTGGGATGGGGGCCGCTGTTCTCCTCGGTCCAGGATGTTTTGAATGTCATCATGTTATTTTAAATTAATCCTCACAAAGCACGCTTATAATAATCGACTGATTTATTCTTTGGTTTCTGTTTGGTGCTGCACGTGTGAAGGACTGATCCGACGATCCACGCTGCCGCTTGACAGCACACCATAACTTCACAGCGTTTACTTGTTCCTTTATTGTTTTATTGCGGGCCCATAGCAACTTTCACACTGCCTTTTTAAAGACCCAGGTCTCGGAACATCCCGGCGTGGAGTGGGAGCCTGGAGCGAGAGGATGTGCTAGCACTCCCTGGTAGCATACACAGTCCTCTTTTTATTGCGGGCGCCCGATCACGCATGTGCAAGGCGCCCACGACTTTCATGCAGCGCGGCTCGGCTGGGAAAAGAGCACGGAGCCTAGCGCTTGCTTGCCCACTTCTTCTTAGGCCCTACTGGGGCTACAATAAACAATAAGAGCTGGGCTCTAGAGGCCACAGGCTGCTCCCTCCACTTGTAAACAGCCGGACTATATTCTGCAAGTACATCTGACTTTGTACTTCACTCAGCCTGTTGGGGTTGTCCCCAACGCCCACTCCTCTCCTCCTGCTTTGCCTGTGTGAAACCAGTAATGGTGCTTATATATTCTTGTCATGGTAGGATTTTCCCAAGGGGATTATGAAGGCTATGATGAATATGAGGGCCCAAATTACTATCACCTGGAATAGCAGTTGGTGGAAATGACAGACAACTCTGTTCAGGAGTCTGTTAATAAGCTTTGGCTGTCGCACTGCGGCCCCTTCGGCGGCCTTTAAAATTCTATGCCCTCCGAGAACTAGGTAAGGATCTCTCAGGCCCTCCGAGAACTAGGTAAGGATCTCTCTGGCCTCATCCAACTCATCTACTCCTAAGATGACTGACCTGTCATGGCTGCACAAGAAGATCCTGGACAAGATTGCTAAGGATGCTCTGCTTGATCATGGCTACGGGGTCTTGGATCCTCAGGGTTCTTTCTAGTGCTTTGGTACCTTCTGATGCAGCTCGGGATGACGCATTGCCTTAATCCTCCAAATCCGACCTCCCTTAGAATGAGTTTTCCCCCCCCACCCCCAGTGCAGAAGCGCAATCGCAAAACTCACTTCATTGAGCTGCAAGGCTCCAAGGGCAGACTCTTAGATTTCGACCTGGAGGAGATTGTACTCCTGAGGTCCGCAGAGTGGTGTCCTCCTTCCGAGGTGGCAGACTATGCTCAATCCAGGCTGTGCAAAGGTTTCGAGAAAGAGGTCAGAGCAAACCTGCATACAGATTGCCCTCATCCTTCCCTTCCTGTCCTAGGTTGTTGAGACACCTGCGATTGACCAGAGTATGGCGGTCTTTATAAAAAAAGTTCTCCAAAGATCCCAAAAAGGGTATCGACCGCGCCTGTCAAGACAAGGTTCTGGATTTAGCCGGTCCATTAACCAAGATCCTGGAAATGGCAGTTCAATCTAAGGAGTCAGGGTCTCCTTTGGACCCGGATACACTTATGGGAAAGACCCACTGAGCGATCTGCTTGTTGCGCAATGCAAACGGCGCGATCTCATTGGAGAGGTGTTGTTCCATCCTAATGCACATTGATCCCAAATTAGTGTAGCTGGCTCCATCCGAAGCAATTGTTCGGAGATAATTTTGTGAAGGATTTTAGTACATTTCTCAACTCTAGACAAGGCGCAGACTTCACTTCAGAAGGTATTCCACATGGCATTTTTACCAGGGCCAGACGCTATAGAGGTCGAGCATCAAGCCAGGCATTCGGCAAAGCCTCATACAGAGGATCCTATTCCAGAGGCAGAGGGACTTGAAATAATGTGCTGAATCTAGGCAACTTTACCCTTCAAGAACCTGCCAAAGTCGAGGCCGCTTCCATAGGGCCAATTATCGAGGTGAAGCAGCTGGGAATACAGGCTCCTCATATTCAGGTAGCCATTATTCCTCCTTCGAAGGTCATTCTGGGGTGCAGAGTGCGTCATTTCCTCTCCAATTGGTGCCAGATTACATCTGGCCCTTGGGTGTTGGAGACGGTGCAGGGGTTCAAACTGGAGTTCTATGGTACGCCAATGCAGAATGCGCACCCCCCTCCCCTATTTTTTTCCCCAACAAGAGAGGCGCTTTGTCAACGCAGGGATTCTAGAAGTTTTGCGCAGAGGCGATCATGATTACTCACCCTCATCCCAAGGGTTCGTCTGCACAGTCTTTCTAGTGAAGAAGAAAGGGGGTGGTTGCAGATTGTTCCTGAATCTCAAGCAGTTCAATACTTGGGTGATCTACGTCACTTCAGAATGGAAGGCATACATTTATGGAGAGACCTCCTTCAGAAAAAAAGATTGGTTAGGCAGGCTCGACCTGAAAGACGCGTATCTGACAGTGCCTGTTTTCCCGCCACACAGGCGTTTTCTTCAGTTCCAGTGGGTCCCACAATGGTACAAATTTGCTGCCCTTCCTTTTGGGCTCTCTTCGGCTACTTGGTGTTTTACCAAATTGATGAGACTGGTTGTTGAGTACCTCCAACTCCAGGGTGTGAAATTGATAATTTATATGGACGTCCTAATCCTAATGGCCCAGGACCAAGACAAGGTCCTGTTCCATCTAAACTGGATGATTCAGTTGTTGCATGACTTGGGGTTCATCATCAATGTCCTCAAATCGTGACTGACTCCCTCCCAGTCTCTGGAATTTCTTGGATTCCCAGTAGATTCAATTCAAGCCTACTTGAAGCTTCCTATTCAAAAGATTATGTCGATCAAAACGGAACTCGGGCGAGCTCTCTCACCTTCGATGGTCTCTTTGAGAGTCGTTGCCAGGATAGTAGGGTTATTGGCGTCCTCCATTCAGGGGATTTTTCCCAGTCCCCTCTATTACCCTGCCCTCCAATGCCTAAAGATCCTCCATCTGGGCGACAGCTTATCATATTCGGGTCAGATTTCCCTATCGGAAGAGGCCAAAATAGAGATGACTTGGTGGCTAGACCATATGGAGGCTTGAAACGGCAGATCCATCTTCGGAGGTGTTCTGGGAGTCATTAAGGAATCAGACACCAGCAGATGGGGCTAGGGAGCGAAATGTGGCCCTGTTTCTACGGGAGGCCGCTGGTGTCCGGAGGAAGTACAACTGTCTGGAACTATTGGCAGGATCATTTACAGTTAAGCGGTTATCCCCTCACAAGACTCAATTCTGTATTCTCCTGAGGATGGACAATGCATCTGCTCCGTTTTTTCACATGAGTGCGCTGCCCTAAGGGCAGCGCGAGTTCGCGGCTGCCCTGGGGGCAACGCATACAACATAATAGGGCGCATTGTGATTGTTTGCGCCGGGCGCACCTTTTAAAATGTGCGCCGGGCGCAAACAATCACAATGCATAACACCGCCCCTGGTAGGCACTTTGAAAAAATTGAGAAATCTGGGCAGTCCATAAAGTTGTGGGGGCTTTATATAAATAGTTGTTACATGTGGGGGGCTTTATAGTCTGATGGTTCTGATGTAGAGATGGTTGGCGACTCTTCATTTCAAATTACAGGTAGTACCGCGCAGTGCTTAATTTGAGCCGGTGGTCTCCGGTGCTCAGCAGCAGCACATAATTGTCAACACCAAGGCTTGTAACAATCTCCCAATGGTGGCACTGTCTGTCTAATTTAAAGATGAGCACAACAACAGTTGTTTATCAATTGAATATACATCGAAATGACTATTGACTGCCGCCCAAGCCATTCTAATAGCTTTGGGGGCCTGGCAGAGGCTGAATTGTCACACTTGTAGGAGTGCGATGAATAGTAATTGTGTTGTTACTGCCTTTGGCAGCGCTGGGAGGGGCAATGTGTGGTGCAGGCTGCAGTGGCCTCCTGACGAGAGCCTTGGCAGTTATTATTATTTTTTATTTTTTTATTTTTTTTTATTGGCATTTCAAAAAAGATGGTAATACAAGTGTACATCAGCAGTAGTATACATAGATGCAGTGGACTTGTTTCCACCATTATATAAATACTTAACCGTACTTTATAACATTATCGCATACCGAGCTTCATATATTGTTGCGCAAATTAATATCACATTTCGTGACTAGATACTTGAACATGCCTGTTATCTCAACGTAACACCCTCAACAAACCCCACACCCAACGTGGACTTCACTTGGATTGTTTGTTAAATATCATGTTGTCTCGTATATAATTCCTATTTTTGTGTGTTATGTGAGTTTTGTGAGTCAATTGTCTCGGTCTGTGTTGGCACTTTTTTTTTTTTTTTTTACAAATTATACACTGGTACCACGTATACCTCAAATGCCTGGGCTTTCATATTATGATAGGCTTTCTAGTTTAGCTGACAGAAGTCTCAACTCCTCATGATATTTTAGATGCTTAGAATGCATCTTCAACGAGTCGGAGGTATTTGCAGCTATTTTTAATCCCAGTTCAACTGTGGGATTGCATGTTTCTAAGAGGCCAGCTATATTACTAAAAGCCTCCAACTTTTCAGACTAGTAGGGACATAGACATGACATCCACAGGTTCTTGCTATAGCACTCATCGCCTTGAGGAGTGGTAAGATCGGTGGGGCATCATATTCATCTTCTGCCTCCTTGGTTTCTCCCACTAAGGACTGCTAGCTTCATCCTGCCTCGGGTTAGACTGGCATGGAGGCATTTAATGCGGCCTTGTTTGCGTTCTTCGCCTTCAGTCTCCATGCCTTGCAAGGCTTGCATAGCTTCAAGTGTTTCTGTCAGTGATTGACATCTCTGGGCCCTTGGGAATACTGATGTTGGTATGGGGTTGGGAGATGCACCAGTTTCTTCACTTTCATACACAGAGTCTGTGTACAGAGATTGATAGATCTCCCAGCAGTACTGCCGGCCCCCTTAGTTGGGTAGGTCTGTGTCAGGTGAAGGACAGACAGCAGAGCTGGTTGCCTCTGGTCAGAGCCGGCTTTAACGCTGGTGGCTCCCAGTGTGACAATGTTTGTTGGCGCCCCCCAATGACCATCTCTGCCACTGATTCCCTCACTACCACCCTTTAACAGTGCCCCTCAAGTCTCAATAACCACTCTTTATCAGATGCATTTAATTAGTTTTATAGCACCACTCACATCAGTGTAGGGTGTCAGAGCACTTTATATCACACACACATTACACAGAGACAATCAATCATAGGTGTGTAAATCAGTGTATAGGAAATGTTGCGTAAGACAGGGGACTACAAGGTGTAGGAGTCACATGGCATCCATACTGGTAGACAGTATAGTTTAATAGTGCTTGGTCTGGAGAAGCACAAACTCAGAATTTGAAACCTAATACCACGGTTGGGGGTTCTCTTTAATAATCAGAATTGATCTCTATCCAAATGAACCCTTTTCCCAACATTAGGATAATGAAAGATTGGGGAAAAATCGTAAGCTCTAATTTATACCTTGTAGTTTGCATGCTGCTCTTTGATGACGGTTATTAGCTCACTGTTTTATGTTAGGATTTTAACTGCAAGTAAAAAAAAGATCTCTCAGACAAAAGCAGTAGCCCACTGACCTATTTACATTATATTCACTTTGTGATCTGCACAGTACACGTTCTTTGCAGCAAGCATATTAACCCACTGCACTACCTTACCATGAGTCATAACTTCCACTAGACAAACCTCCGATCTCTCTCTAGGAAGAACATCAATCACCGGAGGTATCTTGACATTTTTATTGTTGCCTGAAAATTGCTGGAGGCCACGAAACCATAATGTTCTTGCAAACACGACGCCCCCACCCAAAGTTGGCGCCCGGTGCAGTCGTACCTGTTGAACTGCTCTAGAGCCGGCCGTGGTCCCGCCAAGATTCCCCCGTCCAGATTATGAAGTACCTTTCTATCTAGGCAACTGTGGCGGGGAAAACTCCAAGCTCGGGCTGGCAGAAACGAAGAAAAAGAGGTGAAAACACCTCTTTAGGTCTCGCGCCTAGCGTTGCAGTGCGCAGACCTGCTCGCGCAGCGAGAGACCTCATGTAGGGGGTTTAGAAGCTGACTTAGGAATCGCACACGCTCGTGCGTGTGCTTTTCGTTTTTCCCCCGGCTATTGGGCTTTGCGTGCGTCTTTATAAGAAAGACAGCACGCAATTGGGCAAAGGCGGGCGCATGTCCCGCCTTTGCTGCGCCCATTCCCACCGGTGTCTAGCACGCGCAGCAGCCCGCGTTCGCCTCGCTGCCGCGCTCCCTTTCCCCCCCCGCTCCTCTGTGGTGCGCGCGCACCACTGGTTTCGATTCCCGCGTTCGGGTTTCGATTCCGTGCTTGTTATTCTAACTTCCAGAATGCTGTCTCCATTCTCTCTGCGCTGCATTTTTTAAAATTTTTCCTATTTACTTTTTTGTATAACGTCAGCATCGCCCGTCGGCCCCTCGCAAGCTGTTCCCGTGACAGATTTCCTGCTGTATTGTGTATCACGCTTCAAAAGGTTTGGTTTGCAGCTTTATAATTCGACGTTGGATTCCCTTCCACGTTAAATACACTTATTGAGTAGCTAGCACTTTACCAAAAATTAACTGCGCGTCCTGATATTTGTAATGCGAGAGATTTACGCCAGTTCATTTCCGTTGGTGCCAATGCAAATCTGGCCACGACTGGTGTGCCTGCATGAATGTTTTTAAGAGGCTGAAAGTCCATATAAGAATACACCCAGGCTCGCTCTCGCACACCCGGGTGCACTCGCACGCTCTCGCGCTCACACACTCTCAGGCTCTCGCACGCTGTTACACACTCGCACTCTCAGGCTCTCACACGCTGTTACACACTCGCACTCTCAGGCTCTTGCACGCTGTCTCGCACTCTCAGGCTCTCGTACGCTGTCACACACTCGCACTCAGGCTCTCGCACGCAGTCACACACTCACACACTCTCAGGCTCTCGCAAGCTGTCACACACTCACTCTCTCGCACGCTGTCACACTCGCACTCTCTCAGGCTCTCGCACGCTGTCACACACCCACACAGTGGGGGCCATGGGTACATGTTTTGTTTGGGCGGAGATAGTGTGGTTCTGCGAGGGTGTCTGGTGCTTGCCCTCTGCACAGCTGTGGGCGTTTTGAGGTAGTTCACTAGCACTTAGGTGGCAAAGAATGCTGGGCCTGGTGTGTTCATTTGTCGTACAACTTTGTGAGAGTGTGTGTCGTGTTTATGTAGTATGTGTGTGTGTACATTGTGCGGGTTCTTGAGCGTGGTACGTGTGTGTTTACTTGTGGGGTTTGTGTTTTTGTTCCTGGTGTGTCTGTGATGGTCCGTATGTACGTGTAGTTAATGTGTGTGTTATGTGGCGTGTGGGTGCATGGTGTTTGAGCGTGTGTTTGCATGTGTCCGTGTGCATGTATGACTCTGTACAGATTGTGACTGTACGTGTGTTATCATCCCTAATTACTACAGTAATCTCAACCTGACCATAGTTCCTCACCTCGCGCTCTGTGTCGTCGGTGAGCGCCTTATTTGAGCTCAGGGTGTGGGCTATTTTCCTGTAACCAGCTAATAAAACTGTGCCTCTGATAATGCAGGTGAGGCGTCGAGGCAAACACACGTTGCAGCATATTTGAATACAGAGTATGTGCATACAGGCGTGAAGGAGAAATGGTCTACCTTCTATGTAACCTCTTTACCTAATTTACAACCGCAGAGTTCAGGCAAGATCGCTCTCCTCGCTATACATAGAATTCAAAATATTGCTGAAGTTTGAAAAAGGTGTACGATAAACTTTAACACGAACCGTGACTCGTTTAGAGTGTTAGCGGGAGACAGAACTAGAGATTGGGGGTCTAATGTTCATTCAAAACACCACGAAGTGTGCACGGGTCCCTTCATTTTGTGACAAACGATGTCTGCTTTCAGGTAAAGTTGCTGTCCGTTCAGTAATCTGAGGTGCTTTCATCTGCGCCAGTCGGGGTGTTTGCTCTTTGACCTGACATATCTAAAGCACCCTTTCTGTTGCATTTTTCATTGCATTTTTTTTAACTATTAGTATTATAAATAACAATGCCTTGTATTTATGTTTTAAAACCCAAAACATAAATACAATGCCAATAGCTCAAAATCGTGTGAATGCGAGACCTATTGCATTGTCAGTGAAATTGCTCTCCCACCCTCGCAGCTCCACCATTAAGTGAGGCCTGCCCCTGCACTCTCGAGTGTTGGTGATCGAGGCCCTCCTCCACCCGCAGGTTTCCCTGCGCCTCATCCCTGGTGGTCCAGTGGACCTCTGTCTCCTTCCTCTAACTCTGTTCTTTCACTCGTTTTTCTACCCTTTTTTATCTTTCACCTTTCTGCACTTTTCTGCATCTCTGCTCTTTTGTGCCTTATTTCTGCTCATTTTCCCTTCCTCTCGCTCTGCCCTTTCACTAGTTTTCACTCGTTTTTCTACCCTCTTTTATCTTTCACCTTTCTGCATCTCTGCTCTTTTGTGCCTTATTTCTGCCTATTTTCCCTTATCCCTTATTTCCTCCCTTTACCTTTCCCCGCTGCTGCTGCCCCCGCGGCCCCTCCCCCCCAGCGCGACCGGCCCAATCCAGCTCCCATCCCGCTCCCGCCTCCCAGCTGTCCAGCCCTCCCCGACCCCTACTTAATGGCGGCCACTGCGCGGGCGCGACGCTGGCGCGCCGAAGGCGCGTCAAAGGCAAGCCCGTCCGCGACCCGACCGCGACCAGCGCCAGGAACCCTGGACCTCCGCCCCACCAATGCTACGACCCAGCAGCACTCCACGCACTCAACCCAGGCCGCAACAACAACTGCAAGCTAGCATCACCAGCCGACTCCCAAGGACCCTTCAGCTGTCACCGCTGCCGGCACACCTGCAGCACCGCCAAGAACACGGATCCAGCACAACCCGCCCACAAGAACACAACCGAACCGAAGACCCTGCAATGCATCCTCCTCAACGTCCGATCCCTCCACAAACACGCCACAGAAATCTGGGACCTCCTCGACAGCACCACCCCGGACGTAGCGTTCTTCACCGAAACCTGGACCAACACCACCTCGGGACCGGCCATCGCCATCCCCCAAGGATACAAGATCTCCAGGAAGGACCGCCCAGGAGGAGGAATCGCCATCGTCCACAAATCCAGCCTCTGCCTGAGCACACTCCCTGACGAGCCCACAGAACTGATGGAACACCTTCACTTCAAGATACTGGCCAGCCCCACCGCCACCCTCCGAGGACCCCCTGGACCCCGCAGACCCTTCGCCAACTCCATCACGGACATTATCTCCCCGCAGGCCATCGCATCCACCAACCACACCCTGCTGGGAGACCTCAACTTCCACCTCGACAACCAACTGGACCCCAACACCACATCCCTCCTGGACAACCTCCACAACATTGGACTGCGCCAGATCGTGACCGAGCCCACGCACTCAGCAGGACACACCCTCGACCCCCTCTTCACTACAGGAAACTCCATCACCTTCAGCCACACCACCGAACTCCCATGGACCGACCATCGTTGCGTCCACTTCACCTTCAGAACACCCACCATCCACAGACACCAGCACCTGCTTCCACGAAGAAACTGGACCAAAATCACCGACGACCAGCTCACCTCCTCACTCAACAACTCCACCCCAACCATCGCGGAAAACGACGACCCCAACACCGCAGCCCGAACCCTGCATAGATGGATCTCGGACAGCACCAACACCATAGCCCCCTCAAGAAAAACAACAATACCCGCGCCAAGAAAGCCAGATGGTTTACCACCGAACTTCGAGAGTCCAGAAGCACATGCCGCCACCTCGAAAAGGCCTGGAGGAACACCAAATCCACAGAAGCCCACGACAACTTCAGAGCCGCCACCAACGCCCACCATCAACTCATCAGAGAAACGAGGAAAAAGCGATTGAAGACAGAATCTCCACCCACGCGCACAACAGCAAGGAACTCTTCAGCATCATCAAGGAGTTCGCCCAACCCACTAGCGAGTCTACCGACATCCCTCCCTCACAAGACCTCTGCGACAAACTCAGCACCTTTTTCCACCACAAAATCAAGAGCATCTACGACAACTTCGACGAAGACAACCAACACACTGAACCCTCACCAACCACCCCCGACACCCGGAAACCAGCGATTGACGACTGGACAGCCCTCACCACCGAAGACACACTGAAGACAATGAAGTCAATCCACTCAGGGGCCCCCACGGACCCCTGCCCCACCACATCTTCAACAGAGCCGCCGACACCATCGCACCCATGCTCCGCCACACCATCAACCGCTCCCTGGCGACCGCCTCGTTCCCCGACGACTGAAAACACGCCCAGGTCAACCCCCTCTTAAAGAAACCCTCAGCGGACCCCACCGACCTCAAAAACTACAGACCCATCTCCCTGCTCCCGTTCCCAGCGAAAGTCATCAAGAAAGCCATCAACAGCCAGCTCGCCACATTCATTGAAGAACACAACATCCTCGACTCCTCCCAATCCGGCTTCAGAAAAACCACAGTACGGAAACCGCCCTCCTCGCCGCAACAGACGACATCCGCACCCTACTGGACAAAGGAGAAACAGTAGCCCTCATCCTCCTCGACCTATCAGCGGCGTTCGACACAGTCTCCCACCGCACCCTAATACGCAGACTCTACGACGCAGGAATCCAGGACAAGGCCCTCGACTGGATCCGCTCCTTCCTCTCCGGCAGGACACAGCGGGTCAGACTCCCCCCTTTCCTCTCGGACCCCACACCTATCACCTGCGGAGTCCCCCAGGGCTCCTCCCTCAGCCCGACGCTCTTCAATGTCTACATGGCTCCACTCGCCCCCATCGTCAGAACCTACGGACTCAACATCGTGTCATACGCAGACGACACCCAGCTCATCCTCTCCCTATCCAACGAGCCCAACACCGCCAGACGCAACTTTCGAGAAGGCATGGAAGCCGTCGCCAAATGGATGAAAAACAGCTGCCTACAACTAAACACCAACAAAACAGAAGTACTCATCATGGGCCCAAACCCCGATGCCTGGAGCGACACCTGGTGGCCCCCCGCCCTCGGAAACCCGCCAACCCCCACGGACCACGCACGCAACCTGGGAATCATCCTGGACTCCGAGCTCAAAATGGACCGCCAGATCAACTCTGTCGCGTCTTCCAGCTTCCACACCCTTCGCCTCCTTCGTAAGACCTTCAAATGGATCCCCCTCGAACACCGAAAGACCGTCACTCACGCCCTGGTCACCAGCAGACTCAACTACGGCAACGCACTCTACGCCGGAATAAACAAAAACCTCACCCGCAAGCTACAGAACATCAAGAACGCCGCCTCAAGACTGGTCCTCAACCTGCCAAAACACTGCCACATCTCCCAGCACCTGCGCACACTCCACTGGCTCCCTGTCGAGGCGAGAATCACCTTCAAGATGCTCACCCACGCACACAAGGCCCTCCACGGCACCAGACCAGCATACCTGAACAGCCGACTCAAATTCCACGCACCCCAAAGGACCCTACGATCAGCCCAGCTCTCCTACGCCGTGGTCCCCCGCACCAGAAAGACCAGATCGGGAGGCCGCTCCTTCTCCTTCCTCGCGGCCAAAGCATGGAACGCCCTTCCGCTCCACCTCAGACAGACAACATCGCTCCCCATCTTCGCAAGAAACCTCAAAACCTGGCTCTTCGACAGACCCCCTCCTTGATCGATGGAACCTGCACCCCCCCACCCCTAGCGCCTTGAGACCCTTACGGGTGAGTAGTCGCGCTTTAACAAACCCCTGATTGATTGATTGATTGCAATGCAATAGGTCTCGGATTTGCAAAAGTTTGAGCTATTGTCATTGTAAATGATAATGCCTTTTATTTCTGTGTTTACTAAACCTGCAAGGTGTGTTCACGCAGCACTTGCACGTTTTTTAAACACATAAATAAAAGGCATTATCATTTACAATGCCAATAGCACAAACTCTTGCAAATGCGAGACCTATTGCATTGCAAATGCTTGTTTCAGGGTACCACCACCAATCCCGTCTTCAACGCCATCGTCCAGGTCCTTCCTGTGCTGCTGCTACTTGACCACGAAGCTCAGCCACCCTTTTGTCATCGGATTCTAAGGTAGTGGTGGGTGTGCGTGTACAGTCAATGGTGTGTGTATGTTGTTGGTGTGCATTGTCATATGTAACAACAATGGCCAGTACACATTACCTACATGTACATGTTGACATATACACAACATATATGTGTATTGAGATGTAAATTAGTAGTACTTACCGGTCTCCACACCACAATTGCCCTACTCCATCAGGACTCTGCCACCAGGACACCACCAGCGCAATGGGAATATCTAAATTGACTCGGTGCAATCCTGCCGGCCTGACAGGGCCGAAATACTGCTAGCCAGCAGAGAAGACCGTCGCGGCGACAGCCTTCTGTCTCTAGCTGCAACATCTAAATACTGTGGGCTGACCGGACATCAAGTTGATGGAGTACTAGGGTCCGCTGCGGCGGGAGAGCGGTAAGACCGCCAAGATCTAAATCAGGCAATAAGTGTTTCCAGTAACTCTTTCTTTTAGTTTTGTTCTGACATTTACTGTTAAATGGGCTTTTGTGAGGCAGAAGTGTAGCACTGGTCCGTATCTGCAACAGTGGCCACTATTTCTGTTCTAATCCCTTTTCTATTCTAATTCCACTTTTGACAACGTTCACCTGGGAAGTGCTAGACTCTAATTTAGGCCGCTGCATACCTACCAATAATCTCAGGAGACGTTTCACAACAGTGCTTGATTCATCCTGGAAGTGCTTGTCGAAGAGTTGCACTCACACTATCTCCCAAAATCAGTGGCGTCTAGTTCCAACTCTGGAAGATGATAAAATATTGTTTGTCCTTCAGAGACTAAGCGTCTTATTTAGAGATTGGCAGCAAGGTATTCCGTGGCCAATGTGGCAGATGTCCTGTCGCCTTATTACAAGTCCCATTGACTCTAAGACACTTGTAATAAGGAAGACAGGTCAATCCTAACGTTTGTAACTGGAGTACCCTGTCCGTCAAACTCTAAATAAGGCCCTAAAAATTTAAACAAGGTTTTTTTCACTATGAGTTTTTTTCTTCTATTGCTGGAAACTAGATCGCAAATGTCTTAAACTCTTATTTCTGCTTTTGAACAGGTTGTGCATGCTGTTGGAATGCATAGCAGGTGGAATATATATGGCATTAGAGTTACATTTGTAATCAAGATAGTGCATGTCACTGAAGATATTACCAATAAAGCTGGCAACTGACCCAGATAAATATAGCAGTTGAGTAACTTAGGTGCTGTAAAGTATGGACAAGAAGAACCACTATTAATGTAGCAAATGATAATTTACTGTAATCTCTGCTGATGTCGCCCGTTTGACCCCACCTGCCTTTCCCCTCTGCAATACAGTTGTTGCTGCAGCTCACATACAAAGTTGAAACGTGGTGCAGATCAGGGCCGGCTTCAGCACTGGCGGCGGCCAGTGCAACTGTGTTTGTTGACGCCCTCCCAGTGACATCCTTCTCCATGAATTCCCTCACTCCCACCCTCTAACATTGACCCTCAAGTCTCCATAACCACTGTCTCTCACATTTTTTTATTTTGTTTTATAGCGCTACTCATATCAGAGGACTTTACATCACACACATTACACAGAGACAATAATTCACACGTGTGTAAATCAGCGTGTAGGAAATGTTACATTAGAAAGAGAACTGCAAGGTGCAGGAGTCACATGTCATCCATACTGGTAGTCAGTATAGATCAAGAGGGCTTGATCTGGAGAAGCACAACTCAGAATTTAAAACGTGCCACCATGGTTGGGGGTTGTCTTTACTAATAAGAATTGATTTCTACCAAAACTAACCATTGGGCAACATTAGGATAATGAAAACTGGGGGGAAAAACATAACACTCTAACCTATACCTTGCAGTTTCCACGCAGCTCAGTTAATAGCTCACTATGCTTTATTAGGACTTTCATTTATAAATTGCATGTAACAAAAGGATCTCTCCGACAGAAGCAGTTACCCACTGAACTATTTACTTTAAATGCACTTCTGTGATCTGCCTGGTACACGTGCTTTGCAGCAGACATATTAAAACCTCTGCACTACTTTATGATGAGTCAAAACTTCCACTAGACAAAACTCGATCGGTCCCCAGCAGGTCCATTAATCACCAAAGTTATCTTGACATTTTTACTGGTGCTTGAAAATTGCTGGAGGCTAGGAATGCTTCAGCAGGTGCTTTTAAATCCACTATATTTTTAACTTTACAGCGCTCCCATAAGTCAGCGCCCGGTGCAGCGCATCGATCTCACCGCCCTAGAGCCAGTGCCGCATCTGGTTTTGCAACCAGGCAAGTTGTCTAAATATAAGCCAAGTTTTAAGATTCCAGGGTTTGTGGACCATTAAGCCTGTCCTGTGTGCTGCATTATGAGCATTGGAGGTAATGAGCGTGATTAGGTTGTCAGGAGCCTGCTAAGGTCAGGAAGGGAGGTTGCTGCCATAGGGTTTATTCTGAAAGGGGCATTGTTGGCGTATCAGGTATCCCAATAGTCTGGTTATTTGGGGGTATCCTGGCAGCTACACTTATGCCCATATTTTCTGTCAGCTTAGGATCTGTTTTGCATACTTAGGGCCTCACAGGTCTGTCCTTCTGGTTCTTTTAAGGCTGGAGTTGCTCTAGCGTCATATGCCATACCTGGCGAATGTAACAGGCTAATGTTCCAATGAGGATCTGTCTGCAGGCCTTCTGTGGGCTGTAAAATTACCCGCATTGTCGTTAAGCAGCTATGAAGAGGTGCAGGCACAGTAGTTTAATAATCAATTAATTATGCATTTTTTATATTGCGGGTACTTTACTCTACTGTGTCGGAGCGCTTTACAATAGAACCAGTTACATTACATAAGGACTTCAGAGTACATAAATTACATATCAGATAGAAAACATATACATGCGTCTAAACACAGAAAGAAAACATTACAAAGGTGTGTACAAGAGATGTGAAATTTAAACTAACAGCTTAGATATAATCTACCAATGTTGGCGGGAAGTAAGCACAAAGAATATAGAAATAGCATAAGTATGCTTGCAGCTGAAAGTAGCAAATCACCTAGTCTGCACTAGATCACATCCTCTGTCTTGACAATAAGACTAACAAGGATTTGGTCCATTCCACTGAGAACTCTGTGTTTGATTGGCTTGAGCTCAGCGCTGCATGTTACTTTGAATAATTAAGCTATCAGGTGCATATACTCTAGATAATCTAGTACCTCCTGGTCGGTGTAATATAACTGATACTTTGCATCACCTGTGTTATTTCTTTGCTATAGTAAGTTTCTATAAGGGCTCTTAAAACTTTTCAGTAAAACTATCACATAATACATCTAATGAAGCGCTCAGTAGTATGTGTGCAGTTTCGAAATGTAAAATTGGGAAAGGAAAATTTCGTGTATAAAAACGCTCTTAATTAAGTACAGTAAAAAACATAAAATGCACATAACAAAGGACCACGCCAATAATTAATACATATAGGAATTATTAGTACCCCCCGCTTGGGAGGCTGAAGACTGTGGTGTTAGGCATGGTAAAGCGCAGTACAGCAATTAAACTTCCGACGCTAGCGTGCAAGATGCACAGGATCCCGCCACTCTCTCTCCTCCCCCAGCTCTCCTTGCTGCAGGTGTCGAAACAAATTCTATGTCAGGAACTGAGGCTTCAGATTATGCTGCTTCTCTTACTTTACTGCCAAAACAAAGCAGCAAATCAAGTTACAGCAAACACAACCAAAATTTAATTTCCCATGATCTGCCCAATGACATCAGCACCCTTTCCACCAATCAGTGCCAGTGAAGGCCTACAAGACCTGCTGTCACCATTGCCCTTCCTCTTTCTTTGCTGCTCTAGCTGTTAGGGAAATACTGTGCACCCTCCCAGGAGCAAATGAATGAAACTCACCAAACCCAGAAGTTTGCTCAGAAACAGAGTGAAATGTATTTATTGGTACTCCCCGACACGATGACGGACGGACTAAAATCCATCCGCCATTGCAATCACCCCCTTAGTTACTTATCAGTCTCCTATTTCACTACATCTCATATGTGAAGGTACCCCTCAATTCTTTAGTTCACTACTAACTATATTCTAAGCATTTGAAAGGCAAGGTATCCCACTTCTGACGCCATTCTGTTAGGGAAATACTGTGCACTCTCCGAGGAGCAAATGAATGAAACTCACCAGACCCAGCAGTTTGCTCAGAAACAGAGTGTAATTTATTTATTGGTACCATGCCTTAGGGGCTCTCAGACTGCTTCTTCCCAGAGTGACTGGTTTCAGGGTGTTATATACATTTTAGTAATGCCATGTCAGCGGAACTAGAATAAGGCACCAAGCCAAATATGGCTAACAGGGATGTGCAAGATCTGCACCATGCCAATTATAAACAGCTAGATATGGGCAGACCATGAATGGTTGGCTCGGCACTGTGTAAGCACATTGCACAACTAGATAAGGAAACTATCATGAAGTCAGGACAAGCAAAGTGACCTCTAAGGTGGTTCAGAATAGCTGTTGAAGCTTGTCCAGGCAAGGTCAGCTAGGAAGCCCTTTGGAGCTCCAGGCCTCATGTTAGTGTGATATATCTAAGCAGGATATTTTTGTAGTGTATACATATGAATTTATATGGATATATATATATATATATATATATATATATATATATATAATTCCAACATCGCTCCCTTTAGGATAGTCCTATCCTTCATTAGTGTAAAACTAATATATATATATATATATGTTTGACGGAAACATAGTTACATATCTTTGGATGGCATTACACAGTGTTTGCATAAAATGCATATATTGTCACATTGATACATCCTGATGAGATTATTATTTTTGAACATGGACACAATGATATTCTAGTATTCAATTCACACTACTTCCTGTGCGCATTATTTTATCAGCAGGCTGTCGTGATACCTGCAGCATACTCATAATTAAGTGTCCAACAAATATTGCTTGCTCTATGCAATGCATATTGCTACAGTGTCACTTAGTCACTCCGTTCCCGGGCACCTTCTGTAAGTGTCAGTAATTTAAAGGCACGTAGTGAGCGGTCATCTGCTTCTCCTCCTGGTCTGCAGTCATCTTGTTCAGGGGCGGTTTCACGGACCTTCCCTGCGTTGTCCTCTTCAGACTATTTTTCTGCAGGTGCAGGTGCAGACCATCATCTTTCTTTGAGACGGCGTTGTGTACTTCACTCAACAGCATCAGTTGGTGTCATGTCTCTCTGACACTTTATGATGGGCCCTCATGACTCGTGACAAATGGTCTGTCCTCTCCTTGACTGTTTTGTTGTAAAGTCTGTTTATTGAAAACAAAGCGAGAAAGAAAAACAGAGGCCAAGCAAGTAGAAGGCACATGTCTCAGTAAGAAAAGCAGTGAGATAATATCATTGACCAAGCTGTACATTGAAACATCAATAGAAAATCAACCCACCAGATGCAGAGGTCGGACTGTGTAGAAATAGCAATCCCATCCCTACAAAGTATAGAAGACTGGGGCAATATAAAGCTTGGTACCCTCCGAGGCCACAAACAGTGTAGCAGTAGTCCCAGTTCCAAGGGAAAATATATGGGGGGAAACTAGGGTACAAGAGCCATTCCAGAGTCCAATCATCCTGTGAAGAAGTCCGCAGCGCCACAGCTGGACATGCAATGGAGACATGTTAGGCTTACCCTTATCAACGATGAGACCTTCACATCATGGAGAAGAAATACCTTGCACTGTGAAAATACTGGACAGCAATCTTCATTTTTATATGAACAATAACACACAACAAAGAAAAGAAAGAAAAAGGAATCGTAAGAGACGAAAACACAGAAGAAAAAACAATCAGAGGGAACTTCCCTCCCAGGGGGGGGGGGGAGTAGATGCCAGATGCGCTGTGGGGAGCTAGGGCCCAGGTTGGGGGCCAGAAGGGGCTCCAGGGGGCAAAAAGACCTGCCTGCTGTTTCAAGTGGGTCGTTCCGAGGATTCTGGTTTCTGACCCGAGAAAAAGGTTCTAAGGGATCTTCGAACAGCTGTAGAGCGCGTAGTCTGGGGTGTACCAATCGGGAGTGCTCAGTCTTGGTGAGATGGCGTATGAGTGGCTGCCAAATGCGCTTAAATCGTGTGTCCGTGTGGTTAATTCGGGCTGTAAGCAATTCTAAGGCTAGGACATCCCACAACCGAAGAAACCAAGTGGCAATGGGGGGATGGTGGGGCCTCTTCCAACATAAGGCAATGGACTGTCTAGCCGCTCCTAGTAGATGGAGGATCAGATGCCATTCCGCGTTAGTCATGGCTGTCAACGTGCTGGGTTTAATACCCAAAATCGCCAATGACGGAGCAGAATTAACCAGGAAACCTACCTCTTCTTTAATGTGACGGAGGACCTCCTTCCAAAATAGCGTGAGCCCGGGGCAGGACCACCAAATGTGCAGAAAGTCCCCTCTATCGCTCTGGCACCTCCAGCAAAATGAGGGGGAGTTTGGGAACATCTGATGGAGGCGAGTAGGGGTGTAGTACCAGCCTGTCATCAGTTTGTATGCTGATTCGTGCTGCGGTGTGCTGCGGTACACCTTAGGGATGTCCCTCCACAGGCGGGCCCACCCCTCAGGGGGGATGTCCTCATCCAGGTCTGAGGCCCAACGCGTCTGATAGCCATGGGGCGTGGGTTGTTGAGAGTGTTGTAAAACAGAATAGGTTTTAGAAATCAGACCCTTTGACATCTCAAATTTACGAACCAAAGATTCAAAGGGGGTGAGTTGTCGAGTAGCCTCCCTGACATATGTCGGGGAGTTAAGCCAGTGCCGCAACTGGTAGTATTAAATACACGCCCCATCCGCGAGGTGAAAGGTTTGTCTGCATTGTTCAAACGTACGGAAGGCGGTGCCCTGAAAAAAGTCCTGAATAACTCACCGCCCCTCTACTGTCCATGCATCAAAAGCCTGAGGTTGTAAGGGAGGGGGGAACATAGGGTTACGCGTTAGAGTGTTCTGTTGGGGGAGGGAAACGTCGTTAGGCCCCGGGGTACTGCCAGTCTATCCCAGATCTCCAAGACCGTTCTCGTAGGGGTAGCTATGTAAGCGCTGCAGGGGCGAGCCCCATGCGGGAGCCAAGCTAGATCCCACAAGGGTCTACAGGTTACTGCCCGGTCCAAGTGGAACCAATGCTTCTCGCTTTCACGAACTATCCATTCTGATATAAACCGAAGATGACAGGCCCAATAGTATTCCAACAGATTGGGGCAGGCAAGACCACCCCGGCTTCTGGGAAGCAGAAGGATCTTATTAGAAAAGCGAGGATGAGATTTCCCCCATATAAACTTGGTAAAGTCCCGTTTCAGGGCCAGGATATCCGCTTGTGGTATGGGGGTGGGAAGGGTTTGAAAAGGATAGAGAATTTTAGGGAGAAGAGACATTTTAATGGTGTTGATTCGTCCTAACCATGCAAGGGGAAGGCCTTTCCATCTACGCATTTCCTCTCGTATGGATTTCCTAAACCTGGGCCAGTTAGACGAAGTCCAAGACGAGAGTGTAGGAGTCAGATCCAGGCCCAGGTATCGAATCGACACATCGGTCCACTGCACCAGAATCGAGTCCCACAGTTCCTGGACGTCTGAGGCCCAAAGCGTAAGATTAAGGGCGTGAGATTTAGCAAGATTGATCCGATAGCCAGAGGCGTCTTCAAAGTACCTCAGGAGCGTCGCTATAGCAGGAAGGGAGGTCGGTGGAGAGGAGAGGGATAGGAGGAGATCATCAGCTAAGAGAGAGGCTTTATGCTCAGAGCCACCCATGGGAATACCCCGTATATCCTGATCTCGACGTATAGCAATAGCCAGGGGCTCCACCACGAGTGCAAATAGTAAGGGGGAGAGCGGGCACCCCTGTTTAGTGCCGCGGTGGATACGAATAGGGGCTGTAAGATGTCCATTAAAACGAATGCGAGTGGTGGGTTTCGCATATGGAGCCATCAGTTTAGAGATCATCCCAGGTCCCAGACCAACTCTCTGGAGGACCACCCTGAGAAAGCCCCAGTCCACGCGATCGAATGCCTTTTCTGCGTCGAGGGACACCAGACAGGCAGGGATATTTCTGAATCGCGCTTTCTCCACGAGATGGGCTATCCGGCGGATATCGTCCGCACCTTAACGGTGACGAATAAACCCCACTTGATCGGGGTCAACGAGACCCGGAAGATGAGGTTCCAAGCGATTCGCCAGAATTTTCGTATATATCTTGGCATCAGTGTTTAACAGGGCAATAGGGCGAAAGGAAGCGGGCAGGGTCAGATCCTTTCCTGGCTTAGGGATAAGCACTACTTCTGCCTCGTTCATTGTGGGGGAGAGACCCGAGCGATCAGTGAAGCTATTAAAGAGATGACGCATATGGTCCCGAAGTTGCGGGTAAAAGACCCGATAGAAAGTAACCGGCAGGCCGTCAGGTCCCGGGGTTTTGCCTATCGGAAGCTGCTTCAGCGCTTTGGCTATTTCATCGTGAGTAATAGGGTCGTCGAGCAATTTCGTGAAATAGGGGTCTATAGGGTCCCACGGGCAGGAGTCGAGAAAGGCCGTGACAGTATCGGGTGAACAAGGAGCATGCGCGTACAGATCCCTATAAAAGGTCTCCAATACAAGGCTTTTGTCCGCCTCCGAGATGGCCCAAGAACCATCCTGTCGCTTAAGCTTAGCAATGTGAGCTCGGGTAGTCTGAGCCCGAAGTCGTCGTTCTAGACACGCCCCAACTTTATCCCCCCGTATAGAATTTCTGTTTGAGAGTGACTAAAAGCCGCTCTGCCTTGTTGGTACGCTGCAAGCGCAATTGGCCATGGAGTTTGGCAAGAAGCTGCTTGTTGCGAAGGGACGGATGCACGTGGTCTTCACGTTCTAAGGCTTTAATATCCCTAGAAAGGTTGGACTCAACCAGGCGCGCCTCCCTAGACCGGGCGATTGATATGGATGTGATGACCCCCCGAATAGTGGCTTTGAAGGCGTCCCATCGAACGTCTTCAGGGGTATCAGAAAGGGAATTGGCGAGAAAGAAGGCCTCAATCTCCTTACGAATGTCTGCCACATCCACAGGGTCTCGAAGGGCCTGGGGGGGCAGTCTCCATCGAGGTAAGGGTTCTCTACGTGTGTCAGGGGGTTGGAGTGCAAGCAGGACATGTGCATGGTCCGATATAGATATATCGGAGATCTCTGCGCTACACAACATGTGAACCAAGGGGAGCGAAAGAAAGAAATAATCTATACGAGAATATGAGCGATGCACATGAGAAAAGAAAGAGTAATCCCGAGAGTCTGGGTGCAAATGTCTCCAAGCGTCAACTAAACCGAAGTCAGTGATGGCATTCCGCAGTGTCGCTGACATCGCCCCGGCGGTATGATACGCTTGCGCAGTGCGGTCCCACTCAGGGTTCCAAACCAAATTAAAGTCACCCCCAAGGACAATAGGAGTGGTAAGTGACTGCAGGAGGATCCCAAGGTGCAGGTGAAGAAATGCATCTTGATTCTGGTTAGATGCATATATGTTAACAAAAGGTAAAGATCCCCGACCCCAAACCATGTGTACCTTTGGAAACCTCCCCCCATCATCTGCCATACTCTTGGGGGCCGCTGCTCGCCAGCCTGGCTTAAAAAAAATGTCCACCCACCCGTTTTAGAAGAGGAGCACGCCCAATATTGAATGGGGTATCTGGGATGGGACATAAGGCGGGTGTCAGTGGAAAGCAAGTGGGTCTCCTGAAGGAAAACCACGTCAGGATCCTGCTGAAGCAAATATCTCCATACCTGACAGCGCTTATTAGGGGAATTCAGCCCTTTCACATTGAGAGAGAGGAATTTAACAGGATTCGTCATAGTACAAAAAGGGGAATGCATCGCACATCATCCGCCCAGCAGTATCTTGAACCCCCCCGCCTCACCCCAAACGCCACCCATCGCAGCAAAAGAGTGAGAAAGACAGCCCCGATCTCCAATCTAGCAGAGCACATTCTAGCAGGTCCCAGAAAGGCAACTCCAGATAATTGAGGCAGCACAGCCCCCAGAATCAGCGCATCTAAGGGAAGAAAGCATACAACAATAAGGGAAAAAGAAGAAAATGCAAAAAAGACAAAAACAGATGGCCAACTGGGCAAAACAAGTTCAGAGTCTGACGGGAATAGCCCAGAGTCACTCAGGTGGGCCATTCCGGAAGAGTCACTTTCCTGAGGGACTCTGAAGTGGGGGGTGGCAGACACATAGAAGGGCATGGGTCTCCGTTGCCTATATCCCGTGGCAGTATAGAATACACAATGTTTATCCCGGACACCGGGCCATTCCAAGAAGATCGATCATATGGGTGGTAGGGGCACCCTCCGCAGGGCCAAACAGTGTGACAGGGAAGAGCAATCATATATCGTGTGCCATCGGGGGCAAGCCTTATCGCAGGGAGCCAGGCAAGCCTACCAGTCAGAATTAGATGTAAGGGGTTTCAGCATTATATCATTGGCTAGCAGTACCAGTAAGGTGTCACTCAGCATGAGTTTGCGACGGCGCTGGAGAAGAAGAGCCACTTAGAGAACGGATATGGCCTATGATGTCTTGCTTGGCTTGTGAGGATTCGAGCTCCTGCAGACGGCGTTTGGATCTAGGAGGGAGAACAGTGGACCACTCCAGGCGAAGAGGTCCAGGCCGGTGGTCCCACGAGGAAGAAGGTTCACCTCCATCAGGCTCGATAGGAAGATGCAGGAGTTGTTGCGCCTCTCTCAATGAACGGAGAATCCGTCGCTTGCCCTCCCAAGTAAACATCAGCGCGAAAGGGTGGCCCCACTGGTTCTTAATATTAAGGTCTCGTAGTTTATCTGTAACAGGTTTGAAATCTTTCCTCCGTCTGAGCGTGGCGGGCGCCAGGTCCTGAAAGATTTGTATCGTTAGACCATTATAAGACACCGATTTGATCCCCTGCACCTTTTTCAAAATGGCTTCCTTGTCTGTAAAAAAGTGGTCCCTCGTGAGAATGTCCGGGATGAAGTCAGGGCGGTTGCGAGGGCCCGGGACTCGATGTGCCCTATCAAGCATAGGCGGGGAGGCGTCCACATTTTCCCGGATGGCGTGAAGGAGGTCCGCTGTATATGCTAGGATGTCCTTCCCCTCCGTCCCCAGCAGAACCCCTCTAATGCGTAGGTTGTTCCGCCTACTGCGGTTTTCAAGGTCCTCTTGTTTCAGTTGTAGGGTAATGTTCTGATCTTCAAGGTCCGGCATCCTTTTCCAGAGGCTTTCGAGGTCCTCCGTCCTGGTGTCCATGGTGCGTTCAAGATCGTCAACTCTGCCCCCAATCTCCGTGACCTCCCTGCGTATGTCTAGGAGACCGGCCTTGAAGTCCTGTCGAAGTGAGCCAATCTCCTCTTTGATTTCTCGCAGAAAGGACATCATGAATGCTTGAGTGATCGGCACTTCTGAGGTGGGCTTCCCAGCTGACGCCAATGAAGAGTTAGGGTCCTCCTGCGTTCGAGAGGATGTCTTGGACCACAGCGACGTGACCGGATTGTCACGCGTAGTCGCAGCATCAGAGTCTTTATTAGCCTTATTTTTGGGCGGCATGTCAGTGGTTGTTAAGGGCGCCGGGGGCCCGGCAAAGGAGGGAGGGTAGTCCTGTTGGACAAGAGACGAGGGCCCAGCGCCGTCCGTTATGGGCGTTCCGTCCGCTGTGAGGCGCAGGCAAAAAAAGCTCCAGATAGCTCGCCGACTCGAAGGCTGGGGGGGGGGTAATTGCAGTGAATACTGCCCCCGAGCTGGGAGGTGAACCAGGTCCCGGTCCCAGATGCGAGGGGTTGTGAACCGGGGCATCCAGCTATCACCCATCCAGCCAATGGGGGTGTCAGGGACCTCCAACAAGGGCTTCAGGCAGGGGAAGTAAATGGGGGCCAAGCGTCAGAGAGGAGGGGGTCACTCTGCTTGCAATAGTAGACTCTCAGGCCCCGAGGGAGACCCCCAGATGGCAGTAAATATGCGTTCTCCAGAGGGGGGAGGCAGCGCGATTGGCCCAGGGGCAACACACAATCACCTACTAGTCCCCAGGGCCCTCGCAAGGAAAGCGCCCCTCCCCCACTCACTGTGATCCTCGCCGCTCGTGGCCGCCTTTGGGGATCAGGTAACCGGACTCATCCAGCAGGGCCCTCTCGCCGGCAGATCTGGTCGATGGTCCCTCCCAAGAGATCCGGGCAACGCGAGGCAGGCACTCGCTCGGGGAATCCCCTCCGGGAGATCCCCCTCGCACCCATCAGCCAGGCCCAGGGAACGCCCCCACCAGGGTCAGGAGCACACCAGGCCGCAGGGAGGCCTCGGGGGGCCCGGCACCGCAGGACTAAGGCCCCCAAGCCGACACAGCCCATTCGAGCGCCGGCTGTGGCGTTGTACAAATCTCAAGAGCCCTCACGGGTGCCTGCAGAGCGGCGCCCCACCAGGCCGCACGCTGGGCCGGGCAGCCGGGTCAGCCAGCAGCAGCAATGCTAGATTCCAAGTGGTCCCAGGTCGTGGCCAACAACACGGTATCTGCGGGGGCCCGCACCAGCACAGGAGGGCCCCCCGGATCAGGAAGGTCACGCTCTGCGGACCGGGCCGAGGAGGAAGCCCAGCGCAGACGCCACCTCCACAGACAAGATGGCGACTGAAGGGGTCCGCTCCGCGGTCGCTGAAGATTGCTCTCGCCCGGGGTGTAGCGGGGCCGCTCCTCGGTCGCTGAAGATCGCTCTCACCCGGGGTGTAGCGGGGCCGCTCCTCGGTCACCAAACTGAAGCCCCCGCTTCTCAGTGGCAGACTAGTCACCCTGCCCCGGTATGCGGACCCGGCGTCAGGGGATTATAGCTATTGCAGGACACGGCGGAGCGGAGACCCGAAGAGTTACGTCTCACTCCATTCGTGCCTAAGCCACGCCCCCCCTCCTTGACTGTTTTATTGCACAGGTCCTCTGGTGACAGATGCTCATCAATTTCTGGTACCGTCATCTCAGGCGTTGGGGTGCTGCCCTGCATCTTGTCCCCTTAATCCATTTGTGGCGTTAGTTCTTGGTGGACTGGACCGCAGACGGTGAACTAAGAGAAACAGCTTTTATTTTTCTCACCATGACCATGTCTCCATAGTTGCTTTAGTAGTCTTTGCCCCTATTGCAGGCAGTACTAAAGGCAGAGCATCAGGCCATTTCAGGCCTGTTCCATCAGTTGCCTTTACTAATAATCTTTTTTTTAAATTTATTTTATAGCTCATCTTCTCCTCCTGGCCTCAATGTTGGGGGGGTGGTATGGGGTATGCAGGTTATACCTTATTCCCCAAAACAACATATTTTGCATAAATGCAGCCACTAAGTGATCTCCTCTATCGCTATTTATGCCCTGGTGGACCCCAAACCTAGGTGAGATGGCTTTCCTGAAGCACTGCGCACCTGTTGCTGCATCATTCTTCCCTGTTGGACACACCTCCATTCATTTTGAAAACGTATCCACTCACACTAACAAATATTTCAATCCATTTACTGGGAAGCAAAATGCATCTGCGCATTCATCCTCCCTTATGCAATATCAGAGTGTTCCTGCTCCAGTGTTGTAAGGGAAAGGAACATAATGCATAGGGCCACAGGCCTCTCATCCTGGTAGGCCCACACTCTCTTCATTATTCGGCTCACATCCAGCTTCAATCCACCATCTATGTTCATCTGGTGTTGCAGACCATTGTGCTTCCTTTACATTAGTTTGCAACAATTGTGTCTGAATGAGCTTGTATTTTTTTGGAGGGGAATGCTTTTAATCATTAGTCCTATCTGCACTGGCTGTACCATGCTCTATTTGTCTGGCATTACCTTTGGCTATCTTAGTATTAGCTCCTGTGTGGGTTTCACATTTCATTACCGCTATCCTGTTGTGTAGTAATATTGCTTTTAACAAGCTCCTTACTAAAGGACCATTTTAAATAAGGCGCCCTGCTTCTGTTATGAATCTGTGATACTTCCCCAGTTAGCCAAAAATAAGACCTGCAAAGCATAACATTAGTCAATGTAAATGTTAACAGTTTTCCCCTCAGGTAGGATGCATGCTCTTGTTACAGCATGCAGCTCTTCTTATTGGGTAGATGTGCCAGGTGGCAGAGCTGCACTTTCAACTATGGTGTCACTAATTACAGAGCATACCCTGCTCTGTAATTAGTGTCTATCAGTCTGCTGAAAGAACTATCAGTGTACCACTCATATAGTCTGTCTTTTCTAATAGTGTCTAATTTTAGTGTGGTGCCGGTTTCTGTAGTCTCAACACCAACCTACTTAGGGGTCTCATCAGAATAACCTATTGCAGGTAATACTGTTGCCAAATTAACAGGTGGGCATCCTCTTATGATATTACAGTTAGACAACATGGTGCCGTCATAACCTGTGTGCCTGCCAGCAGAAAAATGTTGTGTCGCTCCAGATGACAACAACAACCGTACCAAATGTGGCACCTAGATAATACAAGTATAGTCCAACACAATGAGAGCCCCCACCCCCACCATCACAGCTGCCGACCCCCAATCACTGCTGAAGGCAAAGTCATATAGTAGTATCCCACAGGCCTTTCTTTTCCAGCTGTGTCAGCACACCATTGGCAACACAACATCATTTGCAATGTCATTTTGCTCTGATACAGAGATGGAAAGGCAGTTTGTAGTCAGGCAGTCCCCATGATGGCGCAGTACACAGTGTCTCTTTCAATTTCTTGAAACAGCATGAAAGTTCATTAGTCATAGCATCTGCATTCAGGGACCCATTGGTGGCAGTAGTTCATTATCCCCAGGAAGAACATAATTCCTTTCTTGGTGGACAGGAGCTGAATGCCCTGAATCAATTTTATTCTATAAGGTGGCATGGAATATCTCATAACCCAGGTAAGTCACCTCGTTTTGACAGCACTGGCATTTTGACAATGAGGCTTTGTGTCTTCTCTTCTGGAGGTAGTTCAGCAGAGCTACAGTGCCTTTTTCACAAGCTTTCACAGGCCTCAAGTCATGAAGATGTCACAAGGAGGTCATCAGCGTACTGCAAGACGTTGCTACCACCTTCCAGGCATGGGTGGTCCAAGTCTCTCTTTACTGCCTGTGCATTGACATTGGGACTCACAGTGAAGGAAGTGTACTGGGTGTCTTTTAGCGCAACAGCAAAGAGGCTTTCACTCTGTAGATGGACTTTAATGCTAAAACCCACTGAGGAGAGAAAAATACTCTGCCTCTACAGGTATAAATGATAATATAGTACTGGTGTCAGGCACAACAGGCTCTAAGAGAACCGCAAGTTCATAAGGTTAGGTAATCACTTTCTGGGGACAGCATGTACAACATCATTCATCATCTCTCAACACATCCACAAGTGCGCTACAGGGGTGCATACAACAGAGAATCCTTACTGAAGCTGCAAGCAGTAAGTGCCCTGTTCTAACCTATCCTTAGGTATTTGTGAGTAAATTCCATTCCAAAAAAATATAGTGCTGCAAAAACGTGTTTTCAGAGGGGTGCATCCATGTTAAAATTGCAAAATGTATCCCTTTATCTCCTAACTCAGTGGAAACATGACATTCTCCTCAGGCGTGTTCGATACCTTCATCCTGAAACACTGGGCAACAATAACACTGATACCCTACTCTTATCTACTCTCTGGTATCTACACTGCGCCCCTTGATAGTGTTATTCAATAGGATAAACCCCGCACTGCATATCTCCTACAAAGGTATTATTTCTCAAGAAAACAGTGATATCCCCATCTGCTCCTAACAGAATATGCAATATTTCCTTTAGCCAAAGTTACCTAAAACAGATCTGTGGTGTACAATCTAGTTCCAGGAGGACTTTATCAAGGCTATAATTTCATTGTAACAACTATGACCCTAATTTTCCTAGGCACATGATAGCCTCAGACATCATCAGAGCTAAGTTCACTTTAACATTTTCATAAATGAGCAATTTTTAACTGCTATGATCTTCTTTGTACATTACTCGTAGTGTGTTATCCTACAATGTTATAACCAGGAAATTTAATTAATACAAAGGAATTAAGTTATTGTTAAACTGCTCTTCAACATTACAGGCATGTATTATATATATCTTTTCCAATTTAGAACAAGTTGCACTCGAGTGTGCGTTTGCTTAACACGTGTTACAAGTTTTCTACACGAAGCATTTGCTGTAGACCAGAATAGAGTCAAACTGCTGAAAAGGAATATCTTCCCCCTTCAACCAAATACAGCCCTTTTTATTTTTATTATCACTACAAGGGCTATAGACTAAATGTACAACTTGCATTTACACAATTAAAAATGTACATGTATACATCAGCACCTGCCCCTAAAAGTCGAAATCACACAATTCTTTTTGAAGAGGTTCTACAAGTTCTGACTTATTTTATTTCTACAAATACTGCTTTTAGCTTGCACTAGAGAGCTTCTGTGTGTGACTCTCTGAAATCATTTAGATAAAATCAATTTTATCAGTGAACTGCTAACAACTAGTGTAAAATAAGGACTGTCACAGTAGCTAACCTCAGATTAAAAAAAGAAAAATGCTCGGAACTCCCTGCGTCCCCATTTTTCTTTCAGCAGTGCTAGTTAATGCTAAATACAGAACTTGGCCTCTGACACTTAAACCTGTTGTCATAAATTCATGTCCTCTGTCTGAGCACGGTCATCCAATGTGGCCATTACTTTTCAAAGTAACTCTCCAGAAGCATGACTGAGGGTGCCTCAGTGCTGATATTTTAAAGGTAGGATCTAACTTTTGCTGTTTTATTCTTATTCCTGTGCAGTTTGCACTCTAGCACCTAAAGAACTGGCTCAAAATTAAGAATGCGCCTATAAATCTTGTGCATAAAGGCATACAATGTAGTTCACATGTCTCTAGAGCCACTCTCTTTGCATAACTTTTAATAACCTTTGTATTTGAGACTGCAGCCATTAGACCATACTAGAAATCATATTTTAAGTTTATCACTAAGATATAGTATACTCGCCCTTTTAATTTAGTACACAACATATTTACCCATTTAGACAGAAATCTGAATGTGCACTTTGTACATGTTGAGTTGTTACATTGCTATTTTGTTTGGAACTAAGCACAGAAGCTTTAATGACGCATGGAAATTTTGTTTCACCCTTCGGAAATAAGGAATTATTTCCCATCAGAACCACAAATGTGCTTCTTAGGAAAGAAAGATATAAATTTCATCTTTTTTTTTTTTTTAATTCAAAATAATGAAACTATATTTCTAACTTTCAAGACTAGTTGTCTTTAATGCACATGCTTTTATGCCATTTTATACTAACTTATAACCTAGTTGCCACAGTCTTTATTTGTAGCTTCTATCTGGGTAGGCCCTGGCTTATTTATCTAGCTGTGTTTTATGACCAGCAGATGTCAGGTTCTATAGTTTTGCAGAAGAGAAGGCATTCTGTTCTAGGGCTCATAAATCCTGTCTGACAATTAATGACACAGGGCCCCTATGATGCTATCTGTTCCTAAAATGAAAAGGGTGTATATAGGACTGCCATTTAAATACAAGTCTCCCAGCTGTCTAAATGACAGCAATGTGCTGTATTCCCATGTCCTCACAACAACCCAAAAGGGGCGATAAACCACTCATTACCTCCCTCTGTTCATAAGTGCCCTTTTGGACAGACCTCTTGAACATTTGTTAATGCTTTCTTGCTGGTGCTGGGAATGAGCTCAGTTCATTCTATTAAAAATCAGGCATTCCTATCCAGTCAAAATCTATCATTTGCAGTGTGATAAAAGGAGGATGCTTTTTTTCAGCAGTTCACCCCTACAGCAGCCACCAATTACCAATATAATGTGAATGCCTTTAATATTTAACCGCTTAACCGCGGCGGCAATTCCGCCGCAGTGCAATTCCGCCGCGGTGCGGCGGTTTAGCGGAGTGGGCGGGGCCACGTCGGCCAACGGACGTGCGCAGCACTACAGAGGTAATGCTCGCGACCGCCGTTGGCCGACAGAAGCACGCAACGGGTTAAAATCATCTGTCTAAGGAGAAGCAAATCAATGCCACCTCAATGATAAATTCAACTTAGCTTTCCAATTTTTATTAACCATTTTACATGGTGTATACACTATTGACATATTTAGTTTACTTGAAATTTCATTATAAAGTGCTATACCATATGCCATGGGCCTGTATTAACTGTACATTAAATGCCATTAGAGTGCTGCAAAACGTTTCACAAGAGCCTTTCAAAACTGCCATTGCAAGGCCTGTGTGCGCACTTTACTGCTACTTTGACTTGGCATATGAAACAACTTTGCCAAGCTCTGAACTCCTATTTTTTTTACATATAAGTTACCCCTAAGGTAGATGCTAGGTAGCTGATAGGCAGTACCAACAAAAGGTGGGGCACTATTTTTAAGATGTTTCATGTCCTGGTTGTGTAACACAGAAATTCGTTTTTCTCTGTGAGGCCTACTTTTTTTCTGTTGAGTGCCTTTTTTAGGTAAAGTTAGTTTTAACATTACTATGGTAAAACTATTATTATTATTAGTTTTATACAGCTCTAGCTATACCCAAAGGTATCAGAGCGCTTCACTTGTTATGAGATAGCATTTACAAAAGGTACATAAAACATGAACAATCCTTCATACATCAACCATGTACATAAACACAAAATATCTTCTCTGAAACATAGAAAAATGCATGCAAAGTCCATTCTCTTTTTATGTGGAATGCTTGGCAATTCTGCCTCGAGTCTTATTTAAATTTTTTACCATTCTAGGAATACAATAATTGAAGTTTCACACATCTATACTTTGTTATAGCTACACTTTCCATACTAGCGCGCAACTACTTAACATATTTAATATAATTTATATTCTTACCTTTATCTGCAGGGCTATCTGGTGATGATTTTTAAAACAATTTCACTCTTGCCAGTTTTTCAAACAACTTTCTTGTGGGCTTTCCATGATTTCCCCCTGAGATCCACTCTTGTGAAATGTGCTTTTTACTCACAATGTGCACTTACACCCTAAAAGATAAATACAAAAGGTCTCCTACAAGGGAAAAGTTGTTAGGTAGTGGATAGAAGGAGTGAACAGATAGAAATCAACAGTTATGGACTTCTCAGAGACATCACAATAAACAATTTTGCTTCTCTAATGAAGTAATGCTCTATTTTCATATAATTCAAAGAAACATTTCAACAAAACATAGTGGCCCATTACTGTTGAAGATCAAGACACTATTTAAATACAGTCATTCACCCATGACATAACTGCGCATATTTCAAAATCATTTCCCTGTGTTCCGGTGCAACATACCAATCAGAAGCTGCGCTCACTAAGCTCTGGGAAAAATCAATATCCCATCCTGGCACAGGCTCTTCTGCTGTGGATTTTATAAAGCCACCAAAAGGCCTAGCCACTTGTTAGTATTTACTGACATAAAGTAACTTAGTTACTTATCAGTCTCCTGTTTCACTACATCTCATATGTGTAGGTGCACCTCAATTCTTTATTTCACTACTAACTATATTCTAAGCATTTGAAAGGCAAGGTATCCCACTTCTGACGCCATTCTGTTAGGGAAATACTGTGCACCCTCCCAGGAGTAAATGAATGAAACTCACCAGACCAAGCAGTTTGCTCAGAAACAGAGTGGAATGTATTTATTGGTACCATGCATCATTGCTGATCAGCAAGGAAGAAGTCAGGTCACCTGCCTTAGGGGCTCTCAGCCTGCTTATTCCCACAGTGACTGGTTTCTGGGTGTTATATACATTTTAGTAATGCCATGTCAGCGGAACTAGAATAAGGCGCCAAGCCAAATATGGCTAACAGGGATGTGCAAGATCTGCACCATGCCAATTATAAACAGCTATATATGGGCAGACCATGAATGGCTGGCTCGGCACTGTGTAAGCAAATTGCACAACTAGATAAGGAAACTATCATGAAGTCAGGACAAGCAAAGTGACCTCTAAGGTGGTTCAGAATAGCTGTTGAAGCTTGTCCAGGCAAGGTCAGATAGGAGCCTTTGGAGCTCCAGGACTCATGTTAGTGTGATATATCTAAGCAGGATATTTTTGTAGTGTGTACATATGAATTTATATGGATATATATATATTTTTTTCAACACTAGCAGCCATGAGATAAGTGGTTTCCTGATTTACTTATACTTCTAAAATGTTATGCTATGTTGATTTGCATAGTGCACTAATCATCTGAGGAGGTATCCAGGTGCTTGGTCCCAAGGTGCTTATATGAAGAGCCAGGTCTTTAGCTTTTTGTTGAACTCAATAAGTGAGGAGGAGGCTATAATGTGTTGACGGAGGTCATTCCATGTCTTGGGTGCGATGTAGGAGAATGAGCGACCTCCAATTTTGCTTTTGCGGATACGGGGCGTGTGTGCTAATAAGAGTGAGGCAGAGAGTAGGTTTCTAGTGGGTTGGTGAAAGTGTATGCGGCTGTTCAGGTATTCTGATCCTGTGTTATGTAGGGCTTTGTATGTGTGTGTTAGCCAGGTCTGGTGGCTTAGTGGACTAATT
Organism: Calotriton arnoldi; assembly: GCA_963921515.1. NCBI lineage: Eukaryota > Metazoa > Chordata > Amphibia > Caudata > Salamandridae > Calotriton > Calotriton arnoldi. Next base: position 330,923 of record CAWUFW010005139.1, read on the forward strand.
CGCCACTGTAGGGGGCCTATGTTCGACCTCATGGTCACAGGTTCAAATCCCGTCGGGTCCACTCAGCCTCTCATCCTTCTGAGGTCGATAAAATGAGTGCTATTGAGTTGGGTATCAATAAACTTCTGTTGTTCAGTGTCAAGATACCCTTAGGTGAACGTGTGCTTTACAAATACTTATGTTATGTATGAGAAGTTTGAATTGGCTGCACTTGTGAATAGGGAGCTAATGAAGCTTTCTAAGGTGCGGTGTGATGTGAGTGCAACGTGGAAGGTTGAGTATGAGTCTTGCGGCTGCATTCCGGATGGGCTGGATTCTGTGTAGTAGTTGCTTGAAGATTTCGGCGTAGAGAGAGTTGCCGTAGTCCAGCCTGCTGGTAATGAGTGCTTGTGGGAAAGTCTGTCTGGTGTTCTGAGGCAACCATTTGAAGATCTTTCGCAGCATGCAAAGGATGTGGCAGCAGGAGGCGCACACTGCGTTGGCTTGAACCATCAAGTTGAGCTTGTCTTCTAGGATGATCCCTAGATTTCTTGTGTGGTCTGTGGGTGTTGGTCCTAGCTCCTACTGCGACCAGGTGGAATCCCATAGGAGGTCTTGTTGTCGAAGACCAGTATTTGTCTTGTCGGAGTTGAGCTTCAGGCAGTTGGTTCGCATCCAGTCTGCTGTTATGGTCGTGCAGCTAGTGAAGTTTATTCTGTTGGTGGTGTCTTGTCCGTCAGGGAGCGGATGGGTTGAGTTTCATCTGCGTAGGAGATGACGGTGATGTCTTGTGATCGAATGATTTTTGCAAGCGGTGTCATGTATATGTTGAAAAGAGTGGGGCTAAGAGACGATCCCTGTGGGACACCGCATATCAGTTTTTTGGTCTCTGATGTAAAGGGTAGCAGCCTGACCCTTTGGGTTCTTTCCATGAAGAAGGAACAGATCCATTTGAGAGCAGATCCTTGTATGCCAATCTTGTGGAGTCATCTGCTGAGGGTGCTGTGGGAGACTGTGTTGAAATCCACAGAGAGACTAAGCGGGATGTGGGCCGCTGTTCTCCTCGGTCCAGGATGTTTTGATTGTATTCAGGTTATTTAAAGTTAATCCTCACAAAGCACGCTTATAATAATCGACTGATTATTCATTGGTGTATTTTCTTTACTTGTTTGGTGCTGTAGGTGTGAACACGTGATCCGATGATCTGCACTGCCGGTTGGCAGCACACCATACTTCACAGCGTTTACTTGCTGCTTTATTGTTTTATTGCGCACCCATACCAACTTTCACGCTGCCTTTTCAAAGACCGAGGTCTCGGAACATCCCGGCGTGAAGTGGGAACCTGGAGCGAGAGGATGCGCTAGCACTACCTGGTAGCAAAGGCAATCCTCTTTTTATTGCGGGTACTCGATCACGCATGTGTTGTTTTGATTGAGATGTTCCAGTCCATTCAGGGAGATTCAGCTTTCCGCAGCAGGAGGCAACCGGATGGCATACTCATTGAAACTGGGAGAGGATCAGTGGTGGACACTAGCAGGGTCTTCCGGATCGTTGTTTGTTGCAAATTTTGTGGTTCTGTTCTTGGCTAGGATTCTGGCAAAGAAAGAGGAAGGACAATGATGACTGCAGATTTTATTGTCCTTCACAGGCCCTGATTGGTGGAAAGGGTGCTGATGTCGTAGGGCAGATCATGAGAAATTAAGTTTTGGTTGTGTTCACTGTAATGTTTACTGTAACTTGATTGACTGCTGTGTTTTTGCAGTAAAGTAAGAGAAGCAGCATAATCCTCACCTGCATGCCCTTAATAGAATATCAACATTCTTTGACATGCTAGCTATAACATTTTTTACTATCCCTTCTCCCAACTCCCCACAGGGAGGAGAGTGGGTGAAATAGTTAAACTTCAGCGACTCCCAGAGGGCAGGAAGTGATGTTCTGGAGCTGAAGAACAGGAGCTGAAAGCCTGGGTCTGAGAGCCAGTAGTGTGGAACACATGCATACAAGGATGTCCACCTTCCTCCACAGGCTCTAGCGTTGTCATGCGTGCATCAGTGGTTGAGAATGGCAGGAGGATGTGCAGACTTCAGGGTACACAACACTACATGTGCACCACTGGAACAAGCTTCCCTTGTACATCTGTGCATGCACTAGCCTGTCTGGTTTAAAAACACCTTTAAACTTGGTTGTTTTAATGCTGCTCTCAAATCATCTTCCTGCTGTTCACAGCGCCGAGATACCCCTTTGGGGTTGAGTCACGTGCTATATTAAGACTCATATAACATAACATACATCTATGATATATATGTTATAATTCAGGAGAAAAGGGAAGTACACTTGGAATGACTGTCCAGCCATAAGTAATGGAATAAAGCCAGTATCAGCTCAGAATTTCATTTAGACAATCAGCGTTTTGCTTTCGAGAGGAATGACTAACTTACGTGATGGCTAGGCCAAGAGGACCCAAGTCCTGAAAAGATTGAAAAGAAAATGACCATTACATTAGGCCGGGGAAGTGAGCACATGTGATAGATTGTGAATAAGGAAGAATGGTTCTTAAAATAATTTAGCAGGCTTCATGGGGTAAAGATAAAACAAGGTTAGAGCTCCAGTGTACCTGTAGAAGGACGGTACTGAAGTTGCAATAAAACACAGGCTTACTGGAATGGATGAACAAAGAACGCGGAAGAGCGCATCAGCAGGCCTGAACGGGGCAGGTTGGGACCTCATCAAACCATGTCAGCATATCCAGATAGAGGAGATTCAAGAGGGATCGGGGAAGGGGTGTCCAATAAAGGAAATGTCTGCAAGGGAACGGATTGGACGATCTCTTGTGAGAGGACTCATGAGGGAGAGACCTCTACTAAAGGAGAGGGAGACCGTCTCAGGAGAAGATGGGTCTTGCTCTTGGGTAAATCAAGTAAGAGTCCAGCCGATGGAATTGTGGGCAAAAAAGAAAGGCCACAGAGCTGTTGTTTTTTGTCCATCTGTAGAGGATAGCCAATGGCTGTGCAGGAACAGTGTATTCTTGTAGACATTTATGGGGCAGGGCTGATAAATAGAGGGACAGAGAAGAGGCACCGTTGCAAGTAGAGATGTAGGCGGTTTAATTTATCTGTGCTCTCCACACTCCTCGACCTAGCCAGTTCACATGCATGAGCAAGATAGAGCTACATTTGTGGTTTCCTGATTTACCATCCTATCTAAGGCCACCCCAAGATTTAAAGTGCATGGTGTATTGCAGTGCAGTGATAGTTTACTAATAAAGCAAGGTATTTTGAGATAAAAATGTACTATTAAAAATAAATTAACTATTATTCTTCAAGCGACTAAACAAAACAATTTTTGAAGTGTTTTCTAAATTAATTCTCTACATTCTCCGTTTAGAAATTGTTAAACTGTTTAGAAAACATTTTTATTCTGGTGGAAAGATTTATTCTATGGCCTGACTGTGAGTGTCCCATGTCAGATGTGAAAAACAGAGGTGTTCGGAATGAATCATGTATGATAATTATCACCTATTCTGGCGTTTTGGAGAATAAACATGGATTTTGGTGCATATAACGCCATTGACATGTTATGGTTAATATTGTTCCTTTCTCTCCTTTTAAAATTCTGTAAATTTGACCTGATAAAAAATGTGGCAAAGTGTGCAATAAACATAATGATACTTATAATTGCAACTTGTTGCACATGGCTCTCAATTTAATGGGCCACTTGAAATCAGGCCACAAGCCTTGTAAATTGAGATATTGCCATGTCAGTGTGAAGGTCTTTTTCTGCACTGCTTTCCTTATTCACGTATTTAATAGTATTAGTGAGGCGCTTGTGCCAGGTAGTGTGAGTGGGTGTTTGATGAGAAAGTGCATGATTGAGATTCATGCTTGAGTTAGTCTAAGCATATGCATGTTGAGATAGTGAGTGTATGCAAGCGTGCATTGGTGTCAGTGAATGCACAGGTTACTGTCAAGGGTGAGTTGTGTGAGTGGGTGCTTTATGAGACAGTGAATACATGAGTGTGTGGATGTGAGGGCTATGAATAAGCTACTGCAAGTGGATCATTGGTAAGACAGTACATGAGTGTGTTGCTGGGAATAAGGCATGGACAACATTTTGGGGTCGCAGCTGCGACCCCTGGCATGCCCTTTGCGCTCTCTAGCCTCAGAGGCTGCAGGAGCAGCTCTAGGAGCAGCTGCGGCCCGTGCAGGTAAGAGCAGTGGGGTGGTTGGGCCTGTGGGGGGGATTTCGACGGACGATGACGAGGGGAAATTAATTATTTTCATTGTTTGTTGTAATCAACCCCCTCACCCCCCCCTCCCACCGGGCCCCACCGCTCTTACCTGCACGGGCCGCAGCTGGCTAGGAGTAGGGGGAAGACAGAGCTTTCAGAGCTGTTTTCTCTGTGTCCACACAGCCCCCTCCTCGTGGAGTTCAGAGAGGCCCTCTTCGGCTCATGGTGCGCAGCAACAGTATTGTTTTAACCTGGAGAGCTAGGAGAAAGCTGTGGATCATTAAAAAACAGAAAGTTAACAAAGGAGGCCCCAGCTGTGACCTTGTTCTGCTTTTCAGGTAAACTGAAGAAAACGAGTTTTTCAGGCTTTGGTGGGATGAGGTTTACTCTTTTGTTGCATTGTATAACATATCTGATTTGAAAGGCACAAGCACCCCAAGCCTTCCTGCACTTAACACCTGAAACAATTTAATTGATTTCAGGAATTTTTAGGTTTGTAAATATGAATAGGATCCAAATTGAAGTACAATTTTTGTAAGACCCCTGGCCACTGCAGTCTAAAGCTATAACCCACTGAGCTGTCAGCAAGTAAAACACACCCACTGTAATCTATAACAGAACTACAAATACACCACTGGGGATGCTGCTCCTGAACTGGACCAGACTCTGGTCTGTGGTGAAATCACTAGGTCATAACCAGGGCTGGACGGTACCAGACCCCGGTAGAGCTGCAAGACTCTGCTGTCAAGCATAGATTTTGTACGGGAATGGAAACCTACCTGTACAAAACCTATTATTTAATACTTTTCCCTCCTTTTATGTGTGCTGTCCAGTGCAGCACACAGACAAAGTTGAGAAAATGTGGAGATTTTCAAAGTTGCATCTCTGTTACATCTGTCTCTAGGAGGCATCATTTTATTTGTGCAAACCCCTGTCTGCAAATGTTAGTAGATAGGGGTAAGCATAAAAACTTTTTGGTGGTTGTATGGGAATGTCCATGTACAACCCATAATATGCCCCTTTGACGTTAAGTAGCACATTACGCTAGTAAGTGCAATTTTGGGCAACATCCCACAGCAAATCATAATTTGTGTAAGAACGTAAATTCCACCACAACATTTAGCACTAGGTTTGTATCTCTTTTGTGACCAAACATGGCGCAAAGTGTTAGTTAACCTGGGTCAAGGTGTCCTTTTAACATGGAATCATATTTTAACTCTAGAGATGTATTTGTAAGTTATGTACTCCCAGTGTTTATAAATCAGAGATATTATAATTCAGGGCTGAAGTGCAAGGTGTGCCCTGTGTGAGTCCCAGTATTGAGTTACAATGAGTGCTGTAGGACAGCTGGCTGTGTGGACTTGGCTTCTTATTCAGCTCCTAAGGCAATCAGTGGTAACTGGGTAGTTAATACTGATTAATTAATGTTTACCTCTTGTGTCTAGGGGCCTGATTTAGAGTTTGGCAGATGGAATACTCCATCACAAACATGGCGGTTATCCTGTCCACTGTATTACAAGTGCATTATATCCTATGGAACTTGAAATAAGGCGAGCATGAAATCCATCCCATCTGTGACAGAGTATCCCAACCGCCAAACTCTTAATCAGGCTCTAAGTGTCTTGTGCAATATTGTATTTCACAGTGAGTGGCAAGTGTTCCTAAAAGACTCTATGGTGGGGTTGAGTATTTAAGGTTTAGTCTAGGAGGTAGAGTTTCCACCTTTCTTGTCACGCCTGCTGAGGTCCTGCGCCGTCTTCCGAATGCAGCGGAGTGCTCGGGGAATAAAGAGAGCGTCAGTGGGCAGGAAGTTGCTTGTCGTTCTAGTTGTTTCGGTCTGCAGCTTCCTGCCGTCGCATCCCTTACCTTGCTCCCAGGTTTCCCTTGCTGATCAAGGCATCCTCCGTTGGCTCCTCGCGTCAAGCTGGATTCCATCGCATTTCAATGGTGACCTCTTTCCCGGGTCATATTCTCTCGCGAACCTGGAAAATCTTTGTTGACGAGCCTGCAAAAGAAAAGAAAGAATAGAAACAAGAATCAAGTCCCTACGTACACTGACTAGTAACGTGCTAGCGTGCTTGCATGCATAACCAAAGTCTTCCTTCAACGCTATACTTATCTGGCTCCGAAGTCTTTTGTTCTGCTGTGGGTACTGAAGGAAAACGTCTGATTTCCCTCTCCTGAGGGAACACAGAAATACAAGCAGTGTTATTGCTTATACTGAACTTAATCTTACCCTCATAACACTTTGAACTCTATGCATAATTGTTCTTCTTTTTAAGGCTTATGTTTGTTTTGTATTTTTGATTTTTTTTTAAATGGCTGAGTATGAGGCGCATGAAGTAATTCACTGAACACATTAAAGTATATGTACATATTATGTTCTCTCTTTATATATATTAAACTACAGCCATGCCATATCAGCTTTCATTAAGATGACTTAATTAACACTTGAGGTAGGTTATGATTAATGTACATTTAATAATTCAGGAAATTCTATAGTGACGGCTGAGTCCAAAACACACTAGTGGTTCTCCTTTTTTTTTCTCGCTACCTTTAAATTTGTGTTATTACCAGTTGACCTTGCTATCTCTTGATTCATGCAGGTATTAGGTTACTATTGATATTCACACTCATAGAAACTACTAGAGATTTACTGATAGGTAATTTCTCTGACACACTTTTTGATTCTTTCATAAAGGTAGCGACTTAGAATGGTCCAGATAGAAACATTTCCTGCAGCACAGTCTTTTGTGGATGCACTCTTTTAACTTCCCTTCTTTTCTTCCCCTTCTGTCAGGATTGAATTTGACTATTGTTAGGTCATCTTGGTTGATAGGGAAGTTTGGACTTAGCATCGTGGCCTCCTCTCGCTCTTGTGGAAATATCAGGTGAGATCCCAACATTTCCAAGAGAAAATTATTGGCCATATGTTCCCGTTTTTTAGAGTCTGCAAAGGCCCGGACATGAATGTAGGATGCTGGCTCTATATAGTGCACTAAAATGAAGTACACTGTGTTGAGGGTCCAGTGGATCCCCAATAGGTGTTCAGAGGTAAAATCAGGCAATTGTAATGCTCTTTTTGTTGTAGTGTGGGCGAGCAGTTAGGCTTATCAGAGGGTAGTGCTAAGCATTTGTTGTTACACACAAAAGCAATGAATGAGACACACAAGAATAAATCCGAGACCAATTAGGGAAAATAAATCGTATCTTTACTCATTTTTTTAGAAACCAAAACTTTGTTCAACAGTGAATAAATGCTTTGCATGTCGATATTTAACCACATTCAGTTCAAGACACAAATGCTTACGAGTTTCAAGCAACAGTGGTCATGACCATCAGGCAGAGACCGTCGTGGTCAAGGGAAAGAAAAGCATAGGGTTAGATAGCGGAGTACCGCCAACACATTTAAAGTCACGGACGATGGAAGCAACACTCCGCCATGGAGTTTTGGGGGGACAACAGTTGCCCAGAGTTCAGGGGAAGTTTTACTCCAGGGGAGTCAGAGTTTTGGAAGTCCCAGGGCTCGGGCAAAGCAGGTAATTCTGGGTTACCTGGATCAGAGGTGCCGGAGGTCTTGGAATGCAGAATGCAGAACTGGTTCATCACTGGCAGTGTTCAGCTGCAGGTGCAGAGGGCAGTCCATCACGGTTGGGGCAGTTGTGCCCAAGTTGCTGCTTTCCCGCAGTCGGCTCCACTAGAAATCGGGTACAGGCTCACAGGAACGGGGCTGTTTCCAGCACTGACCGCAGTTGCTGTAAGGATCCCTTAGGCTGGTGGATGCGTTGAAGGGGTCGGTTACCGGACTGGTGACCAACAGGCCTTGGTTGTTGCAACTTTTGGGTGACGAGGTGAATCATGTCGACACAGTCCGTGTCGGTTTTCACCTCGTGGCGGTTTTTTACCGGCGCGGTGCCGGAGACTAGTACCAGTAGTCCAAAGGGAGGTCCAAGGCAATTGGCGAAGGCTGGCAGCATCTCTGGGGTTCTTGGAGGCTGCACAGGTCTGAAGTAGGGACGGCAGACCACAGTTGTTGAGTCCTTTCACAGTTGGCAGAGTTTGGCACTGGTTTCTTCTGCAGCAGAGCTCAGTTCCTTGATCAGCAGCACGTCTTCTTCCTTGGTCTTCTATAGGTCCATGGAATCTGAGATTCAGGTCTCAGGTAGCCCCCTAAATACTGAATTTAGGGGCATTACAAGGGGAAACAGGTAGTAGCCAATGGGCCACTTACCTTTAGGGTGTCTACACCCACTAGTGACCACTTCCTGTGGGAAGGGGCACTACCCTAGCCCTGATTGGAGGTTTTCTCACCATTTCAAGATGGTGGAATTTCAGGAGAGAGGTTCACCTCACCTGCCCCGCCCTAGGGGTTGTGTAGGTGGAGGAGGGACCCTCCTCCTCATCTAACTAATCTTCCCACCTTTCCTCCCACCACCAGTTGAGCAGGAAAGGGGGCTTGGCCTTCCCCACTATCTAGAGGTTCCTGGGTTGGATTTCAAAGGCGGCATCGCCTTTGAAGCTTCCCACCGGGGAAGACAATCCTGTCCTGGAGGAGGTGTGAAACACCCACACATCCAGAGCAGGTATTGTTTCTGTCCTCTGAGAGTGCTGGCTCTCACCCCATGAGGTCAGAAACATGTCTGGTGGTTGCAGGCTGGTGAAAACTGGCCAGAGACCCCACTAGTGTTTGGTTAGGTTTTAGGGGACCCTCTAAAAGGGAATCCTGTGTGAATGTATTAATAAACCCCACACTGGCATCAGTGAGGATTTATTAAGACAAGATGTTTGGTACCAAACACTTTAGTAATCATTGAAGCCATCATGGAGCTAGGAAACTCGTGTTTATGAGTATCCAGCCCATGTACTCTTGATGGTTTCGCTGTTCACTTACAGCATCACAGAATGGGCTGGACATTGTAGGGGCCTATCTGCTCATGCAGATAGGCCCACACATAGGAAATAGTGCACCCTGCCCTAGTGCTGAAAGCCTGCAGTAGAGGTGGCTTGCCTATACCTTATGCAGTGCATGGGAGGCATTGAACTAGGGCAGTGTGCCATGTCGATTCTTCAAACTTTCCTGCACCAAGACATCCAACCTGCAGTGGCAGAGTCCATAGCCTTGGTGAGGGGGTCCTGGGGTGGCACAATCAGTGCTGCAGCCCCAGAGCACCCTCCTCAGTACCCATGCCCTAGTTACCAGGGGTACCATTTACCAGGGACTTATAGGGGGGACTGAAGTTGTGCCAATCGTGGTACAGTTTTGGGGAAAGAGATATGGCACTGGGAACCTGGTTAGCAGGGTCCGAGTGCACTTGCAGTTCGAAATCACATCAGGCAAAAATGTGTGGCTAACCATTTCCAAAAGGAGGCACTTTCCTACATACTTACATAGACCGTCATCAATCATCTATTTTCAGTTTTTAAATGGTCTTTCTGTCTTTGATTACATTAATTATCAGTCTGGGATATTTAAGGGAGCTCTAGAACACACTTTAAATTGTTTCTTGTATATATTTACTACTGTTTAAGTATGTACAGGTAAAGGGAAAAATACTGATTTTAAGTGATTTTAGCCTCATTTGTGGATCTGCTGGGGCATGAAAATACTGTTCATGGTGGTAAAAAAAAACAGTCAGGTGGCAACCCTACCAAGGGGAGATGAGTTTTCAAATCAGATTCAGTAAAGCACAAAGAAATAGCACTCATTAAAAGGTACTATGCAGACAGGGCAGCATAGTAGAGGTCTTTATACAGTAACTTGTAGAGAAGCAAAAATAAATATGGACCTGTTGACTTCTGGTGTGCAACACAAACCCAAACATTGTAATAGTGCTTAGGCAGCAAGGCACTACAGTTCCATATAATATGGACATCTATGCACAATGTTATTTTATGTAGGAAGATTTGCTAAAGCTATTAGCACGTGAGTCAGACTTAGTGAGGTCAATACCATGTGTCCCATTTTTCAGCTAGTAAAGGTAAAGGCTTTTTAATTTCTGAAACAATTATTTTTGTGGTTTGGCAATTTACTTGATTATGAATTTGCCACAGCTATGTATGAATATATATATATATATATATATATATATATATATATATATATATATATATCAAGGAACGGTTGCTTCTGCAGCAAGGGCGCACTCGAGAGACAAGAAATCATGCACAGGTAGGAACGGGCGCTTCAGCAGCCTGACGCGTTTCGGGTATGTATCCCGTAATCTTAGGCTTGACTCCGAACAGTTGCTTTGCCACATTGACTTTTGTTTCCAACTCCATCAGGGTAAATGCAGACTACAGGGACTACATTACCCAGCAGGTGCTGGGACTCATCGGATTTATTTAAATACACGCCCTCCAATGGGCTACTCAGATGAGTCCCAGCACCTGCTGGGTAATGTAGTCCCTGTAGCCTGCATTTGCCCTGATGGAGTTGGAAACAAAAGTCAATGTTAGCATCCAAATGAATAATAAAGTGTCCGTTCATGCCCAAAATCCACGCATGTCTCCCCACAAATTGGCATCATCAAATTACGTGTCTAATGGCCCCTTGTAAATCCTCAGGGTGGTGCAGCCCTTCACGCCTGAAGCCGGCGTGTAAACATGAAGGAACGGTTGCTTCTGCAGCAAGGGCGCACTCGAGATGTAAGAAATCATGCACAGGTAGGAACGGGCACTTCAGCAGCCTGACGCGTTTCGGGTATGTATCCCTTAATCATAGGCTTGACTCCAAACAGTTGCTTTGCCACTGGATTTATTTAAATACACGTCCTCCAATGGGCTACTCAGATGAGTGGCAAAGCAACTGTTCGGAGTCAAGCCTATGATTAAGGGATATATATCCGAAACGCGTCAGGCTGCTGAAGTGCCCGTTCCTACCTGTGCATGATTTCTTGTCTCTCGAGTGCGCCCTTGCTGCAGAAGCAACCGTTCCTTGATGTTTACACGCCGGCTTCAGGCATGAAGGGCTGCACCACCCTGAGAATTTACAAGCTAGTATGAATCACATTCTGGAATACTGGGGCGTTAATAGTAATCAATCCAGTCACAGTGGTCTGAAAACCAAATCGAGATACAATCCAAATGTACCATACGATAATATCGAGGCATACAGTTCATCAGTGATAAATGATTTGAAAAAGATGCGTGGAAATGCAACGAAATCCAAATATGACAATTTAACAAGAAGCCAAAGATCGGCCATCAATAATCTAGAAAGAGATGCCAATATTGTGATCAAGCCCTCCGATAAGGGGGGCAATGTTGTCATTATGGATGTAACCAACTACAGAGCAGAGGCAACCAGACAGTTGTCAGACGAAACCTACTACGAACTAATTGACTGGACTTCATACCGGCGAACTATACAAGATTACCATGGCCGTCTAACAGACTGGTACCACGAGGGCTTACTGGATACTGAGGAGTATAGATTCTTGAAAACTGAAAACCCGCGTATACCTTGTATATATTTCTTACCTAAAATCCATAAGAACGCCACCACACCACCAGGGCGTCCAATAGTCTAGTTGAATGGGGGGCTATTGGAGAACACTTCTATCTTTATGGACCTTTTTCTATCACAGTATGTCCTCAATTTAAGATCTTATTGTAAGGACAGCTCGGATTTCCTGCGTAGACTGCATGATGTTGAATGGGGTGATGGTTATCGGATGATAGCCCTTGACGTGTGTTCCCTCTACACATGTATAGAACAGACAAAGGGAGTAGCAGCATGTATGTACTTCCTTAGAAGCAGACACATTGATCATTGGCGCCATAATAAGATGTTGGAGGAAATGATGTTATTCTGTTTACAGCAAAACATCTTCTTGTTTGAGAAAACTGTTTATCGACAGCGGTCTGGGACCGCGATGGGCACTTGTTTTGCCCCCAGCCTAGCGAACCTGTTCCTAGGCTGGTGGGAGGAAAAAATTGTCTGGACCGAAAAATTTGAACAATATACTGATCACATACTTGTATAGATCAGATATATTGATGATTTGTTCTTAATATGGGACGGACCAGAACCCCTAGCCAAAGAATTCATTGATAAATTAGGGGAAAATGATTTAAATTTAAAGTTTACCCACTCCATGAGTCCCAGCTATTGTGAGTTCCTGGACATAGCAGTGGAAATCAAACAAGGGAAAATAACAACTCGTCTGTTCCGCAAGAAAACAGCCGGTAATACCGTATTACATGCGGCCAGTCACCATCCAATTCCCCTGGTTCAGAGTATCCCCTATGGGGAATTGTTGCGGGCACGCCGCAACTGCAGCACCAAAGAAAACTTTGAGGCTGAGCAAGGCTATATTCTAACCCGGTTTAAAAACAGGGGGTACACAGAGAAGACACTAATGGGCGCAAAGAGGAAAATGGAAGGCAAAACTCAGAATGAACTACTGTTCAATCCTCCCCCCCAAAAAATCTCTAATCATCCACAAGCAGGCAAAGAAACACCAAGGATGATAACTAATTTTAGTAGGGGGGCATGGGCCCTAAGGAAAGCCATGAGAGCACACTGGAACCTTCTCGCAGCAGATCCCATAATAGGAAAACACATAGGAGGGGGCCCCCAGATAACCTATAGACGTGCCAAATTGTTGAAAGACTGTCTGGTACACAGTTATGATCAGGGAGACACAGGATCTCAGTGGTTGAAAGCACTCAATGGCTTCACCACTTGTGGGTCATGCAAGGTGTGTAGAAATGGGAGGAACTGTAAGGAGTTCTTAGGGGGAGTAGGGGAACAGAAAAAGATAAATCACCCCATCACCTGCAATAGTGATTTCGCTGTCTACGTGTTGGAATGTCCATGTGGCCTCCGATACGTAGGCAGCACCAAACTCCCACTGAAAATGAGAATCCTACAACACCTTCGTGCCATAACCAACCTTGATTTCAATTATCCGGTTGCCAGACACTATGCTGACAAACAGAAAAGCAACAACAGCAGTCTTAGATTCTATGGTATAGACCTAATCCCCAGACATATAAGAGGAGGTGACAGGGAAAGAAATCTTAGGATTCTCGAATCTAAATACATTATTGAGTTAGACTGTAAAACACCTAAAGGTCTGAATGGAGGCGAGGAGCTAGCCACACATATAGGTCTCTAATGCCACTCGAGACTGCAACTGCATAATTCTTGATCGCTAATTTAATTAACAATTTTTATTAATTAAATTTTTACCTTTTTATTTGAAATCTGTCCTTATCACTTCACGATTTTAAGGTGGATATGAAGTAGGGGTTAGTACTGTACGAGCGACTTCCGGCTGGACGTTGCTAGAGTAGATAATTGTATTATTGCATACATTACTCGGATACCGTAGAAGTGGTGTCGGTATCAGTTTAGCAGTAACTATACTCCTACATACTTACACATTATATTATCACTGATGGGGACACTCACTTATCACAGTCCCATTTCACTCTTGCACTAGAAAAAGGCCCTTTCACTCACATCTGTTAGAAATACAATAGATACATCCATATTGCTGCACTTACTGTAAATACATCGGCATCAGGCACTCATTTGGTAGTTATCATCTATTCTTTAAGGGGCCATGAGCATAGATTGGAATTATATGGCACTTGCCATTTACTTTGCCTATGTTCGTAGCGTCTAAGAATCGTACCTCTGAATGTATCTAATATGAGTTCTAAGAGGCTGTGATCATAAAAGGTGATGGTGTGTGAACTTATAAGGCACTTGCCATTTAGTATAAAGTCGGCCCTTATCCATAACGGCACAAAAAACGTATGCCGGATAGATCGGAGAGAGTAAATGCATAACGTGATTAACACGTAACAACATGATATTGAGGTATGCCCTTATTACAAGCACTATCGCCCTAAATATTATTCCGTGATCATTAATTCACTGTCTTATGATTGTAAAAATGAATAGAATATGATTTATTTCACGGAAATGCTGTCAGCAATAATATCTGCGCAATGTGGATAAGAGGCTAAGATGACTTGCAAAGAAAAGTTTATCACATACACTCGTATAAATGTAAATGCGGTTCTATCAATACCCACTGCACTGCCAAACCGAGTATGGAATCAGTAAGAATAGTATGAGAATTAAGGCATTATCGCGCCTGTATCCCGATTGTGAATTGAAATTGAAAAACTTAATTGACATCATTTTGTTCAGATATGAATGTTATTTATATGAATTCACAAGTTTACTTATACGATATTAACCATGCATTTTATCATAGATGCGACATGACTAGACATGTACTAATGTAGGATTATGTTTATTCTCAGTGTTGCTTAAAAATGCGCAAAAACATATGGGATAACTCTTCTATGTCTATACACTATTGGATGTATTTCTAGAGGAAATTGATGTGAGGCAAAACACTTGATAAAGGCTAACGCCGAAACGCGTCGTCCTTCACGTAGTGCACAATAAATTATTGTGCCTTCTCCTGGTGTGCCGCCTCTTTGGTTCTCGCCGATTGGGGCGTTTACTTGAACATTCTGCGAGAATATATATATATATATATATATATATATATATATATCAAGGAACGGTTGCTTTTGCAGCAAGGGCGCACTCGAGAGACAAGAAATCATGCACAGGTAGGAACGGGCACTTCAGCAGCCTGACGCGTTTCGGGTATGTATCCCTTAATCATAGGCTTGACTCCGAACAGTTGCTTTGCCACCGGATTTATTTAAATACACGCCCTCCAATGGGCTACTCAGATGAGTCCCAGCACCTGCTGGGTAATGTAGTCCCTGTAGCCTGCATTTGCCCTGATGGAGTTGAAAACAAAAGTCAATGTTAGCATCCAAATGGATAATAAAGTGTCCGTTCATGCCCAAAATCCACGCATGTCTCCCCACAAATTGGCATCATCAAATTACGTGTCTAATGGCCCCTTGTAAATCCTCAGGGTGGTGCAGCCCTTCACGCCTGAAGCCGGCGTGTAAACATCAAGGAACGGTTGCTTCTGCAAAGGGCGCACTCGAGAGGCAAGAAATCATGCACAGGTAGGAACGGGCACTTCAGCAGCCTGACGCGTTTCGGGTATGTATCCCTTAATCATAGGCTTGACTCCGAACAGTTGCTTTGCCACATTGACTTTTGTTTCCAACTCCATCAGGGTAAATGCAGGCTACAGGGACTACATTACCCAGCAGGTGCTGGGACTCACCTGAGTAGCCCATTGGAGGACGTGTATTTAAATAAATCCGCTGGCAAAGCAACTGTTCGGAGTCAAGCCTATGATTAAGGGATACATATCCGAAACGCGTCAGGCTGCTGAAGTGCCCGTTCCTACCTGTGCATGATTTCTCGTCTCTCGAGTGCGCCCTTGCTGCAGAAGCAACCGTTCCTTGATGTTTACACGCCGGCTTCAGGCGTGAAGGGCTGCACCACCCTGAGGATTTACAAGGGGCCATTAGACACGTAATTTGACGATGCCAATTTTTGGGGAGGCATGCATGGATTTTGGGCATGAACGGACACTATTATTATTCATTTGGATGCTAACATTGACTTTTGTTTCCAACTCCATCAGGGTAAATGCAGACTACAGGGACTACATTACCCAGCAGGTGCTGGGACTCATCTGAGTAGCCCATTGGAGGACGTGCATTTAAATAAATCCGGTGGCAAAGTAACTGTTCAGAGTCAAGCCTATGATTAAGGGATACATACCCGAAACACGTCAGGCTGCTGAAGTGCCCGTTCCTACCTGTGCATGATTTCTTGTCTCTCGAGTGCGCCCTTGCTGCAGAAGCAACCGTTCCTTGATGTGTACACGCCGGCTTCAGACGTGAAGGGCTGCACCACCCTGAGGATTTACAAGGGGCAATTAGACACGTAATTTGACTATGCCAATTTGTGGGGAGACATGCGTGGATTTTGGGCATGAACGGACACTTTATTATTCATTTGGATGCTAACATTGACTTTTGTTTCCAACTCCATCAGGGTAAATGCAGGCTACAGGGACTACATTACCCAGCAGGTGCTGGGACTCATCTGAGTAGCCCGTTGGAGGACGTGTATTTAAATAAATCCGATGGCAAAGCAACTGTTCGGAGTCAAGCCTATGATTAAGGGATACATACCCGAAACGCGTCAGGCTGCTGAAGTGCCCGTTCCTACCTGTGCATGATTTCTTGTCTCTCAAGTGCGCCCTTGCTGCAGAAGCAACCGTCCCTTGATATATATATATATATATATATATATACATACACACACGTATACATACACCAAAATGTATAGCAGCTCCCTAGTTAATATATGGGTGGTAAATAAACTAAATTTTATTATTGTTAGTAACTTTCTTGCTATTTTATTAATCTTCAACTTATTGTATATTTTTTAAAACAACACTAGTGTTGTCACTTCCTGTGATGTCATCAGGGTCAAAGGTCATGTTACATCACTTTTTTTTATGTCATCGGGTTCAAAGGGTGTGTGATGTCACTTCTGCTACCCCAGGCATTTTGGTGAATTGGCGTCTATGGAATGAGGGCATGGGTGAGCTGGTGTACATGTTCATGCCGAGACAATTGAGTGAATGCATCAGTGTATTGGTGTACCAACAGGAAAGTTCTATGGTGTGTGGGTACAGTACATCCTTCATGTAGTAGGCTATGAAATTATCAAATAGTGACCCTCCAATCAGGTGATCCAAGGGGCTAAAGCAGATCCACCTTTTGACTGGATAATCTTGCTGTCAGTTGTGAAGTGGATTCACCCTACTCACTGAATCCACATTTCTGAGGAAGAACCAGGTGCTAACAGTTTATTGGTTGGGTTTGTTCAAGTTATCTTTGCATATCTAATCATCGTTGGCACATCTCTTCCTCTTTATCAGCTCTTTCTGGCTCCAGGCAGTCTACGCACTCTCTGACCAGAGGCTGTTAGTAGATGTCCCTAAAGGCACAGTTCACATCGCCACTTCTTTTGCTTGCACTACTTCAAAATGTAGAATATTTTCAGCTTGTGCCTTATACCATCTCTGTGCATGACACACCAATTGTCTTATCTTTTCCTTTTCTCTTTTGACCTCAAACCTGACTTCTTAGTGGACACTGGCTAGTTCTCTGGTCACAAAGCGAAAATCATCTAGTACCCTGCTTCCTATACACCAGCCAGCCTCTGACATCAAAACAATAATGTACCAGGGTATGAATAGAACAAGCATTTGCAATGCAAATTGGTCTCTCATTTGCTTGAGTTTGAGCTACTAGCGTTGTAAATGGCAATGTCTTTTGATGAGTTTGTGGCATGCTGGCTTGGGTTGGATTTTGTGTGATGCACGTGCTGTGGCATTGCTGTTCTGGAAGACACCGTCTGACAACTTGGAAATAACTTGGATAGCAAGCACCAGAAATAAATAATCTGTAAAATAAATACTGCATTATATTGAGGTGGCAGGTGTGTTCTTGGGTAGGGGGGAGGTTGCAATGAAAGACAAGGAGCGGTTGCACGATGGGTCTGGGTACATTAGCGGAGGAGTTCTGGGATGTGGGAGCAGGTGAGTAAATTGTAAGGATCAATGGGCAGGGGGGACCAATGGGTCAGGAGGTTATCTGGAAGGGGTGGGGCAAGATATAGGTGAGAAGGGACTAGTAGGTAGTACAGGTAAGGTGTATCAGTTATAGAATGCGAAGGGGTGTTAGGTTATGGAGGAAGGGTGTGAAGATGGATATGCCAAGGTGGATACACTAATACAAAACTAATATAAAGTGAGTGTCACAGGAGTTTAGACAGCCATTTCAAGACTAATGTAGGTCAGTTCCGGCCGCGCCATAGTCTAGAAGCGCTGTCATTTAAAAAATGAATTGTGCATTGATCTTGAGTTATCCACATAATATAGAATGAATTTTAAACATTGAAAATGTGTTTTCATTTTGGATTGAGGAAAGTAAACGAATGAGGGAAGACTCCTTACGAATAATAAAAGCAGATGCAGTGTTTTCACATAAGGCCAGATCTTTATTGCCGGACTCCTCTGAAAACAAACTGCATACTTGATATAACTGTTGCAAACATAGGGGATTTTCAATTAGCAGACAAAGGCGTGGGAGAAGTAAAATAAGACTAAAGTGAAGTCACTTTCCATGTAATTTTCAAATTAATTCACTTAATCTTTTTAAGGATATGTCCCGGAAACAAATGCCACTGCTTTCAAAGACGCTGCAGGCATACTTGCAGGTGATGTAACTGCTGGTGCGTGAAGCAAGTCTTACAATAAACATACCAGGGAGGTGCATATTCTATGCTTGTTTGCACAATAATGAAAGGCCGAAGCCACACCTTTATGCAGTCAGTTTGCAGAGGAGACCAGACGGGCCACAGAGCACCGGGAGCGAAGTCCCAATACTGGAACTCAAAGAGCCTCCCCTCCCCTCCACTCCCCCGATCCAAACCCGGGAGCACGGTGACACTGAATGATTACAAACCCTGCTGCCAGCTGGCCCATGTATCCAGGCGGAGATTTCCTAACAGTAGCCATGTGCATTCTGTAGGCCTCAGAGAGGTTGATTCGAGCTGCCTGGTAGCCTGCAGGCTGAACAGGAACCCTGATTGTATTTATTTTATTTTTATTTATTTTATTTTATGCGTTTTTATATAGCGCAGACTTTACCCGAAGGTGTCAGAGCGCTTCACAATAGGAACAGTAACATTACATGAGGAGAAAATTACAGGTGAGCATAATACAAAAGCAAGCGTTACATTACATGAGGAAAAAGTGACAATTGTGCAAATAACAAAAACAAACAAGATACAAAAAGAGGTAGCAAATGATACGTTACAAGAGGAAAAAGTGACAAGTGTGTATGATACATAAGATACAAAATACAAATAGAGGTATAATACTGCAATAAGTGGCAGTCACTCAGAACACACTGGGAAAGCACTTCTATAGGCATGGAGTACAGAGTTTCCTATAGTGGAAGAACTTCCTTGAGGGAGTAGAGAGGGCGTGAATTAGGTTTGGAAGTGTCTTTGGAGAAGGAGAAATTTGAGGTCAGTTTTGAAGGACCGGGAAGAGGTGGTGGTCCGGAGCTGAGGCGGAAGTGAGTTCCAAATTCTCACTGCGTTGCCTGAAAAGGATTGGGCCATCGATCTTTCCTTTTTGAAAGTGGGAGGTTCAAGCAATACGTTTTCCGCATTACGTGATGGTCTAGAGCCTCCAGAGAGTTTCAGTTTATTCGCCAAGTAGCGAGGAGAGGAGGAATGCAAGGCTTTGTGGGTGATACAGGCAGTCTTGTGTAGATCAAACTGTGTCAGGGAGAGGGGGGTGCAGCACGTAGTCCGCTAGTTGCACCAGTCATGGCTCTAGCAATTTAATTAACATTTCATATAGCCGCACAGCAGTGTTTATTTAAGCACATTATTTTAATACATGCTGAGCTCACCGACAGTCTCTGTGCACATACTTAGTTCTTGCGAGCCGGCGCTGCGGCAACAGACAGACCTCCTCAGCGTGGCCAGCCTGCAACGATGTGGACTCGGTCGCGGGCCCTCAGCAATGCCACCCGCTGCATCGATTACCATAAGTAATCTTCATTGTGCCCTGTTCTTAACCTTCATCTTTTATCGTCTATAATCTTGCAAATCCAAATCCTCCGCTACACGAGGAAGGCCCCATGTGAAGGGTTACCCTGAAGGAGGCGGGGCAGGTGGGAGAGTAATGTATCTGTGATACGTCGTGGCCGTCAATGGTGGCTGTCACAAGCAAGTGCCCTTTCCCCTGACGGTCCGTATATGGGCTTTATTCAAGGCTCAATGTGTTTGCTCTGGAGACGCAATCTGCCACTGGAACGCTTAGGATCAAAATTATTATGCACAGTGACAGCGCAAGAGTATGCGGTTCCCCGAATTGTAAATGACAATTTATCGCCACAAGTAAAGAACAAAAACAAACAATTACAAGCACGTTAAGGTTGCTTAGGGTGTCTAGCGGACCCGGTGCACGATGTTACCATTTGTGACTGAAGCCATAAGCAGGCCCTGGAGTCCTGGGAGCTGGGGGTCACTGATAGTGAGATTCAGCGGCAAGCGTTGCTTGGGGGCGGGAATCGATCCTAGGTGCGAGCAGTGAGGTCGGAGGAATGCGATAGCTGTAGGCGCCATATTGGAACGGAGCATAAATAAAATAGCGTGGACTCGCGAAGCAGGTCCATGCCACAGCTCCCGCCGCGCCGTGCATAATTAATGGAAAAGGGCATGGCCTCCCCATGAGGGCCCATGCTTAAAGCTGAAGCGTACCTACCAAATAATGAATGATGACCTCCGTGACAGCGTACGATTAGATAAGTGACCTTGGTGAAGGCATGCAGCAGATGCACTGTGGTGACGTGAAACAGGTTTTCACACGGCCTCAGGTTTAGGAAGACTATTTTTTTTAAAAATCAGACGGGAGGGAGGAGAGAGTAGAGGCCATCACACGCTGTACAGTGTGATGGCCAAACAAAACAATCTCTTAGTGAAATCGCCAGCGAGCGAGCTAAGCCCACAAAGGAGGGACATTTAAGGAAATGCACCAATAACAAGCCAGCATTTGTAAATGACCCAGATAACAGCCAATGGCAAGTGGTGGGTGTGCCAAACCACACAGAATAGATAACAGGTCGATCAAGCTCGACCTAAAAAGTGGCTCGTGCTCTCTATGCTGCTGCAAGGAACCTTGGAGCCATATTTAATTTCAGCATGCAGCGAAAGTTTCCTCCTCCAGTGTCATCACAGCTTGATGCTAAGTGATAAGAACTGAAAAGCTCTATGCTCTCTCTACCTATTTCAGCCATCCAAGTCCTTCAGAAACACTGTCGTCATGAGTAGGTTCACTGGAATTAAGTAATATTACTTTTTTTGTGTAATTATGGCCTGCCACATTTTGCATCTAATCCACCATCTGGTGCTTACTTTGCATTTTTTCGCAAAACATAGTTTGTACTTGAAACTGAATAAAAAGTTAGCGAATGCTGCATTGGCACTTTACTAATCTTTTCCCATGTCGATTGCTGTGATAAGGCTCTAAAGAAGTGAGAATTCTACCCAACTACATTATTATTCCCAATTAATGGCTAGGAAGCACTTTTTCCTGCAACATGACTGAATGATGGATTTATTCTTTGTCATGAAAATGTTTTTTCCAAATGATGCCAGTTCATGTTTGTACACAGAACTCTCATAACAACAGTTACTGCAAGAGAACATTCAGAAGTTAAGGGGTATGGTTTTATACCCTTAGCTGCTATGGCTTTTTGGGCCAGATGTATCAAGGGTTTTACTGTTCGCAAACTGGCCGATTCGCCCGTTTGCGAACGGTAAAAAGCCTTTTGGGATGTATCATCCCAAAAGGCATTCGCAAAATAGGGAATCACAATTTTTGCGATTCCCTAAATGCAATGCAGGAAGCATTTAAAAATTGCGACCTTGCTGTAAGGAATTGCAAGTTACCACCAAATTCAAGTTGGTGGTAATTTGCAAATCCTTAGAAAAATGCACCAAATTGCATTTTTCCAAGTGCCATGTGGCGCATACACATGCCCTTAGGGCATGTGTGTGCGCCACATGTGCAACATGACATTTTTGGGGGTGCATCAGGGTGGCCTTTTGACCCCCTTGCACCCTTGAATTGCATTCGCAATTTGCGATTACCAATTTGGTAATCGCAAATTGCAAATGCCTTCCCATTCATTCCTTTGGGCCTCTAGGCCCATAGGAATGAATGGGAAGGCATTCCTTAATAACGAATCGCAAATTGCGATTCGCTATTAAGGAATATGTAGGAATTGCTATTTATTTTGCGAAACCTACATACATTGCATTTTGCGATTCTATAATAGCGAATCAGTAAAATTCGCTATTATAGAATCGCAAAATGCAATGTTGATACATCTGGCCCTTTGTTATGAAAATTCTGTACACATGAGTTAATGTTCTGCGAAGTGTGATGTACATGTTGCTCATGCCATTTTATTCTGCAAGCTAAAGAGAGGATATTGCTAAAATGAAGAATGTCAGAACGTCTGCTTTAAATCAGGGGGCCAGCTGGAGGTATTTTGACTGGCTGCCCAATGTCCCTAAGGCTGAGGGTCTAAAGTTGCCTCCGACGTAAACAAGATGGTTCACCCAACTCTAAATATAGCGGATGGATTGTCAATTTGGTGGACAGGGTACTCCTCCAGGTTTGTGGGTTTTCTGCCAGCGCCTATGTCTTTTTTTTAACAATACATTTGATTGATTTTATAATGAAAAGCAGTACAGAGAAAAATATTCAATCTCCAACATCTGAGAGTTGGCCAAGGTATACAATAATGTGGCATTTACAGATACAGATGATAAAGGCATGAAATAACAATAGACACGAATCCAGTACATAATAAGAAGGAACAGAAGCAATTGGTACCTGGTTATGTAGATCAAATAGGACTGGGTGAAATGAACCAGATGGAACTGTCAGATGTTTCTCTTACACGAATGCAGTAAATGAAAAAGTGCGAAAGAAGGAAAGAGAGGGGAGTGGGAGGAGAAGTAGGACAGGAAAGAGAGGGATAGTCATGTGATACTATGTCCATGGAGGCTCAGAGAGTCAGATATGATAAGAAGAACAAGAATTAGTGGTCAGTAGGTGATTGCGAGATTTCCCTATCGGTGGAAGTGTTACGAATAAAAAGGTCAAGCGTATTCCAGCACCTTTGTCTTAATGGCGAGGTATAGCCACTGTATTTACAGCAATATTTGCTTTTAATGAATACTGTATCATGTTAGTTGCCTTTTGATCATTTCATTTAATTAGACCTGATGCATAATATGGCAATGGATTTCTACATAGTTTCAGTGGTCCACACCATGAGTAAATTGGTTGTTTCACTGTCACAGAAAGTCTACTCTTCGGCCCCGTGACAAAGTCACCAACTTGGCTACAGAAAGTGTTTTTCATAAGCCCTAAATACATATCCACCACAGCTTCCCTTCTAGAAATAACTTGCCCTGGGGATTTGAGGCTATCCATTGCACTTACTCTCAAATTTCTCTTATATTCTCTTCTCCAGTACCCTCTTGGACCTTGCACTTTGGCAGTCACCACATTCCAGCTGTACCCGAATCGCCCAGCGTTTTTGTTTCTTTATCCCACTAGCATCCCGCATTTGGAATGCAGTGCTCATGGATGTGCCTACATCCAAAACCGTCCTGTCACCTGATCCCACTTCAGAAACAATAGAAATGGTAAATGTTGTCCCTAACCTACACAGTACTCTTTTACTAATATGATTCTATTAAGGCCAGCATAATTTTGCCAAAAATTGGTGCTGTACTTAATGTATCTTCTCCTTTGCTATGTTTCAAGCCTCAATAAAACACAAATGCTAGACACCAGCAAGGACTTGGCATGTATGTTGTACTCATTAAATGGATATGCTGTTTCTAGTGTGATTTTTTTTCTTCTTTTTTTAACCAATATTGCAGTTGCAGCTGGCATCTTCTCTTCAAGGAAAAGGCTTTATTTCACTAATGTCAACCATCACATGGGTAGAATCAAACAAACAGAGGATTCTGAAGGCTGGTAAGCCTCAGAAACATGATGCGAAACTGGTTCACAAATGCAACCTTTTGCCTCCTGGAAGAGTACTTTGCTTTGTTGACCACTAAAATAATCCCATGTGCCGAATGGAGACCATGTCCTACGGAGTTGTGAGACAAACGGTCCTGAAAAAGTTTGGGGATACTCGCATAAGTCATTTATGCACCAAGCATAGGATCTTGGTTGGTTGTGATTGGCTCATTGACTTGTAATCAGTGTGGCTTCCTCCTGGTGTCAATTATGTTCTCCTATTTGTTGTGAAAATTTTTAATCGGACAGCTAAAATATGTGCTAGGTGAAGTTAGTGTTGTCCTATTTGGGGTAGTGCATGTGAAGTGCTGCAATGATTTAACCACAAATGTATCGTAGCACTCGCTGCCACAGCCCGTGGAACGGCACCATGTGAAGATTCCACATTTAGTGAGACACAATGTGGCATGCTTTTGATAAGGCAGCATAGCAAGATTGCTTTATTGAACACTACCCCTAAGCAATATCTGATTAAAAAACCTTAATCCATATGGATTTTGAAGGCTTCAAAACTATAATGTATGCTTTAGACTTACTTAGCAATGGCAAGTTTTGGTGCATCTACTTTTATCTTCATGTAGACAGCGTTAGCTTACAGTATTATAGTCCAGGCCAATCAATGGCAAAGGTCAGAGTCACCAGAACCCTGCAAAGTACATGCAGGAGACCCCCACACTCCGAACCTAGTCTGGAGCTCTCAGGCCAGGGACCTGCCAGTGCCGGAGTGGGCCGCTGGAGCTTGGGCCCCCCCTCACACCACGGCGGCTCCCAGGGCTTTTGTTACGCCACTGAGAAAGAGTTGTTATTGTAGGATATCAGGTTCTTCTGACGGGACTTCCTCAGAGCCAGTAGCTCTGGTGACGGTCTAGGATTGCAAGGGGCTTTCACCCCTCGCCCCTTCCTTTTTCCTTTTCTCTGCTCTCCCATGGTCCCTACGACTTTTCTCACTCTCCCAAATGATATAGAGGTATTGGTGAAATGAGGCATTAGCATCCGTGATATGTGTCATTAAGTTTGTGTTAAATGTATCATATGCCTTTTCTGTAACAATATTAAAATAAGCAAGCAATAAATAAAGTTGGAAAAAAATGAAAGCAGGAACTGATGGACGCCCATGCCTACCGGTCACTGTTTAGGAAACCTGTTGAGCCATTTCATCCCCATTTCCAGTGTCCTTCAAGTCCACCATATCGATTATGACTGACTTGTTCAGAAGGGAGATGCTTGGCCCCTTCCACCTTCAGCTGTATCTCATTGTAAGGGGTCCAGTAGAACAAAGCAAAAAGACAGGACATCATTGAAGCTTATCTACATTTTACATAAACCCACAAGTGATTTGCCCACAAAGCGTCCGCTGTTAAAGATTGTCCTTTCATGTTCCATTGCAAGGAAGAATACATATGAGATTTTATTTATGGGGCTTTGCAAGTGTAATAAATTCTTTTTAGTTGTTCATCACTAAAGTCTTAGGTATATCAGATTATGCATTGAAAGAATTTAACTGTTGTGGATCCCTCGGAATCCTCGGAAATCCTAATTATGTTGCCAATCCTCCACCCCCAAACATTTTTTAAGTTATTGTTTTGTTGGTGTTATCTAAAGATGGTTAAAATAATTGAACCAAACAATCTCTTGTTCCCTTTAGGTTAAACAATATATTTTCAAGATGCCTGAGTTAATCATTGAATCGCGCTTGTCCTCCCCTTTGATAAGTTAATAGTGAGAACTACTATGAAACGCAGGCAAAACTATGCACATTTATTTAACAGCAGCCGCAATATATTTGCACAAGTCGTGGAAAGGGTCATAAAGTAGTGCTTTGAATAAAATGCTGCACTGATATAGTGCCTTTGAGAGGGACAGGTGATGGTGTGTCAGTGTTAAATACGTCACCTAAAATAAACCTTTAAATGCAACGTACTGTTAAAATGTAATATTATCTATTGTAAATATAATAATTGTGATAAGAATCAGTCCAAACTGTCTACTCTAAGCTGGAATAGCTGAGATGATTGTTAGTGGATGGTGTGTCCTGTTAGCTATTATCTCCTGTTAGTGGTTACATTCTGTTCATTCTTATTTGCGAAAGGCAGTGCCTGCCAGAACTATGGTTCGTTGCCTCGGGCAGGTGTCCAGGATACGCACTTGGGTTCTTTGAGGTTTTTTCCTCTCCTATGCCCCAGTGAAATTCCAGAAAGGTTACATTCTTGAATGCAGGAATGTGATGTGCTTTAAAATCTGGTTTAATAAGCTTGGTGTCCGCTTGGCCCACCTTCCCTACGGTGCCTCCAGAGTTCCCTCCACTTACCCAGCTGGTTGTTTGACGGAATCATGCATGCCATTACCATGCATGCCTTTACAACGTGCCCATTATCATCAACAACTCCTTAACTACCGAAATATTTCCAGAAGAACTCAAAAAGTCATTCATATGCCCATTACTGAAGAAAACAAACTTGGACCCGCTGAACCCTGACAACTACAGACCGATTACAAATGGACCTTTCCTCGGCAAACTGATAGAAAGAGCAGTGTTCTTCCAAATGTCACAATTCATTGAAGAGAATGCCATACTTTCAGACTTCCAAACGGGATTTTGTCCAGGAAGAGGCACAGAATCTGCTTCCTTGCCATCTGGGTTGACCTGAAGAACACAGTTGACCGCAAAGGGGTTGCTGTGCTACGTCTCTTGGACCTCTCGGCTGCCTTTGACACGGCTGATCATGTCACTGTGATACAAAGACTCTACGAAGCTGACAGAGGGGAGATCTCTAGACTGGATCGCATCCTACCTTCGCAACAGAACTAATGTCATCCATACCCCACCTTTCTCGTCCAAACCGTACTCCACAAAATCAGGCTCTATCATCTCATCCATGCTTTTCAACATCTACATGAAGTCATTACCGGCACTGATCAATCAATTTCACCTCACGTGCTATAACTATGCAGATGACAGGCAAATACTCCTTCAACTGGAATGCCCCAAAGACATTCGAAACTCACCAATTTTCAGTTGTCTCAGAGCCGTGGATCAATGGATGACGTGGAGCCATCTCAAATTGAATGCTTCCAAAACAGAAATACTCACGTGTGGCAATTGGAAACATTATGACCCGCTCGCCGCCTGATGATCTGGGAACACCGCCTAAACTATCGAAGGAAGTAAGAAACCTCAGATTGACAATGGACTCCAAGCTATCGATGAATGCCCAAGTGGACAAACTAGCAAGCTCAAGCTTTTTACTATAAAAACTCTGCAACAAATCTTCCCCCATTTGAGATTTCCACACAAGGTGCAAGCTACCATCTCTCTTGCTCTGTCCAAACTTGATTACGCCAATAGCCTCTACAACGGATCACCTTTAACGGCTATGAAAAGACTACAACGGATTCAGAACTCAGCTGCCAGACTACTCTTACATATAAAACCGCAAGACCACATCTCCCCTGTCTTGAAAGCCCTGCATTGGTTAAAGGTTGCCCGAAGATCCACGTTCAAGCTGCTTTGTATCATCCACAAAGCGATACATGGAACGGGACCACTCTTCATCAGGAATAAAATCACCAAACACATTCAACAAAACAACCTCTGCTCTAGAATGGCACCTCGCCTCAAAATCCCAAGTTACAAGAATAAAAACATGAGTGGCACATCCTTCTCTGTTCAAACAGCCAAACTATGGAACCCTTTACCCCCAACATGAGATCCACAGATAACCACCTTATCTTCAGAAAACTACTCAAGAATTGGCTCTTCCCCACATAAGCGCCATACGCAAACAAAAATATACAGCATTTATTTGTACTATAGATATGTACCTATATATGTGTAATGCTTTGTATAAACGTGTAGAATAATTATGTTTCAAAAAAATAAAATATAGATATTCATTAGTTCTGCAAAACAAATGTACATATTACTGATAGTTACTTTATTCTATGTTTTTAGCATGTATATAAGTGACTGCATAAATAAGTAAATCTTTTATCCTAACTATTTATCTACAATTGCTTCACTATTGAATTATAAAATATATATATAAATATAAACAAATAAATATAATTAATTTTAAGTACAACAACACTTTAAAGCCAGAGTTTATTTAGGGCATCTTTAATCTACATTTACTTACTTCCTTTATACATTTATATACCTTCCATTTACTTATGGATCGATATATTTATTACTTTTCTTCAAATTCAGCATATCCAATGCACCACCCTATTTCTCACCCTAAACCTCTCTCAATATATCCCCTACCTCATCTCTCTGACTCATCTCAAACCTCGTTCTACTACTCTTTCCAATGCACTACCCTATTTCTCACCCTATACATCTTCTACCTCCGCTCTCTCATTCATCCCAAACCCTATACCACTACTATGATCCCCAAAAAACCCTTTCTAAACTCTTCCCTACTCTACCCCTCCTTGCATCATCTCATCCTTTTTTACTATTCCGGTCCCCCAAAACAAGCCTTTCTAAACCCTTTCCGCTGACTCTTCCCCCTCCACACCCCTTTTACTCACCCCAAGCCACTTCCTACTGCTATGACCTCCAAAATAAAAAACAAAAAAAATTCTAAATCCTTCCCTCTTCTATCCCTCCACTATCCTTTTCAATCCAAATAACAGACTAACATCCACCACTCAAATTACTTTAATATTTCACTATACTAATTCACCACTAATCATTTATAGGTTCTGGAATAGCGTGCTTCTCGCCGAAAAAGAGCTTCAACACCCCATCAGGGGTAGCAAGCGCTATATAAATGCAAACCTTTTTCCCTCTTCTCTCTCTCCGCTATCCTTCTCAATCCAAATAACTGACTAACATACCCACCACTCAAATTACTTTCATATTTCACTATACTAATTCACCACTAATCCTTAATGGGTTCCAAAGTAGCGTGCTACTCGCCAAAAAAAATGCTTCAACACCCCATCAAGGGTAGCAAGCTTTATATAAATGCAAACTTTTTCCCTCTTCTATCCCTCCACTATCCTTCTGAATCCAAAAAACTGACTAACATATCCACCACTCAAATTACTTTCATATTTCACTATACTAATTCACCACTAATCCTTTATGGGTTCCGGAGTAGCATGCTACTCGCCAAAAAAGCGCATTGACGCCTCGCCAGGGGTAGTAAGCGCTATATAAATGCAATTACAATACAATACATTGTAAAGTATGCGTTTTTACCACAAAATGTTTTGCATAAGACTTTAACACGCATACCTTTACAACGCGCACATTACAAAGAATGTGTTTTTACCACAATATGTTTTGCATATGCCTTTACTATGCGTCTTTGCACTGAAAATGTAAGTACTTTACAGGTAAATATAAACACACATATATATATATATATATATATATATATATATATATATATATATATATATATATATATATATTATCTACTGGCGGTCGCCAGTAGATAGTTATAGTTAAAACCTATTATCCATAGGAAATCCGCGACATTCTATTTGAAATAACGTTGGTGCCAGTTGACGAATCTTCGCGAAAGTTTCCAACTTGTTGGGGCGCTCCGGTCCGCTCCTATCCTGAAAGTCTCGGGGTGATACGTCAAGCGGGGGCCGAGAAAAAAGGGGGGTCCCAAAACGCGTTTTCCCCATGCAATTTTCCATAGGAACCTTTAGTCGCAGCTACAGCCCGAACTGCTGAACGGAATTACACCAAATTTGGCAAAGAGGTAGCCCTTGGTTCAGTGTCGTGCCTTTTGCTTAAATGGTGTAAATCCGTTCAGTAGTTCCTGAGAAAATCAAAAGTAAAGTCACATATATATCTGGGCGGAGCCTAACCACACATGTCATCGTGAGATCTGATTGGCTGTCAGCACTTCATCCTGGAATTGCTGGCAGCCATCTTGGGACCAATATAAATGATAGTACCTCATTGAAATGCATTGTAGTGAATAGAAGATTTTGAGGGTCACCAAAAGAAGAACTATAAAGGGTGATAACAGGCTTTAGTTACATTAGAATTTATTTGTTGATGGTACCATACTAATTTTAGGAATTGTGGTGTATTCTAAGGTGATTTTACCATGTGAAAAACCTTCTGCTGGGATATCATGAATCATGTTTGAGAGAACACTATTTTCTCATGCTTGTCCCATGGAGGTTTGGAAGGTGCTCCAGAAGCTAAAATGAGAGCATATTTTCTGTAAATTCACATTATCTTTCTCACTCATGTGAGAATGAAGTCTGACATTCTCAGTAAAACATGTACATCCAACAAGGGCAGAGACTGTCAGTTGATTCCTTTGTGTTCTACTGCAGCTTCCCAGAGTGTTCTAAAGAACAACTAGAGTGCTAACAGCCTTACTTATGACAAAAGTATGGCACACCTGAAGCCATCTTGATTGGAATAAACTGGTAACACTTAAACAATTTAATTTAAAAAGGAACAAAATGATGGGGTTCATTTTGTCATAGAAATTATGGTTAGTGCTGTAGAAAGAAAAATTAGGACATGTTTCAAGTGTGATCTCAAATATCTTCCTGTTATATTTCAACAGGAGCAGCCTGCCAGTTGATGCCTTTGTGTTCTACTGCAGCTTCCCAGAGTGTTCTAAAGAACAACTAGAGTGCTAACAGCCTTACTTATGACAAAGGTATGGCACACCTGAAGCCATCTTGATTGGAATAAAGTGGTAACACTTAAAACATTTAATTTAAAAAGGAACAAAATGAGGGGGTTCATTTTGTCATAGAAATTATGGTTAGTGCTGTAGAAAGAAAAATTAGGACATATTTCAAGTGTGATCTCAAATATCTTCCTGTTATATTTCAACAGGAACAGCCTGCCAGTTGATGCCTTTGTGTTCTACTGCAGCTTCCCAGAGTGTTCTAAAGAACAACTAGAGCGCTAACAGCCTTACTTATGACAAAAGTATGGCACACCTGAAGCCATCTTGATTGGAATAAACCGGTAACACTTAAAACATTTAATTGAAAAAGGAACAAAATGAGGGGTTCTTTTTGAAATAGAAATTATGGTTAGTGCTGCAGAAAGAAAAATTAGGGCATGTTTTAAGTGAGATCTCATATCCTCTTCTATTTCATTAGAAAATTCTGACATGCAGACTGAAACAATCACTTTCAATACCAGCAGCAGACTACCAGTTAACTCCCTGGTGAGCAGTAGCTTTACTCCAGTGATCTAATGAGCAACTAGAGTGCTAACATTCTGAATTTATGGCAGATGTGAGACACATCTGAATGCCTTCTTGATGCAATCAAAGTAAAAAACTGAAAGCATTTCCTACTGAGAAGACTGCAGTAAATTAAGAAATTAGGAAACTTCATAACAAAGAAGTCTTCCAAGATGGCCACCAGTGAAAAAAGAGCCCAAATGTAGCACAAATATTACCCAGATGTAGCCCACATATAGCCCAATGACAAAAGTGTGCAAAACACTTTTTATTTTTAGTTTTTTGCAGTTTTATGTAGTGCAGACTGGTCGGGTATTGGAGCATTGCATCTTAAAACATGACCCCCTACACTACAAAAACACCACTGCACTACCTTAAACCCTAAAACACTACCCCAGCACGACCCCCTACACTACACAAGCACCACTGCACTATCCTAAACCCTAAAACACTACCCCCAGCACGACCCCCTACACTACCCAAACACCACTGCACTAACCTAAATCCTAAAACACTACCACCAGCACGACCCCTACACTACCCAAACACCACTGCACTACCCTAAAACATGACCCACTACACTACACAAACACCACTGCACTACCCTAAACCCTAAAACACTACCCCCAGCATGACCCCTACACTACACAAGCACCACTGCACTACCCTAAACCCTAAAACACTACCCCCAGCACGACCCCCTACACTGCCCGAACACCACTGCACTGCCCTAAACCCTGAAACACCACCCCTTCACGACCCCCTACACTGCCCGAACACCACTGCACTGCCCTAAACCCTGAAACACCACCCCCAGCACCTGACCCCCTACACTGCCCTAAACCCTGAAACACTACCCCAGCAAGACCCCTACACTGCCCGAACACCACTGCACTGCCCTAAACCCTGAAACATCACCCCCAGCAAGACCCCCTACACTGCCCGAACACCACTGACCTAAACCCTGAAACACCACCCCAGCACGACCCCCTACACTGCCCGAACACCACTGCACTGCCCTAAACCCTGAAACACTACCCCCAGCATGACCCCCTACACTGCCTGAACACCGCTGCACTGCCCTAAACCTTGAAACACCAGCCCCTGCACGACCCCCTACACTGCCCGAACACCACTGCTCTGCCCAAAACCTTGAAACACCACCCCCAGCAGGACCCCCTACACTGCCCGAACACCACTGCTCTGCCCAAAACCCTGAAACACCAGCCCCAGCACGACCCCTACACTGCCCGAACACCGCTGCACTGCCCTAAACCTTGAAACACCAGCCCCTGCACGACCCCCTACACTGCCCGAACACCACTGCACTACCCTAAACCCTGAAACATCACCCCCAGCACGACCCCCTACACTGCCCGAGCACCACTGCACTGCCCTAAACCCTGAAACACCAGCCCCAGCACGACCCCCTACACTGCCCGAACACCACTGCACTGCCCTAAACCCTGAAACACCAGCCCCAGCACGACCGCCTACACTGCCCGAACACCACTGCACTGCCCTAAACCCTGAAACACCAGCCCCAGCACGACCCCCTACACTGCCCGAACACCACTGCACTGCCCTAAACCGTTAAACACCAGCCTCAGCACGACCCCCTACACTGCCTGAACACCACTGCACTGCCCTGAACCCTGAAACACCAGCCCCAGCACAACACCCTACACTGCCCGAACACCACTGCACTGCCCTAAACCCTGAAACACCACCCCGTGCATGACCCCCTACACTGCCCGAACACCACTGCACTGCCCTAAACCCTGAAACACCACCCCCAGCGCGACCCCCTACACTGCCCGAACACCACTGCACTGAAACCCTGAAACACCACCCCTGCACAATCCCCTACACTGCTCGAACACTACTGCACTGCCCTAGACCCAGAAACACCATCCCCAGCACGACCCCCTATACTGCACGAACACCACTGCACTGCCCTAAACCCTGAAACACTACCCCCAGCAAGACCCCCTACACTGCCCGAACACCACTGCACTGCCCTAAACCCTGAAACATCACCCCCAGCAAGACCCCCTACACTGCCCGAACACCACTGCACTGCCCTAAACCCTGAAACACCAGCCCCAGCACGACCCCTACACTGCCCGAACACCACTGCACTACCCTGAAACACCACCCCTGCACGACCCCCTACACTGCCCGAACACCACTGTACTGCCCTAAACCCTGAAACCCCACCCCCAGCATGACCCCCTACACTGCCAGAACACCACTGCACTGCCCTAAACCCTGAAACACCACCCCCTGCACGACATCCTACACTGCCCGAACACTACTGCACTGCCCTAAACCCTGAAACACCACCCCCAGCACGACCCCCTACACTGCACGAACACCACTGCACCGCCCTAAACCCTGAAACACTACCCCCAGCAAGACCCCCTACACTGCCCGAACACCACTGCACTGCCCTAAACCCTGAAACATCACCCCCAGCAAGACCCCCTACACTGCCCGAACACCACTGCCCTAAACCCTGAAACACCACCCCCAGCAAGACCCCCTACACTGCCCAAACACCACTGCACTGCCCTAAACCCTGAAACACCACCCCCAGCAAGACCCCCTACACTGCCCGAACACCACTGCACTGCTCTAAACCCTGAAACACCACCCCCAGCACGACCCCCTACACTGCCCGAACACCACTGCTCTGCCCAAAACCCTGAAACACCAGCCCCAGCACGACCCCCTACACTGCCCGAACACCGCTGCACTGCCCTAAACCCTGAAACACCAGCCCCAGCACGACCCCCTACACTGCCCGAACACCACTGCACTGCCCTAAACCCTGAAACACCACCCCCAGGACGACCCCCTACACTGCCCGAACACCACTGCACTGCCCTAAACCCTGAAACACCACCCCAGCATGACCCCTACACTGCCACGAACACCACTGCACTAAACCCTGAAACACCACCCCCTGCACGACCCCCTACACTGCCGGAACACCACTGCACTGCCCTAAACCCTGAAACACCACCCCCAGCACGACCCCCTACACTGCCCTAACACCACTGCACTGCCATAAACCCTGAAACATCACCCCAGCACAACCCCTACACTGCCTGAGCACCATTGCTCTGCCCTAAACCCTGAAACACTGGCCCCAGCACGACCCCCTACACTGCCCGAACACCACTGCACTGCCCTAAACCCTGAAACACCACCCCCAGCACGACCCCCTACACTGCCCGAACACTACTGCACTGCCCTAAACCCTGAAACACCAGCCCCAGCAAGACCCCCTACACTGCCCGAACACCACTGCATTGCCCTAAACCCTGAAACACCACCCCCAGCACGACCCCCTACACTGCCCTAACACCACTGCACTGCCATAAACCCTGAAACATCACCCCAGCACAACCCCCTACACTGCCTGAGCACCATTGCTCTGCCCTAAACCCTGAAACACTGGCCCCAGCACGACCCCCTACACTGCCCGAACACCACTGCACTGCCCTAAACCCTGAAACACCACCCCCAGCACGACCCCCTACACTGCCCGAACACTACTGCACTGCCCTAAACCCTGAAACACCAGCCCCAGCAAGACCCCCTACACTGCCCGAACACCACTGCATTGCCCTAGACTCTGAAACACCAGCCCCAGCAAGACCCCCTACACTGCCCGAACACCACTGCACTGCCCTAAACCCTGAAACACCAGCCCCAGCATGACCCCCTACACTGCCCGAACACCACTGCACTGCCCTAAACCCTGAAACACCAGCCCCAGCATGACCCCTACACTGCCCGAACACCACTGCACTGCCCTAAACCCTGAAACACCAGCCCCAGCACGACCCCCTACACTGCCCGAACACCACTGCACTGCCCTAAACCCTGAAACACCAGCCCCAGCACGACCCCCTACACTGCCCAAACACCACTGCACTGCCCTAAACCCTGAAACACCAGCCCCAGCACCACCCCCTACAATGCCCGAACACCACTGTACTGCCCTAAACCCTGAAACACCACCCCCTGCACCGCCCCTACACTGCCCGAACACCACTGCACTGCCCTAAACCCTGAAACACCACTGCACTGCCCTAAACCCTGAAACACCACCCCCTGCACGACCCCCTACACTGCCCGAACACCACTGCACTGCCCTAAACCCTGAAACACCACCCCCTGCACCACCCCTACACTGCCCGAACACCACTGCACTGCCCTAAACCCTGAAACACCACCCCCTGCACCGCCCCCTACACTGCCCGAACACCACTGCACTGCCCTAAACCCTGAAACACCACCCCCAGCATGACCCCTTTACTGCTCGAACACCACTGCACTGCCCTAAACCCTGAAACACCACCCCCAGCATGACCCCCTACACTGCCCGAACACCACTGCCCTAAACCCTGAAACACCACCCCTGCACGACCCCCTACACTGCCCGAACACCACTGCACTGCCCTAAACCCTGAAACACCACCCCCTGCACGACCCCCTACACTGCCCGAACACCACTGCACTGCCCTAAACCCTGAAACACCACCCCCAAGACGACCCCCTACACTGCCCGAACACCACTGCTCTGCCCTAAACCCTAAAACACCACCCCCAGCACGACCCCCTACACTGCCCGAACACCACTGCACTGCCCTAAACCCTAGAACACTACCCCCAGCATGACCCCCTACACTACCCGAACACCACTGCACTACCCTAAACCCTAAAATACTCCCCCAGCACGACCCCCTACACTACCCAAACATGACTGCACTGCCCTAAACCCTAAAACACTCCCCCAGCACGACCCCCTACACTGCCCAAACACTACTGCACTGCCCTAAACCCTGAAACACCACCCGTCAGCACGACACCCTACACTGCCCGAACACCACTGCACTGCCCTAAACCCTGAAACACCACCCCAGCACGACCCCCTACACTGCCCGAACACCACTGCACTAAACCCTGAAACACCACCCCCTGCACGACCCCCTACACTGCCGGAACACCACTGCACTGCCCTAAACCCTGAAACACCACCCCCAGCACGACCCCCTTTACTGCTCGAACACCACTGCACTGCCCCAAACCCTGAAACACCACCCCCAGCATGACCCCCTACACTGCCCGAACACCACTGCCCTAAACCCTGAAACACCACCCCTGCACGACCCCCTACACTGCCCGAACACCACTGCACTGCCCTAAACCCTGAAACACCACCCCCTGCACGACCCCCTACACTGCCCGAACACCACTGCACTGCCCTAAACCCTGAAACACCACCCCCAGCACGACCCCCTACACTGTCCGAACACCACTGCACTGCCCTAAACCCTCAAACACCACCCCCAGCACGACCCCCTACACTGCCCGAACACCACTGCACTGCCCTAAACCCTAGAACACTACCCCCAGCATGACCCCCTACACTACCCGAACACCACTGCACTACCCTAAACCCTAAAATACTCCCCCCAGCACGACCCCCTACACTTCCCGAACACGACTGCACTGCCCTAAACCCTAAAACACTCCCCCAGCACGACCCCCTACACTACCCGAACACCACTGCACTGCCCTAAACCCTAAAACACTCCCCCAGCACGACCCCTACACTACCTAAACACCACTGCACTGCCCTAAACCCTAAAACACTACCCCCGCATGACCCCTACACTACCCAAATACCAATGCACTACCCTAATCCCTAAAACACTACCCCCGCACAACCCCCTACACTACCCAAAGACCACTGCACTACCCTAAACTCTAAAACAATACCCCCTGCACGACTCCCTACACTACCCAAAGACCACTGCACTACCCTAAACCCTAAAACACGACCTCCTACACTACACAAACACCACTGCACTACCCTAAACCCTAAAAAACTACCCCAGCACGAACCCCTACATGTCCCAAACACCACTGCACTACCCTAAACCATAAAACACTACCCCCAGCATGACCCCCTACACTACCCGAACACCACTGCACTACCCTAAACCCTAAAATACTCCCCCCAGCACGACCCCCTACACTTCCCGAACACGACTGCACTGCCCTAAACCCTAAAACACTCCCCCAGCATGACCCCCTACACTTCCCGAACACCACTGCACTGCCCTAAACCCTAAAACACTCCCCCCAGTACGACCCCCTACACTACCTAAACACCACTGCACTGCCCTAAACCCTAAAACACTACCCCCGCATGACCCCTACACTACCCAAATACCAATGCACTACCCTAATCCCTAAAACACTACCCCCGCACAACCCCTACACTACCCAAAGACCACTGCACTACCCTAAACTCTAAAACAATACCCCTGCACGACTCCCTACACTACCCAAAGACCACTGCACTACCCTAAACCCTAAAACACGACCTCCTACACTACACAAACACCACTGCACTACCCTAAACCCTAAAAAACTACCCCAGCACGAACCCCTACATGTCCCAAACACCACTGCACTACCCTAAACCATAAAACACTACCCCCAGCAGTACCCCCTACGCTACCCAAACACCACTGCACTACCCTAAACCCTAAAACACTCCCCCGAGCACGACTCCCTACACTACCCAAACACCACTGCACTACCCTAAACCCTAAATCTACCCCCAGCATGACCCCCTACACTACACAAACACCACTGCACTACCCTAAACCCTAAAACACTACCCCCAGCACGACCCTCTTCACTACCTAAACACAACTGCACAATTTGTTACAGGCGTTGCAACGCAGGCCTGTGGTGCTTACTGGAAGTACCTGGTGGGCTAGTTGGGCCCCAGGGACTCTCAGGATTCAAGGTGACCTAATCCCCCAACTTAAAACGCGCCACGGGGCGCGTTTGCACAGTGGTGAAGGGAGGGGGCGGGGCCTCAGGTGACATGTGCGCAAACACGCCCTGTGGTGCGTTTTAAGTTGGGGAGTTAATTCCCTTTGAATCCTGGGGGCCAACTAGCCCACCAGGTACCTTCAGTAAGCACAACAGAGTTGCGTTGCAGAGAGGTGAAAAAGGTGCGTGGCCTCGGAACGCCTCTCTGCAACTCAGCTCTGTGGTCCTAACTGTAGGTACCTGGGGGCTAGTTGGGCCCCAGGGACCCTCAGGATTCAAGGGGACTTAATCCCGCAACTTAAAACGTGCCACGAGGCGCGTTTGCACACATGTCACCTCAGGCCCCCTCCCTTCACCACTGTGCAAACGCGCACTGGCTCTGGTTAGTCAGAGTCAGTTACCACCAGTACCCGTCTGAAAAAGTTGTGGGCACAGGATGATTTTGCAACAAGGCCTCTTTCTGCTCCTCTGTTGGTTCTTTCTGCACATCTTTTGCTTCTTTCTGTGCGTTTTTCTTCTTTCTTCACATGTCCTACCTCTGTTGGCATAGTTAGAAACTAGCATTTAAAAACCTTTGAAATTCACTTAAAAAATCATAGGTTTCAGGCACGTTATAGTTAGAAATTAGCATTTAAAAACCTTTGAAATTCACTGAAAAAACCATAGGTTTCAGGCACGTTATAGTTAGAAATTAGCATTTAAAAAACCTTTGAAATTCACTGAAAAAACCATAGGTTTCAGGCACGTTATAGTTAGAAATTAGCATTTAAAAAACCTTTGAAATTCACTGAAAAAACCATAGGTTTCAGACACATTATAGTTAGAAATTAGCATTTAAAAAACCTTTGAAATTCACTGAAAAAACCATAGGTTTTAGGGACAGTTATAGTTAGTTGGACATTGCACTCGTACAAAACCCGTGAAATTCCCCTGTTATAGTTAGTTCAGCTAACTATAACTCGCGCCCCCGCAATGCACTGCTGATGACGTCACATATTACATCACTCATGACATGGTCAGTGACATCACTGATGACATCACTGATGACATCTCAAATGACATCACTGATGACACCACTGATGACATCATCCATGTGATAATTTCATGCATCTTCTCACACCCTAATATAACTTTTGATACACCCACTCTAAATTACAGACTGCCATTCTCAAAACCACAGACACTCCAACACCAAAAACTACATACCCACTCACTGATTCTTAGGTCTACACACACATCCACTCACTCACCTGTACAGTCACTCGTACTTACAGTCACTCAGTACAGGACTATCATATGCACTCATACACCTATATAAACACTCACACACCGCCACTCATCCATAGAGGTACTCACACACCTAGTCAGTCATGCAAAAAATTAATCACACACCCATTTACTCACCTATACAGTTATACACACACCAGCTCACTTACTCATACAAATACTAGCACATTCTTACGCTCTTATACAATAACTGATACAAGCACACACGCATCCATACAGCCACTCTCACAATAACACACTCTCACTTATAGCCATTTAAATACTCTAACACACATATATACTGCCTTTTACATATGTAGTTACTCGCACATGTACCACTGAGATATACATTCACTCACTAACACACTCATACACACACACACACCCACCCAAGCAGTCCATCACAGATGCACTCTTGAAATCATGCACCCAGTGAATCACCCACTCACACATCTATGTATAGAGTCACACACACCCCACCCACACAAACACTCAGGCAGCCATACAGATAC
The DNA here is from genome assembly GCA_963921515.1 of Calotriton arnoldi. NCBI lineage: Eukaryota > Metazoa > Chordata > Amphibia > Caudata > Salamandridae > Calotriton > Calotriton arnoldi. The sequence goes on from CAWUFW010005139.1 coordinate 370,572, forward strand.
TCAGAGAACCAATCAATAACCCATATAGACACTCATGTAGCTATTCGCAAATCCATGCATCCACTTACACACCAACAAACAGACGGATACAGACATTCACACAGTTTAGTCACTAACCCATGCATTCAGTAAGATACGTTTAATCACTCACTTGTAGAGTCAGTCACTCACGTACTAAATCATCCATTCAGACACTTATACACCCACTCATTCTTCAATACGCCTTTCCCTATATATATTAAACATATTTAAACTTTACAGAAACACAGTCACTGGATGATGTCATCAGTGATGTCATCAGTGATGTCATCAGTGATGTCACTGACCATGTCATGAGTGATGTAATATGTGACGTCATCAGCAGTGCATTGCGGGGCGCGAGTTATAGTTAGCTGAACTAACTATAACAGGGGAATTTCACGGGTTTTGTACGAGTGCAATGTCCAACTAACTATAACTGTCCCTAAAACCTATGGTTTTTTCAGTGAATATATATATATATATATTCCTAAAGAAAATTGCACTCCAGCTACAGGATCATGCAAAACAAGCCCAGCCACCGTCCATAGTGACAAACTTTTATTCAGGCAGCAGCAGGTAGCATAACGCGTTTCAACTCACAAGACTCTTAATCATATGCATCCAACAAAGTGGCCACTCATTGGTCTTTTTATAGAAACAATTAGTAAACATGATGAGGAACACATGACACTACTTTAGCATTAAAGAAAACATTTCTGTTAGAAATGGTCACCTTTAAGCAACTTTTTTTGATGTTATTAGACAAAGTGCAAAATTCACAGCTGTTACGATGCTTGGATGAATCCAGGAAGTTATTTCTTTTTGCATCTCCCATTTAGTGCACTATTTACGGAATCACATACAACTCAGCCGTACATGGAATTGAATCCTTTGAAGGCTAGATGAGGGTCTATTAACTAAGTTTGAAAGCCAAGGCCCTAAGGACTGTGGTTTAACTTTGATGATGTGACACCGACACATGTTACAACAATGAAGCATTATGGTTAATGTGGCCCCTAAATGAGGTGGAACTATGTTCAGTGCACCAAATGGGAGATGCAAAAAGAAATAACTTCCTGGATGTGTGTATGTATATATATTTTTATATATTATCTACTGGCGGTCGCCAGTAGATAGTTATAGTTAGGACCTATTTTCCATAGGAAATCCGCAACATTCTATTTGAAATAACGTTGGCGCCGGTTGACGAATCTTCGCGAAGCTTCCAACTTGTTGGGGCGCTCCGGTCCGCTCCTATCCTGAAAGTCTCGGGGTGATACGTCAAGCGGGGGCCGAGAAAAAGGGGGTCCCAAACGCGTTTTCCCCATTCATTTTTCCATAGGAACCTTTAGTCGCACCTACAGCCCGAACTGCTGAACGGAATTACACCAAATTTGGCAAAGAGGTAGCCCTTGGTTCAGTGTCGTGCCTTTTGCTTAAATGGTGTAAATCCGTTCAGTAGTTCCTGAGAAAATCAAAAGTAAAGTCACATATATATCTATGGCCGAGTAGGGTCCGCGTACCCTCCCGATCACGAGCTGCATGCTAATTGGCTGTCAACACTCCAAATCAGGAAGTGTTGGCAGCCATTTTATCCCTCGGTAGAACCGAGGGACAGAAACAAGTGCGCAAAGCGCAAAAGGGGGCAGGGTAGAAACACCCTGACCCCCTAGGTCTGCTCAGGGGTCCCACAAGGACCCCTGGGCAGAAAAAGCATTTAAAAAATAAAAAATTGGCGGGATGCGCTTAGGGTGCGCGGATCCCGCTGTAAAAAAAAATAAAAAAATAAAAATCGGGGGCATGCGGGGGGTGGGTTTATAGTTAATGGGGGGCCTCTAAGGCCCCCAAGCCCGGGACCGCCACCCCGGGGCTTTCTAATAAAAATGGTGCGGGAGGGCTCTGAGCCCTCCTGCAGCCCGGGGACCGCCACCCCCCGGGGCTTCTTTTTTAAATTTAAAATATTTGTGTGGGGGCTCCAGCCCCCCCCACACGCCCCGGGGACCGCCACCTCCCCGGGGCACTAAAAATTTTAAAATGGGGGTCCGTTTCGGACCCCGAAGCCCAGGGGACCACCACCTCCCCGGGGCTTTGCAGAAGTGGGGAAGGGGGCCGCGCGGCCCCCCTCCTGGAGCCAGTGATGGCCCTGGGGACCGCCACCCCCGAGGGCCGGCTCCTGCAGTGTCCCGGGGTGCCTACCCCTGGGACACTGTAGTTTGCTATGACAGGACGGGAGCCTCGCGGCTCCCGTCCTGTCATAGCAAACTGCTTTGAATTTTGGAACCGAGAGCAGGGAAACCTGCTCTCGCTTCCAAAATTCAAAGCAGATTGCTTTTCCACATGCATGTTAGCAGCTCCCCATGTGGAAAAGCAATGCCGGCTCCCACGGACCCCAAAGGATAGGGCCAGGCCTGGGGGATGGGGTCCCCGGGGCAAGTAGTGGCCCGGGAGGGGGGCCACGCGGCCCCCCTCCCCAAAAATAATAAAAAATAAAGGCCGGCCCCGGGGGATGGGGTCCCCGGGGCCTAAGGAGGCCTTAGGAGGGGGGCCACGCAGCCCCCCTCCATGAAAAAAAAAAAAATAAATAAGGTGGCAATGGCCCGGGGGATGGGGTCCCCAGGTCAAAATTGGCCACGGGAGGGGGGCCCACGCGGTCCCCTTCCCGGTCCTTTTTTTAAAAAATAAAAGGGGGTCAGGCCCTGGGGTCCCCAGGGCTCAAAAAATTACAAAAGGGGGCCACACAGCCCCTTTAAAAAAAAAATCAACAAAAAAAAATCCGGCATCGCGCCGGAGGCCATGCCCCCTCCTTGTCAGCACTCTGCAAACGCGCCCCCTGGCGCGTTTGCAGATGGGGAACAAATTCCCCTTGAATACTGGGGGTCCCTGGGGGCCAACTAGCCCACCAGGAACCTCCAGTATGCGCCAGGGGGCTGCGTTGCAGAGAGGTGTACAGAGGCCACGCCCCTTTTACACCTCTCTGCAACGCAGCTCTGTGGCGCATTTTGGAGTACATGGTGGGCTAGTTGGACTCCAGGGACCCTCAGGATTCAAGGGACTTAATCCCCCAACTTAAAACGCGCCACAGGGCGCGTTTGCACAGTGGTGAAGGGAGGGGCGGGGCTTCAGGTGACATGTGTGCAAACAGGCCCCATGGCGCGTTTTAAGATGGGGAATTAAATCCCCTTCAATCCTGAGGGTCCCTGAGGGCCAACTAGCCCACCAGGTACGTCCAGAAAGCGCCACAGAGCTGCGTTGCAGAGAGGTGCAAAAGGGGCGTGGCCTCTGAACACCTCTCTGCAACGCAGCTCCCTGGCGCATACTGGAGGTACAGGGTGGGCTAGTTGGACCCAAGGGACCCTCATGATTCAAGGGGACTTAATCCCCCAACTTAAAACGCGCCACGGGGCGCGTTTGCACAGATGTCACCTCAGGCCCCGCCCCTCCCTTCACCATTGTGCAAATATTCCTCTAAAATCAGCCGAACTACGAATTCCGATTTACTCAACTGTTATCAGGAGAGACCTCAGTGCTGCATCTTTGAGCCCAGTACTGATCCTGAAAAGTAATTTTAACCGTACTTACCAGTAACTTGAATTTCCTTCCATAGGCTAACATTGACTGGTTTCACTTGGAAATTCTTCTAAGTGTGGAGTTTTGGAACTTTATAATATTCCTCTAAAATCAGCCGAACTACGAATTCCGATTTACTCACCTGTTATCAGGAGAGAACCCAGTGCTGCATCTTTTAGCCCAGCACTGACCCTCAAAAGTAATTCTAACCGTATTTACCAGTAACTTGTATTTCCTTCCGTAGGAATCTATTGTCTGGTTTTCAGCAGAAAAGTTTCAAAGTGTCGATTTTCACAAACTACAAATATTCCTTAAAAATCGCCTGTATGACTTAAACGCATTCTTTCCACTGTTTACAGGAGATGCACCAGTGCTGGATCCAAGATCCACCACGGAGTAAGAAAAAGTAACGATAACACTACTTACCTGCTAAGTGAATTTCCTCCCATAGGATAGCATTGGTGATTCTATGTGAAAAAGTTTGTCAACTTTTAAAATACAATAATATTCCTTAAAAATCACTACTGTAACCAAAACGCTTTTACTCAACTGTTTACAGGAGATGTCCCAGGACTGAATCTAGGATCCAGTCCTGTGGTTAGAAAAGTAATCCATAAAGTAACTAATTGCATTTAACTTGAAATTCACATTGAGCTCAATGTTGCATTGTGTTTGAAATTGTGTTGCCCATTGCAACAACTGTAACTACTGTACTTAAAAGTCTATTGCCTATTTGCAAAGTATTTAAACTAAAGTAATTCATTCTGAGAAAGTATATTTTGTAATGTAATGTATAATGTAATTACAATGTATTTAAAAAAATAAAATATCTACTTTTTTTAAACTATTTATTTTTTATAAATAGTTTAAAAAAATGTAGTAAATCAGTATCAAAAAAATAAATATAACAATTAATACATTTAAAAATTGTCAATTACAAAACCTTTGAAATTCACTGAAAAAAACCATAGGTTTCAGACATGTTATAGTTAGGAATTAGCATTTAAAAAACCTTTGAAATTCACTGAAAAAACCATAGGTTTCAGGCACGTTATAGTTAGAAATTAGCATTTAAAAAACCTTACAAATTCACTGAAAAAACCATAGGTTTTAGGGACAGTTATAGTTAGTTGGACATTGCACTCGTACAAAACCCGTGAAATTCCCCGTTATAGTTAGTTCAGGTAACTATAACTCGCGCCCCGCAGTGCACTGCTGATGACGTCACATATTACATCACTCATGACATGGTCAGTGACCTCACTGATGACATCACTGATGACATCTCAAATGACATCACTGATGACATCACTGATGACATCATCCATGTGATAATTTGATGCATCTTCTCACACCCTAATATAACTTTTGATACACCCACTGTAAATTACAGACTGCCATTGTCAAAACCATAGACACTCCAACACCAATTACTATATACACACTCACTGATTCTTAGGTCTACACACACACATCTACTCACTCACCCGTACAGTCACTCATACTTATGGTCACTCAGTACAGGACTATTATATGCACTCATACACCTATATAAACACACACACCGCCACTCATCCATAGAGGTACTCACACACCTAGTCAGTCATGCAAAAAATTAAGCACACACCCATTTACTCACCTATACAGTTATACACACACCAGCTCACTTACTCATACAAATACTAGCACATTCTTACGCTCTTATACAATCTCTGATACAAGCACACACTCATCCATACAGTCACTATCACAATCACACACTCTCGCTTATAGCTATTTATATACTCCAACACATATATACTGCCTTTCACATACATAGTTACTCACACATGTACCACTGGGACATACATTCACTCACTAACACACTCTTACACACACTTACCCACCCATACAGTCTATCACAGATGCACTGTTGTAACCATCCACCCAGTGAATCACCCACTCACATCTATGCACAGAGTCGCACACACCCCACCCACTCAAACACTCAGGCACCCATACAGATACTCAGCCAACCAATCAATAACTCATATAGACACTCATGTAGCTATTCACAAACCCATGCTGCCACTTACACAGCAACAGACAGACGGATACAGACATTCACCCAGTTTAGTCACTAACCCATGCATTCAGTAAGATACGTTTAATCACTCACTTATAGAGTTAGTCACGCACCTACTAAATCATCCATTCAGACACTTATACACCCACTCATTCTTCAATACGACTTTCCCTATATATATTAAACATATTTAAACTTTACAGAAACACACAGTCACTGGATGATGTCATTTGAGATGTCATCAGTGATGTCATCAGTGATGTCACTGACCATGTCGTGAGTGATGTAATATGTGACGTCATCAGCAGTGCATTGCGGGGGGGGCAAGGTATAGTTACCTGAACTAACTATAACAGGGGAATTTCACGGGTTTTGTACGAGTGCAATGTCCAACTAACTATAACTGTCCCTAAAACCTATGGTTTTTTCAGTGAATATATATATATATATATATATATATATATATATATATATATATATATATTTCCATTGTGTGACTTTGTGGCTGGCTGCCAGAACGCCGGTGGTGCAGGTCAGGAGCGAATGCCACGCACGCCCCTTTAAACATCAAACTCTTTCTCTCCAATACCACATTTATTAATTGGCAGCATTTTGTTGTAAAATTGATAATAGGAACGCGTTTCGGCTGTACTTGTAGCCTTTGTCAACCTAAGAAATGCATATATAGTGTCACTTTTAAATGCTGCCCACAGGTGTTGCTAATCACGGGAGTTACTTCCGCTTTTCCAAGCTTACAATTTTTTAAAGGTACAAGTTCATTACAAAGCAGACGCCTGTGGCAAAGCAAAGAATTTCGGGGCATATTATCAAGCCCATTATCGCCACATTAGCGGCCGTTTTCGGCCGAAATGCGGCGATAATGGCATTGCACTATTAGCAAGGACACGCTAGCGCATGTTTCCTTGCCTTAACGCCCGGTTCCCTATCGCCTCACCTCGCATCGCTAATGAGATGCAAGGTAGGCGTGCCCCTCACAACTACATCATAAAATATCAGTAACGGTGTGTAGAAAAGAGTCCAATATTCCTTAGGTTTTGAAGTAGATTTATTTTCAGTTTCAGCACAGCAATGCAAGTCCATCCATTAACAGCTCCAGATGCAACTGGGCAACAGACAAGATTCTAGTATATAACAAACCATGCAGAATCTGGAATGTGAATGGAAAGTAAACATAGTGCATGCCAGGGCTGGCAAGGAACCAGGTGATGTAACAAGGGAGGGAGGATGGGGAAGGAGGGAAAAGGAAGAGGAAGAAAGATGTAACACATCCCCCTTATTAATAATAACAAAATATAAATATGACACAATTAAATAAAATCATTAAATCTTTTTGGCATTTGTCTCATTCGATCAGATAATTTGACTCTTGAGGCAACCGTCTCATTGTTTACTCCATCACATGTCTTGGTATTAAACTGATTGGTTGTCCTAGAGTTGTTGTGCTGGATAATGTCATTACTAGGACACTTAGCTATTTTTCTTACATTCCAAACCTTACCGTCTTGAGTAATTACACAATTACTGAAAACCTTTTTGATCTGAATAGGGTTTCCAAATTTATTTGTACTTTTATTCATTATACCAGGTCTACGAATCCTAACCCAGTCTCCAACTTGGAAGCTGTGAACTTTGGTTTTCCACTTATCATTGTACCATCTCATAGTTTTGCCTTGTTTTATTTCAACTCTTTTTGCAGTATCATGCACACATTCCTTATCATTAAATTTAGTTTGACATTTGTTCCTAAACCACCATGGACATACACAAGACGCAGGATCTCTTCCTTTGAGTAACTTGAGCGGGCTGACTTCTGTCGTAGAATGAGGTGTAATACGATAAACCCATAATTTTTCTCTTAAGGAGTTCATCCAATTTCCACCCAATTTTAACGAATCAGTAACAAAAGTTTTTAGAACTCTATTAAAGCGTTCCACTTGCCCATTTTCGTGTGGTTCATACAAAGATGTACATTTATGTTCAATACCACATTCCTTAAGAAAACTTTCCATTTCCCCAGATGTTAACTGTACCCCATTGTCAGTGACTAAAATGGAGGGGCATCCTTCGCGTGCAAAAATTTCTTTAAAAAAAACAATTACTGCATTAGTTGTGGCTTTGGAAACAAATTTCACCTCTGGCCATTTGGAATGATAGTCAACCATGACCAATGCAAAACGAGAATATTCAGGTAAATCATTAAAAGGACCTGATATATCAAAAGCCACTTTTGCCATGGCACTTCAGGCCACTTAACCACCTTCAATGGTGGCACATGTAATTTCAGCATTTTTTCACTTGATACACACTCATGACATTCCCTGACTACACGATCTATAAACTTATCCATTCCTGGCCACCAAAAAAAACTTCTAACTAAACGCTTCATGGATGATATTCCAGGATGTGTTTTGTGGGCTAAATTAAGTATGATGTCTTGCATGCCTCTTGGCGGTACACATTTTCCTGATTTAAATAGTAAATTACCCTCAAAATCTAATTCTCCAGATACATTAAAAAATGGTACTAGATCTGATCTCACCATATTCTTTTTGGGCCATCCACTTAAAACATATTTTTTTAGCTCACTCCACCTATCATCATGTTGTTCACAATAATTCCACTTGTCTTCTGTGATTTCTTGGAATTGATTTGAAACAATATCACCAATGCTAACAACAAAATCGCATTCTTTGATGGTATTTACCTTATCTTGGTCACAGGGTAAACGAGAAAGGAAATCTGCAGTGACATTTTTCTTACCAGGAACATACTCTGTATTGAAATTATATTCTTGCAATTTAGACGTTAACCTTGCAATCCTGGCTGTGGAGTTCCAACCCACAACCGTAGATAAGATGTTGACTAACGGTTTATGGTCCGTTCTAAGGGTAAACTTGCTGCCCCACACATACAACCTGTAATGTTCAACTGCCCATACACATGCAAGGAGTTCTTTCAATCACGGCATATTTCCGCTCACATTCATTTAATGTGCGCGAAGCAAAAGCGACATTCCATTCTTCCTTCCCTTCTTTTTGTGAAAGAACTCCGCCTAAACCATAAAGACTTGCATCAACTGTAATAATGCATTCCTTCTTCATGCGAAAAGGTTTTAATGTGGGTGCATTCACAATGTCTTTTTTATACTCTCAAAAGCTTCCTGTTCTTTTGTCCAATCAAATTTTACATTCTGCCTTAACAAAACTCTTAGAGGCTCCATTTTGGTTGCAAATCCCTCTACAAATTTACTATAGTACTCGCACATCCCTGCGAATGATAAGAGTTGTTCCTTGTTTGCTGGTGACGGAGCTTTAACTATGGCATCAACATTAGTTTTTTTTTTAATTACTCCGTCTCCGGACAACATATGTCCCAGATACTCAACAGATTGTTTAAACAACTTGCATTTGTGTGCCTTTAGAGTGAGACCATGGTTCTCTAATCTCTTACAAACCTCATTTAAATGTATTAGATGCTCAGATTCATCCCTTGAAAAGATTAAAATATCATCCTGGATGCATTTAACATATTCATCCATATCCCTGAAAATGTGAAACATTACCCTCTGAAAAACTGAGGCTGCTGACGCCAACCCAAAGGGCATTCTTGTGTATTGATACAAACCAAACGGTGTGATGAAAGCTGTATATTTTTTAGACTCTTCCATTAATTCTATCTGATGATAAGCTGAACGTAAATCCAGCGTGGAAAATTTTTTGGCCCCCTCAAACATAGAAACTACTTCGTTGATATTTGGTAGTGGGTGACAATCAACCACAATGTTTGAATTTAGAGCTCTCAAATCCACACAGACCCTCAATTTTTGGTCAGGTTTGCGGACAAGAACAATTGGTGAAACCCATTCAGAAGATTCAATAGCTTCAATAATGCCTTCATCAGATAATTCTTTTAACATTTCTCTGAGTTCTTCCCTGATGTTAATCGGTACTCCTCTTATTTTCTGTTTAATTGGCACAACATTTTCTTTCAATACAATTTTATGAGTAAAATTCTTCAATTTTCCTAATTCATTGCAAAAGACTTTGTCATATTTACTAATTAGTTTTCCTTCCCTGCAGTTCAATTCAACTTCTGTATTGCCAACTGCAATTTTGTTAAATAATCTATCATCACATAATGACACTGGTTCGTTAGACCTTGGATTTAGTGTTAAACCCAATTTATATTGATCGCGCCATCCTAATACATTAACACCTTTTTGTGTAATATATAATTTCACAACTGCACATCTACCTTTGAAATATAACTCTACCTGAAAGAAACCCTCAATTTCAATTTTTGTGCCATCAAAACTCTCAGCTATTATATCAGATGGTTGTAAACTGTCATACTGTATCACGTGACCTAATTGTTCATGGAAGTATTCCTGTGTGATGATTGTCCACGGAGAACCAGAATCAACCATAAGCATGAGTTTTTCCCCAAAATTTGGAATTCACAATTAGGAGATTTCATTATGTTATCCGGAACACCATCAATAATTGAAACAACAAATCCCTTGTTCATTTCTGAGATTTGATCACAAGGTTGTGTAAAATCCTTACTGTCTACAACATAGGATACTGCACCACGTGCTTGTGTAATGTTGCGTCTATGATCCCTACATACACTACTGAAATGTCCTATTCTGTCACAGTTTTTGCATTCTTTACTTATTGCAGGACATCCTGGAAAAGAAGCAATGTGAGACCTGTTGCCACATCTATAGCATACACTATGATTAAAGGCAGTGTCGTTTCTTTTGTGAAATTGTGTGTAATTTGATTTGTGTCCATTGAATTTCATGTTAGGCATGTAACATGTTTGGTGCTGTTCATTTTTGGGTTTAATGGCACATATTTCTTCTTCCTTAGTAGTTTTGTTAGCATTTTGTTTGACAACCTCCATTCACTTTTCAGATTGTTCTAATGCTTTAGCTTCAGTTATGGCTTCAGCCAAACTGGGATCTCCCATGACCCATAATTTTTCTTGAATTTTCTTATTTTTTACATGTACAATTATTTGATCTCTTATCATTTCATCAGTTATAAGGCCAAAATTACAATGTATGGATAATGCTCTTAAAGCTGTCAAAAAATCATCAAACGATTCTTCTTCTTTCTGTGTTCTGGTATAAAATTTAAATCTGTCTAAAGCAATGCTTGTGACAGGCTTTTTTCCATTCTCATTAAGGCCTCAGTGTAAACATTGAAATTATCTCCACTTCCGTTATTGGGTGCAACCATTGGTGGCAAAGTTCTAAAAATTACCTGTCCCTCAGAGCCTAAACAATGTAAAAATATACTTTTTTTTCTTTCTGCTCCCATTCGTTCCCCATCTATGGCCTTCATATACATAATGAATTCTTCCTTCCACCTTGACCATGTTATGGGTGGGTCCCCTTTTAATTGTAAAAACTTAGCTGGGGGATCGAACTGCATTCTGAATTGTATAAGTACAATAAACTGATATATAGTAAGATAGATAATCAATGGATTGTACTTATGGCGTGTGAAAGTTAATATACAATAAATACTAAGTGTATATATCTGTCCTTAACACATAGTGAAACATTAAACATGTGTATTTTAAGAAAAAGGAAAGTAGGTAACTTTTAAGCAGTCTAACAAGCATAAATATTTTGCTTTTTTAGAGTATTGTTCAACAATAGAAAAATAACAGGTTAAAACAACCATGACACAATAAAGTGAGTAATCTATAACATGTTGTGAAACTGACTCACTTATTGTGTGAATTCGTATTGTTTATCCATTTGTAAGCTTCCTTAAAAACAGAAATTCCCAATATGCGTCTTGAACTTAAGTTTTTGGTTACCGCGGTAACCAAAATGGCCGCTGATGACGTTGCACGTTTTGGGCGTCTTAACGTGAGCGTAGACCGTAGAGACAGCCGGGTTAGAGATCGGAGCGCACACAAGGCGGTGACGTGTATGGAAAAGGAGCGCGTGTAAGAAGTTCAAAAGATGCCGATGGAAGCTACTGACTGAACAGAACTTCGGTGAAAGATGCGGTATGACAGAATTCGTTTCTGAAATTTTACAGGTTATTTTAAAGCTGTAAGTGAAAAGCAGGATATAGCGATGACCGCTGTAAATGAGCCGCAGGATGTAGCGATGATCACATAGAAGGAAGTATGCGACACAAAATCAGCATAAAGCGCAGTTGACACGTTTGAAGGAAATAGACATTTTCTCTGCCGCGGGTGCAATCAAGCACAACAAGGGTAATGAAAAACAGCCGCAGGTGCAATCAAGTCACTACAGTACAAATTCCGGATATAATACCACTATCACAAAATTCTCCCGCTGGTGCAATCAAAACACAACAAGTAATACCATACAGCCGCAGGTGCTATCAGATCACTTGCAGAATGAATTAAAATTGAGCAGTAATATAGCTAGTAGGTGGTATAAATGTGCGCTTTTAAGTTCCAATAAAGTTGATTCATCAGCTTTAAGTTCCAATAAAGTTGATTCATAAATGAAGTATACAAAGTAGGATTGAAATTAGTACATGAATTTTAAAATTTTCTTCATGGGTTCAAGAAACACTCTGTACCTGTGCTGAAGGATATGACAAGAGTGGTTCTTCAGCTCGTCGCCAAATGTAGAAAAGAGTCCAATATTCCTTAGGTTTTGAAGTAGATTTATTTTCAGTTTCAGCACAGCAAAGTAAGTCCATCCATTAACAGCTCCAGATGCAACTGGGCAACAGGCAAGATTCCAGTATATAACAAACCATGCAGAATCTGGAATGTGAATGGAAAGTAAACATAGTGCATGCCGGGGCTGGCTAGGAACCAGATGATGTAACAAAGGAGGGAGGATGGGGAAGGAGGGAAAAGGAAGAGGAAGAAAGATGTAACACGGTGCTTCGCTGTATTTACAACGAAGCCCCGTCCGGTTTAGCGCTGATTTTTTTCGCGCTAACTGGGCCTTAACGCTGGAATTTAACGTCTGTTAAATTCCAGACTAAGGCATACCTTACATGGGGGGTGGATTGTGTGGCTAAGACCACAGGCCCTATCATCAAGGATATCGCCATTTTCCATGGAACATCGCTGGAAAACCAGCGTTGTTCCATGGAAAACGGCGATATCCCCTCTATCGCTGGAATTTTTATCGCCTCGGTGATACGCGTTGTTAATTACGCGTTAACCGGGCGAAAAATTCCAGCGATAGATGGCGATAAATAAAAAAGCGCTAAGCGCGCTTTGCGATATTTATCGCCGTCTATTGCTAATATGCCCCTCTATTTGTAAAGTCAGCAGTTTAAAATGCACGACAAATGTCATGTTTCCTTTAGTTCGTAATTAACAACATGAGCGCTGTAGTCTTTCATTTCACTGATGTAACCGCTTCTGCAACAACTTGAAGTGCAGGCAAACATTGTCATGTGCATTGCTGAGTAATCATATAGGTGAGTATACCTTAATTCATCCAGTGACTATTGCCAGCCCATACTTCAAAGTGCTCCTCTCGGTAGTGTAGTGTCCTGCAGGACACGTTCTAGTGTTCCGCAGGCAGCTGTCTTTCCAGCCACTCCCTTGAGGGCTGGACACACTTGCACCCCCACCCATCCATCACGGGTGTCACGAGTGAAGTGGCCCCGCCAATAAAAGGGCCCGGGTGCACGTGCTCGTGGCCAGTTACTGTACCCTACCACCTGGTGTCCGTCATTGCCATCATGTAGGCCTGAGGCCCGACACCACAGGTAGTATGAAACATTCATCACGTTTGCAGCGCTCACCTTTACAATAATAAAACTGCTGAAATCTGTAGAACAAAAGGCTGCCTTTGTAATTTCAGTGTCTCCTTTGAACGTGCTGTTAAACACGAGATAAACAGCAGCAGTTTTATCATTGTACAGGTGAGTGCTACAAACGTGATGAATAGTTTTTTTTTCTTCAGTTATGAGGACCTACGTCTGTCTGGTTATAATGGTCAGTTTTAACCAGTGATGCTAACAGTGAAATCGAATGATCAACCCCCCTTGTTTCACCCACATTAACACTGGCACCATTTGCATCACCAACTCTTAGACAAAGGTTTGGGAATTCTTTGTCCACCAATATAAGAAGATTCTTAGTAGTGATTCCGATTTCTTGTGCATCAGAGTGCTCGAGTCATTACCTACTAGACGGTTCAACAGCATTCCTGATTAAGTGGAGCTTCCACACTTTGGATTTTCCATTAATTCAGACTAATTCATGGACCTCTTGCAACAGGTTTTCTTTAAAATTACTTGTGAAGTTGCAGCAGGGCCAAGATAACATACAGTAAATACTGATTTATATTAAAGGTCAAGAAAATGCATGTTTATGATACAACTCAGCAACCTCAACATTGATGGCCAGACTATTGAGCACCATCAACATTTTCTGCAACTTCAACAATAAGTGGTAAAGAGTTCATAAAACATCAAGTTCATTCTATTTCTATTCTATTTTGTATATACCAATAAACAGCTCCTAAGTGCTTGAAGACAGTAAGCATCTTCCATCCACTTGAAACAGAGGTTTCATCTATCTTCTAAAGTGGCACAGTGGGTCACTGGTACGTACTTCATCTGGCAGACTGTTCCACAGCATACTAGCATATGCTGGGAACCGCCCATCTGCTGAATCTCCAATTTCTAGATTCTCTCGGGGTGATAAAGTGGAAATGTTTCCTTTACATGAACTAGAGCTGGGCACTATATCAAATTATGAATTATGGTAAATATTTAACATTTTATTCTGCTCTCCACAAGTAGCCAATGTAACTCCTTAGTGAAGGTGAAAGTGCTTCTAATGGGAAATAATACGAATTCACCTAGAGTAGAACTTTTCAAGGGTCATATCAGCTTCTTCTAGCTGCTGCCCTGCATGGCCATGCAGGGCACCATGGTAAATGCCCTCCACTGGTGGCGATGTGGGTCATTAGATATTGTCCTTGCTTGATGTCTGTAAGCCATGATCGATCGATCTTTTTGCTACTTGTCATTTGTAGTTGGCCATGCAGGTGCATGTCTACTTCTGTGATGTAACTGCAACAAATGATGGACGGAATGCTGAATAATTCAAACATTCTCCCCCAGTCAAGAGATCTGGGTTAAATCCATCGTTCTTTTGCCCACTACGCCACCCCAGTTTGGACCCAGCCATATGCAAATCAGTCTTGACCCTGTGCCTCATGGGAACAGTCCAGACCGAACTGCCAAGCCAGATCTTCCCTGGACCCGAAACAAGCATCCTGGGACCGGTTTCGGGGTATGTCACTCTTCATCAGCCAGGCTAGCTTGAATCCAGTGGCACAGTGAGCAAGGGACCCACGTCTGGGCATACCCATCCCACTTAGGGCGAAAAATGTAACTGCAACAAATGATGGACGGAATGCTGAATGATTCAAACATTCTCCCCCAGTCAAGAAATCTGGGTTAAATCCATCGTTCTTTTGCCCACTACGCCACCCCAGTTTGGACCAAGCCATATGCAAATCAGTCTTGACCCTGTGCCTCATGGGAACAGTCCAGACCGAACTGCCAAGCCAGGTCCTCCCTGGACCGGAAAAAAGCATCCTGGGACCGGTTTCGGGGTATGTCACCCTTCATCAGCCAGGCTAGCTTGAATCCAGTGGCACAGTGAGCAAGGGACCCACGTCTGGGCATACCCATCCCACTTAGGGCGAAAAATGTAACTGCAACAAATGATGGACGGAATGCTGAATGATTCAAACATTCTCCCCCAGTCAAGAAATCTGGGTTAAATCCATCGTTCTTTTGCCCACTACGCCACCCCAGTTTGGACCAAGCCATATGCAAATCAGTCTTGACCCTGTGCCTCATGGGAACAGTCCAGACCGAACTGCCAAGCCAGGTCCTCCCTGGACCGGAAACAAGCATCCTGGGACCGGTTTCGGGGTATGTCACCCTTCATCAGCCAGGCTAGCTTGAATCCAGTGGCACAGTGAGCAAGGGACCCAAGTCTGGGCATACCCATCCCACTTAGGGCGAAAAGTGTAACTGCAACAAATGATGGACAGAATGCTGAATGATTTGAACATTCTCCCCCAGTCAAGAGATCTGGTTTAAATCCATCGTTCTTTTGCCCACTACGCCACCCCAGTTTGGACCCAGCCATATGCAAATCAGTCTTGACCCTGTGCCTCATGGGAACAGTCCAGACCGAACTGCCAAACCAGGTCCTCCCTGGACCGAAAACAAGCATCCTGGCAGCGGTTTTGGGGTATGTCACCCTTTATCAGCCATGCTAGCTTGAATCCAGTAGCACAGTGAGCAAGGGATCCACGTCTGGGCATACCCATCCCACTTAGGGCGAAAAGTGTAACTGCAACAAATGATGGACGGAATGCTGAATGATTCAAACATTCTCCCCCAGTCAAGAGATCTGGGTTAAATCCATCATTCTTTTGCCCACTACGCCACCCCAGTTTGGACCCAGCCATATGCAAATCAGTCTTGACCCTGTGCCTCATGGGAACAGTCCAGACCGAACTGCCAAGCCAGGTCCTCCCGGGACCGTAAACAAGCATCCTGGGACCGGTTTCGGGGTATGTCACCCTTCATCAGCCAGGCTAGCTTGAATCCAGTGGCACAGTGAGCAAGGGACCCACGTCTGGGCATACCCATCCCACTTAGGGCGAAAAGTGTAACTGCAACAAATGAAGGACGGAATGCTGAATGATTCAAACATTCTCCCCCAGTCAAGAGACCTGGGTTAAATCCATCGTTCTTTTGCCCACTACGCCACCCCAGTTTGGACCCAGCCATATGCAAATCAGTCTTGACCCTGTGCCTCATGGGAACAGTCCAGACCGAACTGCCAAGCCAGGTCTTCCCTGGACCCGAAACAAGCATCCTGGGACCGGTTTCGGGGTATGTCACCCTGCTCCCTCTTCTCCCTTTTCGGGCAAGAAGGCTTATGGTACAGGCACTCATTCTTTCCCGCCTGGACTACGGGAATGCCCTTTACCTTGGAGCTCCGGTTTCGACCCTCACAAAGCTCCAAACGGCGCAAAATTGCGCTGCAAGAATGATCATGGGGATCTCTAACCGGCAATCGGCAAAACCTGCCTTGAAGTAGCTCCACTGGCTTCCTGTTTGGGAGAGAGTTAGCTTTAAAGCCATGTGCATTGCCCATAAGATGCTAACCGGGAATGGCCCTACAATCAACCACTCCATGGTCCAGCCTTATGTGGCAAATAGACGGCTGCGTTCTGATGATTTACATCTGGCGGCTGTTCCCAGGATTAAGAGGGCCAGAAGTGGCGGCCGCCTATTCGCCTACAACGATGCTAAGTTGTGGAATACCCTGCCCCTATGCCTACGGAGGGAAACTAGCCATTCAGCCTTCCGGAAATCATTGAAGACCTGGCTCTTCCCTTAAGTGTGCTGCGCTGTCCTTCTCTGCTACTGTCTTAGCGCTGGGATGCCCCAGGGTAGGCATGCGCTCAATAAATGTTGCTTCATTCATTCATTCATTCATTAGCCAGGCTAGCTTGAATCCAGTGGCACAGTGAGCAAGGGACCCAAGTCTGGGCATAACCATCCCACTTAGGGCGAAAAGTGTAACTGCAACAAATGATGGACGGAATGCTGAATGATTCAAACCTTCTCCCCCAGTCAAGAGATCTGGGTTAAATCCATCGTTCTTTTGCCCACTACGCCACCCCAGTTTGGACCCAGCCATATGCAAATCAGTCTTGACCCTGTGCCTCATGGGAACATTCGAGAACGAACTGCCAAGCCAGGTCCTCCCTGGACTGGAAACAAGCATCCTGGGACCAGTTTCGGGGTATGTCACCCTTCATCAGCCAGGCTAGCTTGAATCCAGTGGCACAGTGAGCAAGGGACCCACGTCTGGGCATACCCATCCCACTTAGGGCGAAAAGTGTAACTGCAAAAAATGAAGGACGGAATGCTGAATGATTCAAACATTCTGCCCCAGTCAAGAGATCTGGGTTAAATCCATCGTTCTTTTGCCCACTACGCCACCCCAGTTTGGACCCAGCCATATGCAAATCAGTCTTGACCCTGTGCCTCATGGGAACAGTCCAGACCGAACTGCCAAGCCAGGTCTTCCCTGGACCGGAAACAAGCATCCTGGGACCGGTTTCGGGGTATGTCACCCTTTATCAGCCATAAGGCTGGGTCCAAACTGGGGTGGCGTAGTGGGCAAAAGAACGATGGATTTAACCCAGATCTCTTGACTGGGGGGGAATGTTTGAATCATTCAGAATTCCGTCCATCATTTGTTGCAGTTGCACTTTTTGCCCTAAGTGGGATAGGTATGCCCAGACGAGGGTCCCTTGCTCACTGTGCCACTGGATTCAAGCTCACCTGGCTTATGAGGGTTAATACCACGGAACCGGTCCCAGGATGCTTGTTTCCGGTCCAGGGAGGACCTGGCATGGCAGTTTGGTCTGGACTGTTCCCATGAGGCACAGGGTCAAGACTGATTTGCATATGGCTGGGTCCAAACTGGGGTGGCGTAGTGGGCAAAAGAACGATGGATTTAACCCAGATCTCTTGACTGCGGGAGAATGTTTGAATCATTCAGCATTCCGTCCATCATTTGTTGCAGTTATACTTCTGTGACGTAGACACACAAATCTACTTCCCCCTGCATCAAACATGGTTAGGGCTTGAAAGGGCAACAGGCAGATAACACACCTCACAGACCTGTGCTTAAAGAATCTTTAGTTTCTTTGTGCACAAGTGGTCATAATATACTTTAGGCACTTTTATGACCATTTTATTCTCAGTTTAAAGTCCTGTTTCTACTGATGTCGTGTTTTTGTTTTTTCTGTAGGACTGTTGTATTGATTTGGTGGATGGGGCGGTGGACGGTATATTGCTTTAGATTTCACATTTCATTTTGTGAATCTGTAAAAGTGTGTACATTTCGCATTGTGCGGCAGTAAATATTGATGTAAGTGTGGCATCCTGTTTCTAAATGGTGCCAATGCGATGCTTCACAAACAAGCATTGACAAACCTCTAATAAGTCTAGGTTTCAACTAAAAAGTGCCTTGATGCATCCATTCCGGCAATCACTTATCCATCCGTTCATACACGCAATCACTTATTGTCCATGCACTCATTCACTCATCTTTGCACTTGTTAATCCACTAATTGACTCATTCTCGAATTCACCCAGTCCACATCTACAATACCACATGCACTAACTCACCTGTAAATAAGAAGCACTTTCAGTTATTAGCCAGATCTATTGGCTTTGCTCCTAGTTTATGAGGGTGTGAGAGTGCTGTCAGTAGTGTGTGAACGAGAGTCAGTGGGAGTTGTAGGTGCTTCCAATTGTGTGTGACTGCTAATGTGTGAGGGACGTGAGAGTGTAGTCAGTAGTGCGAGACTTGTGCTTGGTGAAGGATGTTACTGCTGTCTGTAGTGTATAAGTGCTAGTCTCAGAGAGGTGTGAGAGTGTAGTTATATTATGAGACTGCAGCTCTGTGAGGGAAGTGAGTAATGTCAGTAGTGTGTGACTGTTACTCTGATGGGTGTGGGAGCGCTGTTGGCAATGCAAGACTACTAATGTTTGCAGAGTGTAAGCGTGCTTCTGGTAATGTGTGACTGGTAATCTGCAAGAGGAGTGAGAGTGATACCAGTACTGTGTGGTTGTATGATAGAGGCTCGCATGGCTAAACCATGCGTGCCTCTACCATGCAGCCCGAACCACGAATGCGTCTTAACCACGCATTTCTTTCCCATGCATACCTTTACCATGCAAGTTCATTGTAAAGGCATGAATGGTAAGAGGGTATGCGTAGCTAACTTCACCACTACTCTGACCCCCCTCCCCCACCCTAAGCCCTAAATTCCAAAACCCCTACCTGCCCCCCGCCCTGGGGCCCAAAACCTGCCCTGAAAACTACCCCTGTCCCTCCCCCTGCCTGGCCTACAACTCAGCCCCTTAACATACACTCCCCCGACCCCAACCCCTGCGCTGTCTCTAAAACTACCCCAACCCCTTCCACTGCTCGGAGGCCTAAAACCCTGCCCCTAATTAAACAAACGACCCCGATCCCCCTGTCCTGAGCACTAAAACCACCCCATTCATACAAAACTCCCCCCAAACCCAGTTCTTAAAACTACCCCAACCCCCTCCCCCGCAGTGAGCCCTAAAAACCTGCCCCCTTCCTAAATGTACCCCTTCCCCCTACCTGAGCCCTAAAAACCTGCCCTCTTCCCAAAAGTACCCCCCACCCCCTGAAAACGGCCCCCAGACCCGGCTCAAGCCGCACTTACCTGTCTGCGTCCGGAGCTTCCTGTTTCGACGCTTCGCCCCAAGTCCCCGTCCATCATGAACACTTGAGCGTTAAAGGCTGATGCGTTATTCAGGCAAGCACGGTTATGCTTGTGGTGTTCCGGGACGCATGGCTCTGCCCGCGTTGTTCTGGACATGTCCTGTACTGTGTGGCTGCTAGTCTATATAGCATGTGAGAGCACTATCAGTATTAAGGGTTTGCTTTTTCACCATGAGGATTTTAACAATTCCCCTTGTGTTTTTGTTGAAGCAGTGGCAGAAGACACACTGTGTACTTATTTAATGATGTACTGTCTTATGCTTAAAACAACATTACAGCAATTGTTTCTTAGTGGCGTCTTCACCCTCTGATTCTGAGCCTTACACTCTACCTCCCTCAATGAGGCAGCCCAAATATAGGTGGTGCATTAATAATCCAGGCTGTTAATTTAATCATTTCTGAGAAGCATAACCCAGTGACTATTGGCAGGCCACCCACCTCCACCAACTCCATACACAGATCACTGACCTTTCCCCCTTTAATGTGCACATCTGGTTGTGTGTACTGTCATCACCAAGCACCAGTAACACCAGACAACAGCCTCATCCTCTTCCCTCTGGAGCTCTTGGTGCTCATCGCTGGTACCGGACATGGACTCCAGCCTCACTTGAGCAGCAAACTGCAGCAGTTTCTAGCACCTGCTCTTGTTGGCAGTCACAGACAAAACACCTTATTTTGGCCTTCAAGTGTTTGCAAGTGTAATGTCCTGTGAGGACCGCAAGTCACACAGCGCACTTGGGGTTTGATGTTCGAAAACCATAAATTGCTATTCACCCCAAATCTCAATTTAGGAAACACCAAAGTTGATGTATATATGTTTTTTTCATGCAAATAGCGATTCAGAACCATTCGGTATATTTAAATACTGAATGGTACATTGTGGTTCAGTCTGAATCACAATTTGCTAATCTTCCCCGGGAGCTAATTAGGACCCACCCAGTTCAGGAAGTGTATATATCTGGAGCATCAGAGGGCACAACGAGTTTGCCTCCCTGCCTGGCAGACTTTCCTTTGAAGGTGGCAAGCCAGGAGCCATAAGAGGAGGTGGGGAGTAAGCGCAAAAGAACATTTAGTGATGCTGAGCTGGATATTCTGGTGGAAGGGTGTGTGGGTAAGCATGACTACCTATTTGGAAAGGCTTCCATGTCTGCTCCTGAGTCCACCAAAAACCAGATATGGACCAGGATAAGTAACAAATGAATGCTGTAGGAGTAACAAAAAGATCGGTGGAAGAAATCTGCAAGAGGTGGTATGACCTATTTTCTGGTAGGAAGGAGAAGTTAGCAAGCAGAAGGAAGGAGGCATCAGCTACTGTAGGAGGCCTCAGTAATGATCCACCGTCCACCCCTAAGGAAGGGATGGTCGAATCCAGCTTGCAGCCAGAAGCCATCTTGGTAGTATCTACTATTAATACTTCTGCCCCTGCATCAGATCATCAAGGTTAGTTGTTTACTGTTTACATTTATAAACATAATGTCCCTTGTTTAAGTTATGCCTAAACTTGACACAATACATATAGTTATTGTATAGTTTTGCAAAAATATTAAATAAATGAACACTATTAGATGATTTAAATGAAATGTAAACATTATTGTTAGAATAATATATTTCAGCTTTTCTTAGGGTTCTATACTAGGCATTGAGGGTAATGTAGTCCAAAGGGTAATTAGAAACACACTCAGAAAGCAAATACACAATTGCATTTGATTGTTTTTGCCACTAACAAAAATATTGATCATTGAACAAGTAGGTATTCCTGTAGTAAAAAACAAAACAATTAGGGGCCGATTCCGATTCCGGCCGGAAAACGTACCGACCGACTCGGAGCCGGAATTAATTCTGACCGACACGTACCGGTGCAGCCCGACCCGCCAAGTACGATGAGAAGCGAGCAAAACCCGACCGACTCGCACGGAACACAAGCCGAAGGACCGAGCCGCGTGGAAAACAGCAATCCGGCCGGAAAAACACGCGATTCGAACCTACCGACTCGCACCCGGAACAATACCGAACGAGACGTAGCCGCGGACTCCCACCCGCCAAGTACGATGCAAGGCATGGAAAACACGACCGAGTCGCACGGAGGACAAGCCGTACGACCGACACGCATACAAAACTGCGAGCCGAAGCAACCCAAAACACCGTGACCGACGCATACGCAGCATAGAAAACAGCACAAACACAGCGTGAACGAAACGGACGAGCCCGTACCAGACAACTGCAGGGTCCGACTCGGTCACAAGAACGTCTCCTACATGCACGAAAAGTACAAAGGGAAAATACACAAAAAAAGGCCAAACAAGCAATTACAAAGCCAATAAATACTGGGGGGAGGGGCAGGGAACTAAGACACACCCACAACTCCACCCATATAAAGGACACAAATCCCTACCATGATCCTTTGCAAATTCAAATTACCTGCCAGCACTCAACAGACAGCAACCACACACCCACAGCTCATCCATCACACAAGCCACACACCATCAGCACCACAACAAATAGAAACCTCACATACACCTAGCAAAACACACACTCACACACCTTCACCTGCACACCAACACACACATCACTCACCATCACCACCCATCACCATGCCCCCAAAGAAGAATCACAAGTTCCTAGATAGTGAATTGGAAGTCCTGGTAGATGAGATCCTCAGGGTAGAGCCACAGCTCTTTGGTACACTGGTCCAACAGACACCCATGTCACAGAAAACAAAGATGTGGGAGAGGATCGTTGACAGGGTGAACGCACAATCACCATGTTTGCACACAAAGACAGACATCCAGAACAGGTGGTATGACGTGCGCAGGAGGGTGAAGGAGCTGCTGAAGAAGGACTACATCTTGAGCCAATACACCGGCAGTGGCCCTCCTGCCAAGCCAGTATACCTCAGGCCCTGGGAGGAGAAGGTGCGGGCCATCCTACCACCAGTGAGCGTCTATGGACTAGAAAACATCCCAGAGCCTGGTGAGTACACAACAAATGTACACAATATTCTGCGACTACACACACACATCACTGTCAAGGGGAGAGTCAAACCATGCACTCTTAGCAAATACACAGCAACCAGAACAGAATCATCCCAAAATGTGTATGTCACTCAGAGAAACACAACACATGCCATCACAAAGTGACATTTAACTGTGTCATCACATGTACAAACACAACTACAACTACAGCTAGGCAGTGGCACAAATATAACTGACAAACACATCCAGACAAGTAGCCACCACTACAACACCACCACACAGTGAAGCCCACTGAAAGAAAGGAAATATGTGTATGCTGGGCAAGTCAGTGTAGCCAATAGCATGATGGGAGTTGTAGGCACAGATATTGCTCACCCCCACAACTGTCCCATCAACACCACCCTGAACCATGCGCACATCACAGGGAGTGGAAAACAACTTACAAGATGGCTGACACTGGCTACTGCTGTGGGGAGCACAAGGCCCTGCTGGCAACTGTGCAACAACCAACAGCAGGACACCACTGACTGACATCCTGAAAGACAACTTGCACTCCCTGCAATGGAACCACGTTCCATGGTGGGATATCTGGCTGGGTGGGAAGGAGGACTCACAGCCCTGACCATAGTTACCAGCAGCGTTTCTCACACACACCCCTAACACAAACTCCACAAAACTCACCTGGGAGAATGCATTGCCCCACACTCCAATCAAATATCCCACAAAGAACCACAACCCTGGGTCATGCTGAGTGAAGCACAGGGACACACATGGGACCTGTAGCAAAACTAACCCCAGGATAACACTGTCAGACCATCTTGTCGGCACAGGCACACAACCCCACAGGGAAGCAGAGTCAAAGGGAAGGAAGCATGGGCATGCTGGGAAGGGGGGTGGAGGCAATAGCATGATGGGAGTGGTAGTCACAGCTCAACATCCCCCACCCACATGGCCCAGCAAGCTCACACTCAAGCAAGCACACCCCACAGAGAGTGGAAAGCCCCATCAAAGATGTCTGACACTGGTGCTCTGTTGTGGGGATCACAAGGCCCTGCTGGCAACTGTGCAACCAACCAACAGCAGGACACCACTGTCAGCCATCTTGCCATTGCTCTCACACTCACACACAGTGAAGTCCACCCAAAAGCAAGTAAGTATGGGCATGCTGGGAAGTGGGGTGGAGGCAATAGCATGATGGGAGTGGTAGTCACAGCTCAACATCCCCCACCCACATGGCACAGCAAGCTCACACTCAAGCATGCACACCCCACAGAGAGTGGAAAGCCCCATCAAAGATGTCTGACACTGGTGCTCTGTTGTGGGGATCACAAGGCCCTGCTGGCAACTGTGCAACAACCAACAGCAGGACACCACTGCCAGCCATCTTGCCATTGCACTCACACTCACACACAGTGAAGTCCACCCAAAAGCAAGTAAGTATGGGCATGCTGGGAAGTGGGGTGGAGGCAATAGCATGATGGGAGTGGTAGTCACAGATATTGGTCACCCCCACAACTGTCCCATCAACACCACCCTGAACCATGCGCACATCACAGGGAGTGGAAAACAACTGACAAGATGTCTGACACTGGGCACTGCTGTGGGGAGCACAAGGCCCTGCTGGCAACTGTGCAACAACCAACAGCAGGACACCACTGCCAGACATCTTGCCATTGCTCTCACACTCACACACACTGAAGTCCACCCAAAAGCAAGTAAGTATGGGCATGCTGGGAAGTGGGGTGGAGGCAATAGCATGATGGGAGTGGTAGGCACAGATATTGGTCACCCCCACAACTGTCCCATCAACACCACCCTGAACCATGCGCACATCACAGGGAGTGGAAAACAACTGACAAGATGGCTGACACTGGCTACTGCTGTGGGGAGCACAAGGCCCTGCTGGCAACTGTGCAACAACCAACAGCAGGACACCACTGACTGACATCCTGAAAGACAACTTGCACTCCCTGCAATGGAAGCACGGTCCATGGTGGGATATCTGGCTGGGTGGGAAGGAGGACTCACAGCACTGACCATAGTCACAAGCACCTCCCCTCACACACCCCCTCAACACATACTCCACAGAAGCCACCTGGCGGAATGCAATGCTCACATCCTAACTCAAGGTCCCACAAAGAACCACCACCCTGGGTCATGCTGTGTGAAGCACAGGGACACTCCTGGGACATTTAGCCAAACAACTGCCCGGACAACACTCCCAGCCATCCTGTCAGCACAGGCAGCCCACCCCACAGGGAAGCAGAGTCAAAAGGAAGGAAGTATGGGCATGCTGGGAAGTGGGGTGGAGGCAATAGCATGATGGGAGTGGTAGGCACAGATATTGGTCACCCCCACAACTGTCCCATCAACACCACCCTGAACCATGCGCACATCACAGGGAGTGGAAAACAACTGACAAGATGGCTGACACTGGCTACTGCTGTGGGGAGCACAAGGCCCTGCTGGCAACTGTGCAACAACCAACAGCAGGACACCACTGACTGACATCCTGAAAGACAACTTGCACTCCCTGCAATGGAAGCACGGTCCATGGTGGGATATCTGGCTGGGTGGGAAGGAGGAGCGGATGACAACCAAATACAACCAATGCAGGCCATGTACACACCCCAACATTCACATAGAAATGCCCAAATAATGCAGGACAATGTGCTACACCAATATCAACCCCTGAGTGTGACAACTTAGGACAATGCATTGTACAGGCCCGCATCCAGAGGCACAGTCACAACTGTCAGGTGTGTCAACCATTGATGCCTGCAGAAACATAACATACATTGTGTGTGTCTCCCAAAAACAGGTGATGATGGGGACACAGCAGCAGATGCTGAGGAGTCCTCGTCCCAGGCTCAAGAGGATACGGAGCTCACTGGTGTGGAACAGCCTCTGCCCTCCTCGGATGAAGAAGACTTACCTGGCACCTCCGGAGCAAGTCATCATGCAGCACCAGCAGGACCACCAGCTGCACCCCCTGCACCCACCCCTCCAACGACTGTCAACACACATACCACCCCTGCCGACACGGACAGACCAAGGAGCAGCACCACCACCAGCACAGGGACCCTGGACCAACGTGGGGCCATGGACACCACCACCACCAACAACCCACAAGGTGGCCCAGGGTCACCTGTGCCTGCCACCTCAGGTACTGCACGTGTCGCCAGGGGTGGTGGGAGGGGTGGGAGACATAGGTCGCTGCTCACAGAGGGGTCTGGACTGCATGATGACCCACAACTGGCACGCATAGCCGATGCGTACCAGTCCAGCACCGGAGAGTTCAGCCAGGTAGTGGGGCTCCTCAGGGACATTAAACAGCAGCAGGCTGCCCATCATGCCCGCTTGGACTCACACATGTCCCGCGTGGAGTCCAAGTGGGACACACTACAAGAGATGACGGCGGTGCATAGGGACATATTACAATGCCTCCGCCAGATGAGCAGCAACCAGTCAACACCTCCCTGTGTGCCCACAACATCTGGTGCTGAAACAACTGCAACTGCCACAGGGAGGCAGGATGACTCTGGCGGAGAGTCCCCTGCACCGCAGCAGCCTGCACTTGAGGATCCCCCCAAAGAAGAGGGGCCGTCCGAGGAGGGGCAAGTGAGAGGCCGATGGCCATGTGCAACCCCCAGGAAGCCAAAACCTGTTCTGGAGAATAACCTTTGTGCGCAAACTGTTCACCCTGTTGACTGCAACACAACTCTCCCACATGACATGGGGAGCTCAAGTTGGACCAATGTCTCTGATTACTGTGGACTTTACTCTGGACATTTCTGCTACCAGGACTTCCAAATTATCTAGGAACTTTGGATCACAATCACAATGTACAGCACCCAACAACCTGTGCACTATACTCACACATGTATGTCAATAAACTCACTTATACACCATACTTGCCTCTGTTGTGATTCCTATGTTGTCTCAGAAGTTGCGATGATGATCGGGGAAATGACACTGTGCATGCTAACTGCTACAGCAAGTACAACACCGGCATGTGAGTCATGGCGACTTCACACATATGGGGGAGGCACACCACCAGGGCTACACAACACATACACACCATGGACATCTGACTCATCGCCTACACTGGTGTTGCCAGGAAATACGTTGCATTGCACAGACCCAACACCTATTCACAGTCTGTGTTAACTAGCCCACTGGTGCAGTAAGCAAATGTCAGTCAGATGTGTGACCACAGACAACGCACATCACAAAGTGAAGCACAGGTTTATTACACATTTGCAACATGTTGAAACCACCACAGATGCAAGGTAATCCCACCTGGCAGCGGGCACATAGTCAACAAGTGTAGAAGGAAGGAAGTCCATGGGTGTGGTGCACATCACCTGTAGGGACACAACAGCTACCACCCGGGAAGTCGAATCACGGTGTTGGGGATCACAGTTGACCAAACGACTCTGAAAGTACCCTGTGAAGGACAGAAATGACACACAGTCAAAAGTACTGAAGAACAGGACAGAACTGCAATACTCATGCACAATACATGTTACAAGATACCCACCCAGAACCAAGTTAGCATGTCAACACTGTTGGGGAGTACAGACTACCTGCAAGGACACATCGCTACACGCATACAGACATGTAGCCCATGGACACACTCAAACAGCACCAGAGCACCACCAACACATATCATGCAAACTCACATCATTGACATGCCATCTCTGGATACTCACATTCAGCTGAAGAAGTTGGTGATGAGCTGTGTGCGGACATCACCCTCAACATCATCATCATCATCACTGGCATCGTGGTCCAGGCCAGGATCCTCCGCAGGTGGCGGACGTTGGTCATCGTCATCCAGGATGAGAGGCAACTCCTTCCGCACTGCCAGGTTGTGGAGCATGCAGCAGACGATGATAATCTTGCACACCTTTGCTGGGGCATATGGGAGGGACCCTCCTGTCTTGTCGAGGCAGCGGAAAGGGCTCTTCAGGAGACCAAATGTCCGCTCAATCACTCTCCTGGTCCGACCATGTGCCTCATTGTAGCGCATCTGGGCTGGTGTCACAGGGTTCCTGAGGGGCGTCAGCAACCACGGCATGTTGGGGTATCCGGAGTCACCTACATACAGACAATTGCACATTAGCAGAGTTGGAAAAGAGGGTGGAACACTACATAGCAGAACACACACAATGGTACAAAGTCAGTACACACCTACAAGCCAGGCACGCTGGTTCCGCATCTGTGCCATCATCCTCGGGATGCGACTACTCCTCATCACGTACGCATCGTGTGCAGAACCAGGGAAACGGGCACACACGTGTGTGATGCTCATATCTGCAAGACAGACCACCAGTGCATTGACCGAGTGGTAGTGTTTGCGGTTACGGTAGGCCTGCTCTTGGGCCTGTGGTGGTACCAACGCCACATGTGTCCCATCAATGGAGCCAATGACATGCGGCATCCTCCCCAGGGCATAGAAGTCACTCTTCACGCCAGTGAGTCGTTGGAGTCTAGGGAAATAGATGTACTGGTTCAGGTATATCAACATAGCCTCCAAAACATCCCGGAGCACACGGCTGAACATGGTCTGTGACATCCCACCAGCAGTCGCCAGAGTGTGTTGAAAGGTACCAGTGGCAAAGAAGTGTAGGGCTGCCATCACCTTCACCTTGGGGGTCAGCGCTGTAGGGTACGGACGGCCAGGTTGCAAATGTGGTGCCAAGCGCACTGCCAAATCCTCAATCAGCTGCCTGGTGAAGCGGTACCGTCGGATGCTGTCACGTTCCACCATCGTTGCCAGGTCAGGGAATGGTCTATGGACAGCTGGTGCCCTGCAGTGCATAGGTGAAGAAAGCAAGATTGTCAGTCACCCCACATATGTGGCATTGAACACACTCAACATCACATGATACATCATAATGAGGCACAAGTACATGATGTGTGCAGTTCCGTACGGATATGTATGGCACATACATGGCCAATATCTAACATCACAGTCCAACAAGTGGCATCAATAAGTCCCAGGTCATGCCATTGGATACCATGAGGCCGTGTCCCAGTACCCATCTCCTGCTGCCAAATAACAAACACACGCCACAGTGACATGTGAGGACTGATGTGCCCCAGGCATCACAGCTCAACGACAGGTAGATTCCCAGGGACCCTGTATTGCCACATGGACACTGGCATGACATGGTGTATCATGTATACACCACAGCAAAACAACCATGAGCCCCACAGGTAGTGGTCCGTGTTGCCTCGGCAGGACAGACATGGACGTCTGTGACACACACACGCACAACATCAAAGTCCATGCACAAACAACGTGGATGTGGAGACTGCCTCCCATTGTGCACATGAAATCAGAGACATTGTAATCACAACATGCACACAGACTGTGGAGGACCATCAACATTGTGCCAATGGGTCACCCTGGGTTGAACATAACGTCCCACATGGGACTCAGGGGGTATGTGACATGACATACACATACACCACCGTGAACTGTGACCATGCCACATGCTCAGATATGAACAGTTGCACATCACAGTGGTCATGTACACGAAACACCAAGGATTCTGTCCCCATAAACACGTGCACAGCCTGGGGGTGGCTGCCCCCAAGTGACACCCACAGAACAACATGTTCACCCCCATACACGGAATAGGTAATGCAGCCTTACATGCCCTAGGATACAGTTTGGACAGGCTGTGGTGTTGTAGGTGTGCCCCTCACTGCCTGGGAAGTATATGTGGCTGGCATATGTTCACCTGTGACAGGCATGGTGACATATGCCAGTGACTTGTACAGGGATGCGTTGGACAGCAAGGGACCGATCAGTGCGCACACATTGGCCATTGCATTCAATGTGCGCTGGTACGCGTTGTATTGGCAATACGCCTTGGACAGCAATGGACCGATCAGTGCGCACACATTGGCCATTGCATTCAATGTGCGCTGGTACGCGTTGTATTGGCAATACGCCTTGGACAGCAATGGACCGATCAGTGCGCACACATTGGCCATTGCATTCAATGTGCGCTGGTACGCGTTGTATTGGCAATACGCCTTGGACAGCAATGGACCGATCAGTGCGCACACATTGGCCATTGCATTCAATGTGCGCTGGTACGCGTTGTATTGGCAATACGCCTTGGACAGCAATGGACCGATCAGTGCGCACACATTGGCCATTGCATTCAATGTGCGCTGGTACGCGTTGTATTGGCAATACGCCTTGGACAGCAATGGACCGATCAGTGCGCACACATTGGCCATTGCATTCAATGTGCGCTGGTACGCGTTGTATTGGCAATACGCCTTGGACAGCAATGGACCGATCAGTGCGCACACATTGGCCATTGCATTCAATGTGCGCTGGTACGCGTTGTATTGGCAATACGCCTTGGACAGCAATGGACCGATCAGTGCGCACAGTTGGCCATTGCATTCAATGTGCGCTGGTACGCGTTGTATCCCATGTACGCGTTGAACAGCAATGGTCCGATCGGTGTGCCCGGCCGGCCCATTGCATTCAATGTGTGCGGGTACGCGTTGTATCCCATGTACGCGTTGAACAGCAATGGTCCGATCGGTGTGCCCGGCCGGCCCATTGCATTCAATGTGTGCGGGTACGCGTTGTATCCTATGTACGCGTTGAACAGCAATGGTCCGATCGGTGTGCCCGGCCGGCCCATTGCATTCAATGTGTGCGGGTACGCGTTGTATCCTATGTACGCGTTGAACAGCAATGGTCCGATCGGTGTGCCCGGCCGGCCCATTGCATTCAATGTGTGCGGGTACGCGTTGTATCCTATGTACGCGTTGAACAGCAATGGTCCGATCGGTGTGCCCGGCCGGCCCATTGCATTTAATGTGTGCGGGTACGCGTTGTATCCTATGTAGGCGTTGAACAGCAATGGTCCGATCGGTGTGCCGGCCGGCCCATTGCATTCATTGTGTGCGGGTACGCGTTGTATCCTATGTACGCGTCCAACAGCAATGGTCCGATCGGTGCGCACCCATTGGCTATGGCCTGGCCTGGCAACGGACGCGTTTTCAAAATTTGAACAAGTCTGATGCTGTAAATTCAGTTGGTCACCCACAACAATGTTGCAATTTCATGGGTGTCACGAAGTTGAACATTTGAAGGATGCTGGGGGCGTGTGTAAGTGGTGCAATTCCATGGATTGGCCAGATTCAGATGATGCAAACGACTTGGACCTATCACTTTGGACACATGGGACAGTATCTGCCTCTGCAGCACACATATAATGCTGGCTGTTCCCCTGAGAGCTCACTTGCCTGCACTACATGCTCCAGGACGACATCTGCCACTACACTGCTGCTGTATCTGCACCCTCTGGACCCTGCAATGGCACGTACTGTGGAGAGAGCCCCAGCCTTCAGCACTGAGGAGAACCAGGCCCTGCTGGATGGCCTCCTTCCACAGTACAGCAAGCTGTATGGGAAAGCAGGGGAGCAGGTGAGTGTTCTGTCCACTGCCTTTCTAAATGTGCATGTTGTCTGACTAGCAAGGCTAACAGTCTGCACGCCACTGGCTAGCAGGCTCACTGAGTAGTTGTCACCCCCCATAGTGTGTAGTTACATGCACTGGACAGGTATAGTGCAGTGACAGTGCATTTAAACTAGGTTTTACTTCCCAGGCAATGATACCATGTAGTAACTGCTGGCATACTGTCCATAGCCATCGTTGCACTGCCTGTGTACATCATGTGCCCCTGTGATTGAGACATGTATATCCAACTGTGTAATGCACGGATATGTTGCATGTGTAGTAATGGCATTCTCACTTTGTTATCCTCACAGGTTGATGCCCACCAGAAGCAGAAGATATGGCTGACCATCGTCCGGGCAGTGAGATCCATGGGGGTCTACAAGCGCCGGATCCGCAACTGCCAGAAGAGGTGGCAGGACCTTCGGGGCTGGACCCGGAGGATCGCACGGGTCCAGCTGAAGCTGTCGCCTCCTCGCAGGAGGGGCGGACACCGGACCCTGACCCCCCACATGCTGAGGATCCTGGCGGTGGTCTTCCCTGATCTGGATGGGCAGCTGAAGGCCAGAGAGCAGCAAGGAGGGGGTGAGTCCATGTCTGCATTGTGAACTATGTCTGCCATGCTATGTGCCCTCCTCTGGCCTGGTTAAACTTCCACAGTACATCAGTCTTGTGGTCCAGGACCCATGTCCCTCTATTGTGCACTGCCCACTCATCTGATACCCAGGTGTGGCCCTTACAGTCAGGGTATTGTGTCACTTGGGTACTGTGTCCTTGCAGTTTGCTTGACTCAAGGTGGGGGACAGCATCTGTTTCCCTGACTCTGTGGTGGGCATCATGGGTGGGTCTATTGCTTACACATTGCCTGTGTTCTGACATGTGTTCTGCGTGTCATTTTGATATGTGGTCCAATTGCTGAGCTGATCCACCACATGTGCCTGGGGTATCTGGCACACACCCATGCTGCGGGTGGGAACAATGTTTGTGCCCCAGGAGTGTGTATATAACGTGTGTCACACATACTTAGCCAGCTGCCTACTGTCCAGGGCTCATCCCTCATTCATGTGGGACAGGACAGTCATGCCTACTCCAGGCCATACAATACACTCTGTACTCCCACTGCCGTGTATCAGCTGACACGTTTTGCTCAGTGATTTGTCCCCTCAGGTGTCTGCCTCTGTGTCAGTGTGCTGTGGCTTCGTTGTCAGGTCTGCTGGGGTGTTCCTCGGTTGGGGCTCCGCATGCCACCGGAGATGTGACCATAGGAGATGATACATGTGTGACACATAGATGTTTGATCACCTGACCGTGCAGACTGGGGTATGCGAATATGAGGTTCAGGCAGCTGTTTCCCATTCACAGCAGATTGTGATGTGCTCAGGTGCAGAGGGTAGTGTTACAGGCCTCCCATATGTACAATGGGTATGACCTGGACAGATGAGGGTACAGATGATGTGGTGTGTGGGGGATGTACATGTGCACTTGTTCAGCTCCAGGACTTGCATTCCCCATGATCTACTATTGTGACACAGTGCAGAGTGTTGTTGTCTGGCTGCCCTGCCCATGTGACTGGAGACAGTGATGTATGACTTAGCAGGCATGGCTGTGCCATGGCATGTGACTTCCTATTAGTGATCCTGCAGGGGAGTGACATGTGCTACATGCACACCATTGTGGCAATGGCTATCAGGACATGGGTGCATCATGGTGTCTGTCGCTGGTATGCATCACATGCATTTCCTATTTGACTCTGGGCATCCCTTTCATCCGGACACCTGCACTGACTCAGTGGCAAGAGTTGTGATGTGTGCATGTCCACATGCTTCACCGGGTTCTCTGCACTGTCCAAATACTGTGTAGGTGGTGCATGTGTCCTCACTGGGGTATTGCCATCCCACAGACACCAGACAGATGGGTGCAAGGACAGGTGGGATGTGAGTGCCATGGTTGACCATCAGACTGACAATTGACTTCTCCTGTTCTGTTTGTGCAGTTTTAGCAATGTTCATCTAAGGATGCCAGGGCTTGCTCTGTAATGTGCTGTACTTACTGTGGTGTGTGCGTTCGGTGCAGGTGACTGATGTCTGTCTGTTTCCCTATTGATTGCAGATACATCCACGGCCACAGGAGGGGACAGCTCCATGGACCAGGAGGAGCCGCAGAGCCAGACTGGGTCAGCAGCCGAGGAGTGGTCGGAGGGACCCAGTGGCACGGAGGGCGAGGGGAGCCACACTGAGGAGTCCTCAGCACCATCCACCTCAGCTGAGGACCAGAGCAACTCGGACGATGACTCCCTTATGGAGGCGGGTGTCAGCAGCCACCACACCCCAGCTAGTGTTGCTGTCCCCGCCACCACCACCACCATCACCGCCCTCCCGTTGGCTCCCATTCCCGAGGTCCGTGGAGGCTCCCATGTTCGGGAGCGTGTCTCCTTCGGGCCAGGCACCGCACCCCCTGCCCCTGTGTCCCCTGCTGCCCTGAGTGAGGAGTCTGTGTACCTCCTCCGCCAGCTCCATGTAGGACAGACAGCGATGCTGAGTGTCCTCCATGCACACACCAGTCTGTTGACTCAGCTGGTGTCATTCATGGAGGGCATCTCATCGGGCATGTCTGACCTACAGAGGGGCAATAGGTCCATGGACTCCTCCTTGACGGCAGCAGTGTCCCTCCTCCGACAGTCCCTCACCCCTCCTGCCTCTGCCCCATCTACACTCCCCAGCACCTTACCCGTCCCAAGCACACACACACTGGCACAGGCACACACCAGCACAGACACATGCAGCACACGGACACACACGCCACAAACAAGACGCACACGCACGCACCGTCAGGGGACTGCAACCACACTCACAGGGGATGGGGCACAGGCACAAACACACGCATCCACAAGCACTGCGCAGTCCTCAGTTGCCTCTCCCTCCAAAGACCCCTCCCTTGCCTCACCTGCAACCCCAAACACACAGCGGCTCTTCCTCTGTGACCTTGGCCTCTTCCCCTCCGACCCAGCTGATCCAGCATTCAGGGGGAAGAGGAAGCCCAGCCACACGGAGCGGAGTGCCCCTGGCCCCCGGACACCATCCCCCAGGCGCAGACCGACTGAGGCCCCCACCCGCAAGTCCCCCCGGTCCCAGAAGAGCAAGACCCCGCCGCCGCCCTGCAGCTCAGGCACCAAGTCTCCTTCCTCCATCCCTCAGGCCCCCACTCCACAGGTGCCCCCTCCACACCGTGCCCCAGGTTCCCCCACCCACAGATACACCATCCCCAAAAGGATCCGGCCTTCTCCCCCTGCCACTTGCTCTTCCGGCCCCACACCCCCGCTGCGCTTGTCTGTACCACTGATGTGGTGAGGGTGTCCTCCCCCTCTGTCCTGCTCACCTTACCTGATCCCCATTCTCCTCCCCTGGAGGTGGGCACTGCAGTGGAGTCCACTATCACCCTGTCTGACTTGGGCGCTGCAGTGGCGGACCTGTCCACTCCATCTGCAGGGTCCACTGCAGTTGTGCCGGCACCCACAACATCTGAGTCATGCCCCCCAGTTGTGCCGGCACACACCATGTCAGACACCTCCACTGCAGTTGTCAGTGGCTCTCCAGCACCCACCACCCCTTCCCTGCCTCCTCCTGGTGAGCCCTGATCCTGTCCCTGCGGTGCCTGGCCTGCCCCCGTATGCCCCTCCTAGGGGATTGTCCCCGGTTGTGATCAGTGCAGGCATGCGTAGGGTGACATCTGCCACTGTCACCCTGTATAGACGTCCTTGATGGACTGGCCATTGGCCTTTGTTGATACCTTGCAGTTCTTCCAAGTTTTGAACCCACATGCTGAATAAAGCAAATTTATGTTCTCTAGTGGTTTTGCTTCTGATGTACATGATGTTGATGATGCTAACCGTGCCCTTGCTGCAGTGATGGTGATTTTTGGACTCATGAAAATGAAGTGTTACTGTGCATGAACCCATGTGTTCCAGGGGGACAGTGTCCTATCCTGTGGTGAATCCATGTCGTCCTTAGCAGCATCTGAGGGTGTCATGTATTCAATATTTGGCAATGGGATTTCCTACTTACATTAGCAATGTCACATCTGTGGGTTCCACCCATGCACATCTGTTGTGTTTGCCATTGTTCAATTAGTCTAGTTCCCTGACCGTGTGGCCATCTCCACTGGACATGCAGGTTTGGGCATCAATGGGGAAGGACTCTTCTGTGTTGTCAGTGCAACTTGCTATACATGTGTGTTGGATCTGTGCTGTTGATTTCGTTGACATTCCCATGACCAGGCTGATGTGACGGGAGCCTTCATTTGGTGCTAATTGTTGACTGTGTGACCAAGTGTTCTGCTGACATGATGGAGCCCTACTGATGCGACATATGGCACAGCTTTCCTCACACAGGAGTGGAGTCCCCTCATGGCAGTGTGTACTCCTGTGACATCTCGTGCGCCAAAGGTGTGTGTTGTATGAGCATGTGTGTGTGTTCACTTCCATGTTGCTGTGCATGCTGGGATCCCTAGTGATGTTCCTGTTTGTGATGCTTGCTGAGTTGAGCTATGTTCCCCCAAAGTCTTCTCCCTGGGTTCTCTGTGATGTGGGTGCATGGCACATTACTGGTCATCAGGGTGTCACCCATAGGTGTGTTTGCTGTCAGGGCTGAGTTTGTGGGCAGACGCTGATGTGTCACAGTCCGGATTCCCCTTTACACTTGTTGTTTACACCTGTCATGTGATTTCTGGTTTGTGTTAGCTTTCATTGGTTGTGACACGTTGTGTGTGTGACTGCTGGCACTCCTCAGGGCTGCAATGTTGGTAGTTGTCTATGTGTGTTCTTTGTGGGTGACCTTGGCTTCTTCATAGGTGTGTGACTGTGGCTGGGATCCCATTGGTTGGTGTGGTATTGCCGTCATGTCCATGTACAGCGTAGTGTGCAGTGTGTCAGACATTCAGGAGTCTGGTAGAGTGGCCATGTGTGATGTGTTCCTGCACCTTGGTTCCCACCACCCCCCTGGGATTGTCATGGGTGCATGTGCAATGTCACCAGTGCATGTGTGCTTCACTGCTGCACATTGTTGGAGGTCGAGGTGTGTGGTGTTGAGTGTGAGCAGATGAGAGTTGTTGCCCGGCTAGACCCCTGCCTCCATGTTGGCCTTGGCTGACAGGCCGTGCTGGTTGATTTGTGCTTGTGTAGGTGTGATGGTAGTTTGTTGCTCAGGACACATGACTGTGGTTCACAGTGTGAACGACATCTAGCTTTGTCATCACAGTGGGATTGTAATGCAGCCCAGGGTCACCACATTGTGGGGGCCCTGGGTGTGGTGCTGTGGTGTCTGTGTGTCTTGCTCTATCAGTTGCTGTTCCTACATGCTTGGGTGACATGTGTGATTTGTGCTCCCTCTCATCTGACAATGCCTGATTGCCCACATAGGGGATTTGGATCCATGAGTTACCTTTGTGTGGCACTGTATGCACATCTGTATGATTGGTATTCAGGCCTCCTCATGTGTTGTGTGTTTGCCTGGGGACACTGGAACCCCCCCCTCACCTGTTGTGTTTGATGTGCAGTGTGGGTCTGCCTGTTTGTGTTTGTGCATCTGCACCACTGCATTGGCATATCTTTAGTGTGCCATTGGCTGTATGTTGTTTGGTGTGTTGGCCCTGCTGTCCCTGGGACTCCTAGGTCATCAGTCAGCACAATGATCATTGTGTGTGTGTCCCATTGCTGCCATGGTATGGTATCTGTTCACCTCCCTTCTACAGTCTCCACTGGGTATCTGAATTTGTGTGCCCATTGGTGCAAATATGTGGGTCTGCATTCTGATGGTCACTTCTGTCATTGAGTCATTGATGAATGTTGACAGTGCCAGCCCCCATGGGTGATGTTTGTCTGCACATGTCCAAAGGTATGTCTTGTTTGCACTGCACTGTTTGCCTCCCCCATTCTATGTTGCTATGGGACACAAGCACTACTTTGCCACTGATGTGTTTGTTGTTCTGTGACCAGGAATAATCCATGCAGTTTGGCAGTTGCAGCTTATTCTTTGTCAACACATACATTTTGTTCAATGTGATGATGGGGGTTTGGACCCCATTGCCACAATGTTCAATTTGTGCTTCAGCTATGGACCCCACACTCACATTTTGGTCACTGTGATGATGGGGGTCTGGACCCCACTGCCACAATGTTCAATATGTGCTTCAGCTATGGACCCCACACTCACATTTTGGTCACTGTGATGATGGGGGTTTGGACCCCATTGCCACAATGGTCATGGCCTGCTTGCATTGTGGGTGCCACACACATTTATGTGTGGCACTTGTGATAGGGGGTCACATTGTATGTCCACAGTCCTGTTCAGTGTTGTAGGCATTTGACACAGTCTACACACGCTTGTCATGGTGTTGGGGGGATGTCTTTGTGTTGCATTCTTTCTGCTGGTGTGTGCTTCTTGTGGCATGTATTTGCCATCCTGTGAGTGGGGGTGGTAGTAGTAGGCATCCAGCCCCCCTGGGTAGAGGTGGTAGTAGTGGTAGGCACCTGGCACCACCTGGGTAGAGGTGGTAGTAGTGGTAGGCACCTGGCACCCCCTGGGTAGAGGTGGTAGTAGTGGTAGGCACCTGGCACCCCCTGGGTAGAGGTGGTAGTAGTGACAGGCATCCAACCCCCCATGGGTAGAGGTGGTAGTAGTGGTAGGCACCTGGCACCCCCCTGGGTAGAGGTGGCAGTAGTGGTAGGCACCTGGCACCCCCCTGGGTGGAGGTGGTAGTGGTGACAGGCATCCAGCCCCCCATGGGTAGAGGTGGTAGTAGTGGTAGGCACCTGGCACCCCCATGGGTAGAGGTGGTAGTAGTGGTAGGCACCTGGCACCCCCTGGGTAGAGGTGGTAGTAGTGGTAGGCACCTGGCACCCCCTGGGTGGAGGTGGTAGTGGTGACAGGCATCCAGCCCCCATGGATAGAGGTGGTAGTAGTGGTAGGCACCTGGCACCCCCATGGGTAGAGGTGGTAGTAGTGGTAGGCACCTGGCACCCCCTGGGTAGAGGTGGTAGTAGTGGTAGGCACCTGGCACCCCCTGGGTAGAGGTGGTAGTAGTGGTAGGCACCTGGCACCCCTGGGTAGAGGTGGTAGTAGTGACAGGCATCCAGCCCCCTGGGTAGAGGTGGCAGTAGTGGTAGGCACCTGGCACCCCCCTGGGTGGAGGTGGTAGTGGTGACAGGCATCCAGCCCCCCATGGGTAGAGGTGGTAGTAGTGGTAGGCACCTGGCACCCCCATGGGTAGAGGTGGTAGTAGTGGTAGGCACCTGGCACCCCCTGGGTAGAGGTGGTAGTAGTGGTAGGCACCTGGCACCCCCCTGGGTGGAGGTGGTAGTGATGACAGGCATCCAGCCCCCCATGGGTAGAGGTGGTAGTAGTAGTAGGCACCTGGCATCCCCATGGGTAGAGGTGGTAGTAGTGGTAGGCACCTGGCACCCCCTGGGTAGAGGTGGTAGTAGTGGTAGGCACCTGGCACCCCCTGTGTAGAGGTGGTAGTAGTGGTAGGCACCTGGCACCCCCTGGGTAGAGGTGGCAGTAGTGGTAGGCACCTGGCACCCCCATGGGTAGAGGTGGTGGTAGTGACAGGCATCCAGCCCCCCATGGGTAGAGGTGGTAGTAGTGGTAGGCACCTGGCACCCCCTGGGTAGAGGTGGTAGTAGTGGTAGGCACCTGGCACCCCCTGGGTAGAGGTGGCAGAGGTGGTATGCACCTGGCACCCCCTGGGTAAGGGTGGTAGTAGTGACAGGCATCCGGGCCCCTATGTGTATATGTGGCATTGGTGATGGGCATCCCGCCCCTATGGTGCTGCTGTTTCTGGAGTAAGTAATTTCTGCATCCCTGTGTGTGTGTGTGTGATATGTCGGGTACGTGTAGTTTGTGTTTGTGGTTGGTGTCTGACCTACCTTCTGCGCCGTACGCGTCCGTGCTTGTTCCGGTAGTAGATATAGAATATTGGTAGGATCGGAACGATGGGATTCATTGTTGGTTCGTCTCATTCGTCTTCGTCGTTGCTTCGCCTCGTCCTCGTCGCTGGCGTGTTCGTCTCGTAGCCGTGGATCGTGTTGTGGCGCGAATCGGAGCTTATGTGCGCCTCTCCCGGATGCTTTGACGTGCCGTGCGTAGCGACGGGTTCGGCGCGTACGGGAAGCGCATCGTACTTGTCCGGCCGGACGGGGCTGCTTTTTGGCTTCCGGGCGACTCGTATCTGCGTTTACGGATCCGGCTCGGTCGGGGATCAGGACCTGGATTGGGTGAGTACGACTCGATCAGAATCTGTGCTGTTGTGCGCATCGTACTTGTTCGTTCGGATTCATGTGCGGATCGGTCGGGAAACAGGCATTCGCATGGCTTTTTTCCCGACCGAATGGCGTTGGGTGCATCTCCGACCGAGATCGGAATCGACCCCTAAGTATCAATATGACCATTCCTACATTTTTCAAATATAAACCTTTTTTATCCACTTTCCCCTGCTCAACCTACTAATAATGCATAACGTGAAACTGAGGATGTGGGTGACCATGTCAGACTGAAGAGGAACATGCATACACTATGATAAACATTCTAACAGACACATAAAGTGGAACAAGCAGCCAGTTCAACACTACTCCTTTAGTAGCGCATACTACAAATACTGGTACCTCAGCTGAAAATGACGATCAAAGCATGACATCAGTACCTGTAGTGCACAGAGAAAGAAGGGCTGTAAGACAGACTGAAAGGCATGTGATGCACAATATCTGTGAGTCATCACCTACATCTGTACAATTTCATGTACTGGGGCAATCCGTGCTCAAAATACAACTCGAGCAGCATCTGAATAAGTGGAAGGGTAGGAAGATTTGAGAGAGCCATTTTTGAAGCTAATGAGGTTATGAAAACAGGCTTAACTATGGCTTATGCAGACAGATCTGGCCACAGAAATATCTCAATTCAGCACCACACAGTCCCCAATAAAGACATAAGAACACTCAGCGGCAAGCATTTGGACATTCTGTGGAAAGGCTGGCTACAATGTCATCAACTATGTGTAGTACAGCCAAATTGTAGGCTGAATTAGTACACTGCAGTGCTGATTTGGCAAAGACCCTTGCAAGAATTACACATACGCTTGAGGAAATGCAAACTGCTAATTCAGTAAATGCGGCCACCAAGGTCTGTTGGGGAAACTGAGGAAGGCTCAAGTGTGAGCAGTATGTCCGTTTGTGAGACTTCTAGATTGAGGAGCAATTGAAGAAAGAGTGAAGAAGGACAAGGAAGGGCCGCCATGCATTCTAATCTATGACAAGCACTGGATGTCAAAGGCATAAACAGTAAATAAAGCTATGTCAATGTGTATTAAAACTTCAAGATGATATGATTTATTTACTTTATATAAAAGGAAACATTATTGGGTTGGAAAAAAAACTACAATTCTGCTCGTGTGTGTCGGAAAATCTGTTAATAAACAGAAAAACAATATCTACTATTTTGGAAATTTGGTGCAATGTTTTTCTTTATATTAACAAAGATGTTGCAAGTACATTAAATATAGTTGTTTATCACATCATCTCAGTATGCACGTTCTTCTGCAGCTCTTGCTGCATCAGGTCCTGGATGTTGAAAGCTAGGGCGATTTCATCATTCTCTTCTGAGTCATAGGTTACTGCTTCATTGGGTAGACGACTATACCTAGCTAGGTTGTGTAACATAGCAACGTGGCTATAACCTTGTAGCACATTGTAGGGTCATACTCCAGGGCACACCCACTTTTGTGAAGCATCTAAATTTGCCTTTAACAAGTTAAAATGGTCTCGCTATAATGCGTGAATTTATTCTCGCCAACATTGCTGCTATAAAATTTCAGAAAACCCTACATTATTCACTTT
The DNA here is from genome assembly GCA_963921515.1 of Calotriton arnoldi. Taxonomy (NCBI): domain Eukaryota; kingdom Metazoa; phylum Chordata; class Amphibia; order Caudata; family Salamandridae; genus Calotriton; species Calotriton arnoldi. The sequence goes on from CAWUFW010005139.1 coordinate 411,944, forward strand.
CTGAAATTCTTTTTATTTTTTTATTTTATAGCCACAAACATAAATACGTTACATTGAGAAAGAAGAAAAGGTTCAAAAACAAAATACCAATGATCATTAGCTGAGCACATAAGAGCACAAAGAACAAAACAAAGTTATGGACATATCCATTTACAAGCACCACACCTATAGAAGAAAAAAATATCCTTAGTCCCATTGAAGACGAGACCATATCCTTTTAAATTTTAACCAGGACCGAGGACCTCTAGCTTTGGCTAACGCTACCTCCATTTCGTAGATTTCCCTTAATAAGACCCAAAATTCATTAATGTTTGGGCTCGCACTTTGAATCCAAGAACGAGTGATACACAAACGAGCAGAGGCCGAGATAATTGATGCAAAAGGTTTCGTAAGACAGCCCAGCTCGGAAAATACTCCCAATACCATTTCTTTCTCGGAAACCGGATCATCATAACCAACCCAGGTAGCAAGGGCAAGAGTTATATTGGACCAAAATACTTTCAACATTGGACAGGTAATAAACATATGGCATAAATCTGCAGCAAATTCTTGACATTTCGGGCAATATGATTTAGCGAGCGGTTAAATTATGAGCCCATTTAGAAATTCGCTCTGGAGTGTAGTAAAGCATAAATATAGTTCTATATTGCTGAAGTTTCAAGTTGACTGAAGTTACTGCAGAGTCTATAGTTTCCAGAGATTCCTGTACCTCCTCTTTGGTTATGTTACAATTGAAAATCCGGCTTAGTTTAGCCGCTATCTGTATGCCATCGTCACTGACAACTGCTATAAGTTTCTGATAAGTTTTGCCTATAATTCCTCGACCAGTCGTGCAAAAAAATACAGACAAAACCTCGGAAGGACTGGTTAACTCTAGTAGACCCCGACCGAAATAATCCCTTACTTGTAAATACTTATAAAAATGAGTTTGTAACAGCCCAAATTCTTCTTTCAAAGATGAAAAAGATCGGAATCCCTGTCCATCGTATAGATGACCTAACTGTGCCACACCCTTACATTGCCATTCTTTCCCGTCGCGATCATGAAATATATTAGGCAGCAAGGGATTCCCTCATAATGCAGTATATACGTGTAGTTCGGTTAATGTATATACCTTACAGATTTCATGCCATATTTTAGTGATATCCCTGACTATCTTGAATCGAACCCGCTTGTAGTAGTTGGGGTCAGATGTTTTATACAATAGGAACCCAGTGTTGGGTCCACAAGCCAGCTGGTATGAAAGCCAACTAGTACTAATTTCTGGTCCTTTAAGTAAGCTCTGTATTCTACCAGTAAATGCAGCCCAAAAATACAGTTTAAAATCTGGGAGTTTAAAACCGCCTTGCTTATACGATAATTTTATATATCGAGTAGCTCTCCTAGCACGCCGGTATCCCCAAATAAAACTGCCTATGGCACTATCTAGACGTTTAAAAAAAAGTCGGTGGTACCCTTAATGGGATTGTACGAAAGAAAATACAAAAACTTCGGGAGAACGTTCATTTTAACAACATTACATCTCCCATATATACTAAGGGGTAGCCGGTGCCAACATCGCAGTTTTGCCACTACCTTCTTCAACAATGGTTCATAGTTTAGTGCGATAACATCATCGACTTGGCTACTAAGGCAGACTCCCAGATAGATTGCCGTTCTTGTAACCCCTAATGCTGCTGGAGGCGTTTCAAGTTGGAAATTCAAGATCGTCGGCGTCTTGTTTAAATTTAATTTATAGCCGGAAAAAGAGCCATATCGCTGAACCTCATAAGTGATCGCGGACAGAGCAGTTACTGGATTAATCGAAAAGATAGCGATGTCATCCGCATATGCGGTTAGTTTTAAATCCAACCCGTTAAAGGGAACCGGAAAAATATCGGCATTAGACAGTAAGTGCTTAATAAAAGGCTCAATATAGATAGCAAACAATAAAGGGGATAGCGGACAGCCCTGCCGCGTACCCCTTTGAACAGAAAAAAAAGATGAGGAATGGCCATTAAGTTTAACTGCGGCTGTTGGGCTCCTATACAGCTTCTGTACAGCCGAGATAAACCTTTGACCGAGACCTGTTGAAGACATTGTTGCCCATAAGGCTCCCCAAGTTACTCGGTCAAAGACCTTCTCGGCATCCAACATCAACATCCCCAACTCCTGGCCTGATTGACCCGAGACATCAAATGCAGCAATCGCCGTGTTGATATGCGCGGCCGTGTCTCTTCCGAGAACAAAACCGTGTTGCTGCTCCGAAACTAATAAATGAATAACAGGGGCAAGTCGTGAAGCGAGGATTTTAGAAAAAAGTTTGGCATCAGCATTAATCAATGCTATAGGCCGATAGGAGCTCATATCGTCTATAGGTTTCCCCTTTTTAGGAAAAACAATAATATTAGTAGTATTCCAAGAAGAGGGAACTTCTTCCCCTTGCATGATTTCATTACATAATGCAAGAAAAATGGGAATCAATATAGTTTTAAAAGTTTTAAAGAATTCGAGTGGGTTCTTATCCTCGCCACCTGCCTTGCCGGCCGGCAAAGCATTAATTGCTTCCTCAACTTCCCCTACATCGATGTCCTTTTGCAAAGGCTCAGAGAGCAGAGGATCCAAAACTGGCATTGCACACTCCTGTATATAATCCGAGGCAATTTGTTGGTTAAAACAAGCCGAATCGCCATATAGGTCAGCATAAAATAACCTAAATTGTTCCACTATATCCGTAGACCTGGTATAAACCAGACTGTCCACTCCTTTAATTAATGTAATATGCGATCTGGCCCTTTGATCTGCAATTTGGTTAGCCATCGACCCACCCTTTCCCCATATTCATATTGTTTAGTTTTATACTTGTGATAATTATTTGCAACTTTATCCCTCAACCTTCTCTTGAGCTTAGCTCTTGCCTTGACAACCTGTTGGTAAATCAATTGTTCACCCGAATCCTTTACGGCAATAGCTCTAGCAGGCTGTCGCTCCGAATCTAGATAAAGCCTATGTTCCTGCTCCAACAGGCGGAGGTCCCGCCGATTTTGTTTAATAATATATTGCAGCGTAACCACTCTTACATAAGCTTTCAGACAATCCCATACTATTGCAATTGGCGCCGTTCCCCAATTATTATCTATATACTCCCCGAGTGCGGCTCGCATAAGCTCCACATACTCCAAATTGCTAAGGAGGTGTCTAGGAAAAGTAAATTCCCTCATTGATTCCATAGCACCTGACTAACTGCACTGTTAGCATCACCGGGTTGTGGTCAGATGTAATTTTAGGACATACTACCACGGATGCATTTTCCAACATAGTACTATTGACAAATATCATATCAATCCTCGAATAATGTTTGTGTGGTGATGAATAAAAGGTATAGCCCGGTACATTTGGGAATAACCTCCTCCAAGAATCCTCCAACTGATGTAAGTGAAGAAGTTCTAAGATAGCGGCCCTAGTCTTACACATTCTGGCGCTGGCAGTAGTGTTAGTAGTATCAATCTTTCTGTCTAAAATACAATTAAAATCTCCCATCACGATCAATTCGCCAGACCACTCCAGCAGCTCAGAGCTCAGATGAAATATAACGTCCGGACAATCAATATTAGGGCTGTATATCATGCATATTGTAACCTTACACCTGAAAATCATCAGTTGAGAAATTGCCCATCTCCCTTTGGAGTCCGCAAGCGTTCGAAGGACAACAGCCCTACATCTCTTAGACTTTAATAATGCCACCCCTCGTATAGAAATTGATTGCGACGTACAAACGATAATATCGTACCCCAGTTGTTTTAACGGAGCTCTGTCCTTATAAGCTAGATGTGTTTCCGCAAGCCCTAATATATGGGGTTTAAATACACGCAACTCCTCCGTTACTAACCGTCGCTTTCCAGCTTGATTAAGTCCCGCTACATTCCAGCACATACACTTAAAGTCTGACATTTAGTAACATTTGTAAACCCGGTCCAGTCATCATGCCCTAATTTCGTGCCCCCCTCCCCAGTGCTCAGCCCGTGTGAAATTAACTAAATTGTGGCTCTTTACACCCCCCCCGCCCTGGCCCCCCCCCTCCCCTTCCCTTCCTACCCCCACCCCTGTACCTACGAAAAGGAATCGCCCCCCTTCCTTGCTGTCCCAGAATGACAGCATAACGAAGACGCCCTCTCTATACCTCCCACAGGCCCCCATGACCCCCCGTACCCTACCCAACCCCCCAATATAGTTTCTCGTAACTGTAAAAGAAAAAAAAACAGTAAATTAGAAAATAGGTTTGAAATCTCAAGTCAACAAAAGCTTTTTTCACAAGCACTATCTCTTATTATACGAAAGTTGCTGCATTAGGACTTAAAGTCATTCCTTATCAGTAGCCTGCCATTTTAGTAAAGCTTGTTTAGCGTCCTACTCATTAAGAAAAAGGTGTTGTCGACCGTCCTTAATGATCTTGAGACGGGCCGGTTCCTGCAAGAACACTTGTGAACACAGTTTTGAGAGGATCCATTAATTGACGAAGCTTCCAACGCTTGTCCATTGTTGCCTTACACAAATCGGAACGCACAAAGATAGACATTGCGTCCACCTTAACTGGAGCCGATGGGCGCGCCTTGAAATATATAGCCTGACGTAACAGAAAATTGCCCAGAAACACAAGGATGGGTCGAGCAAAGTTGGATCTGGTTTGGCTACCCTGGGTAATGGACAATGGCAATCTATGTGCCCGCTGGACTTGAGTATCCACTAGGTCCGGAAAGGCTTTTTGAAGGAGACTAACAATAAAAGCCCGCAGATCGTTGCCTTCCCTTCCTTCTGGAATACCAAAAATCCGTAAATTCTGGCACCTCTGGCGATTTTCAAGATCTTCGATCTTAGATTGCATTATCATTTGAAAATCCTGTGTTTTTACAAGATTGACTGTATACGTATTGGCTTCTTCCACAGCAACCACTCGGTGCTGTAAGTCAGTAACTTCGGAGGAGAGATGGTTAACCTTAGTTGTTACCTCCACCAGTGCTTGCTTGATTTCTCTACTGTCAACTTTAGCCTGCTGGTAGTACTCTTGAGCCTCGGCTCTGAGTGTCCAGTGCTTGCATGATACTAGACAATGAAGGCTCCTCGCCGTCTATCCGTACCTGATTATTAGCAGAAGCACCTAATTCATGCATAGTTGATGATTATGGCAATGCAGAGCTGGAAGCTGGGGAAAAAACTAAGGGTGTTGAAAATTCAGAAAAAGCGGCAGTTGCGGTTTCCATTGCTCGTGCTGTATTTTGCATCCTGCTATCAGATTCCCCTGGCTGCCGATGGCGACCAACAGCACCATTATGAACTGCAGCTATAGTGCCAGGAGCGTTTGCTAATATTGGCTGCTCGACGTCTGCTCCTGCTCCCTCTCCCTCTGGCAATTCCGTAGGAGTGGTTGCCGTACTACCGGCATTTGATAGCCTAGAAATAATGGCCTTGACTTCGCCTTTTGAAGCGACCCATTTGCGCAACGGACTGACCCCTGAACCAACTTTTGCGGTGGTAGCTGAAGCCTCCTTCAGTCGCCCCCTTGTATCAGTCACTTGTTGCTTTACACCCCCGCCGCGGCCTTTACCGCCTTTACCAGTCCTGACAACTTTTGAGCTTTTTACTTTTGCACCTCTCCCCCCTACGGGGGTGTTAATTTTTGGGCTGCCGGGATCCCTTGATTCATATGTAGGTCTGCTCGGATGATCCGCGTGGGTGTTAGATTGATTATTCTCCCAGCCTTGCTTTGGATTAGGCCACTCCAAGTCTGAAGCCCATTCAGTTAGGGTTCGGATTGGTCCATCAGCCACGATATCAGCCACAATATCGGCAGGACTACAAACTAATTGCTCTGCAGAAACCCCTCCATTATTGTTGACGCCGTTCCCTTTTCCGAAATTTACGCCTAATAACTGCGCGACAGTCACAGCGGGATCCTCTGTAATTGATCCAGTACGACCTGTAGTTGTAGCAGTTGTAGCAGTTGTAACGGTTGTAACGGTAGCAGTTGTAACGGTTGTAGCTGGACTAACCGTCATATTGTCGATTAAGCTGTCTCCTGTACTCGCATGACCATCTTTCTCTATTTGATTTTTGAGTACTGCATCACTAGCCAGGTTAATCGCTACCAATTCCGCTGTCTTGCCAACATCTTGAAGAATAACAGCGGGGGACGTTGGAAATTCATTCCTAGTGTTAGCTGAGTTAACTGATCCAACCTCGTCCCCCCAGCCCTCCTGTACTGCAGTGTTTAGCACTTCGGCCATCACAACACCAGGAATGGAGTTCTCGGACCCGCATGACCGAAGTAGTTCGGTTGCTCTCCCAGAACGGAGCAACTTCAGGATAGGTTTCCCGAGCTGAGACCCGGCCCCAGCCCCAGACCCGGGAATAATGTCGCCTTTGGTCAGGGGAGTGTTTGCTGGCAGCGCTGGCTCACCTGTAGGCAAAATATTGGTGTTGCCCCCTCCGTCCTGGTCCTTGTCCTTGTCTGTACAGCCGTGGGCTTTGCTAGCTGTAGTAGGGGCTTCATTACGCCGCCCTTTAGCGGTACGTGGAGGAGCCATGTCGACCCCCTGCACTTCCTCTATGAGCACAGCTGAGCGACGTCTGTATCCGCGGGTCCGAGTGGAGCACTCAGCAAGTGTCTGTAGCGTTTGAAGCGCCTGTAGCGATGCCGACAAAGGAATCCACCGTGCAGCACGGCTCGCGTAGACTTCTTCCTTCGCTTGGAAAATACGGCACATTTGTTCTGCGTACCTGCAGGTACAAGTCCAAAACAAATCCTAATTGCAGCCCAGCCTTTAACCTAACAAGCGCGATACATTATCGGGAGGCAGGCGGGCCGTCGGCGGCGGCTCATCGGAGGTTCTGCGGGAGGAACAGAGAGAGCGTCCTCGAACACGGAATCAATCCGCCATCTTCCCTTTCCCGTAGAGGGCCACTTTCTGAAATTCTACCTGCTACAGCCACAGCACATTGGTAGCTACCAGAAGCTAGCAGGTGTAAACTACAACTAACCGGAATATGTGAAGGTATTAATACACTGCTTTGGGGAGGCCTGCTTAATACAGGGTCCAGTTCATTAACTGAACTCAAAATAACCTGTTTGGTAAATGTGTATCTGGCATGAACCTTTCCATTTATTTGTTCAAACAAAATCACCCTCTGTCTAAATATATTTTCTCCCCTCCACCTCTGATGAGCTCCCAGAATCCACACCCTCATCACTACAGCATGTAGTGTAGCCATTGTGAAAGTTGGCAAAGCATTTTGGGCCCCCTTTTATACTTTGCACCTTGTTACCACCTGTTTCAAATCGATTGTATTTTACAGGTGGAAAACTTTGTTTTACCTAATTTTCTAATTGTGATTGCTTTATACAGCTAAATAGTGACTCGCAAATTGGAAATCGTATTTAGCGATTCACTATTACCAATCGCAAACATAAGAACTCACAGTTTATTTGGTGTGGTGTGCAATTTTAAGAAACTCTAATTTAAAGAGTGGCTGTACATCACAAAAAGCCTATTTTGCGGTTGCTAACCAGCTTGTGACTGGTTACCGACTTGCAAAACGTTCGTACGTCGGCCCTTAGTGCCTCTTTAGGTCTCGCCTAGCGTTGCAGCGCGTGCGCTGCTCGCTTTGCAAGGCATGCTGTAGTAGGGTTAGATGTGGAAGTGCTGTGGAAGCCTCGCCCACTCTCCTCCCATATTTGTAATTGGCTGGTGGCATTGTCCTTGGTAAACTCTGGCTCCCAATTCATTATGAGGCTTGTTAGTCCCGCCTCGGTAACGCCCTGTCTCCTTTTGTTAACACCCTGTCTCCTTTTGTTACCGCCCTGTCTCCTTTTGTTGCCGCCCATAAGGACTGGTTTATATTGATGTTCTTGCACGCCCCTCCCACTCTCACCGCTCCAAGGAGAAGGGGGGCACTTGAGACAGAGCACAGGTTTCTGTGACGTCACGTTTATTGCAGATTCATGACGGCCATTTACACATGTAGGCATATCATAAACTACTAGTGCGTGACTGTGTGGTGGGCGCTTTTTATCTGTTTCCTAGAGCCCCAGAAGAGGGCTCCAACTGTGCTCAGAACGAGCACTGTGGCCGAAGGTGCGTGGGGGCACCAGTAAATTCTTCCCGGAGCCCGGGCCGTTGCGGAGACTTCGCTCCGTCTCCTGGTGCCTGGGGGCGGAAGCCAGGCAGGAGCCAAGCCTGACTGTGGGCGGGGCTTACTGAGGGAGGAGCCCGGAAAAACGCCGTCATTGCTCCCCAGTGTCGTGGAGGGAGAACGTGGAGGGAGCTCGGGCTGTTCATGGCCCCATTGCAGACTGCTCTCTTCATCGCCGCCGTGCCATTTGCTAGGCACCACAGAAGGGAAGTGAGACCACGAAAACACCAGCCGGAAGTCAGGCGTGTCGTACCTGACCGTGTGTGGATTGCCATGATCGGAGGAAGCCCGCGAGGAGACCGGACGACAGGCGAAGGACGCCTGGCTGTGGGCAGAGACCCACGAGAGGGATCGCGTCGGGAGCCTCAAGAAGGCTCCGTGCTTGGAGGGAAGCAGCGCTCCCCCCTTCCAGTCCCTAAACAAACGGAGAAGCCGCGGTGCTGCGGCAGTGGCCATCGAGAGGTCCCATGACATCTGGACTCATCAGAGTGAGGGTGAGTCCGGCCATGGGGGGAATTGCCTACATGGGAAAGACCAAGTGAGGTCTTCCCGCCCTCAAGGGTAATGCGCTACCTGTTGGTAGCAGTGCCGCCCCCGCCCCTGTGTATTACTGGCCTTGTTTTTTCTAGCACTCTGCAGGATTGAGGACAATCTTATGTTTTAAAAAAACACTTCACCCAGAGCGCATGGCCGTCGATTCACCAAAACGCCAAGGGTAGCAGAAGTGACATCACATGACCTAGACCCCAAATGAGGGCACAGGACGTGACATTATGACACATTTGACCTGGTGACAACATAGAAAGTGTCATCATGGGACTTTTGGACCCTCGTGACACTGTTCTTTTTAGCACAGAGGAGAATCTAAAGCCGGGCATTTCCCCCCCCACAATCCCACAGCATGCTCATTCTGGCTTGTTTGAGGCAGTCTCCCATTCATACATAAATACACATCAGTGCATGTTGGGACTTGTAGTCCTGATGTAGTTAAATTAATCTAATTGAGCAATCACATCTGAAAACAATGATCTTTAAAAGGAAACTCTAATACTATTAAAGTTGTGTCTTCATTATGTGCAGTCAAAAACCTGCAGGTGAAGAAGTGCATTTGTGGCCTTAGGCTGACTAAGTGGAGCAGGTAACACCCAACTGTAAACAATTATCTACACCGCAGTATTTATGTTTGCATGTGTTTTTTATTTAGCGTTTCTGTATCATCCCCATAGCTGGCTAGCACAGGCGCACTACTCACTGCAAAGAGTAGTTTGAGAGTGTGCAAATATAAGGCAGGATATATATCGTTTTTTACACTTTTATATAGCGCAAACTCAAACTGAAGGTATTGCAGTGCTTTACATGAGCACTAGTTACATTACACAAGGTCACAATAACCACAAAAGCCCCACGTTGTGTGGAGAAGGGAACGAGAGGCACGGGGTCTTAGGAGCTAGCAGCCTCCAACACTAACAGTCTAACCACAAAAAGCTGCTCCTAACTGAATTGCCACTACGAGGTTTGGGATGTATTTGTAAGTGAAGGCATCTCACAAAAAGTAACGGACTGGTCTCACACACCACCTGGTGTCATGCTTCATCATTGACCAGTCCTCGCCCTCTAAAACCTTGGTTTGATAGAGGGCGGGCATACACCTGACGACAGGGATGCACTTCTAAACTAAGTGGGAGCCCATAAACAAAAAGTGTGGTTAAAAAACATTATAGTTATCTTAATCGTGTTTTTAATGTTAAAGGTAACTATATGATATTAAAATCAAGTGACGGTATGTGGGGAATTAATGTCCCCTATCCGTTATGTGAGAGGTCAACATGTTTCTGCCTTAATGGCCCGCTTGGGTCCAGGGCATTCGTCAGGACCTAAAAAGAACATAGAGGGCTCCGTTCTTACCAGCTAGTGGTAAGAGTAAACCACTGTGTGGGCGTGAGCACTGCCACACTCCACAACTTGATGGCCTCTAATTTCAAGCCTGTAAAGAAATTGATTGAGAGAAATATATACACTGCCAAACCTTCTAAGTAGTTGAGAACTGAACGCAAAACATGCATTGTTTCAGAAAAACATAAGTGACTACTTATGTGACATGTGACACTCTATTTGTGTACATGAAATCAAATAAAAAGTGAGAATATAAATCTCACTGTTCTTACCCTAGATACCAAAGCTACTTGCCCCATGGGAGGAGGAGAGGAAACCCTGTAGTCAAACCCTGTTGAAAAACCATGGTACACATTTAAAATAATTCTCAATAAGAAAAATAATTCTCAATAAGAAAAATAATTCTCAATAAGAAAAAGAAGAAAAAGGGAAAAATGTGAACCATTTGGTGATAATTAGTGTGATAGAGTGCACTATATATAGCGCGACCTCCTTTACCTCATTTCTTCATCAGGGAGGACCGGAGCAGTCGCCTAGGATCCACATGGGAAATTTCCCTTGATGCAGTAAGGGTGTGAATGAGAATTGTTTGAATGTATGGTTGTTCAATTACCTGATAGGCAGATGGTGTTGCATGTGTAGGTTTATTTTGCCACAGATCAAAAAACTGTTCTTTCATCTACCTTTTTCCCTTTTTCTTCTTTTTCTTATTGAGAATTATTTTTCTTATTGAGAATTATTTTTCTTATTGAGAATTATTTTAAATGTGTACCATGGTTTTTCAACAGGGTTTGACTACAGGGTTTCCCCTCCCCTCCTCCCATGGGGCAAGTAGCTTTGGTATCTAGGGTAAGAACAGTGAGATTTATATTCTCACTTTTTTATTTGATTTCATGTACACAAATAGAGTGTCACATGTCACATAAGTAGTCACTTATGTTTTTCTGAAACAATGATTGTTTTGCGTTCAGTTCTCAACTACTTAGAAGGTTTGGCAGTGTATATATTTCTCTCAATCAATTTCTCTTTTACAGGCTTGAAATTAGAGGCCATCAGAGTTGTGGAGTGTGGCAGTGCTCACGCCCACACAGTGGTTTACTCTTACCACTAGCTGGTAAGAACGGAGCCCTCTATGTTCTTTTTAGGTCCTGACGAATGCCCTGGACCCAAGCGGGCCATTAAGGCAGAAACATGTTGACCTCTCACATAACGGATAGGGGACATTAATTCCCCACATACCGTCACTTGATTTTAATATCATATAGTTACCTTTAACATTAAAAACACGATTAAGATAACTATAATGTTTTTTAACCACACTTTTTGTTTATGGGCCCCCACTTAGTTTAGAAGTGCATCCCTGTCGTCAGGTGTATGCCCGCCCTCTATCAAACCAAGGTTTTAGAGGGCGAGGACTGGTCAATGATGAAGCATGACACCAGGTGGTGTGTGAGACCAGTCCGTTACTTTTTGTGAGATGCCTTCACTTACAAATACATCCCAAACCTCGTAGTGGCAATTCAGTTAGGAGCAGCTTTTTGTGGTTAGAACATTACACAAGGTCACATTATATTTTTGTGTTTTTTTTGCAAGTGTGCTGCCTGGAGGAGCTTGAGCCTGCTGGTGACTTATCATATATAACACTCCTACAAAACATATACCACCTGTTCTAAAACATTGCAAACTAAAATCTATTTAATGTAATGTCATTAAATGTGGGCAGCATTTCCTTGAGAAAAATAGCCTCAGGCTCCGGTTGGATCGAAATGCTCGTTAAATATCACGATGTCACAGTTGTTTCTAGTACGAACATGTAAGTTAGGGGAAATGGGTTAGTGATCTTCCATCAGCACTTGGGGGTTGTGGCAGCTGTTTGAAGGACATTTCACCAGAGCTTCTCGCTGCACAATAGGAGAACATTTATTCCTCTATGTATTTCACTATTGCTTGATTCACAAGTTCTATGACGCCACTCAAACTGTCATAAATTAGGCAATGAAATATCACGGATAAGCACATAAAAAGAATGGAAATGCCACATACGTTCCTTGAAAACCTGGCAACTATCATAGCTGCCAAGGTTTCAGTTTGCTTATGTGTGACATTTTCATAATTTCAGTGTAATTATGAGTGACATTTAACAACTATGACGCTTTCTCGCAAGCAAAATCAAGCAATGAAGAAGAGGAAACATATAAATATCACAAATTACATCCATTTGAGCAACAAGAAACTCAGAAGATTTAAAAATGCTGCAAAGCGGAGGTGGAGCGGGAACATGGGAGGTGGAGCGGGAACATGGCGGCCAGCTAGGTAGCTGGTCGCACGCCCCTGAGCCTCCGTTTTATGAGGGATTAGGAGCTGAATCTTCCCCCTGAACTTCGTGCCTACCTTTGGTACGTAGGTCGTTGGACCGCAGTCGGATTGCCGGTCTTTCTTTGGAGCTGCCGGGACCCAGCGATATTGTGATCTTGCGCTGCGTTGCGGAGCGGTGTGTAGGGCTCCGCGGTCTCCGTAGCTGTACTGGGCGGCGTTGTTGCTTGGAGCGATCTGGAGCGCGAAAACGCGAAGCTGGAAGGCGGAGACAGACTCGCTCTCTCGGGCGCTTGCTCGGATGCTTGCTGATGTGGGTTTGACGCCTTCAGCCTTCCGTAGTGCAGGGAGGTGAGGCGAAGTGTGGAGCAGAGCGGAGAGAGTTCGTGGAAGCACGGAGCGGTAAGAGGGGGGCAATAGATCTGTTTGCCGCCCACCTGGGCTCCGGATGAGTGACTTTTCTGTGATTACACTTTTTAGGGCAGCGGGGGCATTAGCTGAGTGTCGTCGTGCCCGGTGCTCCCTACATGTTCAACCTTCCGGCTATAGACCAAAACAGTGTAGGGCTAATCTCATCTCCACTTCGGGCAAGGACTATTCTGAGTTTAATCCTGAAACTGAATCTGGCATAGAGTTAAAAGGGGCTGCAGAAAAGGGCTATTTAGTGGCCAGGCTTGTTTCAATCTGTGTCCCGTCAACCCAAACAACGAAATTGAGAGATGTGCCTGCCCTTTACTCCATGGAGGTAGCTACTCAGCAACCTGGACAAACCGAGGCCATTAAGGAGGGTCAGTTAAAGTCAAATATCCCTGTAGTTGGGGGTCCTACCACTGCCCCTACTATTGAGATACCACTGGGTAAAAGATATAAATTAAGATCGCGTATCTTTTTGGGGGAGAACCCCCTGCGACACAACCGTGTCAAGCTGTTGAGACTGTTGAAAGTAGGCAGAAGCACAAGCATAGGCAGCCTCTCAATAAATCAGCTAAACTTACCCCAGCAAAGAGCCGGAAGAAAAATAAGAACTTGGTTCCCGCAAAAGTGACTCCCGCACTTAGGTCCTACTTTTTGGCTAACTCTCAGGGCAATATGGAACCCGTAAAACAGGGTGGGTTAGTAGCTGCAGGAGAAGAAAGCCTGGAAGTAAACCCCTCTATTACACTATCTAACCGATTCGCTCCCTTAAGCATGATGACCTCTACGACAGGGGGGGTGGACAAGAGGAGCGAGGACAAGAGGAGCGAGGTGAGGTAGGGGATATGTCATCAGAGGTAGTAGCTCAGAGTCCGGATACATTACATGGGATGTTAAGGCAGTTGTCAATAGAGATTGGAGCTCGTTTCTCCACCTCTGAAATAAACCAAAAAAAGATACAAGACACCTGTACTGGTTTAGAGGAAAATTTGTTGGCACTGACACACAGGATGGAGGCTCTTGAACATAAAGTTGGGGAACTGGGCCAGGAGGTCAAAGATAACTCCCAAGAAGTGGTTAGACTAAAGGAAAGAGAGCGAGACCTGGCAGAGAGATTGGAGAGGCTTGAAAACATCTCAAGAAGGAATAACATTAGGATTTTGGATTTAAAAGAAGGGTTGGAGGGTGACAACCTAAAATCCTATGTTATCGACATCCTGACTAAAGCTTTCCCCCAGATCGCAGTGGCATCGGTCTGGGAAGCTGAAATCCAGCGAGTTCATAGAGACCCCTTTAGGTTGAATCCTGCTCGAAAAAAACCCAGAAAGATCTTAGTTTATATCCATTCCTACACTCTAAAGGAGCAACTACTGGGGGCGGCCCTTAAACTTAAGACAATATAGGTCCAAGATGCCACCTTTAGAATCCAGTCCGATATCTCTCGGGTTACGGAAGATAGGAGATGGGAACTGGGTAAGCGGATTGACGCATTAAGAGACCAGGGAGCTCAAGTTCAGCTGCGATTTCCTGCCTTCTTGAAAGTTGTATGGGCAAACAAAATGTATAATTTCAGGTTTCCGGAGGAAGTAGATAGCTTTTTGGCACAAAGTAATTCTAGTGTGTAGTTTATACTTTATGATTTAAGAGTATTCAGCATCTATTGTTATTTTGATTTTGTTATTTACATAGGAGGCTAGGGGGCTTTGGCTCAAAAGGCAATACACATTGCCAATGGGTAGTCTGGGAGGGTTCCCGTGGGTTGGGGGGAGGTTGGCAGAGTTGGGGGTAATAGGGGTTTTCACGTTTGTTGGTGGGGAGCATTGGGAGAAAATAAAAAAAAAGTATTAATAAATTCATGTGACATAACAACCTCCAGTAGCTACAGCAGAGGGTGGAGTCAGGATCATGGTGGGGGATAGGCTCGTCCAGGGAGGGAATCGATATCTTGAATTGTTAAGTTGGAATGTTAACGGCCTAAGAGTTAAAGGAAGACAGCGTCTGATATTCCAATACTTAAAAAATAGTCCAGCCAGGATCCTTATGATTCAGGAGACCCATCTTTTACAAGCAGAATGTAAGGCACTATTTAGAAAACAAAGATGGGTCAATAAGATTATAGCTTCAGACCAGCAATGTTGTTCAAAAGGGGTTGCCATAATACTAAAACTGAATTCAGGAGTAGAGCTCACTAAGTCACAGGTAGACGATAGAGGACGTTGGGCTATCGCGGAAATCAAATGCAAGGAGGTTAAATACACTTTAGTTAGTTATTATGGGCCCAATGAAGACGATATCACACCTCTGAATAACCTTTGTCTTGCCTTGGCTGACTTTGAGGCCCCTCTGATTATGGGAGGAGATTTTAACGTGCTCTTAAATAATAAGCTAGATAGGTCCTCTCCTCGAACACAGATAGCAGCTCCGCGTGTTAAAGCACACCTCTTGAATATCCTAAAAACTTTTAACCTTTGTGATGTATGGAGGAAAAAAATGGGAGAGAGTAGGGAGTATTCCTTTTATAGTAAGAGGAATTCTCATTACTCCAGAATAGATTACATATTTATGGAGCATTCAGATCTTGATAAAGTCAGCCTAATTAAATACTTGCCTATACACCTATCTGATCATGGAGCCATAGCTCTTAACCTGGAACTCACTCCAGAGCTTACTCCAAGGAGATGGACACTAAATAGGAGATTTCTCCTGCAATCTTCCACCCCTGGCTTCTTGAGGCTGGAAACTGAGACTTTCTTTCAAAACAATGTAGGATCTGCCTCACTACACATTGTTTGGGATACCTTTAAGGCCTGGCTGAGAGGGACATTAAAAGGGGCTGTTGTGGGCTGGGCAAGGGCCGAGAGGAAAGAATTGGCCGATTTAGAACTGCAGATAGCGGGGGCAGAAGCTGACCTAAAGACGAGTTGTCCTGTCGAACCAGAGAATGATAATTTGATAAAGAGAGTTGAGGAGCTTCAGTTGAAGTTCAGACTTAAGTCTGAAGAGATCTTATCCCAAAAATGGGAGACAAGCAAAATGAGGGAGTTTGACCAAGGGGAGAATTGTGGTAAGCTCCTCGCTATGAAGACCAGGGTTGATAGAGCTAATAATTATATTAGTAAGATCAAAGTGGGTACACAAATTACAGAGGAGAAAGAGAAAATAGAACAGGCTTTTGCACAGTTCTTTCAGGAGCTATATCAAGAAGAGCTTCAGGGAGTAGAGGAACATACTGACAGATTGCTTAAAGAGAAACAGCTTCCAAAAATAACAGGCTAGTCAAGAATTCCTCTTACTAGAAATAACAGGGAGCGAGATATTATCTGATTTAGATTCAGCTAAAAAAGGGAAAGCGGCAGGCCCGGACGCAATCCCGATTGAGGTTTATTCCATGTTGAGGGAGGAAATCATCCCGGTCTGGCTGAAACTGTTTAATGGAATACTAAATGGTACATCCCCACTGCCTGATTCCTGGAGTGACGCAGTTATCACTTTGATCTTGAAGCCTGGTAAGGATTCTTCTCAGTGTCATTCATATCGACCAATTTCTTTATTAAATGTTGACTATAAGGTCTTTACAGGGATTTTAAATAAGCGGCTTTGTAAGATCATAGGTCCAATAATTCACGAGGATCAGAAGGGCTTTCTCCCAGGTAGGCAGATGTCGGATTTGGTATATACTTTGGTAGGGGCGGTGGATATGGCGTCATCACAGGGTCTCCCTCTGTCAATTACTACTGTCGATGCAGCCAAAGCCTTCGATCGTGTGAATTGGCACTTTTTAGATAGGACCTTGAATATCTTTGGCTTCACCGACGGTTTCAGAGAAGTTATTAAAAAGATTTATAGATCACCACGAGCTCGGATCCTGGTCAATGGTAGCCTCTGTCGTCAATATAGGACGTGGCACCAGGCAGGGCTGCCCATTGTCCCCGATTCTATTTGACATTTATATTGAACCCTTGGCCCTGAGCTTAAGATTAAACAAGAAGATTGCCCCTTTTGAAGTAAATGGGTTTGTTAGGAAAATCGCACTCTATGCGGATGATCTAATTTTATTCTCCTCCAATGTCGACACTACACTCCCGGAGCTTCTTGCTGAAACTCAAACTTTCGGAAAGTTTTCTGGCTATGAAATAAATAAAGATAAAACTGAGATTATGGCATGGAACATTATCGATCAGGAGGGGAATTTTGCTAGGGAGCTTAGATATCTCGGAGTTACAATAACCCAGGACCCGAGAGAAATTCCAAAAGCTAACCTAGATAAGAGTATCGAAGGAGGTTGAGGCCTTATTAAAAAAATGGCAGAACATTCCACTCTCCCATTATGGTCGGGTTAACATGATTAAAATGTGTGTTCTTCCGAAATATACCTATCTTTTTAATAATATTCCAATAGAATTTGCAAAAGCTGAAATTCTTAAAATTCAGGGCAAGATTTCCTCTTTTATTTGGGCAGGCAAAGGGATCAGTCTGTCCTGGAAAAAACTCAGGCGCAAATTAACACAAGGGGGCATGGGTTTACCGGATCTCCAGCTCTATTGTTGGGCTTACCAATTAAAAAACGCCAGGATGTTATTGCTTACTCCAGATGACTCGCTGATTGGCAGTATGTTTAAAGCCATGTTAGACGGGGTAGTGGAGTCTGGCTTCATGTATAAATTTGGCTCTCCTAAGTTTTAAAACAAAATTTGCCTAAAGACGTTGCGTATGGCGGCCAAATTGTGGTCGGACTGTCGAGGCTGCGTGGGGCTTACTTACTATAGTGATTGGGCACCGGTGTGGGACTCTCCTGGAACTCCGGAGTGCCTTTTGGACGCTCTAGCTCAGCCACTAAAAGAGGCAGGAGTCTCACATTGGAAGGATGTCGTAGTGGGTAATAAATGTCTTCCTTGGGAATTTTGGAGTCATATTATGAGTGGGGCTCTGTCCAGATTTAAGTTTTATCAGCTTACATCTTGGTGTAAGAGTCAACGCTGGTCCCTATTGGAAAACAATCCTATGGAAAACGAACTACAAAACCTGGCCCCGAGGAAGAAAGAAGTCGCTCAATGGTATAACCATCTGCTGGCTGCTGTAGAAAGAAATATGGAAAAGCCATACCGGGTCTGGGAGAATTACTTGCCGAGCGAAGAGCGGAAAGAGTTATGGCAAGTATCTATAGATATGCTTTACCCTTTGATTAAATTTGCCGCAC
Source organism: Calotriton arnoldi (assembly GCA_963921515.1). Lineage (NCBI taxonomy): Eukaryota > Metazoa > Chordata > Amphibia > Caudata > Salamandridae > Calotriton > Calotriton arnoldi. The sequence goes on from CAWUFW010005139.1 coordinate 429,927, forward strand.
TCAGAAGAAATCACTTTTTCACACTCCACAGGATATATTGGTCCCCCCTTAAAATATCCAGAATGAAGGGTGGTGGAGAAGCTAGTTGTTGGAGATGTGGTTTCCAGAATGCAGATGACGTCCATGTATTCGCTCCTGCTCTAAGATACAAGAATTTTGGAGTGATGTGGGTAAGACTATCTCTAGGGTCATGGGTGCTGTTGTGGAGGAAAGCCCATCTCTCATTTTATTTGGCATTGTATCTATGTTGGGTGGGGTGCGAGACCTGATTGGGCCGCAACACAAATTGGTGTTCTATTTGATTTTGTTGGCCAGGAGAGAGATTTGTAAATTGTGGCGTCAGGAGGTTCCTCCTACTTGGAATGCCTGGTGGAATTCCGTAAGATATTTTTGAGCTTTAGATCAGAGGGTAAATGTATATAGTGAGAGGCCAGACATTGGGTTGTTTTGGAACTTGTTGGATGATCCACCTAGCGATTAGATTAGATCAGATTAAGGTACAGGATAAGTTCCAATGATTAAAACCTCTGGGTCAGCTCAAGTGGTGTACAAATGGGCGCTCCCCGGAACAAAAATACCAGCTGAGACTAAGAACCACCAAGTTATATGTGCCAGAGGTGGACCAGCTCGAGAGGCGGCTGTAGCTACGGAGGTCATATGAGGAAAAAAAAAAATGAAGAAAAAAAAAATGCTGCAAAGCACCAGAAATAGAAGGGCACTAGGATGTGAGAAAGGCCCCAGTGTGGAGCCTGAGCCAGCCTCACTGCTGAACTCATCTTTGTGCAGACTGCAGACATGGACTGCAATGCAGAGCTCAGCTCAGGCACTGTAACACCTGATGGGTGGTACTTGGCAGGGCTGGTTTTACTCAGACCTTGCAATTCTGAAATTGCAAGACAATGGTAGTCTGTGAACTCAAAGTTACTAGGAGTCTCCCAGAGATATTTCTGCTATTTGAGGATTAGGAATCACCATCCTCCACCACTCTGGAGTGAGTGTGGCAGTGAGTGTGGCTGCGAGAGACTGAGATGCTGCATGAAGCCACCATTTAATTTTATTCAATTCATCTAGTAGCGACCAGATGTTACTGGTGCAAGTGTCAGAATAGGTGTGAGTGCAAGCAGGAGTGCAGGGGAGAATGTTAGTGCCAGAGCAGAGGTCACTGCTGCTGTGAGAGAGATTAATGATGCCAGTCCAAGTGAGAGTGCATATGAGAATTAAAGTGCCAGTACAAGTTTCAGTAAAGGGGTGAATGTGAGCTTACTGGTGGAAGTTCCAGTCGCGCGAGTGAGGTGAATACTTTGCAACTTCCATTGCAGGTGCGAGGAAGGTTACTGGTGCATGTGGCAGTGAAGTGTGAATGCGGTTGCTGGCGTAAGTTTACTAGTGGTTTTATGAGTGCAAGTGTGAGTGAGTTAAATACACTTACTTATCTTCCCATGCACTCACTAACTTATATATAAGCATCCATTCTCTCATCTACTTGCTCACTCATTTGTCCATCCATGCACTCTCATTATCTTATTCACCCATTACACTGCTCATGCATAGTTATCACTCTGTGCATTCACCCGTTCCATGATCTATGCATTCTTCTATTCATCCACTAATCCATCCAAGTAGCACTTATTTATATTCACTCACTTATCCATGCACTCAGCCATTGATTTGTTGATTAAAAAGGCAGACTTATTGTCATTTTGTAAATCAGCTCTATCCCACTTCTCGAGGCTTGTTTTGAAGTGCTTATTGTTCAGTGGAAGATGTGTTGCTCCATTTAGCACGTCCTGTTTTGGAAGGGGGCGAGCAAGCAAAATATGCAGCACTCCTCACAATTATGTACCAAACTGTTTACTGGCTTCGAGTTTGAGGGCACGGAAAGGAGAGCAGTGGGACACATGGAAGAAAGCTTCGAGGGCTCCTGCTTACAATATGAAGCTGGGGAGCAGGAGCGGCCTCTGTGTTATCAGTCCAGCAAAGCAGCTCAAACATTTAAATGGGATACAATGGAACTGTCAGATGGAAGATGGAACGGAGTAAAGTAAGAGAATAAATAAATAAAGCAATTTACCTTGCACGAGCTGCATCGCCAACTCGGCAATGCAGCGTGCGCAAGGTAAATTTTTTATTTATTTACTTACTTTACTCTGTTCCGTCGTATGTCCAAGTCCACTACCCCTCCACCCTGCCCCTCCCCCGCCTCACCGCCCCACAGCACTCCCTCTGCGAGCCACCACTGATGGTAAATGCTGGCTTCCGATTGATAATGAGACTTCTTAGTTCCTCTTTTTACCGCCCTGTCTCCTTTTGTGACCGCCCATCAGGACTGGATCTTTTAGTTGCGGCGTTACACTGTCTCCTTCATTAGTCGGTAAGCACTATTTTTTTGCGGCCGCTTGTTTATTTTTGCATCGCGCTTTCACTTTAACAATAGCTGCCGGCCAACCCTGCGAGTGCTGTGTGGGGCAGCAGCTATTGTTAAAGTGAAAGCGCAATGGAAATATAAACAAGCGGCTGCCTTTGCGCAATGGCGACAGCTTGTTCTTTCGTGTGGCGGCTGGAGTGGTGAGTATCACCACCGAGCAGCATGCTGGTATGTGGTTTGTTGCTTTGTCCTCTTATGATTCCTCGTCACACCGTCGTGGGGGCATTTGTGATTCACCAGTATGCCAAATGACTGGCTTTGCACGCAGCCGGAGTTCACGCTGTATTTTCGCTAGGAGACCACGCCAGGAACATCACAGAGAGGCAGATCTGTCTCAGTGATAGGCGCTCTTTGTTGGTCAGAACCGGAAAGGCGGGAGACCCGACAGGGGGAAGCTCGGGTCCAAATCTGCTCTCGGGAATCTGGGGCTTAATGGCTGCGGTGCGGGAGCCCTCATAATTACGTGATGCTTTGCATATTGAAGGGCTGTGGTTTTCGGGGTAAACGGAAAGGGACCGGGTCATCTCAGCTCAGGCGCTACAAAGCAGCGATAGTCTCAAGATGGTGCCCAACACTTTCCATGCTAGGATAGTTTATTTACCCAGTCCCGTTTAGAGTTGGGCTGAAGCAAGTACCGGAATTTAAAGTTCAGCAGACTTACATTCTGACACCTGAACGTCTTCAGACCCAAGCAAATGCCTGGCCTCAGATCACCTAGGCATACATGTTGGCCGGTATTCTGCTTAATGCACCGTGGTTAATTCTTAGGTTAAATCTCTTCTTATGTGCCTGCCAAATGTCGTTATTCTTTGCTCTTGCTTTTAGGGCTTTCCTGGACCTCGGGCGTTGTGTGTCATTTGGAGTGTAGCTCAGAAACATTGTCTGTAGCATTTTGTGGTCACAGGCACCTCTGGATAATATTATAGACTCTTACTCAGAAGGTTAAGTGTTCAATTCCTGGAGTTTATGTGAAATGCTGGGAATGTGTAAACAAAAAGAAACAAGCATTTGCAATGCAATAGGTCTCGCATTTGCGAGAGTTTAAGCTATTGGCATTGTAAATGACAATGCCTTTTATTTATGTTTTAAAAACCAACACGTAAATAAAAGGCATTGCCATTTACAATGCCAATAGCTCAAACTCACAACTGCGAGACCTATTGCATTGCAAATGCTTGTTCTGATGCCTACAGAGGATGCTGCACCAGTGTAGGGGATGCTGCACTAGTACATGGGGTTCACAATTGCTGACAGGACACTGGGAATAATGTAAGCAGATACAGGCTTCCTTTACCCTAATGTTTGCAGCAGCAAAGGCTAGCAATTGAACATAGAGCAGCAGGGCAGTTTTTGTGGCATTTATTCATTCAGTCTGTTTTTGCAAGGGTGTTGAAGGGCTAGGATTTCTTACAGCTGTCCTGTTGCCCTGTTTCCACCATATATAGAGCAGCAGAACAGTTGTCTGCTGCCCTAGGTGAAATAAAATATATTTATTCCATCTCTTTGTGCTGTTTGTGATGGGGTTCTTCCCAATGTCGTTGGTTGCCCTTGCCAAAAATGCGGAACTTTGTTTCTATGTTCATTATTTATTTATAAAGTTTTATATAGCGCGAACATGACCCACGAGGGTATCAGAGCGCTTTACAATACACAGTTATTAAACATTAGATGATTGGGGTAATATACATGCATTCGATATTCGCCATTCAATACAAAAGAGGTAGCCAGTGGTATATGGATAGCATAGGTGGCTAGTAGTCATCAAAGAAATAAAGTCTTAGGATGTGAATTTGTTCATTAGAAGCATTTTTACTTCTTTTTTGAAGGAGGTAAAGGAAGAGATTCTGCGTACATCTGGAGGTAGGGAGTTCCAAATCTTCGGTGCGATCCCTGAGAATGCTCTGCAACCAGTTCTCTTTTTATGGAAGGATTGTGGTTTCAGTAGTAGTGAACTCGCACTTCGCAATTGTCTGCATCCTCCCGACCACTCTAGCTTTTGTGCTAAGTAACTGGTGGTATTGCTATGCAGGGCTTTATGAGTCATGCAGGCGATCTTTAGTTGTATTCTTGCCTCGTAGGGTAGCCAGTTCAGAACTTTCAAGGTCAGGGAAATGTGGTTATTTCTTTTAGTTCCTGAGACCAGTCTGGCCGCAGCGTTAAGAGATGCCCTCAGCGGGGCCAGCTTGTATTTGGGAAGACTGCATAGAGTGGTGCTTCCATAGTCCAATCTTGGTAACACTAGGGCTTCTACCGCCATTTTTAAGTCGGTCTGTGGGAGGAAGGGTTTAAGTTTCCTTAGGATACTCATCTGATGATTAGCTCCCTTGGTGGCATTATTGATTTACGCCTGCATATTCAAGTGTTTGTCTAGGGTGACTCCCAAGGATTTCGCGGAGTCAATGATGTGGGGAGCGCAGTCAAAGGAAGTTAGATGCTTCAACCATAAGTCTATCTTGGGTGTGTGATTGGGGGGGGGGAGATGAGAAGGAATTCTGTTTTTTTGGTGTTAAGCATGAGGTAGTTGCCAGTGAGCCAACTTTGAGTATTATGTAGAATAGCGTTGAGGGAGATGAAGTCATCTGGAGAGGAGATTTTCATATACAGTTGTGTGTGTCCGCATACAGGTGATATAGAATGTTCGCAGAGTTCAGTGCGTTTGCCAGGGGTTCCATGAGTAGATTAAAAAGAATGGGTGAAAGTGCTGAGCCCTGTGGAACCCCTATGGTGACCATGGAGGGTTGAGAAAGTGATTGCTTCATCTTGATTCTTTGGGTTCTGTTATTTTGGAAGGAGGTGATCCATTGTAACACTGGGCCAGTTAGGCCCATCCTTCGTTCCAGTAGGGACAATAGGTTGTCATGCTTAACCGTGTCGAAAGCGGAGGATAAATCGATAAGTATCAATAGACATGATTCGTTGTGGTCTAACATTTTTAGTATGTCATCCATTATGTGGGTAAGTGCAGATTCAGTGCTGTGACCTTGACGGAAGCCGGATTGGTGTTTGTCTAGGAGGTTGTAATTCTCGATGTGGTTGCATAATTGAATTTGTACACATTTTTCCAGCAGTTTCGCCAAAGTGGGGATGTTGGATATAGGGCGGTAGTTGTTGAGATCTGAGGAGAGGGAGTTGCCTTTCTTTAGTATAGGTGTGACCTGCCCTACTTTAAGACAGTCAGGTATGGAGCCTTGTCTCAGAGAGGCGTTTACAATCTCAGACCATAAGGGTAGAATAGAGGTTTTTATCATTTTGAATAGAGACGGAGGTAAGGGATCAGAGAAGTGATTGGAGGGGTTAATCGCTAGAAGAGTGTTATAGATTTCATATTCAGGGATGGGCGAGAAGGTGTGCCAAGATGCATTGTTTTGGGGAATTTCAATCGGAATACTAAAATGGTCCTTGATCTGTGAGTAAAATGTAGACTCGTGAGCAATAGTTTGTGGAAGGGCATTCTTAGATTGACTGTCGTATCCAATGGATTTTGTCTTTTCTAGGAAGAAATTGGCAAGCTCATCGCAATTAGGGGTAGGCAAATCGCTTAGTTCCATCGCGTTAGGAGTGTTGCGCGATTGTTGTTTGATGGTTTCGAATAGTTTTTTGGGACGGTTAATGGCTTGGTTCAGCTGGGTTTTGAAGAAGCCTGCCTTAGCCTTTAGGATTTTCCTGTTGTATGTATTCCTCAGCACTCTAAGGTGATATCGGTGATCAATGGAGGGTGCTGATTTCCATAGTCGCTCAGCTGATCTTAGCTTGCGCCGATCAGAGTTCAGGTTCTCATTGAACCATGGTTTGGAGATTGGAGGAAACGTTTTTTTCTTGGAGGGGCGCTGTAGAGTCAAGAATTTCAAGCATAGTGGAATTGCAAAAGACTGTGAGGTCATGGACGTCAACCATGCCTGTCGTGGGGATCAGGGCGGAGTTGCATCGGTTTACCAGGGCGATGGGGTTAATATTTTGGATATTCCTTTTCCATTGTTTTGTTTTTGTAGGTTGGCATCTTTTTGGAATTACCTCAATATTGATGGAGAAGAAAATGCTGTAATGGTCAGTCCAGTCACATGGGGTAATGGATTCTAATGTTACAATGTTCGTTTTTGCTATGATGAGGTCTAATGTCTCTCCCTTGTTGTGGGTTGGACTGTCACAGAATTGGGACGGATCCTGATCTGACAGAAAGGATTTAAGACAGCTTACATCATGATCGCTTGTGTTGTTCCAATGGAGATTGAAGTCTCCCAGGAAAATCTGCGGCACTTGTGAGTTGTCGTTGGATGTAATGACGTCCATTAACTCATCGATGAACGTCAGATTATCACCCGGGGGTGGTATATTATGTGAAGTTTGCTGGTGAGGCACTTGTCATCGGAGATGTTGATACAGAGATATTCGCAGGAGGATACAGAGATGGAGTCTGCTTGATTGACAGAGATTGTGTTTCGATAAATGCAGGCTAACCCGCCACCAGGTTTCACGGTTCTGTCTAGGAGGATTATATCGTGACTAGGAGGGACCAGTAGGTCTTGGATGGGAGAGGAGGAACTATTTAGCCATGTTTCGGTAAGGGCGATAATGTCCAGATAATTCGAGAGGATGAGATCGTAAATGTCGGGAGCATGTTTGCTAGCAGATCTGCAATTGATGAGTGCACACTTCATCTTGCTGGTCGAATGGGTGAGAGCAGTCTGCACTATGTTGATATTTGTGAGGTTTTCTCTATTAATGGATCTGTAGTTGTGAGTGGGTTCTCTGTAGGGGTTGGTTTGAATGGATTGGATAATGCCACATAGAGACTTACTGTTGTCTGTAGGACTGGCATAGGATATGACGAGGTCATAGATGTCATTGTCAGATAGTTCAGCAATTGCCCTCCTAGGACGAGATGGGTTGTTGGGGGAAGGTATCTTACTCTGTCTAGTGTCCTCAGGGTGTGAGTTCTTGGTGATGTATCTGCTAGTTTGGTAACTGATTCGGTTCACGGTGGCACTAGTGACTCTGTGTGCGTTTAGGAGTTCTTTGGTGATGGTTGATAGATTTAGCATTTCGTCCTTGAGATGGGATAGGCCGATGGCTAACTCATTGAATCGTGCGATCCAATCAGAGTTAGGATAATTAGTTGTGTATAGGCGTGTGTTCTATTATAGAGGGAGGTCCGCAAGTAAGGTCTGGTTGCATGGGGATCTCGTTATCTGGTTGCATGGGGATATCGTTATTAGGATCCGATGGGGTTAGTTGATCATGGAGGTTTGTTGGTGGGTCCGAATGAGTGTGGGGGATGGCCTTGAGAGGTGATAGCATGATAGGGGCTGATGCATGTGAGGGGGGTATGGTCGTTGAGTGGTAAGTTTGGATGAGCGGAGAGAGTATCGAGGGTGTTAGGTGCCGATCAAATATCAGGGTAGATGGCAAGTCATGGGGAGCTTTGCATGACAGCTCAACTGTAGGTGGGGCGCGTGGGATGTCGGGGGTGGAATCCGGGTTGGTGGATTCTCCCTTGGTCATCAAGGATATCACAGCATACATAAACAGAATGATGCAAACTTCGGTGTCCGAATAACATTTTTAATTATAGTTATGCCAAAACATTTCAGCTCTCCTGGGCCATGATCTGACATCCAGACTTAAAACAGGGCCAACTAAATAGTGCATGTGACCATTGTGACTGAAGAAATATTAGCACATTGAATTATAGGATCTGTAGTTTATCATTATACATCTTGAATTTAATTTGTAAATTACATCTTAAATCTATCAAATTCCTCATTTCTCATTCCTCGTTTTCTTAGTGTGAATAGTAATGCAAACACTCCTTGAATTAAAAATTGTAAGAGGCAAGGACATTTTGTAAAAGAGTTCCTTCTAAAATGTCGTTCATATTATTGCCATTGTCACTATAACTTACCTATTTACTCTTGCCCTAGAGGGCTATTTCTCACTTGTTTATCACATACCAGTCAATTAACCCCTCAGATTATTATATCCCAGTGGGCTAATAACTAGTTGAAAGTCAATTAAAGAAGCAGCTCATATATCCTCATTAAAATCTTCCATTGTTGTTACCTGTATACTAAGGGCCTGATTATGAGTCTGGCAGTCCATGGACAGCCAGACTCGTGGGTGCGCGGTAGTGGCGGTCTCCAGACCTCCCTATTATGAGACAGGCGGTCGAACCGGCACAGCCCCACCGCAGCCGACAGGGAACTGTCATTCCCTGGCAGTGTTGTGGCAGTGTAGAGGCATCTATATGCTTGACGGGACCGAGGCAGTCCCGCCAAGCATATTAGGAGTTTCCTCACCATCAGGGTTTTCATGGCGGTTCCACCTCCATGGAAACCCTAGCGGAGAGGAAACAAAGGGGGCCCTACAGGGCCCCGTGGTGCCTTTGCGCCCTGTGGATGCATACAGGGGGAACAACATGTGCCCCCCTGTGCATGCACACCAGTTCCTGCACAGCATGGACATAACAGTCCATGCCGTGCAGGAACTGTTTTTGGCTTTCCCATTGCGGTGCCCGTTTTTAATGGCACCGCAGTGGGAACACCAAAAAAAGCCCGCCAGATAGGAGGAAACTCCTAATCTGGTGGGTGCCCAGGCCACAGCTTTGGCGGTGTGGTGGCGGGGCGGACCTGGCGCCACACCGCCAAAGTCATAATCAGGCCCCAAGTGTTCTTCCTTTACAAAAATCTTTTTCTACAACAAACACCCTTCACAGACCAAATATCATCTTACACTGTATACACATTCAATTTTGTTCATTAGGTTATATCTGTATTAAAAGTTTTTCTTCTGTGTTCAACGTATCAGGGATATGCAATTGTAAATCTATAATATATTTTGATTCTAAGCATCTTAATTGTAGTGTTCTATTTCCTCATTTCTGATTCCATTCTACCCGGTGAATTCCAAAGTATTTCAAAGAGTTCTCATTCCCATCATGGAATTCCTCAAAATGTCTTGCTACAGTGCAGCCATAATCCTTATTTCTAATCGCGCGCTGATGTTCCAAAATATGCTTTTTCACCAATAACACATTAGTTCCCAAATAGAATTTTGGACTTGAACATTCGAAAATGTATACTATATCGTCTGAATTACAGTTGTTTCCATTTAAATATTTTTATTTTTGTCAGATTATGGAATTTCATAATATTTACTGTTATGGCTGTAATTACAAGATTTGTATCTTCTACACAGAAAATAACAACAAAGAGAGGAAATTTCATTTGTTTAAAAACGAAATACCAGGCAGTGTGCACAGACACACATGGGGAGAGCAATCTGCATTCCTCTTTCCTATAAACACTCTCACTTTTTTTTTTTAAACATAGTTTTATTGATTTTGTTCATGTAAGCAATACAAACTATTATGGCATTGTGTTATATTTCAGAAGTCATCTCTTAATACACAGTTGGTCTTCTAATAACATGTTCAGTATCGTACAATTTTTTCATTATACTTATTATAATCAAACAACTTTTTCATGTACCATTATGTCCATTCTTATAGATGTTGTGGCTATACACATTCGTGATGACTCTGTAGTAAAGCAGTCCAACCTGGAACACGATAAACTTCCCCAACTCCCCATTATCCCATCCCCCCACCCCCCTTACTGGCTCACTCCCTTGTTCGTCGTCTTAGGGTTCAGTTGTACAGATTCCCTTTGGGTTGTCTCGTCTGAACTAATCTACTTATTAAGCAGTTGCTTATTGGAGAGTGTTGTATAGAGGGACGGCACTACATGGACTCAGTGGCTTGAGGAGGAGGCGACACTCACTAGGGCCCAGAGGATTCCGCCAAATCCTTAGCCTTCAGTGTTTCCAACATCTGGTCCCACTCCATGGAAATGGGGATTTTGCGCACCCCACGTAATTCCTCTCTTCTGATGATGGCACTTTCCGCCCCTCCCCATCGGACCATATCTGTATGCCAGGTGTGTAACGGAGGGGAAAAAGCTGATTTCCACCTCATTGTGATGGCACGTTTCGCTATGAGGATAGCCATATCTGCAAATTTGTATTGTATTCTCTGACTTTTCGGGCGAGGGTGTAGCCCTAGCAGGCAGCTATCTGCCGTATCCCAGGCGGAGGTGCCGGTCGTGTCCTGAATTACGCCCCCTATCATTGACCAGAATCCCCTCAAACGTGGGCATTCCCATAACATGTGGAGTATATCAGCATCCATCATCTTACACCTAGGGCAGCAGACTTGTGCATTCGGGTATATACAGTTGAGGCGGTGTGGGGTAAGGTATGCCCTATGTAGAATCATGTATTGAATATACTTAAATTTGGCATTTCGGGACACTTTTTTAGGGAACTCTAGCGCATACGCCCACTCTTTGTCTGTTATGTCTCTACCGAGATCCCTCGCCCATTTTTCCCGTAAGGGCACCAGAGAGGCCCCAACATGCATTCTGGCGCCTCTATACAGCCAGCGGGTTAGGTGACGCCCCTCACCCATCAAATAAACTGCATGCACCAATCCATGTGTGGAGGGTTCATTCCCGTTCGGGGACCAGTGTTTCTTAACATAATGAACTATGGTAGCGTGAAACATGAATAGTGTATGGGGAACACCCTGATTGTGGATGAAATTGTCATGGTCAGATAATATGCCATCTATAAACAGGGTTCCTACCGTTGTTACTCCCTCGTGTCCATTGTAAAATCCTTTGTCTTGTAATTAGTCCTGTTGTAGTGGGTATTCCAAGTAGTGGGACATTAGGTGAGTATGGGGCAGTTCGTTTGGTATATTGCAAGACCCGTCTCCAATATAGGAGGGCTGTTTTGAGCAAAGAGGGAGTTTCAGGTGGTATTTTGGAGTCAGGTAGTAGTAGTGTGTGTAGTGTTCCTTGATCTAATTTTTGTGTTGTGTATCCAATTTCATTTAGATTGCGTCCTGCTAGCCAATATGACAACCATTGCAGTTGGCTGGCTATGCAATACGCTCGGAAATCAGGAGCCCCCAGTCCCCCCCTCTTCCGGTTTCAGTTGCAGTTTTGCCAGGCTCACTCTCCTGCGTCCTTTACCCCATATCAGCTCCATGAGAAGGGTGTCCAGTGTTTGGAAGACACTAGCCGGAATCAGAATCGGTATGTTAGTAAAGTAATATAATAATCTTGGGAGTAACACCATCTTGGAGATGGCTATTCTACCCATGACCGAGAGAGGTAATGATGTGCAGAAGGAGACCTGGGCACGTTGTGATCTAATTGTTTTCAGTAGGTTCCCCTCTAGAAGGTCCTGAGGTGTTCTATATGTTTGTATACCCAAATATTTGAAGGTTTGTGATGCACCATCAGGTCAACTTGACCGAAATGGACGGGTCCTGGATCTTCTCTATATTGCATAAAGAATGCATGTGATTTTGTAGCATTTATTGCCAGCCCCGAAACATACTCAAATTGCCGGAATATAGTAGAAATGCGATCTAGATCCACGGTTAGGTCTTTAATATATAGTATAAGGTCATCAGCATATGCCGACACTATATGTGTTGTCTCCCCTAGTGAGATCCCTTTGTTTACAGCATCCCTCCGAAGTTTAATGAGTAGAGGTTCTAATACCAGTACAAATAATATCGGTGACAGAGGACAGCCTTGTCTTGTTCCTCTTGCCACCGAGTAGGGGCGAGATATGTGGGATCCAGTACGGACCCGAGCAGTAGGTGCAGTGTATAGAAGTTTGACCCACTTCATATAACCAGGGGGTATGCTGAATCTTTTCATAATTGCAAACATATAGTCCCAGTGTAGTGTATCAAACGCCTGCTGGGGGTCAAGAGAGATACAGCCAGACTTGCAGGAGATCTTGGCAGCGGCTTCCATAACATAGTGCAGGCGCCTTATATTCAGGGACGTATTGCGACCCGGAACAAAGCCATATTGATCCGTGTGTATGAGTTTTGGAAGATAGGGGAGAAGCCGCCGGGCCAGAAGTTTGCTAAGTATCTTATATTCGGTAGATAATAGGGAAAGAGGGCGATATCCTGACATGTCACGCGGGTCTCTGTTTGGCTTGGGAAGGGATATGACTAGTGCCTGCATGGTAGTTAGTGGGAGGGAGTGGGCCTCTTGGGCCAAATTATATAAACATGCAAGTTGCGGAGTGAGATTGTCTGCAAAGATAGAGTAAAATTCCGCTGGTAAGCCGTCTAGGCCAGGGGTCTTATTATGTGGGAGTTCCCTGATGACCTCTTTAATTTCGGCCCTTGTGATTGGGTCGTCTAACTCCTCCTGGGCGTTGTCTGATAATTTAGGGTAGGTCAAGCCTTCCAGGAATGCTTCTATATGTTCCGGCAGTGCATTAATTGGGGCGCTGTACAACATCTCATAGTAGTTACTGAATGCAGTATTGATTTCTGCCTGGGTATACACTGTAGTGCCATCCTGTAATGCCACTTCCGGTATTGATATAGGGGGGGGGGGGCATCCCGAAGTAGACGGGCCAAGAGAGTGTCCGATTTGTCTGCTTCAGCGTGTGCATGTTGGGTGTATGCTCGGTAATCAATGAGGCGCAGGTCCTCGAGGAGTTCGGCATGTCGAATTCTCCCTTCTTGCAATTGGTTTTGGAGATGCCACACATCTTTAATCGCCCACCCCTCTGCCCAAGACCTCAGGAACTCTACGTGCCTAATAGAGGCAGCTCCTCGAACCGGTGGATGGGAGCGGTCAAGGTGTATATCAAGAGTGAAATTATAGTCCCCTCCCAGTGCCCACGGGATATCAGCCCAGTCCGCTAATATTGTGTTCAAGTTGGTAAGGAATTTATCCTGTTCGTAATTCGGAGCGTATACTCTCCCTAGAGCTGTGTACACCGTCAAGTGTCCCATGTACTACCGTGTATCTTCCCTGTGCATCTATTCGCTGTTCTATATTCACGAACGGTACCCCGTGTCTGACCCATAAGAGTGTTCCTCTCTCAAATGCAGAATATGATGTAGTGAATATCTGCCCTCTCCATTTCTTACATAGTTTGATTACCTCAGAGTCAGTAAGATGGGTTTCCTGAAGGAAGGCTATCTGTATTTTCCGTCTGTTTAATCGGGCATGAATCCGATGATGTTTGTGCACTGAGCCCATCCCTCTAACATTCCATGTTAACACTTTATATTTGCCCAACACAGCCATACATATATCTGTCCATTTATATTGTATCAGCCCCGGTATGTACAATGTAAATTGTGTGTGTCACAACTTTGAGTTAGCCATATCCCCAGAAAAAACAACTGATCTAAAAATCCCAATACTAGGACTAGCACTAAAACTTTGCTGATCCAAACATTAATCAAAACAATTCGAGGGTCCAATCGGCTAACTAATGCAGTAACTGCATTCCTGTACGGAGCATAGTACCGCCAAGACGAAGCTCCTCACCTGTCAGGACCCTTTTTTTTTCCCATGTAAAAAGATATGGGACACCGGGGGTAGAAGAACATCACAAGGGACATGGACAAAATCTTACTTTCCTCCATCGTGGACTCTTGTTAAGATGTACTAGGTACCGCCTTCTGAATCTGTAAATTATCAGCCAAATAATGTCTGCACTATTTGCGGGGTGATCGATGGAAACAGCGGGTCATTGCTGTCAGAATCGGAATGTATCTTATTATCGTCCGATGTTCCGAAGAGGATGGCGGATTGGTGTCCCGCATGGCAGCCGCCGCGGCCAGTGCCGACTCCTGACCCAGCAGGGCCTGTTCTGGGGACGGGTTCCTCGCCGCGACCCTGCGGGATGATCTGGTCCGTCTTGTTCTCTGTCCCGAAGGCCGTTGTTGAGCTTGTCGTGTCCTTTGTTCTAGATTGGCCAGAGCTTGGGGAGAAAGGGTGATTTCCAGCCACTCGTTTGCTGCCTCCGGGCTGTCAAAAAAGTGGGACTTGTGTTCATGTAGTATTTTCAAACAAGCAGGGGACAGTAGTGCGTACTTAAGGTTTAATGCTTGGAGTTTCTTTTTCAAAGGTAGATAGGAAGCCCGTTGCCTTTGTACCTGAACTGTGTAGTCTGGGTATAGGGAGATCCGGTGATTCACATATTGAATGGGCGCCCTCTCCCTGGCGTCTGGAGGAGGAGGTCGCGGTCTTTATAGATTAGGATGCGGGCAATCATCGTTCTCGGCTGTGCTCCAGCTGTCGGTCGACCCGGTGGTATCCGATGTGCCCTCTCCACACACAAGAGAGGCGACAATCCTTCTGGTGCTATCTGGTCTCTTAGCCACTGCTCCATGAATTGTGCCGCATTTGGGCCCTCCGCTCTTTCCGGCAAACTCAGCACACGTATATTATTGCGTCGAGCCCTTCCTTCAGCGTCCTCCGCTCTGTCCTGCAGGTCAGCCAACTGTTTTTGTATTTGGGTTATACGCTCAGAATGCTCTTTGTGTTGTGGTAGTAGTTCCGTCAGAGATTGTTTATTGTTTTTGACTATATCAGACAGTTTCTCGTGATCTGCCTTCAGAAGGGTAAAACCAGGGGACAGGGAGGCTATTTGTTGTTCAATCGACTTACGTGAGTCACGTATCTCCTGCAAGATCAAGTCCAGCTTGTCTGGGGGGACTCCTCATTAGTCGGTGGGACACAACTTATCGAGGATGTCTGCGAGGTGATGTCTGATTCCCCCTGGGTCTGTTGTTCAACAGGTGGCATCTCCGATGTCTTGCCTTTTGTTCGCCCCAAGGCGGAGTAGCTGAAATTCAGTGGAGGTTATACTGCCCGTGCCGCAGTGGGTATATAGTGTGCTTTTTCCTGCCAAAGTGCTTGGGGGGGGGGGAGGGAAAAGTAATGCCAAATGGGGTCGATCGTTCAGCAGCAGCACCGGGTTATTAGTTCTGTGGAAGCCTCAATCTGCACCACGGGACATCTGCACTCAGTCTCGCAGTGGGGATGGACCCAGGGATCCTCTTTCTATGCGTGGTGCCCAAGGTTGTTTCTCAGGTGGCCAGCGCCATAGTATTATTGCAGGCAGGGGTGACCTTAGTAGATGTCCAGAAACCCGGTCTCCAACAACCTCATAGCATCACAGATGACTCTGTTAGATCGTTCTTGCAGGCTGAGGGGGGCCCCTAGTCTCTCCTCAACCACACCCCATGCATACGTCCAGCGGGCCTTATGTACCAACTAACTCACTGCTTCCAACAGGCAGAGGTCGCCCCAGAGGTTCTCAGGCTCAAGTCAGTAACCAGGGGCAATCTTTAAGCCTCACTTGCGGTTCGCTTGTACTTTGCCCTATGTGTCGCCCTCGTTTTTAATGGCATCCTCTTCAATGCACAGGATAGGTGTCAGTTCTCACATACCTCCTTGTGTTGCAAGGGGGGGACACCAATCGCGGATCACGCCGAGTGTCTGGGGCGCAGCAGAGATGTAGTGGATTCTGTGTGTGTGGCGACTGGAGCGCATACGCGGCAGCCCCGTCGGTTGCACTAGGATGGGGGCGCTCACCCGCATGTACTGGGGCTCTGTCTACGCCGCGTCAGCCAGGTCTTGACTAAGGGGTGCACAGCCAGTGATCTCAGGATCAGGCCAGTCTCGCCGGGGCAGCAGCTCCAAGCCGCCGCACCTCCAATTGGATCGCAGGTAGCGCCAGCGCCGATCCACCACAAAAAACTCCCTCGCCGGGAAGGGTCTCACCTCGCTGGTTGCCCAGGTCCTCCTCACAAGGAGTGCAGTCCGCAGCTTTTCTTCCGGCCGCGGCCGCCGCGCACCAAGGCGCCAGCCTCACGGGGCCACTCCGGCATCCAGCGGTTGGGAATCACAGCATTCCGGGGGGCCCCCCGACTGGGCACCAGTCGTCTCACGGATCGCTGTTGCCGCGGTCACCAGGCACGGATCAGCCCCACCTGGCGCTCGCCACTAGGCCGGCAGGGCGCAGTCGGCTCCACTCTACGGGCTCACTGCGCTGCACAGACACCAAGGGGGACCTCCCACCCGGGGACACAAGGCGGTGAGTTCTGTGGAGTACCTCGTTTCTTCACATGACAGGTTCCGGTGCAGCGGCCCACGGGTACCGACACCGGGGTCAGTCTCCAGCAGGCCTCGCAGCGCCGGGCCCCTCTTTGATGGTATTTCTCCATCGTAGATGCCATTTCTGCATTTCTTCTGGCACAGTATGTTGAGATCAGGGTCAGATGGCCCCCAGTGTCGGTGATTACATCAGGATAAACGGGTCCTGCCTCGGAGCTCCGTCAGTTTGCGGCCGCCATGCTTGGCGGTTAGCCACGCCCCCTCAAACACTCACTTTGAAGTCAGCCAAAAGCAAACACCATGCTCCCTAGAAGACACAGCTTGACACTTGACCTCTGTCTTGGAATGCACAGCAAATGTGACGAGATAAGAACAAGATTTACAAGCCCCCCAGAAAGGGAGCACTCCGAAGAATACTGGTAAATAAGGTTTTGCCATGGGCGGGAGGAAGTGAACCTGGAGAGCCTAAGCCAGCAAATGACAGGAAGAAAATCTGAGTTACAAACCACAAAGCCAATGCAAGCAATGGGCAGAATGCATTCCCAGTTCAACTTTCGGAAACTCTTCAAGATGTCTTTTGCATACCATACAGCTGTGCTGTCTGGTAGGCTGTGATCTAAAAATTTTATAAATAATGTTAAAGTAAATTAGATTAATAGTGGAAAATATGATTAATTATGGTGTAAAGATTAAATATAGGGAAAAGTAAAAAGGGGTTTATTAATCTTGGAAATCATTTGTGTTAAATATTGATGTGAGTTAGTTATTCATTTTTATTTTAAATTTAACGCCAAAGATAAAAGCACAGAAAAATGGAATTAATGTATATTGATTAAATAAAATATTTTATGAATTTCAAATTTCAAAAGTAAATTCCCTCAAATAATTTTTCATTCTTCATCAATAATTAAAAGTGATGTGTGGAATTAAATAAAAGTAATTTAATATTTTATATTGTATTAAAAAATAATCTTACATTAATTTATAAATTCAAAACAGGTTGTTAGAATAGTTTATAATTAATGTTTTATTTTTTGATTTTTAACATTGCATTATATTTGTTTATATTTGAACTATTTTGGATTATTTAGTTTGGCATTATTTCCTGTAGGGTTTTGTTTTGTGTTCCTACCTTCTTTGTTTTCTGTGGGAGGGTGTTGCTGTGCCGGTGGTTGGTGGGATGTTGCACTTATTCCAGCTCTGAGCTGTAGCAATTCACTACTGTTTTGGGTCCCTTTTTAGGTCTCGGCTCTAAGACAGCGTGCATGCGATGTCTCGAACCGAGACATGGAGTATCTACATCGTGTGTTTCTGCCAGCCCATATTCTTGCCATTGGCTGCATCCATCGTCCCTTCATTTTGCGGGCTTCCCATTTGCCAAGGGCATGTCTGGGTCATTCCTCTTCCGCTTTTTAGCCCTGCCCGAGCGACTGCCCCAACCACTGTTGAACATACCCAGTGGTTATTGTAGTCATTGTTTCGGTACTACTTTTTAACTTGCATTAGTCAGGTGAACCAAAGACAGGGGTGGCGAAGTGAGCTAAAGAACGATGAGGGATTCAACCCAGATCTGTGACTGGGGGTGAGTGTCTGAAAAGTTTCAGCGCTCCGTCCATCATCTCCTTGTGTTTGCTTTGTTCGCCCTAAGTTGGCAGGGTATGCCCAGACGTGGGTCCCTTGCTCACTTTGCCACTGGATTCAAGCTAGCCTGGCTGATGAGGACTGTTAGTCCGAAACCGGTCCCAGGATGCTTGTTTCCGGTCCAGGGAAGACATGGCTTGGCAGTTCGGGCTGGACTCTTCCCATGAGGCACAGGGTCAAGACTGATTTGCATATAGCTGTGTCTGAACTGGGGTGGCGAAGTGAGCTAAAGAACGATGATGGATTCAACCCAGATCTGTGACTGGGGATGTGTGTCTGAAAAGTTTCAGTGCTCCGTCCATCATCTCCTTGTGTTTGCTTTGTTCGCCCTAAGTTGGCAGGGTATGCCCAGACGTGGGTCCCTTGCTCACTTTGCCACTGGATTCAAGCTAGCCTGGCTGATGAGGACTGTTAGTCCGAAACCGGTCCCAGGATGCTTGTTTCCGGTCCAGGGAAGACATGGCTTGGCAGTTCGGGCTGGACTGTTCCCATGAGGCACAGGGTCAAGACTGATTTGCACATAGCTGTGTCTGAACTGGGGTGGCGAAGTGAGCTAAAGAACGATGATGGATTCAACCCAGATCTGTGACTGAGGGTGAGTACCTGAAAAGTTTCAGCGCTCCGTCCATCATCTCCTTGTGTTTGCTTTGTTAACCAAAGACAGTGCCTCTCCCATATGGTAGCAAAATAAACGCCCCTCGCTCGCCTACGTAACATTTTTTATTTACAAACGCGTCAACTTGCACCTTAAGGCCAGTCCTGTCACCACCGGGTACAGCCGGTGTACAGCGGCACAGGCAGCTCAGCGCTAATATCTAAAATGATATATCATTCTGTGACTGGACCCACCCGACATGCCACCCCACCAGCGGCGGCCAGCTGAGAGTGACTGAACCGACCGTGGTGCCTCTGGTCTGAGTGGTTTCAGGCTCAAGAGCCCACCACCAGAGCAGCACACCGTAGTCCAGTCTGTGCAGATCGGCTGAGCTGCCCTGATTGCTGCCGGCACAGCGTTTTGCGGCCCGCAGGAGAATCGAAGTGGCACTCCTGATTGCAGACACGAGCGGCCGGTATTCAAATTGCCGCACTTGCCTGCCTTGCAGTAAAGAGTAGGTGGAGTGAGGTATTCTCCGCTTTTGTTTTTGAAAAATTTGCTTTATAATTAGGGCTCCCGGTTTTATGGTATTTATTTTTCTAACATTTCCGTCTGTATTTATCCATATTTATTTTTTGGTCATTTTATCTGTATTTATCCACATTTATTTTTGTCGCAAGAAAAAAAGAGGCTGAAACTAGTATTTTACCACATTTATTTAAATTGACATGCACACTTGCACTAGGTTGTTATAGCTGTTTTTTAAATTGGATCCTATGCTAAGTGCATTATTCACATTGGGAGCGTCCCTGCCTTCCTTTGAGAGTGCAGGCAAGTTTCTTCCTACCCTGATGAGGCATGCCGCCCTCCCACCCCAGATCATTCCACCCCTATGGCCCTACTGAGGGAAAGCATGCTCTCCTGTCTGGTGGCTGATCGGCGAGGGGAGGCCCTCCCCATCACTACCCAGAGAAGTGAAACCTCTCTAGCGCCTGGGGCCTATGGAGACAAGAGCAATATGCAATAATTATGGCCCGGAAATCCCGGAATGGAACTACCTTGCTATTATACCCGCTGGATTTCGTCACCATCACATGCCCCACTCATGCTCGCCCTGTGTGGTATGGACGCGGCAGTTACCTACCTCTAGGGACGCTGCTAGTTGCGGTGTGCTTGTCCTCAAATCAAAGCTCTGCCTGAAAGCATATTGTTCGTTTTGATATTGCTGCCACTTGCTTGTTTTTAACTTTTAAAATTGGATTTTAACTTGCACTTTGCACATTTAAAGCTCCTACCTGTTTTTCTCCCTGGCCCCGGTCTGACGCGGCAAGTGCCGTTTGTTCGGAGGGCTTCCGGGAGTGGCAATAACTTCCTGCTGGGGTCAGCGTACTAGTCTTGGCGCCCCCACCAGTACTTAGGTTGACCCTGATGCGCACGCGCAGTGGACGTGCGCAGCGGGCGCGCCATAGGCAAGCCCGTCTGCGCCCGTCCGCGCCTGGACCGGGCCCAGGGCCCCCTCCCCTGGTCCTTGGTCTTTAGACTAAGAAAATAAGCTACTCAGGTACGGAACTTCTAAGTCTACGCCCAGTACCCAATACGGCGTGTTCCCGAATGGTCTTAGATGCCACCAGTGAGCTTAGTGGACTTTTTAAAGCTTGTCCCCATTGTAAATTCATACCTTCTCTGCTACCAAATCAGAATGCTTTTAAAGCACACTCCCTTTATCTTGACAGTGGAAATATCGCCGCAGCACTTATAAACGCGCGCTCACTAGTGAAACACAAATACGAGATAGCGGACTTGCTAACTGATCATAATCTTGATGTTCTCTTTATAACTGAGACTTGGACAGATCCTTCATCAGGACCTGACCTTACCGCTGCCACCCCAGAGGGCTACACAGCCTTAAGACAAGATAGAACCAACAAAAAAGGCGGAGGGCTGGCGATAATTTGTCGCAGCAATCTCACAACAAAAATTGATCATATTCCATCCTTGACCTGCGAAGCTATATATTTCTCTATCCAGCTTACCCCTTCCCAAATTTTTAAAGGCATTTTACTCTACCGCCCACCTGGACCTAGGACAGAGTTTCTCTCCACACTAAGTAACCTGGTAGAACCAATGGCAGCTGAACCCACCCTCACGATTCTGGGGGATTTTAATATTCACCTAGAAAATCATCTTGATAAGGACACTAATATATTGCTCTCAGACTTGGAAGCGGTGGGTCTATCACAGCGAGTTTTAAACTCCACGCACGTAGCCGGCCACATTTTAGATGGCCTATTCTCAAATTCCCAAGCTATTCATTTAAAGCGTATTCTACCTTTAGTATGAACTGACCATTATGCGGTTAAATTTAACATTCTTATCCACATTAAGCCCTCTTCTAGTACCTTAATAAATAAGCCGGTTGTAATAAAAGCCTGGAAGAGCATAGATCACCAGCAACTCAAGACGCACCTATGTTCAACCCTTCCAGTGGTCTCCTCAGACCCCAACCTTGCTTCAGTAAACTACACCAATTGGCTGCACAATGCAATTAATCTGCTGGTGCCAAACAAAACCTTCTCAAAAAATTGGCGCTCGCCGTCAGCCCCTTGGTTCTCTGAACTCCTCAGAGAACAAAAGAAATTGTGTAGAAATCGTGAAAGACAATGGCGCAAATCTTACAACTGTCAGGAGAAACTCCTATATAAAGAAGAGCTTACCAAATATAAACTACTGATTACGCAGGAAAAAAGCAAATATTATACTGCTCAGATTGAATCTGCGCAAGATTCTAATAAACAGCTTTATCAAGTAGTCGCTAAATTGTCACGTCAAACATCCTCCTGCACTCTAGCCCCTTCACAGTCACTATGTGACTCTCTAGCGAATTACTTTTTTGAAAAAGTAAATGATGTTTACTCTAAATTCGCATCCAAGGCCAACACTGCCAACCAGTTCTTAACAAGGGATACCACTGAATTCTCCTTACTACAATTTGATAACACCACACCTGATCAGATTGCAAACCTGATCTCTTCTGTGAAATCAGGCTCTGCTACTGACCCTTGTCCTCCGGCTGTACTTTTACCAGTCACAGAATATGTGGCACCTGTTCTATCTAGCATTTGTAATACTATGTTTGCTTCAGGCATATACCCCACGGCCTGGAAGAAAACTATTATAAAACCACTGCTAAAAAAAGCAAACTTAGACCCTAATGACACAAAAAATTACAGGCCGATAGCCAGCTTGCCTTTCCCAGCCAAAATCTTTGAAAAGGTGATGAATACTCAACTCTCCAAGTACCTTGAGGATCATCATCTGTTAGACGACACTCAATTTGGTTTCCGTAAGGGCCATGGAACAGAGACCGCACTCATTAAAGCAGCTGAAGACATCAGAATCATTCTGGATCAGGGAGGCACGGCTGTTCTTATACTGCTGGATCTCTCAGCAGCTTTTGACACGGTCGATCACACCAACTTGATCGACCGTGTCACTAAAATGGGTATCCAACACAATGCAAGAGCACTGTTGATCTCCTTTCTCACCAATCGGACACAGTCGGTAAATTTTGGCACCTTCCAATCTGCCCAATTGGCCCTCCCATGTGGTGTCCCGCAACGGTCATCCCTAAGTCCGACACTCTTTAACATCTATGTGTCGGACTTAGCTAGAGTAATCAAGGTACATGGGATGGGCCATACATCTTATGCCGACGATACGCAATTGGTGTTGACTATACACAATGATGGTGAAAAGGTAGCAGCCAACTTTCAAAAAGGCATGCTTGCAATCAGCAGCTGGATGACCAGTAATTGCCTTAAGTTGAACTCTGATAAAACAGAGGTTATGACATTTGGCAAGCTATCTCCTATCTGGTCCTCCTCTTGGTGGCCTGCCTCACTTGGCCCCCCCCCCACTCCCAGTTACGAGGGTTAGGAACTTGGGCGTCATATACGATGACAAATTGACTTTTCTGCCTCATGCTAACTCAGTGGTCTCAGCCTCATTCCACAAGTTACGTATGATAAAAAAGATTTTACCATTTCTGCCTCTGACTGCAGGAAAAACTCTGGTTAGTACATTAGTTATGTCTACCATTGACTACTGTAACGGGCTTCTTGTAAACGCCCAGAACAAGGTCATTCATAAGCTACAGTCAGTCCAGAACGCAGCCGCCAGGATGCTAACAGGAACCCCTAAATACAAGCCAATCTCTCATGTTATTCAGAAGTATCACTGGCTTTCTGTGAAGAACCGCATAAAGTTCAAGGCCTTGTGTATTGCTTACAAGGCTTCCCGTAACACAGGACCTCAGTTTCTAATCAAGGAGCTAGCGACCTATATTCCGGCCCGAGCCCTTCGCTCATCCACTGCTTTTTTGCTTAGGGTCCCACGCACTAAAACTGCCTCATGGGGCGATAAGCGTTTTATAGTTGCCACTGCAAAACTCTGGAATTCTCTTCCACTAAAGATCAGATCTTGCCAATCTTTGCTAACCTTCAGGAAAATGACAAAGACCTGGTTGTTTAATCAGTAAGTTCCTCCGGTATGTGGTATTTGCCTGCTGTCCTCCGCGCCGAGACACCCATGGGTAATTGAGCGCTTTATAAATCTCATAAACATAAACATAAACATACGAGGTATGAGTGTTAGGCTCACCTCGCTTGAAAATATCCGGCGTTGCAAGGCATATGAGCTCACTCAATCAGTCTTTGGAGCAGCAATCTCGGGTTCCTTTGGTCCTTGCCAGGGGTGCCTCACTCCCTCGTAGGAACCATCCCTCCGTTTCATGGGACCGTCGCTCCACCTTCAACAATCCACTATATTTTAAAATAAATGGTGTTCTTAATGCGCTCCCCTTTGACCCCCTCCGTTCCGTGCGAGCTAATAGTTGTTAGAGGCATGTCTGCCCCCTCCGTGCCCTGCCACATCAACCTCCTTCCCCCTCCCATACAACAACAAAAACAA
This sequence comes from Calotriton arnoldi, assembly GCA_963921515.1. Lineage (NCBI taxonomy): Eukaryota > Metazoa > Chordata > Amphibia > Caudata > Salamandridae > Calotriton > Calotriton arnoldi. The sequence goes on from CAWUFW010005139.1 coordinate 453,508, forward strand.
AAGGTTGCTGGGGCTTCAGTCGATGTCCTGGGGTGTTTACACACCTCTTAATGGACATCGGCTGCTTGCACTGCTCCAACAATTTACACCTTGCCTGACCACCGCTGTGAGGGGTCCTGGAGGGTTTCTGTAGACACAGCGCTCCCAGCTGCACTTGTTCACCCCTCTTCGGAGCGGCAGTTTGAGGGCAGCAGTTTACGATTTCTTTCGGCAGTCCCTGTGCACCTCTGACTCAGATTTTATAGAGGAGCACAGAGGCGGCAGGAGCATCTGTTTTGTAAGTATTTTCCCGTTTCTATATATAAATGCAGACAAAAACCAAAAGGTTTTCCGTCTGTATTTATATGTAAAAATCAGTTTAAACGGAAAACCGGGAGCCTTATTTATAATTAAATTGCGCTCGCTGCATTCCCCTGACGTCTTTCCTCATTCACACTCCCAAAAATAAGATTTATGATGAAAAAAAGGTTTAGGCACCGCACGCGGACTGAAATCACATTGTTAAATATGCGGCCGGTAACTGTTAGGTTATACAATCTCGTTTATTGGCAAGGCAGCAGTGCTTAATTTGAGCCAGTGCTTTCCGGTGCTCAGCACCGGCACTTAATTGATATCCGGTGCTCGGCACGTCACCTAATTGTCAACACCATACTTAGAACAGTCTACCACAAGGTGGCGCTGCTCATCTAATTTAGAGATGAGCAGAACAACGGTTGTTTAGGAATACAATATACATTAAAAATTGCTCATACCTGCCCCCCAGCCATTCCTTTAGCTTTGGGGACCTGAAATAATCTGAACTGTCGCATTCACATGCGAAAGAGATGGTTACTAGTTGTTTTGGCAGCAATGACAAGGGCGATAGGTGGTGCAAGCTGCAGTGGCCTCCTGGTCAGAGCCCTGGCACTTAATATTTTACAAATTAAGCACTGCAAGGCAGGCTCCTTTTAATGTTCTCATGCCTCAACAGCCCGGCTGGCTCTGTCTCGTAAGCGTGCCTCAGTCAGCTCGACCACTCAGAGAGACTCTCCTCAGGCTTGCCCGGTGTTGGTCAGTGCTGCCTGCGGCGCCCGTCGAGCCCACTTACCTCTGTATACTTATAGGCAGCTGAGAAGAGAACCATGTTCAGGGGCCTGTCACACCCTGTTTGCTTATAGACTCGGCCACAAGCAGATAAACACATATTCTGGAATCATAAATAAAATCACAATACTGGGGATGAATACATCAAACTAAAGGGTGCCTTTCGAGACGTATTTTCGCATTTATGTAACAAGTTGGTGAATAAAACTATGCAATTGATTAGTCAATTTAGACACACAAAGCAAAACAAAAGCTTCGATTTCAGTGTGGTTAAACACACAGCCCGATTAGACAGATAAACCAAAACATTAGCTGCGGTACATCAACGGATCGAGCTGAAATCAAAGCGACAAATCAAATGGGAAGGATGCGGAACTCAGATGTCCAAGTGTTAGCACTTTATGAAGTGTTACACTTTATGAGTGTATTTTTCACACTTGCTATCGCAGAAAAAGAAATGCCTAAAGAACAGCTGTTCTTCTTTTAACGATAAAGGGAAAGCATCCCAAATCTACAGGCATCTCTAAGAAGAACATTATATTGCAGAGTAGGGGAATTTCTTTGGACCCCTGGCTGGAAATAAGTGATGTGCACACCTTTACCATTAAGCCAGCTTAGCGAAGCACTCACTTTATACATAAAATATATCATGACAGTAATGCTAACACAATCTTAAATCAGAAAGTTGGTTATATTGCACAAACGAGTGTATTGTATTGCATGTCATCACTGACATTGGCTCTGATTGCAAAAGGACAAATAATTATTTTGTTGCCTTCTAGTATATCCAAAGTAACTAGTTAATCACATATTAAGGACTTGTATGTATAGTAGTGCAGATCTTTACGGGAGGTTAGTTGGGACTATTTATATGCATTTGTGCAAATGAAATATTAATTATTAATCCCACGTGGGACAGAGAGCGGCCTGCAGTCCAGACTGCAGATGCTCAGCTCTTCATTTGATTACCAGGGAGGAGCCAGCCAGGTGGCCCCATCAGAATAGACTGGCTAAGGCAGATCTGTTTTAATAGCTTTTCTGCCAACCATCCTGACAACACACACAGGTGTCCGACCTAGCCTTGTTTTACAGTACGATCAGGTTACAGGGGCACTAGGTTAGGACCCTTCCATTTCTGGTGCTTTGCAGCACTTTTAAGATCTTAGTGTTTCTTGTTGCTCAAATGGGTTTCATTTCTGATATTTATGTTTCCCTCGTATTCATTGCTTGATTTTGCTCGCGAGAAAGTGTCACTCATAGTCGTCGAATGATGCTCATAATTACACTGAAATTATGATAATGTCACACAAACAATCTGAAACCTTGGCAGCTATGTTACTGGCTGCCCTGCGATGGTATATAAATATTTTTGTTGCCGGGGTTTTTAGAAGGGGGATGGGGTAAATGTTATTTTGAGAAGTCTATCCTAATTAGATTCCACAGAGGCTGGTACAGATGACTGGCCTGTGACTGCCATTCGCATCGGCTATCTCTTCTCCTGGGGGTTACATCACCTTTTCATGCTCACCCCGTTATTATAAACTACTTGCATGGATTGGAAAATTAATATTGTGACGTATTCTCCCTGCAGCTCTAGGTGCATACAGTCATCTGAATGTGATACTTGACTTTACAGAATTAAACAAATATGAGGCTAGAACATGTTTTGTGCTAAAAGATAACGGAATTGTTAGTCAGTGTATCTCTCTAAATTGTTTGCCCATGTGCTGCACTGTCTGTGCGTTTGCCTGTGTTTTTATGTTTGTTTTTCTATGTGTCACTTTTTATGTCTAACAAATTCTGCATATTGACTGCCAGTTTGTCTTCATTTGTGTCTAGCTGCATGTATGTATGACCTGGCAGTCTCATTGTTTTTGTTTGTTTTTCTGTAACATTTTAACTTGTATTTAAGGTGCTCAGCTAACTGTATTTCTGCCTGACTCTCACATTTTATGACTTATGGGATACTCAGCTTATCGGCGTCTGAAGGATGTCTGCCTGAGCTAGCCCTGCCAGGTTCAAACGTGACCGGCGGGTCACACACAGACTGCCACAGTGAACTCAATTGCTAGTCTTATTCAAGCTGGCACTGCATCCTTCCCCCTGTTTTCAAACTTGTAGGGACCTGACCAAGGTTTTCTATGCGCCTTGTCAATAAGTCATATATTTAAGAATTCCCATGTAGTTCTCCCCTTTTGCATGCACCATTTGCTGTGCATGGAAAGCATTATGTCTTGTGTCACCCACTGTAGCATCGTTGACCTGTAAGTACTTTCCTGGCTAAAACAGTATTTATTATTTTTTTAGGTCTCGCCTAGCGTTGCAGCGCATGCGCTGCTCACTTTGCGAGGCATGCGCTGCTCGCTTTGCGAGGCATGCAGTATACCCTATAGCGTGGAAGCTTTCTGGAAGCTCCGCCCACTCTCCGCCCATTGGCTTAGATCCTAAATGCTGCCTTCTGATTGGTTTTAGGCTTGTTAGTCCCTCCTCCTGATAGCCATGTTGTCATTTGTATCCTTCCTTGGCTATTGGCCCCTTTACTCCAACACTATTTTCTGCCCTGTGTCCCCGCCCCCTCCCGCAGTCCGTGACTTTTTGCCACCCCCCTTGCCCCCCCACTCCTGTTCGTGCCTTCTTGGACGCCCGCACTCCCATTTCCAATGCAATAGGTCTCGCGTAAATGCGAGTCGTATTGCATTGCAAATGCTTGTTGTCGTCGGGATTGGCTGGGTTTGCACTCTTTTTTTTGGCTCGCGTGCTTCGCGCTGCTGATGGCTATCTAACGCATGCGCGAGGAGCGTCGATAATGTAGATTTCAACACTGGCATCGTCTCACGCCTGACGCCCGGGCTGACACTACAAGCCTCGCCCTCCTTGACTACTCGCCAGCGCCACCGCAAGCTCCGGAGCAGTGTCAAGGCACTGCGGCAGCATGGCAGTCAAATGTGCAGGCTTCCCAACCCCCTCCAAATGAGCAGTGCGCAGACTAGCAAGGGCGAAGAGTCAGCTTTGACAGTGTTACTTTCATCGCAACTCCAGGGTTCGGTTGGTAACAAAGCCATTTCAAATATTTAAAAAAAATCACGTGGCAAAGGCCTGCTTTGCTGAGCACTGACATGGCGTGCACCCAGAAGCCCCAACAATGCTTACTTACCCTTCCATGATCTTTGGTTTTCGTGATAAATCCAAACGGACCTGTCTCCGGCATAGTACCCCTTAATCCAATGCGTAAATGTCAGTCATTCACCCCCACCCGTGTGCATCACTCTTCTTTCTGTAGAATCGAAATGGCGTAATAGTGACTTGTTGCCAATAAATCTGCGCACTATCTATCCTTAATGCACAACATTGTGCCACCTGTTCACCCAAACCGTTTTACCCTCCATACATGAACAACACGCGTGACAGGATTAATGTTACACTTTTATGTGAGGCCATAAAACGGATGGATCTGACGGGCAGTGCATGTCAGGATCGGAAGTCGAAAGTCATTCCCAGTCCTTCTCTTTCTTTTTCAACAAAGGGATTAATCATCCCACGGTTCTGGTACTTCTGACTTTAGTGTGCCCTGGCTGGGCTGTGTCTTTTCTGGGTGCCTCCTCCTCCTTCAGGCTATTTTACACACCTTCGATTGAAAGCCAAGGGCACACTGGCTAGCTTCCAGTACGGGGCAGTTGCACCAGTCAGGCAAGGCTAGCCAACACTACCAAAGTAAATACCACCCTTTGATTTGCCTAGGAAAGATATCTAGAATGTGAAATCACTCCCTGTGGAATACATCACTGGGAGGAAACTACGCCACACCCTTCTCTTGCTGTCCAGCTCAACTGTGCCCCCTCCCTAGCCACTCAGATGAAAGAGGTGTCACCTCACCAGCAGTGAGATAGAGACGCTACCAAGTGGCTTAATTCCCTGACCTTTGTAGATATGGGTCTCTGAAAATGCCAATTGTTTCCCACTTGCACAATATTCACATACTGAATGGAAGCGAAAATAGCAACACCGGTTGGTAAATGCAGATGACTCATCTCACCGTCTGTCACAGTTTAAGAACAGACTTCTGCGCGTGGTCAGTACAGTACTGGAGGTTCATAGTAGCCTCAGTACTTCTTCCATTACACGCGTGTGTGCGTGCACCTGTACGTGTCAGCTGTCGAACTGCCATGCACCTGCCATGGCTTGCTTTACGTTCTGTCATGGATTGGACTGATGTGCGGTCCTTTTCACCCTTACCAGGATCTCGCACAACAGGGCTCCATGGAACAAGAGGCATAAAGGTATGCTGCAACAGATCACAAGTGAAGTCTGAGGTATGCTGGGAATCTGCTTAACATTCAGGTGGACTTTTCTTCTGCGTGTCCTATAATCAGTATGCCTGTACTTTCTTTAACCCCCCCCCCCCCACACACACACACACACCACTCCTCCCTAGAGGCAGACTTCCAACAACTTGGTGCTTCCAGGGCAGTCCACCTATACGTCTATAAGAGAGAATGAAAACTAATATTCCAAGGAAAAGTCTACTTTTCCCCGCCTTTCCATGTGCAAACCACAGTGTTGTGAAGATAACAAGTACTGTGCAAATAGCTGCACTAATCTTCACAGCAATAAAAGCGGTAAGCTTCCGGGGCGTTATCAGCAGGTGAATGCTGCGAGAGAGTCCCAGGCAGCAGTAAACATTCATCCTCCAGATGCTGCAGACAGCAGCGTATTATCTCTCCATGTACAGTTGCTTTTGAGCACCTGTCTCTTATCTCGTGCTGTGCCTTTTCTGCTAATCACTTATTTTCCATAAATAAATTGATTTTTTTTCCTACCGCTCTCATTTTTCTCACTCGCATCCTCTCCTTTCTGGGCATCCCTCTCTCAAATGCTTGCACGGCTTTCTTCTGCTTATCTATTGGTTTTCCATTCGTTCCACTCTCCTATTTTCTTCACCTACTTTTTCCATTCACTCCACATCCCAAAACTGCATCGACTTTCAGTGCCTACGCATTAAGGTGCGGAAGTTTCTATCTTCTATATGCCCTGACCACTTACAAACCATCAGAAATAAGCAGTAAATGAACTCCTTAAATGTTTCCTCGTTAACTTGGACAATGTGGGAATCTTCATTAATGCTCCCAGGATTCGGCATTTCACCCATAAAATAACTGGAACTTTAAATGTGAATTGTTATAATCAGCCCTCACCCACCATGAAAAAAATAATTGAAAAGGTAAACAAAGCCAAAAACGATTTCTGATTCTTTATGCATCTATAGTAATTTTTAGTTCGAGCATTCGAGACCTCCTTGTATTTTCAGTGATATGACCACCAAAGGCCCTGATTTTATATTAAAAACAAAGCTTTGGACTATACCATTTCCCGCTGGACGCAATATTTCTCTCCTTGTGTTCCCATACCTGGCATGCCACACAGTTTGGTGCCTACTTTCCCTCCATGTTAAAGAACAGTAGATGTTTCAGCACCCAGGCTAATGTGCTGCATAGCTAAATACATATAAGGTCCCAAAGGCGAGACCGATGGCATTGCAAATGCTTGTCTTACTAGTGTACACGCAAACACCTCATGGTCCTGACTTTTGTTCAGGGCAACTGAAATTAAGCGGCACGGTTGAGTAAATTATGCGGCAAGAAAAGGCAAATTATGCAGTGAAATGCAGCATATTTTGTGATACGATTACTTAATTATTTTATCATTTTTACGCTGTCTGGGGATTGGTTGCATTTCATTAGTACCATTTTAACACCCAAATATAGCAATAAGCAAAATAAGTGACTATTGAACCTTTACAAAAGGAGCATTCCACTGCGCTCCAACACGTGTGGCTGGAGGGACTGTGGGCTCATACAGTCCTTGTTGATGATGGCGTGTTTGCCTGGAATGGGTGGTTCCAGCTTAAATACTCTGGTATTGCCTTGCGTTGAGCTGCTTTTCATTCTTGACTTTCTCAGTTTTTGTTTGATGGGTTATGTCCTACCTTTCTTTCACTGCAGGTTTCGTTTTGCCTGAGAAACAGTTTTGTATGAACATGTAAGGGGGTCTGTGGCTGTTGTGTTGATTCTTGTAATAGGTAAAATAAGAGCGTGACTCATACATCACTAGATCCTGCCAGAGCAGGACACGGGCTGCTATGAGAGCCATTACCACGGAATTTAAATGTATTCCTGGTTATAACGCTGGTGCTGTGGTTAATCATATTTAATTCTATCACCCTGGTGCTGTGGTTAAAATATTCCTTTATCGCCCGATGCATAGCTTAAACATGCATTTTGTTATCACAGTGTGTCTGTTCATTATCATCCAATCACCTAAATTGGCCCCCTTCAACCTGCACCTCTACCCCTACTCACTCATGGCATCTATAAACAAGCATTTGCAATACAATAGGTCTCGCATTTGCGAGAGCTTGAGCTATTGGCATTATAAATGACAATGCCTTTACAAAGCCAATAGATCAAACTCTCTCAAATGCGAGACCTTTGTGGCACCCGCGCTGTGTGCTAAACAAGCATTGGCCGCGCGCGTGCGAAAGTGAAAGCAGCTGCAATTATGTATTATGTATCGCGCTGAAGGAAAAACAAGCTGCGAGACGCGCTCTGTGGTGGGGGAGGGCAGCGAGGCGCGTGCGCTTGGGCGAGCGAGAGGAAAGCCAGATGGTGCCTCTGCTCGTGCCTGTGCGCGTAACCGCACACTGTATGCCGCACAAAGCTGTGGTCGGACTTTTAAAAGCCCACTCACTAAATGTCTTGCCAGAGCAGCGCATGCGCTGGCTCAGGCGAGACCTAAAAGGCAGTTCTTCAGGAAGTCTAATCAGCAGCCATTTGCTAACAAAAGTGTTCATTGAATTTGTAAAGGGAGCCCTTTCAACTTCCCCTCACTCACACCAGTGTTTGCATCCCCAGCCCTCCAGCCACTGGAATGCAGGCAATACACTTCCACTGGCTTCTCAGATATTCACTTTTACTTCCCTGGCTAAATCCTGTGTCATATTCGTAGTGAATAAACAGGGCTGACAAGCTAACTTTTACATTTTAATTAAACAAATTTTAACCAGAAGAAGGAATTCAAATATGACAGAAACAATCTGGTGTCCTGCCCTAAAGCTACATTGTCAGCTTTAGCCAAGCAAATGGGAAAGGATAAACACAGGTCTTCCCTGCTCTGGCACAAAAAAAAAACGTTGGCAAAGCCTAAATGTGTCAACCCATGGCTAAAAAGCAATCGCATTAACAATGCCAAAAGCTCATAGCTTGGCCATTGCCGAAACCTGTTGGCTTTGCCAATGCTTGTTGTTTAGCTGTAGTAACTTTAGAAGTGCAGTTTGTGAATAGCAATAGGTTTACTTAGTGGGTGGCTACATTTTCCTCCCTAAACCCCTTCCTAATCCTCACTAAACCCCTCCTTACTCCTTGCTGAACCCCTCCCATTTATTAGTAAGTATACCTCTTTTTCCGGCTAACCACTCACCCGGCCCCTCTCACATTTACTACTAAGGGGCCGATTACAATGCCGTAGGAAACGGCTCCGGCCCTCGGTCGGAGCCGTTCCCACGGCATTGTAATCAGCTGTTCGGATTCCTTTCAGACCGACCCATTTTGATGGGGTCGGTCGGAAAGGAATACGAACCGGATTTCCGAATGGCCTCCAACGTGCTCGGAGAGCCCGGCTGCCATTCGGAAAGCCTCCATCAATCCCTCAGGCGGCTCTTTCCGCCCAAGAGATTACGATGGAAGATTCCCACTGCCTTTCTGTGCCGGCCTTTCCGACACAGAAAGGCTGTGGGAATACAACTTTGGGGCCACTGTGGTAAATTAAATTTACTTATTACCTCATTTCTGAATTTCTATGCTTAATAAATCATAATTTCTTGTCAATGCAAAGCGAGGAGTCCGTGGTGCTCAAATGAAGGAGGAGAAGACCAATAACTCGAGTTAAAGGGAGCGCTTCCAGCACCAAGCGGGCACAGGAGCAATCTCTCAAGTCCCTCTCTTTAAGTGGGGGTTTATTTTCAACAGCAGAATATTTATACAGTCTTGGTCACGAGGCAAAATAGAGGAACAAACAGGTCGTGGCAGATAGAGGAACAAAGATTCAGCAAGAAGAGCAGAGTGTGAAGAAATGGGGGCGTGTCTTGAGGCTTCGTGAGGGGACTTGCGATGTGAAATAGTCTGACAGTTGGAAGGGGAAGGCTTCCTCATTTGGGGGTTTGTGCTCGTGCTTCATGTCAGAAACATGAACCATCTCTGCGGGGAGCAGGAACTCATGTACTGGTTTCCCGGACTTGGCAGAAACCACAGAGACAGATGGTGAAAATGAGGAAAACCAGGTGCAGGGGTGTCGTGCTCGGGGTCTTGGGACACCAAAGGGTGAATTAAAAACAAAATGGTGTCGGCTTTTAATGTGGGCAATTATTAATCGCGCAAAGGGGATCGCGCAAAGGGGCATAATTAGATCGCGCAGAGGGCAGCGAAGGGGCATAATTATAGATTTTATTTCCACATTCCCTCCTTGCCCCAGAGTGTACCTACATTATATCTCAATTTGCATGAGATCATTTATACATTCTTGTAACATGATTCTTTCCCTTTCTCTCTGCTGGACAAGTGGTTTAGGAATGCATTTTTGCAGCGCATAGACCGCATGGGGCAGGACCACATTGGATGCAAAGGCAGCATCCAGTTATTATCAGGAATATTATGCCTGCTGCTGACAGCAGTTGCCATCCCCAGGACGATATTATCTTCCAGAACCAGTCAGACCACGTCCAAGTGCCAGGTTCTTGATGTAAACTTACGGCTATCTTGTGTAATTTTGTTATGGCCGTGTATACAGATGGGGAATTATCAGGAATAAATATACAGCAGCTAGAGCCTATAATTTTACAGGCTCCGCCTCTGTCAGCCAAGATGATGTCAAGGACAAGGCAATTTTGGAGAGTAACCAATCGTATGGCAGACTGCTCCTGGGTTAAGCTCCCCAGGGCAGACGCCGTCTGGTTTACTACAGCCTCTAAGGTCCTTGTCAACCTGCGTATAAGCTTGCTGTTCTGTACAGGGCCAACAAAGAAGAAGAACCCTTTGTTAAAATCGGTATACTGTTCCCATGAGGTTTCCGTTTGGTCAACCAAGGAGGTATCGATCGTTCTTTTATGTCTGACATGGGGCACTAGGAGGTCTCTGTGGTAAGTGGATGGGGCCACAAAGACAGGGGGTAACAAGAATGCTATATAGCAAGTTCCCCCCAGTTCAAGGGCAGCTGCACATAGGCCGTTTGGCCACAGATGAAATAAGTATGGCGAGATGCTAGAAATGAGGACTTTCCTCTGTCTTCAAAACTTATAGTGGTATGACAGTCACTGTGTCCTAATGGAACAGAGCCATTTTTCTGGATGCACAGGTGTCCTTTTACTGGTGAGACCGAGATGGAAGGGGAACCAGCATTCTTTTTAGGTTTGGTATTTAACATCTTGTAGGACATGGTCATGTTCCCTTGCTTGTATTCTTCACTATCTAGGACTGTACCGGTCGCCTGAGGATCTCCCTCCTTATTAGGGTAACAGGCAGTATTGAGTACCTTGTTTAAATCCCCCAAGGCCACCCATTCTTGCATGAATTATTTCCGTCAGGGCAGGAGGGGGGGTAGTAGCGTCAGCTGTTATTAGGGCGAACCAGGCTTCACAAGTTCCATTATAAGAGAATGGGAAAGAAAAAAGAGGCACCCCTCCCTTTTTCTGATGAGGTGGGATGCGGCCACATATCCAACAATTGGTGCTATTACTGGCTTGCTGAGTGTGGTGTAGCATCTGTATGAAGGTATTGTTTCGCAAGGCTAGTCTATGGGCTTGTTCATGAGGGGGTAGGTCGTGATAGGTGTGTTCCTGAGTGCTTTTGGGTGTATGAGAGGTGTGTTGTGTTGGGGGAAAAACAGTGTGGAGAATCCAACCAAGACACGTCATAACTGCCATGAGGAAAAATAATACTGTCAAACATATAATAGGACCATTATGTCTTTTTCTAGAGTTCATTTTTTTTTTTTTTCTCCCACATAGTCAAGGTGTTAAAATCCATTCCCATGCTCCAACCGCTTCACCACTGGACCGACGCCCAATGGACTTAATTAGCCAGAGTCCGAATGGCAGACCTTAACTTTGATTTGTAATCCTGTTGTGGGGTTAGTTACAAAGGCAATAAAGATTGTTCAGTCACAATGTCAGTGGGATTGGCAGGGCCATCAGCAACAGTGTCTTTTTGTCCAAAATGTTTCCGGCAGTGGCTTGCGTGGAGCCAGCCCTTCCTGCCCTCGACCTTCACTGCTGTCCGTGTTGTTAGTAGTACGAGTCTTGGCTTCTTCCACCTGGGCTGGAGGGGACTGGTCCGGTCGAAGTTCCTCACGAGGACCCAGTCCCCGGGTCGGATGGCGTGTTCTTCCGGGTTGGTTTTGTCAGGGAAGGTGGCAGCAACCTGAGAACGACAAGATTGGAGGCAGACATCAAGGAAGCCAGGTAGTCAGTCAGCATAGTACTGTCAACATCAGTTATTCTTTTAGGCCTTGGCGTACCCCACATATTTGGTGGTCTGCCAAAGACCACTTCATATGGAGATAAGCCAGTTCTGGAATGGGCTACCATACGCATGTAGAAGAGGGCAACCGGTAAGGCTACCATCCAGTCCACGCCTTTGTCAGTGCATATCTTGGCCAATTTTGTCTTCAAAGTTTGGTTGTGCCTTTCTACTAGACCTGCTGCATGAGGATGTCTTACACAGTGAAACTTCCAAGTGTACCCTAACAGAAGAGACACTTGCTTCATGAGTTCAGAGGAAAAAGGTTGGCCGTTATCTGAGTAGATGACACTGGGCAACCCATACCTCGGAAAAAACTCTCTAACTAATTGTTTAGCAGTTGTCGTTGCAGTGTAATCTGGGACGGGATAGGCTTCTGTCCATCTGGTCAGAGCACACACTACAACTAGCACATACTTGTGACCTCTACATCTCTCCATCTGGATATAGTCCATCTGGAGAACTTCAAATGGATGGTCAGGGGTTGGAATCCTCCCTGTTCCACCTTTGTGCCTTTTCCTGGGTTGAACTGATTACAAATCATGCACGTTTTAACTTTTTGTTTGGCTGCAGCTCTCAAATGTTTGTTGTGCCATATATTCTGTATGCTGTCTAACATTGCTTTTTCTCCCAGATGTGCTGGTCCATGTATGGTGTTTACCATAACTTGTACCATGGCATCCGGTAGAAACCATACTGCTCTTTCAGGTGTCATCCAGCCTTGATCTGTAAGGACCCCTCCTTTTTCCTTCCATTCTAGCAGTTCCTGTGGTGTGGCGTGACTTTGGACATCCTGGATGTCAGAAAAGGGGTCTCGTATTGTATATTGGCGGTGTGGTATACTTAATTCTGTGTTTGCTGCTAACTTGGCTGCACTGTCTGCAGAATCATTTCCTTTTGATATTTCATCTGTTCCTTTTGTGTGCGCTTTACATTTTAGCACTGCGATTTTCTCTGGTAACTGACTGGCCTCTAAGAGGGCAGTGATGAGTGTAGCATGCTGTATTCTGAACCCATGTGATGTGAGAAATCCTCTCTCTTTCCATAATGTACCGAAGTTGTGTACAACTCTAAAGGCATATTGTGAATCAGTGTAGATGTTAACTGACTTTCCTTTTGCTAAGTGACATGCTCGTGTTAGGGCTATGAGTTCTGCTGCCTGTGCCGACAGTATCTCTATCTTGTGTGCTTCTAAAGTGTCTGTACCATTTGTGACGGCATAGGCTGCTGCTAATTCTCCTGTGGGGAGTCTCATACATGAACCATCAACAAAGAGTGTCATTTCTGCCTTAGCAAGGGGAGTATCTTGTAAATCTGGTCTTGGTTTGGTCACTAAATCAATTATGTCAATACAATCGTGAATTTCTTCAGTAGGAGAGGTCAGTGGCAACAGTGTTGCTGGGTTTAAAATGTTGCAGCGTCTAATCTCAATGTGTGGCTGAAAAAGTGTCATCTCATATCCGGTGAGTCTGGCTATTGTCAGATGCTGTGTTTGTGTTCTGTTTAACAGAAGTTCTACAGCGTGTGGGACCTGAACTATCAGATGATGTCCCAATACAATAGAATCGCTTTGTCTAATAGCTTGTGCAGTAGCTGCTACTGATTTTAGACATGCAGGCAATGCTTGTGCTACTGGATCTAATGTGCTTGAAAAATAACCACATGGTTTATGTTTGTCTGCTTGAAGTTGGGTCAGAACTGATAGTGCTGTACCTGAGTTTTCTGTTACAAATAATGTAAAATCTTTGGTGTAATTAGGTGTTGCCAGCACTGGGGCTTGACACATAGCTTTTTTAAGAGACTGAAAGGCTTGCGTGTGTTCATCTGTCCAGGGTAATTGTGGAGTAGCGCCAGCTTCGAGTGTTGTCAGCTGCACTAACGGTTTGGAAATGAGTGCAAATTGTGGGATCCACTGTCTACAATATGAGGTGAGACCAACAAAGGCTCGAACTTGTTTCTGTGTTGTTGGTTGTGGTATTTGTTGTATGAGTTGGATGCGTTCCTGTGTAAGCTGCCTACCCTCCTTTGACAGCAAGTGCCCTAAGTATGCCACTTGCTGTAAACAAAATTGGAGCTTACCAGGGGAAACTTTATGGCCATTTGCAGCTAGGAATTCTAGTACTAGTAGTGATGCTTCAGCACATGCTGCGTCAGATCTGGCCGTAATGAGGATATCATCAACATATTGTAGTATGGCTGTATCCGTGGGCATTTAAACAGTATCTAGTTGTCTTTTTAATGCTTGGCTATATACGCTTGGACTCTCTGTGAAACCTTGAGGAGCTCTTGTGAATTGGAAACTTCGTCCTTGTAAGGAGAAGCCAAAAAGGTATTGACTGTCTGGGTGAATAGGTATGCTAAAGAATGCGTTTTTCAAGTCAATGACTGAAAAATGCGTTGCTTCCGCATCTATGGCTGTGAGTAGGGTGGAGATGTCTGGAACCACAGGGTGTTGTGGAACGACACATTTATTGAGCTCTCTCAAATCCACCACTAGTCTGTAGACAGGTGGTGTTCCTGGTTCCACTTTTTTATGAACTGGTAAAACAGGGGAATTGCAAATGTTAGAAGTTGTTTCCTTAATCACACCTGACTGTATTAGGTCCTGAATAATTAACATTAATGCTTGTTCAGCCTGAGGTGGAATTTTGTATTGCCTTATGCGTGGTAGTTGGGCTCCCTCTTTCAGTGTAACCTTGTGAGGTGTTATTTCCATACATCCTACTGTGGTGGAATCAGTGGCCCACAGGGTGTGTGGCAAATCTTTCAAACGCTCATCTAATTCTCTACTTGTGTAGTGGCCCTTGAAATCTCGCAGAAATAGTCTGACATCTGTAGGTGAGCAAACAATGACAGCTCCTAATTCTTTCAATGTTTTTATACCAAGCAAGTTTTCTGGACATGATTTTGTCAATATAAGATCTGTAGTTGTCATGAGGGGACCAACCTGCAAGGGCAGTGGCTTTGACGTGACGTTTGTCACAGGTTGTCCCGAGAAACCCAGAGAAATACTTTTTGAACCCGAGAGAGGAGCCTCTGGGACCTCTTGATGGCTTATTGTTGTTTTACTGGCCCCAGTGTCTAGTAGAAACTTCCTATCCTCCCCAAGAAGTCGGACCTCTATAAATGGACCTGTCTGATCTACTGGAATGGGGATTAGGGGCAGTTTGTCATCTTCTCTCTCTGGGCAACATCATGAGAAATCTGGGTAATATTCAGTGTAGGCGCTGTCTATAATATTCATTTGGGCCATTTGTGTTGTCAGTGGAACTGAAGGTGTTGAACTGTCTAGGGAATCATTCTGTTTTGGCTGATATGGGCGTGGCTGGGTCTTACCAGTAGCCAAATTGTGCTTTAAGACAGGGCAATCTTTAACGAAGTGTCCCATCTTTTTGCAATAATTACAAGTGCTTTTTATATTTGTCTGGCTACTTGGTGTCTGTTGACGCTGGGGTGCAGTTTGGGCTACTGATGCTTTCATCTTTGTGTCTTTCATGCGTTTCTTATCATTTTCTTCTTCATCCCTAATGCGATTCTGGTAATATTGTAGCATTTGTAACACCTGTGGAGGTGTATGTGCTTGCCAGGTACTTTCTACTTTTAGTACTCTGTCCTTAATGGCTGGCAAGGCGTTATCTACTAATTTGGAAACAAACAGATGCGGGTAAGCTTCACTTGTTGGCGTAAGGCCGCTATTTACCGCAAAACACTTTTCAAGTCTAGTGTAATAATCTCCTATGTCTTCACCATGTTTCTGTTTGCAGGAGGAAATGGCATCCCAGTCCTCCTTTTTCACTGTTAGTAACTGTGGTAGCACCTTTAAAATAGTGCCAGGAAGTGCTTTTAGTTTGTCTCCTATACCTTGACCTGCTACTCTAGTATTTTCGTCATTCTGAAGTTCAGTCCATTTAATGTGTTCACCTGCTACTTCCCAATCTTTTTCTCTTAGTTTGTCATATATACCTGATGGCAACAATAATTTCAGAATTGCTGTGATATCAGAAAGAGTATATGTTCCCATCATTAATACATCTCCTAATTCCTTAAAGAATCCAGCAGGATCCTTTGAGTGGGAGGGAACCATCTCTTTCATCCTTAGTAACTCAAGTTTTGTCAAGGGTACATAAATGAAGACGCGTTGTAGCGCGCCATTCGTGTCAGCTCTGGGGTGGACCTCTCTCATGGGGAACTGGCGTGTTTGAGGAAGTCTATTAGTTGATCCACACGTATTATGGGGAGATCTATATCCAGTCACTTTCTGGTATTTCTGTCTAAAATCTATAAATGTGTTAAGAAAAACTGAACTATTGTGGAGGAACATGTTATCAGCGCAGTCAGACAGAAAATCTTCGAGTCTTGGATCATGTTTAAAATGAGTGTCATTGAGTGTGATGAGATGTTGTACCATGTAGAGACTTGCTAATCTTTGATGTGAGCGTGGTAATGCTAGAAAAAGCTGGGCTATGAGATCATTGTCATATATCTTATATTGAGAGACCCATAGGGTCGCAGTTCTGGCTATTTCCTCCTCCTCCGGTGTAAGCGGAGGTTCCTGGTCTAACCAGTAGTCTAATGCATTGGATGTATTTTCAAATAACTCATCTGGAGATGACCGTTCAGAG
Organism: Calotriton arnoldi; assembly: GCA_963921515.1. Classification (NCBI taxonomy): domain Eukaryota; kingdom Metazoa; phylum Chordata; class Amphibia; order Caudata; family Salamandridae; genus Calotriton; species Calotriton arnoldi. The sequence goes on from CAWUFW010005139.1 coordinate 469,778, forward strand.
TGACCTTGGAGGAATGTAGGCGGGGTGTTCGTGAATTAGGGGTGGAAGAACGAACGGGTAGGACTTTTTCAGTAGGTTCAGTAATTTCCTCCTCAAGTTTCTTATTCTCTTCATTTGTTTGCAAGTTTTGCAGAATACGGGTCACATTACGGGTGAACCTGTCTAGTGCATCATTTATAAGTTCTAGACTAGTGTGGTCGGATGCGGAATCTAATAAGTCAAAAAGTGAAACTGGTACATTTCTTTCCTCTGCTTGTATGTGTTTTATGAAACAGCAAAGGAGGAACCTATACATGTGCATTTTTACAGGGTGTGATCTTCTTGTAGTCATAGCGTTAATGGCTCGTGAGTTCTCTCCAGTACGAAGAAACTCAGAGGCCGCTTGAAGAAACGTGTCAATTGCTGGTAGATGTCTTATTTCTTCCCAGGAGTCATGAAGTATTTTACTTATTCGGCCCGCCTCCCCTGTGTTGCTCGGAGTCGGGTCATAGGGGCAGTCGGGAATTGTTTTACCTGGGTCTGGACTCTACGGCACCCCCTTCTGGAGTGAGAGGTGGTGCGTTATGTTGTGAAAGGGGTGGCGGAGGCAGAGGGTGTTGAATGACTGGAACTTCATAGGGTGGTGGAGTATCTAAGAGAAAATTAGTAAAAGTATCCTCTGGTGGTGGGGCTGTAGGCTGTGCTGATGCAATGTTAAGGTTTTCAGGTGCAGATGGCAATACAGGATAAAAACCAGTAGAAATGGCTGATTGTTCCCTTTTATTCCTTTCACTAACTACTTCTTTCCCTATTTCTTGTAACTGTTCTTTCTTGGCCTGCTCTGACATTCTCTTACCCTTTTCAACTTTATGCAATTCCTTCTGTTGCCTCCTATGGGCTTCTTTTCTCCATAATTCTACTGAGTCACTCTGTGACTGGCGGACTCTCTTTTTCTTCCATAACTGTTCCTCTAATTTCATAATACACTCCGTATCAAAACTACCATTTTCAGGCCATCTATATCTGAGTTCTAGGTCTTTAGTATATTCTACCCATAGATCACAATAAATAAGTGCACCGACACCATGTTTTGCATACATGAAGTGTCCTGGAGTATCCCGAGGAGGAAGGGGAATTTCCTTCTCAAGAATACTCCTTTTGGTTGCCATCTTACGTATTTTCGAGAAAATAGGCATGATGGCAAGACTTTCAAAGATTTTAGAAGTGAGAAAAACATAAACAGAACAAATATCTTTACCGTACCCACGAAAGAGGTGAGTCCGTCTTTTATACTAGTTTAGTAGTCCTCACAAAATAAGTGAGAAACCCACAAAAAACATGTATCTTTACCGTGCCCACAAGGTAGTGAGTCCGTCTTTTATACTAGTTTTAGTAGTCCTCACCAAAGATAGGTGAGAAACCAAAAAACGCGTATCTTTACCGCCCCCACAAAAGCTGTGGGTTCGTTTTTATACTTTTCAGCAGTACTCACCGAAAAGTAACTGGAAGGCCTCTTGAAGATTTTGGGAAAACGCGGCGCGCAGTTTCAAGGTGGGATTTGTAGAACCTCGGACTCGTCTGCTTCGCAGGTTGGGCTTTGGTTCAGGACGTTCCGCTATTTCCTCACCGCCTCGTGTGGATGCTGGGCCGCAGTCGGTCCCCCTCTTCGCCTCGAGGGAGTTAGCGGGAATTCCCCGCGTTGTGCACTTTTGAAGTCCGTCAACGGTCAGGAGGGGACAGTACCGGGTCCAATATCGCCGGCGCGTGGGGAAAGGGAATGTCCCTGTTCGGGCGCCAATTACTGTGGTAAATTAAATTTACTTATTACCTCATTTCTGAATTTCTATGCTTAATAAATCATAATTTCTTGTCAATGCAAAGCGAGGAGTCCGTGGTGCTCAAATGAAGGAGGAGAAGACCAATAACTCGAGTTAAAGGGAGCGCTTCCAGCACCAAGCGGGCACAGGAGCAATCTCTCAAGTCCCTCTCTTTAAGTGGGGGTTTATTTTCAACAGCAGAATATTTATACAGTCTTGGTCACGAGGCAAAATAGAGGAACAAACAGGTCGTGGCAGATAGAGGAACAAAGATTCAGCAAGAAGAGCAGAGTGTGAAGAAATGGGGCGTGTCTTAGGCTTCGTGAGGGGACTTGCGATGTGAAATAGTCTGACAGTTGGAAGGGGAAGGCTTCCTCATTTGGGGGTTTGTGCTCGTGCTTCATGTCAGAAACATGAACCATCTCTGCGGGGGAGCAGGAACTCATGTACTGGTTTCCCGGACTTGGCAGAAACCACAGAGACAGATGGTGAAAATGAGGAAAACCAGGTGCAGGGGTGTCGTGCTCGGGGTCTTGGGACACCAAAGGGTGAATTAAAAACAAAATGGTGTCGGCTTTTAATGTGGGCAATTATTAATCGCGCAAAGGGGATCGCGCAAAGGGGCATAATTAGATCGCGCAGAGGGCAGCGAAGGGGCATAATTATAGATTTTATTTCCACACCACCAGCAGGGCCCCCATGGGTGCAAGGCCTCCGGATGGCCCTGTTGGTACCTGCACCCTGTGGCAGGCACCTTCAGGTGCTGCAGTTCATTTGGAAAAACAACAATTGATGGACAGAATGCAGAACAATGTCGTACATTCACCCCAGTACAGAGATCTGCGCCTAAATCCATCGTTTTTTTGCTCACCATGCCATTCCAGTTTGGACCCAGCCATATGCAAATCAGTCTTGACCCTGCGCCCAATGGGAACAGTCCAGCCCGAACTGCCAGGCCAGGTCCTCCCTGGACTGGAAACAAGCATCCTAGGACCGGTTTCGGGCTTTCAGCCCTCATCAGCCAGGATAGCTTGACTCCAGTGGCATGGAGAGCACGGGACCCACGTCTGGGCATACCCGTCCCACTCGGGGTGACAATTGCAAAAACAATTTGCATATGGCTGGGTCCAAACTGGGGTGGCGTAGTGGGCAAAAGAACGATGGATTTTACCCAGATCTTTTGACTGGGGGAGAAGGTTTGCATTGTCAGCATTCCGTCCATCATTTGTTTGCTGTAACACTTTTCGCCCTAAGTGGGATGGGTATGCCCAGACGTGGGTCCCTTGCTCACTGTGCCACTGGATTCAAGCTAGCCTGGCTGAAGAAGGGTGACATACCCTGAAACCGGTCCCAAGATGCTTGTTTCCGGTCCAGGAAGGACCTGGACTGGCAGTTCGGTCTGGACTGTTCCCATGGGGCACAGGGTCAAGACTGATTTGCATATGGCTGGGTCCAAACTGGGGTGGCGTAGTGGGCAAAAGAACGATGGATTTAACCCAGATCTTTTGACTGGGGGAGAATGTTTGCATTGTCAGCATTCCATCCATCATTTGTTTGCAGTAACGCAGTTCATTTGGAAGCACTCCCAGTAAACCCTAAATGGATATGGACTCTGTGTTCTGCCTGCTGATGGGGAACTACTTATTGAGTTACAACCTCTGTTGGATAGAAGTCATCATTACGTGTTCATCCTAGATAGAGGCGGATGGATAAATGGGAGCATGGATGGATGGGCGTGTGGGCGAAGGGGAAGCAGATCATATACACAGTGTGGTCTGTGAGTAATGGTGTTATTTTGAGGGTTTCATTCCATACTGTCTCCTAAATTAAGCCCCTAGTATCTAGAAGAGTCATAGATTTGCCAATACTGTGTTATGCTGTATCTGAATCTCTATCTCTCTACTACCCCTTGGGGTAAGCCTTCTCTGCTTGCTATGGATACATTGGGAGAGTCAAGTGTAAAAAAGGAAGTAACTTGATTATTAAATTGGAATGCAATAGAATTGCTCAATGTGAAACCAGAAAACCTGGGATCGATCCTGGCTTTCACACTTGACAAAACAGTGTGATCCTAGGTAATTGTCTAATTTCACTTTGCCTCCTTTTTCTTCATTATAACATAGAAGAGCAGTTTGAAATACATGAGTTCAGGAACTACGCTGTACAAAACATTCTCTTGTATTTGATTTAATAAACTATAATATTGTTCCTTCTATAACAGCCTAGGTTACCCAGAGGGTGTACATAACAACCGACTTGCCTCTAAGTTCACTGTTGACATTGTTGTCAGGGTGGGAGGAGGCATGAACGTTTCTATGTTCAGTTTTGAAAACTTTCAGTTGTAAAAAATACTTCTGAATACACTGATATAATCTGATGTACAGGAGCACAAATGAGAGGAGGGTGGTCATTAACCTACAAGGACATTTTGGTCTGGCTTGACAGTGCAACTCTCAGCTAAACTTTCAACCTACACCAATATATTATACAGTTCTTCGCATCCACACAAATACATATTAATTTCCATGATATCTATTTGTAATGCTTACATTGCCATACAACATTCTTGTATTGGCATTGCCATCTGTTGCCTGCTCATCAACATTACGGGCCTAATTACGAGTAGGTCAGTGTGTTACGACCCGTGTGTAAACTCTTGTTTACGCAAGGGTCAGAATTACGAGTTGAAAGGTATTTCACATATCCCATAATTATCGGAAAGGTATCTCTTTTTTGAAGATATGGCCCATGGTTTCTCTAACTGGAGAAATAATTTCTGCACATTTTAGTGCCAAATTACAGGGCAGGAAGCAAGAGTAAAGGTATTTACCCCAGAACTCACACTATCCTTTTTTCCCCATTTAAAAAAAAATTAAGGTGGGGGCATTTTTAAGTCCTACTCAAACCCAAGTCATACTGTGCAGAAACCTACTCGTTATCTTGTCTTATTGATGTGAAAATAGTTGGGCATTTCTCTGGCAATCAAATCTTAGAAGTTCAGGTAGCTATATTTGTATTGACTGCTGATGTTTCCTGCTTTTATTTCTGCCTAGCATGAGAATGCTATTACTTTTCCAATATTATGTGGAAATATTTATGTTCCAGTTCCATAGGCTAGAGGGACCTGCTCAGTTATCTCAGCAAGAATGTGTGTGCAGAATCTCTCACTTTTAATAGCTGCCATTATGTATGATTTGCAAACTTTTTTTGTCAAATCCTGCTTTATATTTTTCCTTATATGTAGGATTCTCTTTCGTAAATTGTGCCATTCCGTGTGATTTGTTTTGCTAGGTCTTGTTCTTTGTGCTCGGATTTCCTTTTTATAGACTGTTAAGTTGGCAAAGTTAAGCTAGTCTTGAACGTGGACCTCAGGCCTTTTGATGCTCTCTGGGTGGCTTCACTCGCAAATGTTTTACTTGGGCCTACAGCACGTCTGTCTTGTTAATAGAAATCTGGTTAAATTGAGCCATCAGTATGCAATTTTAATGGTGCATGTTTGCAGCCTGGGGGCTTTTCTTTTAAATAGCACACTGGGGCTCTGACATTTCCGAGTGGTTCTGTCTAGTGTCGGTCCCTTGCTCTTTGTGTTGTCCTCCCCGAATATCATGACTCCCCCGTCCGCGTGTCTCCAGGAATGGCACCATCCACTGCAGCAACTCTGCAGCCACAGCCCTCGCATCTTTTTTCTTTAATTGGTACCCCGGGGTGCCACACGGGTTAGAAGGCTTGGTTTCTCACCCCACCCGAGTTGTGTTCCAGGTCTAGGTACTCAGTGGCATCTCCGGTGGGTGCATGTGGGCTGTGGAGGTAAGTGGGGGGGTTCTTGATGTTCCGCGACTATTGTTGCTGGTGTGTGGCAGGTTTTGGGGAAAGCATTTTTGATGATTGACTGGACCAGTTTGAACGAAAGATATAGGCAGACCCTCAAATTCCCTTTTTAACTTTGTGTCATAAATGTTGAGGGCCCACTGCAATCAGGGATCTCTGACTTAGAGTGGACCACTGCCCACAGCTGCTAGTGGGGATGAGTGAAATGAGGGATTTGCATGCAGGGATTTTTGAGTCAACAAATACAACGTTAAAGAAAAACACTTCAAATCCAGAAGGCAATGTGTCTCTCATGCAGTGCATGTTCAAGTCCATTTTGGCTAACACACCTGAATCCTCATAGGACACTAAGCCCTTTACCGCAGTATAGATTTTTAGTTGTAATTTTTAAAAAGTGCTTTTCCCCCGCCTGTGTCTGTTTATATTTGCCTCTGTTTTTTCTGCAAACTTGGTATTTTTAAACTGCTGCTTTGCTCTATTCGTGTCTATATGAATTTACCTCTTGCTTGTCTGCAAACTTGGTATTTTCAAACTGCTGTTTTGTTCTACCCGTGGCTGTATGCGTTTCCCTCCTAGTTTTTCATAAAGACTGTATTAAGCTTTGCCACCTATTCACATCAGTGGCTAACCAGAGTGTGCTTAGGAGACTGCTTAATCTGCTCTGTTGTTGAAACTGTTCTCGGAAAGTGTATGCAGCACTTGTTTTTTTACTTGAAAAGTGATTAATTTAAATGCGCGAAAAGCAGTATTTCAGTGGCTTTACCTGAAAAGTAGAATCTGGAACCTAGGAAGTGTGGATTGTGCCTGTCTGTATACAAGAAGATTCCGAATAGAGGAGCACCTCCCTGCCACAGCAGTCTGGGCTTAAGTTCACTTGGCTCTTATATATGTTTTCTATGGGTTTTAGCATCTGTTGCTGTGATTGGTTGCTAGAACTAGTACTTCTATAGGATTATGGGCCTAGGTATTGAGTTCTGATTGACTGTTTGGGCTAGGGTTCTGAATTGCTACTAGGGTTAGGTTTTCCTATTAGACTTAGGGATTAGGGCTTTGGCTTTGATTGGCTTTTAGGGCTATATCTCCCATTGGCTCTATGGTTTAGGGTTAGGGTTCTGATTGGCTAGGACTAGGGTTCCATTGGCCAATAGGGCAATTTTAAGCGTAGGGCTCAGGGCGTCTCAGCCCGGGCATCTAGGCTAAGGGCAGAGAGGATAAGGGCAGTTGCCTGTTTGGGCTGGGCGGAGAGCACAAGGGAAGTTGCCTGTTTGGGCTGGGTGGAGAGGACAAGGGCAGTTGCCTGTTTGGGCTGGGTGGAGAGGACAAGGGCAGTTGCCTGTTTGGGCCTGTTCGGGTTGGGCCTAGGGCCAGAGATGCTGCCCAATTTTCACTTACGAGCTATCACCTTAAGCCCTATACATCCGCCAACATCCAAACACAATATCAGCATAGGCATTCTACTCATGCTACACAAACAAACCTCATACAGATTTCAATGTGTATTGAACCACTGTACAACCCCGCAAACCACCCCTACACACAATTCTAACACTGTGTCACCTGCATTCTCACACAAAACACAACCTATACCACCAACACATCCACACATCACCAGCACAACGCCACATAATACATACGTTTAATGCATCCAGACACACACTCCCTGTTCTAAAAAAAATACCAGCTGTATCCTCTACTTGCTCCTAACAGATCCCCTTTCATCATGACAAAACCTGTACTCAGCCTTCCATCACACCATCCACCAACATCCGCCTCCTCTTTTTACCAATTACACACAACCATACAATCCTTACACACCACTCCACCACACACATTACCTATTCCAGTGATCAAATCTAACACACTCGTAACCCTTGTCCATCCCCTCTTGCACACCACATACTCTTCTCCAAAACACATCACCACCCCTTTACTATTCAAATACCACTCACCAGCAGTACTGCACATACAAAACTTTCACAGAAAAACACTACATAAATATCTACTCCCACTACTCCACAAAAACTAAACACACAGATCTAAGCTTTACTCTGTCCTACCATCACCCTACACCTCTATCAATCTATCCTCTATCTTCACTCTCTCATCCCAACCCGTTTCTACTCTCCATAATAACCCTTCCTAAACTCCTCCCTCCTCTACACCTCCTGGCTCACCCTAAACATCAGTTTACTACTATGATCTCCCAAACAATCCTACTAAATTCTTCCTCATGTTATCTATCCTTTGACTCATCCCAAACCTCTTTTTCTACTCTGATTCTCTTTTTTCCTAATCCCTTTCTACAGGCTCTTACCACCTCCAGCTCTCCTTTACTGATCCCAGACCTCAACTTACTACTGTGATCTCCCAATTAACACTTCTGGTTTTCTTCCCTCGTCTATCCCTCCATTACTCTATCCAATCCAACTAACAGACTTGCATGTCCTCTGCTCGAATTAACTCGTACTTCTCTATACTAATCCAACACTAATCCTTTTGGGTTCCAGAGTAGCGTGCTACTCGCTGAAAAGTGCTTCGATGCCTCATTAGGGGCAGTAAGCAATTACAAAAGACATTTCCTTCAATTACAAAAGCCATTTCCTTCATCCAACCCACATCTTTCTTTTCACATTCAGATGCACTTTGATTACTCTATCTTTTGAAGAAGTTGCCCTCCTGTGTTTGACCTCTGGTCTTTTACCCTCTATATTTGGGAGAAAATATGGCCTAACAGCCAGAGCTGCTGACCTTGGCTCTGGGGTACCAGGGACAAGTCCTGGTCTTGACTCAACATTCTGTGATTTTGGGTAAATTGCGTAATCTCCCCATGTCTAAAACCAAATGTGTAATGTAATCTGGTGCTCATGCAAATTGCGTTCTCGCGCCAAAATCATAATATATATTTTTTAAATCCTGCAAAATATAAATATATATATTTCCAATCATATATTTATGCTCATCAATATCTCGGGACATTAACACTAATTATTGACTCGGACTATTTAGGAAGTTTATGAGCTGCCATTAAATAGATAAATTGCTCTAGCAGTGAGCAAAATTTCCTTTGGGAGCTAAAATGGGAAAACACATCTGTTTCAGCCCCCACCATTAACCTTTGTTGTCTGATCAGGTCTGCATGAAAAATGGCATGCTGGACCTTAGCTACATATGCTAAGGGAATGCTAAATTTGTTAACGCTCCGCCCATGGGGACCAAAGTTATGGGCAATTCATAAAATGCCTTTTGTAACCCTATAAACTCTTACCAGCAACTACCAGGAAAGTGATTTGCTGCAGTCTCCTAATGATGATAATGGTTAATAAAAGTGCTGTGTGGAGGGAGAGAAGTTTTGGTATTAATTTCTTGAGCTTGTGTCACTATAATCCTTTGCTGTCACCAACTTTACACCCAGGTGAGCTGATGGTAGTCACGCTTGGTAAACAAAGGTGCACCTAATATGCTCCTCTAGACCACATAGCCCACTCTAGGTTGCACTCCTTGTCGCAGGAAACTTTCAGTGCACAAACATGAATGTGGTGTTTGCGGAGGCAAAAAAGTTGAAAACCTACAGAATACATTGTGTGGCATGCAAGACCAGGGTGAGAAATGCCCAGAGCCATACCGTGGACCTTTCACATCTGAATGCCCTGAAAAAGCTGAGTGCCATTCTTTGTTCTGGCCTCTCTCCCTGCGGACTTCTTCACCCCTTTAACTCCATCAGGGATCTAGGAGTTACCTTCAGTACTGAACTATCTTTCTCCTCTCAGGTTAACTCAGAGACCAAACACATGTTCTTGCCCAACCATCACAACCAAGCGATACTCTCAGTCCTTTTAAACAAAGGATCATATCACCCTCGTCATAGCAGTGGCCCTCTCTTGCACTGCATACTGCATTGAAGTCTGTCAGGGCCTCCCAACTACAACATTGTGTAAGCTACAAAGTGCAGCAAACGTTTGCAACCTGACACATCTACATATTGAACAAGAGGTCAGATGCCTGAGGTCAGCCTCCCAGAACTGTCTTACACCGCTTGCATTAACATTAAAATGTTTTGGGGGAAGGTCTCTACACCATCATGGCTACTCCCTTTGGAACTCTCTCCATCTGCATCCGCGCAATGTTACAGACATCAGATATTTCCAAAAGCAGTGGAAGACCCATATTTTTCTCCAAACTGTTTCCCTGCACGGTCTCTATTTCAAGTATTTGATACTGAATGACTTTCCCCACCGACTGCCTTTTCCCCGATGCCCTTGATATACCTGTGCGCTGTAGCATCCTGTAGTCTCACAAGCGTGTTATAGGAAGCCTAAGTAAATACTCATTAAGTAGTCAGTCAATCAACCAGCTTTATTCAGTTTACACAAAAGATAAGCAAAAGCAGTGTAAGCCCTACCATTGCACAAGTGTATCGTATCAAATATCAGTGATCCCATGCTCAACATTTCATGGTCCCACTGCCTAGAAGCCACAACTATTCAATTTACACCACAAAAATTAAAAAAGGAGCGTGCAATATACTGTTTTGTTTCCGGCCCAAATTCAGGCAATCCAATGTTAACAAATATAACAATGATGAGCAAAAAATTAGATTCAGTTGTCAGGAGTCTTAAGAATGCAACCAGTATCCAACTTTTATTGATTTTTCAATACATAACATTTTCCAGTCAGCCCAGCCAACGCGTTTCGTCCTCTGTGGAGTTCATACGGGCCTGTAAATCAAATTAAAAGATATATACATCACTTATATGTAATACCTATTTGACATTATTACAAAAACATTTATACCTATCTATAAAATCACCCATAGTGCCTTCCGCACACCAAGACGCCACACATATTAATGACATCTATCTTTTTAACAGAAAAACACATTTTCATTTTTCACTGTTGTCATCATTAATGCAATATGTACATAGTCCTACACACCACGGTTCCCTGCCTATTCACATAACTTTTTTTTAAAATTGTATTAAACCTTCCAAGGACTTTTTTTTTGCCTTCTTTCACATTTTAATTTATATTACAAAAATACCCTACCTAAATTTATCAAATCTAAGGGGCTCATTACGATGACGGACGGACTGGAGTCCGTCCGCCATCGTGGTGGTGACCGGGACCGTCCGCAATACATGTGGCGGTTCCACACACCACATTAGGATGCGACCGTCACCATGGCGGTCGCATCTTGCATATTTAACATTGCGGCGGGTGCTGCTGACAGCAGCAACCGCCGTGATGTTAAAAATGCAGGTTCTGCATTTCAGTGCACTACGGGGCAGGCACCACACGGTGCCTGCCACTCGGTGCACTGAAATGTAGGGGGGTACCATGGGTACCCCCCGTGCACATACACCCCCCCCCCCCCAACACTTTGGTGGCCCGCAACAGACCCCCAAACAGAACCTCCGCCAGCTTTTTCATGACGGTTTCGCCATCATGGAAAGGCTGGCACAAAGGCTGCATCATAATATGGTGGACGGTGCCTTTTAGGCACCGCCACCATTTTATGCCTGCAGGCCGCTCCGCCAGGCAATCGGTACGATTGCCTGTGGCGGGACCGTGACGGACGGTCTTTCCGTCCGCCACGGTCGCAGTGTGGATCCGCCCGCCATCATAATCTGGCGGGTGGCCACTCCACGTTTGGTGACGGACGGATCGCCACCGCACGGCTGGCAGTGGCGGTCCGTCCGTCATCATAATGACCCCCTAAATGTCAGTCTGTTATCAAAAGTTTCCCAATAAAAACTTATTCCCAATAAAAAACTATTGCACATAACCATTATTGAATTTCATCTCACATGTGCTTTCCAAACTTGTGTGACTTTTAAATAGCAAGAATTATAGCCTCCTGTTTCAGTGTCTTCATGGGTAATAAATCCCTTTCCGGGTGGTGTAGTACCCCCTAAATCATCCATAATTAAAACATGGCAATAATCAGCATAATATAAATTATCTTTCTCCCCAAATCACATTTATTGGTCTGTATCTCATCAAAAACTAGTCCCCCTATGGTTCCCCTTTCCAGGCCTTTAATCAACAAATTCCTCATGCTCCTTCAGTCCACTGGTTCCATGAGAATCTGCACATTCAACCACTACCAATCTAGGTGCAGAATCCACATTCAATTGTTGCCCACTTGGCCACTGATATTGACTATTCTGTAAATCACCTAATAGTCTACCTCAATCCAGTGTATCTATGCGCTTGACCTCCCATATCTCCACTCACCTTCCTCCTTCGTGCGTCAAGGCTCGAGTGTCACGGAAAAATGCCTCTAACCCATACTACCGGGCATCCCTGATTTAAAGAATAAGGCCAACCAATCCGCTCTCAATGTGCCTCAGTGTCCTAGCACTCAACCAATCACAGTGTTTCCTGACCAGACCAATGCTAAACATATCTGTCGGCAGACAGTGTTCCCTCACTGGTCCACTCTGCTTCCACTAATCAGCGGACTTACTTCTATAGAGTAGGCCCACCAATCCACCGACTTATCCGCTCTTAATGTGCCTCAGTGTCCTAGCACTCCACCAATCACTGTGCTTCCTAACCAGACCAATGCTAAACATATCCGTCGGCAGACAGAGTTCCCTCTCTGGTCCATTCTGCTTCCACCAATCAGTGGGCTTACTTCTGTAGAGAAGGCCCACCAATCCGTTCTCAATATGACTCAGTGTCCTAGCATTCCACCAATTCAGTTTACTCTAAAACTATACAAGTACAACATCAACAATCAAAACATCATCCTTTAAATAAACATAAAAATATCCCATCCAGTTCATAAAAACCATTTCATAAAAGAATTTTAAAATTGGTTACAATTCTTATATCACCTATAACTCTTATCTCTCTTACTGCGCCCGCAAGAAAACAGGCAACTGAATAGCAGACGTTCATATCCAGTAAAAGCTGTAAATGCAAGAACATGACCTACCCTGTTTAAAATGAAGCATCTTCAAAAAAGGGTGAATATAACAATGCCTTAGTGCTCCCTACATTGGGCAAAGCATAATAGAGTGCAAAGTGTTGTGCGGAAACATTGTCACATCTACATGCACAAATGTCAGAATCCTTTGTTCATCCCGACGGCATGCTCTATAAATGATGAAAGAGATTCATCCTAAATCTAGTAAGAAGATATCTGGGAAAGTGTGATTATAGCCCCGCAGATAAATATGGCTTCAATTGACGAAGTAGTTTGAATCATGACAGAGTGCTTTACAGACTGTTTCATCATCACCCTTGCTTCTCTCTCCATCTGCCTTCCTTGAATAAAAGCTTTAGTATTCCAAGTCCCGCCCACCTTGGTGATTATAGATGGCTGGTTAAATACCTCAGGGCGACCAAGAGCCTTAAAATTCACCTCCATAAATTTCAGCCATGGTACTGAAAGTGCATTAGTGAGCTCGAGACAATCCCTCAGAATAAGATGGTTTAACACTGCATGAGATTTAGCCCAAACCTTCAGCCACAGCAACAAAGGGTGTAGTTGTATCACTTCAGAAATTTAACTCTTGCCCAATTCTTTGTAAATCACCTCTGAAGCTACACTATTTGGTAGAGATAACGGCCTCATGAATTTATTCTCCTCTCTCTGGAGCAATTGTACAGAGACATATCCCCAGATCTCACATAGATAGGTAGCAATAGAAATGCATTTAGCATTATATATTTTAATCATAGCCTCAATAGATTTATGACCTAAGCGCTTAGCAAAGTCAAAATAAAAAGTAATTAATAAGTAAATATGGGATGTTTTATTGAGCTAGCTTCTCAATCTGCATACAATGAAATGTGGTTGATGAAGAACTGCTGTGAAACATAAGTGGTGCTTAGTTGGCCTGCTGTGGTACTTAGTTCAATAATCATAATGGGCCATGGAAAGCGGGTACTTTTCACTAGAAAACAAGGAGTCACTAGAGGTGGCACACATGACTCAGTGCCACATAGCTGTTAATGAAAACCTGACTGATTCAAAGGCATTGACCACCTAACAATTGTTCTGATTTGAATTTGGAATGCATAAAGTGAAATTATATATATATATATATATATATATATATATAAAGAAAATGAGTGAAACAAAAGTGAGTGTTCCTTTAGCTCTTGCTCTAAAATATTTGTGAAACGCAGTCATAAAGAGGATTGATAGTTAAGGGTTGTTCTTTCATGAACAAACATAATACATGCAATCAAAATAGCATACACACTAATCCCTTCAGGGCACATTGATTTAAAACAGAGGGCAAAGCAGGCTGTTTAGAGGTTTCCGTCTTAGCCACTTATGCCATGAGCCATTTCCCTGAGTAGAGGTCTAATTGAATAGGGCTGGCAGAAGATAGGATTTAGCTCCTGCCAGCAGCAAACCACAAGCGCGGCTTTCTGCCAAAGTATATGCAACATCCCATGGGAGTGTTGTTTTGTGGTTCTGAATAGTATTCATTTGTGTTTAATTTGGCTGTACAGTATTTTAGTTCTTACTGCCAGTGTAATGCCTGAGCAACAAAAAAGGTTCCATACAATTGTATATGCAAATGGTTGCTAGACATTCTAGGAATTCAAGTGCACCACACAACATCCTGGGACCTCTGACCTACTACATATCATCCTATGGCTACTAAACTACCACAGAACACTGCATTTTGTGGATACTGCCTCACCACAAGGCAGAGCATCCCAAAATGACTAGCCTACTACACTGCATGACATCCTAGGGACACCAACACACCTCACCACATTGCACTGCTTCATTGGGATAGTAACCCGAAAAAAACAGCATTACTCTTTGGGATCCCCAACACACAACACATCACTCACCCTCCACACTGCACTGCATTATAGGATCACTAGCCATCCAGACTGCATTGCACAGTAGGAACACTAAAGGCTTGATTTAGAGCTAGGTGGTAGCTGAACATCCTCCAATTTCCGGGGGAAATGCTAAATAAATGAACCAGTTGAATTTCCTTCCCCTTACTAACACAGAAATGGAGGAAATAAAGCAACCCATAAACAGTATTTTCTCCAGAAATTAGAGGGTTTTCAATTATTATGTACTGCACCAAAGTGACACTGTTTTACCACACTGCACTGCATCCTAGAAACACTATACTGCCATTCAGAACTTCATGGACATTAGCCTACAACCCAGCCCTGTATTCTGGCAACATTAACCCTCCCCTGGACTGCTTCGAAGGAATAAAAACCAAAACATGACACAGAGTAGCCTTAAGACAATAATCAGCTACACTGCACCCTATGAATGCTTACAAACCACAGGCAACCCCTTTGTGGGTCTCCATAACTTCTAGCAAATGCTCTTCAGAGTGCTTCTTGAGCTCTGTCACTCTTGAACGTTGGGTGAGATATTATCAAAGGACTAGAAACTGGTAAGCGACTTCCAACTAATCCTCAAAAGCAAGCCAGAAAATAGGCAGCAGCCTACTACTTTAGCGACATTCACCTATTCCCCTTCTGTGTGGACGGAGTAGGGAAGAGACACAATGTGTACAAATAATTGTTCTAGCAGTCAAAATCAAGAAAATTTTAAAGTCTGATGAGGAATCAGAAAACCAAAGATTAGCGATGGCTGAAATGTAAATATATATTTTTTTAACTTGTGTTTATTTCGGAGTATACAGTCATAAACATCCATTTTGGGCCCGATTCACAAAGGTAAACTGAGACGAAAGTCTAACTTTATGACTTTTGTCTCAGTTTTGGTCTCAGTTAAACTTAAGACCAAAACTTAAGTTTAACTGAGACAAAAGTCTAACTTTACCACTCGTAAATGCCCTTTGTGAATACAGAAAGTCGTAAAGTTAGACTTTGTCCCAGTTTGCCTTTGTGAATCGGACCCTTTGATTGCACGTGAACACATCGTGCACGATTGATGTCAAATCAAAATACAATTCGTGAAATTAAGCACCCTCCCTGAATCTACGATGCCCCTGGGACTATCCGGGGTTTGGACCCCAATTGACATCATAAAGTACATTTGAAAATGCTAGGGGCGCTGTACATCCGCGATAAGGTAAACAATTAACAGTGAAACACCAAACAGATAAAACATGAAAAATAAAACTAGGAAGCAAGTGGCGGAGGTAATGCAGCACGTATATCTCTGAGAGACATAGACAGGCTCAACATATATCAGTGTCCTTCCCGCTCCTCCCTCCGGATGGACCCATAGTACACTAAGTAACAGCTTGACAAGGCCACGCCGTGAGGCATCTGTTCCTATCCGTGGCCATCTGATGACACAGATTTGTCTAGGTTTTCACAACTTCAGTCATGCATTCACGAAAACCATCTCCCCCCTCCCGAAGGGGGAGGGGGGTGTCATCCAATCACCCAGCCCGACCTACCCTAATCCACAGAGGTCAACCAGGCATTCTCACTACACACATGGCTGAAATGTAAATATGGTATTAACAAGTAATGGATTAGCACAGCAATTATTAGACATGAAAAGAACAGTGGCGGCTCCTCGAGGAAGTGCTGCGGGGCGGTGAGGCGGGGCGGGGGAGGGGCAGGGTGGGGGGTAGTAAACTCCGGAATACGGGTAAACTGAGTTGAGTAACTAAATAAATAAATAAAACGAATTACATTGGGCGCGCTGCAACGCCAAATCGGCGATGCAGCACGCAATGTAATTCATTTTATTTATTTATTTAGTTACTCAACTCCGTTCGCCCGTATTCCGGAGTTTACTACCCCCACCCTGCCCCTCCCCAGCCCCGCCTCACCGCCCCGCAGCACTCCCTCGAGGAGCCGCTACTGGAAAAGAATAAGAAAATGCCTGCCATCTTAATTAATGGCTCACGGTGCTTAACTTTATATTCTCTTCCAGTTTGTTGAATAGTACTCAGTTCCCAGCGAACCTTTCCTCTAGCTCTCTAGAAGGAGCAAAGCCCTCGTGTTGCACAGGATTCAAATCTATGGACCAAATTAGTCAACAGTGTCCCCTTTCAGTGGTATGTCCTCTCTGGCTAGGCATTAAAACCTGGGGTTTGTACAGTGTTCCACTCTATAAAAAAGGTGTGAACATTCTTTTCTTGCTTCAAAAAATGTGTGAACAGTCTTTTCATGATTCCCAAGCTGGTCAAGGAATGTGACGAGAATCATGAAAAGACTGTTCACGTTAAGCCAATGGGAATGCAGCATGGGAATTGCTCATACTATAAACCACAATGCAGACTTATACCTATTATTGCTAAATAAAAAGGCTTCTATGGCAGATTATTGAGACTAAAAATGTCAGAATACATAACTATTGCAGGAAAAATAGCAAGGTGAAAAATATCAACTTTACCTTCTTAACGGGCTATTCACATATGTATTGAACACTTAGGGGTAATTGACGTGTAATTTACTCTTACACTTTTGAGTATCTTTGGGGCCCATTAGCATGGTGGGCGGATCGCCACCGCCCGACGGGCGGTGGCGATCCGCCCGCCAACACACCCCACCGGACGGCCTTTTACCCTCCCGCCACATTAGCATGGCGGGGGTACCGCGGCGGACGGAAAGACCGTCCGCCGCTTTTCCGCCGGTAGGCAATCGTCCTGATTGCCTACCGGGCGGAAAAGGCCCATAATATGGTGGCGGTGCCTTGCAGGCACCGCCATCCATATTAGCATGTGGCATTTTCAATGCCTTTCCATGGCGGAGAGTTCGCCATGGAAAGGCATGCGGTTTTCGCTTCGGGGGCCCGTTGCGGGCCCCCAGGGGTGTGGGGGGTGGAGAGCTGCACTTGGGGGGTACCTATGGTACCCCCCAATATTGGCATGGACAAGGTGGCAGGCACCGCACGGTGCCTGTCACGTTGTGCATGCCAATGCACAACATGCATATATTGCATTGTGGCGGGTGCTGCTTACAGCACCGCCCGCCGCAATGCAATATATGCGGGATGCCACCGCCACCGTGGCATCCTAATTGCCATTTCGGGACCGCCGCACCTCTTGCGGGCGGTCCCGTTTGCCGTTGCGCAATAGACCCCTTTACTACATTGGGCTATTTAAAAAATTTGAGTGTAAAGTTATTCAAAAGTGTAGACTTACACGTCTCTGTTCTCTGAAAAAGTTACTATTTCCGAAAAGAAATAGTATCAAGTCCAGCACTACACCCTGTCAACCATGGATTCTACAATCCCCTTGCATACAAAATAATGGAGATAGAAACTTAGAATAAAACCCCATGAAAAAATGGTAAAATAAATTAAATTAGGGGCCTGATTTGGATGGCGGTTGGATTTACGGCTGACCGCCATCCTGGTGGGAAACAGGACCACCCGACAAGCTGTCTGCGGTCCTGCACCCTGAATGACGATGCGACCGCCTTCGAGGCGGTCGCAAAGTGTATATTTTGTATTGCGGCGGGTGCTGCGGGCTGCAGCACATGCCGCAGTACAAAATATGCAACCTGTGCATATCCCTGCACTATGTGACAGGCACCATGCGGTGCCTGCCACATGGTGCAGGGATATGTTGGGGGGCACCATAGGTGGGCCAGGGAGGCCCGCTACGGGCCCCCAATGTCCCTTTCCGCCTGCCTTTTCATGGCGGGTAAACCACCATGAAACAGCCGGCGGGAAGGGACATTGTAATCCCTACGGTGGTGCCTGGCAGGCACCACCACTGTTGTAGGGATACAAGTCCCTCCGACGGACCGACAGGCTCCTTGAGCCTGTCGGACCCGTGGCGGTCGGTCTCTTTGACTGCCAAACATCCGCCTGCCATCCTAATGTGCCGGGTGGTAATCAGTATTACGATGGCAATGGGACCGCCACCGACGGGCTGACGGTGGCGGTCCCACCGTCATCGTAATCAGGCCCTTAATGTTAGTCAAGATAACTACAACAAATGTATAATTGTTTTTTAAATCTAAAATAGTTTAACCTCTTTTTTGAATGGAAAAATTAGTGTAATATTATTTTTTATTAAAATATAATTGAAATACTTATTTGTATATATCACTTAAAATAATTATTACTGCATAATAACACATATTTTTTAACTTTAGGTGGGAATTTATTTTTTAATTTAAACTTCAGAAAAATCGTTTTAATTGAATTTATATATTTAAATAAATATTTAATTCAAAAATTAAGTTAATGGCACAGTATCATTTTTTGTTCTGCATTTGAAATAAACATATAAACGTAACGCACATTACTATTCAATGTAAAATATTTTTACTAATTCGGATAGGATAGGATAGTATTTGTAAAGCGCACTATACCCGAAGGCGTCAAGGCGCTGGGCAGATAAAAGCAGAGGGAAAAGCGCAGCAGCTGATTAAGAGGGGAATAGCCATGTTTTCAGGAGTTTCCTGAAAGCAGAAAGAGAGCTTGCGTTGGCAATTGAAGGGAGGAGTGTGTTCCAGAGTTTGACAGCAGCAACCGAAAAGGAGCGGCCGCCCCATCTGGATCTGCGAAATCTGGGCGAGACCAGTTTTTTCTGTGTGGATGATCTCAGAGTCCTCCCTGGAGCATACCATTGAAACAAAGATTTGAGTTGGGGCGAGCCTTTGCTATGCATGGCCGTATATACCGTGCTCAAGACCTTAAATGAAATACGCTCCCTGATAGGGAGCCTGTGTAAGGTACGGACCCCCTCTCTGGCAGACTGATGCTTGGGGATATTTAAAATCAGTCTTGCTGCTGCGTTCTGTACCACCTGGAGCTTATTTAGTAATGTTGCAGTGATATTGAGGTACAGGGCATTGCAGTATTCAAGACAAGAGACAATCAGTGCGATGATAGTGGGCCGATGCAGTTTCAGAGGGAATGAATGGAAGAACCTTTCTGAGGGTTTTTAAAATATAGAAACATGTACCAACTGTACGATTGACTTGGGCATCAAAGGTCAGGCCCTCATTATAAAGTCTATTTAACTGTTTACATTTTTCCTATACTTTACCACAGGGAGATCTCCACCCTGACTGTGCAGTCTCCCTATGGTAAATTATATATGGAAAAGTAAACAAGTTAATCCAACAAAATTTAAAAAAAAAATAAGTTTAGATATTTATTTACTTTGAAGAGGGCTCAAATTTACTGCTCCCACTCCAAACTGATCAACACTGGGAAAAGTGTTGAACTTTGGAGGGGTCAGATTTACAATTCTTACTTCAACCTGAGCAACAGTAGCAAAGTGTTAGGGCTTTGGAGGAGTCATTACTATTGTCACTCTAATTCAAGCAGCATCTAGGAAATCTGACCAGTAGTAGAAAAGGATTATACCTTTAAAAAATGTACTATGAGGGAACCTAATAATAAAAAATATCATAGAAATGAAAGCAAATATGTGTGTGTGTATATATACGAATAAATATAAATATAAATATATATATATATGTCAAAAATCAACTCTTCGCTTGTCCTCTTCCTCCAGCGAGAATTCACGGCACCACAACAGTGGTAAATTTTCAAAAGTTATTTATTGGCACACCAAAGTGCAAAAACAGGTTAAAAGGACGGTCTACGCGTTTCGGCTTCCCAGCCTTCTACTGGGCCATAGAGTCCCACCGTCTAGAGCGTCTCTTAAAGTGCACAAGTGCTAGATCCCTCTTCACTTTTTACTGCTCTTGAGCAGCTAGACTGTTCATCCCCATATATAAGTGATGGCAAGTTATATCACCATTTGCAACAGGTTATTATAACAATACAAAAATTCAAGAATTCAAATGAGTGCATAATATTTCCTAATCGATGTTCTTTTTGGTATTAACAATTTTTAAGAATATATTATGTAATTTTTATAATTCATTTTTTCGATTTGTATATTTTGTTATATCATTACTTTCACACATCACTGTAAAGTCCATTTGATGCCCTTAAAAGACAAAGTGCAGGTGCGAGTACAACATGCAGCAATTCAATTTCATATAGAAAAAGTGCAATAAATAAAAGGGTCCCATGATTGGTCCGATAGGATCAACGACAAGGTGTAAAAAACCAATGGTTAAAAATATTAAGGAGAATGTAAAGTGCATAGAGATGTTGTAATAAATTGACTAATGCATGGATACATAATGGGTTAAAAATCCATTTAAAGTGAAGTACATATCAAAATTAAGCCCAGTACGTAAATGTATTTGTCATTCAGTCCAGATCTCTAAAGACAGAGGGAGAGAAAGTCATGAGTACACTGTCACGGTGTTCATCCAGTATGGATGACATTACTCTTCCGTCTTGGAATCCCACAGGAAGACCCAAACTCAAAGAACTGAAGCTAACTGTTGATGGACAGTGAGACGCTGTTTTTCCATACGTTATGCTTGGATGCAAGGGAAGAGTTGTTCGTAAGGTATCATTTAGCAGAAGTATTTTCCAATTCCTTTGTATGATTTCTCTTAATTCTTTGTTTTAGTGGTTAAAATCAATGATCAGTCGAGTTGTGGTGTCCTTGTTTTGATTTTGCTCTGGAACATCCTGGTGTATAGTCAGAAGATCTTTTCTCATTTTGGATTCCACTTTAGTTCTTGCAGTCTCAATGACTTTCACTGGGTATCCCCTTTCCAGGAAATGGTTACTCATCTCATCTAACTGAGCTTCCATATCAGTGATTTCCGAGCAGTTCCTCTTAGCCCTAAGCATTTCTCCATAGGGTATGCTCCATTTTACATTTTGTGGATGCCCACTGTTAGCATGGAGAATGCTGTTGCATGAGGTTGGTTTCCTGTGCATTTTGGTACAAAGTTTTTGATTTTTAATGAAGACTTCTACGTCCAGGAAGATGACATTAGACTCACTGATAACAGATGTGAAAGAGAGATTATATGTGTTGTTGTTTAAGGTTTGGATGAAATCTTCAAAGTCGACAAGGCTTCCCTCCCAGATCACGAAAAGATCGTCTATAAATCTACTCCAGATTTTGATATTGCGACTGGCTGGCGTTTTCAAAATTTCAGTCTCCCAAACTGCCATAACGAGATTAGCGTAGGTGGGCGCAAAAGATGTCCCCATTGAGGTCCCCTGCTTTTGATGGAAGAAGTCACCTTTAAAGAGAAATATGTTGTGGTTGAGGCAGTATGTTAACATGTCCAACAACATCTCTGAGTGTTCAAGGTAACTTACAGATCTCGTGTTCAAGAAGTGTTTGACAGCAGCAATTCCAACTGTATGGACGATCGAAGTGTACAGAGATGTGACCTCTATAGTTGCCATAATGAAGCCTTCTTTCCATTTAATTTCTTGAATCTTATTAAGAAAATCCATAGTGTCTCTTAGGTAAGTAGGCAATGATGTCACATAAGTCATTAAAAAGATATCAATGAAACGTGATGTGTTTTCAAGGAGAGAACCCTTGGAGCTCACGATTTGTCTTCCTGGTGGATTTTTGATGGATTTATGAACTTTCGGTAGAAAGTAGATCGTTGGGACAATGGGAAAATCAATTTTGAGGTACATATATTCTTCATGATCAATTAGGCCCTGATCTTTCCAGCCCAACAGCATGAGGTGGTATTCCTTGGTCCAGGTTTCCATTGGATTGACTTTTAGCTTCTCATAATGCTCCTCATTCCCCAATTGTCTGTTGGCCTCATTAATGTAGTGGTCAAGATTTTGAACCACTATATTTCCGCCTTTGTCAGAGGCTTTGATTATAATCTGTGGGTCGTCTCGTAATTTTCTTAATGCTCGTTGTTCTCCAAAAGTTAAATTCCAATTTTTCTTCTTCCTATTTCCCTTAATTGTGGGGTTATCAAGTATTGTGCGATTTATGTCCTCCACTATAATTTCTTGAAAGAGGTCAATTTTATTGCCCAATGGAAGTTGTGGGCAAAAGGTGGATTGCGCTCTTAATCCACTGTCCCCTCCTTTCCAGGTGGCAATGCCCAAACGAATGCAAAGTTGTTTGTCCGACTCCTGAGGTTGTTGTAATTTGTTCCCTCCCGGGTCCTGTTCTTCCTCCAATTCCATTAAAGTTCTTATTGTAGGTAAGTCTTTTGACATAAAAGTGATGTTTCCATATTTGTCACCGTCGATGATATCTGAGTTGGAGATTTGTTTTCAAAATGTTTTTTTAGTTTGAGCTTGCGACAGAACTTGTATAGATCAATGCGGAAATTAGGAATATCAATATCATGGACAAAAAGTGAGACCTTTATTAAGCAGTGTAATCTGATCTGGACTTAAGATCCTGTCTGAGATGTTGATAACTAAGTCCTATTTAATCGAGGTCTTCTTTAGTTTTGCTTGTTCTTTCCTCTTCCTCTTTTGGACTTGACGTTTTCTGCTTCTTCTAATTGTGGTCGAGTTTGTCCTCTCCCTTGTGTTGTTCCTCTTCCTCTTTGCTGGGTTATCATTTGGACTAGTCGCATCTCACCACAAAAATCCAGGTTGGGTGTGCTTTGTTCGTCATCAGCCGAGCTTATATCGGAACTATCCACAGTACCTGTGGTCTCATATCCAGCGCATTTGTCCATTAATGCTTTATTTCGATGTAGGTCATACTTTCTAGCAAAAGTGTAAATCCGTCCATTGGCGTAGTCCAGTCGGTCTCTATTAAATTTGCTGCCCTTTCTTTTTTCCACATCCATTTCATATTTAGCAATTCTTTTCTCCATTGATTCAATCAAATCTTTCTTCTCATCATTAAAGGGATATTTGTCTAATTCCTCCTCTAGTTCTTTGATTTTTGCTGTTATTATCTCCAGTTTCCTTTCTGCATGTATAATCAGTGTTCTCATTAATTTGAGGGAACAATCATTGGTGTCAGATTGACATTGTTTGATTAAATCGGTATCCAAGTCATTCAAAGTAGGCATTATTAGGATTGTCAGTCCTCTGGGTACTCTCTTGTATTCAATATTTTTCTCTAGGGTGGCCTTCTCCCACCATTTGTTGACTTCAAAGATCCGATTTTGTTGTAATTCTCTAATCACCCCTGCGATTGTTCTCTTAGTTACATTTCCATGATTTGCAATAGTGTTGGTGCTAATTGATGGTACTGCATCGTCATTTAATAATTCACTGACATGCAGTGTTCTATTCCTGCTTCTCTCTGCCATATTGAGGGAAAAGATGAGGCCGTTTGTTATGATTCCCTTGCTATGCAGCTGCGGTGTGTTCTTTAACAAAACTATTTCTGCCGGTGCAAGTTACACCATTCTCTGTTGTTCTTGAAACGCTATTCGGTGGTTTCAAAGAATCGAGGAAATATTTATATCCGCTGTTTGCAAAGTTCCCGGATGTTTGGTTAATGAAGACCAAGGGGAAGGTGATTTCACAGGCGGTTATTGGTCTATTCCGCCGCCGTTAACTCTCCCGATTCGGTCAAACATAGCAATTTGCTTGTCCACGTGGTTCAATGCGTGGTTCAATTCTCACAATGATTCGGATAAATAAATCTACAAAAGCTGAAAGGAAGGATTTAACCCTGGCGGTTTTTCGTCAATGCCGCCACTGTTCCCTCTTCTTGCTCGGTTCAATCACAGCGGCTTTCCTATCCGCGTGGGTCAGCCGCAAGCCACCTCCTGTACACCGCCCTGCAGCGTTTGAATTGCCGCTCACAGACCTCCCCACGCCTTCATACTCACCGCTGAGGTCATCGCCGGCCGGCGTGCACCAATTCCAGCATCAGCAGACGCACGGTCAGTTTGTCGTATCAAGCAGAGGCGTCGGCAGGTTTACGTCTCAAATTTCCGATGGCTGCAAATTTTCCAGCCGCTTCGCCTCACTCCTCGAGTGCTCGTGGTGAGCAGCACAGCCACTCCATAAATATATCAAAAATCAACTCTTCGCTTGTCCTCTTCCTCCAACGAGAATTCACGGCACCACAACAGAAGAACATTTTCAAAAGTTATTTATTGGCACACCAAAGTGCAAAAACAGGTTAAAAGGACGGTTTACGCGTTTCGGCTTCTTAGCCTTCTACTGGACCAGAGAGTCCCACCGTCTAGAGCGTCCCTTAAAGTGCACAAGTGCTGGATCCCTCTTCACTTTTTACTGCTCTTGAGCAGCTAGACTGTTCATCCCCATATATAAGCGATGGCAAGTTATATCACCATTTGCAACAGGTTATTATAACAATACAAAAATTCAAGAATTCAAATGAGTGCATAATATTTCCTAATCCATGTTCTTTTTGGTATTAACAATTTTTATGATATATTATGCAATTTTTATCATTCATTTTTTCGTTTTGTATATTTTTTTATATTATTACTTTCACACATCACTGTAAAGTCCATTTGATGCCCTCAAAAGACATAAAGTGCAGGTGCGAGTACAACATGCAGCAATTCAATTTCATATAGAAAAAGTGCAATCAATAAAAGAGTCCCATGATTGGTCCGATAGGATCAACGACAAGGTGTAAAAAACCAATGGTTAAAAATATTTAGGAGAATGTAAAGTGCATAGAGATGTTGTAATAAAGTGACTAATGCATGGATACATAATGGGTTAAAAATCCATTTAAAGTGAAGTACATATCAAAATTAAGCCCATTACGTAAATGTATTTGTCATTCAGTCCAGATCTCTAAAGACAGAGGGAGAGAAAGTCATGAGTACACTGTCACGGTGTTCATCTAGTATGGATGACATTACTCTTCCGTCTTGGAATCCCACAGGAAGACCCAAACTCAAAGAACTGAAGCTAACTGATGATGGACAGTGAGACCCTATATGTATGAGTGACTATAAATAAAGTGCCAGTGCAGGGAAATATATATATATATATTACCTACTGGCGGTCGCCAGTAGGTAATTATAATTAGGAAAAGCATTTTTTGACTTGCCTATAACTTTGACATCGTTTGATCAATATCTTCATGAAATTTTCCCAAAAAAGTGTCAAGGTAGGTTCTGGTTGTCTTGGAAAGTTTGGGTGTGATCCGTGCAGTGGGGACCAAGAATTTGGGGAGTGAAATAAGGGTGCGTTTGTCATACTAATTCCCATAGGAACCTTTAGCCACACCTACAGCCTGAACCGCTGAACAGACTTGCACCAAATTTGGCAGGGAGGTAGATGTTGGTTCAAGGAAGTGCCCTTTGCCTATTTGTTGTAAATCTGTTCAGTAGTTTTTGAGAAATTTAAGCCAAAATTTATAGTGATATCTCTGGCTATGGATATTTTGCAGTGGTGTTGCGATTAATCGCGAATGCACGCGCCAACAGGAATGCTCTGATTGGCTGGACGTAACCTGAACAGAAAGTTGCAGCCACCATTTTATTGATCGGGAATGGTTTACGGGGCTGAAAATTTCTGAAAAAGTTAACATAAGGGTCAGAGTAGAAGTACTCTGACCTCATGTTTGAGAAATGGGGGTGTTAGTGACACGTTATGTGTCCAAAATTAATTTTTTTAATCGCATGCGATATTAGCGACGACGACGCGACCGCCAGTGTGGCCCCCCCGTGTACCATCTTGGTGACATCGCGAATATCGCGGCGACACCGTGAATATTGGTGGGAATATAAAAAATATATCAGTGAATCATTAATACGCATTGTTATAGAGATATTGAGATTCTGATAAATGTTTGTATGAAGTTATTTATATAGTGAGTTATCTACAGTGATTGTTAGAATTAATTATATAGTTATAATTTTTAAATGTGGTGGTGGCTATTGAATTCCTGCTTTTGTTTTCCGTTTTCGCGACGTGTCCAGGGTGATCGTGATTACCGATGTCATCGCGATTTCCGGACTCACCGTGAAAA
The DNA here is from genome assembly GCA_963921515.1 of Calotriton arnoldi. Classification (NCBI taxonomy): domain Eukaryota; kingdom Metazoa; phylum Chordata; class Amphibia; order Caudata; family Salamandridae; genus Calotriton; species Calotriton arnoldi. Next base: position 496,086 of record CAWUFW010005139.1, read on the forward strand.
TATAAAATAGATTTTAGAGATGGTTTTTATAGAAACTCTCTAGAAAAACATGACTTTAGAGAATACTGTAAGAAACGTCTAGTGTGTAAAATACAGTAATATGTGTGGATATATGTGTTTTCGACTTTATGGACAAGGCGCGATCGTCGCGATTAATTATGTAATAGTGACATCCCGAATAACTGTGAAAATGGAAAATAGGTCTTAAAGATGGTTTATAAAGAAACTTAGTACAAAAATATTAGTTTAAACATGCTTTGAAAGAAGTATATATATAGTAATGTGTGTAGTGCAATGTTCAGAATGGATTTTTTTACATATTATTTTTGGATGTGTTGGTGGTCATTGAATGTCTGCTTTTGTTTTTCCGTTTTCGCGACGTGTCCACGGGTATCCATTCACTCAGGCGCTACCCACGCACTCATACAATCAACCAGGCACTACCCATGCACTAATCCAATCACCCAAGCAGTACCCATGCACTGACCCATTCACTCAGGCACTACCCATGCACTCATCCAAACACCCAGGCAGTACCCATGAACTCATCCAATTACTCAGGCACTACCATTGCACTCATCCAATCACCCAGGCACTAACCTTGCACTCATCCATTCACTCAGGCACTACGCATGCGCTCATCCATTCACTCACGCACTACCCATGCAATCATCCAATGAACCAGGCACTGCTCTTGCACTCATCCATCCAATGAAGTGGTACCCTAGCACTCATCCAATCACCCAGGCGCTACTCTTGCACTCATACAGTCACCCAGGTAGTACCCATGCACTCATCCAATCACCCAGGCACTAACCTTGCACTCCCATTCACTCAGGCACTACCCATGCACTTATTCATTCGCTCAGGCACTCCCCATGCACCCATCCATTCACCCAGGCACTACCCATGCACACATCCAATCACCCAGTCACTACCTTTGCACTCATCCATTCTGTCAGGCAGTACCCATGCACTTCTCTATTCACCCAGGAACTATTGATACACCCATCCAATCACCCAGGCACTGCCCATGCACTCATTCAGTCACCCAGCCCTTATCCATGCACTCATCCATTCACTCAAGCACTACTCTTGCACTTACCCATTCACTGAGGCACTACCCATGCTTTTCTTGATTTACCCAGGCACTACGCATGCACACATCCATTCACCCATGCACTACCCACGCATACATCAATCACCCAGTCACTACCTTTGCACTCATCCATTCCCTCAGGCAGAACCCATGCACTCATCCAATTCCCCAGGGCACTATCCATGCACTCACCCAATCATCCAGGCACTATCCATCCACTCATCCAATCACTCAGGCACTACCCTTGCATTCATCCATTCAATGAGATGCTACCCATGCACTCATCCAATCACCCAGGCGCTACTCTTGCATTCATCCAGTCACCCAGGTGCTACCCACGCACTCATACAATCAACCAGGCACTACCCATGCACTAATCCAATCACCCAAGCAGTACCCATGCACTCATCCGTTCACTCAGGCACTACCCATGCAGTCATGCAATCAATCATGCACTATCCATGCACTCACCCAATCACCCAGGCGTTATCCATGCACTCATCCACTCACCCAGGCACTACCCGTACACTCATCCATTCAATGAGGCGCTATCCATGCACTCATCCAATCACCCAGGTGCTACTCTTGCACTCATCCAGTCTCCCAGGCACTACCCATGCACTCATCCAGTCACCCAGGCACTATCCATGCACTCATCCATTCACTCAGGCACTACCCATGCAGTCATGCAATTGACCAGGCACTACCCATGCACTCACCCAATCGCTCAGGCACTACCCTTGCACTCATCCATTCACCCAGGCACTACCCATTCACTCATCCAATCACCCCCGCACTATCCATGCTTTCACCCAATCACCCAGGCACTATCCATGCACTCACCTAATCACCCAGGCACTACCTTGCACTCATCCATTCGCTCAGGCACTACTCTTGCATTCATCCATTCACTCAGGCACTACCCATGCACTCATCCATTCACCCAGGCACTACCCTTGCACACATCCAATTACCCAGACACTACCCTTGCACTCATCCATTAACTCAGGCACTACGCATGCGCTCATCCATTCACTCAGGCAGTACCCATGCACTCATCCAATTACCCAGGCACTACCCATGCACCCATGCAATCCCCCAGTCACCACCCATGCACTCATCCGATCACCCAGGCACCACCCTTGCACTCATCCATTCAATGAGGTGATACCCATGCACTCATTTAGTCACCCAGGCGCTACCCATGCACTCATCCATTCACTCAGGCACTACCCATTCACTCATCCATTCACTCAGGCACTGCCCATGCATATACTCATGCAGTCACCCATTCACTCAGGCACTACCCATGCACTCATTCCATTATCCATGTATCTCTTGCATTCATTCATTCTTCAATACACCACTCATCCAGTCATTCACTATTGCAAACATTATAGACATACTTATACACTCGTTCATTCATTCCGTTTTTTTTTATAGCGGTAAAAATGGTTTTGGGGGTTTTTTGGGGGGAGGTTTTGTGGTTTTTTTGTGTGATTTTTCAACTTATCAATTTTTTTTTCTTTTTTCAGGCACAAATTAACTGCAACTGGCAGTGAAAAAACTTGAAGAAGCTCTCAAAAACATGAAAATACTGCAAGAACCCAAAGACAAAATCAACATTTGTGAGTCTTGCAACTGTTGTGGAAAGCTGTTATGCTCTGCTCACCAGCACTAACCACAACGTACAATAAGTTGCCATCCGGCTACATTCAGGTGCGATATCTTGAGACTGTTATTGAACTTCAGAAGGCACTGTTTGTCCAGGTGTTGATGCACTTGCTAAAGATGGAGATGGACGTTCAGCCTCTCGTTGTCTCTTCGCAGCTTTCAATTGGTTGTGGTGGATAGTTTTCAGAGGGTAGAGAATTGAAATTGTTCCACAAGAGTATTTTTTATTTGTACCTCTCAACAACTTTATACCACAAATTGTGCATTGCGCAATTTTTGCCACAGTTTTCGATTCTCCGGAAGGAATTGTGAAGAACTACAATGTGAGGCTGCTTTTTTCTGTGGAGGCCCCTCATCGTCAGACTCTTCAGAATGTACTTCCTAGACTTCCTGTTCTTCCTGTTGTTGCTGGTCTTCCCCTGTTGTCCTTTTGTTGTCTGAGTTGCCATTTGTTTAATAAAGTTGTCAAAATTACACCAGAAAATTGCAGACACCTTCTCTCACTGAAGTGCTCTCAGAGAATGAACCAGAAAGGTGTATGGGTGTGTTCTTCCAAATGTTATAGTTGAAAAGTGTATCATCCAATCATATTTCTTTGTGGGGGAGAACATGGCGGCTGCTGCCTGAGTCGGCCGCTTGCACGCTGGAGGCACCGCGTCCGCATTGCTATGAAGTAGCCGCATTCCTCGGCTACATCACGGACTACGTCCTGTAAAATTCAACTTATTCAATTTATTCCCCCTCTGTAATTAAAACTTTACCTTCGCTCTTCTCTTCGGATATGTGCCGAGCCAAGTCGGCTGCCTTGACTGCTTCAGCTACCCCCGCTGCGAATACCCGTTGGGAGGCGGCCGCCCTGGAGTTGAGGAGGAGCCGCAGGGCAGCAGTGCGAGGCCTTCTCCGGGGCAATGTGGGCAGCGGCTGCACGCATCCTGTTTGCTTAGCCCTGGAAGCGGGGGGCAGAACAGCCATTGCGGGAAGACGGAGGAGCCACAGGAGGTTCAGAGGCAGCTCCTGAACACATCCCAGCAAGACCCTGAGAACCCTCCAAATTCGGAGTTGGCGAAAGGAGGTAAAGGGGACAAGGGGGGGTCTTCTGAAGTCATCTAAATCCTCAGTCCGGGGAAGAAAGCAAGGCTCCACAAGGGTGAAGGCAGCAAGCAGTGGGGGATGAAAGGTTCTTCCTTCCCTTACTTGAGGCCCTACACAGGATTTTGAGGAAGGAATCACCTCACACACATTCCTGCAGTGTGAGGTAAAGGGCCGCAGCATCAAACCAGGAAGAGGGAGGAAAAAATCTGAAGACCATAAATTAAAAATAACCGCCTCCCTAAGATCCTACTTTAAGGTTCAGCCCTTCGTGGTGGACATTACAAAGCAGGCAAAGGTACTCAGAAAGAGGTCATAGGAGCAGCCTATTATAGAGCAAATGGCTGCCAAGGGGGGTTACCCCCCCATTAGACCTCGTTAGTAGTCAGGAGCAGGTTCCCACAAATACGAAGGGCGAAAATGTAGCACCAGGGGTCTCAAAATCATTTTCCCAGAACTGCGAGATCGAGTCGGGTACTGGTGAGGCAGTTATGGATACTCCCTTAGGAAAACTACCAGTGCCCATGGAAAACATGTTCCATACCATCTTGGAAGAAATCAATAAGGGGTTCGCAGTTTCTGAATCAAACCAAAGAGAGATTAGGTGTTTCAGCGAGTCCCTGGAAAAGAAAATAGATCTCCTAAACACGAGGACTGAAATTCTTGAAAACTCTGTAGGGGATTTAAAAGATGAATTGAGCGCTGCAAAAGTCAATATATTGGCCCCTGAAAAAGAAGAACAGGAGGTCCGTGACAAACTGGAGCAGCTGGAGATTAACTCCAGGAGGAGCAACCTTCGTATTTTGAACGCCCCAGAAGGAAAGGAGGAAGAGGACCTCAGGGCCTTCATAACTGCACTAATTTAAAAAACGGTACAGATCGAGGAGACCGAGGAAGAACTAAGTAAAGACATTCAAAGGGTGCACAGGGACCCCTTTAGAAGGAACCCCAATAAAACCAAGCCCCGAAAGATTCTATTGAACTTTCATACATACTCTTTAAAAGAAAAAAGTCTTTGAGGGGAGAGGATTTTTCCTTCAAAATTAGATCTGACCTTGCCTGAGCTACCTTAGAGAGACAATGGGAGCTAGGGAAAAAACTTGATGATTTAAAAAAGTTAGGGGCTGTGGCTCAACTCAAGTTCCCTGCCTCCTTGAAAGTGATGCATAAAAATAGAATGCCGAACGTAAGGTCTAAGTGTGAGGCTGAGGAGCTGTTAGAAAACATAAAAAGAGGAGACAGCTAACACCTCAGGGGGCTACTTGGATCCTTTTGAGATCTTCCTTTTCCTTTGTCTGGTTCTTCTCGACTCCCGTTGTGTCAGTAAGGGGAAAAAAAAGGAAAATAAATAAGGGGTAAATATATTTAATACCTCTTAGTTAACCCCTTCGCTGCTAGGCCTTTTCCCCTCCTGTGCTAAGCCTTTTTTTGGCTATTTGGGGTAGTGCGCGCTTAGTCCCCTGTAACTTTTTGACCACATAAGGTATCCATGCCAAATTTGCGTCCTTTTTTTCTAACATCATGGGGATTGTAAAGGTACCCAGGGTTTGTGGGTTCCCCTGGAGGGGACCCAGAAATTTGTCAAAATACAGCTAAATTTTTTTTTTTTTGGAAAAAGGCAAAAAAAGGGCTACAGATGAAAGCATCTTGATTTTTCCCTGCAAATGGCATCAAAAAAGGGGTTGTGGGGATGAAATCACCATCTTCCCAGCTTTCAGGGACAAGCAGACTTTTGTCAGAAAACCAACTTTTTTTACACAGTTTTGGCATTTTTCTGGGACATAGCCTATTTTTGCTATTTTTTGTGCTTTCAACCTCCTTCCAGTTAATGGTAGAAATGGGTATGAAACCAATAATGGATCCTGGAAAGCCATACATTTATGAAAAGTAGACAAAATTCTGAATTCAGCAAGGGGTCATTTGTGTAGATCCTTAAAGTTTTCCTTATAGAAACTAACAGTTAAATAAAGGAAAAATTGAAAATTAGTTGAAAAAAACAGCCATTTGTGTCAACGTTTTCACCTGTAACTTCTTCTAATTATGACAGCTATTTGAAGGCAATATACCGTTATATCCGCTGGACCTTTCTAGTTGTGGGGATATATAGGACTTGTAGGTTCACCAAGAACCCGACGAACCCAGAGCCAATAATTGAGCAACATCTTGCAATGATTTTTTTTTAAGTACCGGGTATATAGCAATTATTTTGGGAAAATGTATACATGGAAAAATTGTTATGAAAGACACCTATGTATTTCTGAAATGGGAACAAAATGTAGATTTTAGAAACAGTAGATATTTGCACATTTCCGAAATTGGGAGTACCCATACTAGCATGAGAATTATAGGTCATTTTTCAAAATGACTTATTTTTTACACATTGTCTTTCATTTGGAAGGCAGAAATGCATCGAAAGTCAATAGGTAATAACAGTTGCTCTACAATTCTGTGTTACCCTAAGTCTCCCGATAAAAATGGTACCTCACTTGTGTGGGTAGCCCTTGTGCCCACAACAGGAAATGGCTCAAAATGCAACTTGGACGTACCACATTTTCACAATGAAAAATTACCCTTTTTTTGCAAAGTGCCTAGGTGTAGTTTTTGAACCCTAGCTCTGCCGGCACCTAGGGAAACCTAGCAAACCTATACATTTTTGAAAACTAGACACCCAGGGGAATCCAGGATGGGGTGACTTGACTGCCTCCCACCAGGTTCTGTTACCCAGAATCCCTTGCAAACATAAAAAATTGTCAAAAAAATCACATTTTCCCCACATTTCTGTGGTGGAAAGGTCTGGAATCTGCGTGGATCCACAAATTTCCACCCACCCCGCGTTCCCCAAAGTCTAACGAGAAAAATGGTACCTCACTTGTGTGGGTCGGCCTAGTGCCTGCGACAGGAAACGGCGCAAAACGCAACGTGGTCACACCTCAATTTCGCAGTGAAAAATGACCCTTTTTTGGCAAAGTGCCTAGCTGTAGTTTTTGAACCCTAGCTCTGCCGGCACCTAGGGAAACCTAGCAAACCTATACATTTTTGAAAACTAGACACCCAGGGGAATCCAGGATGGGGTGACTTGACTGCCTCCCACCAGGTTCTGTTACCCAGAATCCCTTGCAAACATAAAAAATTGTCCAAAAAACACATTTTCCCCACATTTCTGTGGTGGAAAGTTCTGGAATCTGCGTGGATCCACAAATTTCCACCCACCCCGCGTTCCCCAAAGTCTTACGAGAAAAATGGTACCTCACTTGTGTGGGTCGGCCTAGTGCCTGCGACAGGAAACGGCGCAAAACGAAACGTGGTCACACCTCAATTTCGCAGTGAAAAATGACCCTTTTTTGGCAAAGTGCCTAGCTGTAGTTTTTGAACCCTACCTCTGCCGACACCTAGGGAAACCTAGCAAACCTATACATTTTTGAAAACTAGACACCCAGAGGAATCCAGGATGGGGTGACTTGACTGCCTCCCACCAGGTTCTGTTACCCAGAATCCCTTGCAAACATAAAAAATTGTCCAAAAAAACACATTTTCCCCACATTTCTGTGGTGGAAAGTTCTGGAATCTGCGTGGATCCACAAATTTCCACCTACCCCGCGTTCCCCAAAGTCTTACGAGAAAAATGGTACCTCACTTGTGTGGGTCGGCCTAGTGCCTGCGACAGGAAACGGCGCAAAACGCAATGCGGTCCCACCTCAATTTCGCAGTGAAAAATGACCCTTTTTTGGCAAAGTGCCTAGCTGTAGTTTTTGAACCCTACCTCTGCCGGCACCTAGGGAAACCTAGCAAGCCTATACATTTTTGAAAACTAGACACCCAGGGGAATCCAGGATGGGGTGACTTGACTGCCTCCCACCAGGTTCTGTTACCCAGAATCCCTTGCAAACATAAAAAATTGTCCAAAAAAACACATTTTCCCCACATTTCTGTGGTGGAAAGTTCTGGAATCTGCGTGGATCCACAAATTTCCACCCACCCCGCGTTCCCCAAAGTCTTACGAGAAAAATGGTACCTCACTTGTGTGGGTCGGCCTAGTGCCTGCGACAGGAAACGGCGCAAAACGAAACGTGGTCACACCTCAATTTCGCAGTGAAAAATGACCCTTTTTTGGCAAAGTGCCTAGCTGTAGTTTTTGAACCCTACCTCTGCCGGCACCTAGGGAAACCTAGCAAACCTATACATTTTTGAAAACTAGACACCCAGAGGAATCCAGGATGGGGTGACTTGACTGCCTCCCACCAGGTTCTGTTACCCAGAATCCCTTGCAAACATAAAAAATTGTCCAAAAAAACACATTTTCCCCACATTTCTGTGGTGGAAAGTTCTGGAATCTGCGTGGATCCACAAATTTCCACCCACCCCGCGTTCCCCAAAGTCTTATGAGAAAAATGGTACCTCACTTGTGTGGGTCGGCCTAGTGCCTGCGACAGGAAACGGCGCAAACGCAACGTGGTCACACCTCAATTTCGCAGTGAAAAATGACCCTTTTTTGGCAAAGTGCCTAGCTGTAGTTTTTGAACCCTACCTCTGCCGGCACCTAGGGAAACCTAGCAAACCTATACATTTTTGAAAACTAGACACCCAGGGGAATCCAGGATGGGGTGACTTGACTGCCTCCCACCAGGTTCTGTTACCCAGAATCCCTTGCAAACATAAAAAATTGTCCCAAAAACACATTTTCCCCACATTTCTGTGGTGGAAAGTTCTGGAATCTGCGTGGATCCACAAATTTCCACCCACCCCGCGTTCCCCAAAGTCTTACGAGAAAAATGGTACCTCACTTGTGTGGGTCGGCCTAGTGCCTGCGACAGGAAACGGCGCAAAACGCAACGTGGTCACACCTCAATTTCGCAGTGAAAAATGACCCTTTTTGGCAAAGTGCCTAGCTGTAGTTTTTGAACCCTACCTCTGCCGGCACCTAGGGAAACCTAGCAAACCTATACATTTTTGAAAACTAGATACCCAGGGGAATGCAGGATGGGGTGACTTGACTGGCTCCCACCAGGTTCTGTTACCCAGAATCCCTTGAAAACATAAAAAAATGTCCAAAAAACACATTTTCTCCACATTTCTGTGGTGGAAAGTTCTGGAATCTGCGTGGATCCACAAATTTCCACCCACCCCGCGTTCCCCAAAGTCTTACGAGAAAAATGGTACCTCACTTGTGTGGGTCGGCCTAGTGCCTGCGACAGGAAACGGTGCAAAACGCAACGTGGTCACACCTCAATTTCGCAGTGAAAAATGACCCTTTTTTGGCAAAGTGCCTAGCTGTAGTTTTTGAACCCTACCTCTGCCGGCACCTAGGGAAACCTAGCAAACCTATACATTTTTGAAAACTAGACACCCAGGGGAATCCAGGATGGGGTGACTTGACTGCCTCCCACCAGGTTCTGTTACCCAGAATCCCTTGCAAACATAAAAAATTGTCCAAAAAAACACATTTTCCCCACATTTCTGTGGTGGAAAGTTCTGGAATCTGCGTGGATCCACAAATTTCCACCCACCCCGCGTTCCCCAAAGTCTTACGAGAAAAATGGTACCTCACTTGTGTGGGTCGGCCTAGTGCCTGCGACAGGAAACGGCGCAAAACGCAACGTGGTCACACCTCAATTTCGCAGTGAAAAATGACCCTTTTTTGGCAAAGTGCCTAGCTGTAGTTTTTGAACCCTACCGCTGCCGGCACCTAGGGAAACCTAGCAAACCTATACATTTTTGAAAACTAGACACCCAGGGGAATCCAGGATGGGGTGACTTGACTGCCTCCCACCAGGTTCTGTTACCCAGAATCCCTTGCAAACATAACAAATTGTCCAAAAAACACATTTTCCCCACATTTCTGTGGTGGAAAGTTCTGGAATCTGCGTGGATCCACAAATTTCCACCCACCCCGCGTTCCCCAAAGTCTTACGAGAAAAATGGTACCTCACTTGTGTGGGTCGGCCTAGTGCCTGCGACAGGAAACGGCGCAAAATGCAATGCGGTCCCACCTCAATTTCGCAGTGAAAAATGACCCTTTTTTGGCAAAGTGCCTAGCTGTAGTTTTTGAACCCTAGCTCTGCCGGCACCTAGGGAAACCTACCAAACACACACATTTCTGAAAAGTAGACACCCGGGGCCTTCCAGGGAGGTATGGCTTGCGTGGATCCCCCAACGTTTCCTTACCCAGAATCCCCTGCAAACCTCACTTTTAGCTGGAAAAAATCACTTTTTCACACATTTGTGTGTGGGAAAGTGTGGCATCACTGGCCTCACACAAATTTCCTACCACCCAGCGTTCCCCAGGTCTCCCGATAAAAATGGTGCCTCACTTGTGTGGGAGGCCCAAGTACCCGCGACAGGCAAGGGCCCACAACGTATTGAGGCGACCTCAAAATGGCCTTTCACAAAACCACCTGGTTTTGCAAGGGAGTCACCTGGGTTTTGGCCCCGTGCTCGACGGCCATCTAGGGAAACCTACCAAACCCACACATTTCTGAAAAGTAGACACCCGGGGCTTCCAGGGAGGTATGGCTTACGTGGATCCCCCAACGTTTCCTTACCCAGAATCCCTTGCAAACCTCAATTTTAGCTGAAAAAATCACTTTTTCACACATTTGTGTGTGGAAAGTGTGGCATCACTGGCCTCACACAAATTTCCTACCACCCAGCGTTCCCCAGGTCTCCCGATAAAAATGGTGCCTCACTTGTGTGGGAGGCCCAAGTACCCGCGACAGGCAAGGGCCCACAACGTATTGAGGCGACCTCAAAATGGCCTTTCACAAAACCACCTGGTTTTGCAAGGGAGTCACCTGGGTTTTGGCCCGTGCTCGACGGCCATCTAGGAAACCTACCAAACCCACACATTTCTGAAAAGTAGACACCCGGGGGCTTCCAGGGAGGTATGGCTTGCGTGGATCCCCAACGTTTCCTTACCCAGAATCCCTTGCAAACCTCAATTTTAGCTGAAAAAATCACTTTTTCACACATTTGTGTGTGGGAAAGTGTGGCATCACTGGCCTCACACAAATTTCCTACCACCCAGCGTTCCCCAGGTCTCCCGATAAAAATGGTGCCTCACTTGTGTGGGAGGCCCAAGTACCCGCGACAGGCAAGGGCCCACAACGTATTGAGCGACCTCAAAATGGCCTTTCACAAAACCACCTGGTTTTGCAAGGGAGTCACCTGGGTTTTGGCCCGTGCTCGACGGCCATCTAGGAAACCTACCAAACCCACATTTCTGAAAAGTAGACACCCGGGGCTTCCAGGGAGGTATGGCTTGCGTGGATCCCCCAACGTTTCCTACCCAGAATCCCTTGCAAACCTCAATTTTAGCTGAAAAAATCACTTTTTCACACATTTGTGTGTGGAAAGTGTGGCATCACTGGCCTCACACAAATTTCCTACCACCAGCGTTCCCCAGGTCTCCCGATAAAAATGGTGCCTCACTTGTGTGGGAGGCCCAAGTACTCGCGACAGGCAAGGCGCACAACGTATTGAGGCGACCTCAAAATGGCCTTTCACAAAACCACCTGGTTTTGCAAGGAGTCACCTGGGTTTTGGCCCCGTGCTCGGCGGCCATCTAGGAAACCTACCAAACCCACACATTTCTGAAAAGTAGACACCGGGGGCTTCCAGGGAGGTATGGCTTGCGTGGATCCCCAACGTTTCCTACCCAGAATCCCTTGCAAACCTCAATTTTAGCTGAAAAATCACTTTTTTCACACATTTGTGTGTGGGAAAGTGTGGCATCACTGGCCTCACACAAATTTCCTACCACCCAGCGTTCCCCAGGTCTCCCGATAAAATGGTGCCTCACTTGTGTGGGAGGCCCAAGTACCCGCGACAGGCAAGGGCCCAAAACATTTTTTGATAGGCAATGTTGATGTTGCCTCAAAACGTTTTGTGTCCTTGCCTGTCGCGGGTACTTGGGCCTCCCACACAAGTGAGGCACCATTTTTATCGGGAGACCTGGGGAACGCTGGGTGGTAGGAAATTTGTGTGAGGCCAGTGATGCCACACTTTCCCACACACAAATGTGTGAAAAAGTGATTTTTCAGCTAAAAGTGAGGTTTGCAGGGGATTCTGGGTAGGAAACGTTGGGGATCCACGCAAGCCATACCTCCCTGGAAGCCACCGGGTGTCTACTTTTCAGAAATGTGTGGGTTTGGTAGGTTTCCTAGATGGCCGCCGAGCACGGGGCCAAAACCCAGGTGACTCCCTTGCAAAACCAGGTGGTTTTGTGAAAGGCCATTTTGAGGTCGCCTCAATACGTTGTGGGCCCTTGCCTGTCGCGGGTACTTGGGCCTCCCACACAAGTGAGGCACCATTTTTAGCGGGAGACCTGGGGAACGCTGGGTGGTAGGAAATTTGTGTGAGGCCAGTGATGCCACACTTTCCCACACACAAATGTGTGAAAAAGTGATTTTTTCAGCTAAAAGTGAGGTTTGCAGGGGATTCTGGGTAAGGAAACGTTGGGGGATCCACGCAAGCCATACCTCCCTGGAAGCCCCCGGGTGTCTACTTTTCAGAAATGTGTGGGTTTGGTAGGGTTTCCCTAGATGGCCGCCGAGCACGGGGCCAAAACCCAGGTGACCCCCTTGCAAAACCAGGTGGTTTTGTGAAAGGCCATTTTGAGGTCGCCTCAATACGTTGTGGGCCCTTGCCTGTCGCGGGTACTTGGGCCTCCCACACAAGTGAGGCACCATTTTTAGCGGGAGACCTGGGGAACGCTAGGTGGTAGGAAATTTGTGTGAGGCCAGTGATGCCACACTTTCCCACACACAAATGTGTGAAAAAGTGATTTTTTCAGCTAAAAGTGAGGTTTGCAGGGGATTCTGGGTAAGGAAACGTTGGGGGATCCACGCAAGCCATACCTCCCTGGAAGCCACCGGGTGTCTACTTTTCAGAAATGTGTGGGTTTGGTAGGTTTCCTAGATGGCCGCCGAGCACGGGGCCAAAACCCAGGTGACTCCCTTGCAAAACCAGGTGGTTTTGTGAAAGGCCATTTTGAGGTCGCCTCAATACGTTGTGGGCCCTTGCCTGTCGCGGGTACTTGGGCCTCCCACACAAGTGAGGCACCATTTTTAGCGGGAGACCTGGGGGAACGCTGGGTGGTAGAGAAATTTGTGTGAGGCCAGTGATGCCACACTTTCCACACACAAATGTGTGAAAAAAGTGATTTTTTCAGCTAAAAGTGAGGTTTGCAGGGGATTCTGGGTAAGGAAACGTTGGGGGATCCACGCAAGCCATACCTCCCTGGAAGCCACCGGGTGTCTACTTTTCAGAAATGTGTGGGTTTGGTAGGTTTCCCTAGATGGCCGCCGAGCACGGGGCCAAAAACCCAGGTGACCCCCCTTGCAAAACCAGGTGGTTTTGTGAAAGGCCATTTTGAGGTCGCCTCAATACGTTGTGGGCCCTTGCCTGTCGCGGGTACTTGGGCCTCCCACACAAGTGAGGCACCATTTTTAGCGGGAGACCTGGGGGAACGCTGGGTGGTAGGAAATTTGTGTGAGGCCAGTGATGCCACACTTTCCCACACACAAATGTGTGAAAAAAGTGATTTTTTCAGCTAAAAGTGAGGTTTGCAGGGGATTCTGGGTAAGGAAACGTTGGGGGATCCACGCAAGCCATACCTCCCTGGAAGCCCCCGGGTGTCTACTCTTCAGAAATGTGTGGGTTTGGTAGGTTTCCCTATGTGGCCGCCGAGCCCCGGGCCAAAAACCCAGGTGACCCCCTTGCAAAACCAAGTCATAATGAGATAATGTGTTGTTTATTTCTGCAGCGTGAAAATGTTGGCACAATATTGCAAGGAAAATGTGACAGACATTTTGAGGTTTGCAGGACATTGTGGGTACCATAACTTGTTGGGATCCACAAGAGAGATATCACCATGTACTCCCATGGGTGTTTCGTTTACGACAATATCTACAGTTGGTAGGTTATTCTTAGACGGAATGTACACCTTGGCAGACAGACTAAAAAGACAAAGATTACTGCACAGCCATCTATTCCTCAAGCACACACACACATACTGGTTGGATTTGGCACGAGGGCAAGTGATGGTTCAGTATATACAATTTTATTAACAAGAGATTTCACAAAAATGAAATGCACTGTCAATAATTGAAAGGACAAAAACGGAACCAGTGACTCGCAGCTCGTGAGCTGTAAAGCCACGTCAAGGCCCCAACCGCTTTACAGGCCATTCACACACCTTTCATACGTGATACACACAAGACCATTCACACCCCCAGGCACGAAACAAACACATTACAACATTCACAAAAAGGGACAAGGTACACCCTGCTTGAGAAAGACAAAAAAAAAATATTACTGCACAACCATCTAATCCTCAAGCACACACACACATACTGGTTGGATTTGGCACGAGGGTGAGTGATGGTTCAGTATATACAATTGTATTAACAAGTGATTTCACAAAAATGAAGTGCACTGTTAATAATTGAAAGGACGAGAAACTGAACCATTGACTCACAGCTCGTGAGCTGTAAAGCCACGACAAGGCACCAACCTCTTTACAGGCCATTCATACACCTTTCATACGTGTGACAAATACAAAACCATTCACACCACCAGCCGCGGGCCCATCACATTACAACACTCACACCAGCAGACAGCGCCATTCAAGGGCCCATCACTTTCACACGCCCACATTCCTAACACAGCAACAACACAACCTGATGGATTGCGTGGAGTGTCGCTCGGCTAGCAGTGTGTGTAGTGACCAGCAGCAAGTCACTACTCACACACTGCCAGCCGAGCGCCACTCCACGCACACCGCCAGCCAAGCACCAGCCTACACACACCACCATCACATTTAGGATTTTTTTATACAAAAAAGAAAACACAAACAAATTGCAAATAGATACAAATCTACTAACACAAAATCAGAAACATTGCACTAATGCCAACCTTGAAACAGAACAACAATTCTTAAACATTACAGACCAGGCAGTTCACTTTACCACTCATGGTTGCTCCCAATAATTCTTTTGCTTGTGGTACGCTCTATAACAAGCAGGCACACACAGCCCAGGGTTAGAAGGACACTCAGGGCAGTACATACGAGTCTCCTTCCGCGTACCTCTTCGCCAACAGACTCTACATCTCCTAGTGGGAAAGTCTTTTGAGGATGTAGGAGGAATGTGATCAGGAAAGTGGCGATCTTTCAATCGAGCCACATCCTCCACCACTCCAACTCTAGGAACACTTGCCTGTTCCACAACAACAAGGCTGCCTATGACAGACTCCTGAAACTGAACAAAAGTCAACTTTGACGCAGGAGAACACTCCTTGAACACAACAAAAGCATTGAAAGTTGCTAAATTGAAGAGATGGATGGCCAACTTCTTATACCAAATGTAAGACTTACGAATAGCAGTGTAAGGTTCCAACCTCTGATCTACTCTATCAACACCACCCATGTGCTTATTGTAGTCTAAAATGCACACAGGTTTGCGCACTTCAGCAATCTGACCCCAAACAGCCACAGGTGAAGTACTCTCATCATGGATGGTAGTCAGCATGTACACATCCCTCCTGTCCACAAATTTCACAGCTAGCAGTTCCTCACTACGCAAGGCACTGCACTGTCCCCTCTGAAGTTTTTTGCAAACAAGCTCTTTTGGATAACCTTTACGGTTAGAGCGGATTGTGCCACAAGCAAAAGTGTCCACTTTGAACAATTCCTTAAACAATTGCACAGCAGTGTAGAAGTTATCAATGTACAAATGGTGGCCTCTGTTAAACAGTCCTCTAGCAAGTTCCCACACAATTTTCTCTGAAACTCCTACTAAAGTGGACGGACAACCAGGGGGTCAATAGTGGAATCCCTACCAGTGTACACACGCAAATTAAAAACATATCCTGTCCTACTCTCAGACAACATATACAGCTTAATTCCATAGCGTGCCCTCTTGCTAGGAATGTACTGCCTAAAAACCAAACGGCCCTTGAACAGCACCAAAGACTCATCAATAGATATTTCTTTCCCTGGAGTATAGATCTCTGAAAATCGATCTACAAAGTGATCAAGAACAGGCCGAATCTTAAAAAGACGGTCACATTCAGGGTGATCTCGTGGCAACGCCAAACCATTATCAACAAAATGCAGCATCCGAAGCAAAAGTAAATACCGATCACGAGTCATAACTGCAGGAAATATGGCCGTTGCCATCAAGGGACTGGTAGACCAATATGAACTCATGGACGGCTTCCTTATCAAACCCATCAAAAAAGTCAAACCCAAAAACTTCTTCATCTCTTCCAGATTTGTGGGACTCCACCGGGTAGCTCTAGAATGGGGCCTAAGTCTGGCACTGTTGTCCCTCAAAAACTGTTCAGCATACAAATTAGTCTGCTCAACAATCTCACCCAAAAATACATCATCCATAAACAACTGAAAATACTGTATAGGTAAATAATGTTCACAATCCACTCTACACCCTGCATAACCACTAAAGGCAGGCAACACCGGCTGCACCATGTTTGGATCAACCCAGAGTCCAGCACTTCCAGTAGGAAGCCTAGCAGCCCCAGGCTGCAATCCAGATGCCTCTTGCACCATCGGCACATTAGTATCCTCCTCTAAATCAGGCACTTCATCTGCACTGAGAGTACCTTCATCATCCGATGATTCCATGTGGAGAGAAAACTCACTGCCTGAATCTTCCCCTCCCTCCTCTCCCTCAGACGCACTGTCAGTCTCATAATCCTGCTCAGAGGAAGATTCAAGAAGCAAACCAACCACCTGCTGAGCAGTAATTCTACGGCTAGCCATAATGCTTACTAATAAAGGTTACTTGTCAAACAAGTCAACAACAACAAACCCTTTGTAAAAAAAAAAAGAAATAAACAAAATGTAGCTTTATCACAAAGACCTATATACTCCAACACTATACCACTCACGTGACAGAAGCAGCTAGACTCACCACCACCTACTCTGCACAGACACAGTAAGGATCAACAATATCCCACTAAAAAGAAGAAGAAAAAAAATTACACATAAGACAATGCAAAACATCGCAAAGAATTTCATGCTCTGAACACTAACAAATATGCTGCCATTATGGCACCACTTACAAAAAAATTCATTCATGCATGACAATAATACTCATTTGGAGTACACACAACAAAAATATTTTTCTTACCAAATAAATGCAATTACGCAAAACTGCAGAACCACAACTGCCGAAACCGCAAACAGGAATCAAAAGCTTTACACTAGAATAAAAAGGAGGAAAAAAAACATTACAATCACATATGCAAATAATGCACCAGTCCACACACAATCCACCAGCCAAGCTAAGGGGTAGTTGGGCCTAACAGTATAAATAAAATATTCACACCCGTAAAGGGGAGCAACCCTTGCCCTTTTGGCCACTCCCCAACACAAAAATTAAAAAAAACCCTGGTGCCTAGTGGGCATTCCTGCTGCACAATCACATGATCGTGCAGCAGGAATGCACAAAGAGGCATCGGGGAAAGGAAAACCATTTCCTTTCCCTCGATGCCTCTTTTGATACAAACCCCCCCTCCCCGAGCCAAACCTCACCTGATTTCCCCGACGCGCTGGAAGCAAATGGCTTCCAGCGCGTCGGGAGAAAAGGAAACCCTCAATGATGTCAGCGCGCTGACGTCATTGATGGGGCGGGGGAGGCAGGGGAAGCCCTTCCCCTGCCTCCCCCCAAAAAAACCTAACGATCAGATTCTCACGGGGGAGCGCCAGCGCTTCCCCCGTGGGTGGTCTTATGACGAGCTGGACTCGTCACGAGCACTGTGTGCCATGACGAGTCCAGCTCGTCATAAGCACCGAAGGGGATAAAGGGTCAGAGCAGGATCTCAGCGGCAGACGAGGAGAAGGAACCTCCTGGTCACAGGAACTACACGAGCATTGCGCTCGAGAAATTCAAGGATGCAAAGACCTCCATCAAGGATTACAGCTAACTTTTCAGGGTGTAAATGGAGAGAAGGCACATCTGCCCTGCATATTTATCCACGAAGATGCCACCGTTTTGTGCAATACCTCTACTCAACTGGAGTGCTTTCTACTGGCTAATCAGTAAGTGCTACCTCGTTGGGTAAATGTATAGTGCCTTTCCTACACTACAGCTGCGTAAAGGACCAGAAGAATTGTCTCCAGTGACCTGTGTGTCTGTAACTTTGCCACCGCGCCGAAAGTGCCGGGGTCCTTTGAGTAAGCTCTCCATCATAGTGGGGAAAGGGCGGGCATACGTTGCATACCGCTAGTGTATGTGTGGCGGGGCTTCTAGGCCCGTTCACATGCCTCTTGTTTATAAAGGGTCAGAGCAGGATCTCAGCGGCAGACGAGGAGAAGGAACCTCCTGGTCACAGGAACTACACGAGCATTGCGCTCGAGAAATTCAAGGATGCAAAGACCTCCATCAAGGATTACAGCTAACTTTTCAGGGTGTAAATGGAGAGAAGGCACATCTGCCCTGCATATTTATCCACGAAGATGCCACCGTTTTGTGCAATACCTCTACTCAACTGGAGTGCTTTCTACTGGCTAATCAGTAAGTGCTACCTCGTTGGGTAAATGTATAGTGCCTTTCCTACACTACAGCTGCGTAAAGGACCAGAAGAATTGTCTCCAGTGACCTGTGTGTCTGTAACTTTGCCACCGCGCCGAAAGTGCCGGGGTCCTTTGAGTAAGCTGTCCATCATAGTGGGGAAAGGGCGGGCATACGTTGCATACCGCTAGTGTATGTGTGGCGGGGCTTCTAGGCCCGTTCACATGCCTCTTGTTTATAAAGGGTCAGAGCAGGATCTCAGCGGCAGACGAGGAGAAGGAACCTCCTGGTCACAGGAACTACACGAGCATTGCGCTCGAGAAATTCAAGGATGCAAAGACCTCCATCAAGGATTACAGCTAACTTTTCAGGGTGTAAATGGAGAGAAGGCACATCTGCCCTGCATATTTATCCACGAAGATGCCACCGTTTTGTGCAATACCTCTACTCAACTGGAGTGCTTTCTACTGGCTAATCAGTAAGTGCTACCTCGTTGGGTAAATGTATAGTGCCTTTCCTACACTACAGCTGCGTAAAGGACCAGAAGAATTGTCTCCAGTGACCTGTGTGTCTGTAACTTTGCCACCGCGCCGAAAGCGCCGGGATCCTTTGAGTAAGCTGTCCATCATAGTAGGGAAAGGGCGGGCATACGTTGCATACCGCTAGTGTATGTGTGGCGGGGCCAAACGAGCGGGGCTTCTAGGCCCGTTCACATGCCTCTTGTTTATAAAGGGTCAGAGCAGGATCGCAGCGGCAGACGAGGAGAAGGAACCTCCTGGTCACAGGAACTACACGAGGATTGCGCTCGAGAAAATCAAGGGTGCAGAGACCTCCATCAAGGATTGTCTCCAGTGACCTGTGTGTCTGTAACTTTGCCACTGCGCCGAAAGCGCTGGGATCCTTTGAGTAAGCTGTCCGTCATAGTAGGGAAAGGGCGGGCATACGTTGCATACCGCTAGTGTATGTGTGGCGGGGCCAAACGAGCGGGGCTTCTAGGCCCGTTCACATGCCTCTTGTTTATAAAGGGTCAGAGCAGGATCGCAGCGGCAGACGAGGAGAAGGAACCTCCTGGTCACAGGAACTACACGAGGATTGCGCTCGAGAAAATCAAGGGTGCAGAGACCTCCATCAAGGATTAGAGCTAACTTTTCACATTGGAAATGGAGAGAAGGCACATCTGCCCTGCATATTTATCCACTCAACTGGAGTACTTTCTACTGGCTAATCAGTAAGTGCTACCTCGTTGGGTAAATGTATAATGCCTTTCCTACACTACAGCTGCGTAAAGGACCAGAAGAATTGCAGGATCGCAGCGGCAGACGAGGAGAAGGATTGCGCTCAAGAAAATCAAGGGTGCAGAGACCTCCATCAAGGATTACAGCTAACTTTACAGGGTGGCAATGGAGAGAAGGCACATCTCCACGCTCACAATCCCGCCCTAGTGGGCATTCCTGCTGCACGATCACATGATCGTGCAGCAGGAATGCACAAAGAGGCATCGGGGGAAAGGAAAACCCTTTCCTTTCCCTCGATGTCTCTTTTGAATCAAACCCCCCCTCCCCGAGCCAAAACTCACCTTATTTCCCCGACGCGCTGGAAGCAAATGGCTTCCAGCGCGTCGGAGAAAGGAAACCCTCAATGATGTCAGCGCGCCTCGCGCGCGGCGTCATTGATGGGGGCGCGGGGGGCGGGGGAGGCAGGGAAGTCCTTCCCCTCTCTCCTAAAAAAAAACCCCGACGATCGGATTCCCACGGGGGGAGCGCCAGCGCTTCCCCCGTGGGTGGTCTTATGACGAGCTGGACTCGTCATGAGCACACGAGCACTGTGTGCCATGACGAGTCCAGCTCGTCATAAGCATGGAAGGGGTTAATGTAGGGGGGCATACGCAGAGGGGGCAAGTAAAGAAGTAAACAGTGTAGACGAAACTTATGTGGCTACAGGTGATACACGACAGAGGGTTATGGTGGCGGGTTGCCTTCGGGCGTAGCAATTAGGACTAACATCAAGTCCAGGGAGATAGTGGGATGGGTTTGCCAGGGTGGGTTGCAGGGGTGGGGGGTTGGGTTGGGTGCACTGGGTGGGGAGCATATAGGGAAAAAAATTAAAAAACTTCCTCATTCACCTCAGCCGAGTTGTTTATTCCAGAAAAAATACAGCGGTCTGGTTTCTATGCCTCAAATATGAATTATCTAGAGAATGCCTCAGTTCCTATCTTCGAACGTTAATGGGCTACGTGTCAAACGGAGAAGGGCTAAAATCCTGCAATATCTTAGGGACTACCCAGCGCAAATAATTTTTTTGCAAGAGACCCATCTGGTTAAGAACGAATGTATAGAGATTTTTAAGAATTTAAAATGGGTTGGTCATATGTTCTGTACTGACCATAGTGGCAATGTAAGAGGAGTGGCAATAATAATTAAGAATCATATTTCTTTGTTTCCCGGTCACATGATCTTTGTGACGATCGGTGTCATCGCGAAGACCGGAAATTGAACAGAATAATATTTTGTTTGAAAATATGTAGTCAAACATAAATGTTAATCGACTGATAATAAACCTCAAATGTGTATAATACTATGTGTTATTTACTCTACCATAAACATGCGTTCATCGCGGTTACCGACGTCTTCGTGACTACTGACATCGCCGCAATCACACAAAACACCAAATAAAAGGATTTTAATTAAAAAAATTCTTCCAAAAGTTATGTTTAAAGAGTATATCAATAAACAACTTTAGTCAAATATTAATTAAAATATGTCTAAGTATGTGTCCGTGAGCTTTAAAAAAACACGCGCATTTCGCGACTACTGACGACGCCGCAGTCTACAGAGTCACCGCGGATATATAAAACACCACATTGAAGATTTTTTTTCACAAAACCATCACACAAACTCAAATATAAACTCTACATTACTAAACAACTAGTGTCTGCTATTGAGTAAAGTCTGTCTATATATATGTTTAAGACTTCCTCAAAAACATGCGCCATTCGCGACGTCACCTCGGGTATCGCAACTTCGTTGCGAATATAAAAAATGTAAAGGAAAAAAAAACAACGCTTATTAATTCACTGAAGAAAATACAAGCTTATTAAAATACACCTAGAGTAATTTTAGATAGAAAACACAATTTAAAACCCTTAAAAATTCAATTAAAAAATCATAGGTTACAGGGACGTTATAGTTAGGCTGACATTTCACTCGTACAAAACCAGAGAAATTCAGCAGTTATAGTTGGTTGAGCTAACTATACCTTGCCCCCCCCGCAATGCACTGCTTATGACTGCACATATTACATCACTCATGACATGGTCAGTGACATCACTGATGACATCTCAAATGACATCACTGATGACATCATCCAGTGACTGTGAGTGAATTTAAAATGTTTATGAGTGTTAAATATATATACCAAGGTGTATTGATGAATTAGTGGGAGTATGAGTGCCTGTATGGATGATTCAGTGGGTGCATGACTGACTTTATAAGTGAGTGATTAGGTGTCTAAGTGAATGTATGTGTCACTGACTAGGTTGTCTGAATGTCTGCATCAGATGGTGTCTTAGTGGCTCTATGGTTTGTTGAGTGGGTACATGAGTGGCTGTATGGGTGATTGATTGGTTGTCTGAGTACCTGTATGGGTGTATGAGTGTCTGTTTCGGTGGGTGAGGGGGTGTGTGACTGCCTGCATGGATGAGTGAGTGGGTGAGTCAGTGGCTGTATGGGTTAGTGAGTGTGTAAGTGAAGGTCTGTATAAGTGACTGAGTGTGTGTATGGCTGTGTCGGTGAGTGAATGGATGTGTCAGTGTTATATGGGTGAGTAAATGGATATGTGAAAGGCAGTATAGCTGAGTGTTGGAGTATATGAGTGACTGTCTGG
Organism: Calotriton arnoldi; assembly: GCA_963921515.1. Classification (NCBI taxonomy): domain Eukaryota; kingdom Metazoa; phylum Chordata; class Amphibia; order Caudata; family Salamandridae; genus Calotriton; species Calotriton arnoldi. The sequence continues at coordinate 518,361 of CAWUFW010005139.1, forward strand.
GTGAGTGAGGGATTGTGATAGTGGCTGTATGGGTAACTGTGTGTGTGAGGGTCTGTATGGGTGAGTGAGTATATGTTAGTATCTGTATGAATAAGTGAGTGGGTGTGTGTATAACTGTATAGGTGAGTAAATGGCTGTGTGATTGACTCTATAGGTGAGTGCGTAGGTGTGTGAGTAGCTCTATGAGTGACTGATAGTGTGTGAGTGGCTGTATGGGTGTATAAGTGGATATATCAGTGGCTGTATTAGTGAGTGAGTTGGTGTATGAGTGGCTGTATGTGTAACTGAGTGGATGTGTGTGTAGACCTATAAATCAGTGAACAGTCAGCAATGAAGTGCAGTCCTGGTTGTACTTTAAATGCATACCTGACAACTTGAAGAACAATCTCACTGTGTGAGGAGGGGGCAGGGCCCTAAAGGAGGCATGGCCTCATGCCAAAAAGTATCCACGAGGCACTTTTGAACCCCACCCCGACCCCAAGCTCCGTCCTCCCAAAACAAAAGCTTGCTAAGGCTGGTGCCGATGTTCTGGGGTGTGTTCATACTTCTTAATGGACATCGGCAGTTCAAAGCCATGAAAAACGAGCTGGAAAACCACTATTTACAGTTGTTTTCAGCTCATTTTCCCTGCCACAATGAATGATATTGGCTCCTCACCGGGAGACCGTGTGATGGGAGCCAATATCGGGTGTCACACAGTGGCACTGTGTGAGTTGGCAAGTATGTGAATGTCATTGCTTAGACATGCAGCGCTCTAAGAATTCAAACGCTTTACCAACACAATCACGAGTGAGTCATATTTCACCTATTAACAAAGTTATGGGAGATTCTGAAAGGCTGGGGTGAAGGGGCAGATATTTCTAGAGGCAATCGCTCGCTTTAAACTTACCTGCTGTGCCCAGGGTTGAATTTCTTCTTGCAACTGAGTTGCTTTACTCATACTCATGTTTGTATATATTTTCCCCGTGTAGGTGCCCCTCTTTCCTTGTTGTGAGCGTTTATCACCATATGCGTTTTTCAATCTCGCCGCAGCGTGTATATGTATCTCTCCATAGATAGGTCGGTGAACAATTATAATTTTTTTTAAAACATACAGGACAGTGCATGTTTGGATATACCGTTCCCGTCTTTCTTGGCACTGGACTGTTATAACAAACAGCAGAATAAGGAAGAGGGATTTAAATATGAAATAGTAGCCTGACATTGCATTTCTATTCTTTGTGAAAGAACTTTGCATTTTAAGACAAAACAATATTTAAAAGGTTCATCTTGATGCCCCTTCCCCCCTCGTCCTGCTTGAGTCCGATGTCTATATCCCGCTGATCCTCATGTTGCTGCCCTCTTCTGCCCTCTTCCTGCTATTAATGTTAGCCTTTCCCCATCTGCACCAGGTCAGTGATAGATTTTTAGGTCTCGCTGAGCCAGCGCATGCGCTGCTCTGCGAGAAATTTAGTGAGTGGCTTTTGAAAGTGCTACCACAGGCTTTTCCTGGCCTCAAGCTTGCGTTCACGCGAGCGTGCACGCGCGCATCCGCCATGTGGGTTTCTGTCAAGGCTCATTAAGCCTTGCGTGCCTCTCTCCGCCTTGCTTGCTTGCGCTTCAATTCCCTCCCCCTCCCCCACCACAGATCGCGTCACTCTGCTGGCCTCCACTCCCCCTCCACCCCCGCCTCTCTATACTGCAGCATGCCACTCTCTCCTTTTCCTAGTTAAACTTTTTGCTTCTTTATTCTTCTTTCTATCTTTATTTCTGTTTTTTCTTTCATACACTTTCTCTCATACAGCTTTTCCTTCTCTCTAATGACTCACGTTCTTTCTCTTCCACAAATCGATAAACCAGTCAAATAGATACTGTTTTTCAAATTCATAAAAATGATATTCATATCCGGTTCCATTAAACAATGCGGGGGGAAATTCTAATTTCATATTTTTTGAGATGTAAGCTTAAGAGCAAACGTGTTTAACTCACTTGCAGGAAAATTATACAGTTTCATCGATTTTCACTCCAAATACATTTCCCGTTTTTTGCCACTGAGTCGAGTCCGTACTCCTTCCCACTACTCTCACCCATTTGTAGCAGCGTCGAAAGGCACTTTAGGAGCTGGAAGCTGCGCCAGGGGCTTGCAGCCAGAACATGATTCCCAGCGCCTTCCAATACCACGCTGCATTCCCAGCAGTGACACTGACCTTGTCCCAAAACGCTGGAGACATTTCAATCTCTCTGTTCACTGAGTCGACACGCTGTGCATTGTGTTTAATGATGCACAGCATTTAATGCACTGGAGGGAAGGCTGCTTGGCGACGGCTTGAGAGCCACCGAGCTCAACAAACTCACTTTTTTTTTTAATTCAATATTTACATTTCATATAATTTGAAGTGTGTGCTTTGTGCACCTTTATTAAACACTGTAGGTAAAATAATTGCACATTTTCATAAAAGAGCGACGAGTGATTCGATAGAAACTTGCCTCCACGCCCCTCACGTTATGATTTCCTAAAGTGACACCTGAGACATTAGTCATCTTTCAAATCCTTGAATCTGACAGAATAGTCACATCTGAGAAGGGGACAGGCTTCTGTCCCGGGCCTTTGATGGCTTCAGATTACTGTTCAGAGGCTCGGAATATGCTTCATGCTAAGACTCTTATTTCCATAGAGAATGCCACGGTATCAACATTAAGCGATGCTGTTTAAAGATAGGCTTGTCACTTTAATTGATCTTGAGTCACTGCTTCCACTGTCAGAGCTGTCTGTCTACTTACCCATAATCCTCATCACTTTGATTGACTCTCTGAATCAGGGGGCTGGCCTGGCTTCGCCTTCCCGAAGTCGTACTAGGAAATTGGAAGGGACACGTTCAGTGGCGCTAATCTTCATGGGAGATCGAAGCCTCGGGCCAAGGGGCTTGGTTTCTTGAGAGCTAAACTGTGACCGTCCACCAGGACGCTGGTCCTGCACAATACTTTCTATAGTGAAGAATATGTTGTATTGATTTATCCAATTATTCGCCTCACACCCATCTGTTGGTGGTGCACGGTGCCCTTAGACGATTTCAAACTACCTGTCTCTTAAGGTTACCTTTTATCCTCTGAGTACGCTTTTGACTAATGGTGCCTTATGCAAGTGTTGCTTTACTCTGTCGTCATACACATCTTGTGTGCTTGTACGCTAGTTATTTGTAAACGCCCATTGGGCTCAAAGGCCTTCAGCCCCCCCTCCCCCCTCCCGTCGTGTGGCAGCCCGGGCTGAGTCAGCTTCCCGGGCACACACACAGCCGCACCCGAGTACTTCACAGGTCTTTAAGACCATTTGCCTGTTAATGAGGCTTTGTTGTGTTTTTCACGCCTTCCTAGAGCCCCTACATCCCCATTCGGCCTATTGCTGGGAGAATTAGCCCCCCCACCCCGCCCCCCCGACATTTTTTCTTAGCTGCATTCTTTCCTTGGATCATGTTACTAATGACAGCGCAGTCGCTTGGCTTTCACTTTTGCGGTCGCGTTTTTTTGTTTGTTTTTGTTTCTAAGTTTTAAGTTGCATTCCTAGTGGGCTATTTCAAGTTGCATATAACAGCGACACCTACCGGCCGCATGTCTCTGGTCGCTCCTAGCTGATTCACTCACTCAAGGGCAACTTTCAGGAAACAACAGTGAATATAGTTGGGAAAAAGTGTCAGTTTTCAAGACTGTAATACACCTTTCGAGTCAACATTCCTTTAGAATATACCTGCCAAGGACTCCTTTCACAAGCTGGAAAGAGAAACTGACGGACAAAATCTACAATGAGGTGGAAGCTCAAATTCCTTCTCCAGCTGGTAACAAGCACTTTAAGTTCTCTATTTTTATTTATTTGCGATGCAGCCTCTTGGTTTTTGTCGGCATTTTCAGATGGATTTACACAGCGCAATTAAAATACTAGGAAATCTAGTTGTTTCGTATCTGTAACCACCTCTTTGTGCGCGCGCTTTGTATGCGCTCGTATATGGCAATTGTTAACACGTAGTTGAAAATACCACCATTAGGACACACTCATTGTTTGCTGGCTAAGCCTTCTTTCCTCATCGAACTCCTTACAAAACAAGCATTTGCAATGCAATAGGTCTCACATTTACGCAAGTTTGACCTATTGACATTGCAAATAACAATGCCTTTTATTTTTGTTTTTAAAACATAAATAAACAAGCATTGGCATAGCCAATAGGTCTCGCCTTTGGGACCTTATAAGTGTTTAGTTAACCAGCACAATATCCTTGGTGCAACAACATCAACTGTTGCATAGCTAAACACTTATAAAGGTCCCAAAGGCGAGACCTATTGGCTATGCCAATGCTTGTTATATTCCGGGGTGATACACATCAGGGATCGGAGATCTAAAGCCGCCACAGGTTTGTGCCAGATGTCTGTCCCCTCCTACACACACAGCTGCTGCCCAGCTCCTGCCAGCAGGCTAAGTTACTTACTGTTTATAGCCTCCCTCATAAATCAGCTTTATGGGAGATAAACAGAACGGGAGAGCTCTGAGGCAGACTACTCCAGCCCAGCTTGGTGTTCTGCACACACTCCATGATAGACATATCAATGTAACCAGATCTCAACAGTCCGAATTTTTATTTGTTTTCGTAGGCTGTTGTTCAATACTCTTGCAGTTGCACACAGAATGTTATAGTGCTGTTGACTTAAATCGAGGCACTGGTCTTTCTGTCTGAGCATTAAAAAGCCTTGTTTTGGTTGCAGCTCTTTCTCGTTCTCTTCGCTTCCCTCCCCGTAGTTATTTTAAGTTTTAAAGTTGTATTTACTGTGAATCATTGATGGTGCTGTTGTGTTTAAGCGCATTTATATGTATGCTTATTAAGCTGTTTTGGCTGCCAACATGTTGCACTTTATCCTCTTCTGAAGGTATGAGGCACTGTAAGCAGACGGAATTTCAGAAAAGAAATGTCATTGATTATAAAATGCAAATAGTGCAGTAAATCACCTAAGAACCGTGCATCATGGCTACGTGCACGTCTGGTGCTGCACATTTGGGTGGACTGGTGCTTTTCGAAGATTGATGGACAAAGAAAGAAAATTCTAACCAACCAGTCTGTAGCCCCTTACCTTCACTTTTGTAACTCCTAGACTCACTACTCCGTCTCTGACAACACATCTGGGCCCCCCTCCCAAAACGTAGGCCATCAACCTACTTTCTTTTATGTACCTCAGTGTCACTCAGCACAGCACAAAATCATCATGACTCAGCACCACCTGAGCACCAGCACAGCACCACCACCTCAGCATGACTCAGCACCACCTCAGCATCACTCAGCACCACATCAGCAAATCTCGGCACCAGCACAGCACCACTTTAGCACCACCGCAGCATCAGCGCAGCATCAGTGCAACACTACTGCAACACCACCGCAGCACCACCTCAGCATCAACGCAACATCACTTCAGCACCAGTCAGCGTAACTCAGCACCACTGCAGCAGCAGCACCTGAGCACCACCACAACACCAGCACAGCACCACCTGAACACCAGCACAGCACCACCTCAGCACCAGCGCAGCACCACCTCAGCACCAGGCAACACCACTTTGGGACCACTGCAGCATCAGCGCAGCACCACCTCAGCACGAGTGCATGAGTGCTGCACCACCTCAGCATCAGGGCAGCACCACTTCAGCACCAGTTAGCCTCACCCAGCACCACTTTGGCAGCACCACTGCAGCACCACATCAGCATCACTCAGCAGCACCTGAGCACTACCACAACACCAGCACAGCACCACCTCAGCATTACTTGGCCCCAGCGTAACACCACCTCAGCACCATTGCAGCACCACCTCAGCACCAGTGCAGCTCCACCTCAGCATGACTCAGCACCACCTCAGTATCCCTAAGCACCAGCACAGCACCACTTTAGCACCACCACAGCATCACCTCTGCATCGGTGCAACACTACCTCAGCACCACCGCAGCACCACCTCAAAATAAACAAATACTGATGGCCCCACTCAAGCCAAGTGCCCTGGAAAGTTGACCACCCTACCAGGAACAAAAAAAAGCAAGATGCCCGCAAGAGAAATAAATGTAACTGATCAAAACAACAATTACCCTTACGTCCCTCGTGCTCATCCCAGTCCTTACAGAAGACATGGACAAAGAAGAGAGGAACAATGCAGGAGAACCCTCAGTGCTTGCCTAACTTAGGTGCCATAAAAGGGGTTGGCTCCTGCTTTGTTTCCTGCATGACTGGGATAAGGACGCAGGTCTCGGGACATTATTGATGATATGCTTATCTTTCTTTGCCAGGCCTGTTAAGTACATGCCTCCATCATAAGTACTCCCTCTGCGCCTTTCTGTGGGCGGAGGGAGTTTGCTGCCTCTTTCTGGGGCACCCTTGTCTGGTTCGCACATGCGCGGAAGAGCTGGAACTGTTCACGTATGCATGTACTTTAATTTCAGACACCGGGGAGCAGCGCACCCTTTGTTCCTGCATATAAATGCTTATAGGTAAGCCTGGTTTATATTGTGTTTGGCGGCTTAGCTCTAGTAGGTTATTGAATTTTGGCAGTAGTTTGTTTACTGTAATTGGTTATTATGGGTAAGCACACATCCAACAGAAGAAACACCTCTCCTTTGCCTTCTTCATCAATATCATCTGATTATTCCCCTGCTGCAAAGTGCAAAAGACATCCAGGGAGGAGGCGAAGGAAAGAATTAGGAGGATTGTTCTCCAATCTCTAGAAGCTTTTATATATGAGGCTTATTTTTCCGGTGCTAGAAAAGGAGTCATTAGGGGCAGTACCTGATACAGATGACTCTAATTCACTTGATGATGCACCATTCTCCAGGGACCTAAAGGGCATATAGCAAACAGCTTGACGTACATTTAAAATATGAGGAAATAAGATGTTTCATTCTTAGAATGTTATTTGTAAAATATAGATGTAGTGATTTCTGTGAATTTGTGTAATATTATTGTACACTTAGGTATAGACATAAGTCCGGCGCTGTGGTATGATGTGGTTTGATTATAATAGACAATAAATAGTTCTATATTACTACACAAATATGGTACTTGGCTAGTTGTGGTCAGAATAATGGTTGCCGCTTAAACAAGCTTGGGCCCTTTTTAGGTACAGCCTAGGCAGCGTGCATGCGCTGTCTGGAAGACCTGCTGTAATCACTATACAGAGTGTAACCCCGCCTGCTGTTTACCATTGGTTCACTCTTGCATCGGTCTTTTTTGCTGCCTCCTAAGTGGTTCACGCAGCCAATACCTCTGTTACCGTTAAGGCTAAGGAGCACCGGCCAAGCACATTTTCCTTACTCTTACTTTCATAATCTGGTGTTTTAGAGAACTTTTTTATTAAAGGGTTGCTTTAGGTCCTTCCTGCTTCCGCCCTCCCACCACGCTCCGACACAAACGCAGGTGAACTCGCTAACCGTCCCCACCATGATTGAATGTCCGTCTTGGCTGTGCATGAGGCGAGGAGTCGGAAGGACTTTTTGGTGCGCGTGAGCCCTCTCTGAAATGAGCAGGCAGGCTGTGTTCACAAGTGCGAGGCAGCAGGTCTTCACTTCACGTGAGCCAGTGGCATCTTGGCAAGCAAATTGCAGTGTACCCATCGAATATAAGTGTTAGTGCTGGAGGACAGGTGTAAGGCATGCCCTGTGCGCACACCGATTACACAAGCGAGTGTTGAGTAGGTCCGAACATGTACTGTTTACAGTGGTCGCTTCTGAAATCTGTCAGTGCACACGTGAAGTACATGTGACACTGCTTGACTGGTGCGGGGAGTGTAACGTGTACTGACAGAGTACATATAGTAGTTCTGGGTAGGCGCAGACCAGGTGCTCTGTAAACAGAAACCACATAAATCAAAACTGCGCAGGCATGGGATCTGGATTGCGTGCATACGCCGTATGCAGGATATTGATGTACACTGCCTGTCCCATCATTGTGTTGCACTGATAGGGAACACACGTGTGGCGTCGGGGAGAAGGCACTTTATCACAACCACCCCTTACCCCGCTTTTACCTGAGAAGCTGCACTAGAACAGGGCATGAGCCCCACACTATGTGAATGGTCCTGATGTTGAGACGCCCAAGTACATAAACTGCCAGCATGGATATCCCCGTGAAAGAACCCTCCAGCCCAAATTCAGATAAAGTCAAGTAACTCTGCGGCAGCCAGCTACTTTGAATTTTGGTTCACAGTTGTTCACTATGTGGTAGTTTATCAGTCATACAAGTTTTATTTAAATGTGGCCTTTTACCACTGTTAATAAATCAGTGCTGTTTTGTATATTTTCTGGTTCCTTTCAAGCCCCACTCATTGGAAATAGGCTTCTGGGCGCTGCAAAATTGTTCTTTAATGCAGAACAAAAGTAAGATTCTGATTCACTTCGCAGCTAGTGATTCATCTCTCACTGCACCCACCCACCCCCACCACCACCCATTCACCCCACCCACGCGTGCATCAGCTCCTAAAATGTATCCTAGGCATCAACTAGATTTGCGCACAAAAGGGAGGAGCTGGAGTACTCCAACGAGCAAAGGGTCAGCATTTGCACTTTATTCAAAATAAATCTGAGGTATTGTGCTGCAAGGCAAATATCACTTTGAAAAGCTTAAGTATTCATTAAAACTACAAAGGAGGCTCTCTGTGTCCACACAGCCAGGCCTTGTGCAAAGGCAGGGGAGGGTGGGCAGAGCATTTAGCGGTCCCTCTCTGAGGCGGGGAGTAGCATTCTCCCTCTAGCTTCTCAGGGTGCATAATAAAGTAAGCCTGTAGATTATTTGCTGATGATAGAACATATATTGGACAGGAGGTCTTTTAATGTTAGATGTATATCTCAGCATTCCGCGTTTACAAAGAACCTTTCTTCCGAATGCAATTTCAGTAGAAATTCTAGTGTCTGTAGAGAAGCCAGGCGCTAGGAATTACATATGCACCAAGCTGCTTTGAACTGTTGAAATAAACTCTCTTCTTCACAATGCTGCTCCAGAGTGAGAGCTGCCCCGTGCTACCCAAAGCTCCCTACCCGCCTCTGGGCGCTAGATTTGTCTAGTGTCACCAGGCACTCATAGATTTATGCTTGGTTCCGAAGTGCGGTTTGTAAACCTGCAACGCACTGCCTTTGCACAGTGTCACATCGAGCACTTGAGGGAGATTTGTTGTACTTGCCCTTTAACTGTGATGCACCTGTGAGAATGTTAGGTCCATCACTGGAACACTGTGTGGTCACTGTAGAGGAAGACCGTGAAGTAACTAGTCAACTGGCTGCTGAATACTGAATTACTTTGAATACATTTTGGATGGAACCTCGTTTTATTACTGCTGACGATTAGAGACGACTACCACACCCACCAAAGAACTCGGCGTGCAATGAAGTTTTGAAAAGAATCAATCGTTCATAAAGAAGAGAAAAAAGGTTAGTTCAGCGCTAATTATTGGATTTGGGACGTTGTGTTGTTGAGTACTTGTATTTACTCGATTTATTCCGCAGTCATTGAGGTGGCGGGATGTAGAGGATATCCTGTATGATTTGACCCTAAAGAATCAGCGCCGTATCAGATGTACCGGTATGCGCGTGAGCCTGGCATTTTTCAAGGGAAGAGAAAATTGAAAAACTCACCGCGCAAAGCGTTGAGGCGCGAGCTGCCAATGGTCACAGGGTCGATGCGCGTACAGAGGAAGCGTGTGATGATTTTTTAAGGGAAACTACGCAGCCAACCCCCATGCAGCGAACCTTCATACGCGAATGCGAGCGCACAGAGGCAGCATACATGCTGACTAACCAGCGAGGTGACGACAGCACTCCAAGAGAAATAAACTAGACCGCAGAGCAACATACACGCTCACGTAACTGTAAATGAGCATGGAAGGACAGTCGTGAAGACAATTTAAACCATGAAGTGGTAGAAGGATCATCGTGTGGCAACGGAAATAACCGCTATTTGTTATTTTAACTTTTGGATTATTTTCCCATATTTTGATTTTTTTACACAAGATACTATTTGCAACACGATGAAGATTTGAGGTAAAAGAATTACATCTGTTAATTCTCAATGAGCACACCAACAGTAAGGTCATATTTATTTTAATTATTTATTTTACCTTGTTGTGTTAGATTGTTATTTAACAGTTATTGTGTTAATCTTTTATATTAGTTTATTTTGTTAGCTTGTTTAGTTTATTTACTTACAGCATGGCGTCAAGTGGAATGAGTCAGCCACCACAATTTTTGTCAGAACGTGGTGAACCTACACTTCCCTGGAAGAAATGGAAACCCCTATTTGACTCATACCTAATTGCCATTGGGGGAGAAAAATTCTCAGCTGCTAGGAAACAACCTGTTTTGCTACACAACCTTGGAATTGAGGGGAGAAATATTTATGACAGTTTAGATCCCATGCCCATATGTAGAAGGGCTGGAGAACCTGGAGATATTTATGAAATGTCTGTTTTACTACTCCAAACACATTTTGGGGCAAGAATAAACGTTGCAATGGAGAGACACAAATTCTTTATGCGAGTACAGGCAAAGGGTAAGAGAGCTGGAAACTATGTGGCAGCACTTACATCCTTGGCCCACACATGTGAGTTTGAGCAATTAACTGACTCGCTTATACGAGATCAACTGGTCTGTTGCACGAACGACACTAGAATCCAGGAAAAACTACTTGCAAAAATTCAAATTTAAAAGAAGCTATTAGTATTGTTGAGAGTATAGAAAACACATCGAGCTGGGTGAAGGAAAGAAATGCGAAGTGCAATTACGCCCAATGATTCAGTATCAGCAGTAAATCCTAGTGACAGTAAAAATACTGATTCAAATTCACAGGTAACAGTAATTCAAAAGATTACTGGCAAACAAGAACAAGCATTGGCATAGCCAATAGGTCTCGCCATTGGGGGCCTTATAAGTGTTTAGCCATGCTGCGCTAAGTCCTGGCTTACTCTTCAAATTCGGGAGTAAGTCTGTAATACTATCAGAGTATGACCCAGTTGCATCTTCGGTAATCCTGCCCTAAGTGTTTGAATATATGACTGCATGCACGAGTGTGTTTGCATGCAGCTCTTTCATGGACTGTGCTAAATTACTATTGTGAATTATGAACTGCACAGTAACAAAAGGATCTCTGTGACAAATGCAGGAACCCACAAAGCTATGCACGTACAATACACTTCTGTGATCTGCGTGGTACACATTCTTTGCAGCAGTCATATTAACCCTTTTGCGCTACCACAGATTAGTCAAAACTGCCACTAGACAAAACTCCAGCTCATTCCAGCAGGAAGATTAATCACCAGAGATATTTTGACAATTTTATTGTCAGAGAAAACTGCTGTATATACACAAGGAATTTTTCAGCGGCCTAACTAAAACCAGCTCAAAGAGAAGCCTCCGGTGACCGTGTTGCCAACTTTAGGATTACAAGGCGCGTACAGAGTAATAAACACTTCGATGCCTCGTCAGGAGGTATGAGACGCTACAAAACTGATAAAATACAATACTGACAACGGTATCGAACTCGCATGCCACCCAGTGCTTAAAATGGAAAAATAGAAGTGCAGGTACTATTTAACAGAGTACCTGCTTGTTTCTGAGAAGTGCCGGTACTCTCCAATTAAAAGTATTAGGTTTTTCTTGAGAAGTGCAGGTACTCTCTCTCACACAATAAAAAAGTGCCGGTACTCAGTACCGGACAGTACCGGCCCATTCAAAGCGCTGATGCCACCTTCATTTAAATGGCTCCACAAGTTTCTGGGAAGTGATGTGGTCTGGTGGCTGAACTGGAGACTGTCAATCGAGGCGACCCGAGTTCTGATTCCAACAGCGTGTCCACGTGTGACCCTGGACAGGTATCTGTCCCCTTCCTTACAGATATCATGATTGCCTTAAAACAGGTGATCATCCACAGAGTAAAGGGTGCTAAAGGAGACACTTGTCTCTGGCAGAGGACACTTCCACTGAAATATTGCAACTAATGTTACCTCCCTGTGTTCATTCTCCGCTCTGCACTGCAGCCCAGCTGAACTCACACTAGCGCCCTGAAGTAGTAGATTGTCGCAGACGGCACTTAATATTGAACTGGAATAACACCACAGACCGTGCTTGGTATAGACCCTCGTGTCTACAATAACTGTGCGTTCACAAAAAGAAAAACATGCGAAGCACGCCAAAGACTCAGAAATGCCACAAAAGGCACACAGTAGCATCAAATGTGTTTTAGGCTAAAAACAAATTGATATTTGGATTTGCGACAGAACAAAGGTTTTCATAGCACGTGTGTACATTAGAGCTATCAGCTGACACTGAAGGAACAGTCGAAAAGGGAATGCAAGAAATAATGTATTCTTTAAGAGCATTCTTTCGACCCCTATGCATAATTATGCTAACTAAGGTTACTGTCTGAAATTTGGCAGTGAACATGTTCCTGGTTGTGCCGCAGAATGTGGACATCAGTCTGACCATATACTACATGCAGCCATGCGGTGAGTGACACAGAGAACGGAAAGTCCAATTACACAGGCGGAATGGGTACCCGTTGGGGGGCTGGTGGCCAAACTGTCTAGTTTTGTACCAGGGTGGCCGCGCGAGAGGGAGGGGGGGTCTGGATGGCAACATCTCTACTGCGTTCAAATGCTCACATTTCTCGGTTGACTCAAAGTGTGTGATCCTGGGCAAACGTCTTTTCATGGAGAGGTCCATTTGTTATTCGCCTAGAGAGCGGGGCTCAGAAAGTGTTCGGGCACTTCTGTCAATCACTATAGACAGGAAGGGGGCAGTGGACAGCCTACAAGCCTCTGGGTGTTCGGAACCTCACGAGTTTCCGAGCTCACGGGGTTCTTGCTCGGTGAAGCCTGAAGTTTGGGCAACTGCGTGAGCGGTGATCGTGAAATGCCTTGGCTGACAACGGAGATTTCATATAGAAACGCAATTTTTCAAGGTCGGATAAAACAGGTCCCACGAGATGCTGCTGCTTCTTGCTCGGTTGCTCACTCAGACTTCTTTACACACCATGAGATGGACGAAAGTCCTCAAACATCCTCTGGAGAACGTAAACAGCTGTTTCCTCCCAGTGTCATTTGGAGGCGCAGATATTCTACGCTCCGCTGTAAAGTCTCACAACACGTCCTTGGAAGAGCGGCTGGACCCTGCTGGGGCTCCACCGGGCAGAGCCGGTGGGCAGGGGCGCAGAGATTACCGTGGTGTTGAAATCACATCACACACAGATGGATGCTGCTGAAATAAGCTTGTTAGATGTACACAAAATGTACTATTTTGGCAGAAGTTTGCTAATGCAATGGGCAGAAGGAGCAGGAGGCGAATCAAATACGTGAAGATTAAATTAACGTTTTGTGTTACAGAGCAGTAAATACCCTTTGAGGTTTCCCTAACAAAGTGTCGCGTTATCAACATCGATGAGGCCACGCTCAGCGCATGCTCACCCACGATGCAATGATTACAGCCGCCTACGTACGGCAAATGCGTCTCGTGCTGTTTGGGGTGATCGCGAGCTGTCTCTGTGCCCTTTCTATTTAGTGTAAGCGCTGTTCCGGCAAAACGAGTATTATATTCCAAGATTCAACACAAGACAGTAAGTACTGTGTGATCTTCAGCAAATCGCTTTTCTCGTTGCCCGTTAGGCTTTATCTGCTATAAACTGAATGCGTTCTAAGGACCTGTCAGCTCTGAAGTGCTATATAAGAACATCGCCACTTGCGAATTAAACAATGTATGAATGAGGGCAGGCTCGACACAAAGAGGCTACAAAACAGCTGGCTCAGGTCACCCTCCATGCGCGACTCGAGTCTCGAGTCTCCCAGCAGCAGCCGCTGCTCTACCTGCAATGGGCGCTAGAGGGCACAGCCGCCGCCGGGGTCAGGCACTTTAGGCTGCCGGGCAGACACCGCCAGTAGCCCTAAGATTCCTGGGGACACGCTTCACGGCTACAAGGTTCACAGGAGTGTTGTGGATCAAAGTGAAAATAGTTGCTTTAGAGTATTTTATGCACGTTCATTTATGTGGGGAAATGGGATCGAGTAAAAAGCACCGATTTTCAACAAAGCGCACTAAAACAAAGAAAGACGCAAGTAATAAAAGCGCTTGAATTTTAAAACCCCCGGAAATTTAAATGATACAACGTATTTTTACACGGTCAAGAAGCCCTTCGGTACGGGGCGATATTGACATCTTTTTTATGTTCCAAAAACACATAAATGAAAAATGTGTTAGCGCGGAAAAGGGGCGCAGCATCTCTTATTGGTGGCGGCAAAAGTGAAAGCAGCTGCAGCGTCCTGCGAGTGGTACGCGCGCGCTCGTGTGCAATCTGACACAAAACAGATGGCACACTGCGCGCCGCTGCTCGTAACCGCAAGCCGTAGGCCTTTTCACACGCACAAGCGTGTGAAAAGTCCAGAGCGATTCCAAAAGGTCGTTTTCCTAGAGCAACGCATGCGCGCTGCACTAGGCTTGACCTAAAAAATGTCTGGTAAAAATGATAAACCAAAATGGAATGCTTATCCTAGTAGAGATGTAAAACTAAGATTTCCAAAGTGTGGTAGTCAGAACCATGGTCCCAACTATCCCAACTGTTTTGCTAGAAGTGTAAATTGCAGGAATTGTGGGAAAAAGGGACACTATGAACAAATGTGCAGAAATACCAAGGTAAATGTCATAGATGATGAAATAACCTACCCCCAGCAAATTATTTATCACATTTCTGAAATGCACAGCGATGTCATCCAAGATGTAAAGGGGATTGATTCTGATGTTGTGATTATGCCAAAGTGTGACATTTACATTGTGGACAAACCTGTCTCTGTTTTAGCAGATTCAGCTTCTCCTTACACACTAATAAGTGACAACATTTGGGATTGCACCTTTGGTAACGATAATATCACTCTGTTGCCCCCTGATATCAACCCTGTAGGTTATGGGGGACAGAGTATTGACTTGATTGGTTTTTCGGTTCAGTCTATCACGTTCAAGGGTAGAGAGACTTTGGGGAAAGTCTATGTTGCTAAAAGAGGAGATAATCTGCTGGGATGGCGCCACCAAAGAGATCTTGGTATCATTTTAAATCCAAATGCATGTGAGCAAGTAATGCTAGTCATGCAGCAGAGTGAGGATTTGAGCATCATCGACAAATATCCTACAATTTTTAGTGACAAACTGTGGTTACTAAACGGGTTCAAACACAAAATAATTCTAAAAACAAAAGCACAACCAGTGGTCCACAAAGTGAGGAAAGTACTGAAGGAGCAGGGTTTCTTGTAAAATGAAACCTGCTCGGATTGAAACCCCTAGTAACATTTTCTAATTTTCCTAACAGTGTGCAGTGAATAACGCATGGTTTAAAAGACTAACATGAGGGAAAATAATACTGCGCAAGCGCCTACTAAAGCACTGAACTAGGGCGCAAATGCTTGACTAATGAAAACAAAGCGACTAATGCTGCTTTTGTGCACGTTATTAACGTTTGCTAGGAAAAATAATAATATGGGTTGCGCATGGTTAGATGCAGCATTGGGAGGGTGCGTAAAGAAAAGCCCTTCATAATGAGTAATAATGCTTGTTTTATTCTCCGTAGAAGCATGGGTTAAGGAAAAATGATTTATTTACTGAAAAAGCAAAGATAACGTGGAGGGAAGGCAAAGGCGAGCAACCTTTGAATTTATGTGTGCCTGCCAAAAGTTCGTGGAGACGAAAAACAATCAGCAAGTGAGGAACGTTTCCTCTGGAAGCGCACGAGTGGCACAAGAAGTAACAGAAATGGAAACATTAGCGGAGAGAAGGAAGCTGAAGCCTGATATTAGTATACTTGTATTTCCTGGGATGATGTAGTCGTGATGTTGAAAAAACAAAACAATAGAACATTGAGAGAGATGGACATGTCGAGTGTGGTGTGACAGTACACCCCCTTCCTTAACCAATCAAAATGAAGAATTGTCTCTTATTTGAAACAAGTGTGGGTTAGACATTTGGGTTTTAGGGTATAATTGAGGTGCCCGGTGGGAGGGGTGTGCGGATGCAGCTGGAGGCATTAGGCATGATCGTCGCTGTCGTCGGTTTGCTGTAGAGGCCTACCTGTTTCTTCCTGTTTCCTGATTCCTGACTTAGACTTTGCCCTTTCAAATCTTCTTGAGGGGCCTTGCAGCTCTTGTGGCCAGGGAGTAGTTTTCCTGTTCCTTCTGGGTTAGTATAGATAGAAACCTGAATTTGCATAATCATTTGCAAATGTATTTTGTTTTTGAACCTTTTCTCTCTTCGCCTTTCCACTCCTTAAATGCACTGTCAGTGTGTTGTGAATTTTGTCATTTTCTTTGCTATTAATTTACTCAGTGATATTTCATGATTTGTACTGTGTATTGGTACTTGATGAGCATTTATTTCACATTATTTAGATAAACATTATAAATATACACATTGTGTCTGTCTTTATTTAGAGTGAGTTTATAGATTATTGCCTATAACTAACCAACTATAAAAAGATGTCATCGCCACATTATTTTTTTATGAGAAATGCAGGTTCTGTTGGAGATTGGTAAGTTAGGTATGAACTTTGCATTACACTGAACCCAGCGTGAAGGAACTTTGTTGGGTAATGTAATTGGGCCTTGTTTATTGCAAATTTATTGATCCCTGATCGCTGGATCAGTTTTGGTAGCAGAGAATGGTTACTATTGATTAGTTTGGCAATAATTATTGATTATTGATTTATGGTTATTAATATGAAAAGTTAGTGTTTGTTTTGTTTTATGTAGTCTGGAAATACGGGTACGGAGTTGCCTAAGATCCCGGGATGATGTTATTTTAGCCTCAAGGGCAGAGGAATATTGTGGAAAAGTATCACACTGCAGAAGTACTTTGTCTGTTGTTGTAAGATCAAACAGTGAGATGCTGTTGATGTTATTTAGGGATTTATTCTGATGAGAAAAGATTGTGTAAAATAGTGAAAGTCCGCTTCCGAAATTTTGGCCTTACATCCCCAAAGGAGTACCAAGACTTTTTCACTCGAAAATTCTCTTCCGAAACTTTGGCTAGTATCCCCAAAAGAGTACCAAGACCTCTTTTCACTTGATTGGGAGTAGATGTAGCGCTGGTCCTTATTTTACTGAAAGTAAAAGGAAATCTCTTTGAATGTTTGAACTATCTCTTTAATTAGTGGAGCAGACAAAGTAGCATTGTTTTGTGTTGTTTCTAACAAGAATTTAGTTCAGAAAACCTTGTAGTACATTGCCGTATTATTTTGTAAAGGGAGGGTCAGTAGCAGGAGTTATGCTGACGTCACAAAAAGCAGCGCTGGTATTGGTCGAGACATTGGGCGCGTAGTGAGCCGTGATTGGTTGGTTGGTGTGAGCCGCGCTGGCATTGGTCGAGATAGTGGGTGTGTAGTGAGCCGTGATTGGTTAGTTAATGTGAGTTGCGCTGGTATTGGCTGAGACTCAGCGAATAGAGTGAGAGGAATTACGGAAGGTTTCTTTGTTTGTTTCTGGTTTATTTAACGAGAAAAAGAGAGTTTAAAATGAAGATGGTAAAAAGAATACAAGATTTTTTTAAAAAGGACAAGCCGATAGTTACTTGAAAGGGACTTCCTGTACCTCCACCAAGATCACCTGCTTCTTTCATGATGTTACAGCGTGGATATCATACGTGTACATGGTTAGAGAATTGGATGGGTTACACGGAAGATGATGGAGTTTTAGCTTTTCCAAAGCAAGGTACTTTTAACGTGAGGATATTGGAGAATTTGAGGAGACAAATTAATTCATTAAAACCAAATCCTAGACCTATGCAGTATGAGGCGCTTGAAGAATGGGAACATGAGGCGTATAAAAGAGAGAGAGACAGGAATGGGATATGTTATAGAAATACATTGAGGAGGTTTTCAGAAGCTAGGTGGGATGATCAGATGAAGAGATGGAGAAGAGAAGTGATTGCAGATGGATTATATCCAGTAATAGTTGCTGAAGATCAGGCTGGAGGAAAATGTAAAGAGAAAAAGAATAATGTAGAGATTTCAGAATTAGATATGGATCCAAATGAAATTGATGATGAATTACTAGATGAGATGCTATTAAAAAGACCTCCACCATATCAGGAGAGCCCGGATGGGATTTCTCCGAGTGCACCGTTAATTGAAATAGAAGCTCCACAAGTTTCACAAGTTACACATGTTCCGGCAGCTTCACAGTCTTCACTGGGTACTTGAGAGTTGCAGGAAAGAGAGATTGACATGTTAAATAGACCAATAGAGGAGTTGACTCAGAAAATTAGTCAGTTGAGTTTAAATGCAGAAGCATTGTCAGTACCAGTAACAATTGGTCCTACAGTTCCATTGTATAGTGAGGGTCAAAATATTTCGAGAGTGCATACATTGACAATACCTATGAATAATGTCAGGAATGTTAGTGGATCAGAACAAGTTGAGAGGAGTACCTCATTAATTGACCTTCCAGTAAATGAAAAAGTGACTGAAACACCAAAAAGAAGTGTACAGATAGATCCTAGGAAACTAGTGCAGAATGTGAGAGAAATGACTCCAGTATCAGGGGGTTCAGTGGGACCTTCACCAGAGGAGTTAGATGATTGGATAAGAGGAATAGAAACTAATAAGTCAAAATTGAGTATAGATATAGGTAGATTGAGAGTAGATTTGGAAGAGATGATTAATGGCACAATACGTTCAGAGAGATTGAGTGAGTATCAGGATGGAGAGTTGCTATTTTTGTGTAAAAATATTACATAGAGAGCGAAGAATTTAGATGAGAAATTGGTAGAAGTTGCACAGGAATATGGAGTGGATATTGGGAAATCTAAAGCTTTGCAGAAAACATATAGATTAGATTTTAATGAAAAGGATTTAGAAAGTTTAAATACATCTGGTAAACGATTACAAATAAAAGAGTTGATTAATACTTTGAAGAGATGGGGTGATGTGGAACGATGGAAAGGTAGATGGGTGAAAAAGAAGGAAGAAATGATTACTAGTAAAAATGTGAATGCATCTTCTTTACTTCCATTAAGAGAAACAGAGCAAGTTGAAATGATATATCCGATGAGAGAGTTCAGTCAATCCCCAACACCAGTCTCCAGGCAGGAGATTGGGTGAAAGTCAGATCTGGTCGTTGGGTAAAGGGTGTGCGTAAATTCCGTGGCCCTTTCCAGGTTAAAGAAGTTCACCAGTGGCATGTTGTTTTGACGAATGGAGAGAAGTGGAATCTACGTAGGGTAGCCAAGTACTGCTCTCGAGACAATTCACCCAGGACTAAGGAGGGTAGTGATACTTGTTCTGGATATATGTTGGCGCATGATGATCAATTAGTCAACGGTTCTCGCTCTTCTACAGATATGCGAGCACCTGGTCCCAGTGGTGACAATTTAGGTGTGCGTCTGAGTCAAAGTTTTGAAAACCAAGTTGCACATTCTTTGCAGACAACTCAACGTAGTCTAAGACCCTTACGGGTCAAAGGGCCCCCCCCCCACCACTTACAGGATTTCCTTGTGGGTTAGCCCCTTGCAACACTTGCAATTTACCTGCTTTCCTAGCCACCTGCACTCACTCCTTTGCCCCCCGGGCTCTACTCCTCCTCCTCCCTCTTGCATTCCTACCTCTGCCTTCCGCTCTACAGTGTTTTATTCTACCTGCGTGTAGAACAAAGGGGGGTATGTTATGATTTGACTCGCGCTCTTACCGCGCGCATATTCAGAACGTTTACTGTATGAAGGTTCTACTGTTGTTGGTGTTCCTCGCGACCTCGGCAGTTGGTCAGTTGAGCGGCTGGCTGAGGCGTGAGGGACGCTGCGTCTATGTGCTGAGGAATAAACCATTTAAGAAACGTTACCTGCCTTGGTGTCATGTCGTGATTACAGCATCAGGGTGCCTCATTAGCCCAGTGTCACACTGAGCACTAAAAGGAGACTGATGCCTGAGGAGAGGTTTGTACACCTGACCCCTGACATGGGCCGCATTACCAGTTGCCTCTACGGGTGTAAAGTACACAGAGGCTGTCGGCAGTGCCGAGTAATGTGCATGGCGTCCAGCCCGCTTCTCTGAGCTTCACTTTACCAAGCCGTATCCAAGGAAGTGCGTTCCAGAATATAGAACCTGTCTCGGAAGAAGGTGCCACATGCCCCCACCCCCCCCACACCCCTGCCCAGTAGGACTCCCGCTCTACGCTTCTGGTGTTACCCGGTGTGAGCGGCTCTCTCAAGGGTGCCACAGCTCTGCACGGCTTCTCCCTGCCCTTCTGGAGCCCAGTCTTCAGGGAGGCGGCAAAGGTGTTGATAAATCAGACTAATGGTTTCAGTGCCTGAGTAGAAAGCCTTGGCCTGCTCATCTTTTTCTTCACCTGTCAGTATTCACTGTGCATCATTTGCTCCACTTGCCTGGGTTCTCTGCCTTTCTTTTTTCAACACACCTCAGTAGAATTTGTAACTGGTTTGATTATTTTTGAAGTGCTGTTCAAGGAGACAGCAAAGCCAGGAGCAGGCCTCTAAATTCCGAACAAAATCTTCCTTCAAATCCTCCAGGAAGCAGAAACAGAACATGGACATCAAGAATCAACAGTCCTGACTATGCCAGTAAGGAGGGAATCTCTCTTAGAGGTTAAAGGCACCACTAGTGGAAACATGACAGTGCACCCGACTCTAACTATAGTGGGCGGACGTTCCATTTGGCAGACAGTACTCTATCAGCCAAACAAAAAATCGGGACCTCTGTTCATAGATTAGGTTCGACATCCAGTACAAGGGCAATAGATCCAGAAGGAAATCTGCAAAAGTGTAAATCTACACACTGGGGCTTATTCACAGATGCCTGTCAATGTGGTGTCACCAAACACTGACCCACCTGCCACACACACGTGCACCTTGGAAAGTAGATTAAGTGTCTGTCATTGTGCTGAAGTGTGTGTAATTCTTGAAGATATTTATTTACATCTATAGTAAAGGGCAAAACATATTTCTCTCTTTCTTTGCATCACCTTATATGTCTTCTGTCTAACCCTCTCTAATCTCTAGCTGTCTTTGATTCTATATCCCTTCTCTCTGTTCTATTTCTTCTCTCTTTTTGTCTGCCTCTTTCTGTATCTCTGCCTGTCTCTGTCTTTCTCGCCCTGTTTCTCGCTCTCTGTGTCTCTCTTGCTTCATCACTAACCCCCCCACACACAAACACTGTCTCCTGTCTTTCTCGTTATTGCCGTATCTGTGTATCTGTCTGCATGTTCATCTACCTATCACCTTACCTCTGAACCAATGGCTTGATTTATGACTCTTTATCTATCTCCCAGCTAAGATGGCCGACAGGTGAGGAGCTCCGGCCGGGAGCTCCCTGGTTAGGGATTGCCTTTTTGGCTCTATCCCCCTGGAATCATACCCCCTCGGACCTTCTTCACCCCTGGGACCTATGGACTTTTTCCTTCTGAATTCTACAATCCCCTCGATTATTCTTTTATCGCTGATTTCAACAACATCTCAATGAATCATTATTATCCACCGATAGCGGAGCCCCAGCAACATGGCCGACGCCCGGAGGAGCTGCCTAGGCAGCTATAGAGGAGATTGGCTGTGGATCTCCCCCTCGGCCGTTCACCTAACCTTTGGACTTGGGCACTGTTTCTCGTCTCCCCGCTATGCCTCCTTTCTTCCCTCGACGTCCGTGGAACTCCTAAAATTCTGCCGATAGCGGTTCCTACTCAACACTGCCGACGCCTGGCTGAGCTGCCTTGGTAGCTACTGAGGAGATGGCTGGGGATCACCCCTCCGGCCGTCACCTGCCTTCCGGACCTGAAACACGGTTGCCTGGCATCCCGCTACGCCTTTCCGTGACTGTGGCTGGGACGCACGAGGATTGTGTCCCCCGATAAAGCAACAATGAGAATGCTGCGACGCTGCTGCCCAGTACCATCGAGCTTGTTTTCCCTTTTTTTCTGAGTTACGCGCCCTCCTGACCCCGCAGCCGACTTCTTCTTCCGGGGCTGCTGCCTGGGCGCCTGCTCTGACTTCCCCGCCCTGACTATGGTGACCCGAGAGAGATCGGCGACCTAAAACCTTCCTCCTGCCAGATCCGGTTGCTGACTTCCCCATTCAGCCCTGCTCCTGGGGTTGGTTTCATTGTTGGCTTTTCGATCGGATTTTAGTTTACCCGCAATCCCGCCATTTTGTTTTGAAGCTATTGGGGTCCACGACCTGGATCCTCCATCTTGCGGTTTCGACAGTCTCCCATATCAACTTTTGCGGCTGGTCAGTGCCTTGTGCCGCCAGATTGACCATTGCACTAAGTCGACCCCCTCTTGAGACACCTACACCCCACTCTTCTCGTTTTGGTCACTGTTGAGGCACCCTTTCACCCCCTCCTTCGGACCCTTTCCATTTCTAATTGCCACCCGACGTTGTGAGGGAGTCTGGCACTGGACGTTGTTTGTCTCTGGACCCTTTCCGGTTTGTTCGACTCGCTTACTCCGACTTTTTGGTATTCCCTGAAGTACTTTCCTCCATGACCGGTCTGCCAGACTTGATCTGCATTCCTACCCCCTAACTATGCCCCTTCTACCCTCTATGCTCCGTAGGACTTGTTTTCTATGTTTATTTATTGCTCTAGTAACGGATGTAAATATGTTACACGGTTCTTCTCTATGCTATGTTATGCTCTAGTAACTAATGTAACTATGTAACACTGTTCTTTTCTAACGATATCCTCATGTAAAGCGCTCTGATACCTCCGGGTCTAGCCAGCGCTATATAAAACTCTTCAAATAAATAAATAAATCTCCCCCTGTCGTTGTCTGCGTCTCATCTCCGGCTTCCCCCTCCCCTGGCTCAGTATGGCTTTATTTTTGTATCTCTTAGTCTCCTTCAGCGCATTTCCAAGAATTTCTGTATTGTCTTTCCACATCCATCTGTCTTTTCCTCAGTCTTTCTTGTACATGAAGTAGAATCACTAAGCAGAGCAAATTGTGTTGATGACTTCAATTGTTCTTTATCAAAGTGGGGATGGGGGTGTTGAGAAGAGTAAGCATATGCAAAGCAGCTTAAATGCTTACAGTTCCGCATACGCCACACTAGAATGAAAATCCAAAACAACCATGTGATATGTCGATGCAAGACCTAACACAGGTATGTTCAAAGGCAAATGTTAAACTTTTTTAAAGATGTTTTATATGATGCTGTTCTGTTCAAAAGGTTTAGGTTGCACATGGGCAAAGAGGATTTTCTGTCGATGGTAATATGATACAAACGGTCCTTTTAAATGTTAGCGATACACATTCCGTGCAATTGCCCCATCAAGTGCTTGCTAAGATTCTGCTCCAGACTTTCTGTACAGCCGCACAGTAGCCTTCGCGATGAGGTTGCTGTCACACCCTATCATGATCGCTGCTCTTGATTCATATTATGTTCTCAGGTGATGCAGCTCTATTACGTTTACATTTCAAATGTCTTTCCAGGCTGCTCTCCAGACACAGCTTTTGTGTAGTGAGGTCCCTGCCAGCAGTCTTCAGCTATCTCCAGCCTGAAGCACCCATAACAGAGGCACAAAGAGGTGTGAGGGCTCTGCACTGAAGTGTGATCAAGGTAGACAAAGGCTTGGCCTCATCTCAAGGGCCCCCGTCAAACTACAGCTCCACCACTCCTCACACAAAGGATTACCAAAGGGCAGTGCATAAGGGAGACTAATCAGCAGCTATTTGCTAACAAAAGTGTTCAATTAATTTGTAAAGGAAGCCCTTTCACCATCCCCAAAGCCACACCAGTGTTTGCATCTCCTGCCCGCAAGCCACTGGAATACAGACAACACATGTCTACTGTCTGGGAAGCTGTCCTCACCTTACATCTGGTGCCAATACAAACCAGAGGCATCCAAATGCATCCCACTATGCTGTATAATTAATACTGTGAGTGAAACCTGAGGATGAACACCAGAATCTGTTTTTCAATGTGTATATTATTTCCCATGTATTTTCTCAACATATGCGCCCAGTCATTATTCTTCCCTTTCAACCCTTGCTCTGATCACTTACCTGGCTAGATCAATGGTCTAGCAGTAAGCTAGCTGCGGAGAAATGTGTACCTGATTCTAGTACCAATCAAAAATTACTAATCCAGCTCAATCTTCACAAGTAAATAATGTTGTTTCTTTCTACATTCTTGTATCCTCAAACTCCATGCTGTTTCAAAAACATTCCCTACATTCCTTAAATCCGGCATTATAAAACTGTCCTTTAATTAAAACTTTTGTTTGTCACCTTTTGTTCTTATTTCTTTCAAATGTGCCTCTGCTTCCCTTCCATCCTCTGCATGCCTCCTCTCTCTGAGCACAACCTACTCATGCGTGTTTGCCTATTCTCTATTATGGTATTTCTGCAAAATTCCCACAACTCATTTACAAGGTCACAATCTCTCCTCCTTCCTCTGAAAGTCATACCTATGCAACTTAACATTACCTGATCTCCTCTAAGTCATCAATTAATCCAATCCACGATGTGCATGAGCTCACCGCCCCACTAATAATCGCAACCAACCACTATTAATTTAGTCCACAACAGTAACCAATAACACTGGACGTAAAGCACTTTGACGCCACGCCTCGTCAGGAGTAGTAAGCGCTATATAAATGCAATTACAAACGGCATTTTTTAGAATGTTTGGCAGTACTACAATAGTGCTGCTGCTGTACTACAAAATGTTGTTCACAACCCTACGAGTGGAGGTTCAGTCTCCGCCTCTCCTTTTTCTGTGCATAGATCTGCGCCACCAACTGCAGTCTCCACACACACAAGTATTTCATTTTTAGTAGTTAGTATGTTAGTGTGGGAGGGACAGTGGGGAGTGGCTTGAAAATGGGGAATTCACATATTATACATATATAATTTATGTATTTTTTAAGCAAAAAAATATTATAATTTATCTGTGTTTTCTGTGGAGTTTTATTTTAAGTCCCTGTCTCCATTGTTTTCTCTGGGAGGTTGTTGCAGTATCAGTGGTCGGCCATGTGTGCTGCTGGACTTACTACTGGCCCTTTTTGGCTGTAGTAACTTATACTCGTAAATTTGGCTCCACCTCCTGTTTCAGGGGGTGATCACATGGAAGTTTACACTTTAGCTTTACACTCGTAAATGGTGAACAGCCAAAAGTAGCAACGTTACTCAAAAGTGTAAGAGTAAACTTACCTGTGTTGATTTACTCATTTGCAAGTTTACCTTTGTGAATGGGCCCCACAGAGTCTGGCCAAAGAATTGAAAGTAATCCTAAAAGAGAATGCCAGAAACGCCTTCCATCCACAGCCTCCCACCACCTCATATCCTACAGCTTTTGGAGGTTGACGCAAAACATCCACTTAAAGAACTCAAAAACCTCGAATCGTATTCATGCACGTACTAAATCATAGCCGGGAAAAATGTATATGTTGGTTCTTGTTCAGTTAAATGACGTGAGTAAAGTTAAGAAGTGCTATTATGGCTAACATAAAATAGGACCAGACAGCAGAGACAGTCTCCCTGATAATGCCTAAGTTAGTATACTTTACCTGAGCTGAGTCCTTAATCACATCAGATAGTTTAATTTGTTATTCTTTACGTACCCAACGTATGCAGTGCCTGCATTTCTTGGGCAATTGCTGAGAAGATCCGTCATAATTTCACTAATACTTCACAACGAACATTAAAATTTAAATCTACATTAGTTTGCGAGTAAAAATACTTTCCACAAATAAAAATGAACTTCCTAGTTAACAGAAATTCATCACATGTTGAATATAAGTGTGCAATTTCAAGATAACGTGATGGCCAAACGAAATGGCTGTTGTTTATGTTTGCACAGAGTCTAATATGTAACATAAAACATTACTCGACATGGCCATTCTTAATCAAGTGTATATACAATTATTCCACTTGCAGCTTGGCCAGCACTATGACTGCAACCTAAGCCTTTACAAAGGGTGACCTCTTCTGTTGTGATGTGCTGAATCCGCACAATATACTATCCAGTTTTTATTTCTCCCTCTTTTTTCCTCCTCTTTCTCATTGGGGATCACGGGGTATCTCCTTTTAATGTAAATCATAAAACCTTGGAAAATAACAGGAAGCGTCTTTCGCTTCCCTGCTGACTCCTTGATAGCCAATGGAGCAGCCTCAACTTACAAACTGCACTTTCTTCCTCCAGCCTCGAAGCAGCACTTTGTGTCGCTATCACTCGGAGCAGGAGCACCCCACCTTTCCTCCTGGCTTCAGAACATGATGAAACTGCCGTCACTCACTTAACATTACACACTTCAATTAATGAGATGGCTTATTTTCTGTTGCGTGAGATCTAACAAATATTTGGTAACTACCATAATTATGCTCAATCCAGTCAATCTCAAAGCATGTCTCTTGGGCTAGCCAATAAACAATACAGTGGCATCTGAATGGATCATGCCACCATCTTCAGTTCAGACTGATGTGGTTCTATTACAAGTAGTAAACTTGAAATCAAATATCAACTTAAATATCTCTATAATCACAGTCTCAAAAACTATTTTGAGGATTAGCTCTTCGTACAAAGTGTTCTGCGTTAGAGTCCCATTTAGAATAAGAGGAGCTCCATCAAAAATTAACACAGTTTCGGGGCTGCCAAACCCATAGAAACCCTTGCCCCTAAGGCCGGGCCATCAGTGGTGTAACTAGAGTTTTGCCACCCGGGGCGATCCCAGAGTTTGCCGCCCAGGGTCGGCCGGTGGAGGTAAGAGCGGTGGGGGTGTGGCGACAGACGACGACAAGCGGGTGGAGGGGTGGCAACAGACGAGAGAGAGAAAACTTACCTTGCACTTGTCTCCGCCCCCAAAAAAGGGCTGCCTGGAGTGGACCTCTCCCCCTCAGCCCCCTCCCCCTTAGTTATGCCACTGCTAGTCATCACTGGATCACCAGGTCACCTTGACAATCATCCAGCCCTATGTAAGCACGGACGATCTTGCATGGTGCTCCCAGGCATGGCAATTGCTGATTGGCTCACATGTGCAGGGAGAAAATGCCCTGTTTGTTAAGGCCATTGATGTTTTGGTTGGGAGCTAGTTCTTGA
The DNA here is from genome assembly GCA_963921515.1 of Calotriton arnoldi. NCBI lineage: Eukaryota > Metazoa > Chordata > Amphibia > Caudata > Salamandridae > Calotriton > Calotriton arnoldi. The sequence goes on from CAWUFW010005139.1 coordinate 545,407, forward strand.
AAAACACAAAAGTTTGCCCAGCGCACACAAAACCAAAGAATCAAAACAAATAGTAATTCTCCGAGTGAGATTAGCAGGACTTTCAGGATGCTGACATGGAATATCACCTAAGTGCCAATGGTGTCGGAGCTCGCACATTCACTCACTCACCCACCGAAACATTCCTCTCAATAAGTTAAGCACCATCTTCATAGATCTGTCTGTAGGCTACATGTCATTCATGCCTTAAGTGTATGTGTTCGGCGCGCGATGAATGCTTGCACCAGTGTGCCCTGATGGATATATTTTGTGAGGAATGGAAGATTGCACTTACTGGCATCTGTAAGAGAGGGAAGCTTGCTTTGCTATTTTCATGCTGCTCCTGTTCTGTGAGGACGCAAAGCTTGCACTGCTGCTGCACAATTTGTGCCTGTCTTGTGATGGGGAAAGCTTACCCTGCTGCTGCCCTTAGCTGTACCTGTCCTCTAAAGGAGAGGAGTCGGCACTGTTTCTGCCCAAGGTGTGCCAACTCTAAGAAGAAGGGGTTTTCCTACTGTTGTTGCTCAGTGTTATGAAAAAAATAAAAGATATATTGGATATGTTGAATACACTTGCATATGATGCGCTATGAACCAGGGACCTTCACAATGTTTGATATGAGATACCTATATTCCTGAGGAAGGTATCTGACTTCGTCAAGGCAATATTTGTGTGCCAAAACATATTGATGGAAAAGATAAGCAAGGCATGTTGCTTGATAATTCTGTTCTTAATGTCGTGGTAGGGGAGCGCCATTAAAAAACATTTTAATTACTCACACAATTCAATTATAGCTCTGACAATCTAACAAAGGGAGGCCATACATGTCGACATAAGGGGGAATATAACCTCACCCAATCCAAGGAGCCCATAACTCAGAGGCTGTACAATCATTGACTAGCAGTACCCTTGGATGCTTCTCAATGCCTGATGTGGAACTCACTGAGGAAGCATACCACGGTAGGTGGGTGAAGGTTCACCATTGTATTTGAATTCATGAATGTATGGTAATTTGATAAAAGGTTTGGTTATTTCTTTAGGTTTAGTACTTCTTGTTTGTTTATGTCTTTTTACAGTGGGCACACGATAGTCCTTTAAATCCTCTCACACCCTCTTTAGTGTGTTAGCAACTTGTGTTGTACCTGTCCTGTATGTGTGAGAGAATTGTGTGATGTTTCTCCTGCTGCGACCTGTCATTTGCTTAGTCTTTGTTTCAGTGACAGTTGCATTGCTTCTGTCCATACTGTATCTTTGCTGTGTTGTGAAACTCGGTATAAATGTTTCCACTACACAAAAGACAAAATGATTTGCATTGCCACTGATAATTTTAGTGCTTGATGTGAATAAAAAAGTGTCCCATTACAAAATTTGTGAGCAGCATTTACATTTGGTTTTGCATGTAAAACAGCAGCTTTTGAATTTGATTAGATGTCTGTGAATAATTTTAAAACATATCTGACCGTTGGCTCCATGCTATGTATAACACCTCCAGCCTGTTCTGACATTTCAGTCTACATTTTTTGAAACCAAAATGAAAGGGTTAAAAAACAAATTACAAGCCCAACAATGCAACATGTTAAGGCGAAGGAGCATCACCCCACTGACTTTTAGCATGGCAAAAAAGGAAAAATAAAATGATAATAATGCAATGTTATCATTTTATTTTTCTGTGCTGGGGCAGTTTTGTGGGGCTGGGTGGGGCTGCGCAGGGGGGGAGGAGTGGTGACACCTTCCTAAGTGTGCATGAATGTTTGACCAGCCCTCTGGGGCCAGCCAAACATTCATGCGCACTTAGCATGTTCTGCACCCAGGCTGCATTACAGCCTGGGTGCAGAACATGCCCAAGCTCCCATTCCCCATCTAAGCGCCGAACCACGGTGCTCAGACCAATCACAACGCTGCACTGCAGTGTTGTGATTGGCTTAGGGGAGCCTGGGTGTTTACCAATCACAAAGCTGTATTGCAGTGTTGTGATTGCTCAGGGGAGCCTATCCTGCTTCCTGTTCCAGCATAAGCCAGGAAGAGGACTGAAGAGAGGCGGCGGCCGGCCAGCCGGCTGGCTGACAGGTAAGTGATTTAAAAAAAAAATTCTCCCTCCTTTCCCCCGTCGCCCCTCCAGCCCCACTAATGATTTGCGGGACCAGCCGCGACTGCTGCTGACTGACACTTAAGGAGTGGCTGATGGTATCATATGTCATAGTACCAATTCGCACATTTGTGAATTGCAAAATAAAATGTAGGTCCTGACTTTTTGCTTTTTTTAGGTCTAGCTTACTAGATAGCACATTTTGTCTGTTGGCGAAATTACCTACTATCACCTTACTGTGGACCTACAAACTGCCCATTGCTTACCATTGGTTGGCTTTATTGTCACTCTCATTTGCTTGCTTTTCATTTGTGAGCTTGTGTGGACTGTCTTTCCTCTTTTTGTATCTCTCCATCACCTGGAGCATGGGCTCATTGATTTCGTCCTTCCACTGCTTAATTTTCAAGCACTACTTTTTTCTGTTTTTATTAAGTACTCCATGAGACCGCATGTATTTTTCAGCTGTCTCCCTTGTGCACTTCTCTTGCTTCTTCCACGGCTCCATATTACTCTCTCTCTCGACCATTTACTTCTCCTCTGCACTCTTCAGTGATGCTCTCAATTGAGTGTTTCATCCAAGCCCCCTGGTGTTGTTTTTTCGCCAGTGAGCTGTCCACCCCGGGTCCACATTGCTCTCTCTCACCCTTGTGCTTTTCTTCTTCCCCCATGCTCTGTATTGTTCTTTTTCTGAGCCCTTTTCTCCCCAAATGTGCCTTCCATGTTGCTTCCGGCCCCCGCCACTCCAACTTGCTTTCCCCAACCTGCACTGTATGTGTTACTTTTGCCCCTCCAGTCACCAGGTGCTTCCTCCATCCTCTGTTACTTACCCCCATCCCCTCATCTTATTTCCTCCCATCACTCTAACCCGTTTAAAAAAAGGCTTTTGTGCTATTTTTTTCTTTTTATTTACTGATCCAACTCGATTACCTATACTTTACTACATGAGGATCTCCACCCCAGTGGTGGAGATGTCTGTATGATAAAGTGTGAGGAGATTTTTAAAAATTGTATTAAACTTGGAAAAAACCAGTAAAGTTTTTTTTATGTTAAATGTTATTTTAAATGAATGTTATATATTTATAAGTGTGGAACAAAATAAAAAAAACTGCTGCAGGACTAATAACAAGTTTTAATTCAAAATTAAATAATGTAAATATATTAAATTAAAATTATTTTTCTGAAGGATAAATTAAAATATAAATTCCCACCTGAAGTGAAAACATTTTTTATTATGCATCAATAACTATAAAAGTGGTTTATAGAATTAATTGAAAGTAATGTAATTATATTTTATTAAAATGTATTCTCACATAAATTTTTGATTTTAAAAATTTGAATTTAAAAAAGGTTGTTAATATATGTTATAATTAATTAATAAACATGTTTTATTTTTATACATGTATTACAATAAATTATATTTATTTATATTTTCAACTATTTTAAATACTTTAATTTAAATTAATATTACTTCCTAAGTGGTTTTATTTTGAGCCCCTATCACCGTTGATTTCTATTGGGGTGTATTGCTGTATAAGTGGTTGGCCACATGGGGTTCTGGACTTACTACTGTTTCTTTTTTGTCAGTAGTAACTTAGACTCATAAGTTTGGCCCCACCCCCTTTTTTCAGGGGGTGGAGACGTATAGTCTACACTCTACAACTTTCAGGGAGCTTTACACTCTTATTTTGTGAATAGCCAAAAGGAGTCAAATTACTCAAAACTGTAACAGTAAAGTCGCAAATGTACCTTGCTCACAAGTGTAACTTCCCTTTGTGAATAGCCCTGAGAGTGTTGAACCTGTTTAATTTAGTTGTGTGCGCCTTATGATCTTTAATGATATCTTTGCCAGTTTTGCACAGAATGAACATATTCAATCTAAAGTATAATTAAAGTGATAGGCAAAGTGGAGGCACTAGTTAAACGGAAGTTTGAGTTTTTAATTCTGTGTAAACATGACATTAGGTCATTGCATTAGAAATGAATATTCTATATAGAGTTTCCAAAGACATCAGCCACATTGCTCAGAGGCAGACGCCATTCAGCATCAGTACTGTGAAATGGGACCAGTTTGTTTTCCCTGAAGATCACTGACATCCATATAGTCACCACAAACATAGCGCTTAGAGTACTAAACAGGGCTTTGCGCTGACTCCTGGGTGAAATTACATTTGTCCTTTGTTTATGGCCCTTTTTACGTTTTTGAGTCAAAGTTTCACGCACTCTACATAGAGCTCAAAATTAGTTTCTCTGAGCCTTCGGGACAGCTAAGATTATAAGGGGTTGAATTTCCGGTTCTCTGACATCGGTTTGCAACTTATAGCAAATTTTGGCAAACAGTTGAGCCTGTAAACAGACTGAAAAACAGAAACGTTTTCGCAGCTAGCAGAAAACCAAAGAAACAACACAAATATCAGGTTTCCTAGTGACAGTAGCAGGACTTTCAGGATGCCGACATGGAATATTACCTAAGTGAGAATGTTGTCAGAGGCCGAATATTCACTCACTCATCCACCTATACATTCCTCTCTATGAATTAGGCACTTGCAACACAGATCTGTCTGTAAGGTTTCACACTACACAGAGTCCTAAATGGGTTACTCTGGGCCTGATGGACAGCTATAATTATAAGATATTGTGTTTCACGTGTTCTCACACCGTTCTGCGGCCGATAGGGATTTTTGGCAAACAGTCGAGACCCACGTAGCTTCTTTACGGCTAAACAGATGCAACATTGCGAAAAGAGCTCAATTTCCTTCCTTCACGTCGGTGTTTAATAATTAACTCAGTACACCTTGTGTATTTTGTAACACACCTTCTGGAAACGATCTGATGAGGGGAGGAGGGAGGGCGCAGGTGTTCAGTCCTCGAGGATCCAGTGCGATGAATCTGAAAGTAATGAGTACTAATCTTATCTCTGCGAACCAGGCCTTTCTTTGTCTTGGGCGGCCATTTTATCTCCCTGCCTCGGTTCTGCATCTGCGAGTGTTGTGCAGTAACAGCTTGTAATCCGTTTTCCTTTGCACACTGCTGGTATCAATTAGATACGCATCTCTCCTTATGAACTGTAAACGCGAAGGTATTTGGTAACAATAAGTAAAATAGGTCATTTGAAATTCAAGGAGTTTCTTATCTTGAGCTGTAAATGCAATTTTAATTTGTATTTGCCTTCACTGCTGAGCTGAATTGTTGTGAGATTACCTTTTTTAAAGGTGACCTAGCTGCCTGGAATCACTTTTATCGCTGTTTCTGGGACAAGGGTAATTTGTTTTTTGCTATTGTGATGGCCGCCGAAATAATTATGCGGCGTGGGAGAACCACATTTTGCGGCAGGGTTGATTTAGGAAAAGGCAAATTATGCTGCGCAATGCGTCACATGTTGTGATAGTATTTCTGCACTATATTTTACTTTTACACGTTCGTACTGTCTGAGCAAAGGTTCCAACTCTTTAGTACCAATTTAGCAGCCAAATACAACAATAAGAGACTGACTGAAAGGTGACCAGTCACCCTTTGTGAAGGGCCTTACACTGCACATCAAGACCTGTCACCGTGTTTTAATAATAAGGGCATTTATCGAGTCATGGCTACTTCAGATGAAGTGTCCTAGCGATAGGACCCGGTTCCAATGAAAAAGGTGCGCACAGAATTTGAAGCCAGCGATCTAAAAGTTGATGAAACAGGGTTTTCGCGAAAGAAAACCTGCTCGAATTGAACCCTCAGTAACATAAACTAACAATGTGTGGTGAAAAACAAATGGGGAAAAGAGCCTAACATGAGGGAAAATGCTAGTGCGCAAGCCCGTACTAAAGCACTGGAGTAGGCCGCAAATGCTTCTTGACAAGACAAAAAAGAAAAATAAGAGGACTAATGCTGCCTTTTGTGCACATTAATAACATTTGCTAGAAAATAATATTAACATGGGTTGCGCATGGATAGATGCAGCACGGGGTGGATGCGTAATGAAAAGCATTATAGGTGATTAATAATGCCTGTGTTTGTTTTTCATAGCATGGTTTCTGTTCTGCGGGAAAACACGGGGTCAATGAGAATAAAATAAATTCTGCAAAATAGAGTTGAACAAGATGGTGAAAGTAGAAGACAAGTGTCCTTCACAGATCCTGTGTGCCTACCAAGAGACAGCTGAAAGAAACATCTTTTTTCCTCGAGTGAAAGAACATTTCCTCTTTATGCGGCACGAGCGGATAAATGTGACACAGAATGTGCTACATGACTGGGATGGAGGAAACAAATGCTATGACAGTGGCTCGAATTTGTATTTCTTGGGGTGGAAGTAGATATGCAGAATAAATAAACAATAAGACATTGAGTGAGATGGACATGACGAGAGTGGTGTGACAGTACAACCCCTTCCTTAACCAATCATGTGTAGAGAAATCCTCTGTTCTGACACAAATGTGGGTTGGACATTTGGGTTTTAGGGTATAATTGAAGTTCCTGGTGGGAGGGGTTAGGTTAGTTGGTGGCTTGCTTTCCTACCTGCGTGAGGAGAGGCCTTCTTTGCTTTCTCCTATTCTTGAGCTGGCTGTTCCTGTCTGCTGTTTCCTGACTTAATCCTTGCCTCTTCAACTCTACTTGAGGGGCCCTACTGCTCTCATGGCCAGGGAGTAGATTTCCTATTTCAATTGGGTTAGTATAGACAGAAAACTGAATTTGCATAATCATTTGCAAATGTATTTTGTCTCTGACCTTTTGTCTCTTCGCCTTTCCACTCTTTTATGTGCTGTCGAGTTGAGATGTATTTTTATTTCTCTGATATTGTTGCTCTGTGATGATCTATGATTTGTACTGTATTTTGGTATTAATGAGCATTTATTTCACATTATTTAGATAAACATTATAAATATACAAATGTGTCTGTCTTTATTAGAGGTGTTTTTCTAGTTTATGAGTATTCTAGAAACAAGTATTAGTTTGCCAAACCCTGTCAACTATATAAAGATCGCATCGCCATAATTGGTATAATAGAAATGGAGATACAAATTGGATTTTGGTAATTTTGGTAATTTGTTTAGTATTTCACTAACCCAGCGTGAAGGGACTTGTTGGGTGATGAAATTGGGCCTAGTCGGTGGAAAATTATTAGTCCCAGATCGCTGGATCAGTTTTGGTAGCAGCCTGATGGTTTATATTGATTATTTTGGCAAATTAATGGTTGAATTATTGATTTTGGTTACTAATATGAAAAGTTAGCTTCTTTGTTTTATGTAGTCTGGAAGTACGGGTACGGAGTTGCCTAAGATCCCGGGATGTTGATTTAGCCTTAGTGGCAGAGGAAGAGTGTGGAAAAGTATCATACTGCAGAAGTACTTTGTCTGTTGTTGTAATATCGAACAGTGAAAGGCTGTTGATATTATTCTAAGGGACCTAATTCTGAAGTATGTAAGTAAGCTGGATGTTATAGTCAGGGCCGGCGCTAGGCATGGGCAGTGTGGGCAGCTGCCCAGGGCCCCGCTGCCTTCTAATTACTACGGGGCCCCCCACGAGGCCATCATCCTTTTGAAAATGTACCACTTACAAGTGGGAAGCGTCCTCCCTCGGGGTGTGCAAACGTGGTGCAGCTCAAGGCCAGAGGCGGGCCCCCCTCACCTGGACCCGGCTGCCAGGGGCTGAAGGGTGAAATATGACCCCCGCATCCCTTTCAGCTGCGGCAGACTGGGCAGGGCAGGGTTTGTGGCCGTGATCAGCTTTCCTTTCTCTTATCCTAATCACTGCATCTGCATGATAATTGCAGATGCTTGAACTGGCGTTAGGTGTGAAGTGAGCCCTGCCCCTGCATGAATGAAAGGCAGAGCATCCTGCAGGGCTCACAACAACAAAAATAGAGTGACCTCACGTCACGATGGGCGCTGCTCCTTCCACTGAAGGGAAAGGGAGAAGAGCAGAAAACGGAGTGAGAGGTTATTATTCTTTTTTTATTTTTTTTTGCAACCCTGTTTTGTTTTTTTTCAAACAAGCATGTTCATCCAAAAGAAGCATAAATAGTGACTTCAGTTGAATATAAGCGCTTGGTGTTTTTTTATTTTAATGTAATTTACATGAAAAAAAGGAATAATGAAAAATTGGGTCGGTAAAAGAATAGTGGAGATAACATTGAGTTGGTAGGAGGGAAGGAGGGGTGACCCCACATCCATCCTCAGCACCCCGAGGGGAGTGCAGCGACCCCTCCAAGATACACCCAAACTATATAACCTGTCAAACCACACACCATTCCTTGTTGTACACATCTGAAAAGGTAGCACTACTCCCCGGCATCATGTTTGTTCACATCTGAAATCCCGAATTCCAGTGTCCTGGGTACATCTAAGGAGGTCTGGTGTCCTCTTCTGCTTTTAATAGAAGTATTGAGGGAGAGGCACATCTAAAAGGGGTTAGGCAAACAAAAGACAGTAAGAGGTGGGGAGATGACAGAGTACAGCAGAGAGGAGCGAGCTGAACATAAGGGGCAAAACAGATATATAGAACAAGAGGCTTAAGGAAAGGGAGTTGGGGAAGGAGTGATGTGTATGTAATGGCAGAATCAATGAGAGAAGGGAAGAATCTTGGTTAGGTAAAAGGAATAGCATACAAAAGAGGAATGTAATAGGCTTGGGGAGAGTGGGAGGATGGAAGGGGAGAGAATGTTGTAAAGTAACAAGAGCAGTTGTGTAACACAAAATGATGGGGACCTCGCTGTAGAATGTGATAATGGGCCCCTGAGTCTCCCACATTTCACAGATATTCATTGGCCCTGGGCTGAATGGGGGCCCCCTGAAGTGTTGTGGGCCCATCTGTGCTGCAGGGGCCTGCATTGTGTCCTGGCACAAGACGTGAAGCAAGGTAAAAGGCCAGGGAGAAGAGTGATAAATAGCAGCGCACGTAGGGGAGAGGTGGAAGAGGGGCAGATACAGCGAATTGAGGGTAGAGGTGAAAGAGAGATAAAACATGAAGAGTTGAGCATGGAGGGGAGAGGTGGACATAAAGGGGGGGGACCAGTGAACAAAGTTAAGGCTGGAGAGTAAGATGAAAGGTGAAAGGCAGTGCTTGGATTGAAGAGGTAAGTATAAAAGAAGCAGAACCATCAGGAGAACTTAAGTGTCATGGAGAGGGCATGGTGAGTGTTGGATGTAAGAGGGCAGGACAACCAAGAGCAGGCAAGAGGCAGGGGGAAGGTAGATTTCAGAGAGGTAGAACCAGTGAGAGAAGGTTAGAGGCTGCAGAGAGATGAGAGGTGAAGGGTTCAGCAGGTAGCTAAGATGTGGGTGTAATAAAGGCAAAATTAGTGAGAAAGGTAAGAGACGGTAGTAGAGATAAAGTGAAGTGTAGAGCATGGAAGGGAGACGTGGATGTAAGAGGCAGGGGGCTCATAGAGGAGACGTGGATGTAAAGGGGAGAGACCAGCAAAAAAGTTAGGAGGCCAGAGGAAGACATGAGGTGAAGGGCAATACATGGATGGGGCATGCAGATGTAAGAGAGGCAGAACAATCAAGAAACCTTACACAGAGAAGAGAAAGGGAATGGTGAGAGGTGGATGTAGAAGGCCAGAATCAGCTAGAAAAGTAAGAGGCAGGGGGAGAGATGAGGCATACAGCATGGAGGAGAAAAGTGGATATAAGAGGGACATAACGAGAAAGAGAAGAAACAAAGCTGGGGATAGCGCAGCGATTTATGTAAAAGGGGCAGAATCCACAAAATAAGGTTTGAGGAAGAGACGAGAATAAGAGTAGAGCATGAAAGGAAATAGGTGGTGTAAGTGGCAAAATCAGTGGGAAATGATTAGAGTGTTCAGGAGGATGAAAATGTAGTGAAGATGTAAATGGGGCCGAGCCAGTGAAAAAGGTTATAAGGCTGGGGAAGAGATGAGCAGTGAAGGTAGTGTATGGATAAAAGTCATGGCTATAAGAGAGACAGAACCAGCAAGAGTACATAGGCAGAGTGGCAAGAGAGAGAAGTGGATGGAAGAGAGAAAAAACACCAAGAGATAGAGGTTGGATGAAGAGGGAGAGAGGAGGGGAAGGTAGATGTTAGATGTGCAGAACCAGCAAGAGAAAGTTAAAGGCTTGGTGAGAGATTAGAGTTGAAGATTAGATCAGGAAGGTAGAGTTTGATGTAAAAAGGGTAGAATCAGCAAGAGGAGAGAGGGAAGGAGGAAGGGGAGAGGTGTATGTAACGGGGCGGGAGCAGCAAGAGAAGATAAAAGGAAAGGGGAGAAGGAAAAGGCATAGCTGTATTTAGGATGGCATAACAAGCACAGAAGATAAAGACTGGGTGGAGAGTTGAGAGGTGAAGAGTAGGGCAGGGAAGAGAGATGGGAATGTAAGAGGGGCAGAATCAGCAAGTGAATATGAGAGGAAAGGTGGAAAGATGAGAGGTAAAGAGTAGAGCATGGAGGTATGAGGGCCAAGATCAATAAAAGAGTGTCAGAACCAGAGAGAAAAGGTAAGAGGCTTGGGGATTGGGAAAAGAAGAGACGTTAAGAGGAGAGCATGCATAGCAAGGTGGATGTAAGAGGGGCTGAACCAGCAAGAGAAGATAATAGGCTGAGCAAGAGGGGAGGTAAAAAGTAAAACACAGAGGAGAGAGGTGGATGTAAGTGGGCAGAATCAACAAAAAAACTTACGCGGTTGGAGGAGAGGTAAAACAGTCTTTGAACTAGCATGTGCTTCTAAGTACATTGAGACTCCTGCCAAAGTTTGCATAACCTGTCTCTTTATTTTCCAAGTAGAAAATTTGGCTTAGATTTGCGATGTGTGTCTTCCTTCACAAAGGTTTGTGATCTTGAACTATCCTCAACATGTCTGTGGAATTACAGCCTGCTTGCTCTCTGTGTACTCTTATTCAAATTTGACTTTTTTATTAAATCTAGTTCCCTGTTGGGACCCTTTCCTGCCCATTTCATGAATGGATATCTAAAGGTCACAGCCCCTGCTCTGACCTCCATTTGCAATATTGCCCTTGCCTCGTCTCCTGTCCCTACCATGTAGGAAAAAAAAACCTAATAAGCTGCGTTTGTTCCTCTGCTCACAAATCCTTCAGCAGGTTCGAAGCTTCTCAGCATCTTCTAACCACTCTTTGCTGCCTTTTTCTGAACAATCCTTGAAAAAGAAGTCAACTGATAAATCTCTTTCATAGGAAATAATTTACTTATTGATCACTTGCCAGTTGGATTCTGACCTCTCCATGTGTTGAAAGTAGCATTTCTTGCTGTGTCGGACAGTTTGACCCTGACTCTTGATGAGGAAGGCAGAGCAGCCTTGATATTACTAAATTATAGTGTCACATTTGTCAGTTTCCCATCCGGTTCTATGGAATCAACTGGAACAACCTGGAATTCAAGGTATTCCCCTGGCGTGGCTTATCTCTATCCTTTCGGAGAGGCCTGGTTTCTAACCAAGAAAATGTTTTGGACTTGCATGCAATCAGTAGCTTTTTAGATAAAGACGAATTCATTAAAACTATATAGCAAAACATCAGACATCTGCATCTTTAAGGGGCCTGGTGCCATACACACTGCTCTTTGGTGGCCTGTGGAGCTGGGCCAATCAACCACCATGGTTGCGTTAACAACAACATCTTGGATTTATTTTCCAATGTCTTCTCTCCTTGTCTGGACAAACAGTGTGTTATCTACTTCTACTACATCCATATGCAACACAAAATCCTGCATTTTCACCCCTGTCACTGCCGCAAGACAGTTGTACAGTCAATTATCTTCTCACAACCAGATTACGCAAGTGTTCTCTGTCTTAAACTTCCCACCTATTGCATTTGGTACCGTTCAGATCATTAAGAACAGTGAATGGATTCTCATCTGAGGCTGCCCTAGATGCTCTTTCTGCTTTCTGTTGATTCCCGCTACCAAACGATCTATCCATTTGCCATTGTGCAGTGCATAAAAGGGCCCACTCATTCTTCAGTACTGTATTATTCCTTCCATTTATTTCAGAATCCTACACTCAGTAACAGCCATGCTCCTGTCCCATCCTAAAATTAAGAGAGAACATATTGGAGGTAGATCCTTCTCCTTTCTAGCTGCACTGGACTGGAAATGTCTCAGTCTTGAGCTATGGTGCATCTTAGATCTTCTGGGGAAAAACTTAAAACTGGCCTTTCCATACATTAGTATAGCCTGTACCTTTTCCTTCGAAATCCCTTAGCGCCAGGATTCGCTCTTGGTGTGGTATTTTCATTCATCTCTTTCAATGGAACAATAACTAAAGACATTTGCATTCGCTGCACAATTTGGTGTAATTTAACATAACACCCTGAGGAAAGGGGAAGGTGAAGAAGCCCAAATATCTTGTAAAAGTAGTTTGAAGGCCTATTAGATATCTGCTCCAGTGTGTTTTAAAGTTCCTCATTTGTCACTAACTGTCCAAGAAACTAGAGCCATACATAATACACACTAGTTATCATGTCCAAAAGAGTATTAAAATACATGTAGCAGGCTGCTGCACAGGGTCTGTCTGGTCATGCTCCCAAAGACAGCCTGATCACTGTCAAGTGCAGAATGACAATGAGGAGGCCTGGGCAAGCACAAGATGATGTGCGCCTCTTCCCACTATAAGTTATACCAAAACTCAAATAGCGACAGCGAGGCCTGAAGAAATTGCTGCTTTTCAGCAGTACAGTTTGAATTAGCCTTGCTTTGGAGATGAGAAGAAGGGGCAGGATACAGGAAAAGGGGGCTGCAGAGGGGAGCTGACTGAGGAGTGAGTGCCTCATTCCATAGAGTACATCATCACACATGTAGTGATTAGCCAGTCACTGAGCTTAGGTAAGTAGGTGGCCAGTAGTTTTAGGAAGGCAAATCTTGTATTGGTGATTGTAAGGACCAAAAGAGTATGATTAGGTAGCCTGGGCCATGACTGGAGACATTTATGGATGATGGACATGGTCGTTCAAGGGTCTTGCATTCAATTATCTCTTTAACCAAGATCCAGTGGATTTACCTGAGGGTAGGTGCAATTTGTTTGTTACTTCTTAGGCTAAATTTGAGTCAAGTGACATGTCACTGGACCCTTCGCAATTTGGCAAGTGTCTTCTCAGATATTAAGGACATGTGACTTAAAATGTGACTTAAAATCTTTAAAACTGCAAATCTCAGGGATTATGGGAGATTTATTTCGAAAGTCAAACACCACCTCCCCCAACCTATTCAACATTGCTAGATTTAATTTCCTTGTAAGGGAAAACTGCACTGAGTTGGCTATAATAACTCCCTTTTCTTTTGTTGCTTTAATTTACTACCTGTCTGTTTAGTGTCTGACTCCCTTTATAGCTTTTGGCAGTTTTTCCCCTGGATACACATTCTTGTCTCTATTTAGCCATCTCATCTTTATATCTTTGAGTTAGTTCAGCTCTTTTCATCTCTTAAAAATGAAGTTTGAGAGTAGTTAGTGGGTTTAGGCATTCAGTTTGTGGGAATGGTCTTGCTTTTGGTGCTCCTGCCTGCCAATATATTAGCCACAACACCTGTGTATGTCATCTGTGCCATCTCATCCTCTTATTTTCTTTAATCAGTGCTTTCTGTTGTTTACTGGAGCATTTGCAGGCCACTCACCCAACCAGCATGGATCCCTTAGTGTTGATGCCCATGCCTGCTAAAACCAAATGCCTTAACCTTGAAATTCACTGATGCAACAGGAGTATCAGGGAGTCACCTGAAGACCCACTGTATAGCTATGGGACAATCTGTTTTAGGATTTTAATCATGCACTATTCTGAAAACATCGGTTTTGGAGAGATATAGGCGTAGCTTTTCAATAAAGTTTAATGTGTTGCATTTCCACATAATAATAACATTAATTTTATTAAGGCTATTATTTGTATTTGTAACCATCTCAGTGATATCCACATTAGAGAAGTAGCTTCTTGCAAAGCTACTTCAACAGTGCTAGAAAATGATTGGTCAGTTGGCACTTCCTATGATATCACTTCCTGTGATGTTACATTTTATGCAAATTAGAGGGGCCTCGCATGTTTCTATCCTGCCCGGGGCCCCCCAAATCCTAGGACCGGCCCTGGTTATAGTGAAGTCCTCTTCCGAAACTTTAGAAAGTCCACCTAAAGGAGTACCAAGACCTAACTTCATTTGACTGTTATTGTGAAAAGTCCTCTGCCGGAACTTTAGGAAACCCACCTAAAGGATTACCAAGACCTCCTTTCACTTGATTGAGAGTAGAGTGACGCTGGTTGTTATTCTGCTGGTTGTAAAAGGTTCTCTTGAACAACTGAACTATCTTTCATTTAGTGGAGCAGACAAAGTAGCAACGTTTTGTGTCGTTTCTAATAAGAATTTATTTAGAAAGACTTTGTAGTACATTGCCGTATTATTTTGTAAAGGGAGGGTCAGTCGCAGGAGTTATACTGACGCCACAAAAAGCAGCGCTGGCATTGGTCAGATTGCGGGCGTGTATTGTGCTGTGATTTCTTGGTTGGTGTGAGTCGCGCTGGTATTGGACGAGTGCGAGCGAATAGAGTGAGTGGAATTACGGAAGGATTTCCTTGATTTTTAAAGTATTTTGCGGAAAAGAGAGAGTTGAAAATGAAGTTGATAAAGATGATACAAGATTTGTTTAAAAAAGACAAACCAATAGTTACTAGAGAGGGAATTCCTGTACCTCCTGCAAGATCGCCTGCTTCTTTTATGATGCTAGAGCGCGGATATCATAAGTGTACATGGTTAGAGAATTGGGTGAGTTATACGGAGGATGAAGGAGTTTTAGCTTTCCCAGAGCATGGTACTTTCAATGTAAGGATTTTAGAAAATTTGAGAAGACGAATGAATTTGTTAAAACCAAATCCTAGACCTATGCAGTATGAGGCGCTTGAGGAATGTGAACATGAGGCGTACAGAAGGGAGAGACTCATTGTCAGTGAAATTGCTCTCCCACCCTCGCAGCTCCACCATTAAGTGAGGTGCCCCTGCCCCTGCTCTCTTGAGTGTTGGTGATCGAGGCCCTCCTCCACCCACAGGTTTCCCTGCACCTCATCCCTGGTGGTCTAGTGGACCTCTGTCTCCTTCCTCTCACTCTGCTCCTTCACTCGTTTTCACTCGTTTTTCTACCCTTCCTATCTTTCACCTTTCTGCACTTTTCTGCATCTCTGCTCTTTTGTGCCTTATTTCTGCTCATTTTCCCTTTCTCTCGCTCTGCTCTTTCACTCGTTTTCACTCGTTTTTCTACCCTCTTTTATCTTTCACCTTTCTGCACTTTTCTGCATCTCTGCTCTTTTGTGCCTTATTTCTGCTTATTTTCCCTTTTTCTTTATCCCTTATTTCCTCCCTTTACCTTTCCCCGCCGCTGCTGCCCCCGCGGCCCCTCCCCCCAGCGCGTCCGGCCCAATCCAGCTCCCCTCCCCGCTCCCGCCTCCCAGCTGTCCAGCCCTCCCCGACCCCTACTTAATGGCGGCCACTGCGGGGACAGGCGAGCAAGACCACTGACTCATTGTCAGTGAAATTGCTCTCCCACCCTCGCAGCTCCACCATTAAGTGAGGTGCCCCTGCTCCTGCACTCTTGAGTGTTGGTGATCGAGGCCCTCCTCCACCCGCAGGTTTCCCTGCGCCTCATCCCTGGTGGTCCAGTGGACCTCTGTCTCCTTCTTCTCACTCTGCTCCTTCACTCGTTTTCACTCGTTTTTCTACCCTTCCTATCTTTCACCTTTCTGCACTTTTCTGCATCTCTGCTCTTTTGTGCCTTATTTCTGCTCATTTTCCCTTTCTCTCGCTCTGCTCTTTCACTCGTTTTCACTCGTTTTTCTACCCTCTTTTATCTTTCACCTTTCTGCACTTCTCTGCATCTCTGCTCTTTTGTGCCTTATTTCTGCTTATTTTCCCTTTTTTCTTTATCCCTTATTTCCTCCCTTTACCTTTCCCCGCTGCTGCTGCCCCCGCGGCCCCTCCCCCCCAGCGCGACCGGCCCAATCCAGCTTCCCTCCCCGCTCCCGCCTCCCAGCTGTCCAGCCCTCCCGACCCTTACTTAATGGCGGCCACTGCGGGGACAGGCGAGCAAGACCACTGACTCATTGTCAGTGAAATTGCTCTCCCACCCTCGCAGCTCCACCATTAAGTGAGGTGCCCCTGCACTCTTGAGTGTTGGTGATCGAGCCCTCCTCCACCCGCAGGTTTCCCTGCGCCTCATCCCCTGGTGGTCCAGTGGACCTCTGTCTCCTTCCTCTCACTCTGCTCCTTCACTCGTTTTCACTCGTTTTTCTACCCTTCCTATCTTTCACCTTTCTGCACTTTTCTGCATCTCTGCTCTTTTGTGCCTTATTTTTGCTCATTTTCCCTTTCTCTCGCTCTGCTCTTTCACTCGTTTTCACTCGTTTTTCTACCCTCTTTTATCTTTCACCTTTCTGCACTTTTCTGCATCTCTGCTCTTTTGTGCCTTATTTCTGCTTATTTTCCCTTTTTTCTTTATCCCTTATTTCCTCCCTTTACCTTTCCCCGCCGCTGCTGCCCCCGTGGCCCTCCCCCCCCCCAGCGCGACCGGCCCAATCCAGCTCCCCTCCCCGCTCCCGCCTCCCAGCTGTCCAGCCCTCCCCGACCCCTACTTAATGGCGGCCACTGCGGGGACAGGCGAGCAAGACCACTGACTCATTGTCAGTGAAATTGCTCTCCCACCCTCGCAGCTCCACCATTAAGTGAGGTGCCCCTGCCCCTGCACTCTTGAGTGTTGGTGATCGAGGCCCTCCTCCACCCGCAGGTTTCCCTGCGCCTCATCCCTGGTGGTCCAGTGGACCTCTGTCTCCTTCCTCTCACTCTGCTCCTTCACTCGTTTTCACTCGTTTTTCTACCCTTCCTATCTTTCACCTTTCTGCACTTTTCTGCATCTCTGCTCTTTTGTGCCTTATTTCTGCTCATTTTCCCTTTCTCTCGCTCTGCTCTTTCACTCGTTTTCACTCGTTTTTCTACCGTCTTTTATCTTTCACCTTTCTGCACTTCTCTGCATCTCTGCTCTTTTGTGCCTTATTTCTGCTTATTTTCCCTTTTTTCTTTATCCCTTATTTCCTCCCTTTACCTTTCCCCGCCACTGCTGCCCCCGCGGCCCCTCCCCCCCCAGCGCGACCGGCCCAATCCAGCTTCCCTCCCCACTCCCGCCTCCCAGCTGTCCAACCCTCCCCGACCCCTACTTAATGGCGGCCACTGCGGGGACAGGCGAGCAAGACCACTGACTCATTGTCAGTGAAATTGCTCTCCCACCCTCGCAGCTCCACCATTAAGTGAGGTGCCCCTGCACTCTTGAGTGTTGGTGATCGAGGCCCTCCTCCACCCACAGGTTTCCCTGCGCCTCATCCCTGGTGGTCCAGTGGACCTCTGTCTCCTTCCTCTCACTCTGCTCCTTCACTCGTTTTCACTCGTTTTTCTACCCTTCCTATCTTTCACCTTTCTGCACTTTTCTGCATCTCTGCTCTTTTGTGCCTTATTTTTGCTCATTTTCCCTTTTTCTCGCTCTGCTATTTCACTCGTTTTCACTCGTTTTTCTACCCTCTTTTATCTTTCACCTTTCTGCACTTTTCTGCATCTCTGCTCTTTTGTGCCTTATTTCTGCTTATTTTCCCTTTTTTCTTTATCCCTTATTTCCTCCCTTTACCTTTCCCCGCCGCTGCTGCCCCCGCGGCCCCTCCCCCCCCAGCGCGACCGGCCCAATCCAGCTTCCCTCCCCGCTCCCGCCTCCCAGCTGTCCAGCCCTCCCCGACCCCTACTTAATGGCGGCCACTGCGGGGACAGGCGAGCAAGACCACTGACTCATTGTCAGTGAAATTGCTCTCCCACCCTCGCAGCTCCACCATTAAGGGAGGTGCCCCTGCACTCTTGAGTGTTGGTGATCGAGGCCCTCCTCCACCCACAGGTTTCCCTGCACCTCATCCCTGGTGGTCCAGTGGACCTCTGTCTCCTTCCTCTCACTCTGCTCCTTCACTCGTTTTCACTCGTTTTTCTACCCTTCCTATCTTTCACCTTTCTGCACTTTTCTGCATCTCTGCTCTTTTGTGCCTTATTTCTGCTCATTTTCCCTTTCTCTCGCTCTGCTCTTTCACTCGTTTTCACTCGTTTTTCTACCCTCTTTTATCTTTCACCTTTCTGCACTTTTCTGCATCTCTGCTCTTTTGTGCCTTATTTCTGCTTATTTTCCCTTTTTTCTTTATCCCTTATTTCCTCCCTTTACCTTTCCCCGCCGCTGCTGCCCCCGCGGCCCCTCCCCCCCCAGCGCGACCGGCCCAATCCAGTTCCCCTCCCCGCTCCCGCCTCCCAGCTGTCCAGCCCTCCCCGACCCCTACTTAATGGCGGCCACTGCGGGGACAGGCGAGCAAGACCACTGTCTCATTGTCAGTGAAATTGCTCTCCCACCCTCGCAGCTCCACCATTAAGTGAGGTGCCCCTGCACTCTTGAGTGTTGGTGATCGAGGCCCTCCTCCACCCGCAGGTTTCCCTGCGCCTCATCCCTGGTGGTCCAGTGGACCTCTGTCTCCTTCCTCTCACTCTGCTCCTTCACTCATTTTCACTCGTTTTTCTACCCTTCCTATCTTTCACCTTTCTGCACTTTTCGCAATCTCTGCTCTTTTGTGCCTTATTTTCTCTCATTTTCCCTTTTTCTCGCTCTGCTCTTTCACTCGTTTTCACTCGTTTTTCTACCCTCTTTTATCTTTCACCTTTCTGCACTTTTCTGCATCTCTGCTCTTTTGTGCCTTATTTCTGCTTATTTTCCCTTTTTTCTTTATCCCTTATTTCCTCCCTTTACCTTTCCCCGCCGCTGCTGCCCCCGCGGCCCCTCCCCCCCAGCGCGACCGGCCCAATCCAGCTTCCCTCCCCGCTCCCGCCTCCCAGCTGTCCAGCCCTCCCCGACCCCTACTTAATGGCGGCCACTGCGGGGACAGGCGAGCAAGACCACTGACTCATTGTCAGTGAAATTGCTCTCCCACCCTCGCAGCTCCACCATTAAGTGAGGTGCCCCTGCACTCTTGAGTGTTGGTGATCGAGGCCCTCCTCCACCCACTGGTTTCCCTGCACCTCATCCCTGGTGGTCCAGTGGACCTCTGTCTCCTTCCTCTCACTCTGCTCCTTCACTCGTTTTCACTCGTTTTTCTACCCTTCCTATCTTTCACCTTTCTGCACTTTTCTGCATCTCTGCTCTTTTGTGCCTTATTTCTGCTCATTTTCCCTTTCTCTCGCTCTGCTCTTTCACTCGTTTTCACTCGTTTTTCTCCCTCTTTTATCTTTCACCTTTCTGCACTTTTCTGCATCTCTGCTCTTTTGTGCCTTATTTCTGCTTATTTTCCCTTTTTTCTTTATCCATTATTTCCTCCCTTTACCTTTCCCTGACGCTGCTGCCCCCGCGGCCCCTCCCCCCCCAGCGCGACCGGCCCAATCCAGCTCCCCTCCCCGCTCCCGCCTCCCAGCTGTCCAGCCCTCCCCGACCCCTACTTAATGGCGGCCAGCGGGCAGCAGGCGCGCCGCTGGTGCACCGAAGGCGCGTCAAAGGCAAGCCCGTCTGCGCCCTTCTGCGACCCGTCCGCGACCAGCGCGAGGAACCCTGGACCTCCGCCCCGCCAACGCTACGACCCAGCAGCACTCCACGCACTCAACCCAGGCTGCAACAACAACTGCAAGCTAGCATCACCAGCCGACACCCACGGACCCTTCAGCTGTCACCGCTGCCGGCACACCTGCAGCACCGCCAAGAACACGGATCCAGCACAACCCGCCCACAAGAACACAACCGAACCGAAGACCCTGCAATGCATCCTCCTCAACGTCCGATCCCTCCACAAACACGCCACAGAAATCTGGGACCTCCTCGACAGCACCACCCCGGACGTAGCGTTCTTCACCGAAACCTGGACCAACACCACCTCGGGACCGTACATCGCCATCGCCATCTCCAGGAAGGACCGCCCCACCCGCCCAGGAGGAGGAATCGCCATCGTCCACAAATCCAACCTCCGCCTGAGCACACTCCCTGACGAGCCCACAGAACTGATGGAACACCTTCACTTCAAGATACTGGCCAGCCCCACCGCCACCCTCCGAGGAACCCTCATCTACCGACCCCGCCGGACCCTTCGCCAACTCCATCACGGACATTATCTCCCCGCAGGCCATCGCATCCACCAACTACACCCTGCTGGGAGACCTCAACTTCCACCTCGACAACCAACTGGACCCCAACACCACATCCCTCCTGGACAACCTCCACAACATTGGACTCCGCCAGATCGTGACAGAGCCCACGCACTCAGCAGGACACACCCTCGACCCCCTCTTCACTACAGGAAACTCCATCACCTTCAGCCACACCACCGAACTCCCATGGACCGACCATCGTTGCGTCCACTTCACCTTCAGAACACCCACCATCCACAGACACCAGCACCTGCTTCCACGAAGAAACTGGACCAAAATCACCGACGACCAGCACACCTCCTCACTCAACAACTCCACCCCAACCATCGCGGAAAACGACGACCCCAACACTGCAGCCCGAACCCTGCATAGATGGATCTCGGACAGCACCAACACCATAGCCCCCCTCAAGAAAAACAACAATACCCGCGCCAAGAAAGCCAGATGGTTTACCACCGAACTTCGAGAGTCCAGACGCACATGCCGCCGCCTCGAAAAGGCCTGGAGGAACACCAAATCCACAGAAGCCCACAACAACTTCAGAGCCGCCACCAACGCCCACCATCAACTCATCAGAGAAACGAGGAAAAAAGCGATTGAAGACAGAATCTCCACCCACGCGCACAACAGCAAGGAACTCTTCAGCATCATCAAGGAGTTCGCCCAACCCACCAGCGAGTCTACCGACATCCCTCCCTCACAAGACCTCTGCGACAAACTCAGCACCTTTTTTCACCACAAAATCAAGAGCATCTACGACAACTTCGACGAAGACAACCAACACACTGAACCTTCACCAACCACCCCCGACACCCGGAAACCAGCGATTGATGACTGGACAGCCCTCACCACCGAAGACACACTGAAGACAATGAAGTCAATCCACTCAGGGGCCCCCACGGACCCCTGTCCCCACCACATCTTCAACAGAGCCGCCGACACCATCGCACCCATGCTCCGCCACACCATCAACCGCTCCCTGGCGACCGCCTCGTTCCCCGACGACTGGAAACACGCCGAGGTCAACCCCCTCCTAAAGAAACCCTCAGCGGACCCCACCGACCTCAAAAACTACAGACCCATCTCCCTGCTCCCGTTCCCAGCGAAAGTCATCGAGAAAGCCATCAACAGCCAACTCGCCACATTCATTGAAGAACACAACATCCTCGACTCCTCCCAATCCGGCTTCAGAAAAAACCACAGTACGGAAACCGCCCTCCTCGCCGCAACAGACGACATCCGCACCCTACTGGACAAAGGAGAAACAGTAGCCCTCATCCTCCTCGACCTATCAGCGGCGTTCGACACAGTCTCCCACCGCACCCTAATACGCAGACTCTACGACGCAGGAATCCAGGACAAGGCCCTCGACTGGATCTGCTCCTTCCTCTCCGGCAGGACGCAGCGGGTCAGACTCCCCCCTTTCATCTCAGACCCCACACCTACCACCTGCGGAGTCCCCCAGGGCTCCTCCCTCAGCCCGACGCTCTTCAACGTCTACATGGCTCCACTTGCCCCCATCGTCAGAACCTACGGACTCAACATCGTGTCATACGCAGACGACACCCAGCTCATCCTCTCCCTATCCAATGAGCCCAACACCGCCAGACGCAACTTTCGAGAAGGCATGGAAGCCGTCGCCAAATGGATGAAAAACAGCTGCCTACAACTAAACACCAATAAAACAGAAGTACTCATCATGGGCCCAAACCCCGACACCTGGAGCGACACCTGGTGGCCCCCGCCCTCGGAAACCCACCAACCCCCACAGACCACGCACGCAACCTGGGAATCATCCTGGACTCCGAGCTCAAAATGGACCGCCAGATCAACTCTGTCTCGTCTTCCTGCTTCCACACCCTCCGCCTCCTTCGTAAGACCTTCAAATGGATCCCCTCGAACACCGAAAGACAGTCACTCACGCCCTGGTCACCAGCAGACTCGACTACGGCAACGCACTCTACGCCGGAATAAACAAAAACCTCATCCGCAAGCTACAGAACATCCAGAACGCCGCCGCAAGACTGGTCCTCAACCTGCCAAAACACTGCCACATCTCCCAGCACCTGCGCACACTCCACTGGCTCCCCGTTGAGGCGAGAATCACCTTTAAGATGCTCACCCACACACACAAGGCCCTCCACGGCACCGGACCAGCATACCTGAACAGCCGACTCAAATTCCACACACCCCAAAGGACCCTACGATCAGCCCAGCTCTCCTACGCCGTGGTCCCCCGCACCAGAAAGACCAGATCGGGAGGCCGCTCCTTCTCCTTCCTCGCAGCCAAAGCATGGAACGCCCTTCCGCTCCACCTCAGACAGACAACATCGCTCCCCATCTTCGCAAGAAACCTCAAAACCTGGCTCTTCGACAGACCCCCTCCTTGATGGAATGGAACCTGCACCATCCCCCCCCACCCCATGCGCCTTGAGACCCTTACGGGTGAGTAGTCGCGCTTTAACAAACTCCTGATTGATTGATTGAGATAGGAATGGGATGAAATATAGGAATACAATGAGATGGTATTCAGAAGCTAAATGGGATGCTCAAATGAAAAGGTAGAGGAGAGATGTAATCATAGATGGATTATATCCAGTAATGGTTGCTGAGGGACAAGTTGGTGGAAAGTGCAAGGAGAAAAAGAATAATGTAGAGACTTCAGAATTAGATACAGATCTGAATGAAATTGATGATGAGTTATTAGATGAGATGTTATTGAAGAGACCTCCACCATATCAGGAGAGTCCGGATGGGATTACTCCAAGTGCACCATTAATTGAAATAGAAATTCCACAAGTTCCACAGGTACCACAAGCTTCACAAGTTCCATTAGTTTTACAGTCTTCATCAGCTACTCGAGTCTCACAGGAGAGAGATATCGAAATGCTCAATAGAGCAAAAGAAGAATTGACTCAGAAAATTAGTCAGATGAGTTTAAATGCAGAAGCATTATCAGTTCCAGTAACAATTGGTCCTATAGTTCCATTGTATAGTGAGGGTCAAAATATTTCGAGAGTGCATGCATTGATAGTTCCAGTGAATAGTGCTAGGGATGTTAGTGGATCAGAATCAAATGAGATGAGTACGTCACTGATTAATATTCCAGTAAATGGAAATGTGACTGAAACACCAAAAAGGAGTGTACAGATTGATCCTAGAAAATTAATGCCAAATGTGAGAGAAACAACTTCAGTATCGGGGAGTTCAGTGGGACCTTCGCCAGAAGAATTGGATGATTGGATTAGAGGAATGGCACCTAGTAAGTCCAAACAGAGTATATATATAAGTAGGTTAAGAGTAGATCTGGAAGAAATGATTATTGTTACAATAAGTCCGGAGAGATTGAGTAAATATCAGGATGATGAGTTATTATTCTTGTGTAAGAATATTACATTGAAAGCGAGAAATTTGCATGAGAAGTTAGAAGAAGCAGCACAGGAATATGGAGTGGATATTGAGAAATCGAAAGCTTTACAAAAGACATATAGGTTGGATTTTAGTTACAAGGATCTGGAGAGTTTGAATGCATCTGGTAAACGATTGCAAATAAAGGAGTTGATTAATACTCTGAAATGATGGGGTGAATTGGAACAATGGAAAGGTAGATGGGCGAGAAAGAAAGAAGAAACGCTTGCAAGTGAAGGTGTGACTGCATCTCCTTTGCTTCCGTTAAGAGAGACAGAACCTGCTGAAATGATATATCCAATGAGAGAAGTTCCGGGTGGTGGATATGTTCATATTCCTTGGTCAAGACAGGACATATTGTTTTTTACGAATGACTTCCCAAAGTTGAGAGATAAGCCTGTTGAGTGGTATAAAAAGGTAGAGAGATTTGTAGAGGTCTCAAAGGTCCTGTTGAAAGTTTTTGATGGTTTGTTTGATATTGTAGTTCCAGCTGATTTATGGACTGAGTGTAAGATTGCAGTCGATTGGCCAAAAGAGGAATATCCTAGAGATGTTAAAACTGGAGCGCCTTCAGAAGAGGTAATGAAGAAATATAATCAAGTGATTAGTTAATTGAAGAGTAAGATTTCCCCAAAGGAAACGGATTGGGTTAAGATTGACAGGACGACACAGGAGTCAAAAGAAACAGTACATGCCTACTACGAGAGACTTTTCAGATGTTTAAACAGTATAGTAGTTTTGAAAGCATAACTGACAAAGATATGGGACATTTTGTGTATAAGTTTGTGTTTGGATTGAAACCTTAAATTAGTAATATGATTCAGCAGCATTTGATCTGCTGGCATAACAAGACAGTGGATGAGATACTGAGGTATGCAAAGTATTGTAGTGATGATATTGAAGCTAGGCATAAGAAATTGAAAGAGAAAATGATGTGGGCGCAAGTGAAAGCGACACAGCAGAAAAATGGGAATTTTGTTGATTTTTCTCACACAGGCTTTCAAATGAAAGGGCAGAATCAGAATTTTCAAAATGGTCAGGTACCTGGTATGAATGTTGTACCGAATGGTGGTGTTCAAATGCAATTACCGGGAAAGGGTAGAGGTATAAATAATAAGGAAGAGATGAAGAGGAAATTCCCTTGTCATGCGTGCGGAAGGTTAGGACATTGGAAGAACAAGTGTAAGTTCTTGTTAGAAAATAATGGAATGGTTCAAAATTTTAATCCACAGATGCAGAATGAGGTGGTTGTGAATCAACAACAGTGCAACAGCAACAGGTAGCTACACCACAGGTACAACAGGTACAAGTGCCTCAAGCTCCTATGCCAAATAATGTTAATCCTCAGGTACAGAGATACAGTGTGAATGCTGGATTTCACGCGAGTGAACAAATTGGTAAGAAACAAAATGGACAGATGGTTTCGCAATATTGGTTGCAATGTCCTGAGTGTAATTCAGATTCATCTCAATGACGGTGCCTGAGGGGGGAGGAAGAGTGCGTGCTTGGCGCATCTCTAGAGGTAGATCAATCAGGTCCTTTTGTGGATGGGAAAGTGGAAGGTAATGATATTACATTCCTTGTGGACACTGGTGCTACCCGTTCTACTGTAAGAGCAGCAGAAATTCCAAACCTACCCCTCTCGGGAGAAACTATCCAAGTCGTAGGAGTTTCAAATAAGTATATTAGAACTCCAGTGACTAAACCAATGGAGGTTCATATTGGAGAATTTAGAGATTTGCATCGGTTTGTGGTTTGCGATACGAGTCCGGTGACCCTTTTAGGTAGGGACTTGTTGTGTTAGATGAATCGCACCATCTATTGTACACCAGATGGTATTGCTTTTCAAACACCAGATGAGGATGTTACTTTCAAAGTGATGTTAGCAAGGCAAGGGACAGAAGTGAATGATTTCTATCCTTTATTTACAGCGAAGGATCTGCCTGTTGAATTGAGAGATACTGTGACGACTGATGTGTGGGATTTTACAGGAAAAGACATCGGATTGATGAGGGGTGTTGATCCAATTCAAATTTTGGTCAAAGATGGTGCAGAATTTCTGAAAACACCACAGTATAAAATGAGTCCTGAGACCATTGCAGGAGTTACTCCTATAATTGAGCAAATGATTCAACAAGGTATTCTGAGAGAGATACTAGGGAGTCCTTGTAATTCACCTATTATGGGAATTAAAAAATCGAGTGGCAAGTATAGAATTGTGCAAGATTTGAGGAAAATTAATAAGATTGTAGTACCTTGTTGTCCGATAGTGCCAAACCCAGCAGTAATTCTTTACCAAATTCCCTGTGACGCGGAATGGTTCACAGTGATTGATTTGTGCCATGCATTTTTCTCGATACCCTTGCATCAGGATAGCCAATATCTTTTTGCTTTCCGGTTCGAAGACCGTGTCTTGGCATGGTGCCGAGACCCTCAAGGGTATACAGAGAGTCCTTCAATTTTCAATCAGATTCTGGAAAAGTGTCTGGAGTCATTGGTTATGCCAGAAGACTCAGTATTGGTGCAATACATCGATGATCTATTGGTGGCATCAAAGACACGAGAAGCATGTGTGACAGATACAATTGCTTTACTGAACCATTTGGCAGTAGTTGGGCATAAAGTGTCACCAGCAAAATTGCTGTTTTGTCAAAAAGAGGTGCAATATTTGGGACATAAAATTGAGAAAGGAGTCAGGAAAGTATCACAAGATCGAATTGCTGTGATCTTGCAAATGGTCCTCCCAGAACACAGAAAGAAGTTCGAATGTTTCTGGGCATGGTTGGATACTGCAGACAGTGGATCAGTGGTTTTTCACTGATAGCCAAGCCATTACAGAGATTGATTCGCAAAGATGTAGTCGATCCGATTGAACTGGATGAAGAAAGCATGAAGGCTTTTGTTGAGTTGCGAGATAGTCTTTGTCGAGCACCTGCATTGGGAATGCCAGATTATTCTAAAGATTTTGCATTGTTCTGTTGTGAGAAGGATGGATGTGCACTTTCAATTTTGACGCAGACACATGGAATGGCGCGTCGTCCAGTGGCATATTCCTCTGCTACTTTGGACTCAGTGGCTGCAGCGTTGCCAGGTTGTCTGAAAGCAGTGGCTGTTACGTGTGTGAGTCTGGAGCAGAGTGAATCAATTGTGATGGGACATCCATTGAGATTGTATGTGCCACATTCTGTTGAGATTTTGCTGACAAGGACGAGAACACAACATATGACAAGTAGTCGTTTAACTAGATATGAGAGAGTGATCTTGGGAGCTGAGTATGTGACAGTAACAAGATGCACGACACTGAACCCAGCAACTTTGTTGCCGAGTTCGAGTTCTGAAGAAGTAAAAGATGAAGCAGAACATGATTGTCTGGATGTGACAGAGTTGTGTACGAAACCAAGGCCTGACATAAAAGATACACCATTGCCAGAATCAGATTGTGTGATGTTTGTAGATGGTTCATGTCTGAGAGATGAAAAGGATGCATTGCGTGCTTCATATGCAGTATGTACAGTGGCTATGGTTCTTGAAGCATCTTGTCTAAGAGGGATAAATTCAGCTAAAATTTCTGAATTGGTCGCTTTGACCAGGGCTTGTATAATTGGGAAAAATTTGAGGATAACCATATTAACGAATAGTCAATATGGTTTCGAGGTGGTGCATGATTTTGGTCAATTGTGAATGCAACGTGGATTTCTGACATCTTCAGGATCCCCGATCAGAAATAGCAAAGATGTAAAAGATTTGCTGAATGCTTTACAATTGCCTAAAGAGATTGCAGTGGTCAAATGCCAGGCACATAAATCAGGAAATGATTATTTGACTAGTGGCAACAGATACGCAGACCAAGTGGCTCGTTTCTGTGCACAGAATTCGGTTCCGATTAATAAAGGAGCAGAAAAAAAGAATACAAATTGTCACTTGATGTTCTCTTCCGTAGAAACATGGGATGAAGTTAGACAATTGCAAGAAGAAGCTAGTGAGGAAGAGAAAGAAATGTGGATCAAATCAGTTTGTACAAGAAGACCAGAAGATGAAATATGGGTGTATATGGATGATAGACCAGTAATGCCAGACTGTTTGCTTTCACAATTTGCAAGGATGTACCATGGAGTAACACATGTGGGAAGAGATGCTATGATTAGACTCTTCAAACAGTCATGGTACAATCCTGAGTTCAGGGTTATCGCAGAGAGTCTTTGCCAGAGATGTGTAGTGTGCCAGCAGCAAAATCCAGGTAGAAAGACTGTTGTCAGTTGGGGGCGGATTGGAAAAGCAGCAGGTCCTTTTACTAGATTTCAGGCTGATTTTATTGAGCTTCCTCCTTGTAATGGACTGACATATGTCTTGGTTGTTGTTTGTCTGTTTTCTCGTTGGGTAGAAGCATATCTAACAAGAAGAAATGATAGTTTAACAGTTGCTAAATTGCTTTTGAGAGAGATCATTCCTAGATTTGGATTTCCAGTCTCTTTAGAAACGGATAGAGGTACTCATTTTAATAATGAAATAATTCGGATGATTTACGCAGCATTACAAATTGAGCAAAAGCTGTATTGTGCCTATCGAGCAGAAGACTCAGGTGTGGTCGAGCAAATTAATGGCACTATTAAATCAAGACTGTCAAAGGTGTGTGCATCCACAGCACTGAAATGGCCAAATGCTTTACCCTTGGTATTAATGAGTCTGAGAAGCATTCCTGATAAAAAGACTGTATTATCCCCTCATGAAGTTATAATGGGGAGAGCAATGAGACAGCCGATTGTACCAGCAAATCAACTGATGAACATAACTGATGATTTGGTGCTTGATTATTGCAAAGGATTGGCTGATGTGGTGCGTTCTGTGTCTTATCAGGTTGGAGAAAGTGAAACCACAACACAGCAAGAGCAAGCACATGATTTAAGTCCAGAAGAGTGGATCCTGCAGAAGAAGGTGAGAAAATCGTTTCTGGAACCTAGATGGCATGGCCCATACCAGGTAATACTGGTGACAACGACAGCAGTGAAGTGTGGAGGCTTGCCAAATTGGATACACGTAAGTCATACAAGGAGAGTCCCAAGTCCACTTGAAAGACAAGAAGAAGAAGAGCAGAGACTGGCAGAGAGTCGAGAAGAGCCAGAAGCTGTAGAACGTGAAACCATAGAGTCTGAAGCTACAGATTCTGAAGGTATTGAACACGTGATTGATCGGGAACAAAGTCGAATAAAGTGGGCACCAGCTACTGGGTCTCATAAGACTGCTGTTGAAAGTGATGATGGAGAGTTGTTAAATGAGAATCAAGAGCAAGTGCAACAGAGAAAAGAACTGAATAAAAGAACTTGCGAACTTGACACTGAAGCAGAAGGTACTGGGCAAGTTAAGAAAGCAAGAAAAGATGATGTGTGGCCAAAAGGAGTGAAAAGACTGAAATACATTCTGAAAAAGAAAATACCAGACATGATAGCAGAAGTACCAAATAAAACAGAACAAAGTGAGCCAGAAGAAGAATTAGTTCGGAAAACTAGGAGAGTAAGAGTTCCGAACAAAAAATACACAGCTCCATATGTGGTATTGGAAGAAATTGAGCATACAGATCAGAGCAAAGAAGACACTGGTACAAAACAGAGTGAAGCAAATGGTTTTGAACCACCTTAAAAGAACTGTGTAAATTAAGAGTGCAGAAAATTAAAGAATTCATTTGAAGAAGTGCAGAGAACTAAAGAAGAAATTGGATCAAAGGCTGTGAAGAAAAAAAAAAAAAAAGAGGAGGTGAAGGAAGAAGAAGGCTTGAAGTGTTTGGATACACTACTTAGATAGTTTTATAGTTTTTCTAGTTTTTCTAGTTACTCTTTTTTCTTTTTGAATTGATACAAATTTTTCCTTAAAATGGCAAAAATAGCAGAGACTGGATATTAAAATCATAGGTTTAAACATAGATGTATTAATGCTTGCTTATTTAGTATTTTATTACTAATTTTGGTGTGGTTAACACTAATTGTTATTGTGCCTGTCTTAATGGTAAATAACCATACAAATAATACTAATGGTGTGATGTGTGAAAAAGTAGATTACATTTACCATCAAGATAAATCAATTAATGACTTTTCGTTAAATGTTTTTACTAAGTTGTTGTATGATGCGAGAGATTGTTATGTGTGCATGCAATTACCATCTTCTGTCTCAGAGGGGTGACTTACCATCACCTACCTTTAACATATGGAGTGTCTTGTAGTGTTCTAACGAGTCTCTTTTACGAGAAAGGAGGCTTACAATATTATTTTTCTAATATGGATTTTGTGTTTTCGGAAATTCCTTTTATAAAGAACATGAATAGAGTAATTAGTGCTGAAAATGCAGAATATATGGGGGAATTTTTTCATCCAACAAAAACAATAGATTTAGTATACGCACATAGACATAACTTAACATGTAGACTGCGGTTTGAGGAAATAGAATTTATTAACATGGTAAAGGATAGAATGCAGGATTTCAAGAGAAAAGCTGCTGAGCAAACATCTCATGTACCTCCATGGGCTTTCAGAGAAGGAGATTACAAAAAGGGTGATACATACGCTGCCATGACCCTGGACTGGCATCATAGAGGGAAGCTCTGCTTGCTTAGATTAAAAACTGATTATAACAATTATTTCATTGGTTCTAGTGAGTGTGATCATACTTTCCTAATTACGGGAGGATGGGGAATAAAAGGAGAAACTGATCCTGTCTTTCCGGGAATCTACTATGTGTGTGGTAAGAATGCCTACTATAGGTTGCCTGCACATTGGTATGGATGTTGCTATATTGGGATTGTATTTCCTAAGGTGTATCACTTGGATAAAAATGATAGAATCAATGAAATAAAGAATGGATTAATACATAATAAGAGAGGAGCGAATTTTTCAGAAATAGTGGAAGATATTTTTGGAGCATTGATACCTTCAGTTGGAGTCATATTAAACTCGCATAAAATTAGAAAATTGTCCACAATGGTTGATCGTTTATCCACGGATACTGCTGGTGGTTTCTTGATGATTGATACTGAGATGGTTGCAATTAGATCAATGGTTTTACAAAATCGACTTGCCCTTGATGTATTATTGGCTAAGGAGGGTGGATTCTGTAATATGTTGAAAATTCAACAATGTTATACTTATATCCCTGGTAAGAGTAAGAGTTTGGAGGGGTATATTAAGAACATTACAAATCTTCGAGAAGATTTGGCTGAACTGAAAGTTGATGGTGCTTGGGAGAAACTTAGTAAGAGTTTTTCCTCTATGGGTAATTGGTTTGCTACTTTTGGGAATAGTGTATTAGGGAGAATATTAACGCCTATCATTGCAGTAGCTACAGCATACTAATGATTTTTCTGATTTATAAATGCTGTAAATGCAAAAAGGAGACATCTGATGTGAAACGAAGAGCAAGAAAGAGAAAGAGAGAAGAGATAGAATTAGAGGACAAGAAAGGGAATTATTATGAAATAATGAAGGATTTAGATGGAATAATGATAAAGCGAGAGAGAACAACTGCTTTCTAAAGTGATAATTTGTATTGGTGGGTATTTTGGTGATGGCTCAAAAGCCATCAAAGGGGGGATTGATGGAGCAGGGTTTTCGCGAAATAAACCTGCTCGAATTGAACCCTCAGTAACATATACTAACCGTGTGCTGTGAAAAACTAATGTGGAAAAGAAAATGCTACTGTGCAAGTGCGTACTAAAGCACTGGAGTAGGCCGCAAATGCTTCTTGACAAGACGAAAAAGAAAAATAAGAGAACTAATGCTGCTTTTTATGCACATTAATAACGTTTGCTAGAAAATAATATTAACATGGGTTGTGCATGGATAGATGCAGCACGGGGTGGATGCGTAATGAAAAGCATTATAAGTGATTAATAATGCCTGTGTTTGTTTTTCATAGAAGTATGGTTTTCTGTTCTGCGTGAAAACACAGGGTTAATGAGAATAAAATAAATTCTGCAAAATAGAGTTGAAGAAGATGGTGAAAGTAGAAGACAGATCCTGTGTGCCTGCCAAGAGACAGCTGAAAGAAACATATTTTTCCCTCGAGTGAAAGAACATTTCCTCTTTACGCGGCACGAGCGGATAAATGTGACACAGAATTTACTACATGACTGGGATGGAGGAAACGAATGCTATGACAGTGGCTCAAATTTGTATTTCTTGGGGTGAAAGTAGATATGCAGAATAAATAAACAGTAAGACATTAAGGGCCATATGTAGGTAGCTAAATACCGGTCGGTAACGGCCGAAATTCGGTAAATCACCTGTTACCGACCGGTATTTAGGCGATTGAGATGTAGGAGGCCAAAAAGAAGGAATCGGTAATTATGAATCGGTAAATACCGATTCATCATTACCGAATTCAAATCTACCCATTCGGAAATCACCGATTCCTTATTTACCGAATCGGTAAATAAGAATCGGTAAAAACAAAAAAAGAGATGTAGGTAAATTCGGTAATACCGAATTACATGAAGGTATTTAAGAGTCGGTAATTAACACTGACTGAAAGCAGGTGGTAATCATCTACAGCGAATATAAGCAATCCCAAAATGCAACAGTGTGATCACTATGGCGGCTTTCTATGTGATTGCAAGGCGGCTACGTCTACAGGCAGCAGGAGTGAGGATCTGGAGAAGGGAGGAGCGCATTTACAGACAGCGCATCACAATCTTCCAACAGACTGAGGCTGAGATCCATGAAAGGTACAGGCTACACCCCCACACCATCCTGGACTTGATAAGGGACTTGCACCCACTCCTGGAGCACCCAACACCAAGGGCGCACACCATACCACCACATGTGCAGGTGCTCTGTAGCCTACATCTACTCGCATCTGGCAGTTACCAGGGGGTGATAGCTGCGGTAGGCGGGGTGTCTCAGAGTTGCCTGTCCCGTTTCTTCAGAAAGTTCCTGGATGCCATGATGCAGAGAATGCACCACTACATTAGCTTCCCAAACACACAGGCGGAACTGCTGAAAACCAAGACAGACTTTTACCAGATGGCACAGTTCCCGCATGTCATAGGCTGTATTGATGGCACACACATTCCAATCTGCCCACCAGCAGCCACTGAGCACATCTACAGGAACAGAAAGTCCACCCACTCCATAAATGTGCAGGTAATCTGCGATGCTGCCAACATCATCACTGACATCGTGGCCAAATTTCCTGGGAGCACCCACGACTCATACATCTTCCAGAACAGTGGGATCTACACACGCCTGGCTGCGGGAGAATTTGGAGAAGGATACCTGCTAGGTAAATCCCTGTGACACTCACTCATACTTACTGCAGATGAATGTGTATTGGTGTATGTGACTAATGGCACTCTCATCCTCACCTAGGCGATAGTGCATATGCCGTGCGGTCATTTATCCTCACTCCCTACCTAAACCCATCAACCCTGAGTGAGAGACGATACAATGTGGCACACAAATCAACACGCAACGTTGTGGAGCGCACGTTTGGACTATTGAAAAGCAGGTTCCGCTGCCTCCACAAAAGCGGAGGCGCACGTCAGTACACACCCATCATCTGCTGCAAAATCATTGCAACTTGTGCAATGCTGCACAACCTTGCCACAAAGAAAGGTACAGAAGTGGAATTAACAGATTTTGAGGACAATGATGATGAATTAGCACAGCCAGAGCCCAACGCAGCAGGAGTGCCACCAGCAACAGATGGGAGACAGAGACGGGCAGAGATCACATGTAACTATTTTTAAGTAAGTAAGGAGACACAGCCAGTAGTTGTATGTAATGACGTAGTTTTAATTTCTGGGCACTACGCCACAACACAAACGGCCAAACATGGCATTCCAATTTCTGACATCCATAGTAGGAAGTCATGGGTTACTTCACCCAATTCTGTCCTGTTAGTGTGGGCTGCATCAGCGTCTGCGTCACGCACAACAGTACTGGATGCCAGTACGTGACTGTCCTCACTGGCTGTGGAACCAGTGGCAGCCCCATGCCGTCTGCTGCTCCTCCGGGTGTCTGTTACAGGGGGGTAATCCTGCTCCGACTGGTCGTGTCCTCGCTGTCCCCAACTTCCACAGCACCAGTAGTGGCAGACTGACTTGTCAGCAGCACCTCAAGAGCAGTGGTCACCTTCACCAGCCCCTAGTGACATCAGTGCTGCAGTGCGCCAGGCCCTCCTGCATGGCCACGGAGCGCCTGCAGAGCAGAGAAGTGGCAGTTGCTAGGCGGTTCACTGCCCTTGTATGGTGCTCCATTTTCTG
The DNA here is from genome assembly GCA_963921515.1 of Calotriton arnoldi. Lineage (NCBI taxonomy): Eukaryota > Metazoa > Chordata > Amphibia > Caudata > Salamandridae > Calotriton > Calotriton arnoldi. Next base: position 579,283 of record CAWUFW010005139.1, read on the forward strand.
CCTCTCCCTGCGCCGTGTAACTCTGTCCTCATCCATTTTGCTGCACAGCAGCATCACAGACTGGGACATGTCCCGCATGCCTGCAGCCATCTCCTTCATGCCCTCAGCCATTGTGCCTATGCCCTTGTCAATGTTGCTCATGTTGTCATTGAGGCGCCTCATTTGTCGCTGGACTGACTGTATTGCCTTTCCTTGTAGGCGCTGCACCTTCACCATGCTTGCCTCCAGCCCTCCGAAGACACCATGGCTCTCACCCTGTGGAGGTGGACTGCTCACACGAGCCCTGCGGCGGCGTCTGGCACCTGTGTGTGCTCCCTCAGTGGTGGACAGCACACCAGCATTGCTACCATCCACTGGCACAGTGGATGTTTCCCCCCCCCTCGAGTCTTCTGAGGAGGACTCAAACTCCATCAGTCTGGCAACAGCACGCCTCCTAGGTCTCAGCACTGCAGGTGGTGTTGATGCTGGTGAGGCTAGCAGTAGTGGTGAGGCTAGCTGTGGTGGTGAGGCTGGCAGTAGTGGCGAGGCTAGCTGTGGTGGTGAGGCTGACTGTGGTGGTGTTGTGTGCCCTGCACTCGTACTGGCCTTCTCAGTGATGTCCTTCCGGGGTGCCCTCTCTCCCTTGTCCTGAGCAGTCCTGCGCGATGTCTCGCCTGTGGACATAAATTGTACATTAGCTCAGTGTACCTGCAGCCCTGCATAGCAAGAATAAATATACATTTCTGCCACACTATCTCATTGTCTTCTGCCTGCTTATCGCTGATGTGTGTCACATGCCTTGTTGTTCAGTGCGATTCCTGTCATGATAGGGGTTTCACTGACTACATCTCCCATAATGCATTGCTGGTTTGCACTACAATCGGTTCTGGAGTGGGATTCACAGAGCCCAATTGGGGATTTGGGATAGGGGAGGGGGGCACAATGCTGTGCATGCTTCTTACCTCGTTTAGATGCAGCCCTGGCAGAGCTGTCTGCATCCCCGATCCCACAGACACTTTCTGGCTCTATCGTGGTCTCCACGAGCCGCTCGGAGTTCAGTCAGGGCAGGTGCCCTGTTCCTTCCTCCTCCTGTCAGCCTGGCTTGTTTCTTGAGATCTGCCATCTTCTTCTTGGTGATGCTCCTGATGTCATACCACCGCTTCTTGAGCACATCAATGTCCCGGGGGTCACTCCAATGGCATTCACCTGTGACTGGATTTCAAGCCAGATTCTCCTTTTCACTGACTCTGCAACTTGCAGGGACTGCTTTCCAAACAGCTTTGCGTTTTGCTTCACCACCTCCTCCACAAGGACCTGCAGTTCCCTCTGACTGAATTTCAGTTTCCTCTTCCTTTCCCCTCCTTCTCTTTCTGTGTCCTGGGTGTCCATTGTGCAAGATTTGCAGGCGAGGTTCAGGCAGTGGCTCTGTTGCTCTCCTCTGCACTCCCAGCCTCTCCAGAAGGTTCTGATTGTGTGCACCTGCCTGGGTGTGGCCACTTCCTGGTTGGGAGGGGTGGTGGTTGCACAGGATTGGCTGATTCCTCAATTGATGTTTTTTTGAATTACCGATTCGGTATTTACCGATTCGGTATTTACCGATTCGGTAAAACCGATCGGTATTGTGGATTCGGTAAATATTTACCGAATTTTACCGATTCGGTATTGTTTACTGAATATTTACGTACATCGGGAATACCGATTCATAAATACCGATTCGGTAAAATTCGGTAATTAAGAATCGGTATTTCCAGATTACCTACATATGGCCCTAAGTGAGATGGACATGACAAGAGTGGTGTGACAGCACAACCCCTTCCTTAACCAATCATGTGTAGAGAAATCCTCTGTTCTGACACAAATGTGGGTTGGACATTTGGGTTTTAGGGTATAATTGAAGTTCCTGGTCGGAGGGGTTAGGTTAGTTGGTGGCTTGCTTTCCTACCTGCGTGAGGAGAGGCCTTCTTTACTGTCTCCTATTCTTGAGCTGGCTGTTCCTGTTTGCTGATTCCTGACTTAATCTTTGCCTCTTCAACTCTACTTGAGGGGCCTTACTGATCTCATGGCCAGGGAGTAGATTTCCTATTTCAATTGGGTTAGTATGGACAGAAAACTGAATTTGCATAATCATTTGCAAATGTATTTTGACTCTGACCTCTTGTCTCTTCGCCTTTCCACTCTTTTATGTGCTGTCGAGTTGAGATGTATTTTTATTTTCCTGATATTGTTGCTCTGTGATGATCTATGATTTGTACTGTATTTTGGTATTAATGAGCATTTATTTCACATTATTTAGATAAACATTATAAATATACAAATGTGTCTGTCTTTATTAGAGGTGTTTTTCTAGTTTGAGTATTCTAGAAACAAGTATGAGTTTGCCAACCCCTGTCAACTATATAAAGATCGCATCGCCATAATTGGTATGATAGAAATGGAGATACAAATTGGATTTTGTTAATTTTGGTAATTTGTTTAGTATTTCACTAACCCAACGTGAAGGGACTTGTTGGGTGATAAAATTGGGCCTAGTCTGTGGAAAATTATTAGTCCCAGATCGCTGGATCAAAGTCATTAAAAGCCAGACATAAAAAAACATGTTTTTAGCTTTTTCCTGAAAGATGTTTCAGATGGGGCCGGTCGGATTGTAAGAGGAAGAGAGTTCCATAACTTAGGGGCATGGTAGCTGAAGGATCTACCAATGATTCAAGCTCTTTTCCATTGAACGTTAAAGGTGAGCTTAGTTTCAGCCGATCTCAGATTCCTGGCCGGTGTTTGGATACAGCCTTGTAGCAGTAGCAGAGGTCTTTGAATGTGATTCTCTGCCTCATAGGAAACGAGTGCAACTTGCTTAGGCCAGCCCTAACCGAGGCACGTTTTCGGAAGATTAAGCAGTAGGCGTGCTGCAGCATTTTGGACATGTTGAAGTCTGCTCAATCGCGATTAGGACAAGCCAAGGTAGAGGACATTAGAGTAGTCCAGCATGGATATGATCAGAGCTTGGACTACAGTTTTCTGAGCTGAAACTGGCAGAAAACGTACAATTTTCTTAAGGGTTTTTAGCAGGCCAAAACATTTCCCAGCGAGTGTGGTAATCTGATTATCACAAGAAAGTTTGTCATCAAACCAGATACCCAGATTTTTAGTTCAGTTTTAAACAATTAGAGTCCAACCAGTTGACAACTTCCAAGAGAAACACGCGCAAACAAGAAGCAGTGTGATTACTATTTTGTGAAAGAGCGATAAAAAGCTGAGTGTCATCCGCATATGAGATGATGGTAAACCCAAAGCGTTTGATGACCTGATGATGACCTCAGCCAGGGGGTGGACATAAATGTTAAGGTTGGAGTGAGGGAAGATCCCTGAAGCACTCCTTGATGCAACGGAAATGCCTTAGAAGGGAAAGGTTTTTGGGAAACCTGACAGGTGTGTCATCGTAGAAAAGAGGCAAGCCAAAGCAAGGTCTTATCAACGATACTACAGTTCCACAATCTGGCAATCAAAATGTTATGGGACACAGTTTCAAAAGCAGCACAAAGGTCCAACATTAAGATTTTAGCAACTTTTGGTCTATGTGGGCTAGAATTTTTTTTTTTTTAAATCTGCAAATTATGCACCAGATGATATACTACATGGCAAATAGAGCAGATCTATAACTATGTGGAAAACGGCTCAGATGCTGAAAGGCACAACTTTGGTGGCCTTGCCTATTGCATAGAAAATAAGATCAATTTTCTGGAGCACTCTGTATCCAGCTCTAGTTACGGCTTTCCTCCACCCAGTAAGTCACACCATGCACAGCATAAAGGGAAACCATTTTAAGAGCTCGTATATCATATTATTATGAGGTCCATTTTTTCAGGGCCTTTGACGTTGGAATGGAGGTGCTCCATGGAAGTCACACCCACAGGTTATTGTGTACGAGCTCTGTTACTGTTTAATGCTAACATTCGAATATATTTGTGACAAATTCCAGTAGGAATGCGTGAATTCACCTTTGCCATGTGAAAGTAGTAAATTGACAGTTTGTATTTCTTCTTTTTGTGGACTCTCAGACAGGAATGAATACAATACTACTTAGGGCCCGATTACGATCTCGCTAGGAAAGCCCTCCGTACTACTCGGATCCGGAGGGCTTTCCAAGCGAATCGCGCTGTGCGAGTCCGACCGAATGAGTACAATGCAGCTGTATGCTGAGGGGCTCGGACTCCCATTGAACTCTAAGGGAGCCAGTGTACTGACGCGTACACTGGGTCCCATAGCAAAAAGGGGTGGGTGGGGAAAAGCGTACACCCTGTGGTGGGCACCCCATGTTGCCCGCCACATTGTGCATGCTTGGATCGGGGGAACCCATGCGCCCCCTAGCCCCCCCCGCGACCAATTCTAAGGGCTCCGGGTGAAGGGTGGCCTGCTATGGCCCCCCGAAGTCCGATTCTAACAGCTGTTTCGTCTCGCTGAGACCGAGGCGATACAGGTGTCCGAATCGTGCATCGTACTCGCTCGGTCAGAATCTGGCTCCATTGCGCGGCACGATTCGTCTGCGAACGAGTCGGTCGGACAAGATTGGGTTCTGGAAATGATTTGGACGCCGCGGACGAGATCTTCGCATCGTACTTGGTCGTTCGGGGCAGGTGACGACTCGGTGGGAAACATAGGCTTCGAATCGGATTCGCACGTTTCAGTACCCATCTGGAGGCCTTCCTAATGAGATCGTAATCGGGCCCTTAGAGTGAGCTTTGGGTCAACCCCTTGCTCACGAATGGATGCCTTTCTTGTCTATCACTATTCCCTGCTCTTTATTTGGTGGCTTTCCACCCTATTCTGAATATTTGTCATCCTGAAGCATAGTTTGTTTACCCTTGAATTCCATTCAATAAAGTGTTTCCTTCCACTATTCCTTCCAGCAACTTTTCCACTTTTCTTTTCCCATTTCGTTTCTTATGTAGGACTTCATGGGAGTGCATGTCTTTCTCCTTCAGCTTTAATGCTTGAAAGCACACTCACACTCTTTCCCTGCTTCCGGAATCTCACCCACACTATTTTTTCCCAATGACCCACACTCCAAGCAATCCTGTGTTGTGTGCCAGGCACTGGATGACTGCTTGGTGAAGCCCTGGAAGTTGAACCACAGCCCTGAACCACCCCACCTAATCTCTCTCCCCTAATTAGTCATCAGTGGCCCACCATCTTCTCTCCCTCACTCCCTGCCGATACTTTCCATTGTGGCTACAGGATCTACACAACTTGTGATTACAACTTAATAAATCTACCTGAAACTACATCGTGGCCACGGACTTCATTACTACAGAGTTTCTACAGATTGTTGTAGGGTTCAACAGGGCCTGCGTTAAAGTCTCCATTTTAAATTACATGTTTAACTTGACATCTTTTTCTAATGGCGACTTTTTACATCCTTTGCATGTACATGATAGCATACTTAGAAATTATTCTGCATGCAGTACATTTCATAGTATGCATGTTATCAAGTTGATAGACCACTCCGTTCAAGGCTAGGAATATTGAACACAATGCCCTTGCATTTGGTTGACCGGTGGGAGACAGCTCTAACTCTCAAGACAAACAATCGCACCAGCTCTGCACCTCTGACACTGCGATTGGAACAGCGCTTTTATTATATAAACAGTATCAATGGGAGAGGAGCACTTCTGCTGGCATTATCCTAGAACGCTGTGCACTGTGATGGAGATGCAGCCCTGCTGACTCTAACCTTCATCCTGCAAAGGATGATAGCCTGCTCTACACCAGATCGACTTCTGGATACATCATACACCGGTATGGGGGTTGGGTTGTAACAAGAGATTTGGCAGAGGGTACTCCCACTATGCTCTTGCTAGTTTAGGTAGAATTTGATAGGAGTATATGAGATTGAGTATAATTAAATAATCACACAACAATGTCATAATGTTTGAACTGTTAATCTTCTTTACCATTTTTGTAATGCTGGTTACAATGCTTTGCTTCACCTGCCTAATAATTGCAGCACATGTTTATTATACAAGAATGCAACTGTTTCAATAAATGTATGAAAACCCAGTTCGTATCTTTCTTGTGTCTCTCTTGGGCATGCCTGTGTAACAATGAACGGGCAAGATCTGTTTCCGTGATTCCCTTGGGGAATTAGAGCGGTCATGTTCTGAGGTTGCAGATACCATCTGGTACCCTGGTATGGTAAGGGGTTCAGGTGGGGTTCTGTGAGCTAGCTAGGAATTGGGCAAACATGTTCTGATGATGTGTGTTGACTTAGTCCCCATATTCTGACGATTATGTTGTACGGATACACAGTCCTGCTTAATTCATAGGAACCGTATGACATGGTGCCACCAACGTTCTAGATCAGGTACTTATTTAATGGGTCTCCTGTATAATTCTTGCAAGCGCCCAAGGCCCCTATTCACCATATAAAGAAATGTCTGTGTTCCTAGGGATTAATCCTCCTCAGCAAAATAAGAAACCCCTATTTCTGTCTGAAGGTTTTTCAAGCTTGAATCTTAAAAAGGATCACCCCACTATAGTATTTTCCTTTCTTTGAATTCCATTTATTAAATATAGTGGTACCAGCAATTATTCCTAGTACTTGTAGAAATGCTTTAAGAATAATGTTACAACAAAAAGGGCTTCCTCTTACAGGGGGAGATGTTACCTTTGTGGTAGAGGTCTACGAAGCGTATAAAACAGAGGTATTCTGGTCATGGGCCACTTTTCCTGCAGTTGATACCAATACACAAACATGTCATACATACACTCCAGCAGTAGTACCAGCCCAATAGAGAACTTATGAAGATTTAGAAACACCACTAACATTTCAGGAACATCATAATTGGTTCCAAGGCATCCTACCCCATCCATTAAACAATGTAAGACTGGGTCCACTTAGCAATGAAGGAATGACCTGGCCAGTCCTAGCCAACTATACACCATAAACAAACATAGCACCATTAAATGTTGCACAGCTCTGTGCTCTTTACACAGGTTTAGTTAGACTATACAGACGTTTAATATACTTCGTTATGTGAACAATAACAGCAACTCCAGCAAGGGCTGTTCAAACTGCGCAGTCACTTATAGCAGTGCCTGCAATTAATCCAGTACCTATCAACGCAATTATGAGTAAAGTTCCATTCTGGATCGCACAAAAAACAAACCAGCTTGAAACAGTATTTCCCTATACAAGAACCCAAGACAAACATAGAATTCTAACAATGTGCCTGCCACTAGGGTGTTCCCCCAGTGGATGAATGTGCCACCTGGGTCACAGTCTTTGCTGCAATATATACCATAACACATTGTAGACCATCTATTGCTGTTTTGCCAGAAGTGCTAAAACAGATTAAAAAGGCCCTAGTTTTGGGGATGAAATTCATTGACAACTATGCCACAGTCGCCTCAATTATTTTAAGTAATATACAAGGGGAGGCAATAGCATTAGCAGTACACCAACACATCGCTGAGGTTTCCATTGCAGACTAAGAGCACAAATAACCAAAAAGTATTGCTGAAACCTATACATATATAGGTTGAGATAATTTGGGAGCCAGACCAAATAAGCCACAGCTTAAGAGTAATTCTGAAAAGGATAACTTGAAACCGTCACTTGAGTCTTCTAAAAAATGCTGGGACAAACAAAAAAATAAAGAAAAACAAAAAACACGGGTTGGATCTCCTCAACCTGTTGTATTCCTCTTAGGGTGTCCGTACATGGGTTTTCCTGTATCATGTCCTTATATAGGCACAATTCACCCTGCCCTTATATAGGCATAAAATCCCAGTCCTTATTTAGGCATTAAACCGTGCACTCCAAATACAGGCATGGTCTCCGACATCCGTCCACCCTAACGTCACAACGAGTTCTTGAAGAACAGACCCTTAGGCTTCGGGAGTTTCCCTAGCACAGGACTATTGATTTCTTCAAGGACTCATCTATTATGCATGAACCGTTATACCTTAAGGGTTCATTCATGACGTCTTCCGCTGTCCTATTCACGTCAATGCTAACATTCTGAGGTACCTCTCAGGTATAAATATACCTTCCCTAGCCCTTGTAAATCAGAAGAGACCTCGACTTCAGAGGAGCCCGTTTCCCGGCCTGACGCAGTGAGAAGACACTGTCATCCTTGCACGCAGAGAGTCCAGCTTCCAGTGATCTGACTTCCCTCGCGGGGTGTTGGAGTTCGAGTCTGGCAAGAGATTCACACCTCTCTCATTCTTAAGGTATGGAGCTGACTAGAAACCTAGAGGGACTCTTGGCATACTAGGCATACTAGGCGTAACATACTCTTAGTATACCATAGTAAGGAATACTTCACCTACTTCATACCTCTCCCTACACCTAGGTTAGGTTAGGTACATTGGGGTAGAACTAGCTTAGAAACGCATTGTATGAGTACTCACATTTTTAGTCCATGTTATTTATGTAAATGAATATCTACTAAAGATCATGCTAGCGCAGTATTATTTATTTCTACTGCTTACGCTGTACATTATTTATCTTGCATATTGTCTTGTGATCATAACAGCACATATTACTTACACGAGAAACAAGACTGTTCAATAAATCTTTTATTGAAACGCCCGTCTATTCTTCCTGTGTAACTTTGAGGAAAAATAAGCATGCACGATTGAGCTGAGTGAAACGGTTATCTATTGTTTCCACAACTCTGGGACACGTTCTGATTCTAAAGGGAAACAAAGTTGTCATGTTTTGCGGCTGCCAGAAACTACTCCCTTCTTGTTTATCAAGGAGTTTCTAGTGGCCTCTGAGCTAGCTGGCACAAGTAATTAAGTTTAATATACTCGATAGGGACATATTGACCTTAGTCCTATGTCAAACGTATAGGGTATATTATTCCAATGCGCAGAGCCTATTAGGGAAATAGGAGCTACACTACAAACCAGAGTTCACTGAAAAGCGCTATAACCTGCATAACCGTGATACAATTAAACAACCTGATAGGTATCAGTATACTGATGCTCATCCTTCTTCTCGTTCCTTTCAGGACTCACCCGACAAACGCTTGGAGAGAGGAGGTCGACCAGAGCACAGGCAAGAAGAGTATGTGAAACCGAGAAATGACTCACAATGCTCATCTGACATTATCATAAAAAAGGAAGAGAAACTTTCACAACAAAAACCCCAGTTCAAAAAGTAGAAAGTGTCAGGTAATTCCACCACATATGCCACACAAATTGAGAACTCTCCTTCAGAACAAGACATGGGCACTGACACTGCCAGACAGCGCAGCAGAGGTCACAATGGTTCTCTTGAATGTTCATGAGTTTCTGGTTGCGAGAGCAACTAATGAATTTATTCAAGCTGAAACACCAGATCACCAAGTTAGTCCTCCTGTATGATTTGGACATCCAAATCAAGGGTGAAATACTGCGTACTATTAAAGTAATTTTCTGGGAAAATTTAACCAACACCTATGACATTCTCTTTGCTGAAGTGAATTCGCCACCTGAGTTTGTTAGAAGTCTCACAAGGGGAAGACATAATTATACCATCCTTTTACGTCCTGAAATTTGTCAAACAAGCTGAAGCCCCGGCATTATATCACAATCATGTAGGCTGGGACAAAAATTCACCTTACCTTATTATACCAATTGAGCATGAAGCTAAATGCCCAGTTAGAGAAATTCTAACACAGCTTGAATATTAAGGTGTCATAGAGCCTTGTATCTTTCCAATGAACAATCCTTTGTTTTCTGTAGCGAAACCAGATCACTCATGTTATCTAGTCTTAGACTACAGACATTTAAACAGTCATACACTCAATTTTGTAATTCAGAATTCACACAGCGCAACACTAATGAACAACATTGTGGGCAAAAAATACATAACCACTTTGGACATTTCCAATGGCTTTTTCTGCCAAAAGATATTACCTGAAAGCAGGGATCCACCACCTTCACTGCTTCAGGGGTTCAGAAAAGATTCTGTCAACATCCTCAGGGGTATAAAAACAGGCCTGGTCTATTCTCTGCCCAAGACCCATCCATTTTACACAAAATTGACTTAGAAGCATTGTCCTATGTCAATTACATATATCTCACGGATGATGAGCTAACCATATATTATGCCAGAGTAGATCGCATAGTTTTGGGATTTCCTGACGAAGGCTACAAAGTCATCTTTCAAAAAAACAAAAATTGCCTATCTCAGTGTCCTATTTTTGGGATACGAGTTGACAAATGAAGGCAAAAGTCTTGCACAACATTTCTTGGAGAAATGTGCACTCCTACAACCACCAAACACAATTAACAAGCATTAGGTCTCGCATTTGGGAGAGTTTGAGCTATTGACATTGTAAATGACAATGCCTTTTATTTTTGTGTTTTGAAAACTTGCAAGTGGTGCGTAAACATGCACTTTGTACTTATAGTCCTTGCTTATGAGAAGCAAAGCTGGCAGTAAAAGAGGCGCAGTTGCTGCCAGCCTTGCTTCTCGTAAGCAACGACTATATGTACAAAGTGCGCGTTTACACACTGCGTGCAGGTTTTCGAAACACATAAATAAAAGGCATTGTCATTTACAATGCCAATAGCTTAAACTATTGCAAATGCGAGACCTATTGCATTGAAAATGTTTGTTGAGCTGTGCATTTGCAAGAGTTTAAGCTATTGGCATTGTAAATGACAATGCCTTTTATTTATGTGTTACGCAAACCTGCACGCAGTGTGTAAACGCGCACTTTGTACATATAGTCGTTGCTTACGAGAAGCAAGGCTGGCAGTAACTGCGCCTCTTTTACTGCCAGCTTTGCTTCTCGTAAGCAAGGACTATAAGTAAAGCCTATAAGACGAACAATTCAAGGCACAGTCTTCAAGTGGATACAACCCTATCTAAACCAAGAGAGCACCAATAGTCACTTTATTACCCCACAACTCCTCCAAATTTGGCAGTAAGGTAGACATTTCTGAGAGTTCCACTATCACTCCCCCTTTTTTTTTTATAACATTTATCTTGCACAACATGCTGACTTTTATCAACTCCTTCAAACTCACCTACTGAAACAATGCGGATGATTCACCGCACCAGCCGAGCCACAGAAAAAGGTGTAAACCTCCTTCTGTGCATGACATAGTTACATGCCACTGCAGCAACTGTGGAGCACATCTCCAGGCTCATACAGGATATCAAAACAAGCCACGCCTAGCCCACTTCTCAATCAACACCTTCTCCCAACCATACACAAGAGAGCTGCCTCTTATTTGGCCTACTGTAGTGAACTTTGTGAACCCGTCAAGGGGTAGAAGAGTGCTTATAGAAAAACGACACTAAAATAAGATAAACAAATAGATGAATGTAGGTATGTGGATGCTTGGAACGCTCCCCCCGCCTAGAGACAGGTATAAAGCCAGCATAACATAGCATAAATTGTGGTAATTACAAAAACACTTGAACATTTCAAAATGTTGTAGATGAAGAAGTGGATGAATGAAGATATATTAACAGAGTTGGTTCTGCATTTTCCACAGGGCTAGATATTGCCATCTTTCCTATAACTGCAGCTGCGTTCATCCTCGTCAATCTAAGTCCTCACAGTTACGGCATTAGGGGTGGAGGGTCAATTGGAGATAAAGTGACATGCTCAAAATCTCAGATTTTGTAGATTGTGTGACGAGAAGTAACATTTCTTCATACTCTGGTCTCTCAGTTCCAAAGTTGTCTGCTCAACCGCTGAACCACACTTCAGATGCCTCTCAACAGTTTATTTCTTTACTGAGGGCATTAAACACAAGCCATTCCTTATTCCCATTCTGATTTCATAGTAAAACAAACTTCACCACTTTAATAAATAGGGAAGATAACCATTGAAGTCCATTTTATGTGTTTTTTCGAGAACTGTAGTCTTAAATACAAATAGAGTAATGCCTGAGATATCACTTACAAAAATATGTACTTGAGCTAATGGCAGCAACAAGAACGAACACGTTTTGCTTGGTCTTTTTTTTTAGGTTTACATTCCATTAATCAGCAAGCGCACTGAAAAAACCCAGATACTAGCACTACACAGTAGCTACTTCTCTGTATCACTACTACCGCATTTCCGCACAGAAAAAGTACTACAAACTCCATTTGTGAACGCGAGTGAAAGATGGCTAAGTGCTGGAAGCGTCTCAGTGATGCAAAAGTTTACAACACTGAGAAGAGGGAGTTAAAGGAAGAGAAGATGAAGAAGCAGCACTAGGAAGAGAAAATGGAAAGGAGCAAGCACGAGACAAAAGAAAAGGAAAGGGAAATGAGAGCGTTGTAAGATGATTAGGCATAGAATAGGACACAAGAAAGATAGGGGAGGCAAGCGCGAAATTATAAAAGGAGCGACAAGCACCAGGATTAGAGACAGAAACGAGAAAAAGGCAAACGAAGGAAATGTGATGGGAAAAAAAGTGGAATGAGACAGAAGTATTAAAGAGATAGATAAAAAACAGGAGGGAAAATGAGGTGCGACATTAAGAGGAACGGAAAGTAAAAGAGAAATAAACGAAACCTGCAACAGTGGATAGAGAAAAACACACACCATACTGATGAGAAGGCAGAGAGCACGTGTGGGAGGGAATGGGTTGGGAATGGGATAAAAAAAAGGATAATTTTGAGACAGGGGAGAGGTGCTGTAAGAAAGTGGAATGCGGCATTGGAGTCCACTTACCGGGCCATGGAGGCCTCCGTCCTCTCGCTCGATGCTGCCTCTCGAGATCCTCCCGTCGGGCTTCTAAAGGAAGACAAAAACGGGGCCGGCCAAAGAGCTCCCTGACGTAACACGGGAGTGAGGAAGAGAGTAAACAAGCACTGGCCAGGCTTCCGCTGTTTATTTTTGCATTGCGCTTTCACTTTAAAGTGAAAGCGAGATGCAAAAATAAACACGCGGCGCCATGTCTCCTTTTTTGTCCGGCCCAATCAGAGAGCCGGACTGGCGCGTGACGAAGCTTCTGATAAGAAACTTCGTCACGACAGCCGTAATGCAGGCGATCCAGTCCGGATGGGCCGGGCAAAAAAGCGAAAAGGAGGCACCCTAGAAACCTTATTTCCAATGGCAGCCCACCGTTTAACATAAACGGTGACGTGAGCCAATGGGAATAAGGGGCGGGGCTTCAAGCCCTTTTCACAAAGTACTCATGTGCAATAAATCTCGCGAGGCGAGCAGCGCATGCGCTGCCACGCCACGCGAGACCTAAAAACCTACAATCACTTTTGGGCTTTCTCAACTTTGGTAGAACATACATTCCAAACTATGCACGATGGGTGAAACATTGAACACCAGAATATACACAGATTCTGAGAACACTGCAAACTGACATGCTTGCTTCCAGACACTTACGCACTCACCTGTCAACACCACAAACTTGGTCATCTGCTTAATTGTGGGAGCTACTGGCTATGCATATGTCACTTTTAATGAGGGTGACAGTGTACCGATTGCATATAAATTGCGTTTATAGTCAAATGCTGAAATGTGGTATACACCGGCAGAAAAAATACTGACTGCAGTTCAGGCAGATGTTATAAGGGAAAGATTGTTGGCTCAGGGGAAACGCATAATTGTGGTTACTCACATTCCAGCTTTAGAGGCTGTCACTAAGGCCATTGTTCCTAACGCAAAAGCCTTACTTCCAAGATGGTTACAGTGGGCCACCTCCTTAATAGCTACTAATGTAGATTATGTCTTTGACCCCACTTTACAACCACAAGAATTCCTCCAATAAGAACACAAATACCCATTGCCCAGTGACGTTTTGCCCTTGATCAGTATGATTTCATTGTATATACTGATGGTTCAGCCCAGCCCGCTGTTGGAACTAAACAGCAACACTCCGTGGCTTGTACTGCAGTATGCGGAGTCATGAGGAATGGAGAATTCAATCCTCAAAAAACCTTTACACAATAACTAGGGGATTGTACCGATCAACTGGCTGAAGTTTCAATTCTGGCATTAGAGAATACCGATCCTGAATTCCCCACACTGATTGTGTGATATTCGCTTTACTGTGTCCAGTCTTTTAATGAGCACTTACATTATTGGTGCTTGAATGGATTCAGAGATTCTAAGGGAAACACTATCAAGCATAAATTGCTTTGGGGAAAGGTGGTACATCTTAAAGAATGTTTGCCATGGACTCATGTAATTCATAAATTGAGTCACCGACGTGATGGAATACACACTGCAGGGAAAGCAGCAATTCAGACTGTTGTAGTTGCTGCAATTACTCGTTCACACACGAGGGTGGATGGTGACATCATGGTTGCTGTCAATGCTTCATGCACTGGCACACCATTACCTAAAAAATTTCCAGCAAATACTTCTACCTATTGAGTGCCCATAACATTCCTCTTGCTCGTATGCCTGCAGTCAGGGATCGAGTTATACCGTCTGGTGTGGAGGCTACAGTCTCCCTATTACAAAAATGCTATTGGTGGCATGGTCTTTATAAACAAACTAATCAATATGTACGCAGTTTTGACATTTGTCAACAAATCAAAACTTCCACCACAGCATCCACCACAGCTTCCACCGCAGACACCTCTCTTAGTTTCAAACAAACCATTGCCATGTATCTATCTTGACCACTGCTGACCTCAAAAGTTGGATGGTTCCTTCAAATTCAATCAATTGGCAATGGATTCATGTTCTAGATTTCAATGGGTGTGGCCACAGTGATCGGCTGATGCTTGAACTGATTTGCAAGTCTTTATCGGGACATATGCAGTAGTTGCATTTCACTCGGACCAGCGTTTGCCTCTAGGGCTTACCGGGATACCATGGGAACCCTGGGTACAGCTGTGCACTATTCCTCCCCTATCATCTTGAGGGAAATTCAATATTGGAAAGGAAAAACTGTGACTTGAACCAGTCTTTAACAGCTAGAGTATTAGGCTCAGGTCGTAGTTGGATTCATCACTTGTATGGATTCCAGAGAGCTTTAAATAATCTGCCTAGATGATGCTTGGGTGTCCGGACTCCCTATGAGGTCCTGTTCATCGTCCAGATGAACGTTCTAGAACTTGATAATCCTGGCACAGTGGCGGCAGATACGCCTTTAGACAACAATGAATGTTTTGCTGTCTTACAGGAACTACAAGACTTCCGAGATGATCGCTCAAATTAAACTACTAAACGTTCTGCCACTGACTAAATAAAGGAGAAACCAGCAACTTTGAACTGGATTCCTAAAATTGGGGATCTAGTTTGAGAGAAGATCACAGAGAAGAAGGAATTTGGCCCATGATGCAGAGCACTGGTGCCAGTCCTTGGCATTGCAGGTACCAGAATTGTGAGATTGCCACTGATGCTGGTTATAAAAACAAATGGTTGGTGTCCATCGACCTCATTAAACCACAACATGTGGTCAATCCTACACAGTAGGCCAAGAGGTCTCCTGGGTTACCTGTCTCCTCTCACTACCATTCAGGAAATGCCTCTTCAGACATTAAATAATACAGAAATAGCTACTTCCCGGCTGGGCACCTCAGATACTGAAGTTTTACTACTTCCTGTTACCACTGTTATCACAGGAACCACATCCTATGTGAATTCACAGTCTTCGACTGCTGCAGCTAACAATAAAGTTGTTTATTACCAGCCACCTTTGGAGGTGTCTACCAGTTCTACTTTGCCCCGTGAGGTTTCCGCACAGACTGCATCTGTTACTTTGCCAACATTTATGAGTTTTCTTCAGGTACGTCACACACTTCATTGCATGGGATACGTGCAATTATTTTTTGGCTGAAACAGACTTTTCTGATTACACCATGGTCCTATTTATAGATTGACATTTCCTTGCTTTTACTCTTCATTTGGATTGGAGTTGTCATCATTTTCTTTTTGCTCCAAAATGGACATTATCTCCCAGAAGGCTCTGCTGAGGTCTTGAAGCCTCATTTTTCTTCACATAAAGCGCAAAGAGACCTATCCCTTGTTAACGTTTCTGCATTGTTTGGGATAAGGTCCCATTTGGGTCCTATTGAAAGATTACAAATTCCTTATGTATTTAAAATTTCGATGAATGGTCGATGGTCGTATTTCTGATGACTGAGATGTTGCTACTGTAATAAACATGCTTTCTGAACTAGAATCTAATATAGTATTCGTATCTCAATTCTACTAATTATGGTGAAATGTTTTGTTACCTTCACTATGCACACCGTTATTTACATAGAGCTAGTACTCCACATACACTTTTTAATTACACTCAATGGAAACATTGTCCAGCACCACAAGTGGGTAGTAGGGGTGGGTGGAAGTGGTGAAGTTTTGCTCTGAGGAATTCCGCAGAGTTCCATAAAAACTCTGCGAGATTCTGTGGAGTTCCCACCCCTACTTTTCCAGACTGACCTAGCGAGGAAGAGGTGAATGAACATCTGTGTACTGCATAACCGGCAGGGAAATAAAACTGAGACAGTCCTGTTCTAGTTTAAGTGAGCCCGCCTTGGGGAAATCTACCTGCCAGCAGCAAACCAGTTCACATGGATCACCAGGATCTTTCAGCTACTGACATGGATGAAGCCTCTCTGGGGCCTCACAGCCAATAAAAATGTGGGTAACATTTTTCAGCCTATCTTAAAATACGATACAAGCTCCAAATCCCTCAGCCTATGATTAACTCACAATTGCTCATGGCAGCCAATCACATGACGTGAGTTCCTGTGACCAATCCAAACGCACCACAGTTTCTCCCACCACAAATACAATATAGCTCTCATCTGATTGGTTGTGTGCACTGGGCGTCCAAGTTCTGCACTCTTAGTCGTTTAGGGAGAAGACTTATGTATATGCGTTCTAAGAAAATCACTGTGACTTGGGGTGATGTTAAAATATCATTCCAATCTTGACGCATTTCAAAGAGTCAACCACTACATTTTCTAAAAATATAAGTTGGTCCTGTTTTATGAATGCAGCTGTGACGGATCTTTAAGTAAGTGCATTCTGTATTCTTTTACATCCGACACAGCCAGGAACCCCTTGTTTTGCGGTACCATTAGCGCTGTAATCATGCAGCTTTGATGAGAGAGAAATGACAAGAGGGAAACCTGATTTACAAGACTATACTTAATATCAACAGCATAAATCTGCAAACATCATAAAAAATAGGCGACATCATGCCCGAGGAAATGTGAACCTGGCGGGGACCGGAAACTCCATCTCAACCTCGCTTTGCTGGGCAGAGCCGCCCCTTACATTGCTTTTACTGAAGAGCAATGCCCAGTTATGTATACAGTTGAGTATAGCAGCGTTCAGCACATTTAAACACTTCATATGTTTACGCCCTATTGTTTGAGAGGCACAGACAGGTAACAGCATTTGCCCAGGCCAAGATCACAGAACATGGAGAAGCTGTGGTCAACAGCCGAGCAGGCCTGCCTTTTGCCAATAGTCTTGTGTTAGTCTAAGGAATATTGATAAGACTATTGCGTCCTTGCAAGGTCTAAAGATTACACACTAAGTTAATAGCAGAATTTCTGGCACTTGGCCAAGCTGCAATTGAGTGCGAACTCAACCCGAAGTTGTTGAAACGCTTTACATGAGCACCAGTTACATTACACAAGGTCACATTCATTTTTTAAGGCACGGGAAAATTATGTGATTAGCCCAGAATCACAGGATGTTGAACCGACACCAAGACTCAAACTGGTTTCCCAGTTCCAAAATCAGCAGCCACGTGATCAGCTGAGTAACTTAAATAACTAGGACTGCGAGTGTCTGGTGTCCCATGTTGTTTTACGTGTGCATGACGAGATTTGGGTCACAGCGCATTATTATGATGTACAATTAATTTACAACTGTTGCATTGGAGATTGGGCTAGCAGACCAGTCATTTTGTGCTCAGTTGTCAGATGCTTCTGGTGGTCTACTTACACACCGTGGGCCATGGCAGTGGTAAGACTGAGAGTGAATCTATGAACTGAGAGAAGCCCTGTTGTGCACATGACGCATGGGGCTTCTCTTGCAGGAGTGACTGAAAGTTCAGAGGCTGCCCTCAGACCATGTGCCTCCGGGCACCCGCCTGGTAGACTGAAACACTGCCCACCTGGTCCTTGTGCTATGTGCCCCTCCTACATTACCCAGTGCCACCAAAGCGGAGCCAGGTTAGGGCCTCAGATGAAAGTCCAGGTAAAAGCTCCTCATACGGCCAGAGGCTCACAGTTGACAGTGAGGAGCTGGCAGAAGAAGTGGAGTGTAGCTGCTTAATCATTTCAGCATCTAGCTAATAATACTCTCAGTACGTTACTGTAACTATTCTATAATGAGTCATGACTAGTGCTGAATGATTAATTCTGCCGCCAGAGCGGCGGAATTTATTAGGATTTCCGTGTTACAAGAGTAACTCGGAATTACTAAAGCTCTCCAATTACGCCAACCCCTTGTGGTTAGTTTGAAAAATACAGCCAAAGTTTGCATATTTTTCTAGTAACAACACTTTAGACCCAGTTTCTCTTCCCCAGCAAAGAAAAATATGCTGACCCAAACAAAATTAGTTTATTCAGACTCATTAATTTCCCAGCTGGCTATACAAGGCTATGAATTTTGGAAAGAAAACATTGAGTTAAGATCAATTTGGGGAACACGAAACTGGCAAGTCCAGGGCAATGATGTTTTGTTCAGAGCATTCCTAATACTAGATAAATTATGTTTCTGAACAAAACAGTGCAGCAAACTACCTGCCTGGGTTTGACTAAAATTAAAGACATAAACACACAAAACATTCCCTCTATTGCACGTTTTGACAATTGGCAACACTTTGCAAATTACACAGAGGAACAGCTCAATAATATGATACAGAATGGTACACCTAATTCTTCACTTTCAGGTTCAGATGGGTAGTTAGTGTGGCCTGGCGACACTAATGGTTGCCATTTCCATTTTTTAAACTCCTCCATGGGTTTTAAAGCAAGCAGACCAGACCCCCGATATGTGCAAACACAACATTCAGGAGTGGTTACTACCTACAATGTAGGGAAGTGATGCCAGCAATGGTTACAACATTTGACTTTATCTGCAGTTAAGGAACATTTATTTCTCCTTTCTGTTGACACAGATTTACAAGATTTCTTGTTGGGTCCTAGATCACCACATTCTAAATGTTTTCTATACGCCATACACAATTAATTTTGGAAGGGTTCTCAACAGGAAGCTGCTGCGCTTTTAAGGGAAATGGACAGGAAAAATTTGGAAAAGGCTTTAGCTGTTGTGGATAATGGCATGACCACATTTTCAACTCACATTTCTTCTTTGAATAATATTGTATCATATGCATTCGATAGTATACGGAATGACATGTCTCTTCTACACCGCGGACGAATTCAACTAAGATCTATTATGCAATTGAGTTGGACATTGCAGATTTTAAAATCGGTGCAGAGACAGACTATCGA
Source organism: Calotriton arnoldi (assembly GCA_963921515.1). Taxonomy (NCBI): domain Eukaryota; kingdom Metazoa; phylum Chordata; class Amphibia; order Caudata; family Salamandridae; genus Calotriton; species Calotriton arnoldi. The sequence goes on from CAWUFW010005139.1 coordinate 598,646, forward strand.
ATAAAAAATATCGAGTTGCACAAATATCGAGTTGTAAATATCGTGGGTCAGAAATATTGACAGCAAGAATATCGTGGTCAAGAATATCGACTTAAGGTAAGTAATATCGATTTTAAAAATATCGAAGTGTTTAATATCACTTTAGGGCCCCTTGGGGCCAGTCTCTTCATTTTCTCTTTTAGGGAGGTGTCCTTCGTTTGCAAAAGTTTAATAGGAAGGCCTTTAGTTTTGCCAGGAGGGGGTTCTGGAGGCTGTATGCGCTGCCTAGTTGCTGATTCAGCTTGTGGTTTTAACTCCCTAAAAAAAAGGTGTTAGATCTAAGCTTGTATTTTTTACCAAGGGATGAGTCATTAGCTGGCTGCACTAACAAGCCCGCAAACTCGCGATTTGCTGCAAACCCCCGCCCCCGGTCTACGCACTCCTTACCCTCAAATAAGTGCACCATAATTCTGCCTCTCATCCCTTCCTTGCTTCCAGTAGCTGGAATTGTAGTAGGGTTCTGCTGTAGATTCCTCTCCACTGTGGGCTGCCTCCCTAAACCCCCTGGACGGCACTTCTAGACTTACACAATTCCTGGAGCCGAAGCCTGTGCTGACTCTGCTTGCCTTTCCCCCGAGGCTGCAACTGCTGCTGACTCTGCCAGGCTTCCCCCTGAGGCTGCTTCCAGGGCGGGGTAGGGCGCGCCGCGCTGCTCAGAAATCGGAGAGCGCGCCCGCAGCCCTAAGCAGAGCCGAGCCTCCACACATCGACGGGAGAGACAGAAGCGGAAAAAAACGAAAAACGACTAAAAAAACAACCTGCATGTCTTGCGGCACGGTAAGCGGCACAGTGAGCGGCATAATCAGCGGTGGTGGGTGCGGGTGTTATCGGTCTCACACCGGAGTGTGGAGAGCAGCTCCCGGCCGGCTACCTAGTAAGCCTCCATGTTCCCTCCTCACCACATTTTTTTTCTTGTTAGGCACAGGAAGATTAAAGGATTTGCCAAGAATGACCAAGGATTTGCCAAGAATCACCACAGCTTAACATGGAGGCTTCACAGGGGGCAGTTGCTTCACTAGAGAACACGTTCAGAGTAGGGGGAGGTCCTCTCTCCCACTCAGAGATTCCCACGGCGAATAGATTCTCATTACTGGATGACTCTGTCCCGCCACCAGGTACTAATGAAGGGAGAGGAGAGAAAGAAACCCCAAGCGATATACATAAAGCCTGGACGCAAACTCAAACATCAAGTCAACACGACGAAGAGGGTAGTAAGGTTAGCCATGATGCACCAGGTTTGGCCATGGTTCAAGGGATGCTGAGTCAACTCTCCACTGAAATTAAGGAATGTTTTTCAACTCCAGAGACTAACCAGAGGAGGATTAAGGATACATGTAGCAGCCTAGAGGAAAATCTACTGGCGTTAACTCATCGTACTGAGGTACTGGAAAGCAAAGTTCAGGAGCTAGGGTCAGACATGAATGATAACACCCAGGAAGTAGTTAGGCTAAAACAAAAGGGAGAAAGATCTATCACAATAGTTAGAAAGACTGGAAAACAACTCTAGGAGGAATTACATCAGGATCCTGGACGTTAAGGATGGGGTGAAAGGAGATGACGTTAAGTTATTTGTAATAGATCTTTTTGATCAAAGCCTTCCCGCACGTTGTACCTGCTACAACTCTGGAATCTGAAATTCAACGGGCACATCGCGACCCATTTAAATTAAACCCTGGGCGGAAGAAACCCAGAAAAAGTCTGGTGAACCTGTAGTCTTACACACTTAAGGAAAAAAATGTGGGGGTTGCCCTCAAGCAAAAAAACTTGCAGGTCCAGGACCTAACCTTTAAAATTAGGTCCGGTATCTCTGGTGTGACAGAAGATAGACGGTGGGAGCTGGGCAAGCAAATAGAGACTCTAAGGGAAATGGGTGCCCAAGTGCAGCTAAGGTTCCCAGCAATTCTGAAAGTGATGTGGGCCAATAAAATGCACAATTTTCAAATTCCAGAAGAAGTGGATAGTTTAATGGGCCTCAGTAAGGCTGGTAAATAGATAAGGCACTCATGATAGAAGGCGGTTTGTGGTGACAGTTAAGTTTAGTTGTAAATACCGGACTCTGTGGAGAGCAGCTCAAATTGGCAAATGCCAATAGGTAGCAAGGGAGGGTTCCCTGGGGAGTGCGGGATTTTAGGGGGGGAGCACGTGTGGTGTGGAGCATAGGGGAAAAAATATAAAGAAATTGTCCTCACTCAGTGAGCAGCATAATCAGCGGTGGTGGGTGCGGGTGTTATCGGTCTCACACCGGAGTGTGGAGAGCAGCTCCCGGCCGGCTACCTAGTAAGCCGCCATGTTCCCTCCTCACCACATTTTTTTTCTTGTTAGGCACAGGGAGATTAAAGGATTTGCCAAGAATCACCAAGGATTTGCCAAGAATCACCTCAGCTTAACATGGAGGCTTCACAGGGGGCAGCTGCCTCACTAGAGAACACATTCAGAGTAGGGGGCGGTCCTCTCTCCCACTCAGAGATTCCCACGGCAAATAGATTCTCATTACTGGATGACTCTGTCCCGCCACCAGGTACTAGTGAAGGGAGAGGAGAGAAAGAAACCCCAAGCGATATACATAAAGCCTGGACGCAAACTCTAACATCAAGTCAACAGGACGATGAGGGTAGTAAGGTTAGCCATGATGCACCAAGTTTGGCCATGGTTCAAGGGATGCTGAGTCAACTCTCCACTGAAATTAAGGAACGTTTTTCAACTTCAGAGACTAGCCAGAGGAGGATTCAGGATACATGTAGCAGCCTTGAGGAAAATCTACTGGCGTTAACTCATCGTACTGAGGTACTGGAAAGCAAAGTTCAGGAGCTAGGGTCAGACATGAATGATAACATCCGGGAAGCAGCTAGGCTAAAACAAAAGGGAGAAAGATCTATCAGAAGGGTTAGAAAGACTGGAAAACAACTCTAGGAGGAATAACATCAGGATCCTGGACGTCAAGGAAGGGGTGGAAGGAGATGAGGTTAAGTCATTTGTAATAGATCGTTTTGACCAAAGCCTTCCTGCACGTTGTACCTGCTACAACTCTGGAATCTGAAATTCAACGGGCACATCGCGACCCATTTAAATTAAACCCTGGACGGAAGAAATCCAGAAAAATTCTGGTGAACCTACAGTCTCACACACTTAAGAAAAAGATTTTGGGGGCCGCCCTCAAGCAAAAAACCATGCAGGTCCAGGATCTAACCTTTAAAATTAGGTCCGATATCTCTTGTGTGACAGAAGATAGACGGTGGGAGCTGGGCAAGTGAAAAGAGCCTCTAAGTGGTAATGGGTGCCCAAGTGCAGCTAAGGTTCCCAGCAATTCTAAAAGTGATGTGGGCCAACAAAATGCATAATTTTCAAATTCCAGAAGAAGTGGATAGTTTTATGGCCCTCAGTAAGGCTGGTAAATAGATAAGGCACTCATGATAGAAGGCGGTTGGTGGTGACGGTTAAGTTTAGTTGTAAATACCGGACTCTGTGGATAGCAGCTCAAATTGGCACATGCCAATAGGTATCAAGGGAGGGCTCCCTGGGGAGGGTGGGGTTTTTGGGGGGGGAGCACGTGTGGTGGGGAGCATAGGGGAAAAAATATAAAGAAATTGTCCTCACTCAGAATGATGGGAGTTAAGAGACGTTGGGTGGCCATGACAGAAGATGATGGGGGATAAGGGGAGACCGCAGGGGGATGAGTTCTTGGAGGTTATGAGTTGGAATGTGAATGGCTTAAGGGTTAAAAGGAGGCAGCGTGTGGTCCTTCAATACTTGAAAGAAAGCCCTGCTAGGGTTCTTTTGCTCCAAGAAACTCACTTTTTACGGCCTGAATATTTAGCATTGTTTAGTAGGCAAAGATGGGTAGACAAGGTTATTGCTACAGACCAGCAATACTGCTCGAAGGGCGTTGCTATAATAATTAAAGCAAATTCTGGGATAGACCTACGAAGATCTCAGGCTGACGAAGGCAGGCTGTGGGTAGTAGCGGAAGTTAAAATTGGCCGATCTTTATATACCTTGGCTAGCTACTACGGCCCGAATGAAGATGATACGTCACCCCTGAATAATCTCTGCTCTGTCTGCTAGACTTTGAAGCCCCACTCATAATTGGTGGAGACTTCAACGTCCTTTTAATCAATAACTTGGATAGATCTTCTCCCCGTACTCAAATTACTTTGCCACAAGTTAAAGCCTACCTCCTCTCTATGCTAGATAATCTAAATCTATGCGATGTGTGGCGTAAGGTTAGTGGTGATTCTAGAAATGATTCCTTTTACAGCAAAAAGAATGGTCACTATTCTAGAATTGATTACTTCTTTATGGAAACTTCAGAATTCCGAAAAGTTAAAAAAAATTGATTATCTGCCTATCCACTTATCTGATCATGCTGCAATTTGGTTAAAAATCTAGCTCCCCTTGAATCCGACTTCTAGAAGGTGGACCCTGAATAGAAGGTTACTCTTGCAATCAGATATTATGAGCTAGATAGAAAGGGACACAGCAGTTGTTTTTAAATGGAACTCAGCGTCTGCCCCCGCACACGTGGTATGGGATGATTTTAAGGCCTGGCTAAGGGGGTGCTTGAAGGGTGCCTCGGTTGCTTGGTTTAGAGCAGAAAAAAGGCAGATTGCTTCACTTGAAGATCAGCTAGCGATAGCAGAAGCTAATCTGAAGTCAGGGCATCTCAAGGGGGCGGAAAAGGTGAGTCTAGTTGGTAAAGTTGAGGACTTGCAACTTAAATTCAGACTTATGATGGAGGAGAATCTTTTGCAGAAATGGGAAGTTAGTAAGCTGCGTGAATTCGATCAAGGGGAGAACTGTGGAAAACTGTTAGCAATGAGGAGTAGAATGGATAGGTCACGTAATTATATCAGGAAGATCAAACTGGAAGGTGGGGATCAGGTTGTGGAGGACAGGGAAGGTATTGAGTCGGCCTTTACTAAATTCTTTGAGAAATTATATCTTGAAGACCTGGTGGTAGATGAGGTTGTGTTAGATCACTGGCTTTCTTAAAAACAACTGCCAAAACTGAGCATTGAAAGTATCTCTTAACCAGGATATATCAAGGAATGAAATCCTGACTGCTCTTAAAAAATCAAGAAAGGGAAAGCAGCAGGGCCAGATTCGATCCCAAACGAAATCTATGTATTATTGGCAGAAGAAATCATTCAGGTCTGGTTAGAGTTATGTAATGAAGTGTTGAGGGGTACCTCTCCACTTCCGGACTCTTGGAATGAGGTTGTTATTACCTTAATTTTAAAACCAGGTAAGGACCCCACACAATGTCAGTCTTACCGCCCAATATCTTTATTGAACTGTGATTATAAAATCTTCACAGGGATATTAACAGCCCGTTTAAGTAAAATCATTGGGCCCTTAATTAATGAGGATCAGAAGGGCTTCCTTCCAGGGAGGCAGATTAAAGAACTCGTACACACCCTGATAGGCTCAATAGACCATGCCACGATACAGGGAGCTCCGTTATCAATAATTTCCCTAGACGCAGCAAAGGCCTTCGATCGGGTCAACTGGAAATATTTGAGCGGGACTTTGAAGGCTTTTGGCTTTAGTGAGATATTTAGGGAGATCCTAAAAACAAATCTATAGAGCACTGCGAGCTCAAATACTGGTTATTGGCAAGCTTACGGCTCCCGTGCAGCTAGGGAGACGCACGAGACAAGGGTGTCCCCTATCTCCTATCCTCTTTGATCTATACATTGAGCCTTTGGCTCAAAGTTTAAGGCAGAATAAAGAATAATCCCCTTCACTGCGGGCGGTTTCTCCAGGAAGCTGGCTCTCTATGCTGATGACCTGATTCTGTTCACCTCCGATGTCAATCAAGCTCTTCCGGAATTATTCGCTGAAGTGCAGGCATTCAGGAAGATGTCCCGATATGAGATTAATAACAGCAAGACGGAAGTTATGGCTTGGAATCTAGATGCTCATGATGTCAGGTTGTCGAAAGAAATAAGATACTTAGGCGTAACAATATTACAAAAGTTAAAAGAGCTCCCCAAAGTGAATTTAATGAAAGTCTCTAAAGAAGTGGACAAGTTGTTAAAGAAGTGGCAGAACCTCCCCCTCATGCCATATGGGCGGATCAATCTAGTTAAGATGTGTGTTCTGCCTAAGTTCGCCTATCTGTTTGACAACATACCGTTGGAGTTCGATTAGAGACTTCTTGTCAAAATACAGGGAAAATCTCAGTATTCATATGGGCAGGCAAGGGGATTAGACTTTCCTGGAAAAAGATAAGACGGAAGCTTGTACATGGTGGTTTAGGCCTTCCAGGTTTTCAGCTGTACTGTTGGGCATACCAGCTAAAAATCTGTAGGATGCTTTTACTTAGGCCCGATGACACTTCAGTGGGCCGTATGTATAAAGCTATGCTGGCGGGCAGTGCAGAAGAGGGTTTCATGTATAAATTTAGAGCTCCCAAATTCTTTAAAAAAGTCCGCCTGAAGGTTCTGCATGCCGCAGCTAAAGTATGGTTTGAATGCCGCTCACGCATGGGTATCCCTTAATACAGTGAATGGGCAACAGTGTGGGACTCTCCGGGAACTCCAGAGTGCCTTTTAGATGCCCTTGCAAAACCTCTGAAAACAGGTGGTGTCTCACTCTGGGGGGACATAATAGAAGGTGATAGCTGCCTGCCCTGGGATACCTGGAGAAATTTGACAAATGGCACGTTGTCCAGGTTCAAGTTTTACCAAATCTCAGCGTGGTGTAGGAACCAGCAGTGGCAATTTCCATCTGACAAATTAATGGAGAAAGATCTACAAGATTTAAGACTGAGAAAGAAGGAGGTGGCCCTTTGGTATCGATATCTGCTTGCTGCAACGGAAGAGTGCTTGAGACCCCCCTACCTGGTCTGGGAAGATTGCTTGCCCGACGAGGAGCTGAAGAATGTATGGCAAGTATCTTTAGACATGCTTTATTCTTTGATTAAGTCCGCTGCACTAAGGAGAAATCATTTCTTCACCCTACATAGGATCTACTGGTCTCCACTTAAGTTATCCAAAATAAGAGGCGGTGGAGATGCCAAATGTAAAAGGTGCGGCGGCCAGGAAGCAGACGATATCCACATATTCACCACCTGCCCGACGCTGAAAGAGTTTTAGGATAGTGTGGGTAAGACCATGTCGGATGCTTTGGGCAAAGAAGTAAAGGTAAGACCTCCCTTAATTTTGTTTGGCATTATGCAGCCAACTGATGGCTTGGAAGGTCCTTTGGGGCTGCAGAACAAGCTTGTTTTTTATTTGACTCTTTTGGCAAGAAGGGAGATATGTAAAAAGTGGCGCCAGGCGGCTCCCCCTACATGGAAGGAGTGGTGGAATTCTGTGAGATTCTTTAGAGATCTCGATCAAAAGGTTAATCGGCTTGGGAAAAAAACCAATCTCGGGCTATTTTGGAACTTATTGGATAATGAGTCTAATGATTACACCTCTTGGTCAGCTCATGATGTACAACACGGGTTGGAACACAGCGACATCAGCTGAGATCAGACCCCCAAGATATAAGCAATTGGGTTGGTAGAGACCGGTAGGATGCCTATTTATCTGAGGTAATATGTGGACAAAAAAAACAAAGAAAAAACAAAACAAAGAAGTGTTTAATATCGTTTGCAAAGATATAGTTATTAAAAATATTGTTTGTTTATAAATGTTCTGTATCTTAGTATATATATTATATGTTTGTGTTGTATGTTTTTTTGTATAAGAATTGTTTGTATTTTTAATATATGTGTTAAATTTTTAGTAATTATTAAAAAAAAAATAATGTGAATTTTGCGTTTTTAGTTCTGTAGCAGGTTGTGGGTTTATAGGGGAATAGGGTGGGAAGTAATTTAATTATATTAAATTTATTGATTATTTTTTATTTATTGATATTTGTTTAATTGAGATGTTATAGTGTTACATTTGTAAAGTAATTTATTATCAATTAATTAACAATTGGTTGTAAATTAATTTAAATTAACTGGTAATTAATTATGGTAATTGTGAAATTAATTTTAGGTGTGTGTTGTGGTGTTTATAGGTGTTAAGGGTGGGAAGTAATTTATTTTTAATGGATTAATTAATAATTGGCTGTTAATTAATTTTAATTAATTAATTGGTGTTATAGGGTAGGAAATACAATAAATACATTTATGTATTAATTAATTTATTTGTTTGTAAATCTTTTCTAGTTTAAAAGATCTTTTTTTATAAATGTATTTATTATTTTATATTATATATTTGTAGTTTTTTTATATGTAATTAATATTGTACTATTTTTTCTTTTTATATATTTAATATATTTGATTTTCATTTCTAAATATTGTTTATGTATTTTTATGATTTTTTAAATCATTTTTAATGTTTTTTATTTTTGTTTTAACTGTTTGAGTGTGAATAGTAATTTTTGTCTCTTCGCTATCCAACACTTTCCCTAATGTTGCACTCACTGGAGTGGGAATAGTTATTTTTACCACTCCGCTATCCAGCACTTTCTCTCCTGTTGCACTCAGTGGAGTGGGAGTAGTAATTTTTACCCCTCCGCTATCCAACACTTTCCCTTCTGTTGCACTCACTGGAGAGGGAGTAGTGACTTTTACCCTCCGCTATCCAACACTTTCCCTTCTGTTGCACTCACTGGAGAGGGAGTAGTAATTTTTACCCCTCCGCTATCCAACACTTTCTCTACTGTTGCACTCACTGGAGTGGGAATAGTAATTTTACCCTCTGCTATCCAACACTTTCTCTACTGTTGCACTCACTGAAGTGGGAATAGTAATTTTTACCTCTCCGCTATCCAACATTTTCCCTACAGTTGCATTCACTGGAGTGGGAATAAAATGTTTTACCCCTCCGCTATCCAACAGCTATTCTACTGTTGCATTCAGTGGAGTGGGAATAGTAATTTTTACCCCTCCGCTATCCAACACTTTCCCTACTGTTGCACTCTTTGGAGTGGGAATAGTAATTCTTTCCCCTCCGCTATCCAACACTTTCCCTACTGTCGCTCTCACTGGAGTGGGAATAGTAATTTTTACCCCTGCATTATCCAACACTTTCCCTACTGTTGCACTCTTTGGAGTGGGAATAGTAATTTTTACCACTCTGCTATCCAACACTTTCCCTACTGTTGCACTCTTTGGAGTGGGAATAGTTATTTGTACTCCTCTGCTATCCAACACTTTCCCTACTGTTGCATTCTTTGGAGTGGGAATAGTAATTTTTTCCCCTCCGCTATCCAACACTTTCCCTACTGTTGCTCTCACTGGAGTGGGAATAGTAATTTTTACCCCTCCGCTAGCCAACACTTTCCCTACTGTTGCACTCACTGGAGTTGGAATAGTACATTAAATTATTCCGCTATCCAACACTTTCCCTACTGTTGCACTGATTGTATTGGGAAACTTAAGTTTAAATATTTTTGAATAGTTTAATGTTTTTGTTTATTATAGAATGTTTTTTAACCCCTTCGCTGCTAGGCCTTTTCTCCCCCTGTGCTAAGCCTTTTTTTGGCTATTTGGGGTAGTTTGCGCTTAGGCACCTGTAACTTTTTGACCACATTAGGTATCCACGCCAAATTTGCGTCCTTTTCTTCCAACATCATGGGGATTTTAAAGGTACCCAGGGTTTGTGGATTCCCCTGGAGGGGACCCAGAAATTAGCCAAAATACAGCTAAACTTTGTTTTTTTGGGGAAAAATAGGAAAAAAGTGCTGCAAATGAAAGTGTCTGTTTTTTCCCCAGCTATCAGGGACTGACAGACCTTTGTCAGAAAACCAACATTTTTTACACAGTTTTGACATTTTACTGGGACATAGCTTATTTTTGCTATTTTTTGTGCTTTCAACCTTCTTCCAGTTAATGGTAGAAATGGGTATGAAAGCAATAATGGATCCTTGAAAGCTATACATTTTAGAAAAGTAGACAAAATTCTGAATTCAGCAAGGGGTCATTTGTGTAGATCCTTCAAGGTTTCTTTATAGAAACTAACAGTTGAAAATAGGAAAAATTAAAAATGAGTTGAAAAAAACAGCCATTTGTGCCAACGTTTTCACCTGTAACTTCTTCTAATTATGACAGATGTTTGAAAGCAATATACTGTTACATCTGCTGGACCTTTCTGGTTGTGGGGATATTTAGGACTTGTAGGTTCACCAAGAACCCAACGAACCCAGAGCCAATAACTGAGCAGCGTCTTGCAATGGTTTTTATTATGTACCGGGTATATAGCAATTAATTTGGGAAAATATATATAGTGAAAAATCGGGATGAAAGACACCTATGTATTTCTGAAATTGGAACAAAATATAGAGTTTAGAAACAGTAGCTATTTGCACATTTCCGAAACTGTGAGTACCCATACTAGCATGAGAATTATAGGACATTTTTCAAAGTGACTTCTTTTTTACACATTGTCCTTCATTTGGAAGGCAGAAATGCATTGAAAGTCAATAGGTAATAACAGTTGCTCTACAATTCTGTGTTACCCTAAGTCTCCCGATAAAAATGGTATCTCACTTGTGTGGGTAGGCCTAGTGCCCGTGACAGGAAAGGGCTCAAAATGCAACGTAGACACACTTCATTTTTACAGTGAAAACTGACCCTTTATTTGAAAAGTGCCTAGCTATAGATTTTGAACCCTAGCTCTGCTGGCACCTAGGGAAACCTAGCAAACCTATACATTTTTGAAAACTAGACACCCAGGGGAAATCATGATGGGTCTCACCAGGTTCTGTTACCCAGAATCCCTTGCAAACCTCAAACTTTGTAAAAAAAAACGCATTTTCCACACATTTCTGTGCTGGAAAGTTCTGAAATCTGCGTGGATCCACAAAATTTCACCCACCCCGCATTTCCCAAAGTCTTCCGAGAAAAATGGTACCTCACTTGTGTGGGTAGGCCTAGTAGCCACGACAGGAAACGGCCCAAAATGCAACGTGGACACATCACATTTTCGCAGTGAAAACTGACCCTTTTTTTGCAAAGTGCCTAGCTGTAGAGTTTGAACCCTAGCTCTGCCGGCACCTAGGGAAACCTAGCAAACCTATACATTTTCAAAAACTAGACACACAGGGGAATACAGGATGGGGTGACTTGTCTGGCTCTCACCAGGTTCTGTTACCCAGAATCCCTTGCAAACCTCAAACTTTGTCAAAAAAAACACATTTTCCTCACATTTCTGTGGTGGAAAGTTCTGGAATCTGCGTGGATCCACAAAATTCTACCTACCCCGAATTCTCTAAAGTCTTCCGAGAAAAATGGTACCTCACTTGTGTGGGTAGGCTTAGTGCCCGCGACAGGAAACGGCCCAAAACGCAACGTGGACACACCACATTTTCACAGTGAAAACTGACCCTTTTTTTGCAAAGTGCCTAGCTGTAGATTTTTAACCCTAGCTCTGCCGGCACCTAGGGAAACCTAGCAAACCTATACATTTTTGAAAACTAGACACCCAGCAGCATCCAGGATGGGGTGACTTGTCTGGCTCTCACCAGGTTCTGTTACCCAGAATCCTTTGCAAACCTCAAACTTTGTCAAAAAACCCACATTTTCCTCATATTTCTGTGGTGGAAAGATCTGGAATCTGCGTGGATCCACAAAATTCCACCCACCCCGCATTCCTCAAAGTCTTCCTAGAAAAATGGTACCCCACTTGTGTGGGTAGGCCTAGTGCCCGCGACAGGAAACGGCCCAAAACGCAACATGGACACACTACATTTTCACAGTGAAAACTGACCCTTTTTTTGCAAAGTGCCTAGCTGTAGATTTTTAACCCTAGCTCTGCCGGCACTTAGGGAAAGCTAGCGAACCTATAAATTTTTGAAAGCTAGACACCCAGGGGAATCCAGGATGGGGTGACTTGTCTGGCTCTCACCAGGTTCTGTTACCCAGAATCCCTTGCAAACCTCAAACTTTCTCAAAAAACATATTTTCCTCACATTTCTGTGGTGGAAAGTTCTGGAATCAGCGTGGATCCACAAAATTGCACCCACCACGCATTCCCTAAAGTCTTCAGAGAAAAATGGTACCTCACTTGTGTGGGTAGGCCTAGTGCCCGCGACAGGAAATGGCCCAAAACACAACATGGACACACCACATTTTCACAGTGAAAACTGACCCTTTTTTTGCAAAGTGCCTAGCTGTAGATTTTTAACCCTAGCTCTGCCAGCACCTAGGAAAACCTAGCAAACCTATACATTTTTTAAAACCAGACACCCAGCAGCATCCAGGATGGGGTGACTTGTCTGGCTCTCACCAAGTTCTGTTACCCAGAATCCCTTGCAAACCTCAAACTTTGTCCAAAAAAAAACACATTTTCCTCACATTTCTGTGGTGGAAAGTTCTGGAATCTGCGTGGATCCACAGAAATTCCACCCACCCCGCATTCCCCAAAGTCTTCCGAGAAAAATGGTACCTCACTTGCGTGGGTGGGTCAAGTGCCCGCGACAGGCAAGGCCCAAAATGTATTGAGGAGACATCAAAATTACCTATCACAAAACAACCTGGTTGGTTTTTGGCCCCAGACTCGGCGGCCACCTTGGGAAACTACCAAACCCACACATTTCTGAAAACTAGGCACCCGGGGGAGGACAGCGAGGTATGGCTTGCGTGGATCCCCCAACGTTTTCCTACCCAATATCCCCTGCAAACCTCAAATTTAGCTAAAAACAACACATTTTCCACATATCTTTGTGTGGAATCACCGTGCCGGCACAAATGTCCTACCCCACAGCGTTCCCCTCAGCCTCCCGAGTAAAATGATACCTCACTTGTGTGGGTGTCAAATGCAGAATTGGCTAAAAATGTATTTTAAAAAAAATTTAGTGCTTAGAATTCTCGGTGCTATACACTTAATCCCTATGTTTTTGGCTCTTCCGAGTCACAGGCCCTTGCCCCACCCACACAAGTGAGGTATCATTTTACTCGAGAGACTAAGGGAAACGCTGTGGAGTAGGACATTTGCGCCGGCACGGTGATTCCACACATAAATATGTGGAAAATGTGGTTTTTTCAGCTAAATTTGAGGTTTGCAGGGATTCTGGGTAGGAAAACGTTGGGGGAGCCATGCCTCGCTGTACTCCCCCGGGTGTCTAGTTTTCAGAAATGTGTGGGTTTGGTAGTTTCCCAAGATGGCCGCTGAGCCCGGGGCCAAAAACCCAGGTGACCCCACTTGCAAAACCAGGTTGTTTTCTGACAGGTAATTTTGATGTCTCCTCAATATGTTTTGGGCCCTTGCCTGTCACGGGTACTTGACCCACCCAAGCGAGTGAGGTACCATTTTTATCGGGAGACCTGGGGGAACGCTGGGTGGTAAGAAATTTGTGGATCCATGCAAATTCCAGGACTTTCCCACACAGAAATTTGAGAAAAATTTGATTTTTTCAGCTAAATTTGAGGCTTGCAGGGGATTCTGGGTAGGAAAACGTTGGGGGGTCCACGCAAGCCATACCTCCCTGGACTCGACTCCCCCGGGTCTCTTGTTTTCAGAAATGTGTGGGTTTGATAGGTTTCCCAAGATGGCTGCCAACCCCTGGACCAAAAATGCAGATGCCCCCTATGTATCCGAAAATGACCTGGTTTTGCAAGGGGGGTCACATGAGTTTTTGGTCCCAGGCTTGGCGGCCATCTAGGGAAACCTACCAAACCCACACATTTCTGAAAACTAGAGACCTGGGGGAGTCCAGGGAGGTATGGCTTGCGTGGATCCCCCAACGTTTCCATACCCAGAATCCCCTGCAAACCTCAAAGTTTGATGAAAAAATCAAATTGTTCTCAAAGTTCTGTGTGGGAAAGTTGTAGGATCACTGGACTGACACAAATTTCCTACCACCCAGCGTTCCCCCAGGTCTCCCGATAAAAATGGTACCTCACTCTTGTGGGTGGGTCAAGTACCCGCGACAGGCAAAGGCCCAAAACGTATTGTGGAGACATCAAAATTACCTATCACAAAACAACCTGGTTTTGCAAGGGGGGTCACCTGGGTTTTTGGCCCCGGGCTTGGCGGCCATCTTGGGAAACTACCAAACCCACACATTTCTGAAAACTAGACACCCGGGGGAGTCCCGTGAGGTATGGCTTTTGTGGATCCTCCAACGTTTCCCTACCCAGAATCCCCTGCAAACCTTAAATTTGGATGAAAAAAATAAATGTTTTCTCAAATTTCTGTGTGGGAAAGTACTGGAATCTGCATGGATCCACAAATTTTCTACCACCCAGCGTTCCCCCAGGTCTCCTGATAAAAATGGTACCTCACTCGCGTGGGTGGGTCAAGTTCCCACGACAGGCAAGGGCCCAAAACGTATTGAGGAGACATCAAAATTACCTATCACAAAACAACCTGGTTTTGCAAGGGAGGGTCACCTGGGTTTTTGGCCCCGGGCTCGGCGGCCATCTTGGGAAACTACCAAACCCACACATTTCTGAAAACTAGACACCTGGGGGAGTCCAGCGAGGTATGGCTTGCGTGGATCCCCCAACGTTTTCCTACCCAGAATCCCCTGCAAACCTCAATGTTAGCTGAAAAAAACACATTTTCCACATATTTATGTGTGGAATCACTGTGCCGGCACAAATGTCCTACCCCACAGCGTTCCCCTCAGTCTCCCGAGTAAAATGATATCTCACTAGACTGATTTGTATTTCACAAAGAAGGGGCCTTGGGCTGGTGATTTGTTTTTGCACAACAAAATGGAATATAATACACTGTGTTACTATATAAAAGAGAAATTGTGGGATGAGGCTGTGATTTGGGTTATAGACCAAGGATGCAAAATGAAAGTATTTGAATAATTGAAATTATTTTCCCAAAATATATGATATATACTAGCACTTATGCACACGTATGTGCAAGAAAACGCTCCTTTGATACACTGACTCCACAAGCTAGCTCATGCACTGCAAACAGGGGCGCTAAGGAACTTCGGACCTCTCACTTTGGCAGCCTAAGATGTTGAACACTGGCTCAGGCAGAGCCCTCGGTTGTGGGCTAATGCTTTCTCAACACCTCTGGCTCATCATGTAAATTGTACAGTTGATCAAAACTACAATTCTTATCATCGCTGGGTGACAACAGCCCTCGATGAGGTGCTACCGCTCAAAAATAAAGTGGCTCGCCAACTTGGGCTCTTAGTACTCCGACATCTTGAATGTACTAGACAACACTCCCGGCCCATTTGCATACAAATAGGTAATTGTGTAACATGGAAGATATTCTTCTGCTATGGCTTGGGCCGCTAACTCTAAAGTGAATCCTTGAAAGATAAAAAAAACTTTCCCCAAAGTATAAAATGGAGTGAATCCCAGTCAGTTTAAAACGACTGGATCAGGTGCCAGAGAATGCCAACTATTGAAATCCATTGAGGAAAAGCCGTCAAATAAAGTTCTGAAAACTGTCTATAAACAAACACTTATTTTAAAACAAGTGTCCTAGGGCGGGCTCCCTGTGAAATCAGAGTGCCCTGAGAAGCAGTGGGTGTTTGGTGTTGGTAATAAAGTAAAACACCCAAGTTTGAAGAGGGTGTTTCGGAACGTGTCTAACCTTGTAAAAGTGGGGTATGCTGTGGATTCTCAATTTATGTCCCTGTGCAGCTAATCCCCCCCCCCCCTGCAGTCACAGTGCAGCCCTTCATTGTGTCAGGTTTTTTGCTGTACTGCAGTGGATCTTTGAAGCCTCGTCTCTGAAGCTTGTGGTTTATTTCTGGACCACCTCATCACCCACATTGAAGAGCCAAAAAGCAGACTTGCTACCAACCTTCCCCATTCCAAGTTGGCCTTAAATAATGCGCAGGAACACGCGGCCATATATGAGCCCGGGGACAGTTTGCCCAGGTTCTGCTCTCATCGTGCTGACTGACCGTTGCCGCCACTTTCTGCTCAGATAATGTGTTGAATCTCTGCTTCTCACACCTTCCAGCATGGCGCTGGAACATCAGCCTCGCTCATGCTGCTAGATTATTATACCAAGGGCATTTGATCAGCCACACTGGTGTTGCCAGCCAGCGGTACACTGGAGTAATCGTAGGGGTGAGCGCCGGCAAACTCTGCCACGCTGCAGAGTTTTTGTCGAACTCTGCGCTCCAAGTGGAGCGCGAAGTGGCAAATCTCCGCAAACTCTGCCCACCCCTAGATAGCATACTTAGAAATTATTCTGGGGTGTATATATATGTCTTTACAGAACCTATTTGTGAATGTTGGGTGAACATTCTCCCCTTGTGAGCACCGTACCTAATAGGTGTGTGTCCAAACAATTTGTGGTACTTCTCAAGTGAGCACCATAGAACCCTCTTTCACCCTCCTTTTTTGCCAATTTGTATCTTTCTTGTGCATCCCATGGGCATGCCTGTGTAACAATGAAAGGGTAAGATCTATTTCAGGATTCCCTTGGAGAATTAGAGTGGTCATGTCCTGAGGTATCCTGGTATGGGTAGGGGTTCAGATGGGGCACTGTGAGCTTGCTAGGAATTGGACCAACATGTTCTGATGATGTGTGTGGACTGAGTCCCCATATTCTGGTGATTATGTTGTCCGGATACACAGTCCTGCTTAATTCATTGGAACCGTATGACAAGATGTGGTATTAACAGTGGTTTGAAGACAGAAACACTGCTTTGACTTTTATGTATGCAACAAAGTCTACTGGTTGTTGTGTTGGTTAAATATTTTAATTAATTATGGTAGTTTATTGTGTTGACTTGATATTTTAACGTATTATTTTTCTTTCTGTTTTCTTTTATCGTTAGTGTTGACATTGGATATTAAATTCATGGTGGTAGCTAGCATGTCACACTTCCCCATTATTCTTGTCAAAAGCAGGGAAGCCAGTATTACCTTGGAGACGATGGAAAACCGTTTTGATAATAACATGTTTGACCGTGGAAGGTGTGGGGGAGTTAACTTTGTTAAGAGAACTGATGTAGCGGAAATTACATTTTATTTGTAGGGGTGCATTATAATCGTATGTGTAGAGCGCATCCGCATATAATCCTTTGTTGTATTAACTTGAAGTGTTAGAATCTTGAAATATAATATCATGAAATGTGATGTGTTTAGGCCAATGAAAAGCAACAGGAAGAATTAATGTAGAAAATGAATGTAACTGGCAACGTGAAGAACTCGTGTTGTGCAACTGAAACCATTCATTTATTAAATGTTTATTACATTTTGTCGTTTACATGTAAGTAAAAATATTAACTGAACATGTCTTGTTCTCCTATACAATTTCGTAAAGCTCACATGCAGGTTTCTTTTGTTAGCTGAATTTTGTAGGACTGAAATGCATTTTCCCTGGAAGCTATCGCTTTAGAATTAACAGTTTGAATTTCATGTGTGCTGTGGAATTTGTTCTTTCTCACGTTTTTGTGTTGCAGGTGAAAGAAGGGCTGTTTTTAGCTAGAATAATGTCTCAGTTTTATTAGTCCGGCAAGGAGGGAAAAAGTTATATTGTGCGGGCTTGAATCGATAACAGAAGGCAGTTGCGTTTCACACAGGAGAAGACTTGGGAACCAAGGACAAATGTATTGAGAGGAAGAACACGATTGTCCCATGGAAAACTACCTTTAGGACGGTATTCAGAACGGATGGCGTGACGTGCAAAGGATTTTGGGAAGGTTCTCTTCAATATTGTATTGTTGGGAGTAGGGAAAGCACCCACTTCTCTACCTGCCTTCAGAGAGAGAGCATCATAGAACAAGCTCTGTCTTGCTAGCTTTATGCTATCTGACCCATTGATGGTGGAGAGACTTCTTAAGAAGACTCCACATGCTGACACCTTTTTATCCTTCTCCTTTGGGAATGCTTAAGTAGGGATGTCACGTTAGTGGTAGAGTAGGGATAGATTAATGCTTTATATTCATCAACCCTCGATGCAGGGAAATTTGGACTCATGCTTTCTGAACCTCTGCATCTTATTTCTTGAACTAATTGTTTTGTTTATGCTGCATCGACTCAACTGGATGTGTAGGTTTGGCTTCATGCTAATTCCGATGTATTTTTACACTCTCATCTTGAGGTGTCTTTATGTCCAGTTATTTTTGGCTTTGTAAAAAATTAACTAACCTTACGTAGTTGCCTGTGGGTATTTTGTGTCTAAAGAATTCCCCGCTGAACTAATTTGGCAATGAATAACGAATTTTCTCCCTTCCACGCTTACATGCTGCTAAAAAGAACCATCGGATTGTGATTCTAGAACAGAACTTATGGACCCGGCCCTTTCAGAGCTAAGGGGCCCATTACGATACCCAGCGTAAAAAAATCCGCCAGGCATGGAAGCGGCAAAAATCCGCCCGCACACACCGTCTGAACACCGACCACGCCATTACGATTACACAAACCGAAAACCGCCATCGGCGGAAAAATCACACAAAATACCGCCCGCCAACGTCCGAGTCGGAGTCAAACCGCCCGCCACGGACGGAAACACGCACGACAACACAAAACCGCCCGCCCTCACGGCCGACACACCGCACGTGAAATTACGATCGCGCCGCCATGAGCGCGGGAAAACCACAAATATACCGCCCGCCAGCGCAAACAACGCCGATGAGAATCGACACGGCAGAAGCCATGGCGCCCACGTACCTGCACAGAAACCATCCGCTCACAAAACCAATAGCACACAACATGGCCAACAAGTCCACACAGCAAGGCACGCACAAATACACAAGCACAGTACACATCCCGAAAACACCCCCGGACAAACAAAAAATACAAAGGCCAGAACCCCAGACACAACACACCTGAAAACAACAGACCATGAGGACACACCCACATAGGTGAGTACAAAAGCAGCACTCCCACAGACCACAACCCCTTGCTACATTGCAAACCAGAGAGGAGAGGAGAGGACACAGTGACACAGCAAGGACAGCAGCACACCACAGAAACGCACACATCACAACCACCACCACCACCACCACCACCACCAAACACCTGCACCACAAACCCCCTGCACATTACACAACACACACCGCACCAGCACCACAAACACCATGGCACCACAAAGAATGCCCAAGTACACGCCCATTGAGCTGACGGTCATGGTCGACGAGATCATCAAGGTGTACCCACAAATCTATGGGAACATGGTCCAGCACACACCACTAGCCACCAGAAACAGAATGTGGAACCGGATCGTAGACCAGGTCAATGCAGTCGGGACCCTGCCCAGGAACAGAGGAGAAATAAACAAACGTTGGAATGACGTAAAGAGCCTGGTCAAGAAGAAGGAGGGCAAAAACAGAGAGCTGGCTGCCGTCACTGGCGGAGGGAATCCCGCGCTCTTCAAGACCTTCAAAGCGTGGGAGGAGAAGGTGCGAGTCATAATACATCCGGAGATCCTCGCCGGATTAGCAGGGGAGTGGAGGCTGGTAAGTACAAACTAATGTATACCAGCACACCGCTATGTACTCACATGCACTACCACCATGCCACAGCTCCCAGGGACAAACACCCCCATGTCCAGCACACAATACACAACACATCACACACACATGCAACAGACACCACCACACACAGCCCAAACCGAACAACTGTAACATACGTGGGGACATGTGTACACTCAGCCAGCCACGTAACCACCAACAGGTCCCCAAATATGCCAGAAGCGCCACAACGAGCACCCACCACACCCATGTGTCCGCCACAGCTGCACTAACCGACAAGTAACAGGTAAGTGGCAGGAACACAAAGTGCAGTGGGTGGGACGGTGGACAGCCCAAGTACAACACACACCAGGCCCCTAGTCCCACAGCACAGCAAGGAGGAGCATCCCCCACACCCCACAGCCACGTGTCAGCCACCGCAGTGCACAACGACAGCCGAAAGGCAGACATCACGGTCCACAGCAATCGGTGTCAGTGGGTGTCCAGCCACCCCCACGACCCACAACACCCCCCACCCCCACAGACCTGCAACATGGAGCACCCCCGCTTAGAGCCATGTGGCATCCAGTACAGTGCACGCACGAACAACTTGCAGGTGGGAAACTGGACAGGGCTGGATTACTGGAGGCATGAGGACCGTAACACGACCAACACATGGGACATGTCACGTAGCAGACGAACACGCAGCACCGCCCACCGTCACGAACAAGTGAACAATGTGCACACGGACATGAACAACAGACTCACACCCCACATGACCCATCACAGACATAGCAACACCCAAGGAGCCACGTCTGCATGCACAAGCCACACTGAATATAGTACCACACGGCAGCCACTGTGCAACTCATCACACACAACCGAAACACCATTGAAGTCCTGTCCATGTAGCCCCTACTGCCTGTCAACCACACACCCCACAACTACGCCTATGTTAGACAAACAACACTAGACGCAACAGAGCGGAACAACATAAATGCACACGAACACCACTGAACCCATCAAACACACAGACACACCATGCACATACAACATACCATCCATCCCATCCGTCAGCCCCAGTCTCATGAAAGGCATGTCATCCGCACAGCTGCCACACATACAGCAGTCACGCTAAGATACATGCCCATGACCAACCATGTGCCAGAAGTCAATGAAGCGCACGACACACTGTGAGCAACAACACACAACATGGGCCACACCCCCCGAGCACTGCAGTGATGCACATGGCACAGGGCAGCACGCACACCAAGGAGATGGGACAACTGCAATACGTTGGCTGGCACACAACCATCACTCACTCATAACGATGCGTCCAATGCCATGTCCAGTAATCACAACAGACAGCAAATATGCAGGCCATGTCAAGCATGCACACACCTCAAACCATGCACTGTCATGCTGCCACAACACATGTCACGTTCGGCACCCATGGCTCACAGCATGTACCCCAAAAGCATATTCCCTCCCAAATGCGAATCTGGGGCATGGCCCCCATGTTGCCATATGCGTTCCTAAGCGTTCCATTTGAACCCCAAAAGCATATCCCCTCCCAAATGCGAATCTGGGGCATGGCCCCCATGTTGCCATATGCGTTCCTAAGCGTTCCATTTGAACCCCAAAAGCATATCCCCTCCCAAATGCGAATCTGGGGCATGGCCCCCATGTTGCCATATGCGTTCCTAAGCGTTCCATTTGAACCCCAAAAGCATATCCCCTCCCAAATGCGAATCTGGGGCATGGCCCCCATGTTGCCATATGCGTTCCTAAGCGTTCCATTTGAACCCCAAAAGCATATCCCCTCCCAAATGCGAATCTGGGGCATGGCCCCCATGTTGCCATATGCGTTCCTAAGCGTTCCATTTGAACCCCAAAAGCATATCCCCTCCCAAATGCGAATCTGGGGCATGGCCCCCATGTTGCCATATGCGTTCCTAAGCGTTCCATTTGAACCCCAAAAGCATATTCCCTCCCAAATGCGAATCTGGGGCATGGCCCCCATGTTGCCATATGCGTTCCTAAGCGTTCCATTTGAACCCCAAAAGCATATCCCCTCCCAAATGCGAATCTGGGGCATGGCCCCCATGTTGCCATATGCGTTCCTAAGCTGTTCCATTTGAACCCCAAAAGCATATTCCCTCCCAAATGCGAATCTGGGGCATGGCCCCCATGTTGCCATATGCGTTCCTAAGCGTTCCATTTGAACCCCAAAAGCATATCCCCTCCCAAATGCGAATCTGGGGCATGGCCCCCATGTTGCCATATGCGTTCCTAAGCGTTCCATTTGAACCCCAAAAGCATATCCCCTCCCAAATGCGAATCTGGGGCATGGCCCCCATGTTGCCATATGCGTTCCTAAGCGTTCCATTTGAACCCCAAAAGCATATCCCCTCCCAAATGCGAATCTGGGGCATGGCCCCCATGTTGCCATATGCGTTCCTAAGCGTCCCATCTGAACACCAAAAGCAAAGTACAAACCAGACCCAGGATGGGCCAGGAGCCCGCATACACCCGAGTCACAATAAGTAGGGGCACAGCAACACACCCATCGGCATGGCCAATCCGTCCCATGCCACATGTGCACAGCACACAGTCCCATTGCCAAGCACACACAACTACAGATGCTACAGCCACACACACGCCTCCGGGAAACCCATGTACGAGATTGCACGAACTGTTAATGTCAGACGACAAATACATACTTCGCCAGGTGCAACACAATAACAAATCTCATTCTCTCCACAGGTGACGAACTGCTGGATGCTGGGGATGGAGCCAGCAGCCAGCACAGCCAGCCTACAAGCCCCCAACGAGGACACACGGATCTGGAGGATCTGTCCTCCTCTTCGGACACGGACCACCAAGCAGGCCCATCTGGTGTGGCAGGGCCCAGCCGCTCCCCAGGACCCCTCCTACCCACCAACCCATCATCCAGGGCTGCTGAACATTCCCAGCCCCCTGCTGCCACTGTCGTTGCGGCCACACCCACGGTCATTGTGGCCACTACCACTGCCACAACCGCCACCATCGCCGCACCGACCACCACCGCCGCCACCACCACCACGTCTTCGCTGGCACCAGCCCCAGCGCAGGTGGTGGCCCGGCCGACTGGATCCACCCTGGGAGCCACAGCGAGGACCGTGGTGAGCAATGTGGCTAGTGGGCAGGCCGGTGGCAGCAGGACTGGTAGGAGGAGCAGGGTCAGGAAACTCCAGCCTCCCCTGGGAGCCATGCCCTGCCTCAATGGCCAGAGTCCTTGGGGCCTATGAAGAGGCCCAAGGACAATGGGTCCGGTCTGCTTCAGACACGCGTGAGGTGCTGGGGGTGCTGAGGTCCATGGACGCCCGTATGGGCCAACTCGTGGACCTCATGGGCCAGCTGGTGGTGGCGGTGAGGTCACAGCCAGGGACAGCAGCTCCCCTCCGCCACCACCTGCCGGGGCGCAGGGTGGAGCAGCAGTGTCCAGTTCCCCTGCGTCCACAGCCAGTGACCACACCTCAACCACCAGCATGTCGCAAGCAGGCACCCCCCTCGCAAACGTGGAAGGGGCCGTCCGAAGTGGAAACAGATCTCCCGGGAGGACTTCGCACGCTCCAAACGCAAGTGAGGCAGCCAGCCAGCCTTCCTTGACCAGCCACTGCATTGACTTGGACTACGATCCCACTCCACACAGCCATCTGGATGGCATGTGTGTGTTGGACTATGGACATAGAACCAGTGGGTACACCCTGAGCATCACGCAGCCATGACCGACAGCTCATTGTCACTGCACGCACCACTTTTGTCATCACCTTACACACAATCACATGTCACAGTTTGTAATAAATGCACCTTTTACACTAACTGCTGTTTGTGCCCTGTGTTTTATTTGTACGGAATACAACGGCCACCTTGGGCGGAAAGGCACCTGATGCGTGGCATGGCAATTGAATCCGGAGGGCCTGTAGGGACCTAGGGGTGGGAGACAGAACAGGAGCACATTCAATGAGTGTGTCACACACCCATCACACAGTACATGTCAACAACTACAAGCAATGTACACACATCGCACAGAGCAATAGGGCACAATGCCACAGCCACCAACAGTGGCATACTACCCTGGCCATGGAGCGTTGACACACAGCACGCAGTGAACAAACGGCCACCCTGACACAGCACACACACACCTGCACAGATACAGCCACATCAGCCAAACAGAAGAACATACGGCTGACTGTGTATATATGTGGTTGGTTCTGTGCTTTTATTGTGTGTTTTTGTAGTTGTTATTTATATACATGTGGTCTTACATACGATTCTATTAATACTTTCAGCCCTGATGAAGTTCCAATAGGAACGAACACGCGTTGGCTGACTTTTGCTGTTCTAAACTCCTATTGATACAAAATAAAGAAAATACACTTTGGAAAAGTTGGAAACACTGTGGACTCATTTAATCGGTGCACCTTCCCCTTTGCAATACAGCCACATCAGCCGTCGTACATGGACACTCACCGTCAAGTGAAGTAGCGGGCGATGAGCTGCTGCCGCACATTACCAGCTTCCTCCTCTCCGCTGTCCTCCTCACTCGAGCTGTCCTGGTCTGCGGGCTGGGGCCCTGGTTGATCTCCGTCATCCACGATGAGGGGGATCTGCTTCCGCATGGCCAGATTGTGCAGCATGCAGCACGCCACCACTATCCGGCACACCTTCTGTGGGGAGTACGCCAGCGCACTCCTCGGTGCGGTCCAGGCACCTGAACCTGGACTTGAGGAGGCCAAAGGTACGCTCGACCACACGTCTGGTCCTCCCATGTGCCTCATTGTAGCGATCGTCTGCTGGGGTGCGAGGATTCCTCAATGGACTGAGCAGCCATGCCCCATTCGGGTACGCAGAGTCACCTGGGTGTGAGGGACACAGAGAACCGTTGCAATTCCAACTGGACAGGGGACAGCATCGCACAACCAGCACGCTACACCACTCCACATACTCACCGACAATACAGGCACGATCCTGTTGCATATTGGACATCAGTCGTGGCAAGATACTGTTGCGCATTATGTGTGCGTCATGGGCCGAGCCTGGGAACTTTGCACACACGTGGGTGATCACCATGTCCGCAAGGCACACCACTTGCACATTCAGGGAGTGCGTGTGCTTCCTGTTGCGGTACAGGTGCTCAGTGGCATGTGGTGGAACAAGGCCGACATGTGTGCAGTCAATGGCTCCAACGACGTGTGGGATTCTGCCAAGGGCATAGAATGCACCCTTCACTGCCGCCAATTCACGAGCCCTGGGGAAGCGGATGTACCTGTTTCGGTACAGCATCATGGCTGCCAGTACATCCCTCAGCACCTTGCTGAACATGGGCTGGGACATCCCTCCTCCAATGCCCACTGTGTGCTGGAATGACCCAGTGGCGAAGAAATGCATGGCGGCCATCACCTTAGCCGTGGGGGTGACAGCAGTCGGATACACCCTGCGGGGACGGAGATGGGGTTCTAACATGGCACACAGTCGATGCAGGGTTGGCCTGTCCAGCCGAAACTTCCTAATAACCTCTGTATCATCCATGTCCGCCAGCAATTGGTATGGGCGGTCAATGTTCGGTCTCCGCCTAGGGACAATGGCAGAGGACACATGTCAAAGCAACACGACACATAGCAATTTCGCATACACATCACTGACATGACTGAGCAAGCACATGAGCCACAGCCCAGCTGTCAAGCTGGGACGGCACGGCCACAATACACTTACACAGGTCTCCCAACAATGGCAATGGCTAGTGATACAAACCACTGCCATGTGCATGCACATGGGGATCTAGGCCCCAATGACTTGCGGGGCGTGCTGATGGGGACTGACTGCATATCCGTCAAGCGGCAACGCCACGGCAACATGAATGTCTGCTGAGCATGGAACTGCTTCCGCGGCTGGATGAGTATGGCACACGACGACGACGATGTGGGCACAGGCTGAGCGGCCAAACAAGTGGGACCTGTGGCACGAGGGGATATGAGACAGTAGTAGGTGTCAGCACTGCACCCTATGTACAGCACTGTACGGATCACACCTCCCGAAACATTGACAGGTGTCCACATTGACAGCCCCATGCCAAGACGGCTGTGTGCTTGCAGTCACACGTCACAGGTGAGAGGTTACATTGCACGTGCCAGGTGGCAGACGTACATAGTGGGAGCTGGCATGTGTGTGCATGTGTCTCCTGTTCAGGATCCACCAGATGGGCGCTGACTCTGTACTGACCATTGGACACAGCATGTTCCGTGGAAGGCTTGTGTGTGTGGGATGGTGGCACTGGATGTGCCTCCGTTGGGTGGGGGGCCATGCACAGGGCGGGTACGTCGATGATTGCGCATTGTTGGTCACGGTGGGTGCACCAACTGAAGATGTGTTGCCCTGTGTTCAATTCCTATGTCCGCATGATGATGGACTGTAGATGTGGGCAGACTACACATTGGTCGATGTGCTGTCTATATGCATGTGCCTTCACACCAGGCACAGCTGCCCCTGCACATGTGACCCCTGCTGGACTCGCTGCTGGGTCTGTGGAGCTGATGCACCTTCTGCGCGTGGGGCGGACAGCTCTCCTCACTTCCCTCATTGCGCATGTCATGACTTTGCCGCAGGTGACATGGATCATGGAGGGCCCACATGTACGCGTGGGTAGGCTACACATGATTGTACACTGGTCGCCACCCTCAGTCAGTGTTTCGAATGGGAAGGTTGTCGTGCTGGTGGTATGTTCGATGTGGCGGATGGGCGGGCCTAGGTGCGGGCTTACATTCCGGACATGGGGGGTAGTTGGATTGGCGACTAGTTGCAGTACACACGGGACACGTCTCTTCCTTTCCACATCTGGGTCATCCCTTGTACTTACTGACAGTGATACAGTCATCTTCGCCCCAGCCCTCATGTCCTCCCTCGCTCCCCCACTATGCATGCTCACCATGCGAGGCTAGCGCCTGCACAGGCAGCCCCAAGCTCGCACCAGAGAGGGCAAGGAGTGTATGTGTGGGTCCAGTTGCACGAGTGGGCTGTCTCAGGGTATGATGTGTGGCGGGACGCCGTCCACCTGCGTGGTGCCCCAAATGGAGACCCGGCCTGCATGGACTATGCATCACAGTCTTCGCCTTCCGGATCCGCCACCTGCGACACCCAGTGGCTGTGGCTGCCCTTGCGGCCAGGCCGCGTCCGTCTGTGGCTGATGGCCCACACATTCACTCTTTGGCCTCTCTGGGGAGGGCTCGGGGTGGTGGCGCACGCGCTTGCACTTAGTCGCAATGGCATGTGGTGTGGTTGGTATGATGGGCAATGGATGGGATGGTGCGAGCCACCTCCCGTGACGTCAGTGCTGCTCGTGCTGTGGTGCGTCCCCCTACACTTCCATTTGACTTGTGCCATGCTAGACGTTGAGGTTCTATTGCCTGCGTGATATGACCAGGAGGAGCGCGAGGAGACCTCTCACACACCATGCTCCACTGCCATCCCGTGCCCTGTATCGCCTGTGCGGATTGACTATGTTGGGGTTACACCTGGTCGACTGGGGCTGTGTGTGCCTTGTCAAGGGGCATGGCGGGCGCACAACAGGATCCAGCTTGTCCACAGAGGGTGGGCTGAGGTGCGCCTGGTACCGCTTTGTACGTGTGCCCGGCTGCTGTGCACACACGTGTTCACTCCCCCGACAGGTGTCCTCTCACAATGCCCAGGGAAGCGGTGGTGTACTGTTCATGACCCCTCCCAACACGGCGTGCTCCAACTTGGCATGTGCGCATCTACCCGTCGCACCCACCCACCTGAGCACTGCGTCCATACGACTTCACACGACACATGTGTGTCTTCCACAGTAGTGCTACTCATTTGCGTTGACATCCAATACCAGTGGACTACATGGTCATGTCACGACTGCCGTGTACTTCACATACTCTCATCCTCTCTCATTCGTACTTGTGAAATGAGTCAGCGGAGACAGTTTTGGTTTCAAACATTATATTGAGTCTTCTGTCCTCTGTGATGCAGTATAGTGGACACTACTGGCAGCGGAATACATGTTGAGGATATACTGAGCATGATTGCAAATGGGATAGGGTGTGGGGTTACATGTGATTGGCTGTTGCATGTGGGATGTGGGCTTCAGAGTGACATCTGCTTGGCCAAGGCTGTGCTAATGTACATTTACGTATAGCTGCGGAGCTGCGGACTTTGACACAGACGGTATACATGTAGCCTACCAGACCGCTTGGCATCATGGGCACAGTCCATCTCAGTTCCATGTGACAGGTTTGCTGCGGTTGTTCCTCATGCACGCGTGCATGTGAGATGACATCAGGGCATGTGCTTGCGTGCATGCAGCGGCGTGCCACTTGTTGTTGCACTGTGGTGGTTACTGGACATGTCACAGTCACTGGGGTCGTGTTGTTGTTGTATGCACTTGTCGTCCATGCAAAGGTCCTGGTATGGGATTCCCGGGGCGGGGGTGGGAGGGGTGCAGCACCCACAGACTCCAGGCGACCTATTCATGTCCACTGAGCGTGTGTGTGTCCATGGGCGCTGGATCCATGTCGTGTCCTGGTTGTTCGTGCAGTTCCGTCCATGTGGGTGCGATACACAGAGCCCATGCCACTGCCTCCCACGATGCATGCGGTGTTCCTGGATGTGATGGGGAACAGTGTGCATGTCCCGGTCATATCCGATGTCATGGCGATGTCGTTGATGGTGTGGTTACAGTTTCCGGTCGTTTGGTATGGCTGTTGTGGTGGTGACTGGCCAGATCCGTGCGGAAGCTAAGCATGGGTGCGGGGTTGGACATCATAGGTCAATCGGGGAACCTGCGTTGTGGTCCGACGAATTTACAGGTTGTCAGGTATGCGATGCCGTCCAGCAGGGCTTCCATGTCATTGGTGGTGTACATGTTTGCCAGCCAATGTAGCGGATGGTGGCTGTCAAGGTGTTGTTCGTAAGTTGTCCCTTGGAGGACCATGATGGGGCATGCTGGGTGACATTCGATGTAGCTGTTCTCGATGATCCGTCGTGTGGAGGCACAGTGGTCCCATTTCAGTGCGGGATGCGATGTTGGCCACATACGCCATGCCCCCATAGGCAGAGCAGGCCCTGTCGTGTGCGTCCAGAGGGAGGAGTAGTGGTAGCAGGTCCGCCTTCAGACATGCCGGGTTGGAGAGGCATATCTCCACGGGATGCTGGTAGGGACACCTCCGACAGTAGAAGACGGGCATGACGCAGCTGAACAATGTGATGCGGTAAGTCAGTCGGTAACTTACGTTCAGCAGGGACAGGAGATCGCATCCCAATGTATGAAACAGGTTGGTTTTGTACAGCTTGAGCTGTTCGGCGTAGTTGGGTAGGTGTGTTGCGGTTGCCATTTCGCAGCGGTGCGTTGTGGTGGCGTGCTCCGGCTGTGTGTGCAGTCTGCAATGTGCACGCTCCGAGGTTGCTGTGAGCTCTGTGTAGTCGTAGGGAGACAGGACTTGTGTTCTGTTGGCTTGTTTGGAGGACACGGGCCCTCTTCCCACATGCTTCTCAGACAGTTCAAGGTCAGTGATGTGTGACTCCTTCCAATTAACTTGCATGTGGCCGACATGGGGGAGTGTTTTCTTCTTTCTTCCCCGTCCGTTGTGTGCTTCTGTGATATGCGCTATCTGCCCTGTGGTCGGTCTCCTCGACATGCCTGTGTTGGTCTATTCTTGGACAATGGCTGTATTCACCGGCTTCTGTCGTAGGGCTGTGGTTTCGGAGTTGGAATGGAAGGTCATTCAGTGCTGTCTGCTCTCCCTTGTGTGGGCGGCAGGCTGCCTTTCCGCTCTGCGTTGGGCCTTGTGTGTGAATGTTATTCTTGGGCCACCTGTTGTCGGTCCCCGGGCTCTTTGGTGTTCCGTTTTATATGTCTTGTTCATATGTGCAGGGTGGTATGGGTGTTTCAGTGTGGTACTGGCGTTCCTCTTCCCGAAGGGGCCCTGCTTCTCCTAGTTGGTGTTGCCGCCGCTGTGTGCTACGCCATGTTTGTTACACTGGGGTGTGTCCTGCTGTTGCGTGTCTTCACTGACATGTGTGCGTCGGTTGTGTGGCGTTGGGTGTTGTCCGTGAATTGGGCGTTGGGGACATGTCTGTGGCAGGCCTGTCACGTGTCATGTGCGTTCGGGGTGGGGCTGATGTGTGTGCTGCTTGGTTGTGTCCCTGTGTCTGTGTGCGACGCATGCATGGCGCTGCGGTTGGCCTCTGCGTTGTGCGCATGTGTGGCGGCGTCATCGCCGCTTGGGGCCGTGACGGGGTGGTTGGTTCCTAGTCCCAGGTGGTGTGTACACATGTGTTACGCGATGTTACGATTTGGCCTGTGTGTCATATGTGGATGCAATGGTGGATGTGTAGTGTACACGCGCTGGTGGGGGGTTGTCCGCTTTTCCGCCCTTGCACTGTGTGCGCTGTTTGCGTGCACTTGTTGTGTGTGTGCCTACCTGCGTCTCCGCGGTACGTTGCATCCTTGGTGGTGCATCAGCAGGAGCATGGGGAGGGCCTGCAGTGCTGGATTCATGCTCGGGGAGCCGCTTCTTCGTTGTCCGTGCTCGGCGTCCGTGTTACCGCTTCGGTTTGTCGTACGGTATCTCTTGGCCGTGGGAGCCGTTTGTTTGCGGCATCGTAATTTATGCGCCGGGCGGGACGTGTTTCGTCGGACGGTGTGTGCAGTTGTGCTGCGCCGCTACGTGTACGGGCGCACTTTGATGGCGGACGGTGTTGCTGGCTTGCCGGCGGTGTTTGGCCTACTTTTCGCATCGTAATTGTGCGGGCGTGTGGACTGCTGCGTGCCGGCGGTAACTGGTGGTTTTTGCATCCGCCAGCACGGCGGTTGTGCTTCCGCCCGCCATCGTAATGAGCCCCTAAATGTGTTATTGCTTAATTTGAATATCGAAGTAAGGAATAAATATGATAGCATTTAAGAACTGAATATTAGAGGAGGAGATAAAAATTTCAGAGATATCTATGAAATGTCTGTAAAAATGCTTGAACAAAATTTTGGTCCCCCGATAAATGTATTTTTAGAACAACATAAATCTTTTATTGAGATCTCAAGGAAAATCAAAGAAAACTGGAAATTCTGCAGCAAGTTCTCTACAGAAAATGGGAATTAGGGGAGTTGTTGGAATCACTAGTAGGAGATCAAATTGTGCAATGTACAAATAATTTTAAATTGTTAGAAGGTGGGGTGGCCAGCATGGAGATGCGCATGGAATCTCTTCGGGTGTGCTCTGAGCCGATCTTCCTTTCCCAGGACCTGCACATAGCTGAGAATGGCCCCACAGGTTCTATAAAGCCATCAACTTGTAGAGGAGGCACGACGGCACGACCCGACTCTCGGGCTGAGGAAGAAAGAGCCTGGACAGGTGAATGATGGTCTGCTGAAGCACGGTGTGGTCTGTGAAGACGCAACAACCTTCTGAGGGCCTGTAAAATCCTCATACGCACAAAAACGAGACAGGCCACAATTTTTTAAGCATCCTAAAGCCCAGCCGGGAAGTTCTACAAGCAGTTTGGCCCGAGAGATGGACACAGGAAAGCAAGCTTAGAAGTTAACTGCCTGATGCCAATCTGTGCAGAGCCATTGCGTAGGAGAACTGCCCTAGATTAGCAAGGGGCGGGGTCCATGTGTCCTCAGGGGTTCAGGAGATGTCTCTGGCTACAGAAAGGGATCAACCAACCTGATGGGGAACACAGGCTTAACTCAGGGCAAAAGCACAATGCAAGGTGTAGGGGACATTTAATGCCACTACAGGTCGATTGACTGGGGCAAAGTGCCATTTCCAGATCCACAAGGAGGATCGGAGATGAAGTCTCTGCTAAGTGTGACTAATGGCAGAGAGTCCAGAGAACAAATGTTGGCCGGCAATCACCCAAAGAGGCCACACTGACTCCTACTACTGATCTCCACAGCCACAACAGTGCCACAACCACTACTCGTCCTGTGTTTGAATAATAACATTTGCTGTATAAGGGGGAGTCGCCCTCCCCATTAATCAAGAAAGATCTGCGGAATTGCCTCAGTGACCTCCAGGATAAAATCTCAGACATGGTCACCTTGTGGCTTCAATTGGACTCTAGATACTATGCAGTCCGCACAGTGGAGGAGGTGCAGTAAGTTTTGGTGGAAGCATGGGAGACTCCACCAAAGCAGACAGTAGAGGATAATCAGAGTCAAGCACGGCCCAAAGATAGATGGGAAAAAACAAAATACTGAGCAAGTTGACGCAGTAGTGACATTGGAATGCACTAAAAGCACAGCAATGGAAGTGAAATGATGCCACTGAGTGAAATACCAGACTCTTGATGTAATAGGACTTAGAGATTGGCCTGCCCATCACTGCTACATGTTGTGACCTCAAACTATCAATGATAGACATTACCGCCACTTTTCAAGACATGAACACTTGAAGCAAAGGGATGAAGTAAAAGGAAACCAGGCACAAGAGGGAGAGTAGTGAAGGGGGCTACGCCATGCTTCTCCAGCGCGTTAATTTGTTTTTTTACACCTGTCCTCTGGGTGGGATATGGGAAAGGGGGCCGAGTTGGCTAAAGAGAGAAGGAGTTGGGGAGAGTTTCTGAGTAGAGGGACTGATGGGAACTGACAGACACAATTGGAGGTGACTTCCATGAGGTTATGAACTGAAATCTTTCTTGAGTATTCTTTGAGATGCTTTTAACTCCGTCGCTAGAGACCAGTGTATCTCTGAACAAGCTGGACAATGGCAGGGGTATAAATTACTTCTCGAAAATTTAATAACTGAGTTCGCGGCTTAGAAAGAGGACTTCAAGATGTCAGGGACATTGAAATCCCTGCGTACTGTAACTAAAGCAGGAGGGCGCCAGGGCCTATCAGCCACAAAAAGGAAAGGAAAGGCCTGGCTGTGCATGCAGCAAAAATGCGATGAATATACTAACAAGACAGACTCTCTCCTGGTGCTAAGGGTTAGATGTGCAAGGGCTATGATGAGAAATCCCACCACAAGAGGCAAGGAAGAGAGCCAGGATAGCAAGAAGAGTACTGCTGTGTTACATGCATGTATTAATAAAGTCCACGCAGTAAAACATTGGAGACTCGTTTACTGTCTCATTAGTAATAGGAGCCCATGACCAGGTACCCGCATATCCAGAGCAACAGGAGACTAGTGACCAACATGATTATGGTGGGGTAACAACTGATTGAACAGAAATGGAAATCATCATCATCCCGACAGTCCATGAAGAGGCAAGTAAACTATGGACACTTTTGTCCATGGAAAAACAAG
Source organism: Calotriton arnoldi (assembly GCA_963921515.1). Lineage (NCBI taxonomy): Eukaryota > Metazoa > Chordata > Amphibia > Caudata > Salamandridae > Calotriton > Calotriton arnoldi. The sequence goes on from CAWUFW010005139.1 coordinate 631,324, forward strand.
ACATGGGTCATAAACATAAGCAAACATGGAGGCCATTAGTAGATTACGTGTCAGCCGAACCGCCAAGCAAGGGCTGACTGAGATCATTAAGATCTTTGAGACTGGTGCAGGGCCAGGACCTCCAAAAAAAGGGTGTAATTTAAGACAAGTAGCGAGAGTTGAGTGAGCTTCATGGCACAGGAAGCCTACTACAACCAAGGTTATGTTTTCTGTCAGGGAAGTTTGAGGAAGGGAGGATTAAGGGGTAGACTGGTTTTCTGTAATTTGAAATCTGTAAAACCAATAATATATCTTTGGAAGGAAAAGTACAAGAAAATGTCTTGAAGAAAGCCCAGATTTGAAAGAAGCCAAAGCCATAGCAGAAGGCATTGAACAAACTTTCTAGGGACATCCTTGGGTGTTTTGGGCTATACAACATTACAGAATGTTGTGGAGAAGGTCTTAAAGAGCTTCCCCAAAAGTGTCAATCAGCAAGTGAAATCAACAAGTGTACTGTGAAGGAGCGGCCGGGTAAGAAGGGATTGAAGGATGGTCTTGTGGTGCTCTGGCAAATACGCAATGAATTGAGCATGTTTTATGGAGAAGCGTTGAGAGGAGACAAAGTAGCACCACCTCTGGGAATGAGAGAGAAGATACTCAACTTAGCCCATATGTGTTATTTTAGACGTTTGATCTGGACGAAAATCAGGGAAAGGTATTGGTGGCCAAGAAAGGATAGTCGGAGAGAAGTTCTTGTTAGAGGCTATGTGCATTGTGTGTACTGGGAAAAAGAAAACATAACCCGCAAAGCTCCTTTCTCACTTTGGTGGGAACAGAAAAACTTGGATGAAGTTGGGATTAGATAGTTTAGGGCCGTTTAAGGTGCCAAACACAGATATGTATATTCTGATTTTGGTGGATTATGCCAAAGAATGGATGAGTGTGAAGTGTGTGAGAAGTATAATGTAAAACACAAGCACAGGTGCACCACACATTAGTTACAAAATATGAAAGTACAAAAATATAATCTATATACAATACAAATATTATTCAAAATTTCTTTTATTCCAAATTTTCTTTTAAAACGTAGTCATATGCATCAAATTTTCACAGTGATACAGCCACAGCCCGACGCGTTTCGTCCTACTAGAGGACTTCTTCAGGGCTGTTAATTTAAACAGACAGATGTATAAACATCAGTGAACATAAACCAAACAACACATAACATAATACACATACATTTTAAAAGATTAATCCTTTTAGCCAAAAGGCTATATTGATAATCCTATGTACAGAAAGCAAAAAGAGAACACAGACATACTAAAGACAGACAGACTTTTTTAATATTTACAGCATTTCTATACATTTTACTTATATTTACAATATGTCAGTAAGAGAAGCTAATTTCAATGAATAATTTAAAACCATATTAGCTAGAGGCATCCTAACAGAAACTAGATAAATGGAATCCCTGAGAAGAGGAGACAACAGAAAGAACGGGGAAGGTGAGGAAAGATAGATACCAGAAAATAAAGCAAAGATATGGTCATCATACAAGAACTCAGGATAAGAAACCACGATTTAATCATTAACTTAATAGTTCTAGAAATTCCTTTCACTGAGAAGGTGCAAGTGGACAAATAAAGTACCCACCGTTGATGACTTTAAAGAGGTCAATCACCACAAAGAGGAAAGGTCAAAGGGATAACCAGAGAAAATGCCTATCTCTCGCTCCACATCTAAGTCACGGTTATCCAGAATACCTATAATGAAATAGATGAAGGTTTGTACACAAAAATAACTCTTGAGTCACCGAGTACAAAGATTGGAACAAAAATACTTACTTCATATCAGAAGTTTAAGCAATGTTCCTCAGAGCTATCGATGTTAAAAAAAAAAGAAAAGTAAGGGTGTCGAATAGAGTAGATGAAGGGGCAAGGCGTGCATTCAGGTAAAGACCTTGTACGTCAATTGATAATCGCCCGGTTCAGTCACCTGGAAGAACAGAAGTAACCATAATACATTTTCATAAAGTCCCTACTGACACATGATTAGTACTCAGTCAAAACGTCAAATAACCCCATCTAAATAAGAGTAAACAAGAGCTACATAAGAGAGTGATGATCACCCCACTATGACTTCCAAGCAAGTGTTACATTTATCCTCAATTTGCCGCCAAAATACATTTCCATAAAAATACATTTCAATAAAAAGTCCTATGTGCCCTCAAATCTATGACTATATGTTCTACCCACAATATATGGCTAGACCCATGTTCACAGGACACCATCCTCATGTGATACTGGTTAAAAAATGGTCATGATGTTACAAGAATGAGGCTCCAATACTTACATAGATATCCTATCACCAGCCCCAAAACCGTATACTGCAAACCCAAGCCTTATCAGTTCCAATGCAAAATATATGTGCAGGAACTGTTGTTGATAGTCTATGATATAAACAAAAAAGACGATAAGAAATCATTATTGATTACCCAGGCTTAACTTGGGTATTATCATAATATCAGCACAAAAAAACGAGCAATGAGAGAGAAAAGTATATAGTGACCATCATATTAACCACCCTGTGTCAAGCCCAAAGTCTTGCCTCATAATTGTTAGGTTAGGGTGGTTTTACCGAAATATACTCTAACCCATCTCCCCCTCAAAAAGGCATGCACCAAATATTCGCTTAGCTAAAAGCAACACGACCCAAAATAGAAAGATAACAATTAAAAAACTGGGGCGGTAAATAAGGCAAAGCGGCATGTTCCCAAAGCACGATCAACCACCACAACTCCCCCTTAGAGAGGTATGCACTGCATAACTACTCAGTTACGAGTAGTACGACCAAAAGGAGAAAAAATATATATAAAAAAGAATAAGGAAATGGGGCGGCAATCAAGCGAGACGGTGTGTTCCCTAATCAAACTCCCATTCACTCTTATAATGCCGTAGGCTTCTTCCCTGAGGACCTCCAGTTGTCCTCCTCCTTGTTTCGAGTTAATATAGTTTTAACATTTTTTAACCAGTATCACATGAGGATGGTGTCCTGTGAACATGGGTCTAGCCATATATTGTGGGTAGAACATATAGTCATAGATTTGAGGGCACATAGGACTTTTTATTGAAATGTATTTTTATGGAAATGTATTTTGGCGGCAAATTGAGGATAAATGTAACACTTGCTTGGAAGTCATAGTGGGGTGATCATCACTCTCTTATGCAGCTCTTGTTTGCTCTTATTTAGATGGGGTTATTTGACGTTTTGACTGAGTACTAATCATGTGTCAGTAGGGACTTTATGAAAATGTATTATGGTTACTTCTGTTCTTCCAGGTGACTGAACCGGCGATTATCAATTGACGTACAAGGTCTTTACCTGAATGCACGCCTTGCCCCTTCATCTACTCTATTCGACACCCTTACTTTTCTTTTTTTTTTAACATCGATAGCTCTGAGGAACATTGCTTAAACTTCTGATATGAAGTAAGTATTTTTGTTCCAATCTTTGTACTCGGTGACTCAAGAGTTATTTTTGGTGTACAAACCTTCATCTATTTCATTATAGGTATTCTGGATAACCGTGACTTAGATGGGGAACGAGAGATAGGCATTTTCTCTGGTTATCCCTTTGACCTTTCCTCTTTGTGGTGATTGACCTCTTTAAAGTCATCAACGGTGGGTACTTTTATTTGTCCACTTGCACCTTCTCAGTGAAAGGAATTTCTAGAACTATTAAGTTAATGATTAAATCGTGGTTTCTTATCCTGAGTTCTTGTATGATGACCATATCTTTGCTTTATTTTCTGGTATCTATCTTTCCTCACCTTCCCCGTTCTTTCTGTTGTCTCCTCTTCTCAGTGATTCCATTTATCTAGTTTCTGTTAGGATGCCTCTAGCTAATATGGTTTTAAATTATTCATTGAAATTAGCTTCTCTTACTGACATATTGTAAATATAAGTAAAATGTATAGAAATGCTGTTCATACTTTGAACCTGTAAATATTTAAAAAGTCTGTCTGTCTTTAGTATGTCTGTGTTCTCTTTTTGCTTTCTGTATATAGGATTATCAATATAGCCTTTTGGCTAAAAGGATTAATCTTTTAAAATGTATGTGTATTATGTTATGTGTTGTTTGGTTTATGTTCACTGATGTTTATACATCTGTCTGTTTAAATTAACAGCCCTGAAGAAGTCCTCTAGTAGGACGAAACGTGTCGGCTGTGGCTGTATCACTGTGAAAATTTGATGCATATGACTACGTTTTAAAAAAGAAAATTTGGAATAAAAAGAAATTTTGAATAATATTTGTATTGTATATAGATTATATTTTTGTACTTTCATATTTTGTAACTAATGTGTGGTGCACCTGTGCTTGTGTTTTACATTGTTATGATCCCATGAGGATTTGCATTGTGACGGTGGGTGCGTTTCAGTGTGCACACAAACCTCAAGAAGAACAGAGGGGTAATAATACTCGAGGGATAGCAGCTCAGGTGCTGTAGTTTTTGAGGGTTCCACTGTCAGATTTTGGTTCATGTGTGAGAAGTATAAGTATGAGATTCTAAGAGATGAGCTTGCTAGAGAGGGTATACCAGAGACTTTTATAATGGACAATGGGATGTAGTTGGCGTCTGAATAGATGTCTGAATAGATGTGTGGTTTTATGAGAGATATGGGTATTGTGCCTTTGAGGACTTCATTTTGTTTTCCACAGGCTAATGGATTAGTGAAGTGGTATGTACAAATGACGCGAGCCAATGGGGGGCCTGTGGTGTGTTCTTTGAGAGAAATGTTATGGCACATAGAATCACTCCCAATGCAATTGCAGGTGTCTCTCCTTTTAAGAAATGGAGAGAAGATCAGCAAACTCAAAAATGCCACCAGCATGATTATCTAGGAGGAAACGTGCTGGAGGTAATGGAATGAATGTAGATTCTTGGAAGCTGTTTTAGAATGAGAGGAAATACAAGAGGAGCTATAATGCGAACAAGCATTTGCAATGCAATCGGTCTCGCCTTTGGGACCTTATATGTATTTAGCTATGCAGCACATTAGACTGGGTGCTGAAACATCTACTGTTTTTTAACATGGAAGGAAAGTAAGCACCAAACTGCGTGACACGCCAGGTATGGGAACACATGGAGAGAAATATTGCCTTTCAGCTGGAAATAGTATAGTCCAAAGCTCTGTTTTAATATAAAATCAGGGCCTTCGGTGGTCATATCACTGAAAATACAAGATTTTAAAAAACATATTATTGTCTACGGGTGCTCATGGAAGGCAATTTCTATGGATTGGAATCTAGAGAATGCTAAAGTGATTCTGGTATTTTACGGACCTCTGCTGGTCGTTTTCTATCAAGAAAGTTAAATAGAGACAGTTGAACAAGCAGAAAGCAATTCTCGTATTTTACTGACCTCTACTGGTCGTTTTCTGTCGAGACAGTTAAATAGAGGCAGTCCCTAAGCGGAAGCAGACAAGTCCTAGGGCTGATCTCCAGAGCCCACAAAGTACATACACATATAAGTATATACTAAAGTATATATAAGAGGTCGCGAATGCTCGACCTAAAAAAAGTTATGGAGTCTAAGCGCAAACTACCCCAAATAGTAAAAAAAAAAATGCTCAGCACTGGGACGGGGCTTGGGGTAGCAGGTAAGGGGTTAATTGAGATGCATGTCTCCAAACAGAAGCTGATAAACACTGCTGCAAGAGAATTGAATGATGTAGCGTTGGCGTGAGGTAACAAATGGAACAAACAAGCGCCAAAGAAGGGGAGGAAGAAGAGAGGTGGAGAGATGGATGAATGGAGAAGATGAGAGATGGGTGGATGTGTGGCTAGGGGATTGGAGGCATAGAGAAGGATAGAGGGATGGAGAAGGATAGAGGGATGAAGAAAAGTATGGACAGATGAGAGAAAGATGGCTGAAAAGAGGATACACAGATTGATAAATAGAGAAAAGGATGGAGAGAATGAAGATGGCTGATAAAGAGAAGGGTGGATGCGGAGAAGGATAAAGAGTGGGGAGGATGGTTGGAGGGAATGAGACTAGAAAAAAGAGAAAGGATGTATGGAAAAAGACAGACAGGATAGAGAAGAAAGGGTGGATGGATGGTTGAATAAATGAATGAAAAGATAACTGGGAATAAAGGCAGAAAGAACTGAAAGGTGGAAAATAAGAAAAGAAAGATGGCAATCCTCTGAGTGAGTTCCAGGTTTGCTGGCATCACTTGGTGGCAGCATTATTTTGGATATGGTTCAAAGAGGGGTCATTTTATTTTTCTGTCTACTTTCGTATTTGAACTGGGGTCAATTGCACCGTTGCTACATCACGGTGTCTCTAGGCCCCACCTAAAAAGGCTTCATGCTACTAATGGCTAGAGGCCCACCTGTTACACTGACCGGTCAGACAACAGGCTGAGAACTGGTGGCTCCCCGAGTCACACTATGGAGCATTGCTAAGCAACCTGTAATACAGTCTCTAAAAATAAGTTCACTGAGGCAGCAAGAGGGCTATCTAAAAAAAAAAAAAGATAAGATTAAATGGCTCACTGGCACCACTAGAAATTGGGAGAGCCAGTCTAGCCCTGCATACGTCTATCTTAGTAAGAGCGTGACGTTAACTGGAAGAAGAAAGCAGGCCTCTGGGTTTAACTTTCTTTTAATATCCAGAATCTGGCGTGCGGTAGCAGTGACCCAAAGCACAGTCATAGGTGGAGCATTAGCCTATCTCTTCTCTCAAAAGGAAATAACTAAGTGGCTAGAACCTGCATACTTTGGATGTTGGAAATACATCCAGCAAAACTTAAACCCCTTCAATGAGATGCCTCTCAAGGAAGTAATGAACGGGCGATTTATAATACTTGCATATCAGTGTTTTAAATGAACAGGTACTCTCCTGTACTGAGTACCTGGACTTCTATTTGAAATGGAGAGTATCTGCACTTCTCAGGAGCAAACGGGCACTCTGGATAGTGAGTACCAACGCTTCTATATTTCCATTTAAAGCACTGTTGTATATTACTGCTTTACAGAAGAAAGGGGTTCTAGGCGCTGCCAAGCCTGGTGCTGTCCTGCTCGGCCCACTTGTCCTAAACACTGACATAGTACAGCATAACAGCTGGCACCTGTGCAAAAATTCAGGCAAAGAATGTCTATCGCGCACATCCCTTGGGTGGAGGCCTCGGGTTTCAAGAATGCTCAGGCCTTAATGCAAGAAATGAAAATAGGCCCCCTCCACCATGACCTGGCAGTACAAAAACAGCCATGGTAACAGGAAGCAGACATCTTATGCTCCTGCGCCCCGGTGCAACTGCACCTGCTGCACTAATGATAGCTAAGCCCGTGCTGCAGGCAACAGGTGTGTGTCGCCATGGAGGCCTGGACATGGGAGCACCTCGGATCCACACACGGGCCTCTCGCCGCCGTCGACCTTCAATCCCGCAGATTTGAATTTGCATGTTACTGCATTCCAGAGACACAGATAGGTGGTGTATCATGTCATTTAAATCACTCGTTGTAGAGTCATTCATGGTGTGGGGTAAGGGGCGGGGCGAAGGGCCGGGAGAGCTGAGAAGGGGTGGAAATTGAATGTACATGAAAAAAAATCTACCTCAGCAAAAGTTTCCATTAAAATTGTAGACAAATGATCTCTGTGTCCTTCTCCCCAGGTTGCCTGGGGCTCCGTGCTATTTCTATGCAAATAACAACCTTGTGGTTACTATCTTATTATTTTCCACCGGAGCGGCTGCACATGACCTGGGAGAGGTGTGCGCGAGGCAGACAGGGGGAGCGGAGAGAGAGCACGCGCCAAAGAGCAGGTGCGCAGCCAAGTGTGAAAAAATATTGTCAGGAGCAAACGCGGCGAGAACACAGCCGAAAAAAAATTTGCAGGGATAACGTGTTTATTTCAGACCCCTGCCGCCGCCTGCTCGGAGCCCACCCCCGTACCTTACAATCTTCCTGCCGCGCCCCGACCCTGCCGCACGAGGCAGCACCTTTGAAAATTCATTGGTCATCAGGCGGCGCCGCACAATCCATCTGCTTCCCTCTTATCATTTGCATTTCATGCCTCTTGGCTTCTGATGTGCGGATAGCCCGGCGCAGTCAGGGGGCGGCGCAGCGGTGTTTCCATTTTCAGGAGGGAAAGGAAACGGGAGGGAGGAGAAAGGAGGTGCAGGAACCATACAAGCATTTGCAATGCAGTAGGACTCGCATTTACGCGAGACCTATTGCATTGGAAACGGGAGTGCGGGCGGGCGGGAAGGCACGAACGGAAGTGCCGGGGTGAGGGGGGGGCCGAGAAGTCACGGACTGCGGGAGGGGGCGGGGAGACAGGGAAGAAAATAGTGTTCGGAGTAAACGGGCCAGTAGCCATGGAAGGATACAAATGACGACATGCTCGTCATAAGGAGGGACTAACTAGCCTAAAACCAATCGGAAGGCAGCATTTAGGACCTAACCCAATGAAAAAGATGGGCGGAGAGTGGGCAGAGCTTCCACGAAGCTTCCACTCTATACTGAATACTGGACCTAACCCAATGAAAAAGATGGGCGGAAAGTGGGTGGAGCTTCCACAAAGCTTCCATGCTATACTGAATACTGCATGCCTCGCAAAGCGAGCAGCGCATGCGCTGCAACGCTAGGCTCGACCTAAAAACGGTGATAAAATCTGAAATAGGATTGTGAGGACTTTGTAGGAATTATGTTACTGTGTAGAGCTGTGAATGAGTTCTCACGGTTTTCAAAGCCTACATAATTGCTCAAGTCGGGAAAAATGGTGTGGTATTAGAAAATGAAGAAGTTTGGTGGATGGAGAGATTACGTAGAGCCAACCATGCGAGGTGTGACAGAGAGCAATTGGTCCAGGGCACTCTATGTATGTTAAATCCGGAAGCCATAGAGTCAACAATCAGTGGAGTAACTTTTGAAGAAGGATCTACGGAAGGAAATGGATCCGTTAATGACGAAGTAGCAAGAAGATCAAGTCAACCACCTGGATCGAGAAGGAACGTTTGGAAATTCTGAATGATTGCACTTTGCAATGAATTTTGCAAGTATTTGTTAATCAGTTACAGTGGTAATTGTGTAAATATAGTTTTTCTGTTTTATTTTCAGTGTATCGAACAGATGTGCTATAAATTAGACTAATATAGTTTGTCTACATCAAGATACTGTACCTTTTAGGCAAGAGAAGAATTTATGTGTGACAATGTTCTATGTGCTGCTCGGTCATTATCTGTTCTGGCCTAGCTCTAAGAATGGTAGTTGATTTTCCGGTGCCAGGACCTGTTTTGATGGTGTTCCTGACATTGTGGAATTAAACTCTCATGTGACCTCTACTGCTCGGTGAGAGTTCTTTCTTCTGCGAGGGAGAGTAACTGCAACATACTTCACTTCACCCATAGTGTATTCTAGTCTCTTCTGCACAACAGCTCTACTAAAGACATACAGATCAGATTTATACACATATAAATAAAGAGATATGTCACTCCTGTCTTGAAAATATCCCATTTCTGTATAAAGGCTGTCCAGAACTAAACAAAACTGGCACACTACCAGCGAACCAGAATTATTCTTGCTGGGAGAGATACTTCCCTACAACCACAAAAAGTGTTATCCTCACAAGTAGTTGCATAAAACCACTCATTGGCTCTCCTTATCCACATGTGTAGCCTACAGTTCTAGTCTTATGCCAACAACACCAAGATTCTGCTCCATTTGGGCTAGCATCTAGATTTTACAGGCACAAAGTTTAGGGAGTGACCAGTGACAGCATAAGAGAATAGTCTTGCTTTCATCCTTGGAAAACTTGGGAATAAAACTCGACTCTTGGAGCCCAGGTCAACTAGGTGGAGTCTACCTGATTGTTCCACTGGAAGATGCTAAAATGATTATGCCCTCATTTCATCTGACCAGCATTAGTTGAACCTATATGTTCCAGATGTCCTTTATTTGAGCTTCTGAGCTTCCTGATCAAGAAAAGTAAATACATTCAAAACTCAGTACATAGGCTTGTGTGTGGCCTCAGAAAATATGATGATGTATATGTTGCCCAATTGGAGACTTGGTGGCTCTTAGTTCATAAAAGTATTAATTTGAAGAAATGTTATATATAACCAACAAGGCATAACATCAGTTTGGCCATCATTTTTTCCAGGTAAAGGTCTTCCAAATCACTCACAGTGTTCAGCTTTCACTTATTCTCTCTTTATCGCATTTTATGGGAGCATATCTCCAAATCATTGACTACATTCAGCATCTGGACTAATTCCCCTTTTCCTCGTTTTAGGAAACCGTGTTTTGGGGCAAAGCCTTTTCAGTTGTGACGCCTGGTTCCTGAAGCCCTTTACTATCCAAATTTGGTCTATGTCTAATCATCTAGCCATGTAACTCCGAGTAAGATCTTTTCTTGGCATTTCTTTCCTGCAAGTGCCTACCTAGTGGTATTGTTATCCATGCTCTAGTGCCACAAAACCTTAGGGTGCCTGCACACTTTACACGTTGTTCATTCATTCAACCATTCAGTTTTCATTCTTAGCCTTCAGTAGTATGATCGAACCAGAAATTGAGTTCTTGCTCATATCTTTCTAACTGACAAAAGGTTTTCCAATTTTAAAGTCCCAAAAGAAGGAACTGTCTTTAATACACGAGCATATATCAGGAATGAATTGCTCTGCTCCGATGTACTGCATAGGACATTTGGGGCTTCTTAGCCTCTTTCTTAAGTTTGTTTGCAAAGTTCCTAGGTTCTCCTCTCCTATCTCATAACCCTCCTTCCTCATTTTGTGTATGTCCTCCTTTGTTTATCTGCTTTTGTGAGTTCAGTTTAGCTAATCTGTTTTTGTCAGAATTAACTTAGCCCTGTGGGAAACCTCTCATTTGAGTTTTCATAAGGTTTCACGCAAGATCATTGTAACCCTTTTATAGACTTCACTTCCATATGGCCATCTCATTCTCCTGTCACTGAAAGATGTTAGCATCATAACATTGCCCTTCTTTATGATGCCCACCACTAATTTTCAAGGTTTTGCAATATTTCCACCTCAATCTTTTTTTTAACTAAAGATTTTTGCTCTTTAGTATGGGCCTACTCACTTTTCTCAATGTGTTCTCTCTAAGTGAGGTTTCTCTCTTATTGTTATTTCCCAACTACCACTCTGTGCGACTGGAAGTTCTGCTACCATCAACTAAGGTATCACCTCAAATGTAGGTATTATTTTTGGTCATCCTCCCAACTCCTCCCAAAGACACTCAGCGTAGCAATGAAAAGCTCGAATCCTTCAGGATTGCTTAGAATTGAAATGAGGATTGAGGCCTGGTTTGCAGGAACCCACATTCTAATATTTACTGGGTGATATGTTTTGATTCTCTGTGCACCCTATGGTCAGCACGTCTTGGCCTCCATCACTACCAGTCCCTACATGCCCCCTACATGCCTCCACAATGAACTTATTTATCACCAATTTAATGGGAGGATTGAGTGCAAGCAAGAATGCACACACAATATTTACTAGCATGTATGTTATTATCTTTTTGATTTCAGTAGGGCTGCCACGTATGGTACTAAGCAACAGTAGCCCAAAGCACTTCTTTTCACCACTATCATTGGGGCACCATTGATTGACTTTTCATGGGGACCACATGTTCCAGAAACCTCTCTGCCACATACCAGAATACCCCAATCCATGATTCTGTCTACTGGTGGACTTAGGCTTTCATTACATAGCAGTACCACTCACATTGTGGATTCTACCCACGTAAAGCTTGGGACAAACACTGGTCTGCCAATGTCCATCAAAGCCGTGAGAAGGTTGGCCTGGGGGAGATTCCTTATATTTGCCTCCAGAAATAGAATAGTATGTACACACCTGTTTGATTGTACTACACTGGAAGTCTGTATTTTCAGTCACAAAGTAAGAATTATATTTGCAATCATTTTTAGATTTTAGCTCTGAATTTTGATGATGAATCTCTGGAATTTTGATTCTGAAGAAAGTTATCTGAGGGGTCAATAGCTGGACAAAAGGAAAGCGAAGTTGTCCTCATCCTTGAGCAACAAAACAAGAAACAAGCCTTATTGTCACCTTTGATATCACCAGTTTCAATTGAAAAAAATATTTCATTTCTATGGGAAGTGAGATGTTGCTTAGAGATGCTCCTCCCTTTGGCACACTTGGAGCTCCTTCTGGTAGGCTCCTTGAAAATTCAAATTTTAAATCGTATTATCAAGAGAGCGCTGCCTAAGTGTTGTTCACTTCTATATTAGAGTCCCCACAAGGATAAATGTGTTCAACTCTCAGATATTACTGGCTCATCAGAAACTGACAAAGACATAATACCCTATATCATGTCCATGCCTGCTTCATCGCTTGATAAAAACACTGGAACCGTGCAAAGATTTCATAAGTTTTACACTAATTGTTTAGACTGTTCTAAATTTCAATCTAATTATATATGCTTTTATGTCAGGTCTTTTCACTAAAGTTAATACTATTGAAACTGCCTTAAAAGAATCTCAAAACCATAGTGGACCACATCATATAGAAAAGGTTTTATCTGTGAAAGTAAATGATCAAGGCAACGAACCTGATTCATGTTTGGTGGTAAAAAAGGTCATATCTAGTATCTATTGTACAGTATATCCTTTCAATACCGCTGTCCCCATTGTGAGACAGCTAAGGTTCATTACTACCAAGAAGTTAGCATACCTCAAGCTTTTTATAGATATATTAAGTCAATGCTGCCTTTTCAGCACTGTTAATGTTAAAATTTAAGTTCCCAGCTCTTGCGTGCCAGGCAGCGCAACCCCTTGTGCAACAAATCTAGATCTCGATCAGTTAATTGCAGGCCTCTCTCTAGTACAAATGCTGATCGACCTCATCCTTCAACGAGGATTCAGATAACATTGGGAGGCATTGGTCTAGGGGATGGTGAACTTGAAGATCAAGATTTGTCATTTAATAAGTGCACCTTGAGACCCTCACGGGTGAGTAGCCGCACTTAACAAACACTGATTGATTGATTGATTGACCTACCACGTTAGTTAACATATGATATGGTTATTAAGTTATGATTGGATCTTGTTAGAGTTATGAAGGCAGGGGCGGTGCGTCCAAAGGGGCGTCGGGGCGTCGTCCCACTCATATTTGCCACCCTGGCTGGCCCGTGTTAACATGATGAATATTATAAATTGTTTGAATTGAGAAACTACAACTTACATTACAATCCGCCGGCAAGTTAGTCAGTGTCAGCTACATTCAAATCCACCTGCCAGTCAATCAGCCTTCGACCGCGGCGGCTCTGAGGGGGGTGAAATTTGATGGACAGTACTCATCATCCAGTCCTGGACATGTCACATCACAAAGCGCAGCAAAGTGCGCATGTCGGGTTGGACGGCGGCCTTTCTCCGGCCTACCCGACATGCTCCCTACAGGCTTCTCAGTACTGCACATTGAGTGAGTGTTGGTTGCCGAAACCGCAGATCCCCAGTCACTTAATGAGCGGCGAGTTTGCCTGCTCACGCCAATTCTGGCGCTGCTCTCATGCTGTGTAACAGCAGCAAGAGAGCAGCGTCTGTATTGGCTGCCGCGGTTGCCAGGCCTAGATAGGCCTTTGGTGCAGTTTGTGCACATGGCACCGTGGCGGTGGGAGGGCCTGCCTACGGAGCAATGACCAATCACTGTAATGGCTTATTGTGAAGCCATGCAGTGATTGGTCATTTCTGTCGTTGCTCGGCTGATCTGGCCAGCCTGTGTGTTGTCTCTACCCCCTCTCAAGGCGAGGGCAAGCGAGAGTCAGACCACACCTCTCATGTTACTCAGTCACAACTCACGAAGATCCGGAGTGGCTGTGGACGACACAACAGGGAGCAGACTCTACCTGGTCAGTCGATTTCGACTGCAACAGCCAGCCACGTCTTCTGAGCAAAAGTAGGTGGCACTGGGGCACAACAGTGGTAATGGTGGCTATAAAAGGAAGGGGCAGGCAGAGTGGACGACAGTTAAAGTTTAGTGGGGGGAGGGGGGAAAAGCGGGATTACTAGGCCAGGAATGACGCAGTCGCAGAGGTGAGGTTGGGTTCGGTAAGGTTAATAACCACAATGACAATTCCAGAACCATACTAAACCCAAACACAGTAACTCGCGGTTCACCTCTGCTGGCCTACACTGGCGTGTGTGTGGTTTTTGCAGTTTTATTAAATATAGCGCGAATTCTATGGAGCGCTTTATGAGCACCGTGCCTGCACGAGTGATGACGAGCACCGGTTCACCTCTGCTGGCCACACCGGCGTGTGTGTGTTTTTTGCAGTTTTATTTAATATAGCGCAAACTCTATGGAGCGCTTTATGAGCACCGTGCCTGCACGAGTGATGACGAGCACCGGTTCACCTCTGCTGGCCACACCGGTGTGTGTGTGTTTTTTTGCAATTTTTTTTAAAATATAGCGCAAACTTTATGGAGAGCTTTATGAGTACAGTGCCTGCACGAGTGATGACAAGCACCAGTTACATTACACAAAGACAGGCACTGGCACATTCATTTTGGTAGACACAGTCCGGGGAAATTGGTTCATTCTGAGGTGATGCTGCTGTTTTTATTGATTTTTCTGGTAGGCTTCCCCAAATTGGCATGTACTACCTCCTGGCTAGTCACCAACGGCCTACTGGACGGGGGGATCACAGCCGTTCTGGCTAGGATTGAGACTGGGCACCACAATACATTGCAGGGCCAGTGGGCCACCCTCGCTGTGCTTTATGCGGGACAGCCGGCACAAGACGCAAGTGATTAAATAAAATCAAAATACTGTTGCTGATTGATTGTGAATAATGTAAATGGGCTACAGGCACACAAGTCTCTCATGATGGACCCACCACACCACGCATCCATGCACTGCCCCTGTCCGTCCACTATGTCAGGTTAAACTACACTGAATTGCTACATACTTCACGAGAAAAGTGTCACATGCCTTCCAAAATGTTTAGTTTTATTTAAAACTGACAAGGTCACTCAAATCAAAAGTTTGAGGAAAAAAAGAAAAGTTTAGCAGAGGTTTGAAAAAGGAAAGGGAGACTGTCAGAATTACAGCGAATCTATGGCAACATCTTTTGTTTACTGACCCAAACTCACGGTTCACCTCTGCTGGTCTGTGTGTGCGTGTGTGCATGTGTGTTTTTTTTGCAGATTTTTATATAGCGCAAACTCTATTGGAGCGCTTTGCACGAGCACAATGCCTGCACGAGCACCAGTTACATTACACAGCCCTGATGCTGCTGCTGTTTTTATGGGTTTTTCTGCCTGGTAGGAAGATTATGGCTTCCCCAAATTGCCATGTGCATGATGATGACGTATTACCTGGCTAATCAGCTGTCACGAATGGCCTGCTGAACGGGGGCGGTGGTGAGTGACAAATGGCTTAAGTTGGATGTGAAATGACTTGCATTTTACTGCTTGCATTTGGAATTAATAAACACACTGGTTTGATGAAAGCAGCCGCTTCCAAATGCTAGCAGTAAAATTCAAGCTAGTAATCAGGGTATAAACTAGAACTAACAAAACATACAGGGCCTGGTAACAAATTCCAATCCATGGATGGCACAGCGTGTAATTGTGTTATGGGTCCTCATCATTATACAAGGCATAAACTGAATTACAGTGAGCTAAGACAAGCTGCATCTTTACATGCAATCATTGATAGGCGAATCCACCTGGGACTCTCTTGTCTCTATGCATCTACTATGCTCCTACACAGCCTCCTCCCTCATCTCCCCATAGACCCTCTCTCACATGCATTTCTTTTGTTTTATAGTGCTGCGTAGTGTAGGGTTTCAGAGCCCTTTACATCTCATACACACACACATTATACAGAGACAATGGCATACATGTGTAAATCATTGCATAGGGAATGTTTCATAAAACAAAGTGGACTACATGGTGCAGGTGTCACATGTCATCCATAATGGTAGGCAGTATAGTTTAAGACTGACTGTTTGGTCTGGAGCAGCACAAACGTATAATTTAAAACCAGTTGTAACACCATGGTTGTGTTGACTTTACAAATAAGAATGAATTTCTAGACAAATTAACCCTTTTTAGCAACATTAGGATAATGAATGACTGGAGAAAAAAAATCATAACACTCTAACTTATGCCTTGCAATTTGTATGCAGCTCTCTGATGACAGTTACTAGCTCTCTCCGCCATGTTAGGCTTGTAACTTTTAAACTGCAAGTAACAAAAGCATGACTCTGACAAAAGCAGTAACCCACTGAACTATTTACATTATATACACTTTTTGAAATCTGCATGGTAAATGTTCTTTGCAGCAGGCATATTAACTCTCTGCGCATTACTACCATTGCCTTGTGCTCAGTTCCAGAATGGGGAAGTGCAATGTAATAACTACACTTTCACAATTGCTTTATTAACCTTCTTGCTTTCTCAAATTTGCTTGAAAATGCACCATTTGCCCAATCTTTTTTTTAAATTTACCGGGGGGAGAACCTCCCCGAACCCCCCTTATGTCGCTCAGGCTCGCTCATTGCGCTCGCTTGCCGTGGTGCACTCGGGCATCACTTTTACGCCCTACCACTTTCAAATGTCACTAGCCGCCTGTATGAAGGTTAGTTATTTGGATTCCCCTACTCATTATCCTAGGGTTTTTCTTGCTGAAAATACTGTGCTTGATGGTTTACTCTTTAGAAAAAGAAATATTGATATTGTAGGGTGCGGTAAATTCCATCTGAGACTTTACCACACTAGTCCAAGATTATAACTTTGGGGATCAGTGTTTCTGCATCAATTTCTGCCCTTCCCCTCCCACCCTCCCCCCAACACCTGGTCGTTTTTCCTGCACACATTTGCCAGGGTTTTCCTAGACAAATGTACAGTAGCGGCCCGTGGAGGGTGTTCCGTGGGGCGGTGAGGCGGGGCGGGGGAGGGGCAGGGTGGGGGGTAGTAAACACCGGAATATGGATGAACGGAGGTAAATAAACAATTAAATAAATAAAACGAATTTTGTTGCGCGCTGCATCGCAAAATGCAATGCAGCGCGCGCAACGAAAGTCGTTTTATTTATTTAATTGTTTACTTACCTCCGTTCATCCATATTCGGTGTTTACTACCCCCACCCTGCCCCTCCCCGCCCCGCCTCACCGCCCCACAGAACACCCTCCACGGGCCGCTACTGCAAATGTACATGGTAAAGACATCAGGAGGGCAGTGTTTCCCGTATTACTTGTAATCCCAATTCATCAATAACTGGAATTGGAATTAATTTTTGACTCAGAATCAGAGTCTAATGGTCGCCGCCTGACCATCAACGGTCATTAACGTCTGCTCCCATTACACGATCCCTAGTTAGTTCTACGCATGCGCCTTCATCAGCCATTAGGGCGTGTTGTTTCCATCAATTAAAGCTGCTTGTCTAAAGCATTCTAACCCACGTGACCCAGAGTGTCAATATCTATTATTTTGGGCACACTGTTAGTTGGTAATTCATGGACTATTGCTGTCCAAAACTGGTAAGATGCCTTTAATTGGGCTTCCCACTGGGACAGTTAGTACTGGAAATGAGACCGGAGACGCGGTGTAGATAACCAGACCCCCAGTGGAAATATTGTTTATTAGGTTTGGGAATGCTGGTTCACACATGTGCCAAAACAAGCGAGATATTGGCAATTGATAAGACCCATTTAGTCCACCTAGGAGCTCAGGCAAGCCTGCTGCTCGGCGTCATTTCAACGACAAGGCCATCTGATGAATGAAATGCTCAGGTAACACCCTTGCACTGTGTCCTATTCCATGATGGAACAACTGATAACACAGATATGAAGGAGAGCCTTTGTAGGAGAAAAGCAAACACTGAAGCGGCTCCCAGGCAGCAGGCAAACTCCTCCTCTGATGAGTAACAGGTGCGGGATGTCAGCAGGATAAGGCTTGTTCGGGAAAGCCCTGTTCCAAGGCGCGCCTTGCTTCAACTAATTCATTACACAGAGTTCATCAGGAAATGTCTACTTTTATTTCGATTTGAGGCCTGAAGCAACTTCCTTTACACAGAGAAAGATGTACAATTAAAGAAATACACGTTGTTACGTTGGGTCATTTGATGTTTCTGATAACAAGTGTTTCAAATGAACTTTAAACAGAGTAGTCAGGTGTAGCTCAGTTGTTCACCTTTACAGCTTGTCCTCTCTCTCTCTCTCTCTCTTTAATGCTATTTATTACTTTATTGACTGTAAGGAGGGGCCCTGATTAGGAGGGGTGAACCCTCTATAGTGGGGCATGATTGCCCCACCCACCTTCACCGCTGCTAAGAGTTTAGCGTATAATACAACAAGCTTCTGCATTTGTGGTTTTCCTATTATTTTTTATGTGTAGAAATTATTTACAAAGATAAAAAACACTGAGTAGGGTTTATGATTTTCAAAAGTCATTTGCTTCTGTGAAGTGACTGTAACGTGCAATGTGTAAAACAATTAGCCCTTTTTCTCACATCAAATAGGCTGCACCATGGTAGTAACACGGATTCCCCAGCTTTGTGGTCGACCACTCTAGCCATTAGGCCACATCCTCTTAAAACAAGAAAGAAGTTGGGAGTTAATGTGCAACTACCTATGTTCTCGCTTCATAAGAACCATAATTAAGGGCAATGTCAGCACAGTTTAAAGAAGTCATGAATTCTGTACGGTTCAACCTTTTGCTCATTACTCAAGTCTGAGCAATGTCCTCACGTGGAGTCAGAATAAAGGCAAGACATGCCTCTGCAATCATCTTCCACAGGGAAAAATAATGTCTTTGTAATGGGCAGTCCTTCTCCAACGTAATCACAAGGGTTACAGGGGTATTATGGACATGCGCTTCTTCGCACCTACCACACTTTGCGGAGACAGTAGTGCATTCACCACGACAAGATCAGAGCACATGTCTGGCCCTCATGAGCAGACACCAAACTTGTCCCACACAAAACAGCCGCAGCCATGTACGTTTTCATCTTGACAGCAGCTCATAACTAGACCCATGCAAGATTTTCCATTACATTCATATAGTGTGACTAATTTGTGCAAATGGCGTAAAATGTCAGAAATAACACCAGCGCAAACCGATATCAAATGTATTATTACTTGATTATCGTATTATTTCTTTTCACAAGCTTGTGTAACGTGAAAGCAAAGAATGCAAGTGGCCTCTGTCAGATGTGATGTTTTCTGTCAGTACTGGCTTGTAAGGTGACAGCACTTTGCATTCTGGGACTTCTAGTTTAACTTTTACCATTACATGCATAGGCCTCTACATTCAGCCATCAGAGTGCGCTGGACTACAAAGCTAGGACACAGAGGTATTTGGCAATTAAGAGGCAGTGTTGCAATGGAAGCTGGGTTCAACGCATGCGCACATGACAACGAGGCATTAAAAGGCTTGCATTGAACCCAGCCTCCATTGCAACACTGCTCTTAACTGCAAAATGCCCCATGTCACTTTGCACTAAAAGACTTATGGGCCCATAAGAGCAAT
This sequence comes from Calotriton arnoldi, assembly GCA_963921515.1. Lineage (NCBI taxonomy): Eukaryota > Metazoa > Chordata > Amphibia > Caudata > Salamandridae > Calotriton > Calotriton arnoldi. The sequence continues at coordinate 650,819 of CAWUFW010005139.1, forward strand.
AGAAAAGCAAAAACGTATATTACATAAAATCTAAACAAAGATAAAATGCCAGGACTGGGGGAAAGTGACTCTGATGAGGGCCAGTTAGCAGCTGTGTTGACTTTTTGTGCTAGAGAACTGTCCAGACCAGTGCTTAATTTGTAAAATATTAAGTGCCAGGGTTCTGACCAGGAGGCCACTGCAGCTTGCACTACCCATCGCCCCTGTCATCGCTGCCAAAACATCTACTAACCATCTCTCTCGCATGTAAATGCGACAGTTCAGATTATTCCAGGTCCCCAAAGCTAAAGGAATGGCTGGGGAGGCAGGTATTAGTAATTTTTTTATGTATATTGTTTTCCTAAACAACTGTTATACTGCTCATTGTGCAGCGCCACCTTGTGGCAGACTGCCCTAAGTGTGGTGTTGACAATTAGGTGCCAGTGCCGAGCACCGGAAACCAATTAAGTGCCGGTGCTCAGCACCGGAAAGCTCCGGCTCAAATTAAGCACTGAACTGGTCCAGACTCTGGGGAAGGTCGGGGGTCTTTTCCATTTCTGATAGCATCTTTATGACAATCCCCGACTTTTAAAGGCTAACGCTGCAAATTGCTAAAATTAATTTTTGAACATCTCATAGACATTCAAGCCATTCATGGGAGCTTAAGGCAAGTGTTGTTTTTGAGTTACGACTTGTCTCCTCTTATGTGCATATACCGTGAATTAATGGTGTTTTTGTCTGTGTTCCTGTCCCAAGGATTGACCTTGAAGGTTGTATAGATTGCAGTATAAGCTGCTTCTCATAATATACTTTTTAGCAAGCAATGGTGACTGGCAAGGAACGGGGGGAGGAGGGGACAAAATATGTATAAAAAAACACTTACCGCTGCGGCCGCCTCCGTCTCACCTCCACCATTGCTGAAGAGTCTGGAAGCACACAGGCTCCCCTAAGCCAATCACAACGCTGCAATGCAGTGTTGTGCTTGGCTCCCATAGCCAATCACAATGCTGCAATGCAACGCAGTGATTGGTCTGAGCGCCGTGAATCGACGCTCAGATGGGGACTGGGGGCCTGGGCATGTTCTCCACCAGGCTGTGTAATGCAGCCTGATCGGGAACATGCAAAGTTCGCATGACGGTTTGGCTGGGCCAAGACGGCCGCGGCCAAGCAGTCATGCGCACTTAGGGGTCGATTACAATGGCGGTTTTTGGCACATCCGCGGTGCTGTCGGTGGTGGAAAACGTCTATTTCCTCACTCCTGCGGCGGTCCTCGCGTCCGCCTTATTACAATGGGCAAAAATAGCGCATTTCCCGTCCATCGCGGTGTTTCCAGATCCGCTAGAATTTTCGTTCTGCAGCAGTGGCGGAGGGAGCCAATAGAGAAAGACCGCCGTGCAGAATGATGTGACGACCGCCGGACAGATCACAATGCCTCAAATAGCCCATCCGAACGCAGCGGAGAAACCAGCCACCCGGAGACGGCGGAAGCACAACTGCGGAGATACAAACTCGAATCCGAGGCACCTCCACACGTTCCTGTCGGATCCAGCTCACAGGCCCTTCCGCTGCTGTACCTCATCCATTACCAGCAGATAAGACGCCGTCGCGGTCAACACCGCAGGTAAGTCAACAACGCATCCCCGCATACAAACACAACTGTTGTGCTGAAATACGTGTCCTGTCTACATCAGACACCCTGGTGGACACAGGAACATACCCCCCAGTGTAAGTACACATGTCCTGCACGTCACAATTTGACACCTCTGTATCGGGGTCACCCATCACCATAGAAATCACTGCAACTAGCCCAGTCATGTCACCGCAGCGGTGACATGACTGGGCTAGTTGCAGAAAGAAGCACCACTCAGCATTACACATCTGCAGCAAGAAGTCATGTGCAGGGACCCTGTCTACAGTGACATCTCATTAACATCACCAGCAACTGAATAGGAACATGAGTGTGGGGTGAGGCAAGAGTCCCTCAAAAATGACTATAGTCATCATTGCACACAAATAAGGGTCAGTCCACATACAATGTGGAACAGAGGAGGGCAGACCAAGTAGGGTGTGTATGTGTACTTCACAGTAGGGCAACAAGGTTTTGGAATGAGTTAGTGAGCCCAACTAGATGACACAGCACATCACACACCACTGCCACACAATCACACATCAAACCAGCCCCCAAGCAGACATTGATAGGCCCATCACATACAATGGCAAACCATATCACACAATGACAGCCCATACCATGCAACACAGAACAACATTTCTGACTCAAACAGAAAAATCAAAGTAAGCACCACTGTGCATTTCACTCACAAGTGCACTGCTGAAATTAATGATACCATGTGAGTATGTCCAGTACATCAACAACACTGACTACACTCCCAACTCACAGAACACCCACACACCATCACTCCACCTCAACAAAGGGAGCACCAACTACTAAGTAGTGAATGAATGCCAGAGTGTCAGGAAGAGTCCATCTTGACAGCAGGAAACTCTGACCTGACACTCAGGACAACCCTCATGCTCACACCTGCCTTCCACTCATGTCAATCAAAGTGAGTAATTGAAGAAATGAAGAGTCAATGTGCAGATTAACAACCATGGAACTGTGCACACTGCATGTCAAGGCCCTCAGACAGCTCACACACTGAAATGTAGCCTCATAGACATATCATAAGTCAGCAGCAATGTATGACAATAAGTAGACTAGCCTAAAGTGGAGTGCCGAGTGAAGGAAACATGGAGAAACACACATAGCATGTGTACATGACATGCAACAGGAGCAACATACCACACTACACCTACACCTAGGCCCAAAAATCTGTCATGGGTGGCACAGTGTTTGAAATTGAACTAAAGTAACATCTGTGCAATATCCCTGTCATACAGCAATGCAAGCTATGCATTGGCCCAGGAATGATAGGAATTGTCATAAGCCATACAGTGAACAGCCCCACATCTGTGTCAAGTCCCTTGACATGTGCATGCCACCAGCACAACACTCATGGCTCATTGTCACACTCCCTGACTGTCAAACCCAAGTATGACCTTCACACATACCCCTCATCAATCCTTCTCACACCTTCACTACTCAACACCTGTGGGAAACACAGATAAAGGTGCAAATAAGGTCCTGTGAGTTTCCTGACAACCAATCCCACACCCTGGTGTGTATCTACAAATGTCAGAATCCCATCAGGGATGTCTGAACCAATGCTGATCCAAACCCAATTGCCAAACACATGTCTCACAAACAACATCCAAAGAAGTCCAACAAGCTCAGCCATGTGCAGGCAAACAGTGGATAGGCAATGTGACCCTAGACACCACAGGAATACACAACATTTACACTCTGGTCAACTGCACAGACACCCTCCCGCAACCCAATCTGAAAATGCATCATCAAATGCCAATCATGAATAGTAACTGTGATCAATACAACAAATCTGCTAACACAGACATACACACTACACCAGTTACCAAGTGAGCACGCTGTTCATGTGTAGCACAAGCATGCACATGCACACTCCTGACAAGTGACAGGTCAAAATAGGAAGACATAGCACTATTGTGCACTCAAAACAAGCTCATTAAAAAGACTCCACATTGCTACATGTGACATTCACACAAGAAAAGCACACTACACATCCAACACACATCAGAATGTATTACAATGCACAAACTCCTCACACACAATGTCATGCAAATATAACATTACACACATATGGACCTGTCAGTAGAAAGAGCCAACACAGGCCAAAGACTGCACCCATCCACAACAAAAACACAACATATGCACATACAAAATCATCACATAGCAAACTCAGCTGGACATCAGGGGGACTCACACCTGGAAAGGACAAGGCAACATACACTGACAGCAGTGCATGCACAGTAAGCAGTGTGTGAACACCAACAAAACCAGTATCACACATATCTGAGTGCTCCACCATGAACTTCCACACCACAAATCATCACAGGGCACAGATCACATCACACTCAGGAAGTGTAGCAGTACCTCAGCAAACAGACATACACTTTAGCTATCACCTACTGCTGCACAACTCAGGAAAACACAGATGCATCCAACATGACTAGAGGACTGTGCTAGTAAAACATATGCACTGTACATGAGCAACCATGACTGCAATCAAGTAGAAGAAAACACCACATAACAAATGGTGAAACAGTCCTGAGTGGCACATTGGTCCTGGACACAGATCATCCTCCCACAGTACAGTGTCACACTATGAAGCGGTGGGGAGGGTCACACACTGGCAAGGCATGGGGTGGAAGACATCAGACTGAAGTGGTGTGTACATCACTATTGGACAGGTAAGGAGTGTACAGTGCAAAAAACACATAGAGGAGTAACTCACAATGTGTAGGCATCAAATGCCCCTATAGGGGATGGTCTGACTCTTCACACCACATACGTTTGCCTAAAATGTGTCATGTGACAGCAATGTATGAGAAAATTCACATATAATGTCAGTTTGCATGAGCAGGTCAGCTCAGCACAGTGAGCACAAACGTAAACAAGAGCCATGGCAGATCAACCAAACACAACACAGACATTGCAGTGACACACTCTGCATACTCACAACTGACAACGACAACAAGTAGGTGTACCCCAGGATTGCAAGGTCACACTGACACACTGCACAGTGCCCAACAAACAACTCCTACATGTGCCCACAATCTAAAGCACATGGCTGAGAATGTAAACAAACAGGCAACCATTACCTGGATCATACATGTGTGTAGGTGTCATGTTCAGGGGCACATACACATCAACACTTCTGACAAAGACAGGCCAATCACACTGTATGACTACTCAAGTGCACAAATTCTAATGTACCCATGTGACTATGAAGCCAGGCCTACACAAGATGACTACACATCTACACTGCTGTTCACACATCAAGAGAGATCCCACAGATATGACGGACCCTGGCCACCATGCAAGTTATCCTGTGGCTAGAATTCACTTCTGTTGTGGTGCAGCATCCGAATATGACATGTGTACAAAATTGGAGACCTGACAATAGAATGATTAGGATAAGAGGACATCATCACAGACAACCATCATTGCACCCTCATGCCTCTGAGTCAACTAGCACAAAAGTGCCTGTAACCTCTGACAACCTCTGATAAAGAAAATCAAGTAATTGCCAATGTGAATGTGGCATACAGAGCATGTGTCACATGAACAAATACACATACATTGCACTTTTTCATTAGCAAGGGCAGCGACAAAGCACACAACATGAGTAACAGTCTTTATTACATTATCTCTGGATAGGCATCAAAAGTGCAAAACATCAAGGCCATTGGCCAGTCCAAATTTCTAGTCCGCACATGTGTGCATGAGAACTTGCACAGGAAATGGGCATCAAAAGTGCAAAACATCAAGGCCATTGGCCAGGCCAAATTTCTAGTCCGCACATGTGTGCATGAGAACCCGCAACTGAAATGGGTAACACAGTCCACTGTAATGGGAATCAACACAGGTCAGGGGCTTCGAATGGGCAGTCCAGGCACCGCTGTGGGAGAAATGGTGTGGGGAGGGGGACTTGGCTTCAACTTTGGCTTGAAGTTGAACTGGGAGGTGGCTGATTGTCGGGCCAGTTGGAGGACTGGACCTGGGAGGGAGAGAACTGGCTGAGCTAGAGGGATCCGTGGATGTGGGAGCCTGAGGGCTGCTTGGACCGGGTGGAGTGGTGGCACGTGGAGGTGGTGACATGGTGTGTGGAGGCTCAGTGGCTGAGGGGGAATGTTGAGGGCTGGGTCTCAACTGTTTGGGGATCCGATATCCCACAAGTGTCTTGGCCAGAGTGGGAAGTGAGGTGGGCACAACAGCCTCACCCTTCCCTAAAGGTGTAGCAGGTGCAGGTGCCTCTCCACGTGGGGATTTGCTGGACCTGGTGGTACGCTGGCTGTGGCCTTGCTTTTTCCCCTGTTTCTGAGCTAAAGCCCCCACTTTGCTCTCTTGTCCCTGGTTCACAGGGGTGTGGGTGAGAGTTGAAGTTTTGGGTGAATCTGCCTTCTGAATGTCTTTCGACTTAGTTGTGGCAGGCACCAGGTTCACAGCAGACAGGGCAAGTGTTTGTGTGTCTTTGGGATCAGGTGTGGGGATGGGAGTGCCCTTGGATGGTGATGATTTTGACGCAGGTAATGTGGATGCCTGCTTCTTTGCCCTATGTCCCTGAGTGTCATGTGATGGGCTTTTTGTTTTGCGCTCATGTGTGCCCGTTTTGTGTTGTGGTGATGGTGTCTGTGGTCTGGTACTCTTAGAGTGCTGCTGTTGTGTGCTGCGTGTGGATGACTGGGTGCCTGAGGGCTCTGGCGTGTGTGCACTCTCGTCAGGTGGTGCCACTGGCAGGGTGGTTGCTGATGGGACAGGAGCTGGACTGAGAACTTAGGACTGCTGAATGGCTGCCGTCACTGTGGAGGACAAAGACTGGACAGTTCGGTGTAGGCCACCCACGTCCAAATGAATGCCCTCCATGAACGCAACAACCTGTGCCAACTTCTTGTCATGATCCTGGAAGGCATTCAGGAGAGCAGTCTGACCCACACACAGCTGGCGCAAAATGTCTACCGCCTCCACACTGAGGGCAGCAGGGGAGACAGGGGCAGGGGCAGCGGTGCCTGGTGGGAAGGAGACTCTATCCTTCCTAGGGCTGCGTGCACGGACAGCACTTGGGAGAGCATCTGGGAGGGTGGGCACTGGACGAGGTGTGGCGGAAGAAGATGCAGATCTTGAACTTCCTGTGCCCACCAACACTGAGGAGTCACCGCTGGAGTTTGAAGATGTGGAGGTTGGTGTTTCCGGGCGGGAATCATCAAGGGCACTCCTGTCCCCCTCCGAGGCGCTGGTCCCCTCAGTGTCACCGAACTCCTGTGTAGCAGTCGTGCCAGTTGCTTCCACACCGGTCTCGGTCCCCCGTCCTTCACTGCCCTCGGTCGATTCTGCAAGAGATAGAGACATAGGTTCAGTATAGTGCCATACTCACAAACATCATATGCCAGCAAAGCACAAAACTTTAAAATGATACTCCCATGTTGAACTCCTCCATGTACATTCAGCATATTCTACATTTATGCAATCATCAGATGATGCATGGAAACATGCATAGTTGATAGTAATGCTCCATGTGGCGTTGACACAGCCAAATAGCTGGTCCTCTACCTCCCTGTAACCACACATACTATTGTCTGTAAGCATACCTACATGCCTGTAGGTGAGATAGCTATACATCAAACCATGTTGTCTCTGTCACATATGTAGTCTCTTTAAGGGAACACCACAGATACAAACTCCAATATGTCCTTTTGCAAGGGCTACAAGCTCCTGATATCCACCATGTTGGGCTTCGAAGCACAACTACAGTTGTACAATGGTGTCAGCTGTGTAGATGTTACAATTTATCTGTTGTGCACAGCACACATCTATGAATGCACACTAACATCATGCTCACTGCTGTTCACTGCCAGTTGATGTCTATGACACTCATACTGCAGCATATGTCATAAGGCCACATCTTATCTGTCAATGAAGTGCCAATGAGCACCATTGCACAATGTAGTCACAAACACAAAGCACTTAAGCATGAGAATCTGAAGTGAATGCAAGGCCTTCATAGGTTGTGACATGTCACATACCAACATGTCCACAAGCCCCTGACAGTCCCTCATTGATCCAAGGCAGGATTGGGTCTGCTGTTCATGATGAAGTTGGTGGACTCCATAAGGACAGCTAATGTGTGCCAATACCTAGGGTCTGGCATATGACATCCATATGTCATGCTGACTGATGACATTGAGGACACATCAATGTGCCAATAAGTCACACACTGATTAAAAGCATTAGTCACAACTTAACCATGCACTGATGCACAAGGACACCCCTCCACAATGCACACATACTGAGGACTGACACTCCATGGTGCCTAAACTATTTCGCAATAGCCAGGTTCTGCTACATTGCATTTGAAACACAGAGTCTAACCATCCCAGTCATGTTGCCATGTGCACAAATGGCAAAGGTAAATTAGCCAATGCATCACTGCAATCATCACCATCTACCCTTTCAGCACCTGTGTGCACTTGCTGTCACTATGGCAGGTAAGTACACCATGTTATGCCATGCTTCTGAGATTGGGCTAGTATACTTCACAATGGTGCTGTCCTCTATATGATTGTGAAAAAAAGGGACCCATGGGACAGGTGTGACCCTTACCAACTCACTGCTCCCTGAGTCCACATCTGTGCATGTCTGTATCCACTGACACATCATCACATGAGCACACTATTGAGCTAGCCACACAGCGCACACAAGTCTGACAAGTGTACTGGGCTACCCACTTCACACAATGGATTACCTGTGTAGAAAGGTCTCAGTTCAGATAACATTTATACAATGTGAGATGAAAAAATGCCAATCTGATGTTATGTGACAAGGGTCATAGGTTTAAACACATGAGAAACAAAATGTCATACAAATGCAGAACAGCTGCACTCAACACTGAGGCCACTTAGAAGCCACTGCATCACACTAGAGACATCACAGAGTTCCGCACTGGCTCAGGGTTGGGATTCATGCAGTCACTCACACCCAAAGTCACACTTTGCACAATACTCACCCCCGAACTTGCTGCTGATGGGCGCTCAAGCGTCCATCCAGCTCTGGCTGTGTCACTGCCAAGATGCGGGCCATTAGTGGTGTCATGCTCCTGCGCTCCAACCTGCCACTACGAGGGAGCACCCCCAGCGTCATCTCTGCCACGTTTTTGCTCAGCCGGCAGATGTCATCCCACCTCTTGTGGCAGTGTGTATGCCGTCGGTTGGAGACACCCAGAGCCCGCACCTTGCATGCAATGGCCCTCCATATGGCCTTACGCTGAAGGACCTTAAGCTGCAGGCATGGGAGACAAGAAGAGGATGTTTCTGTGACACTGTGTTGTGTACCACTGTGTGTCAGTTCAGGAGCATGAAAATACATATCACACCAATACATACATGGAGAGCAGAGGCCATGCAGCATGACACATAGTACACTTGGATCAAATAATATCATAGAAATGCATACATGTATGATGATGGACACACTACATGGCCATCTCATACACATGCAGAGTGGCAGCACAGCAACCAATGTGAAAATGGCCCTCATCTGTGATTCAGTATGTGAGTGAGCATGACATACAATACACTGGAAATGTTGTGTCGTGGCATACTCACTGTGTCCAACACTACACACCCCTTAATGTCCTTGACCAGTGCATGGCTACATGTGTCATGGTGGTCACATTTAGGGCCATGATCTTACATTCTCACACTCTTCTCACAAGGTGTAGTCCTGTCTTGTGCAATCCTCAGGCCCAAGATAGCTCATTGAGAAATAGGGCGGTGGACAACACATATGTTTCACTCAGTCCTTTTAGTGATGGGTCCTTGTAACATTGGGCAGTTTCTGTGCAGGCCAGAGGGCCTCACACTGAGGTTAAACATGGGCCATCAGAGAAATCACATGCATGTACAATATGAGAGGATAAACAGTGCCTACACATGCGAGACTGAACACATCATGGGATCAATAGAAGGATGACATGTCCACCTCACATTTATCTGATGTGTCATAGGTGAATTACCACCAAGAGTGTTACAATCAGGCATTGTACTCTTGTGCATAATGGACACATATCCATAGGGTCAATTTTAAAACTGTACACACATTATTCAGTACCCTCTGGACAAAATACATTTGTAATGTCACAAATGAGCATATGTACACTTAATGGACCATGACATCACATAGCACAGGCAATGTTTGTTCAGACTTCGAGTGTCTCAAACCAGCAGTGTAACTGTATAACTGCAAAACCACAGTATGTCACTCCCATCCTTCAATGCAGTCATGGATCTGTGGAAATAAGGCTACACACCCCATTGACATGAAGTCAGCAAGCTAGGCAGTGTATCACACATTTACATTACCCAGTCTCAGACCAACGTGTGTTTGTTTTGGCTTAAGAAGAGCTGTACAAGTGTCCATGTTGCCATCCTCCCCACATACCCAAATGCAATTCTTAATAGTCCATGTATGGAGCATGCTATAGGCAAAATAATGATGCATGCACATTGGCTTGCACTCAGAGGCACATAATACTGCACAGTAACATCATGTGAGCATTCTGAGAACTCTCAAACATTTAATCAGACACTTACCAGTACATCTGGAGCATCATATAGCCTCCCATACTGTGCTAGGACCTCGTCCACTAGGACCTCCAGCTCCTCTGTGGTGAAGGGCCGGGCCCTGATGTTCTCAGTTCTCGCCTTCACTGGGTCCAGAATACAGGAACAGCAGCAGTTGGTGGTGATGAATGGCAGGCAGCAGTGTCTGAATGCAAGTGACATGTGTGGCTCTCTCACAGACATTTATAGGCCCCTGGGGTTGTTTTAGTGGTACTCTGCTGATGCAATTGGTCTGCCTGGTTTGCATTTTTCAATTGTATCCAATAACCGGGACCGCGGTAGCGGAGCATGCCTACCCCGAGTTTCAAAATTGTATTGCACGACCGCGATCGCGGTTCCCATTGGCTGCAATCGCATTGGCATAGGTGGTGTCACACCGCGGGGGCCAGGCGGTCTCTACCACAATCCTGCATCTTTCAATTGTATCCAATGACTGGGCCAGCGGTGGCGGTGCACGCCTACCACGGGTTTCAAAACTGTATTGCACTACCGCGATCGCGGTTCCCATTGGCTGCAATGGCATTGGCGGTGTCACACCGCGGGGGTCAGGCGGTCTCTACCGCAATCCTGCATCTTTCAATTGTATCCAATGACCGGGCCCGCGGTGGCGGTGCACGCCTACCGCGGGTTTCAAAACTGTATTGCAATACCGCGATCGTGGTTCCAATTGGCTGCAATGGCATTGGCGGTGTCACACCGCTGTGTCCAGGCGGTCTCTACCGCAATCCTGCATCTTTCAATTGTATCCAATGACCAGGCCCGCGGTAGCGGAGCACACCTACTGCGGGTTTCAAAACTGTATTGCACTACCGCGATCGCGGTTCCCATTGGCTGCAATGGCATTGGCATTGGCGGTGTCACACCGCGGTCTCCAGGCGGTCTCTACCGCAATCCTGCATCTTTCAATTGTATCTAATGACCGGGCCTGCGGTAGCGGAGCACGCCTACCGCGGGTTTCAAAACTGTATTGCCCTACCGCGATCGCGGTTCCCATTGGCATTGGCGGTGTCACACCGCGGTGTCCAGGCAGTCTATACCGCAATCCTGCATCTTTCAATTGTATCCAATGAACGGGCTCGCGGTGGCGGAGCACGCCTTCCACGGGTTTCAAAACTGTATTGCACTACCGCAATCACGGTTCCCATTGGCTGCAATGGCATTGGCGGTGTCACACCGCGGTGTCCAGGCGGTCTCTACCGCAATCCTGCATCTTTCAATTGTATCCAATGACCGGGCCCGCGGTAGCGGAGCACGCCTACCACGGGTTTCAAAACTGTATTGCCCTACCGCGATCGCGGTTCCCATTGGCTGCAATGGCATTGGCGGTGTCACACCGCGGTCTCCAGGCGGTCTCTACCGCAATCCTGCATCTTTCAATTGTATCCAATGACCGGGCCCGCGGTAGCGGAGCACGCCTACCACGGGTTTCAAAACTGTATTGCCCTACCACGATCGCGGTTCCCATTGGCTGCAATGGCATTGGCATTGGCAGTGTCACACCGCGGTGTCCAGGCAGTCTATACCGCAATCCTGCATCTTTCAATTGTATCCAATGACCGGGCTCGCGGTGGCGGAGCACGCCTACCACTGGTTTCAAAACTGTATTACACTACCGCGATCACGGTTCCCATTGGCTGCAATGGCATTGGCGGTGTCACACCGCGGTGTCCAGGCGGTCTCTACCGCAATCCTGCATCTTTCAATTGTATCCAATGACCAGGCCCGCGGTGGCGGTGCACGCTTACTGCCAGTTTCAAAGATATATTGCACTACCGCGATGGCGGGGCACTTCTACCGCACCTATGGACACATTGTGCTATTGCATTGGCACTTGACAATTCCCTGCACTGATCACTATGCATTTGCACTATCATGTTGCACGTGGTTGTAAAGTGAAATGAGAGTGTGACATTTAACTCAATGATGCCCACACATGTCATGTCCGTACACATGAGTACATGCATTGGCATGTACTTCCTCACATGTCAATTATGATATTTGTGTGCATGTACTCAGATTTGATGTGTAATGGAGTCTCAAATTTGTGTTAAATGGCTACTCAACCCACAGCAATGATGGACTGACCACATAATGTGCCTATATCACTGTGTACAGTGCTGTATTTGTCTTGATAGTTGACCAGCTTACACACACTGTGCTCATTGTGTACAAATGTGCTTAGTAGGACTTAAGCAAGAAGGTGTGGCAGGTATAGTTGCTACGTAGAAGTCAGCAGTGTTGCTGTTTGCCACATGTGCTGTGTCACCTACACCCAGGGCTGGTGACACAAGATGTAGGAGTGTACCAATTACCATTCACATAGTCAGATTCTGATTTGGAAGTAGTCAGTATGTACATACTGACCACATGTACGACTACATGAGATCAAGGTGTCTCTGCATGTGACTTGTGTATTATAAGCTGTTGTTACAGTCCTGTCAATGTTGACGCTGTGTTAGTCAATATGTAGGATGTTTGACACATCTCATTGGTGAATTTAATTTACATGTGTCCTCTTTCATATTATGTAGGAGACAACCAAATGTGCATCGGCCTTTCCCAGTGCTGGCGAACATGGAGGATGAGGACATCATAAGGAAATTCCGGCTGAATCGCCCTACCCTTCAAGAGCTATGTGCTCAGTTGGAGCCCCATCTGAGGCCTCACAGAACCTATCCGACTGCTTTGACGCCAACAGTTAAGGTGATGGCGGCCCTGCATTTCTTTACCACTGGTTCATTTCAGTACACGGGGGCCATCGCCGGTGGGATGTCTCAAGCTATGATCAGCATGGTGCTACGTGATGTCTTGTCCGCAATGTTGACCTACAAGGACCGCTACATCCACTTTCCAAGGAGACATGAATTGGCAGGTGTGAAGGGTGATTTTTATGATCTTGGACACATACCTAATGTTGTTGGAGCCATTGACTGCACACACGTTGGCCTAGTTCCACCACAGGCACGTGAGCACATCTACCGGAACAGGAAGCATTTCCATTCCATTAATGTGCAAGTGGTGTGCCAAGCGGATATGATTATCTCCCATGTCTGTGCCAAATTTCCAGGGTCAGCACATGACTCCTACATACTGCGTAACAGCATCATCCCACAATTGATGGCAAATCTGCATACGGAGCGTGCGTGGCTTGTTGGTGAGTAAGCAGAGTCAAGTAGTGTGCTGTATGTGTGACATGCTGTTCTCAGCTACGGTTTATATTGCAAAATTGGTCTGTGTTTCTCACACCTAGGTGACCCTGCGTATCCCAACCGACCTTGGTTGCTGAGCCCACTGAGGAATCCAAGGACCCCGGGTGAAGTCCGCTACAATGATGCACATGGGAGGACACGTCGTGTACTGGAGCGTGCTTTTGGGCTTCTGAAGTCTAGATTCCGGTGTCTGGACAAGAGCGGAGGTGCACTACTCTACTCTCCCCAAAAGGTGTGTCAGATCATAGTTGCATGCTGCATGCTCCACAACCTGGCCTTGCGCAAAGAGATCCCCCTGCTCCTGGACGATGATGAGCAGCAGATGCCGCCCGCTGCAAATCCACACATGCCCAGTGACGATGATAGTGGAGAAGAGGAAGGTGTTGACCTGCGTCAACAGCTCATCGACAACTACTTCCCTTGAGTGTAAGTGACATTGCACAACAGTGACATTGTCTGTTGACTTTGATGGTAGTGGCAAGGCATAGATGAGCTTTTTGACTGCTGGCTGTTGTTGGCTCAGTGCTAATGGCTGATGTGTGTGGCACAGGGTATTGTTTTACACATACCTAATGTCTATGTTGCTGTTGGTGGTCATTGTTATGTGTGATGGTTTTTGTACGCTGTTGACTAGTGGTGTGTTTTAGCTGTAATGGAATCACCTGACAAGTAACTGTCATTCATTCTCTTGTGTCTTTCTAGGTTCCTTCACCCTATCAATGCCTCGTCACAATCAGAGCTTGTGGTACATTGGAATCTGAGTTGACATTGTACATACTGTGATAAACATGGAACTGACACAAAGACATAGGTGTGTAAAGAGTGTTTATTTTCAATAAGTTTTTGTGAAAGAGAAGTGGTTGGTTTTAAAATTGTGCAAAGTGAATTTATGAGTTGTCAGTGATGGTAAATAAGACAAATAGAGTAGTCACCACATTGATGTAGTCACACAGTCCAACAAACTCATGCTTCAAACATGGCAATGTGGGTTAGGACAGTTAACAAAGTCAGTGTCAAGGGCAACACAGGTGCCATCATGGCTGGCTCAGCGACTTGCCTTTGGTTGGTGCTTTGCCACGTGATTCTCCTGTGGTGTTTCTCGGACGTCCCCTCCTGCGTTTGGCAGGGGGGCCCTCTGCTGCAGGCTCAGCGGTGTCTGAGGAGTCATTGTTTTGCAGCTCACCCCTCTCTGTGGCCGCAGCTGAGGTGGTGGGAGTATCAGCAGGCTGGCCACTGGAGGGGGGTTGAGCCGTCATTTGAGCCGCATGTCTGTCCCTCAGAACACCCACAAGCTGGCCCATGAGGTCCACAAGTTGGCCCATACGTGTGTCCATGGACCTCAGTAGCAGGCCGAGCTCACGCACTTCTTCCACAACCTGGCCCATCTGTCCCTGGTTCTGTTCATTTGCACCAAGGACTCTTGCGATGGTGGCCAGGGCTTCTGTTTCAGTGTCCTCCTGTGATTGTCCCCCAGTTGCCCTCCCACCTGCCCTGCCTACACGGACCTATGGCGTTGGGACTCGACACACACTCTCCCTGGCATCTTGGATTGTGTGGTGGTGTTGGTAACCACTGAGGCAGGGAGAGTGTTGCAGGTAGCAGTGGTGATGGTGGAGGTGGCTGCTGCACAGGTCGTTGTAGCAGGGGTCAGCGCTGTTGTTGTTGCTGTGATAGTGGTGGTGGTGGGGACAATGAGGCCCTGAGACGTAGTGCACACTGGCCTTCCTGAGGGGCCAGGTTGTTGCTCCTCATCTGAGAAACGTAGGGAATCTGCATCAGAGAGTTCACGTTCCCGGGAGGGGAGACAGGCTCTGCAGGTTGGGGATGTTTTCTGCTGCAGTTGCTTGTGGATCTCCTGTTGAACAGAGGTTAAAATGTCAGTTAAGTGCACTCCACAAGCTTGGTGTTAGACTTTTGGATGTTACATTTGATACACCACACACTTTACATTGCAATCACTTGGTATGGCTGAAAGATAATGAGCATCATGACATGATGTTGAGGTACATAGATTACTTGTCCATAGTGTGACATGTAAATTGAAACCATGTGCCACGTACAGATTGTGTGATTACAAGGACATGTCATCATCTACCAACTTGCGGCACATCAACTTTTGATAATGCGTCTTTTTTGTTTACTCTTCATGGAATCAGTTTCAGCTAAGAAAGAACTAGCCATTGGAATGTTATACATACCTTTTTCATATCATGTACTTTACTTTGTTTGTCAGATTGACCATGCATGTTTTGTGTTCATATGGGCCTTCATGCTCTGACACCATGGCACTTACACATTGCATTCTGTGCTGTGCATGATTGGGCCCTGAATTTCTTTCATATGTGACTTGGTGAGTCAAAGTTTAAATTCTGCGACAGTTACATGCGCTTAGCTGTCTACACACTGGATTTAAATTTGGGATCTATGCCAAGTTGGCTGACATGTGAGGACTGGTGTGGTCATATGGCTCCATGCATTTTGAGAAGGATGGCAGGGTGCATGCACTGGCTACCTACCTGTTCGGTGACACAGTGGAGGGGAATGGCTGCCACATGGTTTGGGTGTGGGGAGTGTTCCACCCTGCTCAGCTGTGGAACAAGGATGGCTGGTGGGAGTTGTAGTGCTGGCTTCCTACGCACAGACCCCCCTCCCTGTTGAGATGGCTACCTACCTGTAAGTTTGAGGCGAGCAATGAAATGGCTGCCACATGGTTCTGGGTGTGGGGAGTGTTCCATCCTGCTCAGCTGTGGAACAAGGGTGCCTGGTGGGAGTTGTAGTGCTGGCTTCCTACCCACAGACCCCCTCCCTGTTGAGATGGCTGCCTACCTGTAAGTTTGAGGAGAGCAATGAAATGGCTGCCACATGGTTCTGGGGGGGGCTCCATCTGGCTCAGCTGTGGGACAAGGGTGCCTGGTGGGAGTTGTAGTGCTGGCTTCCTACCCACAAACCCCCCTCCCTGTTAAGATGGCTACCTACCTGTAAGTTTGAGTAGAGCAATGAAATGGCTGCCACATGGTTCTGGGTGGGGGGGTGCCCCATCTTGCTCAGCTGTGGGACAAGGGGGCCTGGTGGGAGTTGTAGTGCTGGCTGCCTGTCCACAAACCCCCCTCCCTGTTAAGATGGCTACCTACCTGTAAGTTTGAGTAGAGCAATGAAATGGCTGTCACATGGTTCTGGGGGGGTGCTCCATCTTGCTCAGCTGTGGGACAAGGGGGCCTGGTGGGAGTTGTAGTGCTGGCTTCCTACCCACAAACCCCCCTCCCTGTTAAGATGGCTACCTACCTGTAAGTTTGGTGAGAACAATGAAATGGCTGCCACATGGTTCTGGGTGGGGGGAGGGTTACATCTTGGCCAGCTGTGGGACGAGGGTGCCTGGTGGGAGTTGTGGTGCTGCCTGCCTGTACACATGCCTCCATGGAAATATTGGTAGCTACCTTTGAGGTGATTCAGAGGAAGGAAATGTTAGATATGTGAGACATGTGTTCGGAAGAGTGTGTTGTACGTACGTGCATTTAGGTCTAGCTTTCTAGTTGTGCAAGACAGTACATAGCAGTGTAATGGGAGACATTTGTTGGTACTTACCAGCCTCCAGTCCCCCGGGTATTCCTGTGAGACTCTCTGGATGCAGTATAGCAAGCACCTTCTCCTCCCATTCGGTGAATGTTAGTGGTGGAATGGGAGGGCCACTGCCAGTCCTCTGAGCCAGCTCATGGTTCTTGTTGGCACGCTCTTTCACCCTGGTCTTGTGGTCATGCCACCTCCTTCTGATGTCACGCAGGGTGCGCGGGGTGGTCCCTACTGCATTGACTTTGTTGACGATCCTTGCCCACATTTGATTTTTTCTGGCTACTGGTGTCTGTTGGACCATGCTTCCAAACAAATGTGGTTCTACTCTGATTATCTCATCTACCATGACTGACAACTCAGTGTCTGTGAATTTTGGCATTTTTTTTCTGTGCCATGGTGTGTGATGTGCAAATGGGTGAAAAGTGCAGGTGGGAAGGTGGTGGTGGAGATGTATGAGGTGTGTGTTGTGTGGGTGGTTGTGATGGTGTGAGGTGTGCTGATTTGCCTCTCCTTTGTGCTGTGGTGCTTGGCCCTTCACTTCTGGAGTTGTGCAAAGGATGCTGGGCAGGGAAGGGCTTGGTTTTATACTCAGCTATGTGGGTGGGTCCAAATGGAGTATTCATGTCAGGTGTGTTATCTGGGTTGACCTGGGATTTGTATTTTTTTCTTGCCATGGGGATGTGTCATTGGGGTGTGTCAGATGTTTTTGGAGGCTGCGCCAGACAAACAACCACACTAGGTATCCTTGTTGTGTTGTTGCTTTCGACCGCCATTCCTCTTTCTGCGCGAGCGCAGCCGTCTGAATGCAATGGTCCTTCCGCCGGCTCTACCATTCATCATTTCGCGCGAGCGTAGCAGTCTGAATGCAATGGTCCTTCCGCCGGCTCTACCATTCATCATTTCGCGCGATCGCGGCGGTCGGGAACAACTGATCGTTCCGCTGGCTCCGCATTGTATCATAATTTCACTTGCGGTCATTACGCTGGTCGATCGGCGTTTTTGGGTCTTTCCGCCCGCCGCGGACGGATTTTCAGCTTTTCCGGACGTTCCCGGCGGAGTTTTGTGGAATCCGTCCGCCTAGGTCTGATTTTTCTGCCAGTGCATCCTAATCTGACCGCCGGTTTTGCTGCGGTACATGCGGATGGTTATTTTCCGCTACCACGGCGGTCGGAGTACTTTTCCGTCCGCCATCGTAATCAGCCCCTAAGTGTGCACAGTCCACTCCTCCTCCCTGAGGCAGGCATTAAGTTCTGTTGACTTGCATCAAGGCACTTAGCTTTCTGTTTGGGCGTTTAAAAAAGCCTTGCAATGTGTCCATAAATGTTTCCAGGGGCAAGCATGTATTCCTGATTCAGACTGTATGACCCACTGTATAGTAATTATATAGCTATTCAATCCCTGGCGGCACAGCACCCAGGAAAATATACTGCATCGGTAAACACTTACAAGGTCCCAAAGGCCACTGCATTCCAAAACAAAACACATACGTAAAAGACATTGTCATTTACAACACCAATAGCTCTAACTCTCCCAATTGCGAGACCTATTGCAATGCAAATGCTTGTCTTGTAAAGTGCTGTAACACCCTTAAGGCCAAGTTTGTGCTGTATAGTTACTACACAAAATTGATGAGAGGATGTGGTGTAACAACCAGAGCTGCCGACTTTGGAACTGGGAAACCGTGTTCCAGTTTGGCATCGGCTCAATATCCTGTGATCCTGGGCAAATCACTTAATTTCCCTGTGCCTACAAAAATTAATGTGTTCTTGTGTAATGTAACTAGTGCTAAGGTAAAGTGCCTCAATGCCTCAGGGTCAAGTTCCGGCTATATAAAACTGCAAAAAATATTAAGGCTACCGGTCAGTAAGAAACAGGACTACTATTAGTCAGCAATTACTTGCCAAGAACATGTCAACAATTAAAAAATCATACAGCTAAACGGGCTTCATTGTTGTTATTTGTATGGCCAAGTCTGTCCACAATTTATCCAAAAGCACTGTGCAAAGAGCGATTTCTAATCCCGTTCGTACAATGGTAAAAACAAAACTACAAGCCCCAGAATGCACATGGGACTGGCTGAAGGTCTCCCATATGAAATAAGGCCACTTGACAGAGATGTGTTTACATTACTTTGCACAGTTATTCTCACAGCGAACCTGAGCTCCTGCAAGATACTTTGTTTACAGTTATTCACAAACACAACGAACTGGCAATTTCGGCAATCAGCTTAATATAAGTATATTGTGTGTTTCTCACAGACTGGAGAGTCTGTTCTAACTCAAAATGGAAAAAAATGATTCAAACATGGCATTGCCCCCGCATTGTGTGGCACACTGCAATTGGCAGCAAGAGGCCCAGTAGCGTTGTGCGGGGTGCTTCATCACAAATGGGAAAAAAGGTTACTTTACTTTTTACTTTTGTAAACATTTATTAAAAAAACACACTGGCCTAGTCGCCCTGGCACTGAATGGAACAACTTCAATGGCGGATGTGCACAGGAGCACAAACAAAATGCTGTCACTCACATTTAGGAAGCCAATGGCTGAAGGTGGGCTGATCCGTTTCCCACGCAGCATGCTAATGTGGGTGTAAACAAAATGAGAATGGCAATATACAGCCGCTCGCATTTTGGTCATTCGCATAGTTTTGTTGTAATAATTTCGCAGCGAATTGCCCGAAATTAGTGAAATTCCGACATGGCGTAATGGTGTATTGTCAGGAATTTCACTTAACAAGAAATCACGCAAATTTCACTGGTGTAATTGAAATGTTTCTGGGGCCAACTTCAGTCTCAACAATAAATTGTTGCACAAACAAATGAAAATCAGTGACGTCACATAATTCTCAGATGCATCCAAGTTGAGGCTAAAAATCAGGTGGAATACTGTCTTTCTCAGCCTAACTCATATGCAGGAAGGAGACTGCTGCAAAGATCCTCATCCAACACCCAAACTAGGATCTACTCCATCATTCACTGTGAACTTTAGTCTACACTCAAAAAAACATAAAATTCAACCATGATGGAATGCTTTATTTTATTTAACACATGACTTCATTCAGTTTTTACAATGAGACTTTTCAGGGGCAGTACTGCTGAATAGGGTAACGCCCAAGTAGTCTTTTATCACCCTGTTCTACTTGTTTCAGGACTGCGAAGCTGTAGCTGAAATAGGAGTGAGGTGGCAAATGTCACTGCCCTAACCTTTCAGCAGCACAGCACTGCCACTGTGACGTCATAATTAATGGGGAGACACACAGGTCAACAATGGGCTGAGGTTAAATTTGCAGCATCAGCAACCTAAGTGGCTTGGCTTCGCTCACAGAAGCCACTAGGAAACAGATTTGGAAGGACACTCATTGAATGTTTTGGGTAGGCCTCATGACAGTTTCATATATCAGAGAGCACAACGCAGGGCCTGAGACAGGTCCAAATCTTGAGTTCTGGGTCAAGGGCCCTATTTCTGTGTCACCGCAGTCCCTGTGCCACTCCAGTCCATTGCAAACATCGCAGCTCTCTAAATCATTTAAGTGCTATGACAGGCCATCAGAGGGCCCCCCTGCAGGGGATAGTACATGCACCCTGCCACCTTATGTGTTCAGGTACCTTACCCATGCAATCTGCTAAGGGGCACAAGTACACCCAAAGACACAAAAGACAACTAGACAACCAAACTCCACCAATAAAATCATCTTGCTTCTGAACTTTCCCGCCTTCTAAACTTGCCATTTACAAGCCATATCTTGCCCAGGCAGCCTCAGCAAAGGGAGCGTGAGCACTAGAAGGGGCCTCTAAGGCAAAGGAAGGTCTCTGTCAGAGCATCTACTTGAAGGTAAAGCAAACTCTTCAAATGAGTTGCAATCCATCACCTTATCCCAACACTAAGACCCAGACCACACATATGCTCACAAGACAGTCGCTTGACCAATGTCCACAATCTTTTCCATATTCCAAGGAACTCCTTCTCTCACATAAGAAAGACAGAATTGGCAGTAGCTGTGCACTGAGATCAAGGTGCATGCTAAATAATTCACCACAGTGCATAATAAATAGGCCGGGCTGCTTTAAATACATTTGGGCCACTTTCCTGTTAGCCAAGGGCCACTCCTCTGCTGGTTCATGACCACATCGCTACAAGAGTTCATATTCCGGCTCATCTCTAAAGGTAATGAGCATTGGCAAAGCCATAAGGTCTGGCGTTGTCCTGAATCCTTTTGGCAATTCTTGTTTTGTTTTGTCATGGTTTTGCAAACCTTTATTGCTCGGGAAGCTAGTGGGTGTTCATCAATTAAAAAAACATCCACTAAACGCAAAATGTTTTTGGTCTCAAAAAAGCACACATTATCATAGTACTCCCTGGCACTGAAGCGAATTACTTTGCATGTGAATGTGTTCATTGTGAAAGGACAGCATGTGGTAACTCAGACTGAAGTCAGCCAATGGCTGAAGTGGGCTACTGCGTTGCCTCTTGATGCATGCTTGAGCAAGTTGGATAAATAATGGGAATGGGTCAGCATCAGAAAAAATGGATGAAGTGTGGCTGAAAACCCCTATAACTAACTATGTCATACACATAATTTTAGCAAAATCAAAAGGCCTTGACTAACAGAGACCTAAAAAAACTAACCATTCTGCCATTGGCTGCCAGCCTCATGCGTTTGAGAAAGAAGGAATAAAAGAAAGAAAGCAAGAAAGAAGACAAGATAAGAAGGCAAAAAAGAAAGAAGGCAAGAAGGAAAGAAAACAGGAAAGGGAAAGAATGAAAGAAAGAATGAAAGAAAAAAGGAAGGTAGGAAAAAAATTAAATAACGCATAGAAAGATGGAAAGAAGGAAGGAAAATTAAAAAGAAAAAACCAAAGAAAGAAAAGGGAAAGAACGATGGAAAGGGGGAAAGAAAGGAGGAAAGAAAGAATGAAAGAAAGATGAAAAGAAGGAAAGAAAGCAAAAAGTAAGTCAGAAAGAGAGAAAGGATAGAAAGAAGGAAGGAAGTAAAAAAGGAAGGAGAGAAAGACAACAGAAAGTAAAGAAAGAAGGAGGGAAAGAAAAAATGCAAGAAAGGCTAAAAAGAATGAAAGAGAATATAGAAATATGAAGAGATAGAAAGAAAGCATGAAAGAAAGAAAGAAAGATAGCAAGTATGAATGAAAGAAAGAAAGAAAGCAAGAAAGAATGAAAAAAAGACAGAAAACAGAAAGAAGGAAGGAAGGAAAAGAGACGGAAGGAAAGAAAGAAAGAAGAAGGGAAAGAAAAAAGTAAAGAAAGAAAGAATGCTTTAAAGGATAAAAAGAATGGAAAAAGATAGAAATATGCAAAGAAAGAATAGAAAAACAGAAAAAGCAAGAGAAAAAAGGAAGGTAGGAAAGAACGAGAAATGAAAGGAAAAGAAAGAAAGAGAGAAAAGGGAAAGAAAAATTAAATAAAGAAAGAATGCAATGATAAAAAAGGATAGAAAGAATGAAAGAAAAAATAGAAATACAGAAAGAAAGAAAGAAAAATGAAAGAAAAAAGAATCAAGGCAGGACAGAAAAAAGAAAAGAAAGAAGGAAAAAAGCAGGAATGAAAGAAAGAAACAGAAAGGGAAAAAGGAAAGAAAGAAGGAAGGACAGAAAGAAGGAAAGGTCTGCCAGAAAGGATAGAATGAGAAAAAAGATTGAACTACAGAAGGAAACAAAGCAAGAGGAAAAAAGGAAAGAAGGAAAAAAGCAGGAGAGAAAGAAAAAAAGCAAGAAAGAATTAAAGGAAGAAGGAAAGCAAAAAAGATGAAGAAAGCAAGAAGGCAAGTCAAAATGAAAGAAAGAAGGGAAGCAAGAATGAGAGAAGGGATAGAAAAACAGAAAAAATGAAGGAAGTAAAAAAGAAGGAAGGGAAGAAAGACAAAAAGGAAAGAAAGTGATGGAAAGAAAGAAAGAAAAAAGACAGATAAAAAATAAAGAAAGAAAGAATACAAAAATGGATAGAAAGAAGAAAGAAAAGATAAAAATATGGAAAGAAAAAAAGAAAGATAGGAACCAAGAAAGAAAGAAAGGAAGCACACAAGAAAGAAAGAATAGAAGATAACAAGTAAGAAAAGCAAGAAATAATGAAAGAAAGGCTAGAATGATAGAAAGAAGGAAAGATTGAAAGAAAGAAAAAAGAAAGGAAAGAAAGAAAGACAAAAAAAAGAAAGGAAGAAAGAATGCAAGAAAGGATTGTATGAATGAAAGCAAATATAGAAATATGGAAAGGAAGAAGGAAAGAAGGAAAGAAAGAACGAATGAAAGAAAAAGAAAAGAAAGAAAGAGGGAAAAAGAAGGAAGGAAGGAAAGAAAGTAAGTGACAGAACGAAACAAAGAAAGAAAGAAAGAGAGCAGGAAAAAGGAAAGAAAGAAAGAATGAAACCATATAAAGAATGAAGAAAGGATGGAAATATGGAAAGAGAAAGAAACAAGGCAGGAGGGAATAAAGGAAATCAAGAATGTCACACATACCTACAAAGCACTACATGACGCGGAACCTGCGTACCTTAACCACCGCCTCTCATTCCACGCACCCACCAGAGACCTCCGCTCCGCCTCCAACTGGCCCTGGCTACCAACCCACGCATCCGCAACACCACGGCCGGAGGAAGATCCTTGTCCTACCTCGCAGCAAAAACCTGGAACACCCTTCCCTCCATCTCAGGCAATCACGTCACTGCCCTGATTCAGGGAGGACCTCAAGACCTGGCTCTTCGACTGAACCACAGCGCCTTCGACGGACCAGCAGTTCCCACCCCCAGTGCCTTAAGACCCTTACGGGTGAGTAGTAATGCTTTATAAACCCCGATTGATTGATTGAAAGGAGGAAAGAAAACAAGAAAGAATTATAGCAAGAAAGAAATAAAGGTTAGAAAAATTAAACAAAAAGAAGAAAGGAAAAAAGAAAGAAGGAAAGAAAGAAAGAAAGACGAAAGAAAGGAAAGAAAGAACAGAAAAAGAAAGTAAGGAAAGAAAGAAAGAAAGAAAGAGACGAAGAAAGAAAGACTGGAAGAAAGCAAGGCCAGTAAATAAAGAAAGAAGGAAAGCAAGAAAGAGGGTAAAAAGAATAGAAAGATGGAAAAAATGAAGGAAGGAAAGAAAGACAAAGATAGGAAACAAAGACAGAAAGAAAAAGAGAAAGATAGAAAGAATACAAGAAAGGATAGAAAGAATGAAAGAAAAGATAAAAATATGGAAAGAAAGAAAGAGAAAGAAAGCAAGAAGGGAAGGAAAAGAGAACGAATTAAAGAAAATATGAAAAATCAAAAAAACAAAAGAAGGGAAGATAGCAAGTAAGAATGAAAGTAAGAAGAAAAGCAAGCAAGAATGAAAAGATAGAAAGACAGACAGAAGTAAGGAAGGAAAAAAGAAGGAAGGAAAGAATGAATGAATGAAAATAGAAGAGAAAGAAGGCAAGGAAGGATAGAATGAATAAAAGAAAGATAGAAATATAGAAAAAGAAAGAAAGAAAAAATGAGGGAAAAAGAAGGAAAGAAAGAAAAATGAAAGAAAGAAAGAAGGAAAGAGAGTGAAAGAAAGAAAGCAAGAAAAGAATGGAAAGGCAGAAAAAGAAAAAGAAAGGAAAGAAAGAAAGAAGGAAAGAAAAAGAGAAAGAAAGAGAACACGAAAAAAAGAAAGAAAAATGGAAGATAGCAAGTAAAAATGAAAGAAAGAAGGAAAGCAAGAAAGAATGTTAGAAAGGATAGAAAGACGGAAAGAAGGACGGAAGGAAAAAAGAAGGAAGTAAAGAAAGAACACAAGTAAATGCAAGTGAGATAGAAAAAAATGAAAGAAAAGATAGAAAGAAAGAAAAAGAAAGAAAGGATGGGAAGATGGAATGAATGAGGGAGAAAAGAAAGAAGGAAGAAAAGAAAGAAAGAAAAATAGAAGGAAAGAGAGAAACAGAAATAGGGAAGAAAGGGAAAGAAAGAAAGAATTAAAGGATAGAAAGAATGAAAGAAAAGATGGAAATAAGGGAAGAAAGAAAGAAAGAAATGCAGGAAAGAAAGCATGAAAGTATTAAAGAATAAAAGCAAGAAAGAATTAAAGAATGAAAGAAAGGATAGAGTGTAATGGAAAAAGGAAGGAAGGAAAGAAAGAAAGAAATGAAAGAAAGGAAAGAAAGAAAGAAAGAAAGAACAAAAGAAAACAAGGAAAGAAGGAACGAACGAGAGAGAGAAAGATGGAAAGAAAGAAGGAAAGAAAAAGAAAATAAAGGAAAAAAGAGAATAGAAATGAAAGAAGGAAAGAAAGAAAGCAAGAAAGAAGGAAGGAAGGTAAGAAAGAAAGAAAGCAAGGAAGAAAGAAAGAGAAAGAAATGAAGGCAAGAAAGATGGAAAGAAAGAAGGAAGAAATGATGGATAGAAAGAAAGAAAAAAGAAGGAACGAAAGGAAGGAAGGAAAGAAAGAATGATGGAAAGAAAATAAAAGAAGGAAGGAAAGAAAGAAAGAAAGAAAAAAAATGGAAAGATGGAATGAAAGAAGGCAAAAGAAAAAGAAAGCAAGGAAGAAGCAAAAAAGAAGGACAAAGGAAAGAAAAAAGAAACAAGGAAAGGAAGAAGTAAAGAAAGAAACAGAGAAGGAAGGAAATAAGTATACAAAAAAGTGTTACAAGTCCTGCAAACTAAACACGATAAAGGCTTATTTTCTTCCTGGGAAAAGTTTATTAAAGAACCATTGGTGAAACTGAGTCCAGAAGAAACATGCTCTGAAGAATTGTCCACTTATGAATTCACATGTTGAAGCTTTTGGTTTCTGTAATGCATGCCCCTCCCACGGCGTGCCAGTCTATCATCACTGGCTGCATTAAGGGGTGCCATCCCACTCTGCTTCTTCACCATGCTCAGCTTAGCAGCTCGAGTCCTGCTTCAGTCCTTGTAGATGTTACTTCTTTGTTTGAGAGGCAGACACCACGTGAAAGGTTTCCCGCTCACCACCCCTTCCCCAGCCCCTGTCAAGCATCCTCTCCATCAGCAACATTAACATGTTGCTCGTTTTTTAGGTCTCGCCTAGGCAGCGCATGCGCTGTCTCTTTGAGACATGCTGTATGTAGAATATGGGCTTTAAGCACCGCCCCTTTTTTTAATTGGCTTCTTTTACTGTCCTTCCTAAATGCCTGCTTTTCATTGGTTAAAATGCTTAGTAGTCCCTCCTTTTATACTTTTGTAACCTCCCATGAGGACTGCTGATGTTACATGTGCTCTTACTCTTCATGTTAATTTAGGATACTTGGAGAGCACTCTTTTTTTTTGTTGGCCTGCCTCTGCTTGAGCGTGTTTTTTTTTTACTTCACGCAGACTGAAAAGTTCCCAGCCGATTAATTTGCCTTGCTTGTTTTTTAATGTGAGCTTTTGCTTCTGTAGCGTTCACCAGATGGGTGTTCACCTAATCCTATACACTTCCTGTACACTTTTAGGTATTTGTAATTCTGTTTCAAATCGCCATTGTTTACTTTTTTCTTTATAGCAGACAGCGGAGAGCTGGCCAGGACTCAAACCCAGTTCCCAAGTTACTAAGTCAGCAGCACTGTATTTTACGCCACATCCTCTCTCTATTGAGGACTCAAGGATGGTGCATTTTGTTATTGTGGTAAATTCCAGGCTGACAAGCCCTTGTTTTTTGATGCCTTGTAAACAGGGCTGTTAATTTTGGCCGGGTGGGAGGGAGTAGACGGCCTCTCACTTAAAGCAAACTGCAGCGGCAGAGCCTGCATCTGAGCCCCACTTGAGCTACACACAGGCCTCAACTCCTTACCCCCTCCCCTCTCAGCTCCAACTCCAGTTTGTGTCTTACGCTCTGCTCTCACTTTTTGATCGCCCCAGCTCCTCTGCAGCCAATGCTAGTTTTTAATGCAATTTGACCACTGCTCTCACCCCGTCCCTCTCTTATTCAATCTTCCTTTCTCTTGCTCTCCCTACACCACATGCGCATCAAAGGATAAAACCAAAGTGTTCTATGGAGTTAATGACAATGCCCTACAATAAATGTCATTGCTGAGCTGTAAGTAAAGTCCAATGTGCAAATTACAGAGTTGCCTTCCTTCGAACAGGCCAGATGCTGCACTTGCGATCTACCATGACTGAACGATAATTGCCTCAGAGTCCGCCTCTACTATGTTAATTATTTGCACACAAATCTTTTGATCTTGCCTAACATTTTGTAATTTGATGGTAGCCTTGCATGCCGTTTCTGGGTGATTTTGCATATGGCAAAATTGGAAACACTTCTTTTACTTCCCTTAAATTCAGCCAGCCTCGTCTAACAGTGAGATAATGGATTGTGCCGGTGTGAAGTGACGTTTCAAAATTACGCCCTCGCATTCGCAGGGAAGCGAACAATATATAGAGGAACATGTGTTTACGTCTGTAATGCGATCATGTTTAAAGAGTCAGCTCTTCCTGTCACTGAACATCAGAAGGACGGGCTCAGCACTTACACGCAGAGTGAGTTTGCTTGTTAAAACATGTTTTAACGAGAGCATGTTGTCATGCAGCACTGTTGCTGGCAGGCTTCTGTTGAACTTACAGAGCACCGAATGTAGGACCATTTACAACGCCAATAGTTCTAAGTCTCGCAAATGGGAGACCGATTGCATTGCAAATGCTTGTACTTTTAACTGTAGCAGGTGCAGGGCTGACTCAGCCTCCTCCCATCACTAGGTTCCAGTGCCACTAAACTACCTGCATCGCTGACAGCTGCATTCCTTCTTACCATGGCCAGAACATCTTGTACTGTCGAATGGCGAACTATATGAGCTAGTGCTCGACAGTGGCACTGAAGGATCGTTGGTCCATCTCCTAATAGACACTGCCATCAACGTTGGGTAGAGGATGTGGCGTAACGACTAGAGCGGATGACTTTGAAGCTGGGGAACAGGTTTCAAGTCTCAGCAGCAGACTCACCATCCTGTGATTCTGGGCAAATCACTTACTATCCATGCCTAAAAATGAATGTGTCCCTTTGTAATGCAACTGGTACTCATATAAAGAGCTCCAATACCTTTGGGTCGAGTTCGCGCTATATGACACTGCAAAAAATGTTATGACTGACATTGATTTTGGCAAACTACCCCTCAAACCTGATCTTCTTCCGCCAGATCTACACATACGGCTCCAAATGACCTCTCAAGTGTCAGTGTTTTTCACCATCAGCACACACACATCTCAGGTGCCCCTGTTATGGACACCTAAGTAGTTGAAGGTGCGGTTGGCACTGTCTCTCTCTCCTGATTTTTAGGTCAGCCATGAAATGGGCCCGTTGCAAGTACTGTGCTGAAATGTAAATGAAATGTCAGTTGAAGCCCAAGTGGATGTCGAAAATGTCTCGCCCACCCATTTTCAGGTTATAGGCAAATAAAAAAAACTGAGAAATCCACCATTCACACAGATGAAACCATCAAACCTGAGGTTCAACATTTCAGAGGCAATCCCCAATTCGATGTGTGTCTTCCATTATCCCAGGGCCTAATAGAGATGTTGAAGGGTAATTCTGGGTTGCCATGATCCAACTAATTCTGGCTATCCAATGTGAGAGACACTTATTGTCAAGAATCCAAGACATGATTCATCAGTTAAATGGAGCCTGCTTATTCTCTAATTTGAACTTAAACAAGAGCTCCCACCAGCTTAAACTGGAGGAAGGATCAGGCTACATAACAACCTTTACAACTCATTGTGGTTTGTTTCAATACAGGTGCTTTGGTTTTGGCATTGCGTCATCTACTGAGGTATTCCAAGAAGAAATATGTCAGGTTCTCCAGGGAATACCCAACTGCTTCAATGACAGTCATAATACAGGGGATGAACTGGAACCTGCCAAGCAACTCTTCTGTGCCACCTTATATCTTTGACAACAGGTATATCAATTTCACCTTATTCACATGTGCCATAACATCACACAACACAAAGACGTTGTAGGGAATGGAGTATTGTTAGGACAAGAGTCCTGAAGAATGCCTATGTCATGAGTAGCATACAGACACATGTTGGCTAATTAAGAAATGAAGGGTACGAAACCACCATGTATTGCCTATTTTTCTGCTGTGAGCAAATCTGAAAAACTGGCAGATTCCACGTCCAAGATCCTGTCCCGTATTGACGGTTCAGGTATGCTTTTGTGACAAGATTGTCTGTGCATACTACTACTGCAAAACACTCAATCCCATCTAAAAAGCCAAAGGTGCTATCATCTCTTGCCAGTTTGGAGAATGTAGCTTTCCTTATTGGACAAAAGGTCATGTGCTACATCTGAACCCCTTTGGGGTTGTATTCTTTTTTTTTTTCTTTTTTTTATTCTTTTTATTAAACGAGGAGAATCGACATTACAAGGCACCATTATGCATGACATTCTTCAGACTTAATACAATTCTTACCATTACAAAGGAGGTCTGTTATAGTGGTTGGCAACATTATTATGGCGATGAGAGATCTTCCTGGGGTGTCACAACTGGGGAGTACAGATATTACCCCGATATACATTCCAATCATTCCAGATGTGGGACCATTTTTTAGGGCATCCCCTAGACACATACACTGTCTTCTCCCGGAACATGCACCAATCCATGTCCCTCTTCCAAGCTGACACGGTCGGCGCCAGTATGGATCCCCACATTTGGGCAATATTTCGCTTTGCCGCCATCAACCCCAAAGTGACCCATGTAATGCGTTTGTTGTTGAGATCTGTTGACTCCCACACATTCAGGAGACACCGCTTGGCCTCCAGGGGAACAGTAAGTTTAAGGACCTCACTAAGGATGTTGTGTATTTTCGTCCAATATCTCTGGATCTGCGTACATTCCCAGAGTATGTGTAGAAATGTGCCCTCACACCCACAGCCCCTCCTACAGTTACTATCTTCCGCCCTTCCCATTTTCAGTAAACAGGGTCCGGTCATATAGATACGGTGCAGTATCTTAAGTTGGACCAGTCGTAGTCTAGCTGATATGGCCACCTCGCGTGGGGAGGCGATCGCCTCCACCCAGTCTTCGTCATCCAGAATAATGCCATCCCTTTCCCATTTTTACCGTAGATGATGTAGGGGTTCAGCTGAATTATTTACCAACTTTTTATAGGTTAGTGAAATGACTTTCGTAGGCAAGTAACCGTCTAAAATCCTGTCCTCCAGGGGTGAGGATTCAGGAGGGCCTTCGCCCCTGTGAAGGCATGTCTGTAGTGCGTGTCGAACCTGTAGGTATCAAAAATGTTCAGTGGCGGCCAGATCGTTCTCCTGCTGTAGGGTGGGGAATGATTTGACCTCCCCCTTAACCCATAGGTCACCAATCCTGGAGATGCCTATAAGGTCCCACTTGTCGAAGCCCCTAGTTTTCCACAGGTTCCCGAGTAGGTCGGAATCCCACAGGGGGTAGCTAATGTTGGTTTGCCCTCCCACCCCAGACTTCTCATAGCTGCTTGCCAAACTTGTACAGAGTGCTTGGTCGGCCCAGTCAGATGGAGTTTCCCCTTACGTGTATACAGAGCCCTGTTGTAGGTTCCCCCCGGCAGTAACCATCTGTCCATTGCGTAGCCAGGGTCATCTGTTCGCATGTACGTCCCATGATTAATGGCAGCCAGGTGCGCTGCCCAGTAATACCTTTGAAGGTCGGGGAGACCAATGCCCCCATCATACCAGGTGAGATTCAGTTTGGCGAGTGCTATGCGTGGCCGGCCACTCCACAACAGGCTTCTCTGCAAGCTTTCAATTTTTTTAAAATAGCTGGAAGGGACAAAGTCCAATGAGTTCTGCAACATGTACAGGAAGCGCGGCAAGGACATCATTTTAAATAAGGGCGCCCTGCCCAACAAGGAGAGTGGAAGCACCTTCCAGCGTTCCGAATCTCTCTGTAATCGTTGTAAGGGTGGGAGGAGATTACGAGCAAATATACTAGCAGGGTGTGCTGTGATGTAGATGCCTAGGTACTTAAAGCCCGTCGTGGTAATCTGCACCGGAAATCCCCTGGGGAGGTCAGGCTGAGGTCCATGGAGGACATATAGTATTGACTTACTGCAGTTAATCGAGTATCCGGAGTACCTGCCAAAGATCGCGAATATGTCCAGTACAGCTATAAGGGATGCCTTCGGGGAGGCCAGAAATAGGAGCACGTCATCAGCATACAAAGAGATACGGTCTTCCCACGTGTCCGCCCACTTGAGTCCACGTATCACCGGGTTCCTCCGTATCCAGGATGCCAGGGGCTCCAGCGCCAGTGCAAACAAGAGCGGGGAGAGAGGACAGCCCTGACGAGTCCCCCTACTCAGGGTGAAGACTTCCGACTTTTTGTTGTTAACAACCACTTGGGCTAGAGGCTTCGAGTATAGGAGCTGTACCCACTGAATAAACCGGGGGCCAAACCCCATTTTTCCCAGGACTGTGAATAAATACGGCCACTCAATTGTATCGAACGCCATCGTGGCATCTAGTGACACGATTACCGCCGCTTCCTGGATGGTGGCCGCTCTCCCCAGCACTCCATGCACTCTACGTAAGTTCAAGGCAGTGTTGCACTGCGGCATAAAACCTGATTGGTCCGGATGAACCAATCCACCGATCACTTTGACCAGCCTGATAGCAAGGAGTTTAGCCAGGATCTTAGGCTCGGCGTTAAGTAAGGAGATTGGCCTATATGAGGCGCAATCCGACCTAGACTTACCTTCCTTGTGTATTGTCACCAGGGTCGCTATCCGTTGGTCCCGTGGCAGTTCCCCCTTTTCCCTGCTTTCTTCGAACATTGCACGCAGGTGTGGGGCAATTATGTCAGGTCTGAGTTTGTAGAGTTCAATCGGCAAGCCATTGGGACCTGACGCCTTCCCCGATTTCATGCTTCTGATCGCTAGGGCAATCTCATCCGCTGTAAGAGCACCCTCTAAGTAATCTCTGTCTGCAGCCGACAGCAGTGGCAGAGTGATATCTGTAAGGAGTTCTTGGGAGTCGTGTAGCGTGTATGGTGCCTGCGAGCTATACGTCTCCCCGTAGTGTGCAGCAAATGTGTTAGCAATCTCTTGGGGGTCAGTAATCCGGTGTCCTGCCCTATCAAGTAACTCTGGTACTAATCTACTAGCCAGTTCTTTTTTGTCCAGCCATGCAATTAGTTTCCCCGCCTTATCCCCCTGATCGTAAATTCTGCCCGGCGTCTCTCTTCCCATTACTTTGGCTCTGTCAGTCACTAAGGCTTTATAGCTATCTCTCTTTAGCTGGAGGACATGGAGCCTATCCGGGTTGGACCCCCCTTCAGTCTCCTCTTCCAAACGGGATATTTCGTCTTCTAACGCAACCTCCTCCTTCGCTTTTTCCTTCTGTGCCCCTGCAATTTGAGAGAGTGCCTGTCCCCTCACCACTGTTTTGAACGCTTCCCACAGCGTCTGGCGGGAGTGTACTGAGCCCTCATTTTCTTGGAAGTAGTGCTCTATTGAGGCATGCAGTGCCCTACGGACCACCGGGTTTCGGAGGTGCCAGGGGTTAATAGGTGCAACTCGCCCCACTCTGTGTTGGCCGACAACTAAATGGGCCCACAAGGGGGAGTGGTCCGAGATACCCCTCGCCATGTGTCTGACCTCCTTAATATGTGCTAGTTGGTCCGGAGGCACCAGCAGGTAATCAATTTGCGACTGGCTATTGTGAGCACCAGAGTGAAAGGTGTACTGGGTGGTGTCAGGGTGGTACGCTCGCCATGTGTCAAGAAGCCCTAGAGCCTCTAGAAAGTCCGGGAGCCAACGGTTTGAGGGGCGGAGTTCTCGCAGAGGGTAACGGTCTAACGTACCAGAGACCACAGAGTTAAGATCCCCCCCGACCACCAGGGGACCATCCGGTACCGCCAGTAGGATAGAACCCAGGTCTTTGAATGCCAGTCCCTGAAGGCCCGGTGGTACATACACCGACATAAGGGTCAGCGTGGATCCCTCCCACTGGCCCGTAATGCCCGCATACCTCCCCCACTCGTCCACCCAAGAGGATTGCACTGTCATTGGGAAGGATTTCCTAAGCAGTATACCTGTTCCTCGCGAGCCCGTGGTGAAGCCCGCATGTGCTACTAATTTGTATCCCCACCGATCTAGGGCTCTACATGTGTTTCCCACCAGGTGTGTTTCCTGAAGCAACACCACATCAGGGGCATGTCGTCTGATATATTGCAACACTACACAACGCTTCACCTTGTCCCCCAGACCATTTACATTCCAACTCATCAATTTAAAACTCTTATCCCATTGCATAGTCATGAGAGTTCACGTATTACCAATCCACACTCGTATCGGATCTTTGGTGCCTTGTCGATTCAAAACAAACAATAAAACCATAACCCCTCCCAACTGCCCCCCTCCCTGCTCCCCTGCACTCTGGACTTGGAACTGCCCATGACTCACTTAATGCAGAGTGCCTGTCGCCCCAAAGCTAAACTAAGAGAAGAAAATTGGGGGGGAAGATGCCGCTCCGCTCCCCCCTCACCCCTCAACGACGTAATCAAGTTGTGACCCTGTGTATGGCCAGCCTTATGCTATGGTGAAGTATGCAGATTAAGCCATAGGATCCTTATCAATCCCCCCTGTGCCTTATGTACCCGGAGTTCATACAATAAGTAGTCTGTATGCGATCGAGGAACGTCAACTGTACAGATTCAAAACCTGGTCATCGGTGCATTTCTGTGCCAACTAGTGTCCATGGGAGTCGTGTTCCACCGGGTCTCTCCAACCATCCAACCACTCGGCAGCTTCCTCCGGAACGTCGAAGAAATGGACTTTCCCCCCGGCCTCCACTCGAAGCCGCGCAGGGAATAACATTGCATACTTCAGGCCTTTGTCCCTCAGTCTCTTCTTGACCATCAAGAACGACCTGCGCTGTCTCTGAACCGCCTGGGTGAAGTCCGGAAAGAAGGTGATTACTGAGTTTTCCCACCGGAGTGGGGGTGCGACTCTGGCCGTTTGAAGAATAACATCCCTATCTCGATAGTTCAGGAGCCTGGCCAGTATTGGGCGGGGAGGAGCCCCGAACTTCGGGCGGCCTCCCGGTACCCTATGGGCTCTTTCCACAACAAAAAATGTTCGACAGGCCTTTCGGTTGGAGATGAGTTGTGATTAGGTTCTCCACGAAAAGATCTGCAGCCTGGCCCTCCGCTTTTTCCGGTACACCTAAGATGCGGACGTTGTTACGCCTCGAGCGCCCTTCATAGTCATCTAGTTTCCCTTCGGCGAACTTACGGAATGCTTGCAGCTCCCTAACTTCATTTTGTAACTGGTTGGTGTCATCGACGAGAATCGTGGTTGTTATTTCGAGTTGTTTGACCTTTTCCCTGTTTGTGGCCAGGTCCGCCCTAATAAGCATCACTTCGGAGGATATCGTGTCCATTCTCTGCTCTAGGGAGGTGCGGATCTCGCCGATTGCCTCCATTACATCTTTCAATGTGGGCTCTGGGACTCCCCCTTCTGGTCCCCCCGTTGGTTTGTCTCTGAGCTGCTGCTGGTCGGGCATGGTCCCCTTAGGGCAAGTGTACCTGTCCAGTTTGTTGGTTTGGGTGGCCCTGGGGCCTCTGGAGGTCGACATAGCGCCCGGTGTGAGCGCGCAGTACCTTTACGATTGCCTCGCTGGTCCGTCGAGTTGGAGCCCCGTCTTTGGTACTACTGGGTCAAGCAGGGTCGCGCCGGTAGGTCCCCAGTGCCGATTGCGCCCTTTACTGCGTCATGCGGGCAAGCCTGTTGTTATCTGCGGGATCCCTGGTGTCCCTACTGCTGCGGCTGCTCTGCGTGTGAGATAGTGTCCACAGGGTACTCCGAGCGTGACCGCTAACGTTTGGGCCTAAAATGGCGGCCCCGTCACTATCCTCGTACCGCCCCCGGGGTAGTGTGTCTACCAGCGCCGCTCACCTTGGCATTAGTTCTGGGGATGGTCGACACATCCGGGCTGTCAGCCCCGCGGATTCTCTGCAGCGCTTGCTGGCACCTGGAACATCAAGGGCCTCCTCCAGTACACGAGGCCCCGGCTCCAACGTTCACCCGGGCCTCCATTCGTCCCGGCCAGGTCGTTCAGTCTCTATTCGCTGGTGCAACAGGTTGAGGCACACGCATGCATGACTGGCTCCTACCAGCCAGGTGCTCCCTCCAAGTGCCGGTCGCTTACAGGCAATCCCTCCTTCAGACCGGGCCCGATTCTGTGTGCTCAGTCTTGCCGCCGCAGGCCAGCCTCGCCGAAACTCCTAGTAGGGATCACCTCAGCCCGGCGGGAGCCCGATCAGTTACACTGCTCCGGACGTCAATTCGGCGCTCAGGGGGGCCTCCGGTCCAGTCAGCGGTGCGCTGGATGTATGCAGCCCGCCGGCCTTCACCCCAATGCGGGCAGCCTCGTCACTCGAGATCCCGGCTTTCGGCCTGTCGCAGGCCGCTCACTCGCATCGGTCGAAGCCGGAGGTTCCTTGGCACTGGAGGCTCGTATTTAGGCTCTTTCTGATCAGCGGAGCTTCCGCCAGCTGGTCCTCGCCTTGGGTCTCGGATATGTAGGGCGGATTGTTGCGGGAAGGAAGGGTTTAGCGCGGAGCGACGCTAGGCTGCGGCCATCTTGTTTCGCCGCTTAGCCACGCCCCCCTGGGGTTGTATTCTTACTATATCTGCCTTGACTCAAAGCAATTCCCTGGGTGAAACTTCCTTTTACAATAAGAACTTGTTCAGGAGTTGCAGAAGTCTGATTTTTCTTGTTATTGGCAGGAACAACCTCCTCACATCTGTCCTGAACACATCCCATATGTACTCCAAGATCTAAGAGGGGAGGAGATGAAACTTTGAATAATTGATCAAAAACACAACATCCCTCTATATCTGAGGGACCATCTTAATATCTTTTAATGGCTGTGCCAAAGGGTTTGTTTGAATCAGATTATCTTCAAGTATTGGCGAACTCATATCACCCTGTTGTATAGAAGAGCTCTCACTCACAACAAGACCTTTGTGAAAATTCTTGGCGCAGCCTTTATACTAAAACAAAGTACTTGGAGTCACCAGTAAAAACCTCCAACTGCAAACCTGAGGTACTTCTGAAGAGAGTGTCTGATTGGGATACGCAGATAGACATCTTGAAATTCTAGTTTCATCAAAGAAATCTCCCTTTTATATCAATGGAATTACTTGATGTGGGGAGTTCATCTTTTAATATTTTGCCACCATGAACAGGTTTACTGATTTTAAATCTATTACCATTCTGGAGTCTCCTGGTTACTTCATTTCTAGGAAAGCTATGGAGTGTCAACCCAACTCTATCCCTTACAGTAATACTGGAATGATTGCTCTCTTCAGCAGAAGTGAGCTAATGCTGTCCATCTGAGATTTCCTCTTCATCAGGTCTCCTGTGTACGGAGCCTGGATGAAAACCAATTTGGAGGGATTCTATCCAAATTTGTTTTGTGCTCCTTCAATTCTACTTCCAGTATTCATTTGTCTGGTACCAATATGTTCCAGTGTTTTTGAAAAATATCTAAATGGCTCTTGCTGGCTCTACATCTTCTTGCACCTGGATTGCCTTGAAGGAGAATGTAAAGAATAACTGTTTTGAGAATTCTTGAGTTGAAAATTAGACTTATTGAAAGAGAACTCCTGTCTTTCAAATCAACGCCTTTCAGAGAGTTTTCTAGCTCCTTCAATTGATCTGGACTTCAGACAAGTTGAGTATGCTTCTGATTCATGAATGATTTACACCATTAGTCTACTACGAGAGAAAGGCATTTGAAAAAATATTTCGACTTTGCATCGTCTCAGTGAGATGATGATGACACGCAGCTATTACATCTCCTGAGGACAAATCTGACACACTCAAAACATTGAAAGTAACATCTGAAAGAAATTTCACCTGAACCTCCATTTGTGAAAGTAATTGAAAACAGTCCAGAACCTCCTGAAAGATTGATGACAGAGCCTAGAAAATTTCAACCAAGGGTTGAAAAGCATTGACTGCACAGATTTCACCCTTCATGTACAAATTTGCATATGCTCTACTTAAGCACCTTCTGCTTTCATGTATATTTGATCTGACACTATTACATCCTCTACCAATCAGAGCTGACTGACCAGTAAGATTAGCCAAAAGGGAATAATTTGTACCATAAGAATAGTCATTGCCGTACCACAATTACCACCATAAAAATAGTCATTACTACCACTATTCCCACTAACACCAGTACTACCATTACCATCACTGCCGCTATTACCAATACAATTGCTACTATCACTACCACAACAATTAAAGCCATTGCCACCACCACTACGACCATATTTACTACTTCCACCACTACCATCTCCCCTTTCACATCCCCTCCTTTACTGCCACACTATTACTACCGCAATTATCACTAAAACCACTTTAAGTACCATTATTACCACATTCATTACCATAAATACCACCTCAGTTACAACCACCACTATTATTACCTCTACCATTACCCCCACCACCATACCACCATTATCACCATAACCCACATCAAAGCCAATAGACCTGGCTTTAATAAGCTAAATTTTGCAAATACAGGCATGAACAAATGCTCTATGAATGTATTAGCTGATATATTAGCTTGTTTAAAGCTAGACCTGTTGGCATTGCCAATGCTTATTTAAAACGCTGCTTTCACTAAGATATTAATCATTTTCTGTGTTGACGGTCTTGTTGTGGCTGTATTTCCAAAATTGAGAGTATGAGTGTCATTGGAATTACCTGATAATACCCTGCTCTCTATCTCAGAGACAATCACCCCCCCCCCATCTCCCGGTTCACTGATAATAAATAAAAAATCAAGACCTGTAAATACTTTACTAACATGTGAGTTATCTAAAACATTCCTTATTCCTGTTTAAATGATGTCACATATTTAGGATCACTAGATCTGTAATCCAGTGTAATATTGAGACAAGAATGTTGTGGTACCCAGTAAATTGGGCTTCAACCTGTTGGCTAAGGGGTCCAGGGAAATGTGTAATCAACAAACCTTACCAGATGTGTCCTAAAGAAGCCTTCTTGGTGATTGTTAATGCTTTGGATGAAGAAGATGGGCACCTTCATGTCCTACAACCTTGCCTGATTCCCAACAAATCTTTACTCCACATCCCTTAGTTGCAAACTCCATCTTGCTCTTGTGTCTTTGTATTTTTTCAAATACCTTAAAATATTGTTTAGTCCCAAGACACCACTATGCTATGATAATTTGGAATGTCTGATTTCTGTTTTCAGTCAAGTCTTGTTTACTGTATTTCTTATTTTTATTCCCTAAAGTCTTATTAGTGTACTCATCTCTTTCTCATAAAATGGCAAAACGTATTTTTGAATTAAAAAAAACTCACTGACTTTATATGTACGTACTCTTTTTGGGATATTTTGCTACCTGCTTCTGTAAGGGGCAAACACCCTTTCACAATGTACTACACAGGCCATGTTCTATTTACCTTTTTATCTCCTTTCGCATTACTTTTAGGACAAGCCAAACTAAACCCTACCAAATCTTAAAACGCTCACTGCATACTTCTCATACAGCCACCTGAAACTAAAATTAACAATTCTGCCTCTGGAATCCCTTCCTTCCCGAAAGCTCAACACTTCAGCAAAGAATAACCATGCAGCCTTAGAGGTCACTTAGAGGCTGTGGGAAAAAAACATGATAACTCACAGATCTACAATATGGCGCTTGCAGAATCTCAGCTATTTCTAGCAGAAATGTCAGGAGTTGAAACTAGCATTGACAAAGCCAGTAGGTCTAGCTTTTTACAAAAACTGAAAGTACTTTTTTGATTAGCGATTTTCTGTGTAGTCGTATGGGGCGCAGAAGGCAGCGGTTGGCTGAAGGATTGCTGGCACTGGATGGGCTAATAGATGCCCAGTCATCAAAGCAGCCACTAAAGGCAGAATACCAATTTCTTCTGGGTACAGATAAGAAAACGAATGCTCATAGTTCCTTTGTGGGACACTGAAGGTTTGGAATGTTAAATTAGTGGGTCATGTGAACGGCGTGTAAATCCTATGGTCCTTCAGCTGATGTATCGGAAGAGTTGTGCTGTACCATCATCATCATCTTTTAGATATCAAAATGAGAATGGATCACTTGACCTGAGTAACCAGGGTTTTATGAAATTCGTGCAGTGTACCGATAAAAAACCCTCATTCACGTACAAAAGTCGGAAAAGCAGTATATCTTGATTATCCGCCCTGCTCTTAAAAACGTGACAGCATCATCATAGGGTTAGTTTTTGTATGCTTCCTCCATCCGGAGGAAAACCACTGGTTATTGCAGTAGTGATCAAAGAAAGGTGAAAGTGTTTTTAGTGAAGTGAATCTCAAAATGTTAAAAACTCGTAGACCCCGATTTGTAAAATTTAATCAATCTGGGTTCGAGATATATTAAAATCTGTGTCGTGCGTGGGAAGACTAGTTAGTGGTCTAACGCACTGTGAGTGTCCATAAAAAGGTCGACATGTTTCAGCCCCAGTGATTGCCCTTGTGGGTCAAGTGGGCTTTCTTCAGGACCTAAAAAAGGAAAAGTGGTGGAGACCTTATTTTGTATGGGTCTCTATGTATCAGGGTGTATTGACCCGATTCTCATGCGGTCAAGTAGTACCTGTTCAGAGTAAAGGATGAAACAAAAAGAAAAAAGATGCGAGTATCATTTAGCGCATTTTCTCAAAAAATGGCGTGCTGTCTTTTCTCTGAAGAAATAATGATAAAGAAGAACATTAAAAATAACTAAAAAAATGGCAATTCATTCTCCCCTGCGTGAAATTCTGGCAAACTTTTTAAGAAACATTTTTTCTCTTTTGTCTCCCATACGGTGCTCAATATGGAAATATATTACCATATATTTGTCTTTAAACTCCTGAGGTGTCATGTTAAGATTGACAAGAAGAAAATTGGGTTAGTCTAATAGTTCTGCACCTTATTCTTGGTGATAGTATGGACCCCGATGTCATATGTGCAGTATACCTATAGTTGCGAGTGTTCCTCAGAGAAAGCGACTTGGTAGGCGGTCTGTTGTAATTACTGTTGATATACTAATGTGTGTTAAAGAAAGGTTAACTGAAGTTGTGGTAGAAACAATCTTATAGCAGTGTTTTTAATAGATGACCGCAGCTTATTCTCATCAGACCTTTCGATAAATATTAGTATATCATGCGCTAGCTGTTTATTAAATAAATGCTAATGACTAGATTTGAATTACGAATTATCAAACAGCTCTAAAACGGCATGGTTTCATACCTTGAGTCTTAAATTGTGGATTTCAACGGGCAACCAGGGAGCTTGTTACCTGCTAGGGACAACAGTATAAAGCAATTTAGATTCTGTTGAGTAAAATACGTTACGGTTTTACAGCTTTCCGTCCTCGTGGCTCCTTCTCAATACCTGCTGTGCAGTGTAGTACGACTTGTGCTGACACTTCCTCTGGTTGCCTGGATGTGTTTGGCTTCCGGCTTGTGATGTTTTATACAGCCGGGGATAGAAATAAAGGAAAGACTAATTCCATTGTTAATGAGGGAATGTCAAATGGTTATAGCGGTCTAGCAAGTTGGTTCAGAAGTGTTTTTATAAATAAAAATAGATAGTAAAGAATAAATTCTAATTGGAAGGTTTTTCTTATTGCAATAAATACCTGCTGCCCAGTGTAAAAATGCCTTGTGTTGACTCTACCTTAATGTATTTATTCGGCTCTGGTTTAAAAAAGGGGGGCGAGATTTCGGCTTCTGATATATAAGAAAAGAGCCGGTTTTGAAAGGAAAAAATGGAAAGAACAGACTTAGTGTAGCTCTATCACTTCAGTAAGGTATAC
Source organism: Calotriton arnoldi (assembly GCA_963921515.1). Lineage (NCBI taxonomy): Eukaryota > Metazoa > Chordata > Amphibia > Caudata > Salamandridae > Calotriton > Calotriton arnoldi. Next base: position 691,608 of record CAWUFW010005139.1, read on the forward strand.
AACTTAGGCAATTCTCGTATACTTGTCCAACCCAAGAGTTTTATAGGGTGGTTTTCTAAAGTACAGATTATATTTTAATGTCCTATGCTCAGCCACGGAATATTATCATTGAGCCCTTGGATGTTCGTTTGAAGCCGGTGCACCCATCTCTGTTCTTTTCGAAGAGTATTTTTTCTGCATTGTGATTTTTGTTGCCAAGGTTTCCAAAATTACCCATTTTAAATCACTGGGGGTGTGTTTTGCTTCTATAAAGTGGTTGCTCATTTTTGTTGTGCTTCTTTTGCACTTGACGTTGCTCTTATGCTCGCATATTCTTTGTTTGCCCAGTCATCAAAGCAGCCACTAAAGGCAGAATACCAATTTCTTCTGGGTACAGATAAGAAAACGAATGCTCATAGTTCCTTTGTGGGACACTGAAGGTTTGGAATGTTAAATTAGTGGGTCATGTGAACGGCGTGTAAAACCTATGGTCCTTCAGCTGATGTATCGGAAGAGTTGTGCTGTACCATCATCATCATCATCATAACTTTATTGTCGATCACCAAGATCTTAAAAAGTACTTTACAAATGTTACATATATTACAACCGCAGAAGTAGATTTTGATAGAATTTGACCTTGGTACAAAAAATAAGAGACAAAGAATCAATCAACAATAAAAAGTACTTTGTTCTATAGGAATACACTTTAAAAACCCATGTCTAGATAAAAGCAGGTCATATAATTATTATCAAATTAAAGAATTAGTGCATGCTAAAAATTAGGTATATTATATGAGACACTTTTGTTAACAGATCCTATCATTTAGATAAATTGTAATTCACAGTAAATACTGTGAATTAGGTATAATATACATGGCACTTTGACCGTCTAATCCATACAGCCAGCAGGAATTTGCTAAGCCAAATACCACAATTTTGCTCGTATCAGTACTGAGAATCCTGAAAACATCTAGGTAGTGGCCAAGACCAATAAGCCTACACAAGGGAATAATCCCCTTGGCCCTCAGGTTCTCATAATGTGGGCAAAAGAATAACAGATGGACTGAGGATTCGGGACTTCCTCTACATGCAGGACAGATAGCATCAGAAGGGGTATTATCTCGCCATTTACTATAGAACAGATTGGTGGGAAGAGACTTGTACCTAAATTGGAGAAACAACTTCCGTGCCAGTGACGGGACAATCTCATCTACGGTATCTTCAAAAATCGGAAAAGGTTTAAAATCTGTGAACTGGCCGGTGAGTGTGCCCATAGGGTTGGTCGCATTCTTCGTTAGAGCAAAATCCCAAAAGTCTGCCTTGACCCTTCTTTTTGGGATTGATGACATCTTCTTCGGATTAGTTCAGAGGTCCTCCAACCCCAGTTTCCTCAATAATTCTCTAAGCGAGCAAAACCAGGGGATTTTGTGAGCCCTAGACAGTGCCATAAGGTTCCTAACGCCCACTCGATAGGGGGCAAGCTCCTTGATCGACCATAACAGGTACCAGAATATTAAATGCTTGTACTCCAACTTGAATGCAATCTGTCTTTGGGCCAGATCAAGGAAGATAGGGATAGAGGGTATACCAGCAGGGAGATTGAATAGGAAACTGAACCAATAGCTTTTACATTGTATATTTCTAATGCTGGGGCCACCTTCCTACACACAGTTCTTCTATGAATCTTTGTTATGTGGGCAGTTTGCTGGATTAGGGACAGGTGGGCTTTCTCTATATGGGAGGACCAGCTCAAATTCAGGGTTAGGCGAATCCCTAAATAATCAAAGGAGAGTACCAATTCAATAGTGCAGTCACCTACAAAAATACCTCTCTTAGGAGTCTTCAAGAGACCTTTGGAAAACACCATATACTTTGTTTTGGAGTAGATTAGCTCCAGGCCACGCTCTTCACAAAAATGTTTAAAATCATTTAATAGCTGTTGGAGCCCTCGGGGAGACTTGGATATCAGTAACATATCGTCAGCAAAGAGCAGAGCCGAAGCTAATTTTGGTTTGGCATTTATCCCCTTTTTTCACGTGGCCCAGGGTATCCCTGATTTGTGTGTAGAGTACCTCATGCAAAGTGCTCAGAATCTCTATTCTGTCTGCTCCAGGAAGTTTGGACAACACCGCCATCTCCTCAGATACTTTGGACTTAACAGCTTCTAAAGCCCAGGGTTTTTTTCCACCCAATCCCATCTAATCGTTCTCAGGTTATTGGTGTAGGATAGCTACCCCAGGTCACTGAGGCCCTTGATGGCGACTTCTGTCTCCTTAGTGGTGGATAGAGATAGACTCAGGGCATTGTGGTCATTATCAGATCTCTCGACCACTTTTATATCGTACAAGATGGGCCATAATCTATAATCAGCCAGACAATAGTCAATTCTGCTTAAAGCCCAGGTCTATTGAAGGTCAATTCACATTTTCGATCGGACTTCGTCCTACCGTTCATGGCCCTCAGGTCATGCTGGAGCTTTAGGGCCAACACTAGACCTTCTTTTTTGTCCATTTAACCGTAGGTAGCTCTAAGTGAGGTGTTAGAAATGGGGGTCTCTAGTTGGCAGAGGTAGGTACCTTTGTCCAAATAGGGACCCTTGCTTCTAGTCAAGGTAAGGGGATACACTTCTAAAATAACCCCTGCTCACCCCGACAGGCTTATCTCAGAGGCAGTGTGTAAAGCATTTGTGAACACATACAGTAACACAGTGAAAACACTACAAATGGACACCACACCAGTTTAGAAAAAAATAAGTAATCTTTATCTAAACCAAAACAAGACCAAACGACAAAAATCCACAATACAGTAATAAAAATATGACTTTCAGATGGTAGAAATAGTTCAGTTCAATGCAAGTTTTAAATGCGACACTTTTCTCAAAAGTACCTTAGATGCGTCATGCAAAAGAAACAAAATGGCCGCAGGGAAGGTGATGCGTCGGTTCCTTACACTCAGGGAAGGTGATGCGTCGGTTCCTTACCGGAGAGGAGGTGATGCGTCGTTTTCTTACTGCGTGGGGAGTTGATGCATCTGTTTCTTACTGCGGCCCCCAACGGTGCAACAGTCTTGGCGCCTCGATGCGATGCGTTGATCCGGTACGATGCGTGGCTTTGTGCAGCCGCACAGCAGACTTGTGTCGGGATCGGTGCGGTGATCTCGGACTTCAGAGATCGTTGCACCCGATGCGTCGTGTGGCGATTTCTCGAGCCGCGCCAGGCGCTGCGACGGTTTCTTCGGCGATGCGTCGGAAACAGGTGCGGATGCGTCATGCTTCTTCGATGTTGCATCGATTTTCCAGCTCCCAGCGACAAACATTCTCTAGAGGTCCAAAACAGCAGCAGGCACCTCTTTGCAGGTTGGAATTCCCAGCAAGGGAATTCAGGGGAGCTGGTGGTGAAGCTTTGTGTCCCTGAGACTTCAGAACAGGAGGCAAGCTCAGTTTCAAGCCCTTGGAGATCTTTTCTTCAAGCAGGTGACAAAGCAAACAGCAAAGTCCTTTTTCTCCTTTCCTTGGCAGCAAGCAGCCACTGCAGGCCAACCCCAGACAGCAAACAGCACAGGGGCAGTATTCCTCCTCAGCTTATCCGGCTCTTCTCCTTGGCAAAGGTTCCTCTTGATTTCCCAGAAGTGATCTAAAAGTCTGGGGTCTGGGCCCCTCTTTTTATACACCAAAATCCTTTGTTCTCTGAAGGCAGAGAGTGTCTGTACCCAGCCAAAACCAGCTCTGTGGGGCACTTTGCAAGTGCACAACAACCTCCATTGTCAGTATGAGCCCTGGCTCCAGACACACCACAGGGAGGCAGAGCTGTCATTGTACAAGGCAGGCACAGCCCTATTCAGGTGAAGGTGCTACTCCTCCCACCACTCCAAATGCAGACCAAGCCTATTCAGCCCAGCCCTTACTCATCAGACTTCTGGAGCTGCTGCCCCTCTCCAGCCCCTGTCATCCAAAAGCCAGACATGCAATACACAAACCTAGCAGAGGCACACTGGATGGTTAGGCAAGAAAATACCTACTTTCTAAAAGTGGTATTTTCAAACACAGAATGTAAAAATCACCCTTACTAAAAGATGCACTTTAACATTCTGAGTTCAGGCATACTACACTTTACTTTTACATCTTGTTCCTAGGGTCAGTTATGTTTACAAGATGTTATAAACAAACTCCCCATTTCGTCCTATGGGAACAGATAGCCTTGCAATAGTGAAAAAACTAAATTGGCAGTATTTCACTATCAGGACATGCCACACACATCAGGGCATGTCCTACCTTTCACATACAATGCACCCTGCCCACAGGGGTACCTTGGGCCTACCTTAGGGGTGACTAATATGTAGAAAAGGGAAGGTTTAGGGACTGGCAAGTGTGTGCATTTGCCAAGTCGACATGGCAGTCCCAGACTACACACAGGCTCTGTAATGGCAGGCCTGAGTCACATTTTACAAGCTGCTTCTGTGGGTGGCACAATCAGTGCTGCAAGCCCACCAGCAGCATTTGATTTACAGGCCCTGATCACACATAGTGCACTGTACTAGGGTCTGACAAGTAAATCAAATAAGCCAATCATGGAATCACTAATCCATAACAATAATTTACAAAGGGAGCACTTGCACTTTGGCACTGAACAGCAGTGTCAAAGTGCCCAAAGCATCTAGACCAGCAAAAATGGAGTCCAACACACAACAAAACACAGGAGGTAAAGGCAAAAAAAATGGGAGACCCACGCCAATGGTGCCAGGTCTAACACGTGTCCCCTCCAGCTGAAATGTGGGGAGAACTACCCACCCTCTTGGGAGTTCTGTTCACTAAGGCGGAAAAATCTGGACAGACCATCAGCATTGGCATGTTCTGTACCAGGGCAGTGTTCCACCGTAAAGTCCATCCCCTGTAGGGAAATGGACCACCTCAACAGCTCTGGATTATCACCCCTCATTTGCATCAACCATCTGAGGGGCCTGTGGTCTGTCTGAACCCGGAAGTGAGTCCCAAACAAGTGTGGTCACAGCTTCTTCAGCACCCAGACCACAGCAAATGCCTCACGCTCAATCGCACTCCACCTCTGTTCCCGTGGAAGTAACCTCCTACTAATGAAGGCTACAGGTTGGTCCAGGCCCTCCTCATTTAGCTGTGAGAGCACAGACCCACACCATGCTCTGAAGCATCTGTCTGCACAATGAACTCTTCTGAGAAGTTGGGTGCCTTAAGCACGGGCGCTGTGCACATGGCAGATTTCAGGGCATCAAAAGCCTTCTGGCAGGCATCAGTCCAATTCACTTTCCTGGGCTGCTTCCTGGAAGTCAGCTATGTCAAGGGGGCAACAATGGTGCCATACCCCTTGACAAATCTCCTGTAATACCCTGTGAGTACTAAAAAGGCTCTCACCTCTGTCTGAGTCTTGGGGGGTTCCCAAGCCAGAATGGTATCAATCTTGGGCTGTAGGGGTGCCACCTTGCAGCTCCCCACCTGGTGTCCCAAGTACACCACTGAACCCTGCCCGATCTGGTACTTACTCGCCTTGATCATGAGGCCTGCCCTCTGCAGCGCCTTCAACACTTACCAGAGGTGGTGCAGATGTTCCTCCCAAGTGGCACTGAACACTGCAATGTCATGCAGGTAGGCGGCACTGAAATCTTCCAGCCCAGCCAATGCCTGGTTGACCAACCTCTGAAAGGTGGCAGGGGCATTCTTCATCCCAAAGGGCATCACCCGGAATTGGTAGTGACCATCTGGTGTGGAGAATTCTGACCTCTCTCTTGCCCCATCAGTTAAGGCGATCTGCCAGTACCCAGACGTTAGGTCAAACATACTGAGGTACCGGGCAGCCCCCAACCGATTGATGAGCTCATCAGCTCTGGGGATGGGGTGCGCATCAGTCCTGGTGACTGAATTGAGCCCTCGGTAGTCCACACAGAACCGGAGTTCTGGTGTGGCACCGGGTGAGGCAGCCTTCGGGACCAAGACCACTGGGCTGGCCCAAGGGCTGTTTGAGGGCTCAATCACCCCTAGCGCTAACATCTTGGAGACCTCCTCCTTGATGCAAGCTCTGACTCTGTCAGTCACTCGGTAAATCTTATGTTTTACTGGAGCACTGTCCCCAGTGTCCACATCATGGACGCACCACTGAGTCACACCGGGGGTCAGGGAGAACAGGTCAGAAAACTGCCCCAACAGTTGGCGGCAGTCACTCTGCTGTTCAGGGGTCAGGGCGGGAGAGAGGTTCACACCGTCCACTGACCCATCTTGCTCCTTTGCAGACAGGAGGTCAGGAAGAGGCTCAGTCTCCTCTTCCATCCCAGTATCTGTTGCTAGGAGCATGCCCACTTCGGATCTCTCCAAGTGGGGCTTCAGGCGGTTCACTTGCAGGACCCGCAAAGGGTTCCTAGGAGACTGCAAGTCCACCAAGTAGGTGACATCACTCTTGCGCTCCACCACCGCAAATGGTCCGGTCCACTTATCCTGGAGCGCACAAGGCTCCACTGGGGCCATGACCCAAACGTTCTGTCCAGGCTGAAACTCGATCAGAGTGGCATTCTGATCATGCCAGCGTTTCATTTCCTCCTGGCTGGCTTCCAGGTTCGCCTGAGCGAGTTGCCTGTAGCGCTTAGTCTGGTTTCTGAAGGCCAGCATGTAGCTATATACATCCTGGGGAGGTTTACTGGGAGCTTTCTTCCAGCCTTCTTTCACCAGACTCAGAGGTCCTCTTACAGGATGCCCATACAGGAGCTCAAAGGGACTGAACCCTAAGGACTTCTGTGGTACCTCTCTGTAAGCAAACAGCAGGCATGGTAAGAGGACGTCCCACTTACGCCTCTTGGGTTCACCAAGACCCATAATCATGCCTTTTAGGGTCTGGTTGAATCTCTCAACCAGCCCATTACCTTGGGGGTGGTAAGGAGTGGTGAACTTATAAGTTACACCGCACTCCTGCCACAGGGACTTCATGTACTTGGATATGAAGTTGGTACCCCGGTCGGACACCACCTCTCTGGGGAACCCCACACGGGAAAAAAATCCCCATCAACGCACGACCCACCACGGGGGCCATCACAGTCCGGAGAGGGATGGCTTCCGGGTGCAGGTGGCATGGTCCACCAAGATCAGGATGAAACTGTTGCCCATGGCTGTCTTGGGATCCAGAGGCCCCACAATGTCAATACCCACCCTCTCAAAGGGGGTGCTGACCACAGGGAAAGGTTGGAGAGGAGCCTTACACTTCCTCCCACTCTTACCACTTGCCTGGCAAGTCTGGCAGGACCTACAGTGAGCATCAGAATGCTTGCGCATTTGGGGCCAGTAAAAGTGGGTGACAAGCCTCTCAAAGGTCTTGTCTTGCCCCAAATGCCCTGCCAAAGGCACATCATGAGCCAGACCCAGTAGGAAGGCTCTGCAGCGCTGGGGTACCACCAGCACATGGGCTGACAAAGGCTCAGCAACCTTAGGCTCGCTATACATTCTCCCAGTATATCCAATGTGATCCGGACTGATCACCTGCTGCCTGGTTTGTAGCCTGTTGCCGCAAACCAATGAGAGAAGGGAACGTCTGCTGTTCCTGGCAGAACTCCTCCCTGGTGGGCGCTCCTTCTTGCTGCCAATGGGTCAGCTCAGGCAGGTCCCCCAGTTCAGCCACTTGTTCCCCTGTAGGCTCCAGGGCATCCCCCTCAGGGTCTACCTTCTCCTGGACCGTGGGAACTTTGTGGGCCTGTTTCCCACGCCCCCTGCCTCTTCTCGTCCCGGCAGGCACCTGGGCCACTCTTTCAGGCTCCCGGTCCTCTTGAATGCCCTTACCGGCTGCCATTGACCGAGTGGTCACACACGCCCAATCAGGCAGCCCCAACATCTCCAAATGAGACCTCCGCTCCACCTTCGCCCAAGGGGAGCTCTCCAAATCATTGCCTAGCAGACAGTCAACAGGCATGGCTGGCCTCACAGCAACTCTCAAGGTACCTGAGACCCCCCCACCACTCAAAGGGAACCTGTGCCACTTTGCAGAGGCACTCTGAATTGTCAGCGGCAACTACTGGGTAGAATGTGTTGGGGACCACCTGCTCTTCAGACACCAGCCGACAACTGACAGCTGTCACACTGGCTCCGGGTTCTCTCAGAGCCTCCACACTATGGCCATTGATGGTCACCCACTGCCTGTACTTTTTAGTGTTATCAGGCAGGTGAGTCCTTGGGACCATCTCACTGTCTCCTAAAGAGACCAGGGACATCTCTGCGGGACCCCACCCACCTTGGGCACCCGACTCCTCCCCCAAGGCTACACTAGCCAGTTCCCGGGGCGGTGCACCAGTGGGTGTGGTGGTAACCGGTTTGGGACACTCAGGTTCCCCCCGGAAGTGGCCCACCTGACCACAACTAAAACAGGTCTTGGGACCCCTCTGAACAGGCTTACCTGTCGGGACCCATGTTTTCTTTTCAGTGGGAGGCTGGGAACCCTTACCTTGGTTCCCTTGGGGATTACTTTAATGCCCTTTTTGGAACTCCTTTTGTTTACCCTTGTCCCCCCCACTCTTCTGCTGGGGACCCTGCCCTCCCCTTGGCGGAGTCTCCCACAAGACCTTTGTGGACCCTGGTACTGACCCAGCGCTCCGCCTCCACAGCAAGCTTCCTGGGGTCAGTCAGCTTACTATCAATCAGGTGCTGGCGTAGCTTTGGAAAACAACTACTGGACAAGTGCTCCCATGCAACCAAATCATAGAGTCCCTGTAAATCAGTTACCTTGCTACCCTTCACATATCCATCCAGTGCTCTGCAAAAATAGGATACATACTCCACCCAAGTACTCCAGCTTCTTGCAGTTCCTAAATTTCTGCCTATAAAGCTCTGGGGTCAACCCATACCTGGCTATCAAGGCTTCCTCAATTCACATAAAGTACTCCCCTATTGCCTTATACATACAGTCTTAGATGGAACCTGATCGGATAACCATAGGCCCTCGCTGAAGACGACAGTTTACACCACCGGGTGGTGGGCAAGGAAGCAAGTCCTTCTTATTTTATATACCCTCACACACCCTAGTGGTGTCATGCTTCATCATCGGGTCGCCCTGACGCCTAAAAGTCAGGGTGGGCTCAACCAATCTTTCAGGGAGCTCTTAATGATATGTTTTTGGCCAGGGGAATAAAGATTTAAAAATCTCAGAAAGATCCCAGTGTCCCTTTATTCTTGGATCTCGCTGAAATATTAAAAATAAAGCTAAAATTAGGGTCTTCGGGATATTATGGTCCTAGGACCCTAATGCCAACATGTTTCAATCCTATATGGCCCCTTACGGGTGCTGGACTTTCATCAGGGCGATAATCTAGCACCCCTGGAAAATAATAATAAAAAGAGACGACAAGGGTAAGAGAATTTCCCTACCCTGTTTATGAAGGGCAGATAGCTGCTCCTTCTACCGTTAGTCAGTGTAAATTATACAAAGTTGGTTGTTCCATCTGTGGAAAGAAAAGAAAAACAACAACAAAAAGAAACAGTGTTTGAATCTTCTATGATATTGTACAAATTTGATTAAATAATTCGTGCTCCTCACCATCGTGCCACATCGGGTGACAGGGAAGCAACCAAATCATTGCCCTACATTTGGCATGTGTGATATCAGTCTTTCTTCTAAACTCACTCAATACGTGATCTAGAAATAGTTGTGTGTGGTGTGTTTAGTGGCGGAAACTTTCCGCATACTATCACTACCTACACGCAGGTGTCTTGTGATTCACTTGATAATCCAAACGTCACTCATTCCTAAAACATAACCGCCATTTCATTCATCCTTAAAACCAAAAAACGCAAACACACATCAATTCTTACCCCATCTAGGGTGGAGTAATGTTTCACGCCGGGCCTCACGAATAAGGGGTAGCCCCGTAGTCGCACACTAGTTGATTGTGGTCAAAGTGAGAACATGAATGGGCGTGCAATACAATCAGGAAAGAAAACAAAAGAGAGACAAGAACCAGGGGAGTTAGAAACAATAAGCAAACTCCTCCGTTCGTGGAGGTTGATGCCCATACCTTCATCCGTATATAGTGTGCACCGTTACTCACGCCTTCAGAGGTCCTGCCCCGTAGTTCACCTACTCGGTGTGGGTCCCGTCGGCTCTCTGTTGGGTAGGAAGAGACGGCCTCGATTTAAAGGAAAACAGGGGGGAGGGGGAAAACCTAATCCAAGGTGAGGAATGAACGCACACTTCCGGAGTCGCATGGTGATGACTCCGGATTCCTCTAGACAGTGGAGGGAAAGCTGGGTAATGTAGTGCGGAAGAAAGTGCAGAATGAAAACAAATTTTCTAACGATAACGGGGCAATCACATGAGACCCGGAGGGGTTACTTAGTTTTCCAATGAGATACTGTGTTTGCGTATATGTGTTTACAACGCGCTGCACCAAATTAACCCCTGATCCCGAAACGAGGGAAAAGCACACACTTTTTTCGGAGTCGCATAGTAATGGCTCCGGATGACTCACAAAAGTAAAGGGTTAGCTGGGTAATGAAGTACGGGATATAAAATTATTCTAATAATATCCACGATGGTTCCTATGTGTTAAGTAAGATTCTGTGTTAACGTGTGTAGGCTAAAAGCGCTGCACAAAAAAAGGAAGGAAATAAATATGTGATAACTAGCGAATCCTTAACCGATTCTGAACCGTGAGGTATATATATTGATAAAGAGTTGTCACGCACCCCCAAATCACTTTTGGTACTGGGCAATATATATATATAAAAAAATTTATATATAATATATAATTGTGATAAGAATGAAACAACGCAAACAGGGGGTAGAAACCTAACTCAGAAAAAACATTTGGGGTTGGTACAGATTGACCAATACCTAGGTAAATTACTCTTTGAATGTTCAAATAAGACACTATGTGAACACAAGGGAAAGCAATACCGATGTTATCGATTTAATTGATTCCAAGGTATGGAATCGTTCAATCCCGTGATATGAGTTCTAAGTCTGTAGACCCATCTCTGTTCCCGTTCTAATAGGACCTTTGTAAGATCGCCAAACCCTTTCATTTTTTCAATCACTGTCCATCTGATATCTGTGTCAGTATGTTGCATTTCAGGTAATGAGATGTCAATTTTGTCGCCGAGATGGCCCGCCTTATAGTGCTCCTATGTTCACTAATACGCACCTTTACCTTCCTACTTGTCATACCAATATACATCAATTGGCAGGGCATTTAATCATGTATATGACTTTATCGCTGTTGCAGTTTGTATGCGAACGTTGTTCCCATGCGTGGTGCATACCAAGGTCGATCTCTTTGTGTGTTCTGTGAAAGCACATGCTACACAAGAGCCACATGGAAAATGGCCAATAACTGGTGGATTATTCCAGAGAGTAGCTTGATGGGTAATTTTGGAGTACCAAATCTAGTATGGATAAGTGTATCTCTAATACTCCTATTTCTGCGGAAAGAAAACATCAAGGCTTCCTTCATGGGGGCATAGGACATCTGATCCTCAGTGGGCAAAGCTAGTAGGGTCTCTCTTCCTTCACCTATGAAGCGGCCCCACAACCCCGCTCTCCAATCTCTCTCTCAGGGACCTGGTGGGACTTCATTGCTATTTCATAGGCCTTAAACTACTGCCCAATGTCCTCATGCTTCATGAAATGTTTGATAACATCTTTGGGAATGTATACTCTTCCTTCCCCAGGTACTGATGGTGTGCTGCCACCAGAGGGAGTGATTTCTAGACTCTTTGCTTTCAGCTCCAAATCCCTCAACACTCTCTCATGCTCTAAAAACATTTTCTTTTCTTCCATGGCCAATTTCTTGCTCTCCAACTCCAACCTCTTATTCTCTAAGTCACCCTGGCTCCCCAGCTTGAGCTTAGCAAGCTCCATTTCATGCACTCTGCTTCTCTCCCTGTCCTCCAACTCCTCTGGAGACAGACCCCTTGAAGACACACTGCTGCCTTCCCTGGGAGGCACCCTCCCTCCAGTTAGGCCCACTAGCCCATCCTGATGCCCTTCTAAATTCTCCCCCTCCACCATAGGCTCCTCGGTCTGCCCACTGGCATTCCTTGCTTCCAACCAGGCCCTCAGCGCCTTTTGGAATTCCTCCTTTCTGGTGAGGCCTCTCACTGAGATATTACATTTTTTGCAGATGGCTTTAAGTTGTGGAACAGTGTAGGTATCAACCCTCTAATCTTCAAATTCAATATCCACAGAAGCAAGTGATGCTGCTTTGCTCATGGTGAAAATTGGCAGTTCTCAAAATGCAAAAAAATTCCCAGAAAAAAAAACTCTACCAAATGTGTGTGGTTGCGTAATGGTCTGTACTATACTAGTAGTGTACACCAATCACTGTATGTAAGTCACAAATGCAAGTCCAGATCCTCACCGCTGACCACCAATGTTAGAAATGGGGGTCTCTAGTTGGCAGAGGTAGGTACCTTTGTCCAAATAGGGACCCTTGCTTCTAGTCAGGGTAAGGGGGATACACTTCTAAAATAACCCCTGCTTACCTCTTTGGTAGCTTGGCACGAGCAGACAGGCTTATCTCAGAGGCAGTGTGCAAAGCGTTTGTGAACACATACAGTAACACAGTGAAAACACTACAAATGGACACCACACAAGTTTAGAAAAAAAAATAAGTAATTTTATCTAAACCAAAACAAGACCAAACGACAAAAATCCACAATACAGTAATAAAAATATGACTTTCAGATGGTAGAAATAGTTCAGTTCAATGCAAGTTGTAAATGCGCCACTTTTCTCAAAAGTACCTTAGATGCATCACGCAAAAGAAACAAAATGGCCGCAGGGAAGGTGATGCGTCGGTTCCTTACACTCAGGGAAGATGATGCGTTGATTCCTTACTCCGGGGGAGGTGATGCGTCGATTCCTTACTGCAGCGCAGGGGAGTTGATGCGTTGGTTCCTTACCGGAGAGGAGGTGATGCGTTGTTTTCTTACTGCGTGCGGAGTTGATGCGTCTGTTTCTTACTGCGGCTCCCAACGATGCGACAGTCTTGGCGCCTCGATGCGATGCGTCGATCCGGTACGATGCGTGGCTTCGTGCAGCCGCACAGCAGGCTTGCGTCGAGATCGGTGCGGTGATCTCGGACTTCAGAGATCGTTGCACCCGATACGTCGTGCAGCGATTTCTTGAGCCGCGCCAGACGCTGAGAAGGTTTCTTTGGCGATGCGTCGGAAACAGGTGCGGATGCGTCAGGCTTCTTCGATGTTGCGTCGATTTTCCAGCTCCCAGCGACAAACAGTCGCTAGAGGTCCTAAACAGCAGCAGGCACCTCTTTGCAGGTTGGAATTCCCAGCAAGGGAATTCAGGGGAGCTGATGGTGAAGTCTTTGTCTCCCTGAGACTTCAGAACAGGAGGCAAGCTCAGTTTCAAGTTGATTTCCCAGAAGTGATCTAAAAGTCTGGGGTCTGGGCCCTTCTTTTTATACACCAAAATCCTTTGTTCTATGAAGGCAGAGAGTGTCTGTACCCAGCCAAAACCAGTTCTGTGTGGCACTTCGCAAGTGCACAACAGCCTCTATTGTCAGTGTGAGCCCTGGCTCCAGACACACCACAGGGGGGCGGAGCCGTCATTGTGGAAGGCAGGCAAAGCCCTATTCAGGTGAAGGTGTTATTCCTCCCACCACTCCAAATGCAGACCAAGCCTATTCAGCCCAACCCTGACTCATCAGACTTCTGGAGCCTCTGCCCCTCTCCAGCCACTGTCATCCAAAAGCCAGACATGCAATACACAAACCTAGCAGAGGCACACTGGATGGTTAGGCAAGGAAATATCTGCTTTCTAAAAGTGGTATTTTCAAACACAGAATGTAAAAATCACCCTCACTAAAAGATGCACTTTAACATTCTGAGTTCAGGCATACTAAACTTTACTTTTATATCTTGTTCTTAGGGTCAGTTATGTTTATAAGATGTTATAAACAAACTCCCCATTCTGTCCTATGGGAACAGATAGCCTTGCAATAGTGAAAAACGAAATTGGCAGTATTTCACTATCAGGACATGCCACACACATCAGGGCATATCCTACCTTTCACATACAATGCACCCTGCCCACAGGGGTACCTTGGGCCTACCTTAGGGGTGACTAATATGTAGAAAAGGGAAGGTTTAGGGACTGGCAAGTGTGTGCACTTGCCAATTCGACATGGCAGTCCCAGACTGCACACAGGCTCTGCAATGGCAGGCCTGAGTCACATTTTACAAGCTGCTTCTGTGGGTGGCACAATGAGTGCTGCAAGCCCACCAGCAGCATTTGATTTACAGGCCCTGGGCACACATACTGCACTGTACTAGGGTCTGACAAGTAAGTCAAATAAGCCAATCATGGAATCACTAATCCATAACAATAATTTACAAAGGGAGCACTTGCACTTTGACACTGCACAGCAATGGCAAAGTGCCCAAAGCATCTAGACCAGCAAAAATGGAGTCCAACACACAGCAAAACACAGGAGGTAAAGGCAAAAAAATGGAAGGGAGACCCACGCCAATGGTGCCAGGTCTAACACGAGGGAGTTTCCAAATTATATCCCATTCCTGAGTCGGGTCTAGCGGTGTAGAAGCAAAGGGCTCAAAAGTACAATTGAAGTCCCCGGCTACCAATAAAGGGGTGCTGTCAGCGAATTCAGTAAGGGCATGATCCAGGGCGTCTATAGTGTTAGATCCCTCTGTACCAGTGCCCCCTCTGCTGTATACATTGAAAACTCTAATTTTCAGCCCTGATGGTAAGGCAAGATCAATCGCCAGGATATCTAAGGAGTCTATATGGACTATTTTAACTTTACACTGTAGTGCCACTTTGACCCAAATCGCTAGGCCTCCAGAGGGTCTCCCTTTCCCTGTCTTAATCGCATTTATGCAATAAGAAGAGTACCCACTCCTATGAAGGGGGTGTGAAACTCCAGGTTTCTTGAAATAGGCACACGTCATATGAATCTACAAAATTGCACCATTTGTGCTCTACAAGCATTCAGGCTATCCCAGCAACATTCCATACAAGAATGGATAGCTGCACACGGGGTGCAAGGGGAGAATTTGATTTCAAACCAATGCCCATAGGAATGCCTCTTCTGACCACATGGGCTTTAGATCTACCACCAGTATCCTCGCTCCACGGGCCTCCCCCACTGTTACCCATTTCGCCTAATGGATCAGTTGCCGGAATTATTGGGGTCCCCTCTGCTGAAAGATTGGAAGGGGACAAAGGAGGGAGCCTAAATGGTGATTGTTCACCCCTAGCATGACCGGGGTCCATTCCAAATTCATCCAAACAAGTCGTGCCCACATCCTGAAGTCATCTCCAACCACTGACTGTCCCTCTTTGCACAGCTCCCTCCCCCTTGTGCGCGGATTCCCCTGTCCATTTACTTTCATCCCAAGGCGATTGATACCTAATGGTGATGGAAGCATTGGCAGGCGAGATCGTGTGAAAATCTATGGCCATTGAGCCATCTACTATGTCTTTATGGAAAAAACTGGCCTTCACCACGTATTTCTGCATTCCTGGTGTGCAAATCCTTTCCACCCACTTGAAATCATCCCTTATGATAGAATAACAGTGGGGTATATCTCGCAGCCAGTGGATAACATTATCTTTGAGAGAATCATGATCTTCGCGCCTGCCGCTGGGGGGTTTAGAAACATGGGCAAGAAAAATTACAGCTTTTACCCTGTGCACACTTTTTTGGTATAATGGCCATCCTTGACCACCCCCTCATATATAATTGGACAATGGTGGAAATTGCCAGATGACCCTCGTCTATCACCATCTCACCCCTGTCAACCTGCCTTCCCACTCCTCTATCCTGTAGAGCAATTCGGTGGGCAACTGGTGTATCACTATGTCTGTGGGGGCCTCCTTTATGATAGGGTAGAGGTTGGCCAGATGTACATATAGGGACTGGGGGTCCCCACAGGCTGTACCATGAATTGTTCGACTGCATTTTTTAAAGACATTGCTAGTGCGAGGAATCCCTCCCCAGTCTCTCCTGAGCGGTTAGGATGGTATAGCAGTGGTATGGGAGGTTGGAATGAAATCGTTACCAGGATTCAATTGAAATAATTTCTGTCTGCATGCAAAGTGCCAGCATAAACCATAGCACACACCGAAGCTGAGCCTCTAATGGTAATAATAATAATAATAATAATAACAATAACAATAAGGTCAGCATCAACATCAAAAGGATGAAATGCAATTATTGCACACTGAATGGTGCTCTCAGTATAAACAAAGCTAATTTGAAAGACAGTTTAAGTTTAAGTTAATTTTATTATATGCTTAGATTAATAAAAACCTTTGCATAAAATACACTGATAACAGATTTTAAAATTTTGAGAGACAATAAAATTAAATCAGCCACTTCTCAATATCGCAAGCAAATGGGACGCAGAGTCCATAGTATCCATGATTGCTTGTGCAAGTTCATCCGGGAAGCGCTCTAGTTAGAGCTTTTAAGTTCATCTGAATGATTTGATAGTCAAATAGTCTTTACTCATTTACAAGATTTGCTTAAGACCATTGCGCCGTAGTAAACCCAGTGCCTAAGTATGGTTGGGGGGAGCATCTAGTGTAACTCTGAATGACAAACCATCCATGTGCCCTTTCTTTTAATACAGCTTTGTCCTCCACGAGGGACTTCATTTTTACTGTTTTATTTACAAGCTCTTTAAAACTTTTATGGGATCCAATAGTAGCCCATGGGACTTCTAAGGCCAGGCTCTCTATTGAATCTTGTAAGTTAGTCATAGCAGCACTATCTTTTTTCTAGTTTAGCTCATTCCATAAATATGCATTCAATGTCCCTGACTCCGCTCTCTTTATTTTGTGCCAGCATTTGACGTAAACACCCTTACGTGCTATTTGTTGATTTTGTAGGCTGAACTCTAATCTTATTTGTGCGGGTGAAGTGTATTGGGAAAGATTGAATATTATTCTCATTGACCTTGACACCGTCCTCTCCAGAATGCTGGGGTCTCTTCCTCTTAGGCACTTGCTTCCGTAGGTGATAGTGGGGAGGAGTTTCGCTCGAATCACCTGTAGTAACGGGGTTAAACTTGGGCCAGTTATTTTATGTTTCATGTTTTTTAATGCGACTGCTACTGCAGTCCCTCTTCCTGTTATGGCTGCTTTTTGTTGGAGGAACATGCCTTTGCCGTCCAGTATTATGCCCAAGTATTTAAATTCTTCCACAATGTTGAGTTTCTGACCCCCCAACTCCTATCGAAACCGGTGTGCTTTCTTTTTCTGGTTTATTACCATCACTTTGGTTTTGCCTAAGTTTATAATTATTCCGTTCTTGGTGGAGAAGTTGCTCTTGGTGGCTATCAAATGTTGCAGGCCGATCGGTGTACGCTGATTAGTACGAGATCGTCGACGTATAGCAAATTCGAGAGGGTGTAGCTTCCAAGATTCAGGGCGTGATGATTGCAATTATCAAGTTCTGGTGAAAGATCTGCCATGAATAGATTGAACAGGGTCGGCGCTAGAACGCAACCTTGCTTCAACCCCTTGGATGTTGGTATTCTCCTGGATAAGCAATCGCCAACGCCCAACTTTACTTGGACCCATGTATCAGTATGGAGTAAAATCAGCTGGGAGCGGAGTCTTGAATTGGCCAATATGTTTGTCGAAGTCCCCATAAGTTTTTGAAAGCCTGTTTGGTTAATTGGAATTATTGCCATTTCGGATGCCCAGTCTGTGAGTTCTTCCAATAGAAGGCCTGCGTAGTATTTGGCTTCATTATCTATCAATGCAACAAGCCTGTAATTTTCCGCTTCATTTTTACTGCCTTTCTTGTGTATCGGGGAAATGATTGATCCGTTCCAGGAGTCTGGTATTCTTTCAGCTTCCAAAACACGAGTAAAGAGTGGGAGTAATGCAGCCGCACAGTAACCGGGATCTTGCTTGTATAAGATGGGTGGAATACCAATGGGGCCTGGTGCACCCTCTGCTCTGCCTTTCGTGATTCTGTTCATAATCTGTTTAGTCGAGAAAGAATAGTTGATCTCCCCAGCTTGCTTTTCTTGACCTGGCGAAGATCTTCTGCTTCCCTGTACTTCATGTATGGTGTTGTTTTGCCCGCTATCAAAGTGATGCCGTAGATAGTTAGCCCTGGCTTCCTCAGTCAGGTGAGAGTTAATTCCAAGGGCTCTTGGGTTCTGTAAGCTATTCACTGTGTGCCAAAATCTGGCGCTGTTGTTGGCTTTTGCGTCATGTAGAAGTTTGGCCCACACAGTTTATGCATTCTCTTGATGTGTTAACCAAACTAGTTTCTTCTTGCTCTTTTTTAGCAATCTTAATTCCTTTTGAAGGTTGTCATCTGGCCCCATTTTCCGAAGGTTTTGTACTGCTCTATTTATTTTTCCCTTTATTTGCCTAAGTTGGATCACTTGTGATTTTGAGACTTGGTTTCTATGCATGCTAGATGGCGTGGTGTGTGTCCTCTGTTGAGCTTTTACTCCTGCAGTAGCGCCAGTCCCTTCATCTTTTGAGTGAACCGCGCCGAGACTTTTAATTAATTTTGCCCAGCATATTAGAATGTTTTTGTTTGGCAACTTGTTTCCTCCCACAGGGTTTTTGCCTCAGCCACGATTTGTTTCCCAAATTTCGTGTTTTGCATTTGATTCTTTTACAGTTGCACATATACACCGTGCCTGGGCCCCCTACTGACTGGGTAGGTGCTGTCCCGTGTGCATCCAGTATGAGCTCTTGTGCTAAATGGTCACTGTAGTCTGATGTACCTATACCAAAATCTGCTATTTTATTGAGCAGAGATAATGACGTGAAGGTGTGATCCATTGTTGTGCTTGTTAAGGCATTGTGGAAAGTTACTGCTGGTGGGCGATCTCCCGGGAAGCGTCCGTTTAATGCCACCAAGCTCAGATTTTCTAATTCCTTAAGGAGCTCTGTGGCTGGCCTGGTTTGTTTACCCCACTTGCTGACTTCCTGGTGTGGAATCACCCAGGCCAGAAATTGTTCTTCCACTGATTCGTCTCTATCATAAGGCCCTGAGAGGTGCATATTGAAGTCGCCTAAGACTATGAGGTTCGGAGTTACCTCTTCTGCGAGTAGCCTCGTCAGCTCAGTTACCAGCAGTTTCGCACCAGCTTTTTTATCGCATGGGTGGAGATAAGTATTTACGAGTATTAATTGTCGATTGTCATTTAGGCCTAGTATATCCAGCTTAATTGCTTTTATGCCTTTTGTTGCTGTTGTTTTGATAGCCAGTTCCTTGGCTCTGTTTATGCACTTAATTGAGGTATAGGTTGTGAGACCTCCTTTTAGGTGCCCAAATTTAGCTCTTCTACAGGCCAGAAGATGATATGACTTATAGCCTTGTAATTGAAATGGTTCTACTGACCGGGTTTCTTGGAGTAGGATGAGGTCAAATTGTTGAAAGTACAGTAAAAGCTCTTTGTCCATGATTTTAGATCCTAGTCCAGTTATGTTCCAGGAACTTTTTCCGACATTCTGGTGGTGTTAACTCCTTCGCCTTATTTCAAAGCGGCGTTAAGCCACTAAGTGTGGCTTAACGCCGCCTTGTAAATAATGCCCCTATTCACGCAGCACTTAGCGTGAAATGGACGTGCAATGGGTGTTGCAGTGGGCGGTCCACTGCAACGCCCATTGCTTTTTGACGCTGCCCCATATTTACAAGGTATGGGGCAGCCCCAAAAATACCACCAGGGAATACCTGGTCTTAAGCAGGCAATATGAGGAGAAATGTTGTATTTCTCCTCGTATTTTGCTCTTTCCATGTGTGCTGCATTCTGCAGCACAAATAGATAGAGAAAATCGCCTGTAAAGATTGTTTATGTGAAGGAAGGTGCCCCTTTCCGCACATAAACAATTGCCCCTGCAGCGCAGGCACCATAGCAAAATGGCGCTAGTGTGCTTGCGCTGCGCTAGGCAGCTTTTTATTGCCAGAGCTAGGGGTAACGCAGGGTTGTGCCACATTCTTGTGAATACGGCGCATCTCTGTGTTTTGAAACTGTCGGAGCGCAGTGTTCCCAATTTTGGCATAACACCGCACTCTGCCAGTTTCTTGTAAATATGCCGCCTGGTTATAAGCCTGTGGCATGCAGTAGTCTGTGTGGGGTTTTAGGGCCAGATGTACAAAGCTTTTTTTTAATTTGCAAACAGCCCAATTCACCGAATCGGGCCTATTGCGAGCACCCAAAGGCATTTTTTTATGCTCAAAGGCCCAAATCGCAATTTGGGTTTGCAATTTGATATTAGGAAGGGGCGTGTTTAGGGCGTCCCATCTTAATCCCAAATTGCAGTGGTATGTGTAAATGTTTTTCTACCGAAATGCGGCCGCAAAACTTTAACATTTTCCACCTACTTCAAGTAGGTGGTAACCCATTTGTAAATGGGAAGGGGTCCACAAGGGACCCCTTTCACCTTGTGAATGTTCGTAAAAACATTTTTAAGAGCAGGCAGTGGTCCCACGGACCACTGCCTACTCTTAAAAAATTAAAAGAAAACTTCATTTTTCTTTTTGAAACGCATCCCACTTTCCTTTAAGGAAAACAGACTACATTTTAAAAAAACAGACATAGTGGTCTGCTGACCCCAGCAGGCCACATCCCTGTGATTTCTTGCGATTTCCAATGAGTCGCAAACCGAGACCTACCTCATGAATATTAATGAGGTAGGTCTATTTGCGACCTACTGGGAATCGCAAAATGTGTAAAGCACACATTTGTACATGGGTGTTTGCAATTAGCATATAGCAATCGCAAAAATTCGCTATTTGGTAATCGCAAACGATTACCTACGTAATCTGGTCCTTAGTCCACTAAGTTGTCCGGCCAGTTCATTTCTGAGTGAATGTGCATAAAAGATTGGAGTATGGAACATCGAGAAGGGAGTATCGCGGTCACACAATATCATGACCAGAATGTCAAGGACCAAAATATCGAGAGGGGAAGTCAAGAGATTTAATATTTTTAACTGCATATCTACATACATTGAAGATACAAATTTATTGTCAAGGTATGTATATGTGAAGTTAGGTATAGAAAATATATACATACTTACCTGTCAATATTTTGTCCCCCATATATTGGTCACGATATTGTGTGTCCTCGATACTTCCTCCTTGCCATTTTGAAATGAAACCCACAAAAACAGACAAAGAAACACATTCATGGAGTATGAGTAAGATAACATTTAAGAATGAGTGATTGGACACTGGATGCTGCCTACACAGAGAATAAACATGCGGAAATAGTTGAAGTCTGCTTCTGACACCAAACCTGAAACACAAACCCTGCAAGAAGCAGTAGTTCAGAAAGCAAAAAGTGAATCTTATTACTATAGAGAAAAGAAGCAGCTGAGACAAGCAGTAAGTGTCCACAGAGCTTTACCAAAACCTAATATTTACAAACACATCCAATTAATAACTATTAGAAGCCACCTTCACAACGTATTCTAATCCCTCTCCATCACCCGGTATCTTCCATGCCTCTGCCCTGCGCTTCCAAGGAGCAAAAATACCTGATCATACCTTTCCTTTTTGGTCCTCTTTGCGTTAAGTTAAACTTCGAGTTTCCATCTCCTGCGTTATCAATAGAGATCTTCTACACAAAAGCAGTGGCGGCCGGCACAGGTAAGAGTGGTAGGGCGGGGTGGGGGCGCAGTTGACAGACAACAGAATAGGTAAAATTAAATAAATAAATTAGTATAACTATTTTCCTTGTGCTCGCCGCATCGCCAACTCGGAGGGTGATGGTTATAAAATAGGTTGACATATGATATAAGCCACAGTGCAAAATTTATTCTGTGAAGCACCTAATGCAAGAAACTCCAGCTCAAGAATCAAAAGATTTTCGAAATCAATGATAATCAGTGGGCAGGAGCTGCAGAATTCATACATTAATGTCAGGACCAGTTGCACTCTTCTGATAAAATGCTGTCTGCTGCTGCCAGAAATAAAAGTGTTTGGGCCATGGTGGATTAAAGTATGCATTACTCTAGCAAGGTGGTTGGCCAAAGCCTTGGTCAGCACATTGGCTTCCGCATTCATGAGTGAGGTTGTGCAATAGGAGTGAAAGCAATCCAGTGGCTCCCAAGGTTTCGGCAGGAAAGATATTATGGCCATCTGGATGGCTTTGGACAATGTGCCTGCGTGACTGGCTTCCTCAAGCATATTTAAAAGAAGGAGAGATACTAATGATGCAAACCATTTAAAGAATTTCATAGGGACCCATTGGGATCTGGTGTCTTTCTCATTTGTATATGCAATACTGCCCTTAAGAACATTTCCTCTGACAATGGGAGCTTGAGTTCAGTTCTATCTTAATCTGACAACTCTGAGAGGCATGGGGAGAGTATCATAGAGAGAACAATAGCACTCTGCAAACTTCTTCCATATCTGTACTAATACGGAGGCATCTCCCATACTAGTGACTATCCTAGAAACTTCTTCCCAATGAGGGCGTTAGTATAGGAGCCTGCTTTTTATGTTTCCAGATTCGTAATTCGATGTTGAGATGCCATCCATATACGTCTGGCAGTATTCAGTGCTAGGTGTTCAAGGGATTCTACATCTTCCTCTAATTGTCTTAGTGTATGTTGCAAATCAGCTGTAGTGATATAATCCCTCTCGTTGTTAAGTACCATTCATCAGGTCCTGATTTCCAACACGCGGGGCCCAGCATGTGTTAAGGGTGAAGGTCCTGGGCCCTGTAGAACCGGTTAAGGTCTATCACCAATAACATCCAGGGGCTCCGTTGTGCATGGGCATGCCTGCACTTTGTACACCTCAAGTCAGTGACATGAGAGAGGCCTTCCAGTATTGGTGGGCCGTGGGTGGATGCTTGACGTAGACAGAGACCCCATTGGCCCCTGGTAGGAAGTGAGGGTGCCAGGCAACGGACTATACCACACCACTGAGTGCCCCTCGACCTGATATGCCTGCGGCATCTTTGGGGGTGGCTGGGAGAGCGTGGGCCCAGCACGAAACCTGTGGCTTTTCAGAGACGATACGTGAGGGTATTTTAAGACCCCATGTGATGGTTCAACTGCTTAGGGGTGTGAGTCAGAGGAAGGAGACCGTGGGTGTGGCTGTGTGACACTTGTGTCATTGGGTCTCACTTTGCTGCATACAGACCGCCTGCTGATTCCCACTGCACCCTATCTTGCCTGCATCGCCAGCCCAACCCTTGGAGACTGTAGGAAGGCCCCTAATCTATGTCTCGCTCACAGCTACCACTCGTCTGGCAGCCATTGGGGATGTTAGCCTTGTTTGTGGGCTCACCTGAAGTTGCAGGTATCCGTCTGGGGGCCTGAGGCACAAAGATCTGAGAGTTACACCCCACTGAGGTGCCTCCTCTTGGACTTATTGGTTCGAGCGACTAGCTACTTCCATTATGTACTCACTCGGCTGCGGCGTTGTGCACAGTGTGAGACACCAACTGCATCAGTGAGACTGACCCTTACTGCCTGTGACGGATACAGTCCAGGGTGGATTTCCATGCACTCTCACCCGTCCCTGTTACTCTTGCCTGGTCACCGTGTCATCGGCCCACTAAGCCAAGAAGGATCCCTCAATTAAAGTCCTGCTCTCAAAGTCCTCTGCAAAGAAAAATGATCAGGCTGGAGAGGGGTCGAAGTCAACAACAGTCCTGGCTGCTACTGTCACAGAGGGCTTTCATGATGACGATGCCCCAGTCACGTGGACATTCTTGAAAAGCCTTCTTGGGACCCTCAGAGAAGACATAGTGGCCCTTAAACAGGAAATAGTGACCAAGATTAAGGACATCAGGAGGGGTGTAGGTGAACTGGATCTGAGGGTCTACTCCTTAGAGCAAGCCCGTGATTCCCGATAAGAAGAATTAGAGGAGCAACGCCGGGAAATCTTTTCCCTCCGGTAAAACTGCTGACCTTAACTAGAAACTGGAAGACCTTGAAAACAGGTCACAATGCTGCAATATTTGCATCAAGGGCACCCCACTGCAGTCAGACTCTGGGAAATTGGAAGACTATGTCCTTCGCCTCTTCTGGCAGGTGGCTCCTGCCCTAGCTGACCAGGAGATAGTCCTAGACCGCACACATAGGGTCGGTCGCACGGCCCAGTCCCCGGAGCAGCTGCAGGATATCCTCATGTGTCTTCATTATTATCGACAGAAGGAGGTCATAATGCCCTCAGTGCGCGACAGGAAAGCCATGGACTTTGAGGGTGCAAAGGTGTGGTTATATCAAGACTTATCTTCAATTACATTGCAGCGCCACAGGGCCCTTCGACCCCTCACCAGTTTTCTTCGCAACAAAGGAATCAGATGCAAATGGAGACATCCATTTAGCATTACATTTGTGTGGAATAATGAAAGTGAAACACGCAGCCTGCGCACTCTGAAAGAAGCCTGATCACGGTTGAACATTGACGATTTGAAGAGTGAAGATCCTCCCTCATCTCAGAGGGATGCCTGGTGTCCCCTCCGGCAGCAGCGTCCCATACCTTCTGCTTGAAAACCAAGCGTTTTCGCAAACCTCCTGCACTGGTGTGCCGTCAGGCACTAGACACTCTCCTAAATCAGCTTCAAAGTAAGGACAGGACGTCAGATCTGGATAATGATTAAAAGGAGCCTGACTTCACTGTTGACCCCTATCGCTTTTGATGACTCACACTAAGTGGCTTCTCCCCTCTTCTTCAACGGCCTGAGGGAGTCGGTGACATTATACCCTTCTACTCTGGCTTTCATACTTGATGGCGGAGCTCCTTTTCTCACCCCTACTGGAGGTTAGATAAGAGTCTTGCCAAAGACATGGACCCTCTGATTTTGAGCTATTATTGTGTTCCCAGGCGGGGAACTCCCCAGTTATATTGTTTCTTGTTTTTCATTGTTCTCCTTATCCAGGCAGCTCACATCTGGTCAGGCACTAACCAGACACCATATGATCAGCAGAATACTCTTATAATGCCGACATGGGGCCTAGCACATATCCGCGCAGATAGCCTCACACCTTTTACACCATAATGTTACGGTCTTGAGTCTCAACGTACATGGCCTTAATGTTCCTGTGAAAGGCTGGCACTCCTTTCGATGCTCAGGGACTTTAAGTGTGATGTCTGCCTTCTTCAAGAAGCAAACCTCCTCAAAGCAGATTGGAAGCGATTGCGCTCCAGATGGTTCGATCACCAAATTTTCTCATCAGGAGTGGCAGTACTGATGGCTACACACTTTCCTGGGAGGGTGATTCAGACTCAGGCAGAAATCCCAGGCCAATTACTTTCTTTATGCATTGACATGCAAGTTAATACCTTTACCCGCAAACATCTACACCCCCAATGTTCACCAAGAAACCTTCATTAAGGATGTGGTGGGGTGAGTTCAAGCTACACCTGATACAGATATCATGATAGAGTTATACATTTTTTTCTGTGGCACAATAGTCTTATGCCAGAATTGACTACTTCCTCACCTCCCAGCATTTAACTGTAGCAACTAAGGTGGTTGATATTGGTGTAGCCGCGCTTTCATATCACGCACCCATTTCCATCACATGCTATCTCCCGGTCCACATTCCCCAATACCATTCCTGGCGCCTTAATCATAGGCTTTTGGTAGATGATGCCACTGTCGATGAAATAAGAAAAGCCATCCAAGATTTTATGGCCACTAATGATACTCCTGAGACCCCCATGGCACTCTTATGGGATGCCTTGAAAGTGGTAATTTGAGGCCGCTTCATCACGGTAGCGGCTCGGATGAATAAAGATAGGAGGGAGAAGCGGTCCAAGCTGGAGGAAAAGGTGAGGGACTTAAAGGAAGTGCGTAAGCGCTTGGGCTCCTTTATAGCTTGGTGACAGTTAACGGTGCCACGTAAGCAACTCAAAGCCTTTGACTTTGATAAAGCCAAGTACGTACTCCTGCGCACTAAGCAGAAATACTATGCTGGGGGCAACAAGGCTGACCGATTATTGGCACACAGGCTTCGGGCCCAGGCTCTTCAACATAGAATAGTGGAGTTTAAGGACTCTCAGGCCATGAAGTTCGACCAAGACGAACATATAGCTCATGCAATTGAGCACTTCTATTCCACTTTATATGCTGCTGAAACCTTGGATCTGAGGCATGCTGAATCATATTTAGCGCAGATTCCCCTGTCCAGACTCCTCCGACAGACTCCTTTAATTTATGGTTTAAATCGTTTTATTGAATTTTGTTGTAAATGATAACACTACGCCCACCTACAACCACTGGCCGGTGGGGAACTTTCTTCAAGTTTTATTGAATCAAACCCAGAATGAAGTAAAAGAGAGAGACAGAAGAAGAGTCTAAGAAGAGCAGAGTAAAGCAAAGATTAGCGTGAGATCATTTGAGGAATAGAGAGACAGAGATCCACCCACTGCTCAAGGTTAGGTCTGGTAGGAAGTCAGGGCTGAGGTCCCCTCGAGGAAGAGGGAGGGGCCGCAAGGGGAGACGTGGGAAACCGCAAGACCCTAAGATATTGGGGGCATGTAAGCTCAACAAATTCGGAGGAGAGGTACGCCACTGTGGTCCCCCAGGTTTTGTCAAACTTAGGGAAGTGCGGTGAATCCCAGCAGTGGTTCGTTCCATTCCGACCACCTCCCACAGTCTGTGTAGCCAGTCTAGCTTGGTTGGGATAATATCCGTGCCCCACTACGCCAGGAGGACTTGCTTGGCTGCTCCCAGAGCCAAAGTGATCACCCTACCTCTACAGGAGCGGAGAGGGTATGTAAGGGGGTTCAGAAGTCCCAACAAAATATAGCTGGGGAATCTAGGGAGTTCTGTTTGATATATATGGTCAACTAGAGGTAATATGGAGTCCCAGAATGACTGTATCTTGGGGCAGTGCCAGAGAATATGAGACAAGGTGCCCACCTGACCGCAGTTGCGCCAGCAAAGATCGCTGCTGCGATGCCTCCACTTAGCAACCCGTGCCGGGGTATAATACCAAGAGTGCGCGATTTTTAGGAGCATCTCCTTCCCTGATGTGCTGCATGATGACGCTCGGGCTCGGTGTACAATGTCTGACTATTCTTTTGGGGAGAATTCTCTATCCAGCTCCGATTCCCACCTACGCTGCACTGGGGAATTAGAGTGGTTCCTAGCCTTGTTGAGAAAGTTATATATGTCCGACAAGAGACGCTTATTTGAGGTGCGGGTGATGAACCAGATCTCAAATTTCGTAAGGAGACGGCCTGCATGCGGGCGGATCTGAGGCTGCGTGACCCAGTGGCGCAGTGCCAGGTACTGCCAATACGCCTCTTTGGGAATCCCGTAGTGGGCTACCAGCTGGGGAAAGTCCATAATGCCTTGTAGATCAAAAAGGTCGCTAATACGTTTACAGTTGGCCTCCTGCCATTTTAAGTAGGCGGACCCGGTGGGATCCGGGGGGAAGTCTGGGTTCCCAATGAAGGGGGTCAGGGCTGAGATAGTCGTAGAGAGCTGACATCTCTCCTGTACTTTATCCCATACCATCATGGTAGCACGCAAGACCGGTGAGAGGTACGCACCCGGTGGACGGTGTCGCCACGGGAGCCAGGGAACTTTCCAGATGTGAATCCCCGCTACGCCCCGATCCATAAAGCACCAGTGCTTTTCGGACTCCAGTTGGTACCATTCCACCATCCAGCGAAGCTGCGCCGCCTCATAGTACCGGTCCAGGTGAGGGACCCCCAGACCGCCGTCGTCCTGTCGCAGATACGTGAGGTGTCGAGCCATGCGTGGCTTCTTCCCTCCCTAAATGAAGCCAATAATTAGTTGTTGCATTTGGACCAATAGCGTGGGTGGTGGACACAAGGGAAGCGTCTGCATGATGTATAGCAAACGCGGTAAGATTGTCATTTTAACAGCGGCTATCTTGCCTAACCATGAAAGAGCATGCCTCTTCCAGTTATTCAGATCATTTCGGGCTTTAGCTAGCGCGTCCGAGTAGTTCACCTGTGCCGTCTTCGCAGTGGTCGAAAAGATCCAGAGCCCCAGATACGTAATGTCACTGACCACCCAGCAGAATGGAAAGAGTTGCGACAGTTGGAGGCGGTCCGCCGCCGGGAGCGTGAGACTGAACGCCTGAGACTTCTGCAAATTAATTTTGAAACCCGACACAGCGCTGAAGGCGGCTACCTCCGTCAGCAGGGGGGGAGGGATGACAACGGGTTGGATAGGAAAAGGAGCACGTCGTCCACATACAGCGAGATCCTGTGCTCCCAACCCCCATCCGAATCCCGGTGACCGCGGGATGTTGACGAATTCGCTCAGAAAGCGGCTCCATGTAAAGCGTGAATAGGAGAGGGGAGAGCGGACACCCCTGCCTCGTGCCTCGCCTGATCGGGAAGGGCTGAGAGACCACTCCATTGACCCTAATCCGGGCCTGCGGCCCTTCATAGACACAGTTCACCCATTGCCGGAACCGTTCCCGGAGTCCGAATCGGCATAGGACCTGGTGTAAGTAGGGCCAGTGGACCCGATCAAATGCCTTCTCGGCATCCACCGACAAAAGCATCGCCGGGATGTGGGTGCGCTGCGTCTTATCTAATAAGTGGCACAGCCGTCGAGTCCCATCCCCACAGTTGCGATCTGGAATAAACACCGATTGGTCCGGGTCCACCATACCTTGCATATGCGGGGCGAGTCGAGCCGCCAAGATGCTAGTAAAAATTTTCAGGTCTACATTAAGCAGGGAGATGGGACGGTATGAAGCGCACTCCCGAGGGTCCTTCCCGGGTTTGGGTAGGACCACAACTTCAGCCATGGTCATTGAAGGGGTAAGTCTCCCCGTGGTGCTGAAGGTGTTGAAGAGACGCGCCAGGAGAGGAGCGAGGTCGGACGCAAATACTTTATAAAAGTCCACCGGGAAGCCGTCCTCGCCAGGAGCCTTGCCGGCTGAAAGTCCCTGAATAGCCCGTAGGACTTCCTCCGGGCTAATGTCTGCCTCCAAATTGGACGCAATGGAGTCCAGCAGCGGGGTCACTGGTGCCGCCTGTGTGTACTCTTCAGCTGCAATGATATCCAGGCTTTCGGCTGAATATAATGCCTTATAAAAGGCTTCAAATTCGGACGCGATGTCCTGGTCCGCTCGCAAGTTCTCGCCCCGGGCGTTCGTAATTTCCGCGACCCGACGTGCCGCCATTTCAGCTCGAAGGGCATGCGGCAAGAGTCTCCCAGCTTTGTTCCCCCCCTCGTAATAACGTTGTTTGGTGCGGAGCAAAGCATATTCGGCGCGGTCCATATCTAGGGCCCGTAATTGTTTCCTCGCTTGCGTAAGGAGTCGCCGTGTCTGCACTGCCCCAGTACGGCGGTGAACCCCCTCCAGTTCCCGAATCTGAGCCTCCAGCTCCCCCTTCTTCACCCCACGGTCCTTGTTGCGATTCGCCGCAATAGCGATACAGTGCCCGCGGATGACTGCCTTCAAGGCATCCCATAGCGTGTCCACCCCAACCGCGCCGACGTCGTTCAGCTCCAAATATGTTTTAATGGCGTCCCACAACTCGGTGACATTAGCATCATACGTAAGTAGGGTGCGATTTAGACGCCAGGAATGCCTACCCGGGGAGCCGCCCGGGAGAGTCAGCGTTAAGACTATCGGGGAGTGGTCCAAAAAGGCAGCTACCCCAATAGAGACGTCATCGGTAGACGCCGTGACTCTGGGCGAAGTTGAAAAGAGATCTATGCGGGCATATGTTTGATGAGCCGCGGAAAAGAAAGTATATTCCCGTGCGGAGGGGAAGCGGTGGCGCCAGGCGTCCGTAAGACCAGCTTCTCTCAGCCGCTGTAGTGTCGTGGTTGAAAGTGAGCCCGTGTGTCCCATCCTAAGTGTCGACCTATCCAGATCCACGGCTGGGACTATGTTAAAGTCCCCCCCGATCACTAAGTCTTCATCCGGGGATTCCATGAGTAAGTTCAGGGTATCGCGTAGGAAAACCTCCTGATGCTCGTTAGGACTGTAGACAATGCTATTGTGTGCACTCGTCCTCCCATTAACACCCGCAGAGAGAGAAGGCGTCCCACGACTTCTGCGAAATTCCCGACCACAGTCCCCTGGAAATGCGTAGCCAGGAGGATCGCCACCCCGGCCTTCTTCCCGGGTCCCGAGGAGAAGTATTGTCGATCGAACCATCTAGATCGAAGTCGCCGCCAGTCCGCCCGCATAAGGTGAGTCTCCTGTAAGAGGCAAATATCACACTTTGCATCCCTCAACAAGTTAAGAAGCGCCCGCCGCTTTGCCGGTGAGTTGAGGCCCCGCACATTGAAGCTCAAGATAACTACTTTAAGACGGGTCATGTGTCAGTATGAGGAAGAGCAATTGTACACCAGCCCAGCCGCCAACAAAAGGAAACCAGGGAGGACTAAACACTCGCTCCCCCACCCCTCGCTGCACCACCAGACTCCCAACCAAACACCCCTGCCCCCCACGCAGCGCCGCGCAGTGTCACCCAGTCTGGTGGGGTCGTCCCACTGTGTGTGCCTATAGATAGATCCCAGGGGCTTAGCAAGGTATCTAGTGCATCTGAGGGGAAGGGACGCCGAGAGGGTGCAGGAGCAGCGCACCCCTAAGAAGCCCAACTGCCCCCACCTCCCCCACCCGAGGCCCCCATCCACCCCAAGCACATCCCCCACCCTCGACCACCAGAATCGAAGACGTTCCCTACCTGACCGTGAAGGAGCTGTAAATCTCACGTGGGTGGAGAGAAAAAGCCAGAAAGGAAAGGAAGAAGAAAACAACAGAGAAAGAGTAAAAGGGTAACAAAGGAACATCAGTGACGTCGTCTCAACAGAACAGATCGCACCCTCGTGCTGGGGTCCATGTGTCCGGCAGTCGGTCAACACCATCCAGATGGCGGGGCTCCACCACCAAGACCGATGTCGCAAATCCCTGGCCACAGACCCTTCGTGGCAGCGTCAGGACCCTGGGCATCGTCCATCAAGAACCTTCGGCGGCCTCAATCTCCATAGTTCTCCTGGCCTTGCAACTGGCTGATCAGGGCATTCCGTTCCCGCTGAAGTTCTTCCTCTGAGGGTTTTGCCTGAGTGCCACTCTTAGGGCCCCGTCTCCTGCCCATCCTCGGCCGCCTCCCGGTCGCCGGCGCTCTTGTCGCTCCCTCCGAATCTTCCGGCACCACCAGAGCGTCGCCAAGTAAGGTCTTCGCCTCCTGCACAGACCGCACCCCATGCGTCTCGTTGTTCCATACGAAGGTCAGGCAGAAGGGGTGCCCCCATCAATACCTAATTCCTTGCTCACGGAGGAGAGAAGTGACGGGCCGCAGCTCCCTGCGCCTCTGCAGGGTAAGAGGCGAGAGATCCTGGAAGACACCCACTTGGAAGCCCTTGAAATCCACCGTCGAGCGATCCCCCGTGGCGGCCATGATGAGTTCTTTCTGACGAAAAGAATGCAGGCAGGTCAGGATGTCCTGTGGTTGGCCGGGTCCCGAGGCCGGCCGCCCCGCCCGATGTGTGCGGTCCAACACGACCTCCTTATCTCGCAGCTCCGGGACCATGTGTCTAAAGAGGCGGAGGACCCACTCTTCCAGTTTGCCTCCATCAGGCAGGAGTGGCACGCCCTTAATACGGATATTAGAGCGCCTCGAGCGGTTTTCTAGGTCTTCCAGCTTGAGGTACAGCTCGTCGTTTCTTTCGCGGAGATCGATGAGTTCCCGAGCCTGAAGCGTAAGCTCTTCCTCTCGCCTGCCCCCGTTGCGTTCCAGGGTGTCCACTCTGTCCCCAATTTTGCCGAGCTCCGTCCGTAGCTGCTTGACATCGGAGGCCATTTCTTGACGGAGGCTAGCAAAGTCATCTCGAAGGGAACTGAAGAGCTGTTCCATGAATTTCTTCGTGATGGGGTCCGCCGCATGACTGGCTTCCGGATCTCTGCCTGGTTTGCTAGACTTTTTCCCGCTTGTTTTCTGGAGCAGGTCTTTAATGGAGGGATCCTTATTCATGGTGTCTCTCCTAGCTCGAGGGGTGGTCATAGCCTCTGCCAGTCCGGCCCGGGCCTCGCAACTCCAGAAGCAGGGGTAGGACCGCCGCCGGCCGCCACTCATGCAGATGTCGGGCGAACTCCGTTGGGGATCGATGAGTCCCAGTAGTGTGGGCGCCGAACGCGACCAGGGCCCCGCCTCACCCCTACTCGTGAAATCCCACCACAAACTCCAGGGCCCCAGGGTGCTGCCCCCACTGAGTGGGCACCTCCAACGTCAGCCTCAGGATGTGCACACCCGCAGTCAAGGGCACCAATGTGCGGACGCTTGCTCCTCTCTAAGCCCAACCGGGGCCCTCAATACCAGAGTGATGGATGGGGGGCCAGGTCGCAATGTTCAGGATAGCTCCAGCGCAGTCCCAAATAAGGCCCCACAGCCTTCGAGTGGGGCGCTTGCAGGTCGGGCTAGGACCTCTCCCGAAATTGGGCCGTGCAGGCAGATCGGCCTCAAAGACTCACCACTGTTGAGCCGGGCCTGTGGCCGTTCCAGGTCTGTGTCGCGCCGGTCCTCTGCCTCTCGCCGCGTAGTCCAGCCTCGTGGAGGCTGCGGCTCCATTCCTCCCCCTTCTCACTCTCTGCCACTGGGCCTGTGTTGATGCGTGTGAAGCAGGCCTCACCGCGGGACGTCGTCCTTTAGCCCTGAACCTGCAGCAGACACCGACCACCTCAATCCGGGCCCTCAAGGCCAGTGGCACACCCCCGCCGCTGTCAGCCCAGGCGTAGTATCAGAGGAGGCCGCTGCAGTGTCTCCCAGCCGCTGCTTCAGGCCTCACGCAAGATGGCTGCCTCGCGCTCTCCCAGCGCAGGCCCAGAACAGGCCCTCACTCCGTGGGTATGACCTCCACTCACACCGCTCTGCCCTCCGCTGCCTGCAGGGTTCCCACGTCACCCTGAATGGCGAGGTCCGCCGCAACCGGGGCCGTCTCCACTGGCGTCGGGACCCCTGGGGCGCTCCTTTGCTGACACAGTTCGCGCCGTCGGGCGCCACACCTCAGACGCCGCGGCCGATCGCCGCCGAAGACAGGGCCCGCTCACCAGCCCGCCACTCTCTCGGTGAGTAGCACAGCTCAGGGTCTCAGATGGTCCCGTCCCGGGTCTCGTTGCCACCTGTAGATGCTTTAGTTCAGCCTCGGCGAGCGGAGCCCCTTAGAAACGGTGCTACTCCGCCGCCATCTTGGCCATGCCCCCGACTCCTTTAATTTAGACAAAGACATCCAAACCACCGAGGTTCTTAAGGCCATACAACAACTACCGCCCGGCAAAGCAGCTGGCTACAATGGCTATACAGCAGGTTTTTACAAAATGTTCGCATCCATCCTGGTGCCTATTTTGACCAATCTAAATAATTCCTTCAGTACAACTTGTACACTAACTGACACAATGCAGTTGGCGACAATCACAGTTATACCTAAACCTGGTAAGGACCCCGCACACTGTGTTTCATGCCGCCCCATTTCGCTGTTGAACGTGGATGCCAAGATCTTCACACGTATCTTGGTGGCTCCCCTGGCCCCCTACATGCAAGGTCTCATGGACCCTGGCCAAGCTGGGTTCATACCCGAACGCGGCTGCAGCAACAATACTAAGCGCCTTTGTTATCTCTTTGGTAAAGCCCAGCGGTCTCGTACACCATACTTCCTGCTATCAGTGGACGCTGAAAAGGGTTTTGGCCGTGTCTACTGGCCATATCTCCAAATGGTACTTGCTAAAATGGGCCCGTGGCTTTGACGATGGATAAGGAGCAGCTATACCTGCCCTAAAGCAATGGTTTGGGTCAATGAACTGATGCCACAGACTTTTGACATCAATAGGGGCACTCACCAGGGATGTCCCCTATCCCCCTACCTTTTGCTCTCTACATGAAGCACTTTGCTGAATGAATATGCAGGAATACTGATGTTGGGAGTTTGTGGATAGGGGGCAGGGAGCATAAGTTAGCACTCTACACAGATGGCGTGATGATAGTAGTGACAAAGCCCCTTACTTCCCTTACTTCCCTGCCTCCTCTGATGCGGGAGGTGGAGCATTTCGGACAAGCCTCTGACTTTAAAATCAACTTTCCGAAATCGCATGCCCTTAACCTCACTCTTCCCAAGGCCGACTAAGCTCATCTAGAACGCTTCTTTCTTTTTACCTGGGCACCTCATGGAGTTTGGTACTGGGGCCTTCAGATACTCCAGACGCCAAGTCGAACAGACAAAAGCAACTATGCTAAGCTCCTAAACACTGCTAGATCAGATCTTTCCTCATGGAAAAAGTACACCCTATCTTGGCTAGGGAGACTAGCAGCAATTCAATTGACCCTCCTACCTAAGATTCTTTATATCGTGCAAACATTATCACTACAACCACCCCCACACGTTCTTGGTAAATTACAATACCTCATAGATTACTTTGTATGGGCTGGGAATAAAGCACGCACAGACTTATGTAGCCCCCTCCGAGGGTGGAATGGGTGTCCCCCACTTACTAAGGTACTTTCAAGCAGCACAACTCTGCTACATGGTGGAGTGGTCTCGGCCATAAAAATTGCACAGGGCACATTTTTTACCACATGATAGGTGTTGGAGAACCTCGCTGTGCTTTACTTTATTTTATGGTCCTGTAGAGCTAGACAGCCCTACTGGGCATTTGTGTGGTCCATTCTTCGCCTATACTGCTCCCCGACACCAACTCCATCGTCCCACCTGTCACTTCTCCACAACATAACTGATCTCCCTGAAGTCGACTTTCAAACTCATCGCTGGCTAGCCATTGCAGCTGTCAAGATGTGCATTCTCCTTCAATGGTGACAACCCCCAACCTCAACATTCCACAAACGTTTCACGTATAAGCTCAATGATAAATTGGAGGTATATGACAGGGTGTGGAGTGCGTTTGTCTCTATGTTTGATTAGCGCACTCGCCCATAGTCAGGAGCCAGTCTCTTCTCCCCCCCTTTTTCGGCTAGTTTTCATTAAGTAATATATGTTTTAGTCAGATATAGTCCGGCAAGAGGCATGATGTGTACCCGTCCTTATGGATGGTGTGTAAGGGATCCATTTCATTTCTCATTGCTGGAATAGATTGAAAGGAGTATGTTGGCAAAGAGGGTATGGAATAGACAACCTGGTCAGATACATGTGGGGAGAGCTCACAGACTCTTATTACTATTTGTCCCAGTGGTGTGCTGAGCTCGCAGATGATGGCTTTTCTATACCCCATAGCCTCCCACTTTCCTCTGGCTTTCTTTGGGTGTAGAAATCTTCTTTAGTTAGACTTCCCCAGTGCTGGTACAATTAACAACAAAGGTATGTACTTTGGAATGGTCCATAACCTCTTTGAGACCCATCTTGATTCTGTTTTACTTTTGACACCCTCTGGTGGGACTGGATATCTTCGCTACTGATCACATGACCAGACTTTTGATCAAATATACTTATAAAATTGTTGCCTTCATAAGATTTTGTGGGGGTCTGTCGAGTGGTGAGTGATTAACCGATCTTATGATGCAGTTATACCTTATTTTATCTCCATTCACTCTTCCATTAACTTTCTTCCTTACCAATCTTCCTCTTCCTTGCCCCCTTCCCTTTTTCCATTGTTATTTCCTAGTTCTCACAGAGGCAGTGAGGTTGGAAGATGATACTTGTACGCGCTGCCCCCCTCCCTGAGCCATGAGAGGCCCCGACGACCCAGTAGAGTAGCTAGCCACTTTGCCGGCCCGCGGCGTCCATATGGAAGGGGGGGTGGTGGCGATATTTCCGCGATTGCCACCCTGCGGCAAACACATGGAAGAGCGGGGTGGCCGCAGCCCCCATAACTCGTGCCGCCCAGGGCAGACCGCCCCCCTTGCTATGCCACTGCAACGACCCTCCCCCGGGGCTGGCTAAGTGACGGTGTTCTGGGGTCCCAAACTCCTGGTACAGCGTCTATTTCCCTACCCACCGGCGCGGGCAGGGAACATGCAAATGTTCTCTGACCGGGCAAGAGAACAAAGCTGTGGGAAAAGAAAACATTTCCCTGCCCACACTTTCTCAAAAGAAAACTGCTCCCACTGGATTAGAGTAATGCCCGCTCCCGCTACACCTGCGATGGGTGCAAGCAAGGGAGGCGGCGGGGCTGCTGGGGCCATGGGACTCCCCCCCACAGATCCCAACAAGGGATTAGCTGTGGTGTTCTCTGGGTGGGCATCAGGGCACCCCACTTTCAAAAACAAAGTAACAGGGCTAGTTGTTGCGTGCCCTGGGTGGGGACAGGGGCATGCCACTTTATCATTAAAAAAATGAAAACGCAGGCGGGGAAGCAAGGGCCCTGGAGCTACCCCTGCAGCTCTCAAAAATAATAATGGTGTGGGGTGCCCCGATTGGGCACCGAGGCACCACATAGATAAAATACAAATGCTGGCTCCTGTGCAGGGAGCACAAGTTATAGGTCCCTTAGGGCACGAGTTATAGTTACTTGAGATAAATATAACTGGTGAATTTCTGTGGTTTTTAGAGTTTAAAACGTTACTTTGTTACTGAACATTTCACCTAACTATACATTACTTTAACCTTTTATTTTTTCAGTGATATATATATATATATATATATATATCTCGAAATGCTCAATCCCTTACGTTCCTTCTTTGAAAAAACAGTCAGGCACGGACTCCTCTTTTAGCTTCTGTGCGAATTTATTTAAACTCACTCCATGTCATGACGCGTTTAGGTCACATCACGTGACCTTGATCACATAGAGAGCGCTCTGCGGTAACCGTTTAAATCACCCAAGCCATAACATGTGACATATTACAAAGCTAAACATGGAAGAAAGACTACCAATTTTTCCCTTGGTGTTAATCTGCAATCACACTTATAATGTTAAAATAACATAATTAAACATCTACAAAGAATAAATTAACCATAAAGCACAAACACTGTAAAAATACCTAATAGTATACCAACGATTTCTGTCACAGTCCATATTGTTAAAAATATTGGGTTGTTAATACCATTTGAAAAAACTGATAAATTACGTTTATACCTGCATAGTGCATTATATCTTGTGTTTCCCTGTTTGTGACGTTGTACATGGCCTTCATTAGCATTATTTACCATTGTTCCCTTCCAACTGAAAGAGAAAACAGGTTTGTCTCCTTTATTTCCAATCTAATTCTTTATGTATAAGTTTATCTATGTTTTTTTAATTTTGTTTAATTTAATTTAATTTAATTTTATTTGTATTGTTTTCATGGTAGTCTAAACTTCCTACTCAAAAGTGCTTTGTGTGCTGTGCAATTATATCAAAGTACTTGTGCTACTAAAGTGCTCGGTGCATAATAAAATATCATATATGTACATAAAATTCTATATATTTGAGTTTTGCGGTCGGCTTATGGGAATAGTCTTTCTTGCATTCAGGTAATCGTTGTCATATAGCAATGGTATAAATTTGATGCATCATTGAAGCTTAGCAAAGGTAAAGTGTGGGCATATAATTCCATGTATCAACCTATATTGTTGCCTACTTTCTAATTTCAGTATTCTATCTATATCTCCGAGTATATCTTACATGTATAAATACATAAATAAGAATAAAAATACACACATAGCTACATGAATAGAAATAGAAAATTATGCATGAATGTAGTGAATGATGGTCAAGATATAAAACCCAAGGACAGATGGAATTATTCTACTTGATGGGGTGATTATAGAAAATTATGTAGGTCCTCACTATTATTGAGACCTGATGGTGTTTTGCTGTCTAGTTCAACTATCATGCGTGATCCAAGTTGGCGCAACATTTTTTCCCTGTTGCCACCTCCCTTAGCGGTGGAATGGCATCTATCACATAGTATTTGAAGCACTTTAACTCATTCTGATGTTCAGATCTGAAGTGCCTCGCCACTGGGTATGTCGCGTCTGAATTGACTATGGCACGTAGATGCTGCAAGATTCTGCAGTGCACCTGCAGCTTGGTACTGCCTACATAGCGTAAGCCGCAGGTGCACTCCAAAACATAAACTGCGTATTCCGTCCTGCAATTGTAATTACCTACAATTGCCACAGGGCTGGGTTTGACTGGTGTAGTGTAGTGCGTAGTATTAATGCCAAATTTGCATGCCCTGCAGGATGAACATATAAAGAACCCATTTCTGGGTTTTAGCCATGTAGTGGCAGTGCTAATTTCAGGGCTGCTTTTAACTTGGCTAGATCTCATCTAGGGTGCTTGCCTGAATGTCAGAGTTGGTGTGGCTGGTAGTTTGCGTCCCCAAACTCCATTTGTCAGTATTATCGGCCAGTTGTTATTAATTATGGTTCTCAACTGCCTTTCTTGACAACTATAGGTGGTAATGAGTCTGACTGTAGTATTCCCTGTTTCTGTCTCATGGTTGGGGGCCTGATAGTTGTTAATCATCTTCCACCTCTGCGTTACAAGGGTCGCCCTGGGTTGTGAATTGGCTTTGGCAAGTGCTGATTTTAATATCTTATCTGTATATCCTCGTTGTAGGAATCTTTCCTAAGCTTCTTGTTGGCATTTATATATATATTGAATAATGATAGCCACCAAACTATTCTCTGATTCTCTGAGGCATGGAGCACCACATTAAGTGGTAAGGTTATCTAAATAATGCAGCAAACCCAAATTATGCAGCAAATTCTCTGGGAGTATTAGTTTCATCCTTTTGGCTAGAAACAAAAACATTTTGTGCAATATGTATGTGCACTTACCTGTTGCGAGGAGATGGGTCCTATTTGGGTATAAGTTGTGTTCCCTCAGACTCAAATGTGAATACCATAGGACAGTAGCTCTTAACCTTTTGACTTCTCAGGATCCCCATTTAATCATTAATGGTACCCGGGAACTCCCACTGGATCATTATTGAAATCCGAAGACTTCCAAGTCATTACTGCAAGCCGAGGACCCCGGCTTCAGCATTTTCGATTATTTGAACCGCAAATCATTACACAAAAAATACGGAAACAAGCATTCATCAAACACATACACAAATGATTAAATGTTATATTAAATTCCCATCCCATGCAAAAAAAAACATTTTAATTTTAATAGGAAGGTTGAAGTGTTTCTAAATTCAATTGAGGTTACTCATCGTCCATACTATATTCTGTTTGATGCACTTGCAGTGGGTTTTTAAATTTTCAATTTTCAATTTTGCTTCTTTAATTTAATGCACTTTGTAAATCTGTTAATTTTATTTAATTTTCTAAGCAGTCACAGACCCCCGAATGGGCTGTGTGGACCAACAGGGGTCACCATATCAGAGGTTAAGAAACACTATCATAGGAGATCTGCACAATAGAGGTGAGGCTATGAAACAATTCATAGTAATACTTCTAGCAAGAGCGAGTCGCTCTGTGGCTACTGCTTTACTATTTGCTGACTTGTAATGTTTGCCAAGTTAAAATAAAAAAGCTATTAGCAAACTTTATTATAGCAAGACTTATTTGATGTTCTGGCACTAGTGGTGTATGCTTTCATCCTGCATACAACAAACTGCAACAGTGAGTCACTTTTTTTCAATTGTAAACAATTATGCTCCTTAAAATTATAAAAAGAAATTAGGGCCTGATTTAGGGTTTGACCGATGGAATAGTGTTTGTCAGGATGGTGGAGGACATTATCTCTGCCATGATCTCTACCATTCCGATTGTACTCCATCTGCCAAATTTAGAGATGACCTCCATCAGAGTGGTTCCTGTCAATGCACTTTAAGTTTGGTGGATGGCCGCTGTCTGCTTTGACGGCCTTCCACCAAACCTTTCACATTTCTTTGTTTTTCAGTAACAAACTCTCAAATAAAGAATTTGTTTCTGAAAAAAAACAACTAATGACCCCCACACCGTAGAAGTTTTCTCTTTTTTTTCCTGTTCCTCACTGCCAGGATTTTCCTGGCTGTGACGAATAGGAAAAAAACATTACACCATTCACCATAAATAGGGTAGGCAATGTAATGTCCTTCCTCCAAAGGCGAAGGCCCCTGCTCCATTGGCCGTCAGAGGAAGTATTCTGACTTCAGGGCCAACGGGGACTCTGTCAATGGAATACTTAAGGTCCTCCCTTCTCCATATGTGGTGGTCGGTGCGTCGGCCTGGCAAGCAGGGTGCTCCATCACATTTGCAACAGAATACCCTGTCACCTAAACTCTAAATTGGGCCCCTACTTTTGAACAGAAATTAAAGCATAATTTACCAGCATGCCCCTAAGCCCCATGGTGGGTTCAGAGGGGATAGTTGCCATTCCCATTCCCACCCTACTCTCAAAGCCTCCTTCTCCCCTGCTGGACTTTGACTAGGTTGTCACTCTCCTGGCAGCCATCCTGATTAAAGAGTAGTTTTCCACTTTTGTTTGTTTCTTTCCTACCAGCCTCAGTGTAACCATGCCTTATTTAGGCAGTAGCTCACTCTTTCTTGTCCTGCTGCACTAACACAACTTTCTTCTGCAGCTGCTTGGCGGTGATAGGATTATCTGCACCTTCTGACCTAGGGTCATGTGAGAAGACTTCTCCCCTACCTTACCATCAGTCTGCTGCAAGCCTGAATTGAATGCCACTCTGTCCCATGAAGTGTACAGAGCACATCAAGGGTACTGCTCAATATTTATTTATCACCCCACTCTCACGACCCTCCACAGCCCTGCCGGGCTGCATCTCTGCTGTTTTATGTCATGTGACACATCTCCACCTTTTAAGCAACACCCCCCTCTCAATCCAGGTTTCCAAACTCTGGCATCCAATTAAAGGGCCTAAGACATCCTGGACATCCTGCGCAACCCTTGTTTGGCCAATTGACTTTATTTAAGTATGTATTGGGGATGGTTGTAAGAACTCAGCCTCCTTTGGGGATTCTTTGGGGATTTTCCCCATGACCACAGCACATGCTATAATCTAACTGAGAGAGCCATTAGCTTTGTGACACTCAGAAACAATCAGTAGACTCATACATTGGGAAAATCAATTTCTTAGAACATTTCCCACAGACTTCTCTTACTTTCGTGTTCCTGATGTGTGACAAATCCAGTCAAACTACGAGGCACCCTCCCATAAGTTAACTTATCACAAGCAGCCATCGCTCTGCTAACTGAGATGGCCAACATTTCCATGCTTTACATACACAAACAATGGGATCTAAAGCACATAAATCCAGGAATTATGAGCACACCTTCCATTGACCTCACCCAGATGGGAGGTGCGGGAGGTTGGCATGACCTCAAGATCTGAGCTCAACCACAGAGCAAATGTTTAATTGTAATCAGAACCTGCTCTTCAGGTGTGTTTCTGAGTAAAACATGCCTCACTAAATGCCTGATTTGGATCTCGGCGGACGGGTTCCTCCGTCACAAGGACATAATAAGATTTATATTTTGGCGGATTGGATATCCATCATCGCTGAGATCTAAATCAGACGCTAAGTGAATGACTATTTGTCCACTGCAGAGTATAGAAAGAGAATTCCCTGGACTGTCCACATTACCCACAAACTTGCAATGCACCTAGCTTTGTGAAAGTACAGATAACTCTGAATCCCCCTACTGAACCTTTGGTATTTGAAAGACATATGTGTTAGATTCTGATTTGATTTCCTAGTCGCATCCTGTATGTCAAAAGTCCTAACAGCTAAACTATTTGCTGGTTGTTGCTGATCCAGCACAGCCCTGTCAGTTGCCTATGACCTATTTCTTTGAGGAGTGACTCCTCCACAAACATGGATAAGAGTGAGCTGAAGACTCAGGGTGAAGCGATCAGCATGTGGGCTTGCCTCTGATTTGAACAGATCCAGCAGTGAGAGTAAAAAAGAATATTGTATGATAAGAATAATTGTGCCTAATTTGCCCCTCAGGTGATTGATCCTATATATAGGACATTGCCCCTCAATATCACACTGTTATCTGGAAAAACAAAGAATCTAAAATATAGGAAATAAAGGGTAACAAATGTAAGAATAAATCTCAATTATTTGCAAATTGAAAGGAAATAAGGATACCAGTTGTTAGATTTATTGGACGCATTCCTCCCCTCCCCTTTTGTGTGTTTGATTTGTTTAATGTATCGCCATAGGTGGCAAGAGTATGCCCAGACTCGGGTACCGTGCCCACTGTGCCACTGGAACCAAGCTACAAGCCCCAATCAGGATGAAACCGGTCTTGGGTTGCTCACGTTCCGGTTAAGAAAGCACCTGGCCCAGCAGTTCAGACTGGACTGTTCCTATTGGAACAGGGGCAAGACTGATTTGCATATGGCTGGGTCTAATCTAACGTGGCATGGTGGGCAAAAGAACAATGAGTTGGAACGCTACCCTGAGCGATTACGAGTAGTTAGACAAATTGCAAGCATTCCTCCAATCACCTTTTGTGCGTTTTAGTTATTCAACCAGACATGTAATAATGCAGAAGTAATACACCTGGCTACAGCATGCACAGTAGTGGCGTTGCTGTCTTCCTGGGTTACACAAACCTAGAGCAAATCCAGAGGGGCTAAAGGCTAGAGCCTGGAGTCCCTTGTTCTATTCTTCCCTGATCCTGCACTTCAGTCTGCAAGCCATAGAACTTGTAAAGCAAGAGCCTAAAGGGCTCTCATCGTTCCCCACAATTTAAGATTGCTGATATGAGAGCTCAAATTGCTATTCCTCTTTTCCCTCATGTTTGAGCATTTCACCTCAAAATCAAGGCATTACATGGTAAGAGCGTAAAGGAGGAATATGACATGTTACAACGCGTACTAATACCATGCGTGTCATTACAATGCGGGTATTTCTACACGTAGTCAATCACCACGACCTATCATTACAATGCATACTTTTACCACAAATATGCCTTTACCACGCATGCCATTACAACGCAAAGGCATGCGTGGTAAAGGTATACTCTTGGTAAAAGTATCTAAGGTAAGTTATACTACCCTGCCCTACCCTAAACCCTAATTTAGTACCCCTGCACGACCCCCCACCCTGAGCCCCAATCCTTTCCCTACCCTAAACCCTAAATCACTACCCCTGCATGACCCCCCAACCCCCAATCCTTTCCCTACCCTAAAACACCACCCCTGCACGACCCTACCCCCAACCCCCAGTCCTCTCCCTACCCTAAAACACTACCCTGCACGACCCCTGACCCTACCCTAAACCCTAAAACACTACTTTGCCCAACACCCCGACACCCCGACCCCATTCCTCTCCCTACCCTAAAACACTACCCTGCACGACCCTCCCCGACCCCCAGTCCTTTCCTTACACTAAAACACTACCCTGCATGACCCCCCCGACACCACCCTAAACCCTAAAACACTACCCCCTGCACGACCCTCCCCCTCCCCCAGTCCTCTCCCTACCCTAAAACACCACCCTGCACGACACCCCGACCCTACCCTAAACCCTAAAACACTACCCTGCATGACACCCCTGACACCCAGTCCTCTCCCTACCCTAAAACACTACCCTGCACGACACCCCCGACACCCAGTCCTTTCCCTACCCTAAAACACTACCCTGCATGGCCCCCCCCCCGACCCCCAGTCCTCTCCCTACCCTAAAACACTACCCTGCACGAGACACACACCCCACCCCCGACCCCCTTTTACCATAGAAAAGTAACCACCACCCCAGGCCCAATCCCCCTTTCCTCTCTCTCCTCGTGGTTCCTCTCTCTCCTCGTGGTTCCTCGTTCCCTCTGGTCGTCTGAGGGGCGGTGCACGTCG
Organism: Calotriton arnoldi; assembly: GCA_963921515.1. NCBI lineage: Eukaryota > Metazoa > Chordata > Amphibia > Caudata > Salamandridae > Calotriton > Calotriton arnoldi. The sequence goes on from CAWUFW010005139.1 coordinate 735,204, forward strand.
TTGTGAGGAAACGGATGAGCCTCTGTTTCCTCACAACAACGTGGATCGGCTATATTTTTTTACAAAGTATATGCTTTTACCACACTTACCTTTACAACGAAATTCGTTGTAAAGGCATGCGTGGTAAAAACACATGCGTTGTAAAAAAATGCGTAGTTATGACTACGCGTGGTTACCACACATGTGGGGTAACGCTTGCGTTGTAATAGTATGCGGGGAAACAGCTGCGTTGTAATGGCTGTTTCCCGTAAAGGAGTCTTGTCTTTCGCACAATGTAGGGGTGCTTGGACAAGCACCCACCTTCACAGTGCAAGCCATTATCTATTGGACCTGTTCGAGATAGAGCCCTTAGGTTTCAATTGCATCAACCCCTCTGAGCCATGGGGCTTCTTATGAAGAACACAGTACTTCAGTTCAGCATACAGAGAGCAAGAGACCTGTAACAGGCATCTTTTTGATGGTATCCTTGCCGTGCCATTTTTGGCCCAGCAAAATCCAGGACCCACCATAGATCCACATTTAATCTATTCAAACACACTGCTCTAGTTTTTTCCTTAAACTATTTTATTGGGATTTCAATGATGAAAAGTGCACAAAAAATACAGTGCATAGCATTAAAGTTATGGTGGCAATACAGGATCAATGCATCCAAAACTGGAGTTCAAGGTTGCAGTAAGTACAGCCTGCGTACAAAGCATTGCATTACAGAAGCAAACTTCTCCATGGTGAGGAAAAATGTCAAATTAAGAAGGAAATGATAGCTATCCAAGGACTGAGGACATAACTGGCTGTCAGGAATGCTAATATCAATAATAGTCTCTAGACACAAAACTGCATTTATAATGCATGGATAATACAAAATTATGGTGAGTATTATTCAGAAGGCTAGGTCTAGCCTTTCTGCTAATCAGCATTGCTAGAGAGACAGGCCTGGCAGGTCAGGCTAGACCTGTTTGCACTTTTACATGAAGTCACTTTACTTCACACTTCCAACATTTAAGGACAGTCTTATTTGGCCAAATGAAGACTATACAGTCTAATTTATGTGGCACATGACTTGTAAAAACCCCATTCAGCTTGTTCTACTAGAAATGGTCAGAATACCAAAAGCTGATTTGCAAGCAGTAATGTAAAGCTGACTGTAGATGTAAAAAACCTAGTCATTTAGAAGCACTTTTCAGGACGCACTAACCTTGTGCACTGCATCCAACAGGAATGATAAGCTTTTACATCTCTCACCACACCCACCAGTGACCACATACACATGAATATGGGGGCCAGTAGTAGAAGCCAGGGAAGGGGACTGGATTAAGAGAGAAATAGACCGAGGACTCTGACTCATCTCTACTTTTAATCAAGAACTTCTGCAGGATACAAGGGATATCTACAAAAAAGGTGTCACTGTCAAGTATACTTTTATTTGATTTCATAAAAAAATCATAAAAGGGTGGAAAAACCACCATAGGTAAGGAATACATAAAATATATATTTTAAAAACTTTAAAAATGTTGAAAAGCACGAGGAAGACAGTCGAAAAACAAGTGGCGGTGGTTTAAGTAAAAAATATTAAAACATACGGGCAGTGCAATAGAGAAGTTTTGAGGCTGATTGTTCTAAAACTACTTGGGTTGGTTGGCAGTTTCTGTTTTGTCCAGTTCTTTTGCCACGATTTTCAAAAAGTTTATGGCACTACAGGACAATTGAATTGATGAACCTCCGAGACATTGGCTAACTGCTGCTCTGCAAGTTCTTATTTGTTCCTTCCTAAAGGCTTCCAGAAGGACCGTTTTTCGAGTTACTGCTAATAAGGGGCAGATACATATTAGATGCAGTAAAGACTCGTCCCCTGCTCCGCATAGGCGGCATTCCTTTGTTTGCCAGGGGTATTTCCATTTCAAGGCCAGGTCCTTTGATGGAAATGACCCAAGCCTCAGCAGCGTGAAGAAGTGTTTTTTCTGATGAGGAAAGTGGTCTAACAAATACGGTTGAGGTTGCAGCCTCTGGTATGCCTGTATCACTGCCCAATGCAAAAACAACAGTTGATGGACAGAATGCAGAACAATGTCATACATTCACCCCAGTACAGAGATCTGGGCCTAAATCCATCGTTTTTTTGCTCACCATGCCATTTCAGTTTGAACCCAGCCATATGCAAATCAGTCTTGACCCTGTGCCTCATGGGAACAGTCCATCCCGAACTGCCAAGCCAGGTCCTCCCTGGACTGGAAACAAGCATCCTAGGACCGGTTTCGGGTTTCACCCCTCTTCAGCCAGGATAGCTTGATTCCAGTGGCATGGAGAGCACGGGACCCACGTCTGGGCATACCCGTCCCACTCGGGGTGACAAATGCAAAAACAACAGTTGATGGACAGAATGCAGAACAATGTCATACATTCACCCCAGTACAGAGATCTGGGCCTAAATCCATCGTTTTTTTGCTCACCATGCCATTCCAGTTTGAACCCAGCCATATGCAAATCAGTCTTGACCCTGTGCCTCATGGCGTGGGTCCCTTGCTCACTTTGCCACTGGATTCAAGCAAGCCTGGCTGATGACGGCTGAAATGCCAGAAACCGGTCCTAGGATGCTTGTTTCCGGTCCAGGGAAGACATGGCTTGGCAGTTCGGGCTGGACTGTTCCCATGAGGCACAGGGTCAGACTGATTTGCATATGGCCATGTCTGAACTGGGGTGGTGGAGTGAGCTAAAGAATGATGATGGATTAAACCCAGATCAGTTGACTGGGGGTGAGTGTTTGATTGGCTCAAACGTTCCGTCCATCATCCCCTTTTGTATCGCTTTGGTCGCCCTAAGTTGGCGGGGGTATGCCCAGACGTGGGTCCCTTGCTCACTTTGCCACTGGATTCAAGCAAGCCTGGCTGATGACGGCTGAAATGCCAGAAACCGGTCCTAGGATGCTTGTTTCCGGTCCAGGGAAGACATGGCTTGGCAGTTCGGGCTGGACTGTTCCCATGAGGCACAGGGTCAGACTGATTTGCATATGGCCATGTCTGAACTGGGGTGGTGGAGTGAGCTAAAGAATGATGATGGATTAAACCCAGATCAGTTGACTGGGGGTGAGTGGTTGATTGGCTCAAACGTTCCGTCCATCATCCCCTTTTGTATCGCTTTGGTCGCCCTAAGTTGGCGGGGGTATGCCCAGACGTGGGTCCCTTGCTCACTTTGCCACTGGATTCAAGCAAGCCTGGCTGATGACGGCTGAAATGTCAGAAACCGGTCCTAGGATGCTTGTTTCCGGTCCAGGGAAGACATGGCTTGGCAGTTCGGGCTGGACTGTTCCCATGAGGCACAGGGTCAGACTGATTTGCATATGGCCATGTCTGAACTGGGGTGGTGGAGTGAGCTAAAGAATGATGATGGATTAAACCCAGATCAGTTGACTGGGGGTGAGTGTTTGATTGGCTCAAACGTTCCGTCCATCATCCCCTTTTGTATCGCTTTGGTCGCCCTAAGTTGGCGGGGGTATGCCCAGACGTGGGTCCCTTGCTCACTTTGCCACTGGATTCAAGCAAGCCTGGCTGATGACGGCTGAAATGCCAGAAACCGGTCCTAGGATGCTTGTTTCCGGTCCAGGGAAGACATGGCTTGGCAGTTCGGGCTGGACTGTTCCCATGAGGCACAGGGTCAGACTGATTTGCATATGGCCATGTCTGAACTGGGGTGGTGGAGTGAGCTAAAGAATGATGATGGATTAAACCCAGATCAGTTGACTGGGGGTGAGTGTTTGATTGGCTCAAACGTTCCGTCCATCATCCCCTTTTGTATCGCTTTGGTCGCCCTAAGTTGGCGGGGGTATGCCCAGACGTGGGTCCCTTGCTCACTTTGCCACTGGATTCAAGCAAGCCTGGCTGATGACGGCTGAAATGCCAGAAACCGGTCCTAGGATGCTTGTTTCCGGTCCAGGGAAGACATGGCTTGGCAGTTCGGGCTGGACTGTTCCCATGAGGCACAGGGTCAGACTGATTTGCATATGGCCATGTCTGAACTGGGGTGGTGGAGTGAGCTAAAGAATGATGATGGATTAAACCCAGATCAGTTGACTGGGGGTGAGTGTTTGATTGGCTCAAACGTTCCGTCCATCATCCCCTTTTGTATCACTGCCCAGGCGTGAGATTTTTTTGCAAGGGCTGTTTTGTCCTTTGATAAGGAAGTCCGTTTAATAGCTTTGTTGACCACAGATTTAAAGCCAGAGTAGGTAGGGACAGTGAGCCAGGCCTCCTCTAGCTGCAGTGCCGAGAGGGAGGCCTTCAAAACTTTGAAGATTGAATTGTTTAGCCTGGCTTGGTTTTAGATCTCTACCCAGCAGTAATGTGCGAGGGTGTTGTCCTCTGCGTCCCTCATCTTCCAATAGTACTTGACTAGTGCACCTTGTCTATCGGGGATCTGATTTCTTAGGCCGTATTCTAGTCGAATTTGGGCTTGTTGAATATAGCGGGGGATTGCAAACAGGTTCTTGAAGAGAATTGATTGTGCTAGATTTAGAACTGTAGCGTCTTTGACGTTCAAGATTTCTGTGCCATATGAGATGGAGGGAAGGAATTTTGCTGCGATAACTTTTAGCAAATGTCCGGTGGAGCAGCCTGTGAGCTTGTTTTTTAAGATTTTGAAAGCGAACTGCAGCTGTTTGGCTTTCGTGCGACATTGGTCCAGATGTATCTTGAAGTTGAGGTTGCAGTCTATTTGAAATCCTAGGAATTTATACGAGTCCACCTGGGTCAGGGGTTGCTTGTCCAAAGTCCAGATGAGTTTACGATCTTTCGCTGCATTAGGTTGTTTGGCAAAGCGCATCACCTTCGTTTTTTGGTGGTTGATGGTTAATTGAGCCGAGGTGGTATAAGCTTCGAATTTGGTGATTAGTCGTTGCAAGCCTACTGGTGTTTGCGCTAGTAGAACGATATCGTCCGCGTATTGAAGGCTAGGTGTAGGTATTTTGTCAAGTTTTGGAGGATTGGATTGGATTGACCGAAGGTGCTTGTCCAGGTCAGCGATGTAAATGTTGAAAAGGCAGGGCGCCAGCACACACCCTTGTTTTAACCCGTTAAGAGTTGTGATCTTGTTAGTTATGCTGTGCCCGTCTCCTTTCCTGATCTGGACCCACGTCTGAGAGTGCAAGTTTATTATGGCCTCCAGCAGCTTAGTCGGAACCCCCCAATTGTGCATTTTTGCCCATAGCGTGGCTCTCGAGACTTTGTCAAAGGCCGCTTTAAGGTCGATGAAACATGCGTACAGTGGCCTTGATTTTGCGAGGGCTTGGTTGGCTAGGAGGGTTACTGCAGAGATGTTCGTAAGAGTGCCCATCCCAGCCCTGAATCCAGTTTGCGTGTGGGGAATAAGATTTGCTCGGGCAGCCCAGTCCTCTAAGTCTGCCAGCAGGTTCGATGTGTATATTTTTGCCTCCACATCGATTAACGCAATCAACCTGTAGTTTGCGGGGTCAGAACGAGCACCCGACTTATATATTGGGCTTAAGATACTTCCCCTCCAGGAGTCGGGGATCGTGTTGGAGGCTAAAACATCGGAGAAGAGTGGGGTCAGATGGCTAGCTCACAATGGAGGATCATACTGGAACAAAGCGTTTGGAAGACCGTTGGGCCCTGGGGCGCCCTCGGATCTTAAGTTTTTTATTGTTTTTAAGACTTGCTCATTAAGGATCCGCGGGGGAAGTCAAATAATTCGGAGGTGGAATCGTCTTTTACTAGACCTCCGGCAGAGACTTTCGTTCCTTATTTGAAAGCCAAGGTCAGCTGTGCCTGGGGTTGGAATTTCGTTGTATAGGGACTCAATATGAGCTCTCCATGTTTCCTCCATTATATCCGAGTTGTGGTGTCGGTTCCTGCCATTGGTTAGCTGGTTAATAATTTCCCAAAAGCGCTTGGAGTCTCTTTGTTTACAGGTGTAATGGAGTTTCGCCCAGAGATGTTCATGAAACGCTTTCTTGGCCGCCTTTATGTCTCTTTTAAGGTCTTTTCTGGCTTTTGAAATTAAAAGCAGGAGGTCTTGAGAGGAAGCTGAGCCCCGGGTTCTTAGTTGTTGTAAATATTTGTTCAAATGTTGTTTTTGAGCCCTGAGACTTTTAGTAAACCACGCTACCCCTGAAGGTTTTCCTACTTTACTGCCAGTGGCCTGATTTGGACATTTGTGATTTAGTTCTCTAATAAATGACTCCCAGGCCTGAATGCTTGATGGTTCTGTTTTGGATTTCTCCAGGAGACTAGAGCATGCGCCCATGATGTTGCGTATGTTGTCCTTTTTCCATATGAGACGTTTGAGGTTGTAGCAACGCAGTTGTTGTGACGTCGCGTTGGCAAGAACTGGGTTTGCGATATTTCTTAAGAGCGTGAAAGATTGCGGTTGATGGTCGCTCTCTGCTCTGTCCATAATTTGAAAGTTTGTGATGTAAGGAGCAAGGTCGTGATCCGTGAGAGTATAGTCAATGATTGAAGCTGACTTTTGAGTAATCCTTGTGTATGCTGCTGGGCAATCTGTCGGACTTTGACCGTTAATCACGCTCATTGAAAGGTCGTGCAGGCGAGCTGCGCATCTCTTGCCAAGAGTGTTGCGTCGAATTGGGGCCTGGGTGCGTCCCTTAGTGCCTTTCGTCTCTTGCAATAGGGTCATATTAAAGTCCCCTGACAGAATGATGTTGGCGTCAGGGTAGGCGAGTTTTAATGTGGCAAGTGAGGCTAGTAAGTGTTTGATTCTTGCCCGTTTTTGTTTGAGGGCTGGGTGTATGTAAATGTTAAGGATCAGCAGACTGTTAAGAGGCGGGGCGTCAAGTTTGACGCATTGCAACCAGGAGGAGTCGAGGTCTATGGCAGAGGCGAGTCCCGAAATATCAGTCGATATGAAGGTGGAGAGAAGGTGGTGCTCTCCCTTGGTTGGTATCCCTCTTAGCCGGTTTCAGGAATTCCTTGTAGCCGACTAAGGGTGTAGAGTTTGTCAGCCATGTTTCCTGGAAAAGGAGTATGTTGTACTGTGTGATAAACTCCATAAAGTCCGGGTCTTCTAGTTTCGTGCTGAGGTCAAACACGTTCCAGGAGCAGATGTTGTGGCCCTGGGGTGGGTTTGTGGCTACGTGTGGATTTTTTCATGGTGTAACTAGAGATGTTCCGGCTGTGTTTAAGTGCCGAGATCCTGGTGACTTGCTGGCTTCTGGATGAGCAAAGGTGATGGTAATTGTCCTGGCCTTAAGGTCGGTGCCCATTAGAGGGCTGCGATTGTCCGGGCCTTTGGCACCTTTTAACAGGCCCGCTGAATGTGTTGGCGGGTGAAGTGGGCTAGGATAGCACGGAGGGTCGATCTTTTTTAACTTGATGCCCCACTTTTCAAGTGGGGCCCCTCTGCTGCCAGATTTGCTCGATAAAGAGGGAGTCAACAAACGTGGCTGTAGTTGTTTCTTGAAATTCCGTGGAATGCGGGTTCTGTTTGAACTCTATACTGTCAATGTCACTGGTGTTAATGTGGCTCAAGGGAGGGAGAGCTTTGAAGAGTTTTAGCAGAACACTTCTGTTGAGAATGTCGTGGTTTCCCCTTGAAACGTATTGGGGAATAAAGTCCAATTTGTTCTTGTGTAAAAAGGGGTCATGCTGCGGCACGTAGTCAGCACCCCTTTCCATTGCTTTGGCGGCCCCTGTGGGCTCTGAGTACGTCAAAATCGGATTCGAGGAAACGTTAGTATTATTTTGAATATGTATTTCGTTGGCCCTTACATTGGTAACGTCATTGCTTCCTGGGCTAGGGTTGTGGGTTATGACAAGGTTGCGACAATCTTTCCTAACGTTGTCCTTGACCATGTTGACCTCTCGAGGACAGATTATGCTTGTTTCTTTCGTATCACTCCTTGATGGGGGTACGAGTTTTGCAATTTGTGTGGCCGAGGTTTTAGAATGTTGTTTCTCTTTCCTGGTCAAGGGTTTAAATAAACTGTATAATTTTTCTGTTGGTGGTTGTTCCCTTTTGGTGTAGTTTGGGCTACTAAGTATGGTGGGTGGGTTGGATGGGGCGGTCGAAAGTTCCTTGTTTCTTATTACTTCCGGAGCGTTTGAGACCTCATCTTTTTCGCTTTGTTTCCTTCCCTGTTCGGGTTTGGCGGGGGTTGCGTTAATTGACTGTCTTGATTGTTTACTTTTCTCGCTTTTCTAAGGCGTTTTCTCTCCCGCTTGGTTAGAGGCTTGGTTTCTTTAGTCGGCCTTCCTGGTGGCTGCTCGCTGTGATCAAAGGATTGGGAGGCCAAAGTGATTAAATTGTCGCAGGCGCTTACAGCAGTGGGTGCAGGTGAATTTGCGTGTATTGGCGCTGGCGAGGTGCCCGTGCCGCCTGTAGTTTGTCCCTCCCACAAAAAAGGTGTTTATCTTGTCATTTGGGTCTCAACGCTTAGCTGTAATAGCAAATGGATTTGTATTGGCAATATCTCTATGTATCAGACTCTAAGTAATTTGAGATGAAACAGGTTCTTCCAGAAGACCAAACACACAAGAATAAGAACCTTAACATGTGCATTGATATACCAACAGTACTCCGTATGGTTGAAATAACTAGCTCAAGCTTTGGCACTGTATACTGGATCAAGGTTTGGCAATAGAGAAATTGCCAATCTGCACTGCAAACTGAATAAAATTAAGAATTGTTAAACAGTGAATATGTTTTGCAATTACTAAACCACGATTACCTAATTGTAAATTGGTAATACAATGTATCAAACATTCGCAAATTGTGAATAGTTGCAAATCTGCGTTTTTGCATTTGCAACTTAATTCCAAGGGGAAGCAGGTGGCAACCAGGTGTAAAGTTTAAAGGGTGGGCTGTAAAGCAGATCCATTTCAGCTAAACAGCTGCAATGTATGAAGTGGAAAGGCGAATAAGGATTCTGGCAGTGCCGCAAAATGGGAGGAGACCGGAGTGAATTTGTAGGCTCAGGGTCACGATATTGGATCAGAGAGAAAATGAGATATATTTATAGCAGATATTGAGCAGGCAAGCAAGTTATGACCTTATCATAGATTTGAGGCTTGTGTTTGGTAGGGCAACACACAAAAGTTAAGCCATTCCTAAACATGTTCAGATCCATTGTAACCTGCATCTATTGGCTTAATGAAGTGATCCGGGAGAGGCTGCTACTGCAGGTGAGGTTTCTCAAATGTGCTTTTTCTATGTTTTTTTACCATTTCTAGAAGAAATGTTGAATAAATAAATGCACACATCACATTTCATGATAATGAGCAACAACTCAAGAACACCAAGCTTGATTCTTTTAGGATTGCACAATTCCCTCGAGTCATTGGATGTGTGGAAGGGACACATGTTCTTATCTGTCCAACTGCTAAAACTGATTTTTTGTATTGCAATTTTTAAACACATCAGAATAATAAATGCTTACAGTGTTTATCATCTGAATATGTCTGCCATGCCGTCGTCAGTTTTATTTGTGCTTCTACTAAGATCAGGAAAGATATGTGACATTGATTCGTGCTCGATATGAGTCTTATTTTTAACATGTTTTTTTGTAAGAATTTTGTGCTGTGCATCTTTTAAGGCCTTAAGGCCGAATAAAGTTTTACTTGACTTGAAGCATTCCCTAAATATTGAAGTTGTACCAGAGAGCATTTTTAATTGACAATTTAGGACATTATTCTATTTGTTTAGGCATTGCTGTACAATCACTTGGCTAGGATTGATTTTGGAGACACATTGGGTATTTAATTTCTAAATAATTATTAATACAATAACATTTCCCAGTTTTACACTGAACTGCTTTATGCTGCTACTGTAGGTGGCAGTGCATATTCAGTACAATCTTGGATACTTACGCCTTATGTTAAGGCAATTACACTATGGGCCCGATTACGACTTTGACACAATTGCGCCGGCTCTCTGCCAGTCGGCTGCGCCAAAGCCACGTGAGGACCGCCCGCCCTATAATTACTTTTATGTCGTTGGAAGGCATTTCCTTTGCCATTCCCATGGCGGTGCCTATAAACTAGCCACCGCAATGGGAACCTCAAAGGAAGTTCCAGCACGGCATGGGCTCAAAAGTCCATACCGTGCTGGAGCTTCTGTGCATGCACACAGAGGGGCACATGTTGTGCGCCATCTGTGCATCCACAAGGCGTGGAGGAAAGACCTCCATGAAATCAGTGGCGGAGATGAACGTCGTAATATGCTTGACGGGACCGCGGCAGTCCCGCCAAGCATATAGATGCCTCTTGACCACTGCGCAATTCCTGGCGGAGTTGGCGCTCTCAGGCTGGCACGACCACTAGGGTCGTAATGTGGCGGTCACAAGACCGTCACCACTGAGCCACCACAAGTCTGGTGGTCCTCGTTCCGCCAGACTCGTAATGGGGCCCCTAGTGAGAGGAAATATAACAAAACACAAAACCTAACAAGGACAGTAGTAGAACGCATTTTAAAACGTTTAAAAAAACAGATTCCCATGCCTTTACAGGTGCTCTACAATACACCCCTGATAGCTCCTGCAAAATTGTTGAATGTTGTTCAATGCTGCATAATATAGAAAGCTATAGGGGCTACCTATCGATACAGAAAAGAATAGCTCAGATAGTGAGGTACCACTTCCATCTCACCCTGGACAGGATGCAGCAAGGGCATCCGAAGGAAAGCTGTGCAGGGCTTACATTACAATTATTTTTAGGCACATAAAATGTGTGCGTAGCCAACACAAATATTTTTGTCATTTCCTTTAACAAAGAACATGAGATGTGTTTTTTTAAAGACATAATAAAAAGATTAACTCAATAACGTTTTTTCAGTGGTGCCCTGTCCCTCTGCTTAATGTAGCCTGTATGTGAATGATTCGGCCCCTCCTTAGGCCCCTCAACTTCTACCTCTTCTTAAGTGCACTGAATGTATGTCTGGCACAGATATACTACTGTTACTTGATGCCTCCTCACTTTTCTGTAGTGTGTTTCCATTTTCTACTGTGCGTACATCAGGCCGTCCTCATCCTCAAACCTCAAGTGAGCACTGCTCTGGGAGATGTTCTGTTTCACGCACTATCACCAATGTACACTGTTGATTGAGATCAGTGGTTTTTATCTACACAACTCCTTCCCTGGCCTTGACTCCAAAAAGAGGCCCATAATATTGCAGAGCTGCAGACAAATAATATAGCTTAAAATGTGGGAGCACCCAGCCTCCTCTCTCCCTGGGGAGGGATAGAAATGCATTAGCTCTCCTTGTTCTGCCATACGACCAGATAAATCTCGCTACCTCCCTCTCAATTAAGCGAAACCAAACATTGTGTATCTCCAGAGGGATTGTGCGGAAGATGTACAACAACTTTGGGAGGGCAATCATTTTGATAATATTACACCTCCCCATTATTGACAACTTCAGGTTGTCCCAACGCTGAAGGTCATTTTTAATTTTCCCCAATATGGGAGTCATATTTAACTCTACAATATCCTCGACCTTAGCTGTAATACAGACCCCTAAATAAACCGCTTTCTCAACAATACGAATATCCGAAGCTGTGGCAAATCTATTTATCAGGATCTGAGTCTTAGCTCTGTTTAGCGAGAAGCCTGAATAGATCCCGAAATCTTCCGCTATGCTTTCTACGGCTCGCATTGCTCCATCGTGGTCAGAAGTAATTATAGCCACATCGTCGGCATACGCCAGGAGCTTAGTATGCCAGCCGCGTAAGCTTACCGGAATGATGTGTGGCGAGGCTTCCAGCCGTCTAAGAAAGGGGTCTATATATAATGCGAACAGCAAGGGGGAGGACGGGCAGCCCTGCCTGGTCCCCCTGCTGATTGAAAAGGCCTCTGTTTCCTCCCCCATTATTCCTAGTCATGCAATGGGATTTATGTACAAGACCCGTAATGCATTGATGAATGAACCCCCCAGGCCGTTGGACTCCAAGACCTTCCATAAATAGTCCCATGCCACACGATCAAACGCCTTCTCGGCGTCCAAGAAGGCAGCCCCCATAGGCTTGGCAAGGACTTCAGTAGCATCGAAGAGTGAAATTACCCTTAAAACGTGGTCTTCAGTCCCCCTTCCCTGTATAAAACCATGCTGCCAAACTGAAATTAATTGATGCATCACGGAATTCATCTTGGTGGCTAAAATCTTTGAATATAGTTTGGCATCGCTATTAAGCAGCGTAATGGGCCTGTATGAGCCCAAACTAATAGGATCTTTACCCTTCTTTAAGAAAATCACAATGTTGGCTGTACCCCAAGAGCCAGGTGGTAGAGCTCCCTCCCTGATCTCCTTGAATAAACCAAGCAAAGCCGGACAAGTCTCTCTAAAAAAGACCTTATAAAACTCTATAGGGATGCAATCTGTGCCCGTAGCCTTACCCGCAGGTAGGGCTTGGATTGCGCAATGTAGCTCCTCCTGAGAGATAGCCTGCCCCAGTTGTATACCCTCCTCTTGGGATATCTTTCCACTCTGTAGACATTCCGATGCGACGTCTTCCGGAAGAGTAGCAGAGGGAGAGGTACTGTATAAATCCTCATAAAACTCCCTAAAGGCCTCTCTGATATCCCCCGGGTCTGTAACTACCATCCCCCTCATATTCTTAACCCGTTCGATGTGTCCGGACGCGGCCTGTTGCCTAGTCCTTACTGCCAATAAACGACCGACATTCTCACTGAATTCATAGCAGTCTTGCCGTTTGGCCAAGTACAGCCCTGCTGTCTTTTCCGCATTGAAGTCGGACATACAGGCTTTGATAACCGTGATAGAATTCAGAGTTGCGGAAAGATCTTCTCCCTTAGCCACCTTGCGTATCAGTTCTGTTTCCAGACCGGCAAGTTTCTGATAAAATAATTTAATCTTGGCAGCCCCTTTTTTCTGCTTGGTCAGGCTATATTGCAGTGTCTCCCCTCTTGTTGCTGCCTTGAACGCATCCCACATCATCCCCAGAGGGGCACTACCGATATTGTTCTCAAAAAACTCTCTGATCCAGCACCTCATATGTTCAACATATTCATTATCTGATAAGAGTGCCCTCTCAAATGTCCAGCCTGTGCGCTCCTTTCGAATCCGGCTACATAGTATCTCCAGGATAATTGGGTTGTGGTCTGACATTACTCTGGGAAAGAGCTCCACCCTAGCCTTCCGCAAGAGAGATGGGGAGACTAAGAAATAATCAAGCCGAGCAAACTTACTATGGGGGGGCCGAGTAATAAGTATAGCCAGGGTCATCGGGTTTTAGTTTAGCCCATGCATCTACCAAGCCCATGTCTTTTAATAAATTATTAGAAGCCCTCATAGAATGCGGTTTATGCCCTTTACTAGATACTCCTGTATCACCTGGGGATCCTCTGGAGCTGTTGATGTTTAAATCTCCACAAACCACATATGGTGCTGGCCAGGAAGGTAGTTCATTAGCTAGATAATGCAGTAAACCCGGATCATCTGTCACTGGAGCATATACTGAACACAATGTAAAAGAATCTGCCCCATTCTTGCATTCCATTATAACCCATCTGCCAAGCTTGTCCACCATCTTTTTTCCCAGGGTAAAAGAGCTATTTTTCGCAAGGATAGCGACCCCCTTGGTCCTTACATCTTGTGAAGTATATGCTAGGACCTTCAGCCCTAAGGATTTATATAGATTACAATCTTTCCGTGCAATGTGAGTTTCCTGAAGGCAATATAGATCGGCCTTGAGGACTTTGAGATCTTCCTGAACCCTTCTCCTTTTAGCACTGTCGTTGAGCCCACAGATATTTATAGTGGCGATTTGTATTTTAGCCATTATACCTTTTTTTTTAAAAAAATTCCAAGCTGTAACACCTCATTTCTTTATCTAAAATATTACATTGCCTGTCCAATCCGCTAATCCTGACATCCATCAAGAATAGTCCCTGGTCTTTGATACCTTCCAGAAAAACACAAAAATCCATAAAGATACCCTTCAGCTGTTGTTCACCCTTCGCCATTTTAACCTGTGCCCCCCCTTGCCACCCACCGCCCCCACCCCAACCTTCCCCTCCACCCACCCCCCTCCCTGCCCTCCCTTTGAAAGCAGCCGGACCCATAGGGTCCGAGTGATGAAGGTAGCAAGAACACCACAACCCCCCCAGGCCCCCGTGCACCCCTCTGCTCTTTAAACCAAAAGTCGTCCCTGAGGCCCCTTAGAAAAAGAGAAGACTAGTTCTCATCTAGTGCTTATTTCCCACTGACTTGTTTCAGGTACTCTTTTGCCTGAATTTCAGAGGTAAAAAACTTAAAGGACCCTCTAACAATAGTCTTCAATCTAGCCGGAGCCAGCAAGAATGCCTCAAAGCCTGCATCTTGGTAAGGTTTGATCATTTGTCTCAGCCGCCATCTACGTTCCACCGTGATGTGGCAGAAATCGGGCGAACAAAGAAGGAAGAGTCCTTGTACTGTCTTCTAGCTTCGGGACGAGCTTTTTCAAAAATGGCCTGTCTGAGCAGGTAATTACCAAAAAAACTAAAATAGCCCTCGGCTGGTTAGAGTCTCTGCCAGAGGATCTACGGAGGACAGCTGGGAACCGGTGTACCTGCTGAATTTCTCGGTCCCAATCCCAGCCCCCTAGCTCCGGGAAAGCTTCCTTAAGTAAGTCCAACATAAAAGCACGAATGTCCTCCCCCTCAAGTCCTTCCTTGATCCCAAGAAAGCGGAGGTTGTTCCTCCTCTGGCGGTTCTCCATATCTTCAAGCTTCCACATTGCATCTTTTAATTGAGCTTCATGGGATGTAGAGCCTTCCCTTACCACCGACAGTTCTCTTTCAACAGCTTCGGTTCTTTCTTCAATGCCGTTCATCCGTTCCCCAATCTCTGCGCAGGCTTTGCCGACTTTCCGAACTGCGCCTTCCAGCTTCTTTGTAGCTTGTCTAGCTTTCTTGCCATCCGCCCTGGTCTCTGCACGATGTTCTTTAATTGATTCAAGAATCATACTTAGCGCTGAGTTCATATCAGCTGTCTCTTTATGTTGCTCTTTCGAGGGACCTGCAACCTGACCCAGCGCCAATTCTGTAGGACCAGTAATCCTTGTATGAGAGTAGTCCCATTTTAGACCGGTGCCAGTGATCCGCCTTCCCTGGTTTTTTTTGCATCTCAGCGGACCCCTTGTGTCCCTTAGAACTCCTTCGTTGTTTTTGGCGTTTTAGGGCAGTCTCTGGTGCCTCAAGAGTGCTAGAATCCAAGGTCAAGATGCTATCCCCGCTTTCAATTTGGTCGGAGTCGGAGTCAGAGAGACCTGATATTGATTCCTCGGCAAGTGAAAAAAACTTGTCTGTGTTATCCGATATGATGTCGTCTGCCGCTGAAACATCTAAGGTTCTGATATGTGCTGGACCCCCAGAAGCATCTTCTTGTATAGTGACAGATATGCCAGATGAAGGGTCAGATATAGTACGAGAGCCGTTCACACTGGGATCCTGCGCCATCACGATTGATGTACTGACCCCATCTTCTTCCAAAGCTCCGGGCTGTATCGTCAAGCCCTCCCACGAGGAATCGCCTCGAAGGTCACTAAGAGGCTGAGCCTGAGATTCTAGGTCCGTGTTCTCCATGTGGCCAGGAGTACATAAATTTTGTATATCTTCCTTCGTTTTGAAGAAGCTCGTAATAGTTGGTTGGGGCGGTGCAGAATTTGGGGCGAAATCATCCCCATCCGGGGTTGTCCCTCCTTCTTCCATCAACTTTGGAGCAGTTGTTTTCCGTCCCCCAGTTCGTAGGCGTTCAATCGGGGCCTTCCGTTTCCCCACTCCTCCACTATCTGCTTGTTTCTTTAGACTATGCGGCTCGTTAGGCTTAACAACCTGGCTACGTGAGGGCTCCGGTTTAGAGGATAAAAAGAAAAACTGAATGTGGCAAGGCTCGTTGCGCAAATTTATCAATATTCCCCACAGTCAAATACAAAAGATCTCAAGTTGTGTGCTCAAAGGAAGAGGGCAGCCACTAGTACCCACATATATGGACTAGATAAATCCAGTCCTGCAACAGAAACAAGTTATCCTGAGCACTACTATGTGTGTGTTAAAGAATTATAGTCCAATTCGTCACAAGGGTGATATGGTGAAGGTGATCTTATCAAATTTCCGATATGAGACGTAGACTTATGTTGTCTATTTGTTCATAGCCCTGATGAAGTCAGAGATGCAAACGCATTGTGTCTGACGAAACACGTGTTGGCAATTTGAAGAACATTGTAACGGCAATTTGAAGAACATTGTAACATGCCAGAAGGGGATTTATTGTGACCGCTGAAGAAAGCATCTTGAAAATAAACATCGGATTGGAAAGAAGACGAATTGGACTATAATTCTTTAACACACACATAGTAGTGCTCAGGATAACTTGTTTCGGCTCCGGTTTAGAGCCCTGGGGTTGCGCGGGATTTCTTCCCACCGCTTCTTTTTCAGCTCTCGAGGACTTTGGGGGCATATTTTCAGGTTCCTCTGTGCGTCTAGAGCCAAGCACTGTTCTTTGAGCCCTCTCCAACCTCTCCAATAGTTTGCTGCCAAATGCTAAAGCAGATTCCAGCCAGAACTTCCAGGTAACGTGAAGTGACAGAGGTCTGGCAGCCAAAGGGTTAAGCCTCCAGCTTGCAGTAGCAGCCGGCTCACAGCCCGGCCCCGCCTCCGTCCTCCCTCGCCTGGGAATTCCACCCGCCGCTTCGTCAGGCGTCCTGATGGCGAGCTGGAGCTCCGCGGTCGCTCGAGAAACGCGGTCCATCCGCCGGACCCAGGCCCGCGACGGCAGCCGCTGCGAGCAAGAGGTGAGCTTTGTCTTTCTGTAGAGGGTTAGTCTAGGGGCATACTCAGGGCTGGGGAAGGGGAGCTACCGTGGCGTACTACGCTGCCGCCGCCATCTTGCTTTCCGCTGTCCGAAAAGAGAAGTTACAATACAAAACCAAAAACGTTTTGGTCCAGAACCAACTCCGCCATGATCGTCAGTTAATATTCAGACACAACTAGGGCACAGAATCCATATTTGCCAATATCACAGAATCTCTCCCTCTCTACATGTACGAAAACAGTAAAGCTACCTTAACTTCAAAAAATGCCCGCCTGGGCCTTACCTGGGCAGGGGCTTCTGGTGAACTGCCGTGCCGACTACTCTACTGAGAAGAACCAAAATATAGCGAAACTGCAGCTGACTATACGTTTGGCACCTCAATTTCAATATCCACAATGTTTTAAAGTCCTGTGCCCATAGCCTCCAAGACCTGCCGCAGTTAGGTCTCACTGGAGATCCAGAAATATCAAAATGAAAAGGAGTGGAGGCAGCACCAGGGATGGAGTCACAACAGCCAATATGTTCTATTCAGATATCTTTATTCTCCTTTAGGTTAAAACAACAGGACAACAGCCAACGCGTTTCGTTCCTTTTATAGGAACTTCGTCAGGGCTGAAAGCAACATAAAACAAAACATAAATAACCACTTTTAAAATACATAAAATCAATTACATACAAATAAACATTTAATCATCGTGACACACAGATATTGAAAGACATCTAAAAAGATTAAAAAGCACGTTCTCTAATACCATATGGCACTAACACTGCATGAACAGGACTCACAAACAATTGGTGGTGATCATATCTGTCCCACCAATCACTTACGGTAAGCCATCACAATAGTCAACACATGATTGGATGAAGTTATCCATCCAACATAGCCATGCATATATACATATACATCGATACACGTGCATATACACACATATATGTACAATACAGAACATGTAAACCTGGGGAAGGAAAAAGGAGAAAAAGAAAGACCATACCAGTGTCTTTCGGGCGAACACCCTTAAAACAAAACATCACCATGTAATATTCTCATATCGATGGGGATATACCCCAATCACACTGTTATGATTATAACGTATACTCTGTAGTACTTGATATTCCGGTTTATTAGAAATAAAGAATGAAAAATTGAGGAGAGAAGATAGGAGGTGGTGATAATGAGAAAGGAGAAACAGCACGCTAAGAGCAATAAAAGACACCCCATATAAGTGAAGATGGTGGTGTGCTATATAATAGATATAGTAACAACCGCATACCCATGAATAACTCTACAGAAATTTGTATATATATATACATTCTACATCCTCACCAAGAGACTTCTGTACCAAACAGGTCCCACTTTCATAAGCAAGGCGAAGGTCAGCCCAGATGTAGTGAGTTGAATGTCAAATTCCGGCCGGAGCACGTGAGTGTCCCTACATTCAACGTGAACAGAAATAAGTGCCTTGAGTCTCAAATCACATCAAATTCGAGGGAACTACATGTAAGTTGTACATAACTCGCAAAGGGCCGTATTCCATTAATCTAAATGGGTTAAACCACTTGTTCACTATATCTACCAGGACCTAATGTACAATAATCCTTATTTCTTTATTAAAATCCCAAAATACAACAAGTTTTTTTTCATCACGAAAAAGATCTGCTTACTTGGAGTTGAATCTGAAAAGGTGCACAAATTCCTAGTTAAAAGTAAACACTACTGCCTTCTGATTCCTTAAAATTACTCTTTGCTCAGGTGGGATTCTTTAGACTACATTGGCATGTTCAAAGTTATATTTCTCAGATGACCGCCATTTAGATATCTTTTCTTTACTTTTAACTAGGAATTTGTGCACCTTTTCAGATCTCTATGGACGTACGCCTTTTATAAATTAACGCGTGTATTACGGCGTGTGATACTCTGACTGCAACTCCAAGTAAGCAGATCTTTTTCGTGATGAAACAAAACATGTTGTATTTTGGGATTTTAATAAAGAAATAAGGATTATTGTACATTAGGTCCTGGTAGATATAGTGAACAAGGGGTTTAACCCATTTAGATTAATGGAATACGGCCCTTTGCGAGTTATGTACAACTTACATGTAGTTCCCTCGAATTTGATGTGATTTGAGACTCAAGGCACTTATTTCTGTTCACGTTGAATGTAGGGACACTCACGTGCTCCAGCCGGAATTTGACATTCAACTCACTACATCTGGGCTGACCTTCGCCTTGCTTATGAAAGTGGGACCTGTTTGGTACAGAAGTCTCTTGGTGAGGATGTAGAATGTATATATATACAAATTTCTGTAGAGTTATTCATGGGTATGCGGTTGTTACTATATCTATTATATAGCACACCACCATCTTCACTTATATGGGGTGTCTTTATTGCTCTTAGCGTGCTGTTTCTCCTTTCTCATTATCACCACCTCCTATCTTCTCTCCTCAATTTTTCATTCTTTATTTCTAATAAACCGGAATATCAAGTACTACAGAGTATACGTTATAATCATAACAGTGTGATTGGGGTATATCCCCATCGATATGAGAATATTACATGGTGATGTTTTGTTTTAAGGTGTTCGCCGAAAGACACTGGTATGGTCTTTCTTTTTCTCCTTTTTCCTTCCCCAGGTTTACATGTTCTGTATTGTACATATATGTGTGTATATGCACGTGTATCGATGTATATGTATATATGCATGGCTATGTTGGATGGATAACTTCATCCAATCATGTATTGACTATTGTGATGGCTTACCGTAAGTGATTGGTGGGACAGATATGATCACCACCAATTGTTTGTGAGTCCTGTTCATGCAGTGTTAGTGCCATATGGTATTAGAGAACGTGCTTTTTTTATCTTTTTTAGATGTATGTCAATATCTGTGTGTCACGATGATTAAATGTTTATTTGCATGTAATTGATTTTATGTATTTTAAAAGTGGTTATTTATGTTTTGTTTTATGTTGCTTTCAGCCCTGACGAAGTTCCTATAAAAGGAACGAAACGCGTTGGCTGTTGTCCTGTTGTTTTAACCTAAAGGAGAATAAAGATATCTGAATTGAACATATTGGCTGTTGTGACTCCATCCCTGGTGCTGCCTCCACTCTACGGAGAAGAGTGAGTCACAGTCAGTCTCAATCAATCGGGGAACTACTGCAGTGCAGTCCTGGCACTCCGACCGTGATCCTCCTTCCAGAATGTTCCAGTTCCAACTTCCACCACAGGACACGCGCGGGAAGGGTCGAGTCTGCGCAGACTCGAATCCTTGGCTTCCCGCCTGCCACACCCCTTTCCCAACTCGTCACAGGGTGGGTCCCACCACGCCCTGTAATGAGTTGGGAAAGCTCTCCACTCTCTGATTGACGTGGAGGGTTAGCGATACCGGGCATGGACATAAAACGCCCGGGGCTAACTTTGCCTCTACGCCATCAGGGGGTGGAGACTGGGCCCTGAAGCTAGGTTTTGCCGAGCTGATGACATCACAGCCTTCAGGGCTGTGAGGTTGTCGGCCCGGCAAACACTTAGGGTTCTTTGGGACCGCAAGGGGGAGCATGCAAGGGGAGAGTCACGTGAGTGAGTGACATGCCTCCAGCCAGCTGCCACAACGAACGGCCACTCCCTGTCATGGCGCGGCGGCAATACTGTGACTTTACTATTATTATATTTTAGTAATTTACAAAACGGATTTTAAAATTGAATTTACGCCACTTTTGGTAGGCCACTTTTGGTAACGGGGGCGGAGCCCCGACGCCCTCAGGGAGAAACCGCCACTGCTAGAACCGCAGGGTGTTCTTGAGATAGGGTGCATGTGTGTGAGCACTTAGATTAACTTGCCTCCTTTCTTGTATGCATGCCTTTTCACACGACGCTGAGGTTCCCCTCCCAAACGTTGGTGATCCACATCATCCAGAGGCTTCCACAGTCGGCTGCAATTTGTATTTTCTCCCCTTCCCTGTTCTCCCCGGTGTGCTTATACGCAGGGCAGTGATCTTGTTGCACTCCCTGTGTGGCAGCATATAGGGGAATCAGGGAAATCGCAGCCTTCCATCATCCCCGCTGGACGTCTCCGCAGGTTAGTGGTATTCCACATCGGACAGGCCTGACAAGACAGTGCTGTCAACGAGAATGTTGTCATCCGCCTACTGCAAAATGTTTAAATGAAAGGACTCAGTTTGGGATGAAGTATGCAAGTTTGTGGGTGCGCACCAACTTTTACAAGGTGGGCCTAATCAAGAACACATTCAAACCTCTGCTTAGACTACATTTAAACAGAGTCAAACCTGCCTCAGGCCTGAATTTCTGGCTTTCTGATTTCCATTTACCAGAGCAAAATGTGACGATTCCCAGAAATTGAGTGTTGCCTTGGATTATGTTTTAACATAACTGTGAGTGATGCTTCATTTGTGTGATACTTCATCACAGGACTGGTGTGGCCAGTGACACTAATTATTTAGACTATTCTCCCAAAGCACAATATACCAGTTTGTGTGTATTTCACCTCTGCTTTCTACAAATTTGCCAGTTACCACTTTAGAGTGTTTATATTCTACAGGGTGACCCTTGTAAATTGGAAAGAGAAATGTTTGACGGGCACCTAGTGTGGGGTGGCCTACAGTGATTGGCAGACGGAGGCTGTCATGGGGTGTGGTCTACGATGTTTTGGGCGTCGCTCACGCTAATCTGCATGCATGATGCACGTTGCGTGAAAGGGCGTGGTTCACACTGTGCTTGGGCGTGGTTCAGCGGAGAAGAAGGCGGGAAGAGCTGGAGAACAGCCACGGCTTGCGGTCAAGGAAGAGAACGCAGGTGGGTGTGTGCATGGACTCCGAAGTGTAGAACTCTTGCTTTGATTTGGTTATAGATGTTTTCCAGTTTGCCACATTTTTGTACATTTATAGATTGTAATTACAATTTGTGGAAAAGCGGCAGTGACATTAAGTATATAAAAAGTTTTGAGAGTAATGTGGTATGGGTAAGTATTTCACAAATTTTCAGGTGATGGAGTCATCTTAGGTATGTTGAAGGTAGTGGATATATGTAACAATTTGTAATTTGCACTGGTGGTAGCTGTGTCGAACTATACCTTGGTTGAATGTTTTAGAATCGCTTGCAGTCAGTGGGCATGAGTTTCTCAAGTCACGGACTCGGCTGTGGTTATAAGAGACATAGGCAAAATTAAATTTCTGCACTTGGGGTTGGTGACAGGCACATTCCCCTTGGCGCCCCTCCTTCCCCCCTAGATAAGACACTATACTTCGCCCGCTTTGGTCTCTTAATTAACCGGGTTTATGGGGATCACTGTAGGCGAGTTGAGCCATGTTTGGGTTTTGTAGCTCCGATTGGGTAGCCCCAGGTGAGAGTTCAGCCATGTTTGGGTTTTGTAGCTCCGATTGGGTAGCCCCAGGTGTTCTGTTTAGCACTTCGGTGGCTCTACACTGGATGCTGTGGGGTTAGTTCAGGAAAGGACCGTTTTTAAGCATATTTCTGTTTGAGCTAGGGGAGCGTTGCATAGCAGTGGCAGACGTTTACTGACAGGGCGCCTAACCTGAGCGTCGACAGCTGCTTCCTACTGCATGTGATGTGCGGCTGCACGTGCTCGATTCCCGCGCGTGGTAGGCGGGGCTTGCGTGGGTGTGTCCAGAGCAGTGCGTCACTTTGAGCCCCCAGCTGCTTACGCGGTAGGCGGGGTTTTCGCGGGGGCGGGCGTGTTGAAGCTGACACGTGGGTCGCTGGGCGTGGCAACAGGTGGATCGGCGGTGCGTTGTAGCTGACTCAGCATCTTCCTCCCAAACAAACATCAGAGGCTGGTCCTGGGATTGGAGGTAAGAAAACATTCATCGCGCTTTGAAGCAGAGCATCCATGGCTGCGAATTGCTTATTGTACTCTGTTTGCAAACACGACGCCGCATTTTCACATACTAGCTTCTTTACAGCGCACACGAGTTTAAATAATCCCCTTTTGTTTGCAGTTCCTGGTCAAGTTGGCTGCAGTTACCTGCTTAATTATTGAGCGGCAGTAGCTGTGCTGGTTCGTGCCTGATTTTTGGTACACACACCGTTAGTTACGTTTATTCGTATTCATTTATTTTATGTATGTATCCCAAAAATCATGTATGCAATTATACCATTGAGTGTTTCCCCTTTGATTTTGGCATCAACGAATGAAAAACACAGCGTTGGTTAGTCTTTTCATGAAGGGTTGGTTAAATAATGCCCTTTTTGGCAGAAGTTTAGTTTAAGCCTTTTAGGATGACATATCCTTTGAACATTCAAAGCAGACAGAACGACCACGCCCTAATTGAATAAGAGGTCTCCTAGTGTCTGTGCCAAGGGACAATTCTACTGACAGAGCGGCTATACAAAATATCTATTTTCAAAACTAATATAGATCTGAAAAACTTAAATTTGCATCTGATTTGAACTTAATAAGATGCTTTTTTACATCTCTAAACACCAGTGACCGTGATAGTTTTTAAATCCTTGTTCTAAATCCATGTTCTTTCTACTTTTCAGGCAACATGACGGGTCGAGCTCGAGTTCGAGCCAGAGGCCAGAGCCTGTCCCATGAGGTTGGAGCTGTCGGGATCGCGGGGTTTCCTTCGGGGTCACCGAGAGGGGTTCGTATTACACCTTGGACAGGTCTGCTTTGTTTAAGTATGTAAAATGCATATATAGGAGGCTGCCCATTTCTCAAAAAGAAAAGGCTATTCTACCAAACCAACCCCAAGACCGTGTGATGAACCTTTACAACCTGTGACAGTGAGACTCTGATAACACTTATTGAGATACAAAAGGAAAACTGTCCAGCACGCTTTTTTTGCCTTAACATTATGATTCACGTGCGGTGGATCTCAGATAAAGGAAAGCCACTTCCGGTTTAGAGGGCACGTTCTAAAATACATTTTTTACCTTGTGTCCAGTAGGTTCAAGATTCTGTTTTAATTGTCTTTTTACTCTTAAGCATTACATACATGAACAATTTAGTTAATACATTTATAAAATAAAACGTGATTGACGTGCAGTTTTCATTCTGTATTAAACTGTGTAACGATAAAACAAAAGAAGTCTATTTACAAATGATGTTACTTGTAATGAGATTATGTATTACAATACCCATTCTTTAGCTGCCCTGGACTAATCGTGGAAAACAAATGAGATGTTAAGTTATAAACAACAGCTTCACTTGTGCCCTCGTTATAAGTGGCACAGATGTCTGTCTGTCAGTCCGACCTTATAGTCAACAATACTGTGGGTATTGGCAACTCCAGGGGTTAGATTTAACAGTGATTACAAGTGGAACCCTTTGGTTGCATCTAGAAATTAGGAAATACTGAGGGAATTGATAATTCCGTTTCTGATTTCCCCTGTAATTCCTCGTTTGTCCTAGACTTTCACTCAGATACTTGGTGGCAGAAAGCAGCCAAAATCTTCTGGTAAAAATAAACAGGTCCTTTGTGTTTCACGGATTCAGAATTCTGGGGCGTGGAAACACTGCTCCTGCTACAGTGCTGAAGCTTTTGTTACGGGGCCCCCACCCTGCACTGCAATCTCATAATAAGGCCCTAAATCACCCCCATAGAGGAAGCCCAACAGAACTGAGTTAATTACAAATTAAGGCTTTTAGGTAACACAAAGCATGGTTTTACAAGGTTCCTTTACATGGTGTTTGTCAGAATTCTTCATTCACTATTGAAGTATGTTTAGCTATTAAAAAATGAACTTTAAAAATGAACTTTAAAAAAACCACAATTGTTTCATAACAGAAGTAATATAAATGTATCTTTTAGTCTCAACTAAGTTTCTCTAGACAAAAAAACTACAGTTATACATCGAAAACGTTATTTTCAATTTTCTAATTTTGTATGCATTAAGTGTTGAGTTTCAGTGGATAAAACTTTTCTTTGGACTAAATAACTGACACTCATTTTTCACTACCTATAATTTTGTGGATGGTAAAACAGTCCTCACAATACAGCGAATTCGCACAAATATTGCACTGCACTATTTTCTTTTTGTGACAATAACAATTATCTCTAACAAAACAATGTGTTCTTTAGTAATGACATTCAATATTTATGTTCAGAACAGAAAATTTGAAATCTAGTTACATGTGTGCATTTATTTATTGATTATTTACTTTTTTTATTTGCAACTTTTTTGACCATGGACGGGCAATCACACAATACTGCATCAGGTATTATGCATGTATGCATTGGTAGGAATATGATGATTTAATACATTGGCTTATTGTTGCAGGTGACATAAAGGTCATAATCCCCAATACAAACTATGACCATATCAGCAGGTTGCATTAACCATCCAGTATTACAATATCCCAGTCCTGCCTTTTGTTTACCAATTCATGTGCAACACTGCTTCCTGTGATTCTACTTAGTTCATCAAGTACATATGAAGTAGGTCCCAAATATCCCTGGTTGGGATGCTGAGGGCAACAAAGAGGACTAAACTTCGGACGATTCACTATGTATTATTCAGTCCTGAAGCCAGTCTTTGAATCGAGGGGGCCGCCTTCTCCACCATGTCATGGCAACTCTCCACTTTCCCAACAGCATGGCACTTGCCTTCCCTTTCCTATATGATTTCAAAATGTTCTTCACATAGTCTAGTAGTGCAGCGAAAGGGGGGAATTCCTGTTCATTATGGATCATGGCATTCATCGTCCCACCACTCACGGCCAATAGGAATTAACTGAGGGGCAATGCCACGCCAAGTAAACAAAACTGCAGCGGGGCGGCACAATGCCAGCAGCGTAAACTATCACTAATACCAAACCTTCCCAAACTGGCTATGGTGTAGTACACTCTGTATTTAAAGTGTAGTAACCTGTGTCTCGGTCTTGGGGACACCTCTTTTGTTTGCCGACAACTACGAGCTCATAGGATCTCCGCGATCTCGAAGCCTAGGTTTTGCGACCATCTATTTCTGCTGTGTATTTGGTCATTGACCATATCATTCATTGCCATTCGTTGCCATGTTGTAAATTGTTATTAATCTTCATGGGCATGAGTTTCTCAGAATAGGAGAGCAAGGAGCTTAGACTCTTGGGGTTCAACTGGCACCGATTAGTATAAAGCCCCATTCACTTGTTTCAGCCTGTGGTGTGTCAGCACATCCTATAATGGGGTTGCCTTCCCATCTAGAAGATCCAAATATGTATAATCTTTCTAAACCCCGGGAAGATGGAGTGACCCGCTGTAGTGACACACTTGGAGAGAGAACACAGAATTTATAGATAGGTACACATATATGAATTTGCTGTTGAAATTACTAAAACAGTTCATTAGCCATCTGCCTTCATTTGTTAGGGAGATGCATCAAAGATTATAACTCACTGTACACACACATTTTCTGCATCATATCTAGCAGCTGCCTGCCACCTGGCTGATCCCTCCCGAGCTATGTAATTTGACATGTAATGTAAGATTATGGTCTTCTCCCCAGTTAATTTAGGGTTGAGGGAGGTACTGTCTGCCACTACTTAAGTGAAAAATATGGGATCATCGTAGTTTGGTCCATACGTGTTGATAAATGTAGCATGAGATACACCCAGTGCAATAAGAACCCCCCCGGCTGTGTCTGCATTCATATCCCAGGTGCTGAAATATTAGTTTTCTTGACTATGTTTGCTACCCCCCTTAAATTATATTGAGTAAGAAGCGAAGTGTCTTTGTGTTACCATGTTTGTGACAAAATTGTCGGAGCGGCCCATAGTAAAGTTAGTTTTTCTGCAAGAGTGCAAGGTCAGTGTTGTGCCTGTGTATATCCACCATCTGCCCTTCTTCCTGGGATTTATTTAGCCCTCTTACACTCCATGTCGCCGTTTTGAGGTCGATGTAGACTGTTATACCCCTCCCTGAATCCCTAGTTATAATTGTAGTCCCTAACCTGAATATAACCAGGGCTGTGCACTAACCTTATAGTGGACTGCTCCCTTCCCTTGCACAGCTCTGCCGAGTAGCTGCTGCCCCCGCTGGTGCTGCTGACCCTCTGGTCAGGAGTTCGAGGCCCTCCTCTACCCACAGGCTCCCGCCTGCGCCTCATCCCTGGTGGTCTAGTGGCAGGGCGTCACTGCTCTTCTGCTGGACTGTCTGTCTCTCTCTTTTTTTCTGCCTTTTGCCATTTTCTCTGATTTTGCCTTTTTGCCTTTTTCTGTCCTTTTTTGCACTTTCTCCACTCTCTTGCTTTGCCGCCCTTGCCCCTGCGACCCTCCACGGCCATGCCCACGTAGAGTGACGACTCCTGCTTTCACGTTTCTCGCCTCCCAACTGTCCAGCCCCCCGCACACTATGTAATGGCGCCCGCTGCACGGTGAAGATGCAGTTCACTAACCTTATTGTGGACTGCTCCCTTCCCTCGCACAGCTCCACCGAGTAGCTGCTGCCCTCGCTGGTGCTGCTGACCCTCTGGTCAGGAGTTCAATGCCCTCCTCCACCTGCAGGCTCCTGCCTGTGCCTCATCCCTGATGGTCTACTGGTAGAGGGTCACTGCTCTACTGGTGGGCTGCCCCTTCTGTCTCTCTCTTTTTTCTGCTTTTTGCCTTTTTCTCTGCTTTTGCCTTTTTCTGTCCCTTTTGCACTTTCTTTGCTCTCTTGCTTTGCTGCCCTTGCCCATGCCGCTGTGATCCCCTGAAAACCCGCCCCTCCAGTGACTCTTCCCGCGTTTCCCACCTCCCAGCTGTCCAGACCCCCCACACGCTTCTTAATGGCGGCCGTGCTGTGGGCGCGCCAAAGGCTGGCTAGAGGCAAGTCCCTCTGCGCCCGTCCGCACCTGGACCGCGGCCAGTGCCATGGACCATGGTTCTCGGACCTTTCACCGATACGAAGCCAGCACCCTCCTCACCTTCAACACAGGATGCCACACCGCCTGCCACCTCTTATCACCAAAGGACACCCAAAGAACCTTCTCCTGCCAGAACTGCAGCCACACCTTTGCCCACGCCAACACGCAAGCTCCTCTTGCCGCCCAGCTGACCAACAGCGCACCTGACCAGCTCAACTGCATCCTCTTCAACACGCACTCCCTCCACAAACACCCCACAGAAATCTGGGACCTCCTCGACGCCGCTTCTCCCAACATCGCCTTCTTCACGGAAACCTGGACCAACCCCTGCTCTGGTCCGAACATCTCCACCGCCATCCCCGACGGCTACAAAACCACCCGCAAGGACCTTGCCAACCAATGAGGAGGAGTCAACGCCATCATCCACAGGAACACCCTCCACCTGACCACTCACTCGAACGACCCGATGTCAACCATGGAACACCTCCATTTCCAGACCCAGATCAACCCCAACACCACCCTCCGCGGCACCCTCGTCTACAGGCCACCCGACCCCCGCCCTTCACTGATAATATCGTAGACCTTGTCGCACCCCAGACTCTCGCATCCACCGGTTACATCCTACTCTGCAACCTCAACTTCCACCTGGACAACCCTAGTGACCAGAACACCGCATCCCTTCTGGAGAACCTCGCCAACATTGGACTCTAGCGGCTAGTCACCACTTCGACCCACACAGCCAGACACACGCTTGACCCTGTCTTATCCGCCAGTAGGAACATCACCTACAGCCACACCACCAAACTCCTCTGGACCGACCACCACTGCGTGCACTCTGCCTTCGCGACTCCCACCGTTCACCACCGCCCTCACGGCCCCTCCCATCGTAGCTGGAACAAGGCCACCGAAGAACATCTCATTGCCTTCCTCAGCACTACCACCCTGCCGACATCAACAGATGCCAACACCTCAGCACGCAACCTTCACCAATGGATCTCCAACTGCGCTGACACTCTGGCACCCCTCTAGAAGGCACCAGGCAAGCAGCACTCCAAGAAAGCCAGCGGGTTCACTCCTGCCCTCCATGAATCCAGACGTACCTGCAGGCTACTCGAGAAGAGATGAAGGAACAGCAGAACCCCGGAAACCCACGCAAGCTTCAAAACCACAGTCAATGCACCTTCAAAACCGCCGTCAATGCACACGACCTCCTCAAAACAACAAAGAAAACGGCCCTCCAAGACAGAATCAACGTCAACGCACACAGCAGCAAAGAACTCTTCGCCATCGTCAAGGAGTTCACCAGGCCCAACAGCGAGACCACAGACATCCCACCCTCCCAAGACCTTCGCAGCAAACTTGGCACCTTCTTCCACCACAAGATCAGGCAAATCTATGACAGCTTTGACAGCCAAGACCCTGCCACAATGCCCGTCACCACCGCATGCAACCTCGCCGCACCCAAACAGACCCTGCTCAACTGAACTACAATTACTACAGACGACACTCTCAAGACCATGAAGAGCATCCACTCCGGAGCCCCATCAGACCCATGCCAGTATCACATCTCCCTTACAGCAGCCACCTCCATCGCCCCAGAGCTTTGCCACACCATTAACTGCTCCATCGAAACTGCCACTTTCCCCGATGACTAGAAACATGCCTAGATCAACCCCCTAATGGTAGAAGCCATCCGCCGACCCGACAGACGTCAAGAACTTCAGACCCATCCCCCTCCTCCCCTTCCCAGCCAAGGTCATCGAGAAGGCCATCAACGCCCAACTCTCCGAGTTAATCAAAGAGAACCATGCCCTGGACATCTTTCAATCCTGCTTCTGAATTAATCAGAGCACCGAGACTGCACTCCTCGCCGCCACCGAGGACATCCGCTCCCTCCTCGACCAGGGCGAAACGCTGTCCTCATCCTATTGAACCTCTCAGCCGCCTGCACCCTATTCACAAGACTCCACAATGCCGCCATCCGTGACAAGGCCCTAGACTGGATCTACTCCTTCCTTACCGGTCGAACACAGCGAGTCAGACTACCTCTGTTCCTCTCAGAGCCTACAGAGATCAGCTGCGGAGTGCCCCAGGGCTCCTCCCTGAGCCCCACCCTCTTCAAAGTGTACATGGACTCCCTCGTGGTCATCGTCAGAAACCATGGACTCAACATCATCTTCTACGCCGATGACACCCAGCTGATCCTCTCCCTCACCAATAAACCCACAGCCGCCAGATTCAACTTTCACAGCGGGATGAAGGCTGTTGCCACCTTGATGAAAGACTGCTGCCTCAAACTCAACTCGGACAAGACCTAAGTACTCGTCCTGGGACCTGCCCCCTCAGCCTGGGACGACTCCTGGTGGCCCACCGCACTGGGAACCCCTCCCACCCCCACGGACCACGCACGTAACCTCGGCATCATACTCAGCATCACTCACAATGAACCACCAGATCAATGCTGTTTCCTCATCCTGCTTCCACACGCTCCGCCTCCTTCGAAAGACATTCAGATGGATCCCCACAGAATCCAGAAACCCACGCGCTCATCACCAGTAGACTCAACTACGGCAACGCACTCTACGTCGGCGTCACCCAGAAACAGCTCAGGAAACTTCAGAAGGTACAAAACGCCGCAGCTGGACTGGTCCTCGACATCCCTCGCCACAGCCACATAACACGTGATGTGTTCCACATTGATATATGGTCATAATTCTGATGGGCTAATCTTTTCTCTCGCATATCTTTTCAGATCTTACAGACACTTTACCAAAAGAGTATTGTATGTATATGTATTTTTATTCATTGATCTAAATCAGAGTACACTCAAATTATAGTTTTCTGCAACAGGAGTGGTATCAGGGATCATTCTTTGGTCCTGAAGAAAAGCCTTGGTGTAGGGCTTGAAACATGTAGACCGCAGAAATTCATGTACATAAAGACGAGAATAAAAATTTGTTTTCTACTAAGCCAGGTATTTTTAATTTCTCCACTAAAAAAGACCCCCCCACTCTTATGTGTCTCTCCAGCCTTCATAGTATATGTTCAAAAGTCGGTCGGTCGTAGCATGCCCCGTTCCGCAGTGGAGCGGGAAGAAACCCAATGATGGATCATGTCACCAAGGGTAAACCCTGGTGGGTGAGGGTTATTTAAAGAAAACTGTCTGTTTTCTACTGAACATCAGGAGTGGAAAGATAGTTCCATTAAATGGACGAATTATCCATCGTTGTCAGTCAAAGATTTTGGATCTCAGATTGCTTAAGCAGCCACCATGGTGAGGGCCGGGGTGCGGCTGGTGTACATATACCTTGGTGTCGACATACCTTGAACTGCACAGTTGGCAGGTGCAGGGTTTCGGGAGCATTAGGCCCCAGCCTAGGCCCCCCCACTGCAGCAAGCCTTCCCCTGCTTTAATCCAACATTGCTCCAGGCCTGACTAGAAGGCCCTGCAACTGCACCAGAGCTTAGTGGTCCTTCAGAAGACCGGTGGGGCTTCCACCGCCGCACTCACCATCATGATCTCGGCCTGCTGTGCGTGGCGGGTCTTTGCTAACCCTCAGTTTGCCCTGCTCTCTATCCAGCTACTGGAGCAGGGTGTCTGTTTCCCCCGACACTTCCAAGTAGCATCCTCCAGGTGCAGACACCAGCCAACAACCAATCACGTAGCAGCAACTTCCATCGGCAGCATAATGGACACCTTAGCTGGGGGTGGGAAAGCCCAAGTGGTTTTACGGATGGTTGAGTATGCTTCTTTGAAGAAACCTTTTTCAGCTCATTTAGATTGCTCTAGACCAAAACCTCATCATATATGTTGAAACCTGCCCAACCTTGCTGATTGACAATAGTGAAAAATAGCCTTTACAATATTTAAAGAGTTGTGGAATACTTCAGACAAGCATTCAAAGTTGTTTCCACACTTCTGTATCTGTCATAATGATGCGTTTAGCAGAGACATTTGTGGACCTGGAAAGGCAGTCATGCAAATTCTTTACCCTAGATCTGTAGTATGCCTCCACTTTATCAAGAGATTTTTTCTTTTCTCTGTTTAGGGTGAATGAGTATTTTCTAAGTGTATATTCTACTAAGGGTAATACGTTCCTTCTTGTCTAAGACTATCCGAGACATAAATGCATATTCTGCACGTAGCTTTAGGACAATATTTTGATGTTTAACATAGTTATGTTCCACTGTCAGTATTTTGAATGTGATCTGCAAGACGTTTCGAGCTAGTACTCTGCAGTTGGGTGTGGCATGGGGTTAATGAGTAGCTGCAGGCAAGAAAGGTATAATGCACCAGGTCACACCTGTCAACTGGGCACACATTAAGGCATTTTTTGAAGTTTATTAGTTTACAAGTTTGATTAATGTTTTGTTACGTGTAATGAATGCAGAAATAATAATACCACACGCAGCATTGCATTGGCATGCTTCTAAGCCTGCAGGTTGTGAGTCGTTGAGAGGTTTAAATGAATATGCATACAGTATTCCCCATGGCAAAGGTAGCACACTTAATACGTTAAAATGAGAGCTTGATTTAGTTTTCCGGTCGACTGCAATACAGGCAGCCCCCTCTGAGAAAGATAGAACCTCAACACTATTGTGTCCTAGGTCCTGATATACAGAAGGATATGAAGGCGAAGGATGTATGTATCCATGGTTTTTTGTTTTGCCTTTGTTGATTATTATGTTTCTGTTTTTAGAACAATTATGAACATGATGTCCTTGTTAAAAACTCACCTCCTGGAAATGGCAGTGGGCATGACAATGGAAACATCAATGGAAATGGACGTGGCAATGAATATGGCAACGGACGTGGCAATGGATATCCCAATGGTAATGGACGCGCAAGGCCGCAAAAGACATCATTGCGAAGTAAGTTGACCTACAGTTGCATTTTGATAACCGTAGCGAACAAAAAAGCATTTGAAATGTACTAAACAGTGGAAAAGAAGTAGCTATGGAAATTCTCAGTATCTGTAAATGTGTTTGCTGCAAGAATATTGCTTCATCTCAAAATAATTAAGACTGTATCAATAATGGCATCTAACAGGAAACTTCTAGAATGACTTCAAAATGCTCAGTATTTAAATGCCTTAATCACAAAGAGCCTACGCAGTCGTGGCAGAGACTCCGTACTCGAGATGGAGGCTCCACAATGAGAAACTGCAGCTCATAGATACCGCCACGAATGGGAAAACTCTTTGTGAATCAGGCCGTAAGTCTTCATGTTTTCGACCACTTAGTTGGGCCTTTGTGTTCTTGGATGTGGCCACATTAGTGCATTTTGACAATTGCAATGAATCTGGTTCTTTTTCTGTGGTTTGTCCTCTCACATGGAGACTACTACACTCCCATGTTCTTAAGTAAATTCAATCTCAACTAAACTACCCTAGGGCCAAGCCACAGAGGTTATAAACACAGGCTTACAGCCACAAATATCTCCATTTATGTCCAGCAAGGAGGATTTCTGACAGGTGCAAATGGTTTTAGTACTGCAGATTTTTCTGCAATGCAAGTTTGGGAATGCCCACGAACTTGTAGGTTTGTGGGAATTCTTAAAATCCGATGCAATCTTGGAAATGACCAGAGATTTACTTTATTTCCAGGATGAACTGATCACCACCAGATTTGGTGGCGATATAGGCATGGGATTTCTCCACGGGAAACAATGTTCTCCATGGAGAGGGGAAAAAGGAAAAAGTGTGCATTATGCTCATCAAATGTAATTCTATGTTCATTAGAATTAAGCCATGGGCAGAAACATATGCAATTATGCCATCATTCCGCACTCGTACTCCAGTCAAACGTGTATATACCACAGGGGCTAGTGTAGAAAGTGTTTTGGTGCGAATGGGAGCGTCCCCTACTTGTGATGACCATGACAGTTTCTACTGACACCAGTGGGCCTCCAATGAACACACCAAATAAATTAGTAGGTAAAAAATGAAAGTTCCAGAGCCATGAAGCTTGAATGACTCGCCCTCTTAACCAATGGCACAATAATTCTATACACCAACCCCCGTCCCTCCCTTTTGTACATTTTGGCAGTGATGTGTCATGAGTGGTTCAAGGGCCATGAGATGAAACCTACAAAAGGACCATCTCAATTCAATATTAAAGGCATTTGATGGGATAAGATGTTTGTATACTTTCATGTTCTTTACTCGCTACAGCTTTAATGATACTCAAAGAAGCAACTCCACACTCAAGGGGATCAATTCACAAAGAAAGTAACAAAGTATTGAATCTGAACCTGTAAATGTATATCTAGGTACAGAAGCAGATTTACTACTTTTTTCAATTTACATACATTCCCAGTAGAAGACCCGGAAAACTGTGCCAGGTTCAGGTTTACTGGAGTACTACTGGGAATACCTTCCTACATGGGGAGGTAGACTACAACATTCAGAAGCCACCTTTCCTGTCTATCGAGAACTCCTGCATGGGGGAGGGGCCTGAGTATTTAAACCACTCCTCTAGAGTGGGCTGGTGCTTGTCAATCTGCCAAGACACCGTTCGAGTGTTGCCAGAGGAGCCTCTTCTCTGCATGTCCGGATTTCATTTCATCGCGGGAGAGATGCCTGAAGATTTCCTGTTTTGTACGCTCTCCCGATTTCTGCTTTTATAGAGTGCGGCATTGTGAGCACAGCTGTTCAGCGTTTGGCTCGTGCCTTCCTGGGAGCCTCCGCCCGCCTTTCCCGATACCGGCTTCTGTGGCGAAGCAGTGAGTTCTCTTTCATAGGGTGGGAAGGAGCAGACCTTGTTACCAGTCTACGCATTCAACCGCATGGACTGTTTCAGTGCGGAACGCGCTTTGTCTACACTGCAGATGTTTACGCTCCCATGCACAGAGTGCTGCGATGCGAGCGAGTTCCATTTTTCTTTTGTTTGATTACCTTAAAGGCATTACGCCCACACGGAGTGTTGCGGGCACCTCAGCCCAATTTTGTCATAGTGTTAGGATGCACGGATAGCTGCAATGCTAATGCTTACTATTTCCAGAGGGGCTGCTAGTCAGTAGAAGCGTTGAGGGGCAGTACTCAAACATTTGCGGCTTTGGCTCTGTCAGCCTCTTTCTTCTGTGGCTTAACAGGAGGAGCAGGAACACAACACTGCTAAGAGCCTGCCCAGTCTTGCCTGCCATGTGTTATAGCTTGTTCAACCCGTAGATGTTTCGCAACATTTTCCCTGGAGTAGGCTACTCCTTATTTGCCTGCTGATTACCTGAGTTTATTCAGAGTAATACCAATTCTGTTGGTATCCTTTCCCTCCTAGGCTCTTTGGAGTGGATTACATGTGAGTTGCGTGTATGGGAATATGCACATTACGTTAACTGTTTACAGATAGACTTATTGCATGTTAACGCACCCTTGTGATTTCTCTCTCTCTAACACAGGGTCTCCTACTACAAGGTGTACTTCATCACAAGAAGTGAGAATCGGAGAGGCCTTCCTGTGGCGTTCAATGATGGTTTATTGTTTTATCCCTTTCCCCTGTGGGCGGTTTTGCAGGGGAGTTAGTATTTCATCCCTCTGTGGGTCGGCGCAGGGGGGAGTGGGGAACATTCTCATTGCCCCTGCTGGTTTTGTTCTGGAAGGTTAGTGGATTGTGTTGTCTGCTAACCTGACAGGAAAAAAGTGCATTTCTAAAGCGAGCCCTTAGAGGCTCAGATTTCTTGTCATAACTACGCAAGCCCTATCAGTGCTTAGGTGCCTGAAGGTAACTTTCTAGTTTTCAAAGCGGAGCTGAGTTGCTGCAGTTAACCTTCAGGACAGAAGCCGCTTTGTAGAGGGAGAGCATCTGGGAGACGCAGGGGCGCTTACTAAGTGAGGTGCATGTATGAATATGAGCATATTGGCCGCATAAAGTGATACTCAAACTTCTGGCATATTGTTTAATTCCAATCCCCAGAAGAGGGCATCTCTGTGTATCCATGTGGCCAGAGGCTCAGAGGACATCCCTGTCTAGTTCCTCGTTTTATGGGAAATGGGTCTGCAAGGTACCCGTTCACTCTGACTCTCACCCACAGTTGTGTGTACAGCGTTTCCATGTATGATAGGAAGTTCAGTCCCATATTCAGGCGGCGCAGAACTTGAAACAGAAACGATCGCCCTATGGAGTTAAATGCCTTTTCAAAGTCCAGCATTAATAGGTCATGAGGGCCATTCAATTCTTGAGGCCTGTTAAGTATAAAGTGCAGCCTTGTGATACAGTGTCTGGTGCCTCGACCTGGCATGAAGCCATTTTGGTCTCGGTGGACCAATGATGTAATGACCTCCACTAAATGGTTTGTGAGAATCTTAACAAGGATCCTCACCCCTACATTAATTAGGGAGATTGGACGAATATAAGGAGCATTGGTCTGGATGCTTCCCAGGCTTGGGAGAATCACAAATATGGATCCCAGCAAGTCACGTGGCACACGTCAACAACGGGCTGCTTTCATATAAGTGGCATGTAAAAGGGGTCTCAGAATGGAGGAGAATTTTTGAAAGAATTCCGCCGGGAAGCCATTCAATATTTTCCCACTCTTTAGATCTGCAAAGGCCTTGCTAACCTCTCGTGGGGTTATGGGCAACTTGCGTACTGTAGGCAATAGGCACCTCAGAAGAAGGTCTGCTATGAGCAGTCTACTATGTTCTCTCTTTAAGGGTGCACAGGCTGCATAAAGTATTTTCTAAAAAGCAGCGAAAGCATTCGCCACTTGCTTGGCATCAGTAATGTTGGCACCTGTGTCGCCTTTGATAGATATGACAAGGCGCAGCTGCATCATTGGTGGCTAGCCAATATAGCAGTGTACCTGATTTGATGTCATGTTGGTATATCCTGCTCTGTGAGCGCAACCATATGCACCTAGCCGAGTGAAGCATGGTATCTTGCAAAAAAGCTCTGTTTAATAACCTACGTAGGAGTGAGGGATCACTGGAGCCAAAAGCTTTGCGTCCAAGCGGCAGAGTGCAATTTTCTAGCATTGTTTCTGGTGTTGTTATGGCCTGACATGCGTCATTGCCCTTTTTCTAATCACAGCCTTAAAGGCTTCCCATAGTGTGAGGGTGGACCTTACTATATTTAAAATATTCTTCAATGTCGGTCATAAGCGTGGTGACTTTTTCTGTGTTTTGCAGCCACCAAGGACTAAATCTCCAGCATACCATGGGTTTAAAAACGGTTCGGCCCTGTCAGTTCCAACAGAAGCGGTGAGTGATCAAATGCCCCCTGGGTTTGCAACCTTATATCCGAGATGCGCGCAAGCTCTGCATTTAGAACAAAGAAATAATCAAGCCTAGTAACATTATTGTGTGCCATTGCATGAAAGGTAAAGCCTGCTTCATCCTCCTTACATGAACGCCACACATCAGATAGTCCCATAGCATCCACCCATCCTGGGAGACTAGTGGCTCTATGTGTGGCTGAAGATCTTGAGTACCAGACATAATGACGTCTGTCTATGACTGCGTTAAAGTATCCTCTGATGAGCAGATTGTCAGGGGTTAGAGCAGCCAGAGCTGTAGTAAGTTCACGTAAGGAGCCATCAAGAATGGGTGGAGAGGAAAAGATGCTGACAAGTGTCCATTGTTTACTGTGCATAAGGCCTGAGACAAGGATGTATCTACCTAATTCAAGTGGTCTGCCACTGAGTGAGTAACTCCAAAGGGGGTTGTCTTGTGAAGCAGGACAGCTATGCTGCATGAGGTAGATGTAAACCCTGCATGACACACTTTGCTGTAGCCATACCATCCAAGGAATTTACAGTTGGAACCCAGTAGAAGAGTTTCTTGAAGGAAAAGGATATTGGGAGCATAGCATTTGATGAAATGCATAACGGTCCTCGTTTGATTTTGTTGTTTAGCCCATTAATGTTCATTGAGATAATGCGAACTAGAGTTGGGTGTTCTACCACTATATAGGGATGTGTACTATTGTTGGATGTAGTGCAATAGTGGTCTGTGTATCCATTGAAAACTAGAAAAATAAATCTAAACCAAAAATAACAAAGTCTCTCCACCCAATCACCCCACACTTCTTTCCCTGAAGCATCTGTCGCCCATGTTATCCAGTATAAGGAACTGGAAAAGACCAGAACAAACTATTGCTTATCATTCCATATGCCAAGAAATACGATAATGAAAAAGGGGGGGCGGGGAGGCCAGGGAATGGAACAAAACCTTTTCCAGTATTGGAGGGGCAACCGCTGCAGCCCCACATGGTTTGTGTTTGAAGCTGTGTCCACGACAGATGTGAGCCAGCCATTTTAAGTGTGATCCTCTGCTGGTAATGTCAGTAAGTAATATGTAGGCACCACATAATATTGCTTTATTGATCAAATAGAAGCACCTGAATTCTCTAATGCACTGTTCAAGGGCTCCCAGTCCTTATCCACCATTCTCTGGGATGAGAAAGGGGGCAGCTCTTCCCAAAATCTCCGTCCACCTGACTCTTCTTCATTGTGAACTTTGCCGGCGTGGCTGTTCTATAGATTCTAGGGGTTTCTGTTGAAAGGTTTCCCCTCGTGGGGCGCCAGGATGCCTGATGCTACTGTTGACCTCGAGCCAGGTCCATACTTCTTCGGGCTATTGAAAAATGCGCTTTGCCATCGTGGAGAACTTTGAGACATGCTGGAAATTACAACATGTATATAAGTTGGAGTTTGGGTTTGACTTCCAGGAAGGATTGACGTTAGCGTTAAACCTTAAGGGTATAGTCACGGAAGAGCATAAATGCTCTCGACCTAAATGTTGAGACCCCCCCTCCCTCTTCCTTGCCGCCTGGAGGACCATGTTGAGGTCCATGTCGTTAAGGAAGTGGACGATTAAGGGACTTCCAGGGGCTTAGCAGCAAGTGGTCAATGGGCTCGCTTCACTATAAAGCAGGTTGACAAGACATCAGTTGGGATCTAGGATTGGACCTAAGTTGTGATGAAAGGGGTCAGCTGAGGTCCCTCGATTCCCTCAGGCATACCCACCATCCAGATGTTATTTTGCCGGGAGCATCCTTCGGTGTTCTTTCGTGGTTTCTGCCTCAGTAATCCTGCTCTCTGTCGCTGTCACTGTCAACCACATTGCAGAGATCCTGCCACAGAAGAGTTAGATCTGTGCTTACTTTCCCAATTTTTGTTTCCAGGGAAGAGCAGGAGTTTTCGATGGCGTGTAGAATAGGGAACATAGTGTCAGGTGGTATATTTTTCTCAGTAATTGAAGGAGGGATTGGACTCTGCAGTGCTCATAAGTTTAGTGCCTTTGTCCATAGTAGCTTGTCCACTCAGGGGTTTCGGCTTCTCTTTCTCCGTGGTTGAGGCCACTAAGGATTATTTTCAAAGAAGTATATCTCGCTGTAGGTCCGCATATGTATGACACAATAAATACTTCTTAGTGGCCTCTGCCACTGTGACCAGTTTGGGGGGGGGGGGGTTCGTAGGTTTGCAGAAAAGAGAGGAATTAAGTGGCAATCGGGGTGAGGGGAGTAGACCAGTCTTCCAGCAAGGGCAGCATAAAGGTAATGAGGGGTGGTGTCCTGGGCCATGTGGAAACTCAATGGAGCCCACCGGCACCCGCGGTGATCACTAGAGGGCACGTGCAGCTCCAGGGTTGAGGAGTAAGTCTGTAAAAAGATCTGGACTCTCTTGGTGAGCTGGCAAATTAAGTTATTAGTGGCTGTCACAGAGAAGGGTGAAGCTCAGTGGCAATGGAAGAGGACACCGTCGAGGCCAGGAACGGTTCCAGCAACCGCGCTCTGGCTGATGCAACGCATGCCTCATTCACTTTAAGTGGATACTTAGATGGTCACCTTCAGAAGGAGCCCGGTCTGTGAAGTCCAGGTCCGAAGGCGGAAGAGGAGGGCCAGGATGATCCAGTGTCCCCTTCGTTCCTGCTCTGGCAGTGCCAAGGTAATCTCCAGGGGGATGAGGCCTCTGCCGCTCATGCCAGTTGTCTATCTTATGGTGGGGCAGTCGACTAAGCCCGCATGCCAACCATCGACAAGGTTTCCTCGCCGGTACTCACTTCCCAGGCAAATGCGCTGTCGTGACAGCTAAGACATGCCCCACTTGTATTACAGCTTTGAAGTCTGCATCTAGGATGAACAGCTCAATCCCTTTCAGGAGTCTAAGGTGGATGTTCAGATGTGTACTTAAACGTTGATTTTTTGTATAGAATGATGCCAAGGGATGATGGTTGGGTGGGTAGTGAGGGAGGGCTCAATTTTTATTTTTCCAGATTGGCAGCTGTTTCATCAAAAGATTTCCCAAAAAATAGAAAGTCGTTGAAATGCTGTCAAATTGCTTCTTTAAGCTGTTCCCAAATGATGTAACAATGAAAAGAAATGCAATTCTTATACTATAAGCAAATTAAAGTACATAAATGTGACTTTTCTGACTTTTGTATACTCAGTAACGATATCCCAAAACCTTTTTGGCTTCCAAATTTATTTTAATGTTCAGGTATTCCTATTGCATTATTTCTGTCCCAATTTGTTAGGTGCTAAAGGCCACAGTCTATTCTGTTGTTTTAGATGATCTATCTCTTTGAGTTGTGTGCACCTTTATGATATGTAATCTGTGAAAACACATCCTTTACTACAGACTAATGAATGGAATTTGTAGTAAAGTACTTGGAAGTTGTGGAGTGGCATTGACATTCTTCTCTTAACTGAGAAATGGTCAGATAATTATTCTCTGCAATGCATCTTCACAGATATTAACTAGAGATCTTGTGTCCAGTCAGTTTGCAAGATTGTCTTGTGGCCCTTGAGTAAACCTGCAAGTGGAGAAGTAGTCAAGGGATGGTATTGTGTGGAGAACTATATAAAGGTGTCAATTCATAAAGAGGCCAATTTTAACAGGGGATATCTAACTCCAAAAAAGGCATTCAAACCCACTCTCGCTTCATGGCTAAACCCCTTGCCAAGCTGAAAATAAAATAATCCTTTTGCAGTCAGCCAATCAGATCCCCGCAGGTTTGAGGTGCCAGATAACAAGATGCATG
Source organism: Calotriton arnoldi (assembly GCA_963921515.1). Classification (NCBI taxonomy): domain Eukaryota; kingdom Metazoa; phylum Chordata; class Amphibia; order Caudata; family Salamandridae; genus Calotriton; species Calotriton arnoldi. Next base: position 775,753 of record CAWUFW010005139.1, read on the forward strand.
CTAACCATTTAGACTTGAATTCAGGTTCAAAATGATGTCCAAAGACTAGTTCGGAAAAAAACTAATGTGCACTTAAATTTGCTGAATCAGACTTTTTTGTTTTACTAAGAACTCAGCATACAACACTGTAATTAAAAAATAACCTGCACTATATACGATAAAAGGCAATTATAGTTCAAATGTTTAAAACTCGCACAGTCTAATTCAGAAATCTAAATATATTCAGAGTGACATTTTATTGAGGGGTAATATTGGCTTGATAGAAGTGTAAACCACTAAATCCCCTCCTAGCGCTGCTTTGTTCAGCAGTGGCGAATGCACCCTTTTTAGAGTCGTTCAGAGTTCCTAAACCGGACACTAAGCTGTCCGACAGTGTCCTGTAGAATCAAAATATTCGCCCCTGAGCAACTAAAACTAGAGGTTTTCACACACAGCTTCATGAGAAAAATCTCAGAATTGACTTTATTCACTGTTCTCAGTGGCCACAGCCGGGTTAGCTACAATTTACATGAAAAAGTGAGAAAGATAGTACACAAACTGCACATGTGACAGGGCCCAGATGCAGACATTCACATAATATTTTTGAGTTGTTAAATTTGAATGAGTCTGTATTGAATAGTTCTGAAGTGGTCCTACGTTGCCAGTATCTTATGTGATCCTTCAAGATAATAAGTCTGCAGTGCTTTTCAATATTTGTCTAATAAGTTGAAACATGATGAGAATTCTATTATCTGAGGACCTAGCTCCAAATCTTGACTGATGAAGAGATATATTTTGTGATCAGCAGTTAATTTGTGTTAACTGGCATAAACAATGCATCCTGTTTGGTCACACGTGTTTTTCCTGTCCCAATCTTGGGCACCTGCTACACACAACGAGTCGGAGGGGGGAACCTTTTTCTAGCAGATAGAGGAGAAAAATGTATGCACACTGTGTTTGCCTTTCTGTAGGCGATGCCAATTGCTTTTTTGTTTCTATTTGTCTGAATGTACAACTTGTGACATATTTACAATATAGTCTTTCATAGCTATGTCTGGCCAAGGACCATGTGATGAAATAACATTTCACAATATCCCGGAGGCATTTTGAGCTTATGCTCCATGCCTCTTTGGTTTTACCCCACAGTTGTGCTAAGAATGTAAGCTGTGAACTATGTTCTGTTATATAATAATTGTAAAGCGCAGCTTCCGCTCCGAGGAGCATCATGGTGCTATGCAGTGCCCTAATGTACACACACACACACACACAGCTATAGCTGAGAACTCAGATGAGTGATCGACAAAGAGCATCGGGGGCATTAAATCCATGTTTTCAGGGCTTTCCTGAAGATAGTCTCTGTTTGAATAAAACACAGATGACTAGGAAGCAGGTTCCAGGCTTTGGTCCCTAGGACCGGAAATGATTTTCCACTACGTACTATGTACTCATGATGTAAAGAAACATGGATTTAGATTGTTAAATAGCGAACATAAACAAGAGAATTTGTGTGAAGAAATTCGTGTTTTGATTTTTTAAAGATCATGGGTCACTTTACCCTGCCTTTCGTTTTTAATTAAACTGCATACCTGTTGATCTTTCTAACTGATCAAATTTTTTCTAAGGTTCATTGTCTGCCGGTGATGGAAGACGGTCCTTTCTAGAGCGGGGTGGAAAGATCAGTCGCAACTTTCATGATCTTGGGATAAATACCAGAGAAACTATGTCGCATGTAAAGGACTCCAAAACAGGTATTGTCATTTAATTTACTATTCCAGAGCCGAAGCCACGCAATTACTTGCACAGATCACGTTCTGCCTTCTGAACTGTGTTTTAGGGCTGTATGTAGCATTCAGCTTGGACTGCTTAGTGGAAGATATCACTTACAGTTATCAATGTCCTGCTGTGACAGTGCATGCAATACTTTCATTGCTTGTACCTGGAAACATGATGATCAAATCGACCAATTAATCTTTCGTTGGTTGACATGAGTGGTATGAATTTAGATGAAATAAGTGTGATTTTTGTTTTTTTAGCCTTATCATAGTAATATTGACCCTAAACTGACAAAAATATTCTGTGGTGAGGGTACATTGCATTGTGTTAGCAGATGACATTGTGCTGCTTTTTTTGTTTCGAAACTCAAATCTTAGTGTTAAAATGTATGCATTGTTTACATATAAAAGCAATTCAAAAACTTATTAAGCCTGTCTGTTAACCCACATCGCCACAAACCCACCCCATTTCCTCATTAAACAAAAGTAAGCCTACTTCCAAGTATGTTGTCTTGAACATGCATAATTTAACAAAGACAAGGAGAGCGCTCTCTTCTAGAGTATGTGATCCATTGTATGTCAAGAAAAGATTAAAATCAACATCATGGGCCTTCTCTGCATTCAGTACTGTTGCAGCCATGGGGTTAGCTAATGGTTTTGCTTTTAAAAAAAAAATAATATGGCACATAAATCTGATGTTATCTGATGTTATCTGATGTTATCTGATGTTATCTCAGAAATACCTTCTTCTCAGATGGGTGACAAACAATGTTTATAACATTTTGTTGACTAGGATTTTACCATAGACCGTGGTGTAGAGGTTCTACTACAGCATGGGTTTATAGTTCTCGTAAAGTTGTGGATGTTTACCTAAAGTTCCTTCCACGACCAAACCTCCAATTGTTTCTGTGCTTGCAAAGTGGTGAAAGCAAATCTAACCAACAGAATATATATTGTCTCGACATAACTTGCAGAAAATGGGTATGAACTGACCAGGGCCAGAGGCTTTTACCATGGTCAGTTCTACAAAGGCGTTAGCTATTTATAACTCCTCAATAGGTTTATCTGAAAGGCATTTGTGATTCTCGTTGAGGCGTGAGAGCTCAAGCACCCCCAAGTAAGTATTCCTCATGTAATGCAGAGTCTTCTTCTCTGGCGAATTCAATGAGGCATAGTTCCTCTTGAGGAAAGAAGATATATTGATATGTTTCGTGTGTGAGGTTACATGTTTGCTTCAATGGCAGGAATATGCAACTTGTTCCTGGACCTGTATTTGCCTTAATTATTTTGCATAGTTTTTTTTTAATTTATGGATGTGAATGCAGATTCCCACCCTCTTGGGTACTAGGAGGCACATGTACGACCGTTTTTAGCAGTCGCAAACGGAGATTCGGGCTATTTGCCACTGCAAAAAAGGGTTGTGTCATGTATCGACCCTATTTTGCGATTTAGTAACCTGTTACCGACCACAAAATAGGGCTTGCGAGTCGCTATTAGGAAGGGGCGTTCGAAGGGTGTCCCTTCCTAAATAGCGAGTCTCAAGAGCATGTACGATTGATTTGCGACTGGAATGCGGTTGCAAAACAATCACAGTTTACTGTCTACTTCAAGTAGATAGTGAGCCACTCGCAATGGGAAGAGGTCCCCAGGGGACTCCATCCCCTTTGTGATTGGCAGCGAAAACGTTTTTTAAGAGCAGGCAGTGGTCCCACGGACCACTGCCTAGTGTGGGACCACTGCCTACCCTTAAAAAATGAAACTGAAACGTGCCATTTTTGTTTTTGAAAAGCATCCCGTTTTCCTTTAAGGAAAACAGGCTGCATTACAAAAAACAATTGTTTTATTTAAAAAGCAAACACAGACATGGGGGTCTGCTGTCCCCAGCAGGCCACCATCCCTGTGTTATTACCCAATCCCAATATGTCGCAAATTGCGACCTGCCTCATGAATATTGATGAGGCAGGTCATTTACTACCCCATTGTGAATCACAAAATGTGTCTGAGACATATTAGTACATTTCCTTTTGCGACTCGCAAATTGTAAGGCGCTAAAATTCGCACATTGCGAGTCACAAAAGGAAATGGTTTTGCATGTGGCCCCAGATGTTTTATCTTCATATTTGAGGTTTCATAGAACCTGGTATACTAATCACTATTTGAAAACCAATATGTGTAAATTACCATATACAGAGGTTTGCAAAATGACTTGCTTAAGGAATACTATTAGATAGGTTGCTATTGTGACTCCCAGCTATTGGATGTGAATGCAAGGATGGTGGTCGGCTAGGGACAGCAGGGCTCCATTCCTGAATGTGCATCTTTAAACAGAACACATTTATTTTAAATTAACCGCTGCCCCTTTTATTGGACTGGGTTTAAAAGTTTTTGGCAGGGGGCAGGGGGCTGGCAATGGTTCCTTGTTCCACTGCTTCTTCCCCCCCACCCCCAAGAGGCCACCCGATAGGATTCGTAAAGAAATGTACCTTTTCGGCTCCACATCCAAAGTTATTTTTTTGCAAAAACCCACAGAGACAGTAGATCCGTAGAATTAAAGGTATTACATGTACCCAGGGCCTGTAAATTTTAAATGCTACTAGTAGGCTGCAGCACTTATTGTGCCACCCACTAAAGTAGCACTGTAAAACATGTCTCCGGTCTGCCACTGCAGCCTGTAGTGCAGTTTGGAACTACCATTTTGATCTGGCAAAATAAATCTTTTGCCCGGTCTTAACCTTCCTTTTTAATACATATGTCACTCCAAGTTATGCAATAAAGGCTCATAGGATAGGGAGCATGGTATTTAAAAAGTTGGACATGTGTACTTTTTTACATGTCTTGGCAGTGAAAAACTCCTAAAGTCCTTTTTCACTGTAACAAGGGCTAGCTCTCCCATAGACGTAATACTGGGTTCCCTTATTACACTTAATACGTGACAACTTCAGTTTGGGGGCAGATAGAGAAATACTTCTTTCACATATTGAATTGTAATTTGAAATCCTCTTCAATGGTAAAGTCGGATTTTAAGTTACTATTCTGAAAATGCCTTTTAAGAAAGTTGGCATTTTTCTGGCTAATCCAAACGTGTCTTTCTGCCAGTGTCCAGGGTCATGTGACTGTTAAAGGATCTCCTGTGGTGTGGGGTATTTTCCTTTTAGACAGGGGACCAAAAGGCATTGGGTGTGGGGAAGGGTTTTCCTTTTCTGAGCAGGATGGTCTGTGGGTTGTACTCAGCCCTTCCTGAACTTCAAAGGGTAACCCGAGGGCTGTTCCCACAGCTTCCTGAATTCTAAAGCTGTCTGCCCTATCACTGGCAAATGCAACTCACATCTGGGCCTACCTGCCAGCCCTTTGTTATCCGAGACAGATTGGAGCCAAACCCAGGGAAGAACTGAGCAGAACCAGTTATGGTTAGACAAAGAAAGTGACCTCCCATACAATGGCTAGCACTGGGTAGAAAAGTGGCATCCTCAGAACCTCTCATTAGAACGCTCCTGGACATGAGATTCAGAAGCAGGACTGCCCCGCTGTCTGAAGAAGGAAGACTGGACCTGCTTGCCCCAAGCCCAGGATCCCAGAAGTGACTCCAAGGGTCAGTTGGCTGACCTCCTCTTTGAACTACAGGGATACAACAGGCTTCCAGAGCCCTTCATTGCAACTGCCCAACTGATCATCACCAACTGGACTTGCCTGGACCCTCCTGCTGGCTTCTTCTAGAGTGAGTCCTTACCCCCAAGAGGGGCCCGGCCAGCCCCGGACCCTTGTTTGGTGTTAGAGTGTACTCCAACCTGCAAACTGCAAGAACTGAACTCCAGTTGCAAATCCAGAGGCTCTGGGCTCTTCGCGTTGAAAAAGAACCATTCCCGGTCTCCTAGTGAATGCAAGGGGACTTCATTGAGGCTGATAAGGGACCAGCATCCAACTGCCAATGCAATCTCCCTGGCTACGAACTCCAGACTTCACTCACACGTTACTCTTCACGTCAGCAGTGACCACCCCTTGTTTCCTTCCAAAGCGACGCTCCGGCCAGCGACCAGCAGTTCACACTAACAACAATCTTGTCATGGTAATTCTCCAACCGGAGACTAGCTCTTCACACCAACAACAGTCTCCGTGCTGTCCTCACCAATGTGAAGCTCTGGCTGCCGCTCCTTGCATGGAACTGGACTGATGGCGAAGGTAAAGTTTCCACCGAGGCGAACATGGTCCCTGTATTCGACCAGTGCTCCTTTGCGGTCGGCCTGAACTTTTTACTTTGACCCGGTCCGGCAACACCAGATAACCGCAATTTAGGCTTCTTCTTGTTGTTGCTATTTTTATCGAAAACTTTAAAAAATCATATTTCCAGTTCTGCTTATTGGATTTTTGTCATTGGTATCATATTTTTTCTTTTTTATTTACTCTCATTTTCAAAATTGGTTTGTGATTTTGCTTGTGTTCTGATTTGGCTTTATTAGTGATTGAGTACTGCATAAATGCTTTGTACATTGCCTTAAAGTTAAGCCTGACTGCTTTTGTGCCAGGCTACCAGAGGGTTGAGCACAGGTTAATTTATTGACTTTAGTGATTCACCGTGACAAACATTGTGTTTATTACTAGAGTGGGGCTCTCAACCCTCTCAAATAATGACCCGATTTCTTACAGTGAGCAGCTTCATTGGGCCCAAACGTTAACCTGAATGGAGGAACTATATGTATTGTATGTAGGATGATGACTGGGAGGTTGATAGCCTCCTCCCTCTTACAATGAAGATGCTGGCTTTTACCCAGACTTGGAAAATGCAAGCAGCCTTAGAGCATTCCAGGCTTCTCTGGGCCTCCTTCACAAAAAGTCTGTTCTTTCACTGTTGTTTCAAATCTGCAAAGCCTTTAGAATTGTTCTTGCCCACCACTGAGGCAAGACATCACATTTTTAACGCAATCCTGCAATTATTTTTTTTTTCACAGAGTTTTATATAGCGCGAACTTGACCCGAATCCGGTATCCGAGTGCTTTACATAACACCAGTTGCGTTACAAACCTTCAGTCCTAAATCCTCTGTTGCCATTCAGTGGAGTGCTCTTGGAGCTATGTTGTTTGTCTGTACCCGATGGGAAACAACCGTTACAACGCATGCATTACTCCGCATGACATTACCCTGCATTTTTTACACCACAAAACTTTTACAACGCAGGGCTTTACACCGTGAACTGTTACAATGCATTCCCCAAAGTAACGCCCCCGTGGAGTTAGAATAGTAATTGAGTTGGAATGGGGAATACGTTGTAAAGCCGAGTTGTAAAAGGTTTTGCGGTGTAAAAATGCGGGGTAATGGCATGCGGAGTAAAAGCATGCGTTGTAACGTCATACAACCGTACCCGATACAAAAAAATCTCAAAAACATAATTTGCTTTATTGTATCAACCAGACCAATGGCCGCCACTAGCTTGCACCTAGATATATTATTGAGTGAGTCTTCCAAGTGTCAAACTACTTCATTTCAAGTGATGAACAATTGTAAAATAATTTCCCATGCTTAAATGTACATCTAACTTGAACAAGAATCCTTCAGGTGCCAGTGCTGCAAAAATGTGGAAAGTGAATGAATATTCCCCATTTTTATAGGGTGTTTGTGTGGAAAGAAAATATCTTCCATGAAGAACATTTCCCATAAAAAGGGAGTTAGAAATGAAGAGATAGTTTGGAAATATTAGTATTGTTTTCAGAAGTTCATGCCTTTATAATCTGTTCCTGCCTGGAAGACATTCTCATCTAGAAAGGGGCAAATTTTGAGAGCTGGTTGAGCTTGTACTGCAGTACAATTTGAAGACCTTTCATCTATTCAATATACAGAGGTAATAATGGGTAACAATGAAGTGTTATTTAAACCCCACCTGATTTGCAAGAAAACAACTGAACCTAAAGAAGATGCACATTCCCAGCTAACTGTTAACACATGCAAACGCTCTTCCATATTACATCCCTGCTTTCACCAATGCCATTGACCTATTCTAGATAGAGGAGAGTGAGAATAGAACAAAAATCTGCTTGATCATTTCTTTTTGTGTAATTTACTTGACCAAATTGTTCTAACTGTTGCCCATTTATTTTAATATTATAGGAACCTCTGGAATTCCTTTGAGGCTTGTCACAAATCTCTTTGGCTTGGGATTGCCCAGTCAGTGGCACCTGTACCAGTACCATGTGGCCTTCAGTCCAGAACTGGAGTCCAGACGCCTGAAGACAGCTTTGCTTTACAGCCACAGTGAGATCCAAGGAAAAGCAAAAGCATTTGATGGAGCAATTCTTTTCCTTTCACAGAAACTTGAAAAGCAGGTAGGACTCATTTTCTGAAATTGGTCTGCATGGTTTACTAAAATGTTTGGCTTTTTAAAATGTTGAATGTGTTAGGAGATTGTAGTATTGAAGACTACAAAGTACAAAATAGTCAACATTGCATGTCAGCAAACTTGTGCACACCTCAACACTTTATAAAAAAAAAAATATTATTTAAAGGAGCTTTCTAGGTGTTTTACAGTTTTGTAAAGGTGATGAAACCTCTACGGTGCTTGGTTCCTTTACTGATATGTAGCTTGATTGCCCCATTCCCACAATTATCACCCAAAGAATACAGCAACTTGAGTGTAAGGTCAGTGGTTGGCTTCAATCAGCTTTCACAGCACTGGAAAGTTTATTTTCACAGTAGAACATTTACATCTGTCTTCTTTGATTATCATTTTGGTAGACAATGTGTCTAGTAAGCTTTAAGGCTGACATGGTTTGCAGACGCCAATTTCTAGCTGTTGGCCCACATATAAAGTTTTAATTTTTTGAGAGAGCACTTCCACTCCACACTCGCCACCTCTGGAACCCTACCATGAATCCTCTTCTGTGCCCATTCATAGGTGGAGAAGGGGGGCATGCTTGCATTAGTGCATGAGCTGCTCCTGCACAAATTCCCAGTTACCCGGTTAGTGGATAAATGTCGACAGTGCAGTTCAGTTGGTGATGGACACTCTTATGTCTGTGCACGGGTCAGAACAGGATCGTAATATGGCCCAACCTATTGAAACTCTTGGTTCAGTATGTAGCCCCTTTCCCCCTTGCTTGGGTGGGTATGTGCCATGTAATGTGGTCTTTTCATTCACTTCCTTGCTCGAGAGTGGGCCCTCGAAGGCCATCTCGCTGGCTTCAGGTGAAGAAATTGATGAAAATAAATGGGACACAGTTCTACATCAATTACTGGTGGATTATGTTATTTTTCTCATATGCAATCATGGTCCTAGAATTCTCCCTGCATTCCTAATATGACGTGCTACATAACAAAGATTCACCTTACCCTGTGAACGGGTGCTCCTGCCCACCAACTTATATTCTCTTGGGCCGCTTTTCAACTCTTCCCTTGAGTGGTAAGACAGGAGGCAATGAGGATGAATCTAGCTCCTGATCATTGTGAGGGATCCACCCACCTATGTCCTAGACAGGCGCTCTGATTAAATGGGCAAGTTCAGACTCCTTGATGTGACGCTGTGTGCTAGGTGTGATGAGGTCCTTTCTGGCTGAGGATCTGGGTCCCATTCTAGTCCCCCTTAACAACCGGGTTGCGGACCTTCTGACTTGACCTCTGTCACCTACATTTTGTACTGCGAGGAATACAGTGAACGTGTTCCATACGTCACCCCACCTTCCTCCAGCGAAAGCCAACGCTGTAAGGACAGGTTGTGGAGCGGGGGGCCACAGTGGAATGTGTCTGTCAATGGCTCCTGGCCATGGGCCGTTCCATACCAGCCTTTCCAGCCATTGAGTGCCCAGGAATCCTATCTCATGTGTCTGGTAGCTGCCTGTCCCAGGATTGAGACCCTCTATCAGAACCTCTGTGATATCCATGTTCCTCTTAAAGCCCAGTGCCAAGGGCAGTCGATTTGCAGAACTCTCACAGCCCTCTTCAAGCACTGACTGCTATTGACAGGTAATTGACTGACTACATTCGCTATAATATTCTACAGTTTGAAGCATTTGTTTTATAAAATATGCTATGTGCACTCTCTTCCTATCTTGTGCACACAATGTTGCAGCTTGTTCTGCGTGCTGGGTCCTGGCATGTTTTGAATGGCTTGTTATTATGTCAGCTGATGCCCACTCCATACAAGGATTCTCTGCCTCAGATATCATTTTTCCCACCATTTGATGTGTTGGTGTTTCCAGAACAAAGGTTTGAAACCAAAAGCCAGGATGCAGAGAAGAATTCAGTGGCTGAGAGCAGAAATAATGATGAATGGAATGGTTGCTGGAAAATATTATTTTTAATGACTTGTCACCTTTACAGCCCAAGCCGCCCCTTTATATGAGAATCACTTAGGGAGGGGGAGGATTGATGGGGTGGCAGTTCTCATCTCGAAAATAACTATTTAAGTACTCTCCTTCCTGTAACACCTTGGAATGACCTTGGAATGAACATCACAATCAAATACCTTACTGTGTCACCACAAGGAGAACCAGTGTACTTTTAGGAATTGTAAATGCACAGGGTTGGCTTGCAGGTTGTTAAGCGTCTCCAAGCTGAAGGGTTGCTGTTTCCAGATTGTCAATCAGCATGAAATGCATGTCCAGGGATGTCCAGCATTGGCTACAACAATAGTGGGTGGCTAACACTTATTTGGCTGCCAATACAAAAACTCCATTGCAAACTATATAAAAGGCATTGGAAGGACTGGTGCAAGTAGGCTGGCAAAGTGTTGTCCACCTCACTCGTTAGCTTTCCCTTGAGGATATTGGGTTGACGAATGCCGGGGATGCACCTCTAGCATGGAGCAGTTATGAACCTAAAAAACTATAAGCAGTTTGCTAAGCACCCGTAACTGAAGGACACTATCTGCAGAAGAATGACAATCATCATGAAACATATGTCCAGGGTTATCCAAAACTGTCTGTTCCGATATTAGTTTGCGAATGCTTTATTGAATATAAGAACAAACACCAGTGAGAGATGCATATAAAAGAATGTATCTGGGGGCATGTGGGTGGGGAGGGGCTATTGGGCTTGCCTTGTGCTCTCCGATCCACCATTTGCAAGTGGTAAAGGCTTTGGAAATCTGCTACAGAGAATCTTACGAAACCTGTAAAATTAAGTGAATAACTTCTAGATTTCAGGTGATATACAAAGCTGCACCAGAGGTTCCAATATACATCAAGGGACATGCATACACTCCATGATTGCTCAGACCTCAAGAGAAGAGAAATTTCCACAAGACAAAGGAAAGCAGGCGATTGGATGCATCAGGATGCGGGGTGGTGTCATGGGTGCCTGTGAACCAGAAATATACCAATTGACAGGATTCACAGCAGATAGGACTCCAGTCTCCAATAAATCTCAGAGAACCACAGAAAGAATGTGTATGAGCTAGCATAGGAGGGCACCCCAGCGTCGACATGAACTGTGGTATACCTAATAACTGTAACATCATTGTGCATGGTCAGTGATTTACGGGCATTATCAGACGAAGGAACCCTATTTACGAGAACACATACAACATTAGCCTGGTGTGATATTCCCATTCTCTTATCATCCAATCGATTCAAATGCATATTTGTGTACTAATACACAAAATGCTGTAAAAAAGAAGCCAAAGTGAAAACATGGACATGTGTTTACTCTCAAGTCACTATTGTGTGAGTATATAACCTAGAAAAGCAGTAAAGGGTGGCCAGGCTGCTAGCTGATTTACGAAGGTGCTGACACAATAATGGCATAACCACTTTCTGAATCACTGCTAATATGCACAAAAATGCAAATTCACCAAAAAGTGCAATAACAAGAAAGGGGGCAAGCGATGCACTAGACCAACCCTGGTGCAAAAAATGTGGCAACAATAACATAGAAGTCCACAGTGCTACACAAATCTCTAAAGGGTCTGCATCGTAGTTTGCATTTTGTTGTATGTCTGTTTTTTGGTGCATCGTGTGCAGTAATGATGACGTTACAAAGATGTGGGTGTTACCTTTTCTAAAACTTGATGGTGGAATTTAAATAATCACAAAAAAAGGAACGGCCACCAAAATATGGTTTAGTCCAATACAAACGCCTAATGGACTAACTTGCATAGTGAAGCCTGAGGTTTTTCTTCTAAAAGATTGGCCTGGTCATTTTCTTGCTGTAAAACTGGCCCAGAACCTCTGAAATCTGTGAGATTTTACACATGGCTATCACATACATAAACGTTCTCAACTCAGGCGACACAAGAGAGATCTGATTGCAGGCACATAGCTGCCTTTTATGTGCAGCATATAGGTGTAATATGCCGTCTATTATATGCAGAATATAGATCCTTAAAGAAAATGCTGTGACAGGCAAGGTAACTGATGGAGTATACACTTAATAAGCCTTTTCTGAACTTTTATGCTATGTCTCGTGGGAAGTGGAGGTCTTCTTTACACCTCTAATAATATATATTGAGAACTGCGACTATGTACTCTCTCACTGATGAAAAGTGTGTGGAGTTTGTTTGGAAATGACACTTTAAGACCTACCAGTAATTGCACTCTGGGTGGATGTTAGCATTTCCTGTGGGTTTGTGATTATTACAGATGTCAAAGATTAGTGTTGAGAAAAGCTCGATCAGTTCATGATGATATAAGTACAAACTGGAGGCTAGCTACTTTGTGGTGAGGCCGCACAAGCTCACAGACTTGCACATGCTAGGGATTCGTAATCTGTGAGACTTGGGACATGTACAGGCTGTACATGTGGGCTGAAAGCCAGGCCAATCTATTGGTAAAACTGGGTATTATAAAATAGTTTTAACTTTGGATACTTTGGCAATATTATGGTTATCCATTTTTCTGGGACAGATAATGCTCATATAGTTGTAACTTCATCTGTTTGGTAAATCTTTATGTAGCGGCCCAAGCGGCAGCCGCACATTAATTGTTCTGCGAATAGCTCCTACAAGGCCCCATGATGCCTTGATACGTTTTTACAATTTTATCCAAAATACGGCCTGGGATTAGACTCCCTCGACTCTCCGGCAACGTGTAGGTTCAGGTTCAATTTACCAACTAGCGACAAGAAACCTGGAGGACTGTAATCCACAAACCACCAGCGTATTACATGAGGATGATGCATTCTGGCCAGTGATCAGTCCTGTGAGACTTACAGGATTATGAGTATTAGAGAATTCCGAACCCCTTTCACCATAGACACAGTCAAAAATTCACACTGTTTATATATTTTAGGACATTGTTAAAATCAACGTCCTAGTCTAGTACAATAATGTGTATGGATATAACTCTGAAAACAAAGTATCTGCAATAAATGCAAGTGATAGAAAAAATATTAAAATAATTGCATTATTGTGATGACATTTCATAAGTTCATTTAATTAAATGATTGAACCAGTCTTTGTTTGACCAGCTCCTCCTTTCTAGCCCTTATCTAGGCTGTCTTAGCACCAAAAGTGTCAGAGTTTCTCGAGGTGGCTCCAGACTTTTGTTCTGTACTTTTGGGTAGGTCGTTCTCTGTATGTTAGTTATGGCTTTTCCAAGCTAGCCAATAAGGCCAGGATCGTTCCAAGAAGATTATGGCGTTTACTGAAGACCTTTACAGTTTGCACGAACATTGGGGCATATTTACAAGGGAATGGCGGAGAGTGACATTAAGTACAAAATGCTGACGCCACACTCCACAATTCTGAAAATGCAGGGATGAGCCGTATTTACAAACATACGGCACATTCCTGCATTTTCCGTAGCGCTGGCGCTAAATTATGCTGCCTAGCTCCAACGCAGGCACCCTTGCACATAGTTCATGTTATTTATCTCTATGGGCATGTTTCATATGAATCTCCTCAGCAGTCGCCCACGTACAAACATCTCTAAGCCAGTATGAATGTTTTGGGGGATCTGTCCCCAAACATTTTATAGTTATGCAGTGTTTGGCTAACAGTAGGGTAAGTAAAACAAACTTTCTACTAAGTTTCTTGTTAGTATGAGAGGGGATCAACCCCAGCAGTACCTGCTTTATTGTGAGCTGTATAGTCCACCCAGTGGCCCTATTGATGTCTCCCAGCACCGCCTGCCAGTAGGATGCCAGAGATGCACAGTACCACACCATGTGTATAAAGTCTGCCTCCAATCCCCCACTCCGTGGACAGCTATTGCTGCGGGTATTATATAAGGTGTGCAGAATTTTGGGGGAAAGGTAAATTTGGTGTACATAATTATATTGTAACAATTTAAATCTGGCGTTGGAGCAGACCATCCTCACCCCCTCATGTACCCACACCCAATCTTTCTTGGTCATGGGGCCCTCCAGCACTCCCTTCTATTTGGCCTGAAAGCGGAGTGTCTTAATTGGAATGTCATCTTCCAGGGCCCTGAATATATTAGAGGTCAGTCTGCTTCCTACTGCCATGTCCAGCAATGTCACCAGGGTGTTGGAGGGTCGTGGTGCATCCGGAAAAGTCGGCCAAAAGGTCCCGGGCTGTTACCGAGATCTCTGCATATTACATTTAATGTCCTGATCCTAGTGTGAAGTATTCCACAGCGTCGTCCTGTGTGATAAATCGTCCAGTCGGGTACAGGTCGCCTAGTGTATTGCAGCCTCTGCCTCTCCATCTCTGCACTGACATGGATTCTGCAATTTTTAGAAACGGTTGGAGGGACCATAGCAGCATGTCCAGGGCATCCAGCACTCTTCACAGCACTCTTGTGACCGCCCCTCTCACAAATCACACTCCTCGCGTACAATGTAGGGTGTGGCCGGGGGCACCCTTGCCCCTCCCATCAGCAGGACGGCAAGTGATTTCCCTTCATGAGAGCCTCGTAGGAGTTTCTTCTCCCAGTTATCATCAGGGTCCAACCAGTGGACTGCGTGTTGCAAATGGGCAGCCATATAGTAGAACCCCATATGAGGGACCTGTAGCCCCCCTTGACCACAGGTCAGTTTAAGTGCGGACAGTACGACACTCTTCCACTTGCTTGCCCATAACAGGTCTACCACTAGGCTGTCCATGGTTTTAAAATAATGTCTGGGAATCACATATAGTGTGCCCTGGAGGGCATATAGGCATCTAGGGATCAGAATCATTTTAGCAATAGGAACCCTGCCCGTCAATGATCGGGATAGGTCTTTCCAAAAATGAACGGAGGCTCGTAGTCCAGTAATCACCCTCCCAATGTTGATGTCCAGGAACCTTTGTTCTTTATGTGCCAATCTGGTTCCCAAGTACCCTACTCCATCTGATTCCCAGGGAAGTCCCACCTTTGAGAGTGCTCCCATTGGTAGACCATCTTGTCCCCCCAGTGGAAACAGCTTGGACTTCGCTGAATTAATGCAAAGGCCTGATAATTCACTAAAGTCCTGCATCACATTTAGGAGTATTGGAACAGAATATTCTAGTTGCCTCAGATAAATCAGAGCATCATCGGCGTAGAGGGAGGCCACATGGGTGTTCTCTCCTAAGGTGATCCCTCAGCGGTGTGGAGTCCTGTGTAACCTTCTCAGCCATTGCCTCAATTGAGAGAGCGAAGAGGAGTGGGTGATAATGGGCACCCCTGCCCCGTTCCCCTCTGTAGTGAGAAGGCTTCCGACACCTCACCCCGACTTTATCCTAGTGCATGGGTCAGTGTAAAGCAGTTTAACACATTGTATGTACTTAGGTCCCATGCCCATCTTCCATGGCACCTGCCAGAGGTAGTTCCAATCTAATGAATCAAACGCCTGTTCGATATCCAGAAGAGCTAAGGTGTAAGCGTCCTTCAGTAGTTGCGGAGTGTGATACACGAGCAAGAGTCTTCTCAGATTATGGAACGTACTCCACTGTGGAATAAAAGCTAACTAGTCTGTGAAAATTAAATCTGCAAGATGGAGAATCAGGCGAGCCGCCAGAATGCTACTAAGGAGTGGGACATTCAGATTTAATAATGATGTTGGCCTATATGAGGAGGCCTCCATTGGTCTTTGCCTGATTTTTGTACTATTACAATTAACGCCTCCCACATTGTATGCAGGAGGTTACCCTTTTGGAGGGCCTCCTGGCAGACCTCCAGCAGTTTATGGGCCACCTGGTCAGCATATCAGTGATAGAATTCTGCATGCATCCCTTTGCTGCCCGGAGTTTTTGCAGTTTTCATGCTCTTGATTGCCGAGAGAGACTATTCTCGGCTGATGGGGCTTTCCAGTTTATCACGGTCTTCTGGATCTAGGCTCGGAAGCAGTATTTCCGCAAGGTACTCTATTACTCGTTCCCCTGAACCCACTCCCCGAGCAGCACAGGTTGTGCTCAGATGGGTTTTAAATAGCTCATTAATAGGCCGCTGGGTGCTAACTAGGGACCCTGGACCATTATATAATGTCAATATCCGGGTCTGTTGAGTCTCCTGTCTGGTAAGTTGTGCAAGCATCACTCCAGTCTTGTCAACCTCTGCATGTAACCTTTGTCGGTATGCTGTATGGATATGCTTCTGGAACTGGCGCCAATCATCTAGCATCACCTTGCTGCTCTTCCGCCATTCTACCAGTCTAACTGGGTGTGTATGCAGCACTTTCTCTATTGCACCTAAGTTGTCTTCATGTTTCTGAATGTCCCTTTCCTGCTGTCATCTAACCTGATATGCTGGCTTTAGGTACACCACTCTGAGCACTACTTTCATTGCTTCCCAGTCCAGTACTCTACTACTCACACTACCCCAGTTCTCCTCAAAGTAATGCAATAGCGTCTCATTAACCATTGCTTCAAACGGGGTCTGATAGCGCCTCCACTCTTAACCTTCACAGCGGAATCGATGTGCGTCTACGTTCTCCTGCAAAGCTCATCAAAACGGGGGAATGTTCCGACATATATATGGGGCCCCTTGTGCCAATCCGTTGAAGACCAAACAGTAGTCCAACCCTGCAGCAGACGTGTAACATAAGTATATTTTCTCTTTCTGGTGTTTATCTCTCCACATATCTAGGAGGTGGAGACCTTGCATCATGTCCTGGAAGGCCCTTGTAATTTTTGACTTAGTATGGAGTCTGGGTGGATCTCGGTCAAGTGTTCAATCTAGGACGCAGTTACAGTCCCCCGCCATTATAATGTCCTCAGCGAGGTACCGTGATGCGGCTGTGGTCACTCCAGCATAGACATCTGGATAGTCGATGTTTGGTGCATACACATTCACGAGGGTCACCTCATGACCATCCAGATCACCATTTAATATCACGTATCTACCTCTTGGGTCAAGGATATGTCCTCTGTAATGGAAGGGCACCCCCCGGAGCCACCCATATCAATGTACCTCGGGCAAACCGAGAATACGATGTGGCATGTTCTCTCCACCTCTTACAAAGACAAGGAATACAGTCCCACCCACACATGTTTCCTGTAAGAATGCAATGGACACTTTATAATGTCTCAAATATGCAACACCCTGTGGTGTTTGTCATTCTGGGCTGTACCCCTGACATGCCACATCATGAATTTAATTGCATGTCCCGCCATTTCCTATCATCTTCAGCCATTCCCCCAGCAATAGACGTCCCCTACATTCCACCACCCCTTCAATGCCTGTGAGGGCAGAAATCCAGACCACATTGTACAAGGGCAGCATATAATTCCCCAACTCGACAAACCTTCAAAAACAGTAATCCCCCCAACTCCCCTCTACCCCTGCGCAGCTTAACCTTAACGTCCTTTCCAGCAACAGCCCAGTTAAGAACCGGCTACCGCCGTCCCAGTCCCAGAACCATTTATCAGTGTACGAACAAACTAAGGGCCTGATTTAGATGTTGGCGGACGGATATAATGGAATTTATATTTCGGTGGACGGGATATCCGTCACTGTTGTGACGGAGTAACCCCTCCGCCAAGATCCAAATCAGGCCCTTAATCTGCTAAAACGTTTGCACTTCGCTAGAGACCAGACCCCAGTGGAGGTGCGAGGCCAAAGCACTCAAGCTCCCTATCCCCATGTCTGCACCCCTCTCCACCTTTCCTCCCGCAGGCATATTTAGCTATTCAGGGAGTGTGATCCCATTGTGTTTCAGTAAGTCTTCCCACCCCACTCACAGCAACTACATGCATAAGAGTTCCCAGTACCTGACTGTGAGAAGCTGGCTTGGTGTATGGTGTACACTTATGTAAGTGAGGAACAGAAAAAGGGAGGTACCCTAATATTGTTGATAGGGACAGGGTAAGTATAGATAAAAACACAAAGGTCCTTACACAGTATCTACTATACTTTAGTTGTAATTGTTATACACAAAGTTAGTGTCAGAGAGAGACTCAAAGAACCATATAATTATACAATTAGTTAAGCAACAACTGATCAGTGCAACACAGAGAGCGAATAACAAACTTAATATAAAATCAATGTAAGATTTATTCAATCGTAATACACAATTAAAACCATGATACACAATTCAAAGTTAAAAGAACATTTCATTATTAAAATACACAGTTACAGTATCGTTAGAAAACAGGAAAGTCGACGCTGCGTTTCGGTGAGTCGTAAATTTATCACCTTCTTCAGGACAGTTTTCTAAGTAATAGAAACATTTTGTTATTAATCATCTCAAGTGTTGCTACTGCCATTATTATATACCATATCTAAATTCAAAGGTTTCTAGTTAAGACAAACATATTTCATATTTATCTATAATGCCACATCATGATAATATTTTACTAAACTGGACAATCTAGAATCTCATGACACTTTGCACACTAACAGTATAACATTCTAACATTCTATTAAGTAAACATCATAAATATGTTGAAACATACCTAAACATTTAGGAAGATGATTAAATTTTGATTTGTAGAAGTGATCTTCTTGCAATAAGGGGCTGGAAATGTGCCACTTATTGGAAACCTCTAGATTGAAGAGAACCAGATCATTAAAAGGTTATATGTCAACAATAGCTCCAAAAATGGTTTATATATCTCTTCTGACGTAATTATCAGTACCTATTGAATAAGAGACAAGATTGAGGAGATTGTGTTTGTTGTAGCCACCATAATATGATATTGTTCTTCAGGAAGAGTCCAAAGGCTCTGAAAGAAATATAGAGTCTACACTAGATCTATAATGATAAGATAGACCAATGAGAATGCTAAAGAGCAATGGGCTTACCAAAAAATCATGAATCAAAAAGATGTAGTAGTGCTAATGGCTGATCCGCCGTGATAGGGGGCACTGTCCAAGGCTTCGCCGTTTGTATTATAAGTTTTTTTGCGGCGAAGATACTTTTCTAATGGAAACAAAAAGATTTTTATATTTTATATATATCTAAGAAAAAAGGGTTATAATTACTACCCAATTACTATCATGCGAATATTGGTACAAAATAAGTTCTTCAATTTATTACCTGATTATATCGCCGTCAAGGTCATCAAATCGGATTAATTAAAAACCTATAGAGAGAAATATATGTTTCACTAGTGATCCTCAAAGTATTTTTAAATAATCTATAATATTATTAAAATACTACTTTTTTCGAGTTAAATAGTGAATCGGAAACACTAACAAATAGCGAAGGTTTTAAAACTATAGGCTATAAATATAGTTCTTGAAAAGAGCCATCTGTCGATTATAAGATTTAGTTATATCTTTTTGTGGGTCATAATCAAATATTAAAGATCTCTGATCAGTTATATTTTATAGTTCGACATTTTATCTGATTATTATGGAGGTTGTTATGGAGACCTACTGGGATCCATAGCCATACATCTACTGCTTGAATACGTCTCAATAATAATTTTCTGCTATATAAATTGGTGGTACATAGGTGACAGAATACAAATAAATGGAGTAAACCCATGTAAATGGAGAAGTGTCATAACTATGTTCTCCTCCTCCTGAAAGTAACTTTAAGTTTTCAAAAGGTACGCTAAAGTACCGGGGTTAATATCAGTGTCTAGCTACCGCTTACCTAAGAAGAGCAGAATGGCCTCCTCGCCAACAACAAAACGACAACTTCCGGGTCAGGATACACATTTGTCCATGGCTCGGAGTTCCTTTTCATACGTTGATGTTGGCGGTCACGTGACGTGCACATGATTAGTATGTTTCTCGGTGTTTCTTGTATCAATGAAAGAAACACATTATCTTTATAATCAAATAGTATATAGTTTCCCTGATATCAAAAACCAGACAAAAGTTTATATTTTAAAAAATATAATATTTATAAGCTGACATGTTTATATGAGAAGACCGTCGAGAGTGTCGGCCATCTTGGAACGGGTTCTAAAGTAAGTAAATGCATGCCGATTTAGTTATCATCTCAAAAATACTGATCTTTCTTTCATGCGAGTAATAAATCATGCCTATATGATAATAATCTATCTACGGTTAAAAGCGTCATAGTTTATAATAGAGTTTACGTAAACAATAGAACATGAAACTATGAGGAGGAATAGTATCGTCGGCCATTTTAGAGCGGGATCCATAAAGATAAAGCAAATCCCATTGCTTCAAAGTACCATAAGAATAGATATAACTACAACAATTAAATAAAATAATTAATAAAAGACAACCAGTGGACCTCATGAGTATATTCTGGTTGAAAGCATAATTATTTAAAGGGCTTATTCTTGATTCAGTGGGCTATGTTTTTTTATATATATACTTTTATTATTTCAGAGTTCAAGAAGTGTAAAGGACTACAGTCATAAGTCTCCTACAGAGGCGAGTACTATTGTTTAAATAAGCCTCTCCCAGTCTTCTTTACTGTTGAGTCCTTTTCTAAAGGTGTTAAAACGGGACATGTGGAACTGTTCTCGTTTTTTTCTTTTACGGGTCGGGTCTCCTCCTCTAATATTTATATGAATTGTTTCTAAACCGCACCATTTCAAATCTTCAATTTTGTGCTGTGCAGTATGCCAGTGTTCTACTAACGGGGCAGTTCTTTTGTTAGTTCTAATTGCAGACTTATGTTCGTTGATTATGTAAGTGGGCACCTTGCACCAATCCAGACAACCCTTATGGTGATTTTAGTGGTCTTAGACAACCTTAGAAAGCTCTGTAAGTGGTAGCTGTGGAGAGCAGCCTTCAGGCTTAGTCCAGAAGGAGTGTAAAGCCACTTGTGTTACCAGAACATAATCTTATAGGTATAGATTAAGTAAAAAAGAATCACACCGTGTATTTATAAGAATATGCCTCTATTATAAGTCACTCACTAACATATACAGGTATTTCCTAGCCGGAGATATGCACAATGCATACAATACTTTGCAATAGAAACAGGTAAGTAGCACGAAATACACAGTGGTTACCAGGGGGAGGCCAAACCATACACTAAAATAGTGGTATACGAACCACGACTCGAGTCAAGACTATACCCAGAAGACGTAGAAGTGCCGGGGACCACAGGAACCACCCAAGGTAAGTAACCAGGAGCCCCACGAAGGCCGTGTGCAGAGTGGGAACATGACCGCAGGATCAATGCAAGTCAATGGGTAAGTCGCGGTTGCAATTTTAAAGAAGAAGAACCCTTCCCAGTGGACCCTGAAGAAATCCCTTTGGAAGACAGAAGGTTGGAGAACCCCCCTCCCGTAGATACCCTAGGAACCAGGATACCTACACCAGGGAAGCCAGGTGCATAGGTGTGAAGTGGCGTCAGAAACTGCCGTCGAACCCAATGGAGGACTTCAGGAAGATGCCGCTGCTGGAGAAAGTGAAACTGTCCGGTGGAACCCAAAGGTGGATTCAAGATGTGAAGAACCTGCAAGCAGAGGGGAGAGTCTATGCCACTCAGGAGTTACCAGGAGGCACGGAAGACGAATGGCCACCGATGTACCGGATACGAGCTGTCGCACGTCGGATGTCGAGAGTGAGTTGAGGGGTCGGTGTCCGTCGGGAGCACCAACAAGCCTTGGCAACTGCAACCAGCATGAAAGTTGAAGTAGGTGCAATGTCAGGACCAGCAAGGTCCAGGAGACTCACCACAAGCAGGGGAGTCAGGGCAGGCCCTGGGCAATCAGGGGGGCCCAAGTATGCAAAGATGACCCTCAAGAGGACCCACAGACCAAAGGCACTGGAGTAGCGAGAGGACCTCGAGCAGCTCACCAAAGATGCAAGCCCACGATGCAAGTGATGTGGTGAGGATGTAGATCTTGGTCACTGGAGATGCTGGAGGTCGGGGCTACTTGGAGCCTGAAGATCTTGGTGGAAGGAAGCCAACAACGCTTAGCAAGTGAAAGTCGATGCGGTGCACAGGGGTTCAGTTCCTGCGGCTCCAACGAGGGATACTGGCCTCAAACGTGGTGAGAGGACAGGGCAGGCCTTGAGGGATAAGAAGAACCACCACCTGTGTTGCTGAGCTTTTCGGAGTCCATGGGAGCCCAGGATCAGCAGACTAGTCAGCTTAGTTGCGGTGCCTGCAGATGCAGGGAAGTGACTCCTTCACTTCAAGGGAGATTCCTTCAGGTGTCTTGGATGCCCACAGGCCTTCAAAGGTTCCTGTATGGTGCACAGGCATGGACGTTGCAGCAGACGAGCAGGACAACGAAATCAGGAGCAGCAGGAATCTTCCCGGTTGCAGCCTTGATGCCCAGAGCAAAGTCCAGCAAAGTCCAGAGTGCCCAGACAGTTGAAGAAGAAGTGGTGTCTGAAATATATCTTGTCCCACGATGAGTCTAAGGACCCACCCTGAGGTAATCCCTTAAATACCCTAAGGAAAGGGTTGGGGCGATACAGGGGTCCCTCCCTAGGGAGGGGCTGGACAAGGGGGAGGATACTCCCCTGTCCTTTGTCCAGGTTTGCACCAGTGCGGGAGCCAATGGCTCCCTGGACTGGTTTGAACTGAACTATGCGTGGAGGGCACTAAGTGTGCCCTGAACGCAGACTATGTGGCGCTGGAAAGCACCCCCACCCTGCCCCAATACACTAAACCCTGTCTAGGAGGTGGTCACACCTCCCTGTGACAGGATACCTATTGTTCTGCTTTCCTCTGCTCGAGCTTGGCTCAGCAGCAGGAGGGCAGAAACGTGTCTCTGGCCGGCAGCAGACCTAGCTTGCTGTCACAGTCTGGAAGACTGGTACCGGGAGCACCGAGGGCCTCCCAGAGGAGCTTTACGGTGCATAGAATCATACCTCCCATACTGTTTACAGTGTGGGGGTATGATTCCAACATGTTTGATACCAAACATGATAGGATTCGTTACAGCCAGTTTTGAGATGGTCATCGCATAATGACGCGGTGCCCCTCTGTGTCATATGGCTGTCTCACTTACAGCCCGGGGAAATGGACTCCATGGGCTGTAGGGGGGTCCTGCTCATGCAGGGGCACCCTTCCACATAGAACCAAGCACCCTGCCTTCAGGATTTGTAAGGCCTGCCTTAGGGGTGACTTATAGGTTTTAAGTGTAGTGACCCTAGATATAGGTAAACCTATATCTTTCGTAAGTGGTGTTAGCACCAAATTACACAGGCTGCAATGGCAGGCCTGTAGTTACTAATTGAATTGTGTCCCATGGGTGGCATAATACATGCTTCAGCCTATGGGTGATCCCTGGTGTACCTATGCCCTGGGTACCTTAGTACCATATACTAGGGACTGATAAGGTTACACCAGTGTCCAATCTGGGATGTACCTAAGTACTTACCAAACCAATTTAGGGGAGAAAGCACAGAGACTGGGGTCCTGATTAGCAGGTTCCCAGTCAGACTAGTCAGAAACAGCATTACATCAAGCAAAAAGTGGGGGTAACCATAAAAGCAGATCCTACTTTCCTACGCTGACTGTTCATAGTTCGAGCAGTGTCAGCTTCAGTTTCAGCCCCATCAGGCAAGCACAACAGTCCCTTGGTCAGCCCAATTTCCCGTAGGGTTCATTAGAACTCACAGTCAAGCAAGCAAAGTTTAACAGGTCCGTACTATCGCTGGCTGTTACAGGATCGCTCCAACGTCTCTGGAATGAGTCTCTTGAGTCTGGAACAACCTTGGTGTCACGTAGAGTACCATATGAACACACCACGATTTCCCATGGTGTCCGTGCATCGTCCAAGCTTCTTCTGTGGTTATTCTACCGTCTTATGCAGGCTGATTGTCTCTGTGTGCTCAGCCTCATCGAATCTCTCCATCATGGTCCTCGCCAAAGTGTCCAGGCAATTACATGCCTCTCCCGGTTGAAGAAAAATAACACCTTCCCTCCATGTAGGAAACACAGTTGTGCAGGAAGTATAAAGCTATACTTCAGATTTAAATCTCTCATCCGTCCCTTTTCAGATAGGAAAGATTTCCATTGCTCCTGGACTTTTTGTGTATGGTCGGGAAAGATTGAAATGGGTTTCCCCTTGAACAGCGGAGGACCTTGCAACCTAACATACTGAAGTATATTGTCTTGATCGCGACAATTGAACAGATGAGCAATTATGGCTCTCGGAGGTGCTCTGGGTTTTGTCAGGGTGCCAGTGCCCTGTGGGCTCTTTAAATTATGAAAAATTTGAACCGTCTCTTACGACGCAGGGTATTGGTAATCCATCTTCTAGGATCAGTTAGGTCGACTGCCCTTCAGTTTTCTTGGTGAACGCTACACATCATAAATTATTCCTTTGGGATCTACCCTCGGCATCTTGTATTCGTCAGGCGGTCAGCTTCTGTAGGGTAGAGACTGTGTCGCAAAGGGTATGAACCTCATGTTGTAGGGCATCCACATTGTGGTCCGCAGTGGTGACCCAGTCTGCCGCCGTTTCGGAGATCAGTACAAAGCATATAGACTTCAATTACATCTGAGTCTATCTTTGTAACCGGCCCATCTCTAGGGCTCTGTATTGCCATCATTAGATCTGCGAGTGTCGGTGCAGGGTTTGGTGCTGCTCAGTCTCGTTCGGCCAGCCCCTACTTCGGACTGCATGTTATGGGTGTAGTTTACAATCTCATTGGACTTTGCAGGTTTAGTAGTCTTGTCTTTCCCCATTGTACCGGGAAATTCAGCCATCAATCTAAGAGCCGTTCACCTGCACCACCCAGGTGTGGCCTCCTTTTCTCCGGATATCTGGCAATATGGGATATGGGGTCTATAGCCTCAATCACTCCAGCTCTCCGACCTCCAGGAGTGAAACTCGGAGGAGCTCTTCTCGCAGCAGGATACTGGGACTCCCCTCTCTTCAGTCCTCAGCAGTAGTCCTTGATAACAAGGGTGTAGGGAACTGACCAGGGGGTCCCCCTGTGTAGTTGTCTCTTCAGGCAGGGCTAATAAGTCATCAGCTGTCCACCAGATCCAAGTGTTAGGGCACCCAGTCAGAAACCCCTGCTCTGTGCCAGCAGCTCACTTACATTGCCTGGTGCATTGGAACTACTAGATTAGTAGTCTCCTTATGGCAACTGGTGGTGTCCCAGTGGTGCCCCCCCTCCAGCTAAGCAGTCTCCAGGCAGCTTGTGCCTCCAGGAGGGAAGGCTGCAGTAGTTATGTGTTCGAGAGTACTGTAATGTGGCTGTTGTTTGTGGGGGATGTGCCGGGGGCCCAGCAAAGAGGGAATCAAGACGGTATTGCGTGCCATGTCTCAGGTTCTTTTTGTACTGTCAGAAGTGATGCACTCCCCGTTACAGGGCGAGAGGCCTCAATCCAATCCACGGGATGGCACTGTGCCGTGAACACTCTGGTGGCCAGTCCTCACTCCCGCTTCGTTTGATCAGGTCCCTGGGTCTGCACGATTCTTGGAGGTAGGCTGAGCCAGCCAGGCATTCAACCAGAGTTCACTGATCACTCAGGTGGCGTGGGGCATCTACCGTCCATTTTTATGTAGGGGACTCCCCGCCTTCAGCCATTCGGCTGCCTCCTAAGTCTCAGTCCTCCGGCCAGCAACGCGGTGTAGCTTGCAGTTTGCCGTCTTTTCTGCCAGCGCTATTCTGTCTTGGGACAGGTATCCGGCCCATTGTTGTGCAGGCCGCTTCGTGGTCGGGCGAGCATGGAGTATTTCGGTGGCATGGCTCACAGTGCCCCAGGCCAGCACTGCCTTATGTTGTACTCACACTGTCGGAGCCGCAGCATCCCACCACTGTAGCTGGGGGTCGTGGAGTGGTCAGAGGCAGGATCGCAAGGCTCAATCCGGCCTAGTCCGTTTCCCTCGTTTCGGTACAGTCGGGCACCTGAGGCGGTTTTTGCTGTCCGGTACTATGCCCCAGACCTGCAGACAGCACCGCAGTGTGTGGGGGCAAAGACGACTCCTGATGGGTATGGATTAAATCAGCATTTTCCTGTTTCTGGCAGGAACGCCTTTGAGGAGCGTCTAGTCGTTCATGTTGCTTGGTCACGCCTCTGCCGATACCATAGCACAATTGTTTTCTGCTGCAATAACACTAAGTGGAAATCAACAAATTCAATACTAAAAATTGAAATTCTAAAATGTTCAGATCAAAAAGTGATGCTTTGTAACAGTAGAGAAAAGTAGAAGGGAAAAGGAAAAATGATCAAGGACTTGGCACGGTATAATGATGGTAACAGACTAGAAGGTCAAAATATTTGGAATGGGGGGGGAACGGATGACTATAGGTTTGTCCTACGGTGGAAGGTGTTAGGTGGAAACAGATACCAATATGGCGCTGGCTTGTCCTCCGTGCTGCTGTCCACCCGATACTCGGTGTACTCCCTGTTTGATTCTCTATGAACATGCATTATTGCAGCTAGTTTCCTTCCTCCTTAGTTTTGAACAGCTCAAAGTGCTGGGAGAAGCAAGACAGGTGTTTCTGTGAACCTAATAATTACTGATAGGGGTGGTAACAGGATTACTGGCCCCATCCCAAATTCTAAGGTAATCATAAAGCACTCATAATGAGGCCCTCAGACATGGCAGTGCCAGCCAATTCTTCATTGCTTTATTCAAAAGCACCAGCCTTCCTTCTCCATATAAGCAGCGATTCCAAAACGATTGTTAGGATTTTGGCTGTAAGTGGACTGCTGGACTCCACTGTTAACCCAACCCCATTCCTTCACCTCCCAGTCAGCCATGACTATAGCACAAGCGGTAGATCTACTAAGGAGCTATATAAAGCACTAAACAACTTACTGAAAACCCAGGCTTGCACAACTGCCATTCCAGCTTCTCAAAAACTCTGCGATTCCCTTGCAAATTTTTTTGATGAAAAAATTATTATCCAGAAGAGCTTTCCACCTAGTCCAGTAGGTTCAGAGACGTAATTTGACCAGAATCAACCTCACCCTGATGCCATTGCCTGTATAGGTGACTTTGATGTCTGCTCCACTCAGCAGGTCACCAAAAATGCGAACCCATGCTACATCTGGCTCTCCCCGCGACCCCTGCCCTCCCAAGATTGTGTCCAGCCTTGCTCACCTCCTGGGGCCTTTCATCACGACATTGTTTAATCTCTCTATAGGTTCTGTGAAAGTGCCTACTGAATGGAAACATGCTCAAGTATCACCGCTTCTAAAAAAGTCTACTTTAAACCCCAAAGTGCTATCAAATTATTGACCTATTTCGCTGCTCCCTTTGCAGACAAAAATCATAGAAAGTATTATTAACAACCAACTAACTTTTTTCTTGAAAGCCCACAAGATTTTTGATTTCTCACAATTGGGCTTCTGTGTCCTACACAGCACAGAGAAGGCTTTGTTGGCAGTCATAGATAATATCCGTCTTTCTTTGGCTGCTGGAACCCCAGTAATGCTTGTACTACTGGATTTATCTGCAGCTTTTGACACGGTCTCCCACCCTCTTCTAATTCGCCGACTCCATGCAGCAGGGATCTACGGCAGAGCACTGCACTGGCTGAAAGATTTTCGTGCCAATCTTACTCACAACATATGTCTGGGGGTGTTTGAATCAGGAACGATATACATCAGTAAGGGAGGTCCTGCAGGGCTCGTGTCTGAGTCCTACATTATTTAATATCTATGTAGCGACTCTAGCTCAGTCCATGAGAGCATGTGGTGTGGAGATCGTGTCCTACGCAGAAGATACACAACTTGTCTTCTCCTTCGGCCCAGACAAAGTGAAAGTTCAATTTGCAATCTGTATGAAAGAAATTGCTAATTCAATGGTCACGAATTGCCTCCAAATCAATAGTGCAAATACTGAGATTGTGTTATTCGGTAGAGCCCAAGAGTTATGGTCAGCTAACTGGTGGCCCTCTGATCTTGGCCCAGGCTCATCGCCTAAGCAAGTGGTGAAGAATTTGTGAGTAATTTGGTTACAGAAACCTTGATGCAGTGGACCCCTTGGACCAGTGAGGTGTAAGACACAATAAGTTCAAGCATGTACACGAGTCAGTTTAGACAATAAAGATGAACACCACTTTTAAATGCTTATCAGTATACAGGTGTGAGTGGGCTGTGACAACCAGGTATCTGTTCTGTAAACTAATTGTATCAGTGCAGACACATCACCATCCACTGGTGTGGCAAAGTCTGAGGCAGCAACTGATGTTTAAATCCTCCACTGTTCCTAATGTCTCTTGAATTATCCTTCCTATCGGGCCCCGGAAGTGAGGTTCAGCAGTCCTCTGTCGCCTCTAACCTCCTTTGCCTCACTATCAACTAGTAGCTACCTGTCACAATCACCAAGACCAGCCTGTAGTAAGTCTGTGCTGTAGAATCTAGGCATAGTGACAGCGTCCTAATTTTGTAACCTCTGGGGAAGGCACGCTTGGGGATTCAAGACACTGATGTGCTGGAGGGTGGGTTGATGGGGAGAATGAAGGTCTGGTGGGTATACCTCTTGACACTTTCCATACAGTGCTAATGCGCTTGAAAGTGGCATGGGATGCACTGGGATGGTAACTGATATGGCAAAAGGACAGGCCATTAAAGGGAAACAGGATGTGTTTTAAAAAAAAAAAAGGAAACGTTCAAGTATCATTTTTTAAGAGCAGGCACTGGTCTGTTGGACAACCTCCTGCTCTTAAAAACATATTTATTTTACCGTTCTCAAAGGGGAAGGGGTTCCATGGGAACCAATTGTGAATGGGCTATCATAGCCTTCAAAGTGTCGGTAAAATATTCATGTTTTGCAACCGACATTCAGTTGCAAAACATTAAAACATTCCATTCAGATTCGGTATTTGGAAGGGATGTCCTAAACACGCCCCTTCCAAATTCCGAATCTGTATTTATTCACAATTGCAAATTGCAATTCAGTAACGTGTTACAGAATCGCAATTACGGATTCATACATACCGAAATTAGGCCTTTTTGCGTTCACCACTGTTGCGACCCCAAAATAGTTTTGTACATATGGCCCTTAGTAACTACAGTGAGTAATCTGTGATTTATGCCTTATCCACTTGCCACCTTTTCTTTTGCACATAGTTACAGTATGTTTATCCTATTGTAAAGCACAATGAAATGGTAGTTAATTTATTTCTGCACTTGCAACAGATTTCACTTCAGTAAAATAACTCCAGTCGAACTGCACACTAATAACATCTTTTCCAATCTTCCAATAGGTCACTGAATTTTCAACAGTAACAAAAAGTGGTGAGAGTATAAAGATAACCATTACTCTAACCAACCAGCTGCCTTCTGGGTCCCCAGTGTGCATTCAGTTTTTCAATATCATCTTCAAAAAGTAAGTTGTGGATAATGCTGTATTTTCCTTTTGTATCGTTCCTTCAGGTCGCTTGAATTTTCAGGTAGTGGATCTGCATTCTTTTACTCACTCCAGTTTCAGGTGATTTTACATTGATGTTGCTCCATATCACTATTGAATGGGCGATCTCAGTTTCAAATATTTTCAAAGTTTCAAAATGTTCATCAAAGGATTAAAAAGGGAAGATGAATGATGGTTTCCCAGGGGCTCAGCAAGAGTGGCACATTTAAAAATAGGAATTAGAGTAAACACTTGTATGTCAAAATATATATGTATCATGATATATCTTGACCATAATGTTAGCAGCCGATATATTGTGAAGATAAGTTTAAATTTACTATTATTAACTTCGCCGTAACTATATTTTGCAGTCGATGTGGTCACATTTCTGCAGGTCGATACTTCTACCATGATATCATGGCACAACATTGTGTAGAAACTATGTTTGAGAAAGAAAGTAAGCTAGATCAATAGTATGATTTTGCAGAGGTCCAAAGCTACCCTTAACCCGTGGCACATGCTGTTGCGCAATACGTATACACTTCCAGCCTGTGGTGCAGAGTGGGAGCATTTTAGTGTTGGTTACTCAGAGTGAGGATCAGCAGTAGTATGTTTATGAACATGTTTTGAGATTATGTCAGAGTGTGAGGGAAGTTTGATTTACAGCCCCAGAAACGTCTGCATGATAGTCATGTCATGATTGCTTTTAAGATGGGTTGGATTTATTCACTCCAGTAGGTCAGCATTGACTGTGGATCCACTCACACTCAAGGTTTTTTCAGGACTCCGTTCGAAAAGACTGATGTTTCTTCCACTCACAAAGGGTTACACCCAGAGCTGTAAGTCATATCGACACATGCTGAGACCAGTGTGTGCATGATAAAAAAAAATGGAATAATTCCTAGTATCTTCTCCGCTTTCTTCTTCCTTCCAGCAGTTACTAACATGATGTGAGTCAATCTGCATTAGAGAAGTAATCTGTTCTCTACTTCATTTCAACTGTCCTTTAGTGGACTTGCTACTTTCACAGCGCAGCTCCATCTGGTAGCTGCTGCGGTCCCCATTTGCTGCTGTGACCCAGAGGTCAGGAGTTCAAGGCCCTCCTCCACTCGCAGGCTCCTGCCTGCACCTCATCCCTGGTGGTCCAGTTGTAGAGCATCACTGCTCTGCTGCCTGACTGCCCTTCTGTCTCTCTTTCTGCTGTTTCTGTCTCTGCTTTTCTCTTTTATTCTGCCTCTGCCTTTTGGCTTTGCTTTTATTCCTTTATCCTCCTGTTTTCTCCCTCGTCACCCCTGCGGCCCTGCCCCCCTCCAGTGTCCCTTCCCGCGTTTTTCCACCTCCCAGCTTTCCAGCCCTACTGCAGCACTACTTGAAGGCAGCTGCTGCACCCGTCCGCGCCCAGCACCATGAACCCTGGTTCTCCGACACTCCACCGCTATGATGCCAGCACCCTCCTCTCCCTCAACCCTAGGCTCCATGCCGTCTGCCATCTAGCATCACCGAAGAAGACCCATGGACCCTTCACTTGCCGGAACTGCAACCACGCCTTCAACCACACCCAACACGCCAGCTCCTCTCGCCGCCGACCAACAGTGCACCCGACCGGCTCAACTGCATCCTCCTGAACGTGCGATCCCTAAACAAACACGCCACAGAAATCTGGTACTTCCTCGACGTCACCTCTCCCGACATCGCTTTCTTCACGGAAACCTGGACTAACTCCTACTCTGGACTGAACATCGCCATCACCATCCCCCACGGCTACAAAATCACCCGCAAGGACCGCCCCCATCCGCCCAGGAGGAGGCATCGCCGTCGTCCACAAAACACCCTCCGACTGACCACACACTCTGACGACCTAACTATGACCATGGAACACCTCCAATTCCAGATCCATACCAACCCCAATACCACACCCCCACTGCATTCTCGTCTACAGGCCCCCCCGCCCGACCGCTCTTCACTGACTCCATCATAGACCTCATCGCACCCCAGGCTCTCGCATCCACCAACTACATCCTACTCAGAAACCTCAGATTCCACATGGACTACCCCAGCGACCAGAACACCGCCTCCCTACTTGAGAACCTCGCCAACATTTGACTCAAGCAGCTAGTCACTGCGCTGACTCAAACAGCCGGCCACATGCTTGACCCCGTCTTCTCGGCCAGAAGGAACATCAGCTACAGCCACACCACCAAACTCTCCTGGACCGACCACCAATGCGTGCATCTTGCCTTCGCCACGCCCACCGTACACCACCGCCCTCAGCGCCTCCCCTGTCGCAGCTGGATCAAGGCCACCAAAGAACTTCTTGTCGACTCCCTCAGCACAACCACTCCTCCTACACCAACGGACACCAACACCACAGCATGCAACCTCCAATAATGGATCTCCAACTGCGCCAACACTCTGGCACCCATCAAGGAAAGACCAAGCAAGCAACACTCCAAGAAAGCCAGCTAGTTCACTCCTGCCCTCCACGAGTCCACACGCACCTGCAGACAACTCGAGAAGAGATGGAGGAACAACAGAGCCCCGGAAACCCACACTACCGTCAAATCCGCCATAAACGCACACCACCTCCTCCTCAAAACCACAAAGAAAACGGCCCTCCAAGACAGAATAAGCGCCAACGCCCACAACAGCAAAGAACTCTTCGCCGTTGTCAACAATTTCGCCAGGCCCAACAGCGAGCCGCAGACGTCCCGCCCTCCCAAGATCTCTGCAACAAACTCAGCACCTTTTTCCACCACAAGATCATGCAGATCTACGACAGCTTCGACACTCTAGACCCTACCACTGTGCCTGATACCACCGCAAGCAACCACGCCGCACCCCAGCACACCATGCTCTGCTGGACCCTGTTCAGAACAGAGGACACACTCAAGACCATGAAGAGCATCCACTCAGGAGCCCCGTCGGATCCCTGCCCATACCACATCTTCCACAGAGCAGCTGCTGCCATCACCCCCCAGCTTAGCTGCACGATCTACTGCTCCATCAAAACTGCCACTTTTCCAGACAACTGGAAACACATCGAGATCAACCCCCGGATGAAGAAGCCGTCCTCAGACCCGACAGAACTTCAGACCCATCTCCCTCCTGCCCTTCCCAGCCAAGGTCATTGAGATGGCCATCAGCACTCAACTCTCCGCATTCATTAATTGAAGTGAACCACGTCCTGGACACCTCCCAATCAGGCTGCCGAAGCAACCACAGCACCGAGACCGACTCCTTGCCGCCACAGACTACATTCGCTCCCTCATCGACCTGGGCGAGACCGCTGTCCTCATCCTACTGGACTTCTTGGCCACCTTCGACACCGTCTCCCACCGCACCCTAATCAGAAGACTCCATGACACCGGCATCCGTGACAAGGTACTGGACTGGATGCACTCCTTCCTCACCGGCCGACTCAGCGAGTTAGACTACCCCCGTTCCTCTCAGAACCTACAGAGATCAGCTGCGGAGTGCCCCAGGGTTCCTCCCTGAGCCCCACCCTCTTCAATGTCTACATGGCCCCCCTCACAGCCATCGTCAGAAGCCACAGACTCAACATCGTCTCCTACGCCGACGACACCCAGCTGATCCTCTCCCTCGCCAACGAACCCACAACCACCAGAACCAACTTCCACAGCGGAATGAAGGCCATTGCTACCTGGATGAAAGACAGCTGCCTCAAGCTCAACTTGGACAAGACCAAAGTACTCATCCTGGGACCACCCCTTCAGCCTGGGACAACTCTTGGTGGCCAGCCGCTCTGGGACCCCCTCCCACTCCGACGGACCACGCACGGAACACACGCAACCTCTGCATCATCCAGGACTCATCGCTCCCAATGAACCGCCAAATCAATGCAGTTTTCTCAGTCTGCTTCCACACGCTCCGCCTGCTTTGACAGTCATTCTGATGGATCCCCACAGAATCCAGAAAGACGGTCACCCACACACTCCTCACCAGCAGACTCAACTACGGCAATGCACTCTATGCCGATGTCACCCATAAACAGCTCAAGAAACTACAGAACGTTCAAAACACCGCAGCCAGACTGGCCCTCGACATCCCCTGCCGCAGCCATATCACGCAATACCTCCGACAATTCCACTGGCTCCCAGTCAACAAGAGAATCACCTTCAAGCTCCTCACACATGCCTACAAAGCTCTCCACGACGAAGGACCAGCATACCTGAACCACCGCCTTACATTCCACGTCCCAGCCAGCCAACTCCGTTCTTTTCAACTCGCCCTAGCCTCCGTCCCCAGGATTCACAAGACCAGAACCAGAGGAAGTTCATTCTCCTGTTGTGTAGTTCCTATAAATCTATATAGGAGCTGCGCATTTAGACGACAAAAACTGTGGGATCGGTGTCCAGACTGATTCCAGACACCCCCACCGGATATGTTCGCCTGTATACCAGCTAGCTCACAGTGCCACTATGAACTCCTCTTACCAAGGAGCGACAGTTTCTGGCAACTATCGAGCATGACAACCCTGACCCCTCAGGGATTGTGGAAACAGTACAGTACTTTTTGCTCAGTCACTCGTGCTCACTTTGTCTCAGAGAAATACACAGAATAAACGATGGGGACGTTTTCAATAAGCATTTATTGAACCAGCGTCATTCTAGTGTAAAATACGTGTGCTGCAACAACCATATGACAGAAACAGATGTATATTGGTGTAAGCACCAACAGAGTAAATAGATGGTAGAATTCTACCATAATGCTAAAACAATGGATATATGCTGGCATATGAATACATGACAGCAATAATTCGTACTCCTACGATTCTAACCCTAACTAGATGTACCTAAGTGAACCTAGCATGTATGTAGGTGTGTTATATTCCATATAGGTACCCTATATAGGCGCAGGTGACACTGCAACCGTTCACCTATATCCTTCCCTACATTACATACATATCGGTTCTTAGGCACTGACCTTTTACCCAGATATGATACTGCGTTCAGAATGCTGGTTTTTCCCTGGTTCGATTCTCATACATTATGCATGAGGCTTCTTGGAAGCACAGCAGGACTAACAGTAGGATTAGCATCTCCTGTATAATATCTCTGTATAAAGTTCAGGCCTGCCGTCATCCTTTAGGCCGACACAGTAACACAGCAAGGTAGGACCCCTGGGGAGACCTGTGGGTATATATAGATCATGTCTTGCTTAGACAGATAGAGGAGACAGTGACTTCCCGGCTGACACCCTGACCAGAGACGCTGAGGTTCCTGCATGCAGACGCTCCAGCTAGCAGTGGTCTAACATCCCTCGCAGGGTGTCCAACTTGAGACCAGGACGGGGTACCACATTCTCTAACTCTCAGGTAATGGGGTGGAGTAGATCCTAGAGGGATTCTTGGCATAACACCTACATAGATGCTAGGTACATTTAGGTACATCTAGTTAGGGAGACATCGCAGGAGTACGCACTTTTAGGTTGCACCTTTTATCATGTATTTTATGTACTTGTATATATTCATGATTTCTGCAAGATGGTAGAACTATACCATCCTTTTACTTTCATAGTATTGCTAATCATATATCTCTGCTACTGTCTAATGGTTGTTGCAGCTCATATATTTTACACTAGAATAACAACTGTTCAATAAATACTTATTGAAACGTCCAGACTGTTTATTCTGTGTATCAATCTGAGACAAACTAAGTGAGCACGAGAGACAGAGCAAAAGGTAGTATATTGTTTCCACGATCCTGGGGGATCAGGGTTGTCATGTTCTGAGGTTGCCAAGAACTATTCTCTCCCCGATAAGAGGAGACTCTAGTGGCACTGTGAGCTAGCTAATGCAAACAGGCTAACGTATCCGGTGGGGGTGCTCGGAACCAGTCCGCCACCAATCCCACAGTTTGTTATCCAAACGCGCAGATCCTGTATAGGTAATATAGGAACTACACGACATGGCGCCGCCAACGTTGGTTGGGTACTTATTTAACAGTAGAATCTGAGTAGTTCAGTCGTGCTATTCTCAGAGACCCCTAGTCACAAAACACCAGAGACGTCTGGAGTGGGTGGGCACAAACTCCGCCACAGCTGAGTAGGCTAAAAAAATCCTATTTATTGGCTGTTGGTTAATCAAGCTTGAAGGACACAGTGTTCCTAAAATTGTGCATAAAATCCTTATCTTAGTTCCCTTGAACAAACTTCTTCTTTACAAAAATGACTGAGACAAGAGATAACGTAGTAGTAGATCTACACCTCACAGGGGGAGAAGAAGATGCAGACGCAATTCCAATTGCAGAAAAATTCAGACATACAATCACCCTGAAACTGTTAGAAAATGGTTTATCAGCTTGGGGTGGCTTAGTAGTTTTCGTGATTGAAGCACACGAATCAAACAAAAAGAGGTATTTTATTCGTGGGTTACATTCCCAGCAGCAAATGCAAGAACACAGACATTTCACTCTTACACAGAAGGAGATGAATATTGTCCGTTCGAGGACATAGAGGGTCACGTACCAGGAACACTTATACTGGTTTAAAGGCGCCCTACCCCACACAAGAAGAAGAGTAAGATTAGGCCTGCTCGGAGGAGAAGGGGCAACATGGCCGATATTAGTGGCCTACACACCACATCCTGACATTGACACAATGCCACAGGCAGACTTACTCATACAACACAAAGATTTAATTAAAATCTATAGAAACATGACGCAATTCGTCATGAGGACATTCACTGTCCAACCAGCAATAGTTGCAACAAATGGAACTCAATCTCAGGGTACAACAACTAAAATCACACCACAAACATTACACGCAGTAATGGGTAAAATGCCCACAAAACGTGAACAAATACCATTCTGGGTAGCTCAGAAAATAACTCAGCTCGAGGCAGTATTCCCGAATACTACCCCGTATGAAAAACACAGAATGTTAACAATCTGCTTGCCCATGGGGATAACATCACAAGTAGAGGATTGTACCACTTGGGGTACAGTCTTTGCTGCCATTTATACCAAAACTCATGGTATCCCGTCATTAGCAGTAGTACCTGATGTATTAAGACAAATACAGAACGAGTACGGAGCAGAACCTGTCCTAAATTTAGGGATGAAGTTACTAGGTAACTATGCCCAGGTATCAGCCATAATACTAGCTAACATTAAAGGGGAAGCAGCTTCAGTGGCTATCCACCAATGCCTAAGGGAGTTGAGTCCTTTAGATCAGGAACATGAACTACCAAAAATAATTGAAACTGCATATGCAGAATTAGGCAGAGACAGTTTGGGTGGGAAAGCTTTAAACCACAACTGATGGGCAGTCCTGAAAAGGACACTTCCAAGCAGACACCTGCTTCAACTAAGAAGAAGTGGGACAATAAAAAACAACAAAACTTTAAAGGAAAAAGATCTCAATCCCGAGATAGATCTCCTCCACAGGAGCCCTCCGAAAAGAGGTATAATCTCAGGAATAGGGATAACATTAGGAAACCTGACAGGTATCAGGATACTGATACACGTTCCTCTCGTTCCTTTCAGGGTTCATCGAAAAACTCAGAGAGGGAAGGACGGTCAGAAAGACAAGAAGAGCGTACAAAGTCCAGAGACAAGCAACACGCTCAGGAATACACTTCTAAAAAAGAAGAAAAGCCAAAGCCACAGTTCAAAAAGAAGAAAGTTGCAGGTCTAAAGATCAGACATGCCCAGAATTCTGAGGACTCGACTACTGAACGGGGAATGGGCTCTGATGATGCTAGTCAGTGCGGCAGAAGTAACAATAGCTCGCCAGAACCTGAAGGAAATTCTGGTGACAGCGGACTTGAATGATTATATCACAGTAGAAACACCCGATACTAGGGTAAGTGTCACACATTAAGTATATGAAATAACGCTCCAAATGGAGGGGGACAAGAGTAGGAAAGTGAGAGGTCTCTTTTGGGAGAACCTAACGTTTGGCTATGACATTTTGTTAGCTGAACAAGATTGGCCGCCAGCATTCGTCATGGACTGTCCTAAAGGAGAAACAGTAATTATGCCGGCATTCTCAGATGATATTCCCAGGCATTTGCAACACACATATGCGCAGGAGTGGGCAGTAGCCCAGGCTCCGGCATTATATAAAAACCATGTTGGATGGGATGAGGATTCAACCCACCACATTCCTTTGAAAAATACTACAATTGCACAGAGGCAGTATCCAATAAAGCAAGAAGCTAAAAAACAGGTCAGGGAAATCTTAGATCAACTTGAATACCAAGGGGTGACTGAAACTTGCACCTCTCAAATGAACAATCCTTTGTTTCCTGTCATGAAACCTGACAATACATATCGTCTAGTTTTAGATTACAGACACTTAAACAGTCCAAAATGCACACAGTGCCGCATTAATGAATAACATTGTGTGGAAAAAATATAAAACGACACTTGATATCTCAAATGGATTTTTCTGCCAAAATATAGCGCCTAAAAGCAAGTATCTAACAGCCTTCTCAGTGCTAGGGACCCAGCGTCAATTTCGGCGACTCCCCTAAGGGTACAAGAACAGCCCGGGGTTGTTTTCTGCCAGAGTAACCGAGTTGCTTCAAAAATTGGATGAAGAGGCATTGTCCTATGTGGATGATATTTATCTAACGGACGATGACCTAGAGGAACACTTGAACAGAGTAAATATCATTATTTTGGGATTTGCATCTGAGGGCTACAAATTCAACTTTATAAAATTGAAAATTTCCCACCTCAGTGTCCTGTTTTTAGGATATGAGCTTTCAAGTGAAGGAAAAAGCCTGGCAGCCAGTTATTTAGAAAAATGTGCACTGCTCCAACCTCTGAAATCATTGAAAAAATTTACAATCAATACTGGGATTCCTAAATTTTGGTCGAACATACATTTTGGATTACGCGGAAAGAGTAAAGCCCTTCTACGACTTAATTAAACCTGATTTCTCAGCCAGAAATTGGACACAGGAACACACAGATACACTTCGTTCCTTACAAGCTGACATGATAGCTTCCAAACATTACAGACACGCGTAAACGTACGCAACCTGGTGATCCGTATAGTTGCGGGTCAATCTGGGTACACCTATCTAACAAATAATGAGGGTGAGACAGTACCAACTGCATACAAATCACATTTGTACACAAATACTGAGATGCGCTTCGCATCTACAGAAAAGATTCTGACAGCAGTACAGACTGCTGTAGTGAGAGAAAGAGCACTGGCTCAGGGGAAACGAATAATAGTAGTGACTCCGGTTCCAGCCTTAGAGGCTGCGACAAAGGCAAGCGTTCCTAATTCTAAAGCTTTAAATCCGAGATGGATACAATGGGCTAATTCTCTTACTGCAACAGATGTAGAATACAGGTATGACCCAAATTTAAAGACACCAGGATTCCTGCAATACGAACAAGAATATCCTCTGCCAAACGAAATAATGCCTCTAGATCAGTATGAATATATTATTTACACTGACGGATCTGCTCAACCGGCCATAGGAAGTAAGCAACAATATAGCGCAGCATGTGCTATGGTTAAAGGTCGCAACGGGATGGAAAGTTCCATCCGAGTTGCACTAAAACGCAATCTCTAGGCGACTGCACGGCACAGTTGGCAGAATTAAAAGCACTGATACTGGCACTTGTAAATACGGATCGAGAATTCCCCACACTAATTGTGGGCGATTCCTTTTACTGTGTGCAGTCTTACAATGAATACTTGCAATACTGGGTTCAAAACGGGTTCAAAGACGCAAAAGGTGGCACAATTAAGCATAAAATGCTATGGGAACAGGTAGTGAGGTTGAAATCCGAACTACCAAGGACTCACGTGATACACACACTGAGTCATCAGCGTCATGGCGTTCACGTTGAAGGGAATTCATTGGCTGATGAAGCCGCAAAGGGGGCTGTACATACGGCTTCCGTAGCTGCAATCACTCGTTCTAAAACGAGAATAGACGGTGAGATTATGGTGGCTGTTATTGCTTCAAGCAAAAACAGCGGTGCAGTACCAAAAATATTTCCACTCAAGTACTCCTACAAGTTAGATGCCAATAACATTCCATTTGCTCAGATTCCTGGAGTGGGGGATAGAGTAATACCAAACATGGATCGTAGGTTAGGGTTAATACTAGCAGCACACGAAGGGATAGGTTCTGCTCATGCAGGAGTTACGGCGACTGTTTCCTTATTGAAACAACGCTACTGGTGTCCTGGTTTAACAAAGCAAACTAAAGACTACGTCTTGAAATGCGACATCTGTCAGCAGATGAAGGGTTCCACCGTAACACGTCCTGCGCAGACACCATTGTTAATAGCTGACAAACCACTAGCGTGTGTCTACCTAGACCACTGCGGCCCCTTAAAAAGAGATGGGGCTAAAAGATATATAATGGTAGCCGTGGAGTCCTGCTCGAGATTCCTATGGGTGTGGCCCCAGCGCTCGGCTGACGCTCGAACTGTTATAAAAGATTTGCGAGACTTCATAGGGACATACGCAATTGGCACACTACATCCTGACAAGGGCCCTGCGTTTAGCCCTCGGGCTTACAAGGAGGCAATGGGAAGTTTGGGTGTAGCATTGCGCTACTCATCTCCGTACCATCCCGAGGGAAATTCGGTCGTGGAGAGAAAAAACCGAGACTTAAAGCAATCTTTAACAGCTAGAGTATTAGGCACCGGTGAAAGTTGGGTAAAACATCTGTATGGGGTCCAGCGGGCCCTTAACAATATGCCAAGAAGTTCTCTAGGGGGTGTCACTCCATATGAGGTCCTATTTGGGACAAGAATGTGGGTACCTGATCTTGATTGTGAAGGCGCAGTGGCAGATGAAAAACCTTTTGACATCCATGATCGTTTGGCTGTTTTACAGGATCTAAATGAATCCAGGACACAACAAAGTAACGTCCACCTGAAACAGACCGCCACTGGGGAAGTCGAGTCAGTCACGGCAAGACCTGTCTGGATCCCTAAAGTCTGGGATCTGGTCAGAGAGAAAATAGCAGACAAGAAAGAATTTGGGCCATCCTACAGAAAACCTGTACCGGTCCTAGCAATTGAAGGAACAAGAACTGTACTTCTACCGCCTCTTGCCGGAAAAAAGGAGAAAAGATTTGTCTCAATTGACCTAATCAAACCACACTATGTGGCCGATACTAAGCAGTAGGCCACGTGGACTCCAAAGTAGCAGACGCCCTCCTCTCGCTACAATCCAAGAAGTTCAAACGGAAAGACTCATCACGTTCGAAGAGCCTCCAACACGGAATGAAGGACTAAGCAACAATGCTATGGAACTCGTTCCTCTTGAACCTGAAGTTCAAATTCAAAATCAAACTCAAAATAACGCACAAGTTGCTATTGGACCAAATACAGACGTCTACGTCAACATACCTCGACAAGAGCAAAGAACGATTTCAACAAATCCTGATGCAATTCCATCAATTGATCGAACTGCTTCTGGCTACTTCATAAACGTTGATACGTTTTCTTTGGATCCAAGTGAACCTGAAACGACGCCAGCCCAAAAATCACGCAAGCAGCAAGTTAAAGACTTTATGAACTTTCTTAGAACGACTTACCTAGTATCACCATGGGTAGAACTATGGGTAACTTCCGGGATTCTTTTCTTTCTTTTCTGGTTAGGCTTAGTTATAGTTTTTAACATGCTTATTAGTGGACAATACATTTGGCAAAGCTCTGCTGCCCAAGAAGTGAACTTAATGTTAAAACCACATCAATCATCTCATCGAGAACAAAGAGACTTGTCGTCAGAGAACATTACAGCAGTTCCTATACCTGATGGTATAGTGTGGGACAAGGTTGATTTCGATATATTTGGCCCAACTGAAATTTTAAAAATTCCACATTTATTTAAAATATCATTAAGTGATATCATTACCTCAAGTACATTTTCCGATGATTGGGATTTTGAAACTGTTAATAACATGTTGTCTGATTTGGAAAAATCTGCGTTTTCCAATAGTGAAACATTGGAAGGCACATCAGACTATGAATCAATGTATTGTTATCAGCATTATGGTCATCATTTTTTGCATAAACCTGCTAATCCTAGAAATGTGTTCACATACCACCAGTGGGAACATTGTCCAACACCGCCGAAAGGCAGTTCAAAAATATTTGCACAGAAGTTTCCATATTTTTCAGGGTTTAATATGTCTGACCCAGCCTCATACTATTATAAGGTTGCACCAACATCAGCACAGAAAAATATGTTAACAAACACCAAACAGATTTACTCTGCATCCTTTATTGCCCAGTTGTCCGAACAAGGTTTCGACTTATGGAAAAACACCATAGACTTAAAATCAATCTGGGGTACTAGAGAATGGCAGGTGCAGGGGTTAGAAGCTTTGTTTAGAGTTTGTCTCATCCCTCAGCAGATCATGTTTTTGAACGAGACAGTGCAACAGACGTCTTGCCTTGGACTAGCCAAGAACAAAGACTTGAACACACCTCGAGTGCCGACTCCATCAAACACCGAGGGAAACGAAACATCACAAACAGGGAATACATTAGATGACATCATACAATACAAGAGATCAGACCCCGATTGGAAGAAATGGTTGATTTGGCCCACAGACACAAATGGTTGTCAGGAAATATTCATGGGTAAAACCGAAGGGTTCACAATCCATAGGCCAGATCCGCGCTATGTACAGCGACAACATCCAGGGGTAGTGACGTCATACAGTGTTGGGAAGTTGTGCCTTAATTGGCTAGAAACCTCAACACTCACAGAGGTGAAACAACACTTATCCTTACTCACACAAGACATGGATCTTAAGGATTTTTTACTAGGTCCCAGGAAACCACGCCAAAAACGTTTCATATATGCTGGCATTTATGCTGCCTACAATGAAAATTGGAAAATATCCCAACAGGAGGCCGCAGAAAGAATACGGGAAATAGACCGTATTAACTTAGAGAAATCTCTAGCAGTGGTAGACAATGGGCTAACAACATTGACCTCCAGGATATATTCCTTAGGCAATATTGTATCTTCTGCGATAGACATTCTAGAACAAGATTTGGCCATATTAAAACACGGGCAATCTCAGTTACGTTCTATAATGTTATTGAGCTGGACGCTGCAATCTTTGCGTGCAGGCTATGTGCCTTGGCGTTTTATCAACAGTACGTCTCTGTTTTCTGAATACAATCTAACATAAACAGATAGAAATGGCACAAAGGGGAGCAAAATATACAATGCTGCGTATCGAAAAACTGGATAGATTACCATTCACAGTGGCGGAATCACCATCCACAGAATGGCTAATCCATGGCCACATAACTCTACCGGTCACTACTTTTCAGTTTCAATATTGCCTTGAACAAAAGCAGGCAGGCAAATATGAAAAAATGGGTAAGGAGTACATTAAGGAATCTTGGGAATTACCATACAGATTTCGATGCCGGAGTGGGGATCGAGAAGTGTTTCTCAGTGGTACAAACTGTGAGAGCGCTTTAAGTGGATCGCTCATATGTCAGGACATTCTACTGCACGGGGCTTGTAATGGTTCTGTGGCGAACTTGTCCTGTCATCTGAGGGGTGCCCCAGCTTCAGTGATTACTCCAGCATTTGGGATACTTTCGAATGGGAGTTACTTGATGCTGAACGGTCAAAGCTGCTGTGGAATGCTCCCGGGCATCGCATATCTGGTAACCGTGAGCGCCAGGGTTACTTGTTGTATGCAATTATTGTTTCCACCGACACATACAGTCAGGGAGGCGCCGTTATGGCCTTCACTGAATGTTTCTTTAATACGGTTTGATACTCTAGGCAGAATGAAAGCCATGCTTTTACAGAAGTCTGTGCCCTTAACCTCCGCTCGAGAGACTTTTGAACTCGAGATCGCAAGGTCTTCAGCTGAGATACAGGCGCTTATTAATACAAACTGCCA
Organism: Calotriton arnoldi; assembly: GCA_963921515.1. NCBI lineage: Eukaryota > Metazoa > Chordata > Amphibia > Caudata > Salamandridae > Calotriton > Calotriton arnoldi. Next base: position 818,885 of record CAWUFW010005139.1, read on the forward strand.
ATCGTATCTTTAACATGTCTGATACTACTGGCATTGTCCACCTATTTAAGACCATAGGTTCTGGACTTCTAAGCACCTTTCAGACGGTACTTGGAGTTATACCAAACTTCATACACTCCATATTCGGAAGCATCTTTGGAGGACTTCCGCTGATCCTGTTTCTAATAGCAGGTATCCTGATTGTTATTTTTCTGCTACGCAATGGACGTCTCAGTCACCAAGGAGATGGAAAAAGCACTCCTGGAGTGAAAATACCGTGACCGAATGGTACAACATCTAGGGACGCCTCGCCTGAGAGAACTAAGTGCATCTTGGTTCTTGTCATTTCGACCAGTCTGGATGGACTGCATCTTACCTGTCCTCCGATGCCTGTTTTGCGGAGAAGAATGCGTGTTAGACCTTTGTTTAACACTCCCATCATGTGCGCAACCGGACGTGAATGCTCTACTGGACCCGATAACGGCCCATGTTCTGCAGTGTCCTCAGCGTATTCCTATGTTGATGGCGGCATTCCTTGAGCCACCGCAGGTAGTAACTCCACTTGTTGGTATCGACACCAGCTCCACTGGCACCCAAGCTTTGGACGGCGCACAGGCTGTCACAGCACCGGCTGCGGACAACGAGGAACATCATCTGTGCTCAATTGACATTCTTTGCGAGGTGTTACAGGGGCCGTCTACTGCGGAAGCAAGCAACGGAAATGTTGCGTCTACCAGCCAGGACACATAAACATTTTGACTCATTTTGGGTCGTCGTGTGCTGGGAAGAAATTCGCCCTTTTTTAAACCAGCTCAAATTTGGAACTATGAAACTAAATTGACATTCCTTTTCATTGTTTGGGCATTCATGGCTTTAAAATGCTTATAGTAGTTCGGACTATAATTACGGACACTTTTAGAGCTAGGACTTGGGGAAAAACCTTTTTAATTTTTTTTAAAGTTTTTAGAAATTTTTAGTCGTTTTTAAACATTTTAGCAAAAGAAATGTTTTTAAACACTTTGTGCATACCAATGTTTAGTTTGAATGGTAGTACAACAATAGGTTACATATGTCGTCCATTCGGAAGAGGAGTGGGTGTTATATTCCATATAGGTACCCTATATAGGCGCAGGTGACACTGCAACCTTTCACCTATATCCTTCCCTACATTACATACATAACGGTTCTTAGGCACTGACCTTTTACCCAGATATGATACTGCGTTCAGAATGCTGGTTTTTCCCTGGTTCGATTCTCATACATTATGCATGAGGCTTCTTGGAAGCACAGCAGGACTAACAGTAGGATTAGCATCTCCTGTATAATATCTCTGTATAAAGTTCAGGCCTGACGTCATCCTTTAGGCCGACACAGTAACACAGCAAGGTAGGACCCCTGGGGAGACCTGTGGGTATATATAGATCATGTCTTGCTTAGACAGATAGAGGAGACAGTGACTTCCCGGCTGACACCCTGATCAGAGACGCTGAGGTTCCTGCATGCAGACGCTCCAGCTAGCAGTGGTCTAACATCCCTCGCGGGGTGTCCAACTCGAGACCAGGATGGGGTCCCACATTCTCTAACTCTCAGGTAATGGGGTGGACTAGATCCTAGAGGGATTCTTGGCATAACACCTACATAGATGCTAGGTACATTTAGGTACATCTAGTTAGGGAGACATCGTAGGAGTACGCACTTTTAGGTTGCACCTTTTATCATATATTTTATGTACTTGTATATATTCATGATTTCTGCAAGATGGTAGAACTATACCATCCTTTTACTTTCATAGTATTGCTAATCATATATCTCTGCTACTGTCTAATGGTTGTTGCAGCTCATACATTTTACACTAGAATAACAACTGTTCAATAAATACTTATTGAAACGCCCAGACTGTTTATTCTGTGTATCAATCTGAGACAAACTAAGTGAGCACGAGAGACTGAGCGAAAGGTAGTATATTGTTTCCACGATCCTAGGGGATCAGGGTTGTCATGTTCTGAGGTTGCCAATAACTATTCTCTCCCCGATAAGAGGAGACTCTTGTGGCACTGTGAGCTAGCTAATGCAAACAGGCTAACGTATCCGGTGGGGGTGCTCGAAACCAGTCCGCCACCAATCCCACAGTTTGTTATCCAAACGCGCAGATCCTGTATAGGTAATATAGGAACTACACTGCAGGTGTATAGCCAAGAATCCCCCTAGGATAGAGCCGACCTCATTACCTGATGTGAGAGAGCACAGGACCCTGTCTTGGTCTCGAGATGGACACCCCGCGAGAGATGTCAGACAACTGAGTGCTGGAACCTCAGTCTTCTTGTGTCAGCGTGTCAGCATGAAAGTCTTTCTCCTCTGCCTGCCCCAGCAAAGATATGGTGCTTATATACCCAAAAGGTATCCTATGGGGTTCTACCTTGCTGTGTCATGTCAGCCGAGGATGATGATGAACCTTATACACAGTTATTGTGCAAAAGATGGTAGTCCTGCTGTAATTCTGAGAATCCTCATGCATAATAAATTAAGCTACTTTTCGGGGATAACCACACGAAATTTTATGCCGCACCTAACTAGGTAAAAGGTCAGCACCAAAAACCGTTATGTAGTACAATGGCAGGGTAAATGTAGGTAAGAGGTTAGGAGACTACCCAAGCCTATATTGGGGTACATTGCAATTCATAACACACACTCCTCATCCGACTGGACGATATACCACAAAATAAAAAGGGAATGTCCTTATAATCATTCATAAAAACATTGTTAAATGTTCAGATTAAAAATTTCTTAAAGTATTAAAAAATGCTTAAAAACATTGTAAGTCCTTTAAAATATGTTCATATATAGTTTGAACAACTGAGTATGCCTGAAAGCCCCGGTGCTCAGTAAGAGCGAGAAAAGAAAAGAAAAAAATGTGTTTAAAATTCCAATTTCGGTTGTTTTGGAAAAGAGGCCGAATTGTTCCCAGCACATGGAGAGCCAAATGTTTATGTATCCTGTGTGGGAGTTTCAACATCACTGCTGCTTGCCTTCGCAGACGACGGTCCCTGTAACACTTCACAGATCAGGTCAATCGAGCAAAGGTGATCTTCTTCAGTTCCCACAGCTGATGCTGAGGAAGCATTTGAAACATCCAAAGCCTGTGTGCCTGCAGTAGAGCTGGTTTCCAATCCAACAGGAGCTGAAGCATCCCGTGGTCGCTCTAAGAATGACGACATCAACATGGGAATACGCTGAGGACACTGCACTACGCGGGCCGTTAACGGGTCAAGCAATATATCCACGTCCAGAGGCACAACCGATGGAAGTGTTAGACAGAGGTCCAACACGCATTCCTGTCTGCAGAAAAAGCAGCGGAGAACAGGCAAAACACAGTCAATCCAGACTGGTCGGAATGATAGGAACCAAGACTCGCTTATCTCCCGAAGTCGAGGTGTGCCCAGATGGAGTGCCAAGCGGTCACGACAATGTTGCTCCAAGAGAGTTTTTTCCATCTCCTTGGTGACTGGGACGTCCATTGCGTAGCAGAAAAATTAAAATCAGGATACCCACTACCAGTAGCAGGATTAGAGGAATACCTCCAAAAACACTTCCCAATACGGAGTGTATAAAAGCTGGAATCACTGCGAAGACTGTCTGAAAGGTGCTTAACACTCTAGAACTTATGTACTTAAATAGGTGTACTATACCCTTCATATCAGACATGTTAAAGGTACGCTGTACCATTTCTCCGAAATGGAAAGGGCAATTTGTTCGTACCAGTGCCTGTATCTCTGCTGAGGACCTTGCAACCTAAAGATCAAAAGTCTCTTGGGCTGAGGTTAAGGGCACATCCTTCTGTAAAAGCATGGCTTTCAGTCACCTCAGAGAATCAAACCGTATAAAGGAAACATTCAACGAAGGCCAAAACGGCACCTACCTGACTGTGTGGGTCGGTGGAAACAATAATTGCATACAACAAGCAACCCTGGAACTTACTGTGACTAGATATGCGATATCTGGAAGCATCCCACAACAACCTTGATCATTCAGCATTAAGTAACTCCCATTCGAGAGCAGCCTGAACACTGGATTAACCACGGCAGCCAGGGATCCCTTAACATGACAGGATAAGTTTGCAACTGAACCATTACAGGCCCCTTGAAGCATAATATCCTGGAAAATTAGAGACCCACTTAATGAAGTCTTGCAGTCTGTACCGCTGAGAAACACTTCAGTGTCCCCATTCCTGCATCTAAATCTATACGGTAATTCCCAAGATTCATAGATAAAGTCCTTACCCATTACTTCATATCTGCCTACCTGGTGTTTTTCTAGGCAATATTGGAATTGGAAAGTCGTTACTGGCAATGTTATATGGCCATGAATTAACTATTCTGTGGACGGTGACTCTGCCACTGTGAAAGGTAATTGGTCTAATTTTTCAATGTGCAGCATTGTAAATTTTGCATCTCTTTGTGCATTGTAGTCTACCTTTCTGTTAGATTATAAGCAGAAAACAAAGACGTACTGTTAATATATCTCCAGGGCGCATGACCAGAGCACAAGGATTGTAGTGTCCAGCTTAATAATAGAATCAATCTTAACTGTGATTGCCTATGATGTAGTATGGACAGATCCTGTTCCATTATATCTATGGCAGAAGACACAGTTTTGCCCAGTGAATAAGTCCTGGATGTTAGTGTGGTCATTCCATTGTCAACCACTGCCAAAGCCTTTTCTAGGTTAACCCTATCAATTTGGCGCAACTTCTCCACAGCTTCCTGTAGAGAGATTTTCCAAACTTCATTGTAAATGGAATATAAGAAGCGTTTATGACGTGGCTTACGGGGACCTAGCAAAAATTAACTAAGATCCATGTCACCTGAGAGTAAGGACAAGTGTTGCGGTTCTCAGCCAATCTAGGCATAACTTCCCAACACTGTAGGGCATCACCACCCCCGGATGTTCTGGTTGTACATAGCGTAAGTCAGGCCTATGGATACTAAACCCTTCAGCGGTACCCTTGAATCTCGACTGGCACTTATTTGTGTCGATCGGCCAAACTAACCATCCCTTCCAATTGGGGTCTGTTGAATTGTATGAAACGTCATGCATGATGTTATCTAATGTACCATTACTATGTTCTGTATAATTTTGCCATCCCTCAACGTGTGAAGGCGAGGGAATACGAGGTGTGTTCAAGTCCTTAATCTTGGCTAACCCAAGACAGGAAGTCTGTTGCACAATGTTGTTCAGGAAGATAATCTGTTGTGGTATGAGGCATGCTCTAAATAATGCCTCAGTTCCCTGAACCTGCCATTCCTTAGTCGCCCAGACTGATTTTATGTCTATAGTGTCTTTCCATAAGTCAAAACCCTGTTCAGACAGTTTGGAAATAAAGGATGCAGAGTATATCTGTTTTGTGTTAGTAAGCATATTTTTCTTCACAGATGTAGGCACAAGCTTATAATAATATAAGCGTGGATCTGATGTGTTAAACCCAGAAAAATAAGCAAACGTTTGTGCAAACGTCTGTGAACTACCTTTCGGTGGTGTTGGGCAATGTTCCCATTGGTGATATGTGAAAATATTACGTGCGGTACTTGCTTTATGCAGAAAATGATGACCATAGTGTTGGTAACAATACATGGTGTCAAAATCAGATGTATCATCATACATTTCTTTTTTCGAGAATGCAGCAGATTGTTCTAAATCAGACAACATACTATTTACAGTTTCAAAATCCCAATCGTCAGAGAATGTACTGGAGGTGATGATATCATTCAAAGAAATGTTAAATAAATGTGGTATTTTCAAACGTTCAGTGGGACCAAATACATCATATGAAACCCTATCCCAAACTATTCCTTCAGGTACTGGAACTGCTGTAATGCTCACAAAGGACAGGTCCCTCTGTCCACGGTGAGATGATGTATGTGGTTTCAGTACCAAGTTCACATGTGATACTGCAGAGCATTCTGGAAGGTAATGTCCATTCAATAGCAAGGAAAAGACAGTCACTAAACCTACCCAGAGGACTAGGAACAGTAGACCAATTGCTATCCAGAGCTGTAGCCAGGGTGAAACTAGGTAAGTTTTCCCCCAACCAAATGTAGAACTCCTGAAGTTGTTTCTTGCGGGAAACTGGCGCTGGCGTTGACTCAGGTTCACTTGGATCCAGAGAGCAGGTATCAAAATTGATGAAATAGCTAGATGCTGTTCGATCTATCTTTGGTAGCTCAGCAGGTTTTGTTGAACTGGTAGATGACTTGTTCTGAGGCATGTTCACATAGATGTCGGTATTAGGCCGAATTGAGATCTGTGTTTCATTTGAATTTTGTTGTTGTTCAATTTCAATAGGCACGAGTTCTATTCCATTGCTGGCAACTTCGTTACTTTGTAGAGTAGAATCTTCGAATGTTATTAGTCTGAACTTCCTGTATGGTAGCAAGAGGAGATCGGCGGATACCCAGGAGCCCACCTGGCCTGCTATTCAGTATCGGCCACATAGTATGGTTTGATCAGATCAATGGAGACGAATCTCTTTTCATTTTTGCCGGCAAGAGGCAAAAAAAGAACTGTTCTTGTTCCTTCAACAGCCAGGACAGGTACAGGCGTTCTGTAAGATGGCCCAAATTCTTTCTTGTCCACAATCTTTTCTCTGACCAGATCCCCGACTTTTGGGACCCAGGCAGGTCTTGCCGTTACTGATTTAACTTCCCCAGTGGCGGTGCGTTTTACTTGGACGTTGCTTTGTAATGCCCGGAATTCATTGAGTTCCTGTAAAACAGCCAAACGATCATTTATGTCAAATCCTTTTTCATCCGCTACTGTGCTGCCACAATCAAGGTCGGGTACCCACATTCTCATCCCAAATGGGACCTCATATAGTGCGGCCTCCTAGAGAACTTCTTGGCATGTAATTAAGTGCCCTCTGGACCCTATATAGGTGATTGACACAACTACCACCCAATACTAATAACCTTGCTGTTAAGGATTTCTTTAAGTCCCGGTTTTTCCTTTCCACAATTGAATTTCCCTCTGGATGATAACGGAGAGGAGTTCCGCAATGCTACACCCAAACTTCCCATGGCATCCTTGTAAGCCCGAGAGCTAAATGCGGGGCCACGGTCAGAATGTAATGTGCCAATTGCGTATGTTCCTATGAAGACTCGCGAATCCTTAATAACAGTTCGGACGTCAGCCGAGCGCTGAGGCCAAACCCACAGGAATCTAGAGCATGAATCCACTGCCACCAAGATATACTTGTAAACTCCGTCAGATTGTAGGGGGCCCCAGTGGTCCAAATAGACACAAGCAAGAGGTCTGTCTGAAATCAGTAGTGGTGTTTGTGGTGGGCGTGCTACGGTTGAACCCTTCATCTGCTGACAGAGGTCGCACTTAAGGACGAATGCTTTTGTCTGTTTCGTTAAACCTGGCCACCAATAGCGGTGTTTCAATAGTGAAACTGTTGCAGTAATCCCTGCATGTGCTGAACCCAGACCCTCGTGTGCAGCTAGTATTAAACCTAATCTGCGATCCATGTTTGGTATCATTCTATCCCCCACTCCTGGAATTTGAGCATACAGTATATTTTGTGCATCTAACTTGTAGGAGTACTTGAGAGGAAAGCTTTTTGGCACTGCTGAGCTGTTTTTGCATGAAGCAATGACAGCTACCATTATGTCTCCGTCTATGCTAGTGCGAGAACGAGTGATTGCAGCAACGGCAGCAGTTCGCACTGTCGCCTTGGCGGCTTCATCAGCCAATGCATTCCCTTCCCAACACGTTGATGACTCAGCGTATGAATCACGCGAGCCCGCGACAAGCCTTTTTTCAGCTCTGCCACTTGTTCCCCAAGCAACTTGTGCTTTATTGTGCAACCTTTTGAGTCTTTAAAACCATTTTGACCCCAGTAGTGGAGATATTCATTATATAATTGGACACAATAAAATGAATCGCACACAATAAGTGTGGGGAATTCCCGATCCGTATTTTTTAGTGCCAGTACCAGGGCTTTTAGTTTTGCCAGCTGAGCCGTGCAATCTCCTAGAGACTGCGTCTGGGTATTGCTAGGACGGAATTCGCCGTCCCGCATACAACCCTTTACAATCGCACATGCTGCGCTGTATTGCGGTTTACTTCCTACGGCAGACCGAGCAGATCCGCCAGTGTAAATAATGTATTCATACTGATCTAGAGGCATTATTTAATTCGGAAGAGGATATTCTCGTTCGTACTGCAGAAATGCTTGTGTTTTTAATGTAGAATCAAATTTGTAGTTCACATCTGTTGCAGTGAGAGAATTAGCCCATTGTATCCATCGTGGATGCAGTGCTTTAGCGTTTGGAACACAACCTTTTGTAACAGCCTCTAAGGTTGGTACTGGAGTTACAACAATTATTCGTTTCCCCTGAGCCAGTGCTCTTTCTCTCACTACAGCAGTCTGTACTGCTATCAGAATCTTTTCAGTGGGTGCAAAGCGCATCTCAGCGTTTGTGTAGAAATGTGATTTGTATGCAATGGGTACAGTTTCGCCTTCATTGAAGGTTAAGTAAGTGTATCCAGATTGACCCGCGACTACACGGATCACCAAAATCATAGTGTTTACACGTGTGTGTAAGTGTTTGGAAGCTATCATGTCAGCTTGTAGGGAACGTAGTATTTGTGTGTTCCTGTGTCCAGTGTTGGACTGAGAAATCAGGTCTGATTAAATCGTAGAAAGGTTTTACTCTTTCTGCGTAATCTAAAACATATGTTCTGCCAAAATTTAGGAATCCTAAAATGGATTGTAAATTTTTCAGAGTCTTGGAGGTTGGAGCAGCGCACACTTTTCTAAAAAGTTAGCTGCAAGGCTTTTTCCGTCACTTGAAAGCTCATATCTCAAAAATAGGACATTGAGGTGGGCAATTTTTGATTTTGTAAAGTTACATTTTTATCCCTCGGAGGCAACCCCCAGAATTATGTTGTTCACTGTGGTCAAATGATCCAATAATTCATCATCCATCAGATAGACATCATCTACATAGGACAATGCCTCCTTATCAAAATTTTGAAGCAACTCTGTTACTCGTGCTGAGAACAGCCCGGGGCTATTCTTATACCCTTGGAGCATTCAACAGAATTGACGCTGAGAGCCTAGGGCTGAAAATTCTGTCAAATATCTGCTTTCAGGTGCTATATTTCGGCAGAAGAGTTCATTTGAGATATCTATTGTTGTTTTGTATTTTTTCCGCACAATGTTATTCATTAACACGGCACTGTGTGCATTTTGTCCTGCAAATGTCTTTGTGCATGTGTTCAAATGCCTGTAGTCTAAAACTAGATATGAATTGTCGGGTTTTGCTACGGGGAACAAGGGATTGTTCATCGAGGAGGTGCAATTTTCTATTACACCTTGGTATTCAAGTTGATCTAGGATCTCCCAGACTTGTTTTTTCGCGTCATGTTTTATTGAGTACTGTCTCTGTGGAGTTGGAGTAGTTTTAATGGGTTTACATGGTGAGGTGACTCGGCATCCCACCCTACATGAATGCGGTATAATGCAGGAGCTAATGCTACCGCCCACTCCTGTGCACAAGAATGTTTCAGTGATTCTGGAACGAGGTCAGAGAAAGCTGGTAAAATTACCATTTCTCCTTTTGGGCAATCCATAACAAACTCAGGCGGCTAATCTTTTTCTGCTAAAAGAATGTTGTATCCAAAAGTCAGGTTCTCCCAAAAGAGACCTTTTACTTTCCTGGGTATGTCTTCCTCCATATGGAATGTTATTTTGTATAACTGGTGTGGGACACTTACCCTAGTATCAGGTGTCTCCACTGTGATATGTTCATTCAACACCACTGTCACCAGAAATTCCATCAGGTTCTGGCAAGCTATTGTTACTTCTGCTGCATTGTCTAGCATCGTCAGAGCCCATTCCCCATTCAGAAGCTGAGTCCTCAGTAGCCTGGGCATTTCTTATTTTGAGCCTTGCTTCCTTCTTCTTAAATTGAGGTTTTGATTTTGGTTTATCTTCTTTTTTGATATTAAAGTCTTAACTGCGATGCATGTCTCTTGACTTTGTTCGCTCTTCTGATCTGTGTTCTGACCGTCCTTCCCTCTCGGAGTTTTTTAATGAACCCCGAAGGGAACGAGAGGAGCGTGTATCAGTATCCTGATACCTGTCAGGTTTTTTAATATTATCACAATTTCTAAGGTTATACCTCCTTTCGAAGGGCTCCAGCTGAGGAAACCCACCCCTTGATTGTGATCTATTCTCTCTATTTTTTTGTTTTTTATTATCCCATTTCTTCTTTGAAGAATCAGGTGCTTGCTTGGTATTATCCTTTTCAGGACTACCCACTACTTGTGGTTTTGTAGCTCTAGCTCCCAAATTATCTCTACCTAATTCGGCGTATGTATCCTCGATAGTTTTTGGTAATTCATGCTCCTGTTGTGCAGGAGTGCATTCTCTCAAGCATTGATGTATAGCCACCGCTGCTGCCTCCCCTTTTATGTTTGCTAACATAATCGTGGATACCTGGGAAACATTGCCTAGTAATTTCATCCCCAAGTTCAGAGCAGGTTCTGCTCCATACTCATTTTGTATTTGCCTTAATACTTCTGGTATTCTGCTATTGAAGGGATACCATGAGTTCTGGTATAGATGGCAGCAAAGACTGCACCCCGGAGTTACTTGGCAAGCAAATTGTCAATATTCTGTGTTTTTCTTGTGGGCCTGTGTGTGGAAACACTGCCTCTAACTGTGCTATTTTCTATGCTATCCAGAATGGTATTTGCTCACGTTTAGTGGGCATTCTTCCCATGACTGTGTTCAGTGTTTGTGGGGTAATTTTATTTGCAGTTCCTTGTAGTTGACCTGCTGGTGTAACCCTTGTAGGTTGAAGTGTGAGTGTTCTCATAAAGAAATGTGTCAGATTTCTGTAAAGTTTTATTACTCCTTTGTGAAGTGGACGTAGGTCTGCTATTGGCAATGTGTCAATGGATGCGGTGTATAAGCTGCTAGGACCCGCCAAGTCGCTCCGTCTCTGCTGAGTGGACCGAGTCTCACTTTTTCTGTGGTGTGTGGGAGGGCGCCTTTAAACCAGTTTATATACTCCTGGTAACTGAGCGGAACTTCAATGTCCTCATATAGACAGTATTCTTCCGGAGTTTCATCCGGAGTGCATGAATGAAATGTATTAGTGCGTGCATCTGCAGGTGGGAATTTCACCCATGAATAGAATACCTCCGTCCTGAATGACTCGTGTGCCTCAATCATGAATGTTACAGTCCCACCTAATGCTAAGACTCCAAACTCTGCTAGTTTTAAACAAAGTGCATTTCGGACATTTTCTGAAATGCTTATAGCACCTTCCTGCTTCCCATCCCCGCTGCATTCACATGTAATGCTGGCGTAGCTTGGTCTTCGACAGACATTGTTGAAAGAGTTTCAAGGAAAATGAGATAAGGTTTTATGCACAATGAAGGGAACTATAATCCTTCAAGTTTGAATAAACCTACAGCCAATACATAGGATATGCCTACTCAGCTGTGGCAGATTTTTCCCTTCCCACTCCAGACGTCTCTGGATATACGTGAGTAGGGCTCTCTGAGAAAGCACGACTGAACTACTCAGATTTTACCATTAAATAAGAACTAAACCAACGTTGGCGGCGCCATGTCGTGTAGTTCCTATAAATCTATATAGGAGCTGCGGATTTAGACAACATGTGGGATCAGTGTCCAGACTGATTCCAGACACCGCCACCGTATGTTCGCCTGTATACCAGCTAGCTCACAGTGCCACTATAAACTCCTCTTACCAAGGAGCGAATAGTTTATGGCAACTATCGAACATGACAACTCTGATCGCTCACTCACTCGTGCTAACTTTGTCTCAGAGAAATACACAATTCATAAGCATTTATTGAGCCAGCGTCATTCTAGTGTAAAATACGTGTGCTGCAACAACCATATGACAGAAACAGATGTATATTGGTGTAAGCACCAACAGAGTAAATAGATGGTAGAATTCTACCCTAATGCTAAAACAAAACAATGGATATATGCTGGCATATGAATATATGACCGTAATAATGCGTACTCCTACGATGCTAACCCTAAATAGATGTACCTAAGTGTACCTAACATGTATGTAGGTGTATAGCCAAGAATCCCCCTAGGATAGAGCCAACCCCATTACCTGATGTGAGAGAGCAAAGGACCCCGTCTTGGTCTAGAGATGGATACCCCACGAGGGATGTCAGACCACTGCGTGATAGAGTGTCTTCGTGCAGGAACCTCAGCATCTCGTGTCAGCATGGAAGTCTTTCTCCTCTGCCTGCCCCAGCAAAGATATGGTGCTTATATACCCAAAAGGTACCCTCAGGGGTTCTACCTTGCTGTGTCTTGTCGGCCGAGGATGACGATGGTCATGAACCTTATACACAGTTATTATGCAGAAGATGGTAGTCCTGCTGTGATTCTGAGAATCCTCATGCATAATAAATTTGGCTAGTTTTCAGGGAAAACCACACAACATTTTATGCAGCACCTAACTAGGTAAAAGGTCAGCACCAAAAACCGTTATGTAGTACAATGGCAGGGTAAATGTAGGTAAAAGGTTAGGAGACTACCCAAGCCTATATTGGGGTACATTGCGATTCATAACACTCCTACCTACCCGCCAAGACCTGGAACCCCCCCGCCCCTCCACCTCAGGCAATCCGCGTTGCTGACCCAATTCAAGATGGACCTCAAGATGTGGCTCTTCGAATGATCCTCGGCCCAATGGGACCAGCAGCCCCCCCCCCCCAGCACCTTGAGACCCGGGTGAGTAGCTGCGCTTTATAAGCCCCTGATTGATTGACTGAAAAATCCTTCAGTGTGCATCCATATGGCTTCAGCCCAAATGTCTTCATGTGCAGGTGAAGAGGCAATGCAGCACTGATGTTACATGTATTTTTGGATGGCTTGTGACTCAAAGATTAAGCAGCAGGGTAAGTTGTTTGTCAGTGGTAGCAAAGGTACGGAAGGCCTCACTATGAGGATGCATGGGGACTGTACTTACAACTTTTTGTCTCTCAAACGTTTATGCATGGCGCTTCCAGAGGCTCCTGAATGGCACCCACATACTCCTGTGTCAGGTAAATGAGTCTAACACTGAGGCTAACCGAAGACTATGTGAATTTAATTCCTCCAAGAAAGCAAGTAAGACAGTGGGGCTAGCACGTTCCTTACCTAACCCTTCAGTCCCAGTACCACACGATGAACATTTTCTGGTAGATGTGACTGTGGCAAGAGATAGGCAGCTTTCATACCCTTAGTTAAGGTTGACAAAAAACGTATTATTTTCATTTAACATGAATTCTCATAGAAGAAGTTTTCTGCACAAAAATAAAAAAACTTCTGAACGAAAACAAACTAAAACTTTGAAAAATATAAAGAAGCGTTATGTGCCTCCATGTGCAAACACGGCTCAAATTCCTCTGAGATATTAACATGTTTACAGCTTGAAGCAGGGGAAATAACACAGTTGGTTGCTTAAGGAAAACCAAAAACGAAAAATTGTGTCTTTGTTTTGGTATATTGTTTTTAGGAGGATAAAACCAACCATTTGTTTAAAAAAGTCTTGAATGATTATTTTTATTACTGACCTGTTCAGCGAATGAAACATGCCTAATAATTTTCTAATCTGTTTTAGGGTCTTGAAAATACTGGCCATGTATCAAGTGGGACGAAACTATTACAGTCCAAAAGACCCCGTGGAAATTCCCCAGCACAAGTATGTTGATTTTCACTATATTTCTTTATTGGTCTATACGCTTTTTTTTTTATTATTAAAATGTCATACCTGTATAGGGACAGTGTTTGCTTACAAGGATTTCGATTACACTTAACAGAACTGTTGTCACACTTTTGACTCATGAATCAATATGAGTTGTAAATGTTGATACTTTATATATAAGCAACAAATAAGTGCAGTAGTGATTTAGTAGATTAATTTTGCGACAGCACAAGCCTTCTCATCTGTAACTTTAACACATATTGAAGAGCACATCATGACAGAGTAATAGCCGGCCGTCTAAGTCATTTTCTGTAGCCAAAGGGAAGGGTGTGTAACAATGGTGGGTAGTAATAATGTTATCATACCTTCTAAAAAAATAATGATAATCACACCTTCCACAACATTATTTAACACTATTACATGTGGATTCTTGGAAGTGGTATTGTTTCAAAGAATAGCTTGGACATAAGCTTAAAAAACGAACGTACACTGCTGTGCTTTTGATTAATTCATTTGCTAAGCAATGTCAGTTGACGAATGTGGGATGGCATCTTGATTAGTACCTTTGAGATAGCAGCAGAAGTTCTGATTGATAGGTAGAATATTTGTACATCACGACTAAGGACCTCACAAGTTTCCCAGTATTATGAGGCACACAGTGTGATTGATGCTGGGCATATCATTATTACTGGGTCCCCTTTCACCTGGGGTATCATGAGTTCATGCCCTACAAGCCCCTATACAATGTGGAAAATTGTTACTACTTCACCGAATTTTGAATGTGAACTGTGTTTTGAGGCATTTTTCAGTGCATAATGTTAATATCATCTCAAAAACATTATGAGGCAAAAATATAATCAAATAATATTGTGGTGTATAAGAATATTGTGGTACAGAGTAAGAGTATTGTTTTTTTAAGTGTTTAATATCTTTTATTTTATTTATATATAATCGATTTTGTATTGTTTTGTAATGCTTTATGATTGTTGTAAGTTATTAATATGCTATTTTTAGTAGTTCGCAATTTTTTGTTTTGGTTATATTTTTAAAATGTTGTTTTTGAGTGTATTTTTTTAACATTATTTGCAGGTTGGGCTTGTAGGGGAGTAGGATGGGAAGATGTATATATATATATTTTGGCTATCAGAATTTCGTCAGCACACATTTTTAGCTTCTGTATATACACATTTTTTAGATCTGAACCAGAGTTGAACCATATAATGTATGAATAAGATCTGGAAAAGTATGACTTAGAATGCCATCATGTTTTTTGAAAAATTCATTTCCCTTCCCTCATGCAAAGACTGGATTTGTAAACATTAGAACTGTATAGATAGTCATGTATTGCTGATTTTAAAGAAATCTTGTATGTCTCTTGATCGGTTTTAAATTGAACGTAATATCAACTGTATTTTTGAATTGGCTTTTATTGACATTTTAGATCCTGAATTTTAGCCATAGTCTGATTTTAATCTTGATTGTGTACTTTACATCTATAGATTTTAAGAGACTGGCAAATTATGGAGGGTCCTCTGAATGAATCTCTAAGCCAAATCTCAAAACAATATTCTCAAAAACCTGATCCTAGACCTGCCATATTATGATTTTATGTAGTTTTAAGAAATTGGATGAAATCACCAGCCATACACAAATCAAAGTGAAATCTTTTGCTATCTACTCCAGCATAAAAGAAGAGAAAAAATGTTCTTGTTACATGAAGAGAGGGATATAGGTGGAATGAAAGTGGGGATCTAATGCAAGATAGCCATTATGAGGATCTTTTAGACTGAAAGAAATGTTAACTCTGTGTTTTTAATGTGTACTTATATACAGTTTTATCATGCATTTGCACTTTTTTTGATATCGAATGTACTGTACAAGAAAAGCACTTTTCTTAGCATTTGCACTTTGCATTTACCATCTAATGTACTTTACAAAAATCTGCAAAATGACGGATAAATAATTTACACTTTTCTTGACATTGAATGTATTGTATAAGAATAGTAATGTCCAGCAATTGCACTTTGTATCTGCCATGTAATGTACTTTACAAAAAATTTGTAAAAATGGTGGATAAATGATTCCACTTTTGTCAGGGAAGTTTGACAGTCTAGTTGCCAAAAATAGTAAACACAAATGAGGGGTTAAGCACAAGCACTTTATTTAATACAGTCTAGACGCAAGGGACTCTATGGTCCAGTAGAAGGCTAGTGGAGCCGAAACACGTAGACCGTCCGGTTTGTTCACTTTTATGGTGTGAAGAAAAATAAAAATCACTTTACAATCACCCTGCTGTGGTGCCGTGACTTTCGCAGGGAGAGGACGCGAAGGATTTGGAGAAACATATATATATATATATATATATATATATATATATATATATATATATATATATATATATATATAAAAATTCTTTTTTACAAAGTGTAACATTTAATTGGTAATTACATTTTTAATTGTGTTAATTATTTGTTACTTTAATTTACAATATTCAAAACTTCTTAATTGGTTCATTGTATTAGTTACATAATGTTTTGATTCATTATTCATTATTATTGTTAAAAATTGTCAATTTTATCATTATAATTGTATAATTAGGTGATTAAATATTTAAAGTAATTAAGTAACACAGTTATGAAATGGTTCTCTTTCTCAAAACCTTTGCAGACTTGTCCGATGGATGGACATTTGCCTTCATGGGGAAATGAAATTCCACATCGAGAGCATAGCTTTGTTTTTCTTGAAATCGGCAACTTGCATGTATCTTGTTTATGCTTGTGCTTGCTTTTCACAGTCAATGCTGATTCATTGTGTGTTGTTCCTGCTTATATGTCAGCAGCTTGTTGGTCTGCTCATTCTTCTGCTCTGGCAGTTATCAGCATTTTCCCTAGACTGTGTGCTTCTCTCAGCAATCACCTCTAAACAAATTGTTAGAGCCTGCGGTGTGCAGATCGGGTCATACACAGATGATACTCAACTACTGTTCTTCTTTGGTCTTGAGTCTGACAAGGTGAAGAGTAAATTTGCAAACTGCATGTTGGAAGTCGCTGTTTGGATGAGTAACAACTGTTTCCAGTTAAATAGCGACAAGACAGAGATCATGCTATTTGGCAAAGCGACAGAGCTATGGTCAGCCGACTGATGGCCTGTACAAGTCTGTCGGCTCCTGCACCAATGCAGGTAGTACAAAATCTTGGTGTGAGGTTGGATTAATCTCTTTCCATTAAAGATCAAGTTAGCTCCACCTGCAGCATCTGATTCGCTACCATGAGGCTTTTAAAAAAAGCCCTTCCGTGGCTTCCAGACACCGCTAGGAAGACTCTTGTCCAGGTTCTCATCACCAGTTGCCTGGACTATGGAAAAGCCCTGTTGACACTCTGCTGTCCAAAATGCAGGTGGTCCAGAACACTGCAGCGCGGCTAATCTGTGAACTTCCCTCTTGCTCGCCTTCCTCTCTGATCCTTATAAAGCTTCATTGGGTGCCTATTAGGAAGCGTGTCATCTTTAAACTCTGTTGGTTGACACACAAAGCTCTTCTTAAGTCTCGGCCAGCTTATTTGTCTTCTCGACTAAATCTGTACCTTCACTCAAGATGTCTGAGATCTTGGGACAAGGCGCTTTTGGTGATCCCTCGTATCCATACCTCAAGATCTTTCTCCTACGTAGCCCCCTATCACTGGAATAAACTCCCTCTTTGTCTTCGCTCTAGCCCAGATTTCCCCTCCTTTAAAAAGGGGCTTAAGACTTGGTTGTTTTAGACTCCCTCCTTTTCTCTTCTCGTGCAGTGCAATGCCGTGATACTCCAGGAATGAGTCGTGTGCGATATTGAATGACCAAATAATAATAAATATTAATCTGAAAGGCAGCTATCAATGGGTCTCAGGTGCATGGCTTCTTTATCGGTGAAGTCACAAAACTTGCAATGTTTAATGAGTGCATCAAGTCTTTCAACAAACTTGTCCATTGTTTCACCAACTTGTTGTCGTGCTTGGTTGAAGAAATACCTTTCATAGTTGACATTCAGCATTGGATTGAACATGGCCTCCAATGCTTCCTTTACCTTCTGGTAAAATTTTACATCACTCCATCACCTGCAAGGTTTTTTAAATATTTGATGATCTTCTTTTCAGTTTCTTCCTCAAGGGCATCTACAAAGTCATCAAATGTTTCGATCCATGCAGCCTACCTGGCACCAATGTTCTGTTTCTTAGGAGTGTTGATAGGCGGTGGTGGCTTCTGGAACACAGCTGCATTGTATTTCGCGCTCTCCTCTGCTGCCATTGGGAGCACGTGCTGTTCAGACAGCTTTCCCCAGCACCGACAACTTCTGCAAGCACCAGCCTTTTGCTTAAACTGAGGTTGCAGAATTTTTCAATACCCCTCCACAGTGAGTAAATTTTCTGCCTCTCATACCTTATTGTTGCCTTAGTTGTCTTTGGCTTCGTTTGAATAATCGTTCTGTATTTGCGGCACAAAGTGGCGCAGAGTCTATATCGACCACCCCTCCAGCAGTTTTGGCAGGCGTTTTGAATATGCTCTTCTGCAGGGCCTTCGATCTTTTAGGCAGCCATGTACGGGCTGGAGCAGGGCTTTGACTCCACATGTGCCGGTCGCAGACTGCTCTGCATCGTTTCTGACACATCTAGCACACACAAGTAGTTTGCTGTATCTTTGCAAACTCTCAGGGAGAGCAGTCTTGTCTTCTCTGGCACGTTTCCCTTACTCATCGCCAGTTGTAGCGCCTTCCCCAGCCCAGGGTCATGCTGATGAATCATGACACACGGAAGCTGCGGTTAACGATTACTTTATTCTTCAGCATACACTCACACACTGCACATTACATCATACTTTTTGTTAACCATGTCCTGACACCACCCCGCATATTACGTGCTTCGTCTTTAGAGTCTACACAGAATCACGAAGGTCCTAGTGTGCATAACATTAAAATGGTACACATTCTAAAAAGGGAGCCCTTGATGGGATGTCAGCACCAATCATAGATTCTGTATATGGAATGGCCAAGCCGACACATCCCCATTATGAAGTCTTTTGATGATATGTTGATAGTTTAGGGGATTGGGTTCCACATTTATTCTGATGATGCCCAGCTGTGGAGTCTAAAGAAGATGATCCAGCCATAACTGTAATGTTTTGTACTGCAAACACCCAAGCTGCAAGGGTAGGCCTAAGGCCAGTCTTTTACTGTCATAAATATGAGCAGTGTAAATGTACACTGCAGACCACATGTGGCATTTAAATGTTGTCACTAGTTTATTTCCTGTACCAATTTACTGTGACCTTACTAAAACGTTAAATATGGCATGTGGTTTCATCTAATTTTATTCCGTGTTCAGAGATTGTAGCACACACACTGAAGGTCTGCCTCACACTGTCAAAGTGCTCAGAGTAAAAGGAGGTGTAAAAATATGATAAATTATGCGGAATGGACATTTTCTACATGGTACTCAACACCAGTAAAACCGAGCTGTTGCAGGTGGGCCCAAAGTCACTGCTAGTAGTAAACTGGGTGAGCCTTATAACTTCTGAAGTATAGGTGAGCAATAACATTGTCCTTTTTTCAGAAAAAAAGGTAGCTATGATAACAAGATGCATAATTGGCCCTAGACTTGATCATTCTGATTCTTTAATTATTGGTGCTATCAAACAATCGTTGGACTCTTGCAGAAAATTCAGAATATTGCAGCACTGGCTGTTGCGGCTATGAATCGGCAAGAGTATACTAGCCCAACTCCTTGCAGGCTACCTGTGTTGGAAAAGGCCACATTTCTGGCACACTGTATAGGGTGGTCTATCTTAGCTGTTTAAAACATTGGAAAACTAGGCTGACAATCCATAAACCTTGTCTCGTGCTAAGGTCTCTAAAGAAAGAGCAACAAAGGGTCTCTGCTTTTAAGAGGAGTACCTTTGGTGGAAAATAATTGGACATTTTGGGAGTTTGCTGAATGAATACTCCACCTTTGAATACAAATCCACTAATTCACTAGCTTTGTTCAATGTATGAAGAGGTTGACATTTCAACCCTTCTATATGGCTGTCTAGGGGTATTCTTCTGATCGTGGCAACCCTTATAAGTATCTTAGACTTTGATTTGGTTTTGAGAAACAGTAAGAAAGTGCAGAGGTGAGGAAGACAAGTTGACTGAGAGCTTTGTCCAGGTGCGAAATAGGTCATGGATTAACTTTTAAATCTAAAGTGAAGGAGCTTGATCAGAACTCTGCTAACCCGCCTATTGTTTGCGATGGGAGTTGAGCTGACATCAGGGAGTGTGAAAAACACTCTTGTAGCAAACATGAAGGTTTAGAACGCCCAGGAGAGAGGAGTTGCTTACAAGGGACTTTGCAGTGAGCTACGTAAGACAAGGGACCATTCCTACTGATACTGAGCAACTGATACCGGACTGTAGTTTTTATAGTGTCGATAAAGGAGTGCATGTGCATTTTAATTTCAACTAGTATTTCCAGCTTCCTGGCAGCAGGAATTGGATAACAGGCATTTGATGTACAATAGATTGTTGGTACCTAGGGGAACCCGGTTGAATGAAGAAATTATCTCAGTTATAGAATTAGCATAGAATTAGCATAAAGGATCCCAGAGCCATTCACTGTCTGATAGACGTGAAACAGTGGAGATTGTGACAGTCTGAAAAAGGTGAAGGAAAACATTATAGGCAAGTTATCACCATAGAGGTGATGAGAGAAACAGATGGAGGTTTACCATCCCCAGCCATAAATCTATAGAATTAGAGGAGTGATGGGGCAATCATGGAGAATTGAGGGACACCTACCGAAGAGGGATGGATGAGGACAAGTCTGAGCACCATGAGACAGAATAAGATTGACTGTATGGGAAGAGGAGACCAGTTCACAGACACTGCCAGCAATGCCAAAGGAAGCTAGAGGGTTGGGCAGAATGGAATGGTCGACTGTATCAAGGGCAGCCTCCAGGCCGAGTAAGATAAGTATAGCTGAATGACGGATGTGGTAGGCTGAAGTAATGTAGTTATTGATTTATTTATTTTTATTTGTTTTTTTATTGTTTTTTATAGTTACATAAAACTTTGTCAAACAAAAACAGTTTAGAATAGTCCGTATACATGATAAATATCATCTGATAATTGTGTCCATTACAGTTTACAGCTTAGTTGTGTACGATTTACTCTCATGTCTTGGATAGAAGGTTACATGTCCATTTTTGGTAAGATGGGGCATAGTTAAAAAAATAAACACAGAAAGATAAAATATGTAAATAGTCTCAGCCTGTGTCTACATATACAAATATGCTGAATAATGATGCACTCCAATAGCTTGGCTACATGAGTTAATAAGAAGAGATATAAATCCAATCTAATAAAGAATTGCTGGCCTGGTGGCAAAGGTAAAAACAAATATATAAGAACACTTCTGTTTATGTGATTACGTTGTAAGTTAAAAGTGTCAGGGATGATGAGGAACCAAGTGCGTCCTATCTATGCACTAATTGGGTCTGGGCGTGTACTATTTGTGGTGCAGTATGGTCGTCAGCATGAGTAGCCGTATCGGGTGTTGCGTCCAGATCCTGATCCGCTGCACGAAAATCTAACAAGATTGTGTCCCATGCTGGTGCTAATGATTGCTTACATATTCCTATCGCATCTTCTCGGCGGAGTGCAACACTCTCCGCCTGTGCCCAGCACAAGAGAGACTGGTACCAGGCTTTGGCCGCCGGGGGTTCAGGCGATTTCCAACGGTGTGTGAGTAATCGTTTGGCTACTATAAGGCATAGGTCAATATATCTGGACGTCACCTTATGTCTCTTGGATCTATGGTAAAGACCCAGGATGCATACCTCCCATGTCCAGTCCAGTGTCCGTTCAGTACATGACGCCAGTCTCCTAATAATTTCAGCCCAGTAGGGCTGTATAACAGTGCAGGACCATAGTACATGTAGCAGGTCAGCCCCCAATTCGTTACATCTAGCACACTTGGCATCTGTACAATTAAATTTTTTATTGATTTTGGCAGGTGTGAGGTAAGCTCTATAAAGTATGTAATACTGGATAAGCCTAAATCGCACGTTACGGGGAATTCGCACAGGGCTTTCCAGCACGTAGGCCCATTCGCGAACCGTGACCTGCCACTGGAGGTCCGCATCCCATTGGGCCCGCAGAGAGAGCAGTGGTGGTGCTGTGTGAGCTCTAAGTGATTCCCCGAACCATTTGGTGAGGTGGCGACCAGTTCCAAGCTCGTGTAAATATTGTATGGTTAAGTGCGTGTCAGGTTCCTGTAACGCGGTTCCCCAGCGTGTGGTCAATGTGCGGGCCACCGCGGCATGGAGAAGGAACTGCCCGTGTGGTAGGCCAGTACTTTCCGCCAGGTCCTCAAAAGGGATAAGCTGCCCGTCATTAAATAAGTCTCCCACTGTCAGTATGCCCGCTTCCTCCCACCGTCTGAGCTCTGCGGTGGATACCGCTCGATGCCTTCTGGGGGTGCCCAGTATAGGCAGAGAGGGTGCATATGGTACCAAACGGTGTGTTAGACGAAGGCAGCGGCGATAGCATTGATAGGCAACCCTCAAGAACAACTGCTTAGGTGGGCTCCCTCTCCTGTCAGGGTGAAAAAGTGTCATGATTTGGGGCTGGGTGTGCCCGGGTGCCTGTGTCGCCGTATCCCCAAGGTTACGAGCACTGAGCCAGCGCACCACCCACTGAAGTTGCGCTGCTAAGTAGTAGTGCTCCATATTTGGTAGGGATAGGCCACCCTGTGTGGTTGACGGGTACATTTTAGCCATTGCTACCCTGCTGCGCGAATCGTGCCAAATAAAGTGCCGTATGTCTGACTCCAACTCCCTGAATAGTGGAGGTCGAAGGTAAAGCGGCAAGTTAGTGAAGTGGTAGAGTAAACATGGCAAGACCACCATTTTTATTAAGGCAATTCGGCCCATAACTGCTAAGGGCAGGGTTTTCCAGAAGGACATTTGCGTCCGCACTGCTGTGATGGCACGTGTCAGATTGCCCTCCAGGAGATCCCGCTGTTCGCGGTATATATGAACTCCGAGATATCGGAACGCTGTCATTTGCCAATGTACTGGCTTACCATTAATGACTAAGTGCGGATCTGGTATAGATTCTGCGAAGGGATAGAGGCATGATTTATCCCAATTTACTTTCAACCCGGACACTAAGGCAAAGTGTTCCAGCATACGTTTAACTGACCCGCAGAGCTGTCCGACGTCTCTAAGGTAAACCAGCAGGTCGTCCGCGTATAGCGATACCACGTGTATACCATCGCCTAAAGGAATCCCCCAGTCAGCTTGCGTAGTGCGGAGTGCTTCCGCCAAGGGTTCGACCGCCAGCGCAAACAAAGGGGAGAGTGGACAACCCTGTCGCGTGCCATGCCTTATGGAGACTCGGTTCGACACATAGCGTCCAGTCCTGACCCTGGCCGTGGGGTTCGTGTATAACAGCTTGACAAAGCTCAGAAACACATCGCCAAGCTCATATCTCTGCAACACTTCAAACAGGAAACCCCATTCCAGGGTGTCAAAGGCCTTCTCTAGGTCCAAGACCAAACAACTCTATACCAGATGGAGAGGTGTGGTGCAACGGCCAGGGCAGCTGACTTTGGAGCACAGGGCTCACGGTTCAATCCCCGGCTCTGGCGGCAGCTCAGCACCGAATGTATGACGTTACTACGCCATCCATTACCCCACAGTAGGTTACAACGCGGACGTTACATTGTCCGCGTTGTTACCACGCATGGCTTTACATCGCAAGTTGTTTCTACGACTTGCGCTAGATGGCGCGCTGGACTTAGGAATAGTATAAATTACTATTCCTACTCTAGTTAGCGCAACAGCAGGGAATGTGTTGGATTTAAAATCCAACACATTTCCTGGTGTTGCGCGCCATCTAGCGCAAGTCGTAGAAACGACTTGCGATGTAATGCCATGCGTGGTAACAACGCGGACGATGTAACGTCCGCGTTGTAACCTACCCGCGTGGTATTACCAGCGTTGTAAACGCGGTTTCCCCTCAGCACCATGTGACTCTGGGCAATAGCTCACTTAATTTCCACGACGGCCCCCAGCGCCTTGAGACCCGTAAGGGTGAGTAGTTTGCGCTTTACAAATACGGATTTATTTATTTATTTAAATATCCAGCACGCGGCCAGTTGACGCCCGAGTAATGTGCTACTCTAAAGAATCGCCTCAGATTTAACGATGTGCTCCGAGCCGGCACGAGCCCATTTTGATCAATATGCACTAAGTGAGGCACTAACGGGGCAAGTCTGTTCGCCAGTATTTTCGCTAATACCTTGTAGTCCGTATTGAGGAGTGCTAACGGTCAATAGGAACCAATCAGCTCTGCATCTCTATGCGGTTTAGGGAGGGATACTAGTAAGGATTCACAAAGTGAATCTGGTAACCTACCCGTCTCCTGCACGTTCTGATATACTGTAAGGAGTCGTGGTGCTAGGATTTGCCGATAAGCTTTATAGTATTCGGCCGGATAGCCATCTGGTCCGGGTGCTTTGCCGGTAGCAAGGGCAGAGATGGAAGCCTGTATTTCCAAGAGCGTAAGTGGCTCATTCAGCTCAGCACGCTGCTCAGCCGTGATGCGGCGCAACTGTAGGGGTGTAAGAAACGCCTCCATATCGGTAGGTGCTGCGTGGTGCGCGGATTGATAAACCCTGGTATAATGTGTGGCTAACACATCATGAATGCTACGTTGTGTAGTGAGTAGGAGCCCAGTCTCAGAACGCAGCCGTATAATTGGTGCATGGGCATGCTCCCGCCGGATCATGCGCGCTAGTAGCCTGCCTGCTCTCTCTGCGGCCGAATGAACGCGTGCAGCATGCGAAGCATAATTGAGGCAGCGCAAGCGCTCCAGTATTGAAGTGTGCTGTAATCGGCATGTATCTATTTCTGGCTGAACTGCCGTGCCACGTGCGGGCCTAGCTTCTAGGCGAGTCAGATCGTCTTCTATGCGTTTGACTTGATCATCCAGCTGTTTCCGGAGGCACCAATTCAGACCCATGCAATGCCCTCTAAGGACTGCCTTTCCAGCATCCCACAGTACCCCGACATCCGCAACCGATCCCTCATTGCATTGGAAGTAGTCTTCCGCGGTAGTAGCCACTGACTCTCTAAA
Source organism: Calotriton arnoldi (assembly GCA_963921515.1). Lineage (NCBI taxonomy): Eukaryota > Metazoa > Chordata > Amphibia > Caudata > Salamandridae > Calotriton > Calotriton arnoldi. Next base: position 843,763 of record CAWUFW010005139.1, read on the forward strand.
TGGGGGGTCCTCCAGTGCCAGGGGTTGGAGCCGCCGTACATGTTCCGTGGGAGCGTCTTCTTCCCCCCGCAGCGTCATAATATGCGGGTTATGATCAGAGTGTGTTTTACCTAAATAATCCGCCTTGGTGCACTTCTTAGTGAGCGTCCTGTGCGCAACGAAATGGTAAATACGGACATGCAACCTGTGTGGGTGTGAGTAAAATTAATATAGTCGTTCCCCTGGGTGGAGGGTTCTCCATACATCTGTCAGGTCCCAGTGGGCTAACCAGTCCCCGAGCTGCCTAGCATTGGAAGTTGCTGTCGTTTGTGGGAGGGGCGGGAATGACCTGTTGTGTGCTGTGTCTAGAACAGAGTTAAAATCGCCACCTAGTAGCCAAGGGATGTCACACCAGCGGGACAGCAGACCCGTGAGCTCACGCCAAAAGGGGGCCTGCTCCGTGTTGGGTGCATATATGGAGCGAGCACCACCTGATGACCGTTAAGGCGGCCCTGAGCAAATACATATCTGCCACTTGCATCTATTAACGTCTCCTCAGGTTCAAAGTGGGTCCCAGGCCGTACCCATATCAAGGCTCCCCTCCCATAAGCAGAAAACCCCGTGGCGAATATCTGGCCCCTCCATTTTTGTTGCAATTTATGAATTTCCGGCTGTGAGATGTGTGTTTCCTGCAGGAATGCAAGGTGTGCAGCGTGACACTTCAAGTAAGCATATATCGCATATCTGCGCGCTGGCGTATGGATCCCCCTGACATTCCAGGTGATTACGTTAGTGTGGGACATAAGGCGTGTTGCAGGGGTGTTAAGACATGCGGGTCATGTGTCATAACTGGCCTGGAGTATAGATGTAGTAGACAGCGTGTGAATGGAAAATAGATAAAAAGGATCCAAGCATGTGGGAGCGCATCGAAACCAGTAAGAGGCGCGAATGGTTGAAGTCCGTCAGCCGTTGGACATATCGGCGGTGATAATGTGTATACGGTTCTTATAACTCGAACTGGGTGCACGGGAAAGAGCTTTTTACGGCTCAACTGGGAGAGATCGGAGCATAACCATGCGTCTGCCCAAACCAATAACTGTGCCAAACGGCAACTCACGGCCATTTCCGCCGTGTTTCTCACTATAGGGAGGGGGAGGGCGGGTTAATGTGGGTAGGCGGACTCAGGCCAGGTGTATCAATAGATAATGTTTGCGCGGCGGTTCAATATGTGTCATGCAGCGTGCTGATAAGGAAGAGGAGTAGGTTACATGCATAAATCACATAGCCATAGGTAAATGGTACTATAAACTTATACTTGCGTGTCCATGATTTACAACTTGTCGTTACATTAAATCGTCCGCAGTCTGAGGTGTTATATTCGGGAGGGACTGCGAGTCCTCATTAACCTGCCACACATTTTGCGAAGTGTCATCGCTCAGGGATTGTTCGGATGAGGCATCTGCATCAGCATTATTCCGCCATTCTCCCATTTCGGACACTGCTTGCAATGCCTTTCGCCGTTCTCTCAGTGTCTGCTCACGGTCAGGGGCAGTTGTCAGTTGCGCTTGCGATGGTATAGGCTGTCGCTGGCGTCTAGCGCGGCGACCTCCCCGGCCACCCGCTCGTCGTTTTGTAGTTCCCTGTCGATTACTCAGCAATGTGTGGTGTCCTTTGGTTTCCAGCCAGTCCCAGACATCCTCTGCTTTGCTGAAGAAGTGTGCCGAACCGTCCGCCACCACCCGTAGACGGGCCGGGAAGATGAGGGAGTACTTCAGGCGCTTACCGACGAGAAAAGTGTTCCGCTGCCGCTGCACACCTAAGGCATAATCGGGGAAGAAAAGGACCTGCGAATTATCTACCTTGACAGAGCCCTATTTTCGGATCTCTCGGAGCACTGTATCTCTGTCCTTGAAATTCATTAGCCGAAACAGGAACGGACGCGGCCCAGCCCCGGCTGGGGGTCGATTCGATGGTACCCTGTGGGCCCTCTCCACTGTAAAGAAAGCAGAAAGTACTCCTGTAGGTAACAGGGTTTGCAGCCAGGTTTCGGTGTATGCCACCGCGTCCTCACCTTCCGCGCCCTCTGGCAGCCCCACGACGCGTACATTATTCCGCCGAGAACGGCCTTCCGCATCGTCCATCCTGCGCTCCAGCGTGTGAAGTCGAGTTGTGAGGGTTCGGAGATCTGAAGTAGACTCCTTGGCTGCTGGGGCAATCTCCTGCACCTCCTTTTCCAGGTCTGCAACTTTCTCCGACAGCTTGCGATGATCTGCATGAAGAAGCGTAAAGTCCGACGTGACCTTATCAATGCGGCCTTCCAGCGATGTGCGGGTCTGCATCAGTGCCTCGCCGATCTGTGTCACCGCTTGCAACACGGAGTCTATCTTCGATTCCAAACTGGAACGCCGCGTCACGTCCGAAGTTTCAAATTCCTGTTCAGAATGAGCCGGGCCCGACATTGATCTCGTGGAGGTCACTCCTGCACCAGTGCGGGGTTTGCCCATAGCGGCGGGAGGCGAAGGGCACCGTTGGCTGGTGTTAGGTGGCAATCCACAGTGAGTATTTGCCCACGTTGCAAGGGGGGGGAAGCACCACTATTGCAACCGCTCCAACAGGTATAGATCAGGGCAATGTCGCAAAAGGCTCTCTGCAGCAAGGGAACCCTGTCAGATATATGGGTATTTAGATATAGGGCGCTGAAGGCTGATGTCCATTAGTACATGGCGTGTGCACAGCCAGTGAGTGTGTTCCAGTTCCCTTGCTCTGATCACTCCAAGGGTTGTCAGGCGTCAGCGTAGGCAAAACACACCACAAACACAGGCGTCACTTCAAAACGCTCACAAGCACTGACCTGCCCCCCTCCTCTCTTCCAGGCCGTAGCACTTCTCAGGACTCGGTCTCAGTTGGGTCTTCACAGCCTATAGTAACCCGGTGTGGTTATCCAGCTCCCCCCGCCGATCCACATCAGTAGGCCTGCGCACCTCTCCTCTCGCCGGTGGCAACAGCGTGAATCCCCGCCTGCTCTCGAAGGCTTTCGATGGCACAGAAGCAGTCCCGCCGGCTGCCAACCGCAACCGCACTATTGCAGCACCATCAGCAGGTCCGAAAGACACTGCGCCATTCACCACATCCTGACTGAGGGCAATCCGTGCCGCTAGGGCGGTGCGGGAGGACAGGGTCTCCCCGCTGGTCCATCTCACTTTCGCCTCGGGCGACCAGCGCAGGCCGCACAGTGGCGCAAAGGCAGGAGCGAAGGCACAATCGGGTCCGTCTCAGCCTCGCCGACAGTGCCTCGCGAGTCAGCTGCGGTGCGGCATGGGAAACGATCACGAAAGGCTTCCTCACAGTCACCACAATAGATTGTCAGTTGGGTAATGCCTCCAGTTATACACGGGGGGAAGGTGGGGGCCGCACCGCCTCACAGGTCGTTCCCCCCACCGTGCGAGACTAACAGATCACGGTGGAACATGCGGTAGGGCAGAGCTCCAGTGAATCGCGTCCTGTTTCCTTACTTTTCTCACGGTTCATATATTGAAGCTCGTAGAGGGGCAAACTCCACGGGACGACTCCTAGGTATCCGCAGCTTCAGCCAATGACGATACGCCGCTTCGTCAGCTCACTCGGCCTCTTCCAGCCTCTGGTCTTGCGTGTGCGCACCGCCCAGCGATGCTCGGTCACATTCACGGCAGTTCAGCGGCCGCGCATTGGAGACGGCAATACTCCGCTTGAGCTGCAGCTATCGTCCCAAAACTTGCTGTGCATCACCAAGTAGTCACCGCCCACCCATTGGATCAGAGGCAGCGGCATTGACTGAACCGCCACGCAGGAGAAATAACAAATTTACGGGCCGAGAGACGGAGCCTCTTAGAGTGCGTCCGCCATCTTGGCTGGCTAGCCACGCCCCCAGTAATGTAGTTATTGATAATGGGAAAAACCAGTCTCAGCTCAATGGAGGATGAAATAGATTATAAGTGGATTGATAGAAAATAAGCCTGTTTAATGCAAGACTTGCAGTGCAGAGGCTTCAAGTCAGGAGCAACTGGCCTTCGGGTTCCTCGAAAACAGCAATTCCAAGGTGGACATGAAACTTTGCAGATATAACGTGAATAGAGAAACATAAATGAGAGAGAGAAGGGGAGCGAGAGAGGTGCCAGCAAGTGGAGTTAGTGGTTTATGATTTGAGGGCAGGAGAAGCAAAATAGGGCAAAAGAGAATATCCTGTTTATGTTATTGTTGCCACTGATCTTCAAAACACATTTTCATTATAATCCAAAGGTTGTCTGCCTTGTCTATACGATTTTATTGCTAATAGGCTCATGTTAAAACAGACTAATTTGCTTCTGCAGAACCTGAGAAATATGCTGTTGGATGCATTCTTGTAAACTCGTTTATTTGTGACAAAGCTGCTTCCTTGGCAATATTGGAGTATAATGTATTATAATAATATGTTTCCTGCCACACTTGGCATTTATTCCTTTTATCCTCATATAAAAGGTACGTTTGTCTGAGTCAGCTAAGTCAGTAGTGGCACCAAAGGGACAGATAATTAACAAGAAATTTACTGTAAAAATAGGTGAAGCCCAGAAAACTTCGAATATCTTTTACCATCGTGAGTACACACTATACTTTGACACATAGCAGTCTGTTTCAGGGAAATAGCATAACCTAGAAAAACATCTCTTTGCACGTGACATTCAACTTTCTTGTAATAATCGTACTTGTTTTTGTGATCACACCAAATAAGTAAAATGGTACGTTAACAAAAATATAATGAAGGTGCAACAAATATTGAATAACTGAAGTATTGGAAAACATTATCCATATATTTGTGGACATGTTATGAATGCCAGAAAGCCTATCTTAGTATTGAGAATGAATAAGTGGAGTGTGTGTCTAGGCCATGAAGATGGCATCCACAAATCCCTGAAGCTTCAAGCCACAAAGGCCCCAAAGCCCCCGAAACCACAAAAACAAACCAAGGAGAAACAGATCTCTTAGCGATTAGTGTTAGGGGATGTACCCAGCCATATGCAATCTGGAAAAGAGGTGTCTGTAATGCCACCGAAGGAGAATGGTAACGTAGATGCATGGCAGAATCAGGACGGCTGAGACACTGGGGAAGACGCAAGGAGGAGCAGAGGAGAACCACTGATGGTGAGGGAACACTGAAGAGGGATACCCTCTGAATTTGAAAGAATCATAAAAAATGTGAGAGAAACTTGCGATGGAAACATGTTGCAGTTTAGTAATAATAAAGATAGCCCTACAAATTAGAGGGGAACTCAGGGGTAATAGAATTTGTAACAGAAATGGTTTAAACTACAAGACACTGAACAATGCAGGTGCCTGCTCGAAGGTGACTGGCACGAAATGCCGCGAACATGCCTCAGCCATGAGCAAAATCCTCACCAATTAAAATACTTTCAACACACTACAGATCATACACCACTGGTGAAAAGGACAGACATGGTCTTCTCTGTTATATGCCCGGAGTGTGTCGCAAACCACAAAAAGATATAGGCCCCCTACTGGAATAAATCTTTAGTGTCAAAAATAGCCTAATACTGTGCAACAATTAGTAGAAATGGCAATGCAGATGGAGGATCCGCACCTCACCAAAGAAATTACTTGCACACTCCTCCAAGATGCGCAAAGGGAATGGCAAAACGTTCTGAATAACAACAGCCAGACAAGACATTGATCAAATGAGGCAGTGTGTGGCCAAACTTGAAGACAGAACAATGGACGTTGAGCGTGGATACAACCACGTGAGACGAGATGAAAGAAGCAGATCATCAAATTGAAAGACTGTAGCAGAAATGAGGAGACTTAGAAAATTGCACCTGAAGCGATAACGTATGCATCAGAAATGTTTCAGAAGCTGAAGGTGACAGTAAGCTGGAATACGTCCAACTTCTATTTTCCCAAATACTAGCTGTGAAGGAGGGAAAGATGGTAAGCACAGAGAGTGCATAGATAGCAGATGGAGCAACAAAAAATTCCCCAAGGGCATTTTGGCGAAGATGAGATCATTTCAAGAGAGAGTCTACTAAAAATAGCGAGGAAAAAAGACAATGATCTTTCAAGGAGTCAAGATTATTCTGCTGCAGGATATAGCACTATCTACTCTGGTTAGCAGAAGAGCTTGGCACCCAGTGGTGTAATCACTGGAAAACAAGGAATTAGATTCCATTGGCCATTCCCTTGCAGAATGCACTTTCAAGCCTTCCCCATTAGGCCGTTATTGGAGGAGATGTGGCCTAATGGCCAGAGCTGCCAAGTGGTAAACCAGGTTTAAGTCCCGGCATCGCTCAACATCCTGTGATTCTGGACAAATTAATGAATCTCCCCATGCCTAAAGAAATATAATCAGATCTTGTGTAATGTAATCTGGTGCTCATGTAAAGCACTCCATCATCCTTGGGCTGAGGTTGCGCTATATAAAACTGCACGAAAAAAGTCAGAGGTGAGAATATTCAGATTACATCAGTTAAAGCAGTCCTGGCGGCTCTAGGTGTTAGCTCAGGCAAAGCAGTACAATCGAATCAACCATCGAAATACACATCAAGAAGTGTCAAACATGATTAGCAGAGACACAGGTTTAGGTGAAAGGAGGAATCCTCAGAAATGCGTAAAGAATAAATAACGTATCACATGCTCAACAATACTTCATCAGAAGCAAAAAAAAAGAGGTAGAAATAAGTGGGACAATGGAAGAGGCGACTATACAACCTATAACATAACCTGCCAAAGATGCAATCACAGCAAGGTTAGATCCATTCATCAGATGTTCAGAATCAGAAATCAGAAGGTCAAAGGACACGGAGAGGCTGTGGTCCATGCCGTAAGTAAGCCACGGGTTAAAATCGTGGAATACATGCTCTATTGATGGAGCTATTCTTTTTTTGTTGTTATTGTAGTTTAGTCTCTCGTGAGATAATAGTGGAAAATGTTTAAGACGCATTCGGAAGCACCAGCAGAAAGAGGAGGGGTGGGATTCTCATATATAACACGCTAATATAGAGCAGCCCAACTTCTTTTAATAGAATAGTCAGGGACATACTTCAGCCGACACTGGGTACAAGATGACCGAGTAGAAATAAGGAGGAGGCAATGGCAACCACTGTGGCTACCGAAAAAGAACTGGCCGCAGGGCTTCATTTTCAGACCGATAAAAATGACAGTCTAGATGTCTGGGACGCAAGAGCTCCCAGAAAGTAATTGATATCTTTCCCATTCCCAGTGGCTGTCTATTCACAACAACCCAGACTTTGCACTGGCAGCAGCTGGAGAAATGTTTAAAGCATGACGAGAAGAGCAATGGAGAGTTTTGATGCACCTGTATGATGGGACTACAAAAGGTGGAGAGATATGACAAGACAGGACATCATGGTAGGGAGAGATAGGCTCCAATAATTCGGGGATACTATATAGAAAGACATAGTCACCAATAGCAAATTAGCCCTGCACAAGACGTCTTTCCTCAAAACCATGATGGGATGATACCTGACAATTGGACAGACAACACGAGATGTCCCCAAAATGGTTAGATAGATCTTGGAGGGGTTGGGGAGGGCTGGGAACAAGGTACACATTTGGACGACATGTCCCAAAATAACTACATATTAGAAAGAAGTACTAGCAGTGCTCAGGGAGATAGTGAGGTTCCTGATACCAGATGATCCAATGATAACAATTTAGGATTAATGTTTGATAACTGGTAACTGGTAAGGAAATGGAAACTGTCCAGTTGCAGGAGATGAGAGTCAAAAATAGCACTAGCAGCGCATTGGAGACAAGCACTTACTGGCATTGAGACTAGACTGGTGCACAAAAATTTGGGAAACATTGGCAATGGAGAGACTTTCCAATCACTTAGTAAAACACTGAGGCAACTACATGAAAATTTTGCAGTCAATGTTAAAATGCTTGTGAAAAACTCACCGAAAAGTCACATGCCCACTGATACCAAAACCAATCAGAACTTAAGAGAAAATGAAGAATCATGCAGAGATCTGGACAGTGAAGCAGGATACCCATTAAATGCCACACAATTTGACAATATGATCTAGATCACCATCTCTGGAGGGAAGGGGGAGGTGAGGGATGGGATCTTTGTAGTTGAATCTTTTGTTGGGCTGTGTTTGATTTTAACTACCAATCAGTTTGGGATTTCTAATAATCTAAATCTGAATTCAAAGTGGAAGTATCTGTGGGGCAAAAGTCACTAAAATCAACTACCATATCATTGTAATTTTCTGATTATATAAGTTAGCATTATAATATGTGCTTGGGAAAACAAAAAAATTACTAGGCATGTTTTTTTAATATGATCATCCATTTTATTTTCATGGTTAATTCTCACCAGATTGCATGCAGATTACACCTCTTAGATATAATTTAGAAATTACAGTGACACCAAGAATCTGACTCTAAGAGTTCACTCAATAAAGCCAGCTTTGCACCGTGATTAAAGTAATCCAGCAATTTTACCATTGAAGGACAGAGAAAATCATGGTGAATTTGTTAGTCCAAAGGACAAACACTTTATATGCATTGAGGTCAGACCCTGTTCAGGGGGCCACAGGGCAAATGTGGGCCTTCAGGCCTCAGCTGTGGGGACTGTGGTCAGTTGCCACTGATATCCCGGCGTCTGCCCTACTATGGCTTCTGTGGTCAAGTACAATCCCTTCAGCACTTGACTGTGGTAGTCTGTGGGTCACTCTAGTGGTAGCAATGGTGAGCAGTCGCAGACTCCTCAGGAAGAAGTATGGGCATGCACAAGCTAAGGACTCAGCAATTACCAGTTAATTTAATAATTGATTGACCTACCCAGGTCTATACTTTATTATATAAAAAGATCTTTAATCTACACATTAAAAACAATACTTCATAGAACAGGTCACAGTTACAAATCACGTATTGATGCTTGGGCTACTGTGCCTTATATTCTGCTCCACCCCGTCCCCTTTCACTGGTGCCCCCCGTGTGTATGTCTAGGCTGGTCTCCCTCTGAGGTTAGAGTCTCTCTTAAGCATGTATCAAGGATTAAGTGCTGATTACTCATAAGTTCAGTTCTTAGCACTGAGACGTTTTTGTTTAGTATAGTCTTACCACAACACAGGCTTCAGAGTCTGTTTCTGTCCACCAGCAGAGGCCTGCAGCATGAGTTTCTCTTCGGTCTTGCGTCTGGGAGAAGATGCGTCAGCTTGTGGCTTGCCTGATGATTTAAAGGAGGGCCACATCAGAACTACAATGGAAGCCACCATCTGATGTCCTCTAAGGCATGCAGTGTGGTCCTGGCGAGCAGCAGTCACCCAGTCGCAGGTGATGTGCAGCAGGAGTACCGTCAAGAGTCAGTTTTACAGCCACACGAGGGCAGCCACACTAAGGTATCTTAAGTGTAGTGGCACAGTTCATCCCGGTTGCAGTCTTTGATGGCGGCGGCACAGTCTGCCTCGACACAGATTTTTACAGCCTGCACACTCCACCTCAGGCACAACCTAAGGATGGTGGCACACTTTGCCTTGGGCACAACCTTTGGATATTCTGCTTGGGCACAGCTTCTTGATGGCAACACACTCTGCCTCAGGCACAACTTCATGAAGACAGTGAGAATGACCGCTATCCACAATTCCTGCCTGGAACTGGTTTCATGTAGAGCCTTCTGTTCATGCTTCTCAGGGCATGCAGATCACTCTCGTTGGTGTTCCTTCAGACGGCAGACCCATGCATCACTGGGGGTCGAGCTTCTCTGGCACGTGCAGGTCAGTTTCGCCTCTGCAGTGTAGGCAGTCGCCTTCACTCTCAGTAGTAGATTGGATTCTAGACATTTCAGGTCAGGGAACTAGCTTCTTCCAGCAAGCCAAGATTCCAGGTGGTGTCCCCTCACTTCCCTGTTAGGTTATGTTATGTTAGATAAGTCTTATAAATTGCAACTTTCACCTGGAGGTCTCATGGCGCTAATAGCACTTGTGGGAAGCTGACTGTCTGGCAGACACGATCTCTGGATTCACAGCAGTCTTATGAGTACTGTGCAGAGCATTCCCTTCCTTGGACCTGAACCACATTTATACAATCAAAGCAGGCAGCGGAAGTGAATTATATGTCTGCACTTTCCGAAGCAGTTTGAGCAGTTCTTGTTTTAACTGTGCAATCAAAACTGTTCTCCGGACAGAGCCTTAGAATTAAGTGATGTTCCTCACAGCAGGGTAGTCTTTAACCTGGAGTACCCACAACAGAGGAGAGGTGTAATATTTCTGTACCTAACTATCAATAGTCAAGGTGAACAGTGATCAAGACAGAAACTAAAGGTTGACCTCACCTAAACAACCCTTCTCATTCTCAACAACAGAGACTGCAGTCCCACTCCTACCAAATGGCAGTGCTACAGGAAAACCAATCAGCAGTCCCTCTCAGCAGAAGGAGCTAATTGAATTTCTAAAGGAGTCTTGTCTCCTATGTCCTCCTATGTCCTCCCTTCGTTGTCTAGGTCTCCCCCCTCCAGCTTCAGGAATGTCAGCAATACACTTCTACTGTCTGGAAAAATAACCTCACCTCCTTCCTGTGCACAGGAACAAGCTGGGGCTTTCAAAAGGGACCCTGCAGGCCTCCATTATTCAGGCTCACTCAGACAGACACCTGTGCACCACACAGGCAAAAACACAAAACATGCACAGCTTACACTTGGAATGTTAAAGCAAGGATCCATGTTAATGCATTAGCAACATGCATGAGTCGACCGGTAGGCCTCTTCTCCAGTGATACAGATAAAAAGGTTCGGTCACAGCTACCGATTCACAAAACAAGGTATGCTGCCACTTCCACTCTGCATGATAAACCCATGACAAAGAAATTAGTTCACTGTCACAAACATTAGGGCATTCAGGGTGCATCCCTCCATGTCACAGGACAGGCCCAGGACCTCACTCTTGTCAATGGACAGGTCTAGGCCTCTGTGAAACACTAGGTTAGTGTGAGACTTGGGCCAAAATCAAAAACCAGATATTCGGTTCGGGCACTTAGGGCAGGGGAACCGAATTGTGCACCATACAGAGGACATTCCCATGTCAGCAACTGGGGGATTCGTTTTCTTTCTTCTCTAATGGCACATTTGGACTCTGTATCACTGTTGACGCTGGTGTGTGACCAGTGAGGAACACTTGTGTTGTGCAAGTGTAGCACACCATTTTCAGATAATGAATGACCAGGTTGTTGGTAGTCATACCAAGGAGGCGATTTGTTTTACTCCCAGGACTGATGGTTGCCTAAAGTGATGTCAGTCCCATCACGGTCAAAAGGGCAAGAGAGAAAAGATGCCTTATTTTTTACAACTCGTACAGTTTGGTTGTCTAGCCTGGTGCTGCTGTGCTTATTTTCGCCCCTTTTTTCTACTGTGGCTTCCAGGTTACCCCTCACAGAGTGCATATGTGCTATTTGTTTTTATTGTGTCTTCAGGGAATGGTTGATGTCTGTGGACATCTTTATAATATTATCATTTAGTTTTCTTTAATTTCATTTAATATGTTTGCACTGTCCCATGTGGTGCGTACGTTCCAGCAGGTAGTGTTGGTTGCAGTGCTTAATTTGAGCCAGTGGTGTCCGGTGCTTTGCAGCAGCAATTAATTGTCAGCACCGGCACTTATGACAGTCTGCCACATGGTGGTGTTGTATGTTTCAATTAAAGACAAGCACAGCAACAATTGTTTATTAATATATATACACTATGAATGACTAATACCTGCTGCCAGAGCTATTCTTTTAGCTTTGGGAGCATGGAATTTTTCTGAATTGTCACACTTGTAAGGAGTGTGGTGGTTATTAGTTGTTTTGTTACTGTAACTCCTGTGCAAGCAGAAGTGGCCTCTGACTAGGGCCCTGCCATTTATTTTTATTTTTTTGGACAAATTAAGCACTGACTTGTAATCGGCTGCAGGTGTAAATGTACATGTCTCTGTGAATCTGAATTTGTCTGAGCTCAACACTTGTTCTTTTTATTGATATCATTGGATGGTCTCCTCGGATACAGGAACAACTCTCTGTTCTCTTGTTCCTCACGAAATAAACAGTTGTGTTTCCTATAGAAGTAGAATGCTGAATAAAACTGTTTGTCAGCTCCCCATTGTACAGTTTGAACACTTGTACTTTAACATGTGATAATTCACTTTACCACATGGAGCTAACCGGTGTACTGTGAACCTGGTCTTATCAACTTTCTGCTGCTTTAGCGATAACCTTCCAGAATCTTTCTGATATAACACATTTGCATATTCAGCAATATTTTCTGGATCCTGTCATCTTCCAAAATTGAACCTTCCATTCACATATTTCTTGTCAATAGACAGCTGTCATACTTAGTAAAACACTGTTGAAGACACTGTAGAATTTGGTTGCGCGTTCGATTCTTTTAATTAGTGTCCAGTTCTTGTACACATTTCCCAAATGTGCTGCAGAAGCAGGTCACCCCATGTGTTCACCATTACATTCTATCCAGATAACCCAGAGGGAAACATTTGCATATGGAGTTTTCTACTATAGAAATAGCTTTGTGGCCATTTTTCAGCACACAGAAGTGCACCATACAAATTATTCTGTGAGAATTAACTAGAAAGCGTGATTCAGATTTTGAAGTATGTTTCTCTGTAGGTTGCCCAGTCAGCTACTTTGGCTAATACGGTATTCATTGTAATGACCCTTTCTTGGGTTTGGCCCAAAAAAACCACATCCTTTTGAGGATACAGAATAAAGGGTGCGCTCTGTGGAACACCAGTATTGGTTTAGTAACCGAGTATTGGAAACCAATGTGGGATCACACTAATCTCTACTGACGACGGATAAGAATCCAGAAACACGTGTATACAGATGGCCAGCACTAATCTGCACCAACCTGGTGAAATACTCGAAAGACTTTTGCAAGTACACACGCTTGGCGAACTGCATTCACCATAATGCTTAGGGGCGAACCTGCTGGGGGGTGAAGCAGTGTGATCCCACATTGGTTTCCTGTTTAAAAGGCTCCCTCGAGCCGCTTGAGCTGACGAGCTCGTGGAGAAGCACCTGCGTGCCTTGAGAGGTACTGTGACCCGAGAACACTTTGGCAGCCTGCTCAGCAACCCCAAATACTTGAACGCCTAATCTCTACTGACGACGGATAAGAATCCAGAAACACGTGTATAGAGATGGCCAGCACTAATCTGCACCAACCTGGTGAAATACTCGAAAGACTTTTGCAAGTACACACGCTTGGCGAACTGCATTTACCATAATACTTAGGGGCGAACCTGCTGGGGGTGAAGCAGTGTGATCCCACATTGGTTTCCTGTTTAAAAGGCTCCTCGAGCCGCTTGAGCTGACGAGCTCGTGGAGAGGCACCTGCACGCCTTGAGAGGTACTGTGACCTGAGAACACTTTGGCAGCCTGCTCAGCAACCCCAAATACTTGAACGCCTAATCTCTACTGACGACGGATAAGAATCCAGAAACACGTGTATAGAGATGGCCAGCACTAATCTGCACCAACCTGGTGAAATACTCGAAAGACTTTTGCAAGTACACACGCTTGGCGAACTGCATTCACCATAATGCTTAGGGGCGAACCTGCTGGGGGGTGAAGCAGTGTGATCCCACATTGGTTTCCTAGTAACCGAGCATTGCTTCAGCAGTGGAGTTTGGACCTTTCACCATGCCTCAGAGAATTTTATTGGAGAACTGGTATGAGGAAATGCACTTTTGACATTGTCAGTGAGTTTCTTTCCTTACACACATTTTTTTTTTTTTTTTAAATCTTTATTTGGTTTTTTGGTTGTTCAGCCTTTCATAGATAACACAATGCAAACAGTGCTATAAGGTCTTGAACTTGCGCCTGACAGTAAAATACAAAAAACATTGAGGGAGGCAATGCACACACTCACCCAATCAAGTACAAGGGGCAATTGCATGGCGGTTTCATGTACAGAAGAAATCACAATGATGAACTCAGTTACGCTCCACATAGAACACCATAGTTCGATTATACCAAGGGAATCGCAGCTCCCAACGAAAACATTACACAACATTAAGCATTCAGCATGTGCATAGCTCTAGCCCCCAGCCCACCGTTAATCCCCCAGGACTTACCTGCTCCAGGTCCCCTAACTAGACAAGGCCCTTTCAGTCTTGGATTTCTCCTCGATCCACTCTGCCTCTCACCTCTCTCTCTCTGACTTCTCTCTCTCTCTTTGTGCCTCTTCTGTTCTGACAATTGTTCTGTGTCTCTTTTTCTCTTTTGCTGTCTTTTGTGCATCCTGTTTTATTTTCTGTCACTGTTTTCTGTCTCTTTTGCCCTCTGTTGGGTTTTGTGCCTCTTGTTGGGTTTTTATTCACTGTTTTCTGTTAACCTTTCCCTATTGTGCCCTGCTTGGGGCCTCTTGTGTTTTTGACCACTGTTTTCTGTCTCTTTGCACTCAGTTTTACCCTCTGTTGTTACTCTTGTTATGATATTGACCACTGTTTTCTTCATTTGCTCTCTGTGGTGCTCTCCATGGGGCCGCTTTTGGTATTTTTGACCACTGTTTTCTGCTTCTTGCTCTCTGTTGTCCACTATTGTGCTCCTTATTTGTGATTGTTCTCTGATGTTTATCATTTGTTTTGTCTCTTTGCTCTTCTTATTTTTGACTTGCACCTGGTTCCGCCCATCCTGCCTCCATTCCTTTCCCACCTCCTTCTTTCTTGCCACCGATTTCCCACCTCGAGAACCCATCTCTGCCCCACCCACCGCCCCCTTCAATCCTCCCTCTCCTAGGACCTACTTAATATCGGCTGCAGTGCGGATGCGCAGGGGACGTGCTCAACCCACCTTTGACTGTTCGCTCTCAGTACCAGGAATCCTGGTCTACCCACACCCACTGCTACAACTCTGCATTCCTCCATACTCTCAACTCTGGATGTTACTTGATGCACTGCTGCTATGCTGCACCACACAACATGGAAAGCTTTTTCTTGCACCTCCTGCAAGTTCTCGTGCACTCTCCCACACCCCCCTCCTACACCAACAGAATCTAGCACACAACTTAAAGGCAGTCCCACAGATCAACAACCTCCAACACAGCACGCTACACTCGCATGCATGCTCAACACGCATTTACTGACAAAGCATGCCCCGGAAATATGGGACTTACTGCACGACCATGCTCTGGACCTGTTCTTCCTCACAAGACATGGATGAATCCAACCTTGCAACCAGACACCACTGCAGCCATCTCCACGGAATACTAAATCTCCAGGCAACACAGAGGCGGAGGCACCATCATATTGAAAGACACCATTAATTGCACTGTCTACTTGGCCACGCCCATCTGCTACATGGAAGAACTTGTGTTCAAGCTACGTATCACCGCCAAATTCTCCCTATGTGGAGCTCTCATTTACATACCACCAGGACCAGCACCAACTACACCAACAATATCACGTACTTCGTCACTGCCTTCATTATCTACTCAAGCACCTTCTTCCTCCTCCTCCGAGACCTGAACATTCACCCGGAAGACCACACCGACTCAAACTTCACTGCCCTCCTAGAAAGCCTCCGAAGCCTCAGCCCCAACCAGCACGTATCTGGACCCATCCACACTGCCAGACACCAATTGGACCCCATTTCACCTTGCTCAGCAACTTCAAATTGACAAGCTATTACCAATGACCTGGACAGACCACACCCTTGTCAGTTACAGCATTTCTGCCCTGCACCACCACAGACCTACCATCACCGAATTTGTCCACTGAAGCTGGAAAAACATCATGGAACAGGACTGGACCCACACCCTCTCCACACACTGACCCGAGCACGCTAACAGCTTGCCGAATGCCATCAAGAATTTTTAAAGGTGGATTACCACAAGCACAGACACCCTGTCCCTCTCAAGTGCAACCCAACAGCTAGAGCCTGACCACATGCCAGCTCGTACACATAGGAACTCAGACTCATGAAACAAGACTGCAAGCAACTGGAGCACAAGCGGAGACTGAGCCAAGATACCACAGACAAAAACGTCTTCAAGTCGGCCCTAAGACACTACCACCAGCAGATACCTAACACCTGCTCTTGCAGACCTCGCTGATTCCAGCACAAACAGCAGAAGGGAAATCTTTGTTGTTATAAAATATTTCATGTGGCTCCTTCCACCTTCAGCAACATCACCCCTTGCAAGACCTTTGCAACAAGCTCTCGGAATTCTTCTGTAAAAAAGCACCTACATATATGGCAACTTCATCACCACCGTAACTCAACTTCCCATCAAAGCCAAACAATGAACCCTGAAAATGTGGCCCGCCATCACCACTGTCGAAACCACTGCTACCAACACAACCATCCACTCGGGGACCACATCTGACCCTTGCCTCCACCACGCCTTTGCCAAAAGACTCCTACCAATTAGTGATGCTCCTACACCCATCCTCAATGCCTCCTTTGACTCAGCCGCTTTCCTAGACACCTGGAAATACCCCCCACCTCTCACGTGCACAAGAGACCTTCCACAGACCCTGTGTTAGAAATGGGGGTCTCTAGTTGGCAGAGGTAGGTACCTTTGTCCAAATAGGGACCCTTGCTTCTAGTCCGGCAAAGGGGGATACATGCTTTAGATAACCCCTGCTCACCCCCTGGGGAGCTTGGCACGAGCAGACAGGCTTATCCCAAAGGCAATGTGGAAAGTATTTGTACTCAAAACACACAGTAATACAGGGATAACACCACAAATGGACACCACACCAGTTTAGGAAAAATAAAGTATCTTTATCTAAACTCAACAAGACCAAAATGACAAATCCAACATGCATGCAATAACAATATGACTTTTCAAAGGTTTCAAGCAACTGGCTCCATAGAAAACTATGGATGCGTGATTCTACACAAAGTACCAGTAGATGCGTCAAAATTCACAACGCCAAACAGCTGCAGAGAAGGGAAGCGTTGAGAAACAAAGAGATGCGTCAGTTCCTGAATCCTTGGGGAGGGGATTCGACAGTTCTGCAGCATGCAGGAGAAGTGATGTGTTGAATCCAGACTGTAGGGGGACGTGATGCGTCGACTCCAAGACAGTTCTGGTCCATGGGTGAATTTCGGTATTCACAAAGGGCATTTACGAGTAGTAAAGTTAGACTTTTGTCTCAGTTAAACCTAAGACTAAAACTTAAGTTTAACTGAGACAAAAGTCTAACTTTACTACTCATAAATGCCCTTTGTGAATACCGAAATTCGTAAAGTTAGACTTTCGTCTCATATTACCTTTTTTCAGCTTGCATTACTCACAATAACATGTGGCTTGTAGGGCTTTCACCTGAGCTTTTCCTTTGAGTAGTTGTGTCTTACTTCTGTCTTTTATGTGAGTTATAGCTGACTATTCAAGCATGAATTACAGAGTATGTTCTGTGAGTAGATTCCAGGAGTAATGCCTGCTTCTTCACAGTAACTGTAGGTAAGCAAGCTTTGATCTAGAACTTCATGAGTAAGACATGCTTAAGTCTGGTGTAAGACACACCTCATAGAAATTGGTTTGTGAATCAGTACGGCATAGTCAGTTATAACTCACATGTAAACCTGGAGTAAGACAGATCTACTCATAGAAAAAACTTAATGAAGCGGGCATACAAGGCATATCTGTACATTTCATAATTGCTCTCTCGTGGTAGTGTTGTGCCAACATTCTGGTGGTAACACAGTGGCCACTTGGTTACAGATTGGGTATGTGCCATCCTAGCAACAGATGGTGGGAAGAAGAGTAGGAGTTGAATAGACATGTCCAGGACAAGAGAGATCTTGCGTGCAGTGGAGTGCTAGGTTCAGGGAATGCACTGAACACAGTTCTTGGGTCCAGGGTTACTGGGGACAGATCCGGGAGGGGGTACAGTCCCAGAATGCCGCTTCAAACATAGTGTGTGATCTTCTTGGTTGGTCTGATGGTTGTCAGCCCAAGGGAAGTGGGGGCTGGACCAAGGGGGACCTGTGCGTGAAGGTCAATACACACCACTACAATGGAACAAGGGCAGCAGTGGTCGAATCATTTTGCGGCAAGACAATGGAGGTTCTCTACTCTCCCAAGTGCGGGATACAGTAGAGAGAGAATCGGATATGCAATCTGTCTTTTTACAGTTGTTCTTGGGTGAGTTGGGCAGTGACATCAACTCTCTGATCTCAGTGAGCCACTTCATACAGCAGGTGGTCCTCACACATGGCTCGATCCAGTTGAGCTCTTGCAGTGGTGCATTTGGGCAGATTCCAAGTTCACAAGTTAGTCTAGCTCCTTCTTTGGTTACAGAAACCAATAAGCTATTTGCCAAACCAAGGATGTTAGATCCAGACTTCTCATAGCCTTGTTAAAAGGTGGACCCCATCTCCAGTACTGTCTAGAGTTGAGTAGTCTGCTTGGGAGCAACATAGCAAGCACCTACCTCACAGGAATCTCATGAGGAGTGCCTGGTGATGGAAAATTACATCTTAAATCAGCCACAGGGTTACAGCACCAGGATCTTTGTGCCATACAATGTCCTTTGTCTTTCCGAATACCTCACATAAGTCAGATATCCGATCACATTATTTATTTTTTGCACTCTGGTATTTGTAGCAGCACATTTATATTTGAGAATATAGTACAACAGCCAGAATGCGAAATTAAACTTGTCTGACATGACCGCTATGCTCCACTGATGTCCCCTACCCTGTAATTCTTAACCATGTGCTTTACAGAGTTATAGATTACTTTTAATCACTGGGCAGTGCTGGTTACTTCCTCCCTGTGTACATATACCTGTATCACTGTCAGACCTCCTGAAAATAGCTAACTATTGGTGAGAAAACATGATGCCCGGTGAGTGATTTCGCGCCAATGTAGGTTCGCTCTAGCATCGATCCGGTGCTCCCGGGGCTGCTACTAGTGCCAGCATGCTGCAGACAGTGAGGAGAAGCAATTGGTGGGGCTGACGCCCTCTGTTTGCTGGTAATGGCAGCTGTGAGCCACGGGTCCAAGATGGTGGCCGTAATCCATTGGCTCTGAGCAGTGGAGGTGCCCCCTGACATGGGGAAGCCTCCTGGTGCAGCAGCGGCACAGAATTGGACTTCCCCTAGCCGCTTCCCAACAGAATATTGCCAGGGCCCTGGAGGAAGTAGCACATGCCACCATGAGCCACGCCAGCACCGAAGGGTGACAGACTCCATTAGCGGCGCCACTGAGAAGTGGAGGTGCCGCCAACATTGTGAAGCCTTCTGGAGCTTTGGTGGCCCAAGTTGAATTTTTCTTGCCTTCTGCCTGCAGGAATATTACTGGCACCATGAGGGACATGCCACACCATAAACCACACCAACACCGGGGGCCGGTCAGGGGAGGGGGGTTACAGTCTGCAGGCCGCGCCATTCTCAGTACCTGCCCTCATTCCGTCCTCATTCCCTCTTTCGGGCACCGAGGACGGGATAACACTTGCAGGTGCCAGGTGAGCATGGGGGGGATATAAGGGCTGATCTAAGGACTGGAGCAGCTCCCCCTCATCATCCCTTGTGGATACTGGCATGTAGGGTGTTTGATTGGACTGGACATGCTGCCATTAATCTCTCAGCACAGGACCCTGGAGGTGAGTGTCCCCCCACTGACTGCTCCAGCATGGTACAAGATAAGTGTCACTAGGTGGCCCATACCAACCGCCTGGACAAATATGCCTTCAAAATCATTGCGGAGGCCAGGAAAGGGGGGCAACCAGGAGATATGGAGTTTGCGGATGCAGAGTACCAGGGCCCAACAATTAAAACATTTCTCCAGGCTATTACAGAATCCCGATTAGCACTTGAAATGAAAAAAAACACGGTGGCGGTGGATGTCACACTGATCCGGAACAACATAGGGAAGATCGTGGGGTGGGTTGCCACCACTGAAGTCTCTTTGAGGGAACAAGAGGCCTCCCTCAAAACTCTAAGTGCAGAAGTTTGCTAACTTAAAGATATTGCACGATGGCTACACACCAGGGCGGAAGACGCAGCAGGCAGATCCCGCGATACCAGCGTACATTTTGTGGGGATACCCAAAAAAGCAGAGGGTGCAAATGTGGAAAACTTTTATGGAAGACTTTCTGTCCACCAGAGTGAATGCGATCAAATTATCGCTGCACTTCATGATGGAAAGAGTGCACCGAGTGCCCGGAGCACCACCCTGGCGGCGCAAGACCTAAACCAATAATAGCCTATTTCTTGCATTTCAAGGACTGAGATGTTCTACTCCGAGTGGCTTAGCAACAGGGCCAACAGCACTTTGAGAATCAGACGGGCATGGTGTTGCAGGACTTTACACAAGGTGTACAGGCTAAACGGTGATCGATTGACAAGGTCAAGCACCAAACACAATCTACAATACTCCATGCAATTCCTGGTGAAACTGTGAATCCTGGGCAATGGGAAATCATAGTTCTGTTCCTCTCCCAACGAGACCTGGAACTGTCTGGAGGGTTGGTGCCCCGCAAGATATCAAGACAGGTGAGTCCTTAGAATACCCCCTCTGCAGCAGACCATGCAACAGCACCATCAGGAGGTAAAAGTGGGACACAGAGAGGTGACGAGGCTGTAGGCGACAGACATGAGGATCAAGGGTTGTGTTGACCAGCGTTGAGACACGTGCTGGGACTTGCGATGAAACATCGGACTATGAGCTGCTAGATCCTCCCTTGAAGCAAGGGATTAAGACTAGTGGAAAACTATAATCTAAAACAGGTTTGATGCTGAGTTTGTGAGGGTGACAGACACTGCAGGCATTGGAGAGGCAGGTAGTTTTATGCTTATGACCTGAAGCAGTAGGGTGGGGGGAGTTGAGTGAGGGAAGTTTGACACTTCAGCAGACACATGTGAGGGCACAGACTAGAGCAACCAAATGACAACACATTGATAAGAAGTGTTGCAAAACCGGACAGAGCCTGACAATCAGACACAGGAACTTGCACTCCTCTCCTGAAACGTGAGCGAGCAGAGAAGGAAACTGAAGAGAAGGATGTTGTCACTGTTTCTGTTCAGACATAACCTGGGCATAATACTGCTCTACGAGACTCAGTGGGCAATAATCGTGCCTTCCTGGGGAGAGGTAGATTCATGGTACTGGTACATTCAGGGTTCACAAAGGGCTCTAGGGGTGTGGGTATACTGCCTAAGAGGTCTCTCCCTCTTACAGCTTTGTGGGCCTTGACTGACACAGGGGGGTATTATGCAACACTTCTGGGAGAATGGAGTGGGGGTCATGAGGTCATAGTAGACTAATGATATTTCCCACTTGGATGGACTACAATCTCATATCTTCCATTAGATGGGAACATGACTGGTACAGATCCCACAGGCCATTACCATCATGGGGGAGATCTCAATTTTACTATGATTCTTGAAACATCAGGTAGTGAATGGAGAAGGGGTGTTTGGGCAATCCGCAGGGATACGTGTGAGGCCTTTGCAGCCCATCCTGCAAACCTATATAGCCCTGGGTTTAGGGTGCGGAACGATGACCTCCAGGGATTTGTGAGGGACCTGCCCACCCTGGTTTTGGACCAAGATGACTCGAAGGTACTCAATAGGGAAATCAGTCCTGATGAAATCAGGGATTTCATTCACCAGTTTCATATGGGAAAGACTCTCAGGCCCAATGAGTACCCCTCCCCTGTGTTATTCCGCTGTGTTAGGTGATTAGTGTGTGACCCGCTATGCAAAATGCTGTACCAAGCCAGGGTGGAGCGGTACCTGCCCCAGGATGTTCGGACAGCCACCATTGTCCTTATCCACAAAGAGGGAAAGCCACCGGACAGTGTGCCTTCTACAGGTCAATTATCCTACTGAAAACAGAAGTACAAATCCTGGCCAAGGTACTGAATGATCCCCTGAAACAAGTGATTGATAGAGTAGTTGCTCCTAACCAGTCAAGATTCATGCCCCTGCGATCCACTGGACACAATTTGCAGTGGCTCTTTGGCTGCCTGGCGAGAAAGAAAACTCTCGGCGAGCCTGCATATTGTTAGCCCTAGATACTGAAAAAGCCTTTGATTCTGTCAATTGGCAGTTCTTAATGGAGGTGCTGAGCTAGATTGGATTTTGGAAGGAGTTAATCTCTTGAATTCGTCTACTTTACACCAGGCCAGTGGCTCGAGTATGGGTCAATGGATCCCTGTTGAGGAAGTCTGCCTTGGGGAAGGGGATAAGACAGGGGTGCCCACTCTCCCTTTTATTGTTTGCCATAGACCTGGAACCCCTGGTTTGCTGGAACTGAACAGAAGCCCAAATGAGGGGACTATGATGGAGCTAGGTTTGGTATGATGTAATTTCCCTCCATGCAGGTGCCATGCTGCTGTATTTAGCCAACCCACTGCACTTCATTCCCAGAGCCCTGGAGATTTTGGACACCTTTGGCAGGTGCTCGGGGGTTCATTTGAACTGACATAGGGTTGTGGCATTCCTTCTGACATGCTGGGGTCCTCCAGTGGAATGGACAGCCCCCCTTAGGGTCCACCCTGAGGGATTCTGACATCTGCGGGTCCAAGTTGCCTTGGACCCCGGGGAATTTCAGAGGAATAACCTGAGGCGAGTCCTCGACAACTACAAGGGAGACATGAGTCACTGAAGGACTCTTCCGCTGTCTCTGATGGGCTGGGCTTCTCTTCACAAAGTGATCATTCTGCCCAAGTTACTATATATGCTACAGAAGACCCTGTACAAAGTGCCTAAGGAATTTTTCAAGTCACTGGATGCAGTAACCCGATCCCTGTTATGGGACCGGGGGGTGGGGTTATAGCACCACATACACTGACCAGGAGCCCATATGGGGGGGATGGCATTACCTGACCTCTGTCTCTATGACTGGGTCGGACAGTTACTTGTTATAAATGACTGGATGTTTGCTCCCTTGCAGGAGCATGACTGAGTGCAGACAGGCATTCTCTAGATGCACATAGGTACATAAGAAAGCTATAAAACCAATTAAGGCTGGACCGTCGTCAATCCGAAACAGATCTGGTGGTCAACATGTGGGCGATAACTACTGTGAACATGGGTTTGAGGGGCTGGTGGGGGGTGCGGCTGAGATTGGAGACTGCTTTGGGATTCTGTCATCCTGGGGGATCTCCGAGGACTGGAGTGTAGGAAACAGTGGGACATGATTGGGATAACAAAGTTGGAGGACGCTTGGGGGCTGCATGGTCTCCTCCCATTCAAGGAGCGGCAAGGCAGTTCAATCTGGCCACCACTCAGCTCTTTAGATACATGCAGATCCAACACTCTCTCTGGGGGTGCAAGAATTTGCTGCATGATGTGGCAGAGGAAACAGCACTAGATTTCAGACCTTTAGCTGCACCATTGCACACGCACGCCATTTCCCAACTGTGTCGGACGCTGGTGACTAACTGCCAACCACCCATCCTTTGATGCACTACGGGGTAGGTGGGAAGGGACCTGGTGGTACTGACTGATGAGGAATGGGGGAGGCGCTTTGCTACACATGAGGGTTCACCTTTAAGTGAAGCTTTATGTTGGTGCAACTAAAAATACACTGTGCATACTATAGTAGAACCAGACTCTTCCGCATGGGCAAAGGAGAGGATGATAGATGTTTGCAGGGTTGTGTCCAGAGCGGAATGTTGTTGCATATCCTCTGGGATTGCCCCAGGATATAGATGTTCTGGTCACAGGTGGGCCAGTGCTTTTTGGCAGTCAGCGAGGAACAGGTGGAATTAACTCAGAAATTGGTTGTGCTGGATTATGGGGGAGAACCATACTTTGCCCAAATACAGTGTTCTGTAACATTGTTATTATGTTGGCCATGAGTGATACTGCTCGGATGTGGGAGAGAGGGAGCCATCTTCTGTGTTGCAGCGGAGGGTGGAACTGGAGTGGTGTATGCAGGCTGAGCGTCCGGTGTACAAGGCTCGGGGTTGTCACAGAAAACTTGATAAAGTGTCAGGTCAATGGAGGGAATGCAGGAAGTTTAATGGGTTGTGATTGCTTCTGCTCCCATTGAAACCTCATGATCTACTGTAATACGAAGGATGTGTCATACTAATGACACTTTGTTGTTCTGAGTTTTTAAGTGCAAAAATGCAAAAAAAAAAATGTTTTAAATCTAATATTCAGTATTTGACCTACTTTGGCATACCATTGAGAGTAAAAGTTCAATATCCCGAAATGTAATGTTTACGTCAACTTCACTGCACATTGTACACAGTGCACCACATAGACTTTTTTCACAGTCACATGCAAAATGCAATCCTGCTGCCATCTTTTAACTTGAGCTTTATTTTCCATGCACTGCTTGATGGATTAATAGGAAACATCTTTAAGCATTGCTAAACAAGTCACTCAAATACCGCCGTAGATGTCTGTCAACTAGTTCATAACTTTAATGTTTTGCAAATTTTCATTTAATTTTAGATTAACCCTCTGGCCTGGCTTTGCTGTTTCCATCATGCAATTTGAAAACAAGTTGATGCTCAGTGCAGACGTGAGCCACAAAGTCCTTCGCAATGAGACTGTTCTTGAATTCATGGAGGGTTTGTACAGCAAAATGAATGCAGAACGGTTCATGGAGACCTGCGAAAAGGAGCTTCTGGGACTGGTTGTTCTGACAAGGTAAACAATTCCCTTTGCAGTGTATATGCTAACACCTCCATAATGTTAAATGAGTTACTGAAATACTAATATTTTCATAATATACAGGAACACCTCTCAAAAGCTTGGAGTCCTGGTCCCATACTGTGTTTCAAGTGGAAAATATTAATGCCTTGTGTATCTATTGAATACCAATAGCATCAATATCTGATTCTCATTCTGCATAGTCGTTGCTCTTACTTCTTGCCTCACAGCATTGAAAAACCTAGTTTTCACTGCTGTGATGTTGCTTGGGCAAGAAGTCATAGTTCTGGTCTTAACCTGCTAACGTTGTCTCCAGAGGCCCAAGTGAAGCGATGGAATAGTGGACAATGGTCCATCATCTTCTCCATCTTTCTCCTCCACTCTTGGGTTTCAGTAGATTTAATGGAGGAGGTCGGGAAATTGGTAGTGTTTGATGACCACAAGTTTTGTCATCCCTGTGTAAAATGTTCAGCTGATAGAGAATTTCTCTCCGTACTAACAACTCCTTAGAGCCACTGTCAGCACAGTGTCGGCTCACAACTCTCCTCTTGAGAGTAGAGAGCAAAGACTCCGGCCAGGACGAGGATGCATGGCCCAGAGCGTTGTGGAAGAGGATGGCAGAATGCCAAGTATTTATTTTATAATATGTGTGCGGAGGAGGAGAGTCCTTCGACCGAAGGTGGTGGTGGAGGGTGCCATAATGTCAGGTATTTACAGTGGAGGGTAGGGTTGTACGTCACATGCTGTACATCTGTTTGGAATTTGGGCCAGCATAGCTTTTAAGTGATTATTCAGTTTCCTATAAAAAAATGCCTGCTCTTTTCTTTTTAGATGACCCATTAGCTTCAAATAGTATCTGTTGGAATTGTGCGAAGTATGTAAACAGAATTTTTCTACCCTGTATAAAGTCTAATAATTGTAGATCCATGGATTGGGCAACATATCTACCAAATATACAACGGAGCTCTAATTTGAAATGCTCAACATCACTGAGTAAAGGACTGTTTTGTATCTGTAAAGGCACTGACCATGATGCATTGTCTCCAGAAAATTAGGATAACATGAACACTACTTTGGCTTCTAGAGTTAGCAATGCTGCAAGACAACACAAAAAACGCAAAGTGCACTGAGCAATAAAATGTCCTATTGTTTGAGGATCACCAGTAAAACATTCACATTCACCTAAACTCAATTGAGTTGGTGCTTTAAAAGAAGGGGCTGTGGTCACAGGATTTATGGTAGGCTATGTGGTTCCTGGACTTCTATGAGAAGCTTGTCCTGTGGGAGCTATGGCTGGGAAAATGTGTGAAGACCTGTCATTAGGTGATGGTGTGGTCGGCCTGCACATGTGAGATCCCTACAACGTCATGCCCTAACCACTGATTTTCTGTTTTTAAATTCTACTATATGTTTTGGGGAGCCTCTATAGCTTGCCCTAAATCTGTAAAGGAGTAAGCACCAGGATCCATGACCCCTAGACAGAGAAAGTACATGGGCTTTCCAATCTGTCAAATCTAAAGTGCCTCTGCAGTAATGTTCTAGAGATAGGTAATAGTCCATCTCGCCCATCAAATTCTCCTGGAGCTCCGTGTAGCAACAAACTGAGAGAGATCTGGGGGAAAACGGAATGTGTAGAGAAAAACTGCTGACCGGAACCCTCATTTGACAGGGATCATCGTCTAAGTTGTGTTGCCTTTGAGTGGTGAAAAAATAGTCCCCATATTATGGAGATATTTTATTAGGTGATTAGTAAGATCGTTTTCTGTTGTCAATAACATATGCCTATTCATATGTTCACCGTAACTCACGCTTGAGTTCTTTGTGTAGTTATACATATATGTGACACAAGCATCTGAAAAACAATTTCTATCCTTTAGTCAAATGGCATACACACAAGACACAATACAGCCAAATTAGTGTTTTAACACAGTACCTGAAGCCAAAAATAGTGTCGCAGTAGAAAGATAACAACTTCATCACAGCAACTCAGTGATAATGAAAATAATGATCCAGACTTCCATAGAATCTGTTACAACACAATCCTATCATGTACTTAATGGCTTTTAGAAAATCAAGTCTTCCTGTAGATTGTTACACCACAATCCACTAACTTTGAAATACGTTCTCAAAACATCCAACAAGTAACTGAAGACAAAAGGGACGTGGATGTAGTGTTCTACTTCTTTGAAAATCCATCAGAGAGGGAGATTTTTTACACAGTCATTGGGAAGCACTGACGATATAACATGCTGAGCATTTCCCTATGTACTTTAAATCCAAACATGGACATCATGCAGGAAGTCTCAGGAAATCTCAGGAAACTACCAGATCTCACTATATTACGGCTGCCATCTTGGATTGGGAATAAGTCCTAAGTTAAACTTCACATGTTTGTCCTCCATGTTAGTACGGGAGACAAACACTGTCGAGTTTATAGATCTTCCATAGACTTTGGTGCTTATATATGCTGTCAACAAGTAAAGAGAATGACAACATGTACTTTACAACAATTGGTAATGCCCATGTTACCACCTATAACATGTCCTCCTCTATTTGTAGTGATTAAAGTTAATGTTAGTGTTATTTCTAAAGAGCTTGTGCGCCCAAAGGTTTCATGGTGCTGATGTTACTTATGCGTGAAGAGATGCTTAAAGCTCAAAGCCAAATCATGTAGCCTACCCAATCCAATCAGGTCCAGGGCTCTATCTGTGTCCTTGAAATAATGGCTTGTTTGAACAAACATGTTTTCAGTGCTGTGCCAAGAGATTCCAGGTCAGGTTTAGAGCAAAGGTCAGGCAGGAGAGAATTCCATTTCAACAGAGCTAAGCTAGAGAGTCTGCACCCGCCATATCTAACTTTTTTAAACCATGGTTATTTGCAGCAGATTTGCAGAGTGAAGAGTCATTGAGGGAATACATTTGGAGATTCTTTTTTATGCAACTTGGTGAGCTAAACCATGAATGGCTTTAAAAACAGGACAGCACGTTTTGAAATGTCTTCCCTGTTTTTTTGGCAGCCAATCAAGTTTTTTCAAGAGCGGGTAGTATGAGACTTCCTAGGTAGTTTAAATACCATCATGGCAGCAGCAGTTTGTATGAACTGTAATTTAGCTAAGGAGCCCAAGATAAATGGAGTTGGCATTGTCCAACCGAGATCCAACTACAGGAGACATGATCCTCTTCAATGCTCCCACTGAAAAATAAGCATGTAGTTTCCTAACGGTTCAAAGAATAAAAATCCACTTTGAAACAACTGTATTAATATGTGGTCTCAAGAATAATACGTTGTCTACAGTTACTCCTAAGCCCATCTCTTGTGGCCAGTACTTTTGGATCCAAAGCATCAGACTGTCCTTTAATACTACTATTTCAGTTGTATCAGGGTTCAACTTTAGTTGGTTCTCCCTCATCCATCCGCAGATAAAACTCAGTGTCCTGAAAGTTGCATAAAGATGTGGGGATAATTCAGATGCTTGATGGACTCTGCATTCTACCTCAGTCCTTTCAGCTGTATATGGAGGCAGCCGTACCACTTGTGTTCTATTCTCTAAGTAGGATTCATGCCATATGTAAGGATGTACCAATAAAACCCACAGCTTTGACACTTTGCAATAGCATGTTATGGTCAACAGTGTCAAAAGTTTGGGACAGATATAGCAGTACGGGTGCAGGTGTCAAGCCTGTATCTAAGTCTGCTCTCAGGTTATCAATAACAGACAAGATTAATCTCTCATTGTTATGGCTAGGGCAAAAGCAAGCCTGTAGGGGGTTCAAATGGTTGTTACTTTGCAGATGGAAACTGAAGTCTTTGGCTACGTTCCCTTACAGTATCTTTCCAGTATCTTTGCTGTTTTAGAAGAGGTATCCTCTGTTTCGTTACCTCAGGGGAACAGACAGTGATTGTACTCTTCATTGATAGGGTACATTTTTATGACAGAATGTTTAGCAGTCATCTCTCTTATGATCTTTTTATTTCACCTTTCTTGAGTGGATCTCACTTATTGAGTGATCTTGTCGATGGGCGAGAGATCATGCATGATTTTAAACATTTCCCTTTGTGGGTTTTGGGCTTTGCAAATTTTATTTGAATAATAGGTACTCTTAATTTGTAATAGAGACTTTCAGTACCCTGCCATGCCTTGTTTGAATTTTATTTTATTTGGTTCATCATAGGATCAGCACCATTTGCGTTCTAATCGTCTCTGTTGTAGCTTTGCTTCCTTAAGTTCACGTGTGAACGATGGAGCAAGCAAGGCCCTTTTGATTATTCTGCTTGTGATTAGTGGGGCATGAAAGTTTACTGCATCCTCAATCCATTGGGAAAAATCATGTTCTGTCTGGTTAGTGGTCTCTTTTAGATTTGGTTTCGATCCAGATCGTTTTTGCATTCAATTGTAATTGTATTTATATAGCTTTTACTACCCCCGACGAAGCGTCAAAGCACTTTACGGAAAGTAGCACGCTACTCCGGAACCCAAAAAGGATTAGTGGTGAATTAGTATAGTGAAATATGAATTAGTTTGAGAAGTGGACATGTGAGTCTGTTAGTTGGATTGAAAAAGATAATGGAGGGATAGAAGAGGGAAGGGCATAGAAAGTGTTCATTTGGAGATCATAGTAGTAGATTGAAGGTTGGGATGAGTAAAGAAGAGATGGAGGGGTGAAGAGTCTTCAGAAGTGGATTAGAGAAAAAAAGAGATCTCAGATGAGTCTAAGTAGGTGTATGTCTTCTAGAGATTTTAGAATGATTCATATTAATACAAATAAATTATAATAATGGTCCAGCTGGATACAACATAAGATTTTCATAGATTATCAAAGACTTTACAGTGTGCTTGTGCCTGCCACCTACTTCAAGATTCTCTTATCTATCTCCTGATGATAGTACTGAGTAAGTGTCTGAGCCCCAATATTTAGTGAATTGGGCAGATGTGTGGAATTTTTCCTGAAAAAACTTTTTCTTCGGGCAACCCCACAGACATGCAATTGAAGTAACACAAGTCATTACTTTATGATATTAGATACCCACCTTTAGCAACCACCAGTATTTCATATTCTCTTCAAATCACGGTGTATCAAAGTTGTGACACCCACTATCAAAAACCTCTCCTTGCTCACCAGGATGTTCAACTTCAATGGTGGCTGTCACTCCATTCTGTTCAAATTCAAGCTCTGATTTGATTAGGAATACCCGGTATACGAAAGGGGAAATTACAAACAAGACTTCTCACATTATGTACCCAATATTTTGGAATTGGCCTTCTCCTGTACTCTAGGGGCACCTCCTTCCCATTGAACTTTAGAACATACCTAACAATATTTCTCTTCCGCCCTCTCGTCATATGTTCTGTCCCTTTCATTCTTCTCTTCAGGCCTATCTTCATGTGTTCTCACCATCTGTTTTTTAATTTCAGAGCTGCTTGCAGCGCCTTACATTCTAAAGAGATTTCCTTCTTCAGAAAACCAAAAACTCACAAGACACCTCAAAGCTATACGAAATTGTGCTCATAATCTCATCATTCTCTTATATCCTGTGTCTCAGTCTAGCCCAGTGTCTGAGTCAATCCACCTGGCTCTATGCTGGGCAACAGCCAGGTTGTAATATGTTTGTGCACCCCACCTCAGCTCTTCACTTTTTCTTGATGTTACGCTCAAACCATGTTAATACCCTAAAGCAGTGATTCCCAAACTTGTTCAACCCACGGCTCCCTTGACCTATTGGCCGTTGGCCACAGCTCCCCATTATGTTACCTTTTTGGCGGGTGGGGATGTAAGCCTGGCCATTTTTCTCCCTGAAAATAATTGTGATGAAGCTGATGATGGTATTATAATCCTAGATGTAATCCTATCCTATCCACTGTGGAGTCCCATGCAGTGTCAACTAGTGATTGGAGGGACGTGGGCTACTCGGAGAAGTGAACTGTTACTGCATTGAGATGTAGTGCTCTATAAAGAGGTGTGTCTTTAGCTCATTCCTCTGCAGGGTCTCTGACGCCCTGATAGACACAGGAATGTTGTTTCAGATCCTGGGTGCATTGATTGAGAAGGTCTGCGTCTGCTGTCTAGTTTTCCCTTTTTTTACATTATTGCCTCCAGTCTGATGGTACCAGATTGGGCCTCAACACTGGGCAAGAGAACACTGTACAATGTCAATATAAAAATTTACAATAAAAGTGGCAGTAGCAGAGAACTATGTGCTTTATAATGCGCATGTCTCTTTGGCCGGCCGTCTTGGGCCGGCCAGCCAGACATGCGCCTTTTAAAGTTCTCTAACCTAGCTGTCTTAGACCTAGCTAATCTCTATTTTGTTTCCTGTGAGAATAAAAAGCGGATTTAGACTGCATTATGTCATTAACATTTCTGCGTGGTCAAAAATATCAGGTCTGCCCAATTCGGGTAAAGTGCAGAGTTTTAATATAGGTTAGCCACTTGGATTTGCTACAGAGGTCCAACGATGTGAAGTCTTTAATAAGCGGCCTATTCAGGACAGTGCAAGGATTAGTCCAAATGGAGATCCATAGCAAAAGCGGGGAGAGCTGAATAAGTGAGATCAAGTTCTTCATGGCATGAAAAATGTGGACGTCCTTGAGGCACTGAAAAGAATACAATGGCAAAAAATGTTCATTTCTACTTGTGACAGAGGAGGGTCGACATACCCCCAAACCTGTGCACCATAACAGGCACCAGAGACACACTTGCTGTTATATAAGATGAACATGTGCCGGAGAAACTTCGGGGCATATTTACAAGCCCCTATCACCACAGGAATGTCACTTGTAATGGGCGATAGGGGCTTCGCTTTATTTACAAGGTGGCATTAAGCCACTTGACGTGGCTTAACGCCGCCATGTAAATAAGGCACACTTTTACGCTATGCTTAGCGTGAAAGGGGTGGGCAATGGCTGTTGCGGTGGGTGTTCTGCCGCAACACCCATTGATTTTGATGCTGCCCCATATTTACAAGGGTGGCATAAATAGGAGGCAGCTCTAAAATTAAGACCAGGGAAAAGCTGGTCTTAACATGGCAAAAAGAGGAGAAATGCTTTATTTCTCGCATTTCTCCTCTTTCTTGCTGCTTCTATGTGTGCTGCATTGTGCAGCACACATAGAAACATCAAAACGCCATAAATGATTGTTTATGTGCAGGAATGTGTCCCTTCCTGCACATAAACAATCATTAAAAAAATGACGATTTGCATCTTCTATGTGTACTGCACAATGCAGCACACATAGAAGTTTCAAATCGCCATTTGTGATTGTTTATGTGCAGGAAGGGACACCTTCCTGCACATAAACAATCATTCCCTCCCTGTCTAGCCTGCTGGCAAAACTGAATACACAGGAGAATGAGTGTACAAAAGACCTCCAACTACAGCAAGTTCAGTCCAACGAGCTGCACTATTGAAGACCACATCCAGATACGAATAAGCCTTGACCCATCTGAAGGTGACGAACCTTGATGGAAAAGTTGCGGTACTTAGCATGTTTCAAACCTGCAATCAAAACAGAAGTTTTAACAATTTTGGTGCTAAGATAACAATCATACATTAAGGAGACAAAACCCCTCAAGAGGTTTTTTAAACCATTCGTCGTCCTGTCTATTAATACAGCGTTGTCTGCATAAAGTAACTCGGGTTAACCTGTTCCCTACATGAGGGAATTCCTTATTCTGTTTCGTTAATATATGAAATAAATTGAATAGGAGCTAATACAGCTCATTCGTACACCCTTGGCTAATTTAACATTTTCTGGGCATTGATCCTTAGAACTGAATAGAACTCTTATAGATAGATCGATATCTAAGGCTGTTCTCAAATCCATGAATGCTGGCTGTAATGAGGCCTTTTTAATATGGTGTACTTACTCAATACAGAGATGAGGATAAAGGCATTGTTCTATAGTACACAGTCCAGTCCTAAATACATATTGTAGGTCTGAGAAGGTGCACTTGTCCTCTGCTCATCACAAAACCCTTTCCATGATGATTCTGCCGGCTTCTTTTACTACTGAGTCAGTCAAAGAGATTGGTCGGTAACAACATGGGTTGTCCCTATTTCCTTTCTTAAACACAGGGACGGTTATCGATTGGGATCAAGATGCCGGAATTGTGGATTCACTGGCAACATTTAGAACCCTGGTGACAATTGTGGCCAATAGATCTATGATACTTTTAAAAAGATCCATGGGAGCACCATCTGGACCTGCCGCTTTCATAGCTGGACTACTAATGATGGCCTCTTTTGCCTCAAGAAAGGGAAATACCATACTTGTCCTCGTCTGCGAGTCTGCAGAATACTTAAATTAAGAGCAGATGTGCAAGCTTCAGCACATATGGTATGAACATTTATAATTCAGACATCTGGTGTAGTAGTCAGTCTAAGATGGGATTCATATTAGAAATAAAAAAAAAATTGGAATTTATGAGTTTCCAAAAAGGACAACAATTTCTGTTAGAAATAGCTGCAAGAAAATCTTACCAGGTCTTGTCTTTTAATTCATTTTTCTTAAAAGTGACACAGCCTCTTTGTACTGTAACCTGCATGCTACTACTACCTCCTTATTTCTTGGGAACCAGTGAGAGCATGTCCAAAACTCATTTCTGCCTGTGAACATGAATAATTAAACCACTTATTGTATTTGGAACAAGGAAGAACCAGGTACAACTTCTAAATAGATGTTAACAGAGTCACCAATACTTTAACAGGAAACAAGAACCAAAAGGTCTCTTTTATCAGTTGAATCCAAAATGTTATAAATGTCACTCGAATTGAGCATTTTATGAATATTATCAACTCTCGCTTCAATCGCCAGAAGGCATGTGTGGATACGGTCAAAAGTAGGTTCCAGAACTGTAACAATATAGGGTAGAAACTTATTGACCATCATATCGCGAATAACTGAAAGAGAAGGGTTATTGACTATAGGGCTAGCATCAGCAGAAGATAATATTTGCAGGTTTTGGTAGTGTGATTTCTAGATACACAGCTGCCAAGATCTTCTACAACTGGGGTTGTAATCTCAATGTCTTCCTCCACTTCAATGATTAGAGGCATTTATTATGCAGGGATTAGAAGATAGCGTAGAGCCACTTTTTCCTGATCTTTTAGATAATGTCTTATCAGAGCCGGGTCTGGTGGCTTAGTGGACTAATGTGTCCACTGTTGGGGTCTGTGTTCGACCTCATGATCACAGGTTCTAATCCCGGCAGGTCCACTCGCCTTTCATCCATCTGAGGTCGATAAAAAGAGTACTATTGAGTTGGGTAACAATAAACATCTGTTATTCAGCACCAAGATAGCCTTGGGTGAACATGCTCTTTACAAATACACATGTTATATTTATGTTAATTAAAATGTGCAAAGAAATGTGAGATAAACTGTGAATATGGCTCTCAAGACACTTTTCAGACTCAACAATTTTCTCACTGACTTCACGAGCTAAACAGGAGTGAATTGATGAAGAAGGTGGTTGTATCTTATTGTATGTTGAAGAGAAGCGCTGGATGCTTTTCTCCAACCCATGATGAGGGGAGGACTTAAAAATATAAAGCTATCATCGGTTGCCCAGCCTCTTACGAGCTCTGATGTGTGCAGACAGGCTGGACACAGCCCCTGTTGCCCAAAATGCTCTTCATAGCGCCGCCTCCTCGTCCTCCTCCAGCAGGTAGGCAGTCAGACAAAAAATGCAGGGCAGCCTGGGAGGTGTAGTTCTGTCTGCTAAAGTGGATCATTAGTTTGCAGAGTTCCGTGCTACGGCAGCACAGAACAAGCTTTATAGGCTTCTTCCTTCTCCCCCCCAGCAGGCAGGCAGACAAAGATGCAAGGTAGCCTGGGAGTTGTAGTACGGCCATCTCAGGCGGGACAGGAGTCTACTGAGTCCCACTGTCTAGTCAGAGCTATATCTTATAAAGGTAAATCTTTGTGTAACGGTGGGAAAGATAAGGCAATCAGAATGGCACCCCACAGAACGCAATAAGGTCTTCACTCTTTTTTGAGGCAAGGAATGATCGCTCCTATTATGTATGAGTTCTTTTTAGGTCGAGCCTAGCGCAGCGCGCATGCGCTGCTCTATGGGAGGCTTCTTGTGAGCACTCCAAACTTCTCAGTGTGGCTAGGACTTCCCCCACGCATTAGGTTGGTTGTTGCCTGTGTCATTTATTTTTCGTAGCCTGCAAATGGCTAAAGGCGGGCGCATGTCCCACCTCTTTAGCAAATGTTCACTCCCACAGCGTTTTGCTTGCGGGAGCGAGCAGCGGCGCGCAGGGAGGCAGCTGCATTCCTGACATTCCTTACAGTGTGCGCGCACCACTCGCGGTCTTCTTGTTTAGGCATTGCAGTTGCGGTAATCTGACCCTCTGCCCCCTGCGTCCAAAGTGAGGGCTGTGCTCGCTGCCTCCGAGTCACATGAATGAGGCCGGCTGGAGGCTCCTCGCCAGCTGGCACTGGTCGGCCTATAGGCGGCGCTGTTGCTGTGGTATCCGCTGGTCTTCCGCTCCACTCTTCGACATGCTCTATTACAACAGAGACATATGGCAAAGAGAGCCCCAGAGACGTCTGAAAACGCATAAATATGTATACACAATATGTATGGGGATAATTGAATTAGGAGAAAAATGGCTGTAAAATTAGAACTTAATTATCCCAGTTAATTACGTCCTACTCTCTCTTCCGTCCCCCGTTTCTGTTTTTCTCTTTCTCCGATTCATTCTCTCTCCTGTAGTTTGCCATTTCGCGCTCTGGTTTTTCGCCTGTTGCTTGTTTCTCTACCTCAGCACTCCATTCTTCTCCATCGCTTCTTCCCTCCCTCCTTTCATCATCTCCACATCCCTCTTCTCTTTCCCGTGCAGTTTCTCTCATCACTCATTACTCTTATCTCGCCTCCAGTTCCTGACGTATCTCTTCCCTCCCCACTTAAACTAATCTTCTCCCTTCCCACACTCTGCCTCTCCCCCCTTATTTTCCACCATGTCTCCACTCTGCTTTTCCACTTCCCTCTTTCTTAGTTCCTTCCTTCTCTCCCATGACTGCATTTAAGCCGTTCTCGCCTCTCTTCCTTCGTTTGCTTCCACGCTCCCTACTCCTTGAACTTACTTCCTCTGTTTCTCCATGCCTCATTTGCCCCTCAACTTTCTTATTACGCCTTCATCTTACTTCTCCCACTGCTCTTTGATCCTTATCTTCCTTGCTTCACTTAACTTCCATGCTTCTCTCCGCTCCCTGCCCCTCACACCTTCTTCCCCTCCTCACCTCTATGCTTCGCCCTTTGCTTTTTAGCCTCCTTATCCCGCTCCCCCTTTCAAAAAGGACCCCCCCTTATTTCCTACCTGGCCCCCTTTTATTTTACAGCGATTTTTGTCCGCCTCAATTCCCTCCCTCACTTTTCGCCCACTTCCCTCCCTCTGCCTCACGTGTCATCATTCTCCCTCTCTCTCTCTGGCCATTCCTCTCTCCCTCTTAAGTCCTGCCCCACACCTCTTCACTCTCCGCTCTCCCCTCAGGCTCTCTCCAACCCCTCGCCTCCCCCCCACCCCACCTCCTGTGCTGGGGGTTGCCCAGCACGCTGCTGCCGCTGCTTTGGCTCGCAGCCCCTGGCAGACACATTCTAATCTGTTCTAGCAGCTGCTGCAGGGGTGCTGGCCCCGTACCCATCACTAAACCAGTGCATACGTGTAGACGAATGTTGTCAGATGACCACCTATACCCCCTGACTTCCCTCAAAGTACGCAGATAGCTTGTCACAACTTGTGCCCTCAGAGAATGCCCCGTGATGCCCCGCGGCACTAGTTTAAGGGTGCCATCTGCAATCAGCAGTGTAGTTAGAAATTTACTCTGGGCATCACCAGAGGACATGCTTTTGGATTTTTGAGTATGAGTAATTATTAATCTTGAGATAACAGTATGTTAATTAAGTTACATTACAGCTTGGCGGAAACCGTGGTACGTATGGGGTAATGTCAGGTACGTAGCTTTCAATGGTGGAGCAGTTGCACCGGGGCAGAAAGGCCTGAGGGGCCCACCACTGAACCCAGTTTATTGCTGTGTTTCAGCCTTCAAACAGCGGACAGGGTGTCCATATCCTTCCTTGCACTCAGGGATTAGGTCGTGTCATTTCAGTCTGTATTTACGTATGCTTGGATTGTCTTTTCTTTACCTAGAAAGTTAGGTCTCTACTGCTCTAGTGTCTTTTTTTGCAAATGTTGTTACCAGTAGTCCACTTATAAGGTCCCAAAGGCGAGACCTATTGGCTATGCCAATGCTTGTTTTTCATGCCAGCACCCCAGGCCTTGTTCCAGTCCTGCTTCCCTCCGGTTCCAGGTTCTGAATGGCTGAGGCACTTCTACAGTGGGCCTGCAGCTTAGAAAGACTGGAAACAAAGTACTGTTCATTTTATCCACTATTGAATGACTGCAGCACTGATTCAGTTGCTTTAGGGAGTAAGTGCTACCTTGATCCAGTGGTTTTGAAACGCTGAGAACTGGAGACAAAATATCACTCGTTTTTGTCTTTACTAAAATGACCTTTGACTGTCGCAGCTTTAGAGAGGTTTGAAACAAAGTAGCAGCAGAGTAGCACTCAGAGCTCGGCTTGAACATGTTAACAGGCGGGGATGGGTCGGAAATGCTGATACAACGTATCCCCTCCCAGCTACTTCACTGCTGGTCACCGAGGGCCTTCAGAGACCAGCCGTACTTTGTAATGAAAGGCTCCTGCTGCAAGTGGCACTGTGCAACTTAACAGAGCTGTGATCGGCGTTTTAACCAGGGTTTCCACCATTACTCCAATGAGATGTGGCCTACCCCTCTGACCGAGGCGGAACTGGTGGGGTGTGTGGGTCGACCTCTGGGTTTACTAAACATGTTAGAGCATGGAAGTCCTGAATCTTTGGAGTATCCCGTATCAAGGCCCAGTGCGCTCTTCACCATAAGAACAACTCACCCCACATTATGCAGCAGGAAGCATGGATGTCGATTCACCAAAAGGCCAGTGGCGTAACATTAGCCCCCGCAGCCCCTGCGGTGTGTGGGGGCCCACAAGCTCCAGGGGGCCCCATCTGGTAATGTGCACGGGCAGTGGGCCCCCAGCCTTGGAGCTCCTGACTGGGTCCTGTGGTGGTGAGGGGAGGAGTCCTCCATGCACTTTGCAGGGGGAGTGGCTCAAGTTTTGTTATGCCACTGCAAAAAGCCAGGGGTAGCGGAAGTGACGTCACTCTCCCTTTGACCAGAATGACATGACAGGAAGTGACAGCACAGGATCCCGATGTCTTTCCAGGGCAAGGGGGAGAGCTGGCATTGAAAAATGCAGATACTAGGGCCTGATGCATTGTGTCACATGTTAGTAACATGTTAGTGAGCCCCCTGCATGGTCTCTTCCTCTAGAGCAAAATGCTTTCTGCTAAATGTACTTTTTTCTTTTTCTCTCGTTTTAAATTGTTTCTGTAAAAAGTTATCACAAATGCAGTTCAAAAATGGCCACCTGTGCACTGATAGGTGGTCATTTCAATGGTTTTTGTAAAACAGTATTGCAAAAACATTTAAAAATCTGCTCCTGTACGTACATGTGTGCATGTTCATCAGCCATTTCTCAATTGTTTTTGTGATAACATTTTACAAAAAACAATTTCTAATGAACACAAGAGATGGTAAAGGCCAAAGATCAGCAGTCAAAGTTAGACCTATTGGCCTTATCAATGCTCGTTGATTTTTTGCAGTAGACATCAGTAGGAACCTGGCTAGAAACAAGAAATAATGTTCCTGCATGGCCATGTAAATGAAATATTTACATTGAGCAGAAGGCATTGGGGTCTGGTGAAACGTCTGGAAAGTTGGGAGCTTCATTATATCAGGACAGAGAGAGGCCTTGCACTGAATGCACAAGTGAAAGCCGGCAGATCCCTGAAATGAGGGTGTTAGTTAGTTCGACAGCAGGAGAACATTTTATTCATTAGAGTGCACATCACATGCGCTTACGAATGTTTTCATTTCCCAAAATAAATGCATTCTGAAGTGTGATGCACATTGTAATGAATCAATATTTCCCAGATAGAGAATATGTATCAGCAGAAAGTAGACAGGGCTCATCATAGCCCTGTTTGGCAACTGTTCCTGGTACCGCCAGTGTGATTGATGAGGCCAGGGGTCGCAAGAGCAGTGCCAGGGGTAGCAAAGAGCAAGCCAGGGGTCGCAGCTGCGACCCCTGGCAACCCTTAAATGATGTCCATGCCAGGCAGGCTCTTATACGTAAAGTCTTATGTCTCTCACCCTTCAGACAACTCACAGCCTTTATGTAGGTAATGGCCTGAATGGTGAGAGAGACGCAAAGAAAAGCTGTTGGGCCTGAATTTGGAACTGGCAGTGTTGTACTGGGCCTAAGGCTCAACATACTGTGCTCTAGTCAGGGCACTGGGGACTGTCAGAACAAGAGTCGTTACAGGGGGAAAGTTGAATTTTTTCCCCCAGAGTTGAATGGTTCTGAAATCCAAGCTAAATAAATAACTATATTTCCTATTTGTCTTCGTCCTTTTGAAGCATGCTGCTAATGTAACATGCCCTGGCTCAGTTTCACACTATTTTGCCCTTTTCTTCCAGTATCATCCATGTCATTTGTTTGCAGTGTGTCTTTTTTAATAAATGAAAAAATCTTCTACATTTAGGTAAAATGGAAAATATGTTATTTTTATTTTTTAGATACAACAACAAAACTTACAGAATTGATGACATAGATTGGTCTATAAACCCAACGAAAACATTTAAGAAAAGCGATGGCACCGAAATATCATATGTAGATTACTATAAAAACGTAAGTTGATATCAGGGAAAGGAGTTCAGGATACGTCTTTTTTTTTTTTTTTTCTTGTTTGCTAATGAACACATGAACTCAGTAACCCATAATATGTGTTTTTTTGCCTGGTAAAATTATGGTCCATGTCCCTTGTGTACACAATCCTCCAGTAAAAATGTTGATTTTTTTGTGTATTATAATTGCTCTCCTTATTGAATGTTTCATGTATTTTCTTTAAAGGTGTATGAAAGATTAACCTGAGGCGAGGGGCCTTGCTTGTGATGCTCACTATAAAACCTCATCTAATCCACCTCGTGCGAGGGTACGGGGCAAGCAGGGGCTCCTGCGCCTCCATTATGGGGGGTTGAGGTCATTTACCTCTGCTGTCCCGGGGCTCATCCTGCTATGGCTCTGCAAACTGGGCCAAGTACAACCCCTTCAGCACTTGACTGTGAGTGGTGATGGAGAGAACTCGCAGGCTTCTCAGGGAGGTAATGTGGGGTTCTTGAGCTGAGAACTCAACAATCACAAAACGGCACAATAACTCATTGGCCAGCCCAGTGCTTTACTTTTAAAAAGGAAATGCTGTAAATGACACTGTAACTAAGTACTGTATAATGAGTAATGGTCAGGTATAAATTAGTGAACTGGGCATTGGGGCTTGTTGCGTCTCAATCAGTTATCGTTTTCCTCAGTCCTGTGGAACTGACTAGACTAGAATGGAGGAAACTCCCTTCTGGTTTCAGTGGCGGAAGGCATGGATCGTAGGTAGGGAGGCGGGAGGGGGTGAGGACACAGGGGGAAACGGGTATTAAAAAGAAAAGAAAAACGTACCTTCTCTTCACTTCCTTGCCGCGTCTCTCCTCCGTATTCCCTCGCTCGGCCTGAACAGGAAGAACACCGAGGCTCCCAGTCAACCAATCCCAGCGCTGCCTTAGCAGCGTTGGGATTGGTCTGAGCGCCGTGGTTCGGCGCTCAGACGCAGACTGGGAGCCCGGGCATGTTCTCCACACAGTCTGTAATGCAGCCTGCATGGAGAACATGCGAAGTGCGCATGACTGTTTGGCCAGCCCGAGAGTGTCAGCCAAACAGTCATTCTGCACTTAGGAGAGTGCTACCTCTCCTCCCCTGCCCTACAAGCACAGCAGCCCAGCAAAGCTGCTGGAAGTAGGACAAAATAAAATGATAATAACACAAGTTATCATTATTTTATTTTCCCTTTATTTGACTACTGAAAAGCAGTGGAGCAATGCTCCTCTGCCTTAGCGAAGGAGCCGCCATTGTCTGGTTTATGTGGTTCTTCTTACAAGAATAGTAGTAATAGTGAGAATCTACACTGAGGTGCAGAATATTCCATTGTGAATTGTCAACATGCTCAGGTTTTCACAGTTCATGCTGTTTTCCTCCCACCACGTTAAGTCTTGATGAAGTTTGCCATTGGGTGGCAACCAGCCAACAGCAGTACGCAGCCCCCTCCTGGTAAACAGCGTTTAGTACGCAGTGTTTAGTTCGCATGCAATAACAACGCGGTCGCAACGACCGCGTTATTTCGCGTACCGTTACAACGCAAGTCGAAACAACGACTTGCGTTAGGGGGCGGAAGGTGTTGGATTTAAAATCCAACACCTTCCCTAGTGTCCGCACAGACTGGAGTTGGAATAGTAGATTATACTATTCCAACATCCAGCGCCCCTTACAACGCAAGTAGTTGTTCCGACTTGCGTTGTAACGGTATGCGAAATAACAATGCGGTCGTTGTAACGACCGCGTTGTAACGGCATGCGAACTAAAGGCATGCGAAATAACGTGGCATATTCCCCCAATCTGCTTCTGGAATGGCATGCATGCAGCGGTTCCTTTGCAGCTGAATAGCAGTGGCAGGGCAGACTATCGAAATCCCTTGGAGCCAGCAAAACAAGCAACTTGGAGTCAAGGTGGTCCCAGGTGGGCGGATAGAGTCTTAACCACACTCAGGCCAGCTCCTCGGTGCTATCCTCCTCAGATGCCTCGTTTCAGGGGACTAGACTGTTTGCGAAAGTGCTTTAGGCAGGTCCTCAGTGTCTT
This sequence comes from Calotriton arnoldi, assembly GCA_963921515.1. Taxonomy (NCBI): domain Eukaryota; kingdom Metazoa; phylum Chordata; class Amphibia; order Caudata; family Salamandridae; genus Calotriton; species Calotriton arnoldi. The sequence goes on from CAWUFW010005139.1 coordinate 885,188, forward strand.
TGGGCTCAGCCAAACACTGGGAAGTCTTCAGATGAGATGTAATGGGTCAGGACAGCGGCAACAGTTCTTTGGATCACAGTGGCCAGCGGTGTTACCACTTCGTCCATAGCTTTACATGATCAGCCATGTCTTAGTTATTTCGACCAAAGTGGCACAGCTCAGCCAGCCTCACAGTCATTATTGCAGCGGTACTGGGCAGCCATGGTTCTGCAGTTCCTGCTTGGAACCGCAAACCGGTGAGTGTTGCTCACCTGCACCGTAGACATACAGTTCACTCTTCTCTGTCCTCTATCATCTAGATGACTTCACCACCACTGGAGTCACGCTGCACCTGGCTCCTCCTGGTAGTCCTTCAAGGTTGGCTGACTCCTTTCCTCTCTCACCTGGTAGGGTGACTTACGGGCCAGGGATCTCCGACCTTTTCTGTAATGAGAGCTACTTCTGATCAGTGAAAATCATTGCGAGTTACTGAAGGCCAAGGAACTCGCGCATTGTTACCAGACACCCCTTCGCTCAGCTTCATTGACTTTAGATTAATGTCCATGGAGCCCGATACTATGGTTTGAACAAAATACTGTGACTAGGGGGCCAGTAGGCCTCCGCTCCATTGACACAGTGTAATGAATGTGCTTTTCTCTAAAAGGACACACCCAAACCCTGCACTCCAAAATGGAGGCAAATGTACCACTGCACCTTTAAATTTTAAATAATACACGTTTGCACAGCACTCCCAAAAGATGAGGCAAAAAGACAAATCCAGGTGCATTTAAAATAACATACAAATTTATTAATGAGAACGGTAGGCCAAATATATCAGTGAATGCAGATTCCCAAGTATCAATTAGCTACAATGAACAAGTAAAATAAAATGCAGTATATACAAATAACAAAGAATAGAAAATATATACAAAATGGTTAGGAACACCTCACCGATCGATTAAGCAACATCCTTGCCAACTCAAGCTGGGGGAGCCCTTCACCAGCCCAGGAAGGAGTTCGATCAGGACTCAAATTCCGTCACCTCCACAGCAATACGTCTATTCTGTGGCGAGCTTCCACTGAAAGACAGCAAGATTACAAGAAAGAAGAGAAGCAGGCATATTCAGGACCGTCCTACATTAAGACTAGGGTAAAATAACACACTAAAGTCAGTTAAAATGATGGTAGTTGAAGGTCATCATAGGGCGCCAAACCACAAGAGTGCCTCTTTCACTACATTCCACCCCATGACTTTTGACTATCATCATTTACATATATCAAAACCGAATCTCTTAACTAAAGGCGTTTGAGAAAAAAAAAACACATTAAAACAGTGAAATCATAAAAGCATGTGACAATCATTTCAAAGCAAGTCTTAACTGAAGGCACAACTATGTTTGAAGCACTGCATTTCTTAACTGAAAAAACACAACTATGATTGAAGAACTGCATTTCTTAACTGAAAGCACAAATATAAAACTGTGAAATCATAAAAGCATGTAATAATCAGTTTAAAGCATGTAGAAATAGCTCATGCATATCTAGATACTCAGCAAGAATAAATGTTTGATGGATACACAAAATAAATGAATCAAGCTTTTGAACTCGGTAATGCTCCTAATGTCTCTAATGGTTAATACTGAAACTTCTACTGAAAAAGCAGCCAAACCTATATATTTAGTGCTAAAAAAATAAAAGCAACATCAACATCTTCTAACATTTTTCTCCAAATGCAGAACATTTTTGTCGTTCTTTTTTCTTTAAACAAACAGTCCTTCTGTGTGAAAGACACACAGCCTTCCAGAGTACATTTAAAATGGTCACTGTGTATAGTGTACTTCATGTTCACTAAATCAGTTCATCGGTCTTGGAGGTCTGTCTGGTCCGTTCAGCCACAGGATGTCAGCTTGCACTGTCCGGTGATCCCTCCAGGCTTGGGGGGGGGGGTGCCACCCATACAGGGCACTCATACAAGGGCAGAGATATCAGGCACACCAACATGTCGCAGTATGATGACCTGGAAAAGAAACAAGCATCACTCTTCTTGCAAAAATTTTTTTTCAAAAGCGCACGTTTTCCTGTCCCTGTTTTAAGTCTAAAGGCACAATATTATCATTCCTGTCTGCACGGTTCACTGCTGGCTCTGGGGAATTGTCTGAGAATTCTACCCACGCTTCAGCCTCTGAATTCTTGGTATTGGGATTAAACTCTCTTTTTCCCTGCACAGTAAGAAGGGCTGGGGCAGTCTCCTTCCTGACTATTTCTCCACTCACTGCTGGATACGTGCTCCCTTTATCAATTGGCAGAAGCCCAAGGCAATCCAGCTGCTCTGTCAGAATTTTCCTTTCTTCAACACGCCCCTCACCTTCTGTGGGACTGGTCTGGCTTGTGCATTCTGACACAAAAGAATCACAATTCTGAGTAAATCTAGGGGAATATACATCCCTTAATTTTCTACCCACCTGTTTGTATGGTCCTTATCTCCTAGGTGCTCGTATTTAGTCATGCACACCAAATCTGAATCGGGTGTCACCACCTCTGTCTCCAAGATTTTAGCCTTTTCATCTGTAAGGGAATTAAATGTTCTGTCGTGCACAGTAGCTGCGCTTTGCAATACAATCTGCCACTTCACCGGGGAATCCTGTGTCTCAAACTCCACCCCTGGACTTTCTATTGGGACCTGCACAAACTGTTCATGCAAAACTGCAGTCTCGGTCTGTATATGCCACTTTATATCAGTGGCTACCTCCCATTGATAAATCACATTATATCCTATTGCCCTCTGCCCAGTGTCTTTTAATGCGCAAAAGCACAGAAGCATCTGTATTTGTCCAGCATCTGAATTTAAAAGTAAAATAGCACACTGCTTCTGAACTGGCACCCATGATACACTGTCTCCTTTCTGAATTGACCATATTTTTGAAACATTCTGCACAGTCTGATGTGCAGATTCAAAAGCACATTGCTGCATTTCTTTTTTCAAAATAGCGTTTTTCCATGTAGAGCAAAATTCATCAATCACTGCCATGTCTGAATGATACTTGCAACCAGCGATCGCTAACAGACTGGTCTGTCTATCTCCCTGCACATTCCTTTCTGGCTGAGCAACATCCTCAAAAGAATTAATTAAGACCGTCTGTGAAGCCTGCAGATTAACTGGCATGTCCTCTAAGTTCACATTTTTCACATATGACTCATCAAAGCTGGTCAAAACAAACGGCTTCAGAGCTTGGTACATGTTTAACTCTTTTTTCAAAGACTTGTTTTCAAACTGAACGTCAGCTAACTCCCGTCTCAGCTCACTACATTCTTTTTCTAAATGTTCAAATGTTTGATACATGCTAAACAATACATTCAAAATGACACCACTGTTTTTGTCTGAAATACCATTAATCTCCTGCTGAGTAAAATCCTCCATACAGTCCATCGCAACCCCCTGCCTGCCAGCTTGATCACACTTGCCAGCCTGATCACACTCTCCTCCAGAGTCCGAGAACTCCGAGGAATCCTAAATATTTCCATCCCACGTTTCAGGGTCCCAGTCAATTCCTACTTTTGCAATAGCTAAACGTACTTTTCTCTTGTTAACCCTTCCTCTCCTTTTCCAATACTTGTATTGCACGATACGAACTGCCTTTTCTGCCACAGTCTGGTAGGTTTCCAGCTTATCTTGCAATAACTTATTCTGACAGGTTAACATCGTAGAGGCATTTTTGGCTTCAACAAACTGTTTCTCTAATTTTTCAAATTCACTCTGCAGCTGAACATATTTTTCATGCATTTTACGATAAGCACTTAAAAGGATCCAGCCTCTTCTTCCTAACGTAGCAAGTTCCTCTCCTTTCTTCACAGACACTTTTGCAAACACGCAACCACTTGTGCTGGCTCAGCGTCAGCTAAACACACACTCCAATTCTCCCTCAACCCAGCACAATTAGCCCACTCATGGGCTAGCGCACTGTATGGGACTACCTCTCATCCAGGTATATCAATTGGTATCTGGGGATACGCTTTCAATTATCTAGAAAACAGTTTTTTCCCCTTTTAAAATTCAACGTTCGAATCCTGCAAGTGACGCCAAGATGTAATGAATGTGCTTTTCTCTAAAAGGACACACCCAAACCCTGCACTCCAAAATGGAGGCAAATGTACCACTGCACCTTTAAATAATACACGTTTGCACAGCACTCCCAAAAGACGAGGCAAAAAGACAAATCCAGGTGCATTTAAAATAACATACAAATTTATTAATGAGAACGGTAGGCCAAATATATCAGTGAATGCAGATTCCCAAGAATCAATTAGCTACAATGAACAAGTAAAATAAAATGCAGTATATACAAATAACAAAGAATAGAAAATATATACAAAATGGTTAGGAACACCTCACCGATCGATTAAGCAACATCCTTGCCAACTCAAGCTGGGGGAGCCCTTCACCAGCCCAGGAAGGAGTTCGATCAGGACTCAAATTCCGTCACCTCCACAGCAATACGTTTATTCTGTGGCGAGCTTCCACTGAAAGACAGCAAGATTACAAGAAAGAAGAGAAGCAGGCATATGCAGGACCGTCCTACATTAAGGCTAGGGTAAAATAACACACTAAAGTCAGTTAAAATGATGGTAGTTGAAGGTCATCATAGGGCGCCAAACCACAAGAGTGCCTCTTTCACTACACACAGAAAAAAGGTCCAATGCCTACTATGGATTCACAAAACTCAATACACTGCAAGATCGCATCTCCGTATTAAACCCATGTCAGGAACGATAGTCAACTGCCAGTGCAATGAGGGCACTCATAGTGCGCTGCTCCAGGTCATAAAACAGTTCCAGAAACTCACTCATGTCAAGGAACAGGACTAGGCCTCTGCACACGCACTAGATTAGTGTAGTACTAGGGCCAGGCTCAAAAACCAGAACACCAGACACGCTGTCAGACTCTCAGGTCAGGTAAACACAACTCTACACCATGCAGGGGGCATTCGGGTCCTAGCAGGAATGGCTTGTGTCAGGACCTCAGAGATTCCTGTACATCTTAGTGCTGAGTTTGAGTGTGTCTCCGGCTTTGTGCGTCGGTTCGGTGACCAGTTGGGTGAGGCCAATGTTGTTCAGGTTCTCCAGGAGGACGATGGATTTGGCATTGATTGGGTCATCAGTGTGGAAGTTGAGGTCACCAAGTAGGACGCAGTGGTGAGAGTCAATTGTTAGGGGGCGATGAGGTTTGGGATGGCATCTCAGAATGTTGTTTGGGTCCCGGGGGTCTGTAGGCAAGGGTGCATCTTACCGTGGTCTTCGCGTGACTTTGTAGTAGGAAGTTGAGGTGTTCCATGAGAGGCATGGGATCGTCGTTAGTTATGGTGCATCTGATGGTTTCCTTGAAGATGATGGCAATGCTCCTGCCTAGTTTGTTGGCACGGTCTTGGTGTATCATATTGTAGCCTTCGGGAGTGGGGGTGGTGATGTCGTGGTTCGAGAAGTAGTTGAGCCACATTTCGTTGATAAAGGCTATGTCCGTGGAGAGGTTGGTGATGGTGTCCCAGATTTCTGTGGCATGTTTGCAGAGTAAGCGGGCATTGAGTAGGGTACAATGGAGCGGTTGGGGGGTGTTCATGGTCTTGTGGGCAGGAGCGGTGCAGGATCTTTCGTAGGTTGTGTCGCAGGAGAAGTGGCAGTGTCGGCAGGTGAAGGGTCCTTTGGTGGATTGAGGGGAGGAGGAGATGCAGCGTATGGGGTCCAGGTCCAGGGGTCCCTAGGCGGTGTTCCGTTGGGTGGCAGGAGGGCCAGGGGTCCTGGAGCTGGGTGTTGTCCAACCGGCAGTGTGTTGGCTACTCGTCCGCTGCTTGGTTGTGTGGCGGCCTTCATTAGTGGTTCTGGTAGGTTGTCCAAGTGGACCTGGACGCTTGGCTAGGACCTGGAGCGGGCGGCGGAGGGACAGCAGGCAGCGCAGGGACTGCAGGCAGCACCAGGATAGGGACTGCAGGCAGTGCAGGGGCAGGGACAGCAGGCTGCGGAGGGGCAGGGACAGCAGGCAGTACAGGGACTGGCACTGCAGGCAGCGCAGGGACTGCAGGCAGCACCGGGACAGGGGCAGCAGGTGGCACAGGGACAGCAGGCAGCACAGGGACTGGGACTGCAGGCAGCGCAGGGACTGCAGGCAGTACCAGGACAGGGACTGCAGGCATTGCAGGGGCAGGGACAGCAGGCTGCACAGGGGCAGCAAGCAGCACAGGGACAGGAATTGCAGGCAGCGCAGGTACGGGGGTGGCGGGCATGGTACCTTACTTACGTTGGGGTCAGGCGAAAGGGGATGGCTCAGCCCAGCCTCCTCCAGTCTCTGATGGGCACAGACAGGCCCTCCCTTGGCCCGGGCCCCAAAGTTTGGTATGTGGCAAAGGACAATGTACATCACTCCACTAGTACTGGAAAGGTATCGAGGTAGGAACCACCAGCTGACGATTACAGGCAGTCTGGAATATTTTAGTATACAAACGATAATACTAGTGTCCCCACCCAGGAACCTCAAATAACTGTGTGTGCCTATATGTGTATTGTGGTGTCACCCAGAGTCAGCAACCATCAAGGTAGAGGAAAGCCAAGAGTCTGGAAACCAAAAGTACAAGAATAGGTGGGAATAGGTGGGAATTCCGAAGTTGTGAGCACGGTCCAGTTGATTCCACAAAGAGGAGAGAGACAAGAAGGAAGATAAATTATTGCCTAGGTCCTATGCTGCAACGTTGAAGCATTTTTATAACTACCCCCTAGGCCAGCGCACAGGATCTGGTTCAGCCACATTAAAAAAGGGCAGGTACTGTTACTGATTAGGTTATCGTCCAGTATTAGGATGAGGAAAACAAGTCTTGTATTCTTTGCATTGCCAAATAAAATAGGCCCCTTTTTAAAGTCACCTAGGTTGAGATAAGGAAAGAGAGTGATAGACTTGCAGGCAATCTTCTGGAATATCAGAGGATCCAGCCCCTAGACTAGAAAAGGTTCTGATGAAGATCCTTTCCTCCTCGCCCCTCTCCAATCCTGCCCAGTTCAGACCTTGAGCAGCGCATACTCAAGTTTATTAAATACTGAACCACCACGCCAAATACTGCTTTTGGCCCTGCGTAAAGCATGTCTGGTAGAAGTGCTGCCTAATGGAAGCTTTTATAAATAAACTCCAGCATTCTTGTCTGATTCCCCTACCCCTAAAGGTACCACATGCTTCATTCACACTGCTTCATAAGCACACACTAGAGCTGTGCCCGCAGACATTGAAGGTAGGGTTGTTTTGCAATATTTTTTCTGGTACCAAAAAAAGTAGAGGTTTTTTTTCTGGTTTCCTCTCAGAAGAAGACATTTCAATGTTGTCACCTTCGTGTATGATCTTACAACCTGAAGGTGGAAGATTCTGAAGCACCCTTTTAACTTTATTAAAACATCATCATGAGGCTCTGGCACTGGTGTCAGTTCTTGCTTGTATCCTGGCACCAGCATTGAGGTAGCTGGTAATCAAAGGTGCCGCCCTCTGCAACTGACCTTTGAAGATAAAGGGCTCACAGTGGATACCTTCACAAGACTTATGGTCTGATACACAGGTTGGGGGTTCCTGCAGAACTTCAACAAACCATCACCTATCCTTCTGTTTATTGGGGCTGTGATTGACATGGTGCAAGGTGGAGAGAGCACCTAGCATTGTATAGACACTGCAATTATTTTGTCATTTATCCTCCCTTGTAGGAAGTACTTTCCTCCCCCTGTTGGGTCCTGTATTCATGCATCTCCGTGTATATGAAGGTAAGGCTGAGGACATTGATCCTCCAAAAAAGACTCGCTCTAGTTCTAGGGAGTTCTGTACTGTTTTTTTTCCTCTGCCAAGCAGAGACTTGAAGATATTATCTCAAACAAAATACGTTATAAATGTGAAGTTTACTCAGAACGATTTGTTACTTTCCTCCCCCTGTCGGGTCCTGTATTCATGCATCTCCGTGTATATGAAGGTAAGGCTGAGGATATTGATCCTCCAAAAAAGACTTACTCTAGTTCTAGGGAGTTCTGTACTGTTTTTTTTCCTCTGCCAAGCAGAGACTTGAAGATATTATCTCAAACAAAATACGTTATAAATGTGAAATTTACTCAGAACGATTTGTTGACCAAGACCACCTCTGCGTAACAGTGAGAACAACTGACCAACCATTCCGTCAGTGAATCTTTGTTTTTGTTGGAATGTGAGAGTCATATCAACCTGCTAGAATTGACGGCAATATTGTTGTCCCGTTTTATGTTTATCAGTTATTTGAAAGTTCGGGTTCAGGCAAAATAACTACCATGCACTATGTCAACAAGCTAATATGTTGGTTCAAAAGTGTCTCCAGATTGAAGCTATGGAGATGTGGATCTCGTCCCTTATTCAATGTTTTTGTTTGCCTTGGTTTTTCCAGTCTGCAGAGACAAAGAGGAAAAACTGCAGCATAGCTAAGTCAGTGATATTCGGGGGTGGGGGGTGTTGGGGTGAATCTCAATTTTCCCAGCTAAAATAGAAGTGGACTGCAAGATGAGAAGTGAGATGACCTGTGCCTAATTTGAGCCGGTGGTTGTCGGTGGTCAGCACTGGTACTTATTTTTGGGGATCAGCACTTATTTTTCTGCATCATTTATTTAGTTGGCTCGGCCGCTGGCTTCTGAGCAGAATTTCAGACACCGTCACTCTTTTTGTCACAAATTAAGCACTGGAGATGACCAAGGTTCGGGGTGGACTGTTTCCACGAGGAACAGGATCCGTACTGATTGGCATTCGGTGGGCCTCTGTCTAGAGTAGCCCAGAGGGCAAAATGCGATGGGTTGGAATGCTACCCTGAGCTATTGCCACTGGTTAGACTATTTGCAAGCCTTCATCCCATCGCCTTTTGAGTGTTTGATTGCCAGTAGTAGGCCTGGAAACGGAGACTGGCATAGCTTTACAAACCAGTTACTACCAATATTTGTGAATTCTAAAAAGTAGTATATTTATTTGTACCCATTCAAGGAGTACTTCTGTGGGTGCAGATGTACTTTTTTTTTTGGTAAGCCAGTGACTAGATACATTTATGTTTCTGCCCCTAAAAGCTTTTTGCGAAATGATAACGACGAAAAAAACTGACACAAACATAGCAGACCCGACTCAGGGCCCCGAGACCCAACTAACAAGCCAAGAGTGCATTTGTGGGGTGTCACACCACTCCCGAAGCTATGCCCCTCTCCGTCACACCTGGGTTTGCTAGTTCTCCCTGGGAACTCGTGACTGTGGTCACGTACAACATAAAGGCCTGGAGTCCCTGCCCTGGGTTCACTTATTTTAACGTATTTTTAGTGCAGGCACTCTTCTTCATCTCTACTACAGGAAGCCTTCTTAGAAGAGGTGAAAAATTGGTGCATGTAGGCAAGGCTTCATGTTTACAGTCCTCGCCTATTACACATCATTTTATCAAGCGACTATTGGCCACGTGTACTAAGTGTGAGTTACAATAAAAGTGGACATGCCAGCAAATTAATAGAGCAAGTCAAGGCGAGCCAGAGTTGAGCAGAGCCAAGAGTCTGACTTGGGTCTAACAGTCCATGCACAAGCCAAGGCATGAAAACGTTTAGCATGTATATCATGCAACAAGCATAAAGTAAAAATATGTATACAGTCTCTTCAAATTAAAACATCTGTACTTTTTTATCACGTGGAAGTTTTTCCCCAAAGTACATCACATTATATCACCGCACAAACAAACATTTATTAAAAGTGATAGTTTTTAAACATGAACTTAGAAACATTAATTGCTCACCCACATGCCAATGCCATTAGTGAACTAAGAGGCAAGTCAGTAGTCATGTAAACTCTAAACGTGGTCTAGATTATTATTATAGAAGGAGCAACATTATAGACTAATAAACAAAACAGAAGAGGTGTTTGTACAGCGCACATCCTGAGCTCAAGTATTTAAAAATGCTCTCATATGTGTTCATAAAGAAACAGGAGGCTCTGTAAAATAAACTGATTGCCTAAGATCACACAATTTGTACAAGCAGGAAAACTGGTATTGATTCCAGGTTATCGGGTTTCACATTTGAAATTCAGTCACCAGATGTATCTCTCTCTCTTTATCTTGCGCGCACTCTCCTTTTACACCAAAGGTCACTTTTTTGTTTTTTATTCTTGGTGCAGTGGAGAAAAACAAACGTAAGCATAGGAGTCCCAACTACCAAACCAAAAATGCATTTATTTTGGGTGTGTCACACACACCCATCCCCCACACCCAAAAGCTACGCCCCTGAGGAGAAATAAAGTCTTTGCAGGCTCTTGCAATCAATACTTCTAGGAATAGGAAAGGTCTGAAAACATGCTGATCACTTCTGCATTCACACACACCCATGATCGTTGCTGATAAGGAAACTCAGGAGGAGGCCTTGGAGATTATGGCATTCTGTAATGTGGTGATTAACCCATTAGGTTAACGTAGTAGTGTTTCACAATAGAACAGAGTTCATTTCCTTATTTATCCACTCCATTGCAGTTTGGTGTTTGCTGCTTCTTTCACGGGCCACTGCTAGCACATCACCCAACCTTTGTGTGTCTGCAAATTTGTTTTGTTTTCCCGCTCTATTTTCTTATGACCTTCTTGGAGTTGGGAAGCACCAAACAGTGGGTAAGTGGTGAAGGCTGATTTATGCCACTTCACTACAAATGGTAAAGTGCAGAGCTAAGAATCAACAGCAAAGGATTACAAGCTAACAGGAAATTATGTAGGGTGCCAGCGATAACACCCAAGTCCCCACCAGCGGTTAATGTGTAAAAAAAAAAAGAATTAGTACCAGGGCCCTTGGTACGGAGGCCACTACAGCTTGCGCCACACATTGCCCGTGCCAGCGCTGCCAATGACCGTACCAACATAACTACTAACTCGTATGTCTGTAAGTTGACAATTCTGACTATTCTCTGCCCCCAAAGCCATAAGAATGGTTTCTTGGGTGGCAGGTAGTAGTCATTTTTAATGTATATTGAATTAATAACCAACTGTTGTTGCGCTCATTTCTAAATTAGATAGTCAGCGCCACCATGTAGTAGACTCGCATACGTGCTGATGTTGGCAATTAAATGGTGCTGCCAAGCCCCGGAAACCACCGACTTAAATTGAGCACTGGTGCCCACCCAGTAACTTCAAATACATGTGTGTGTGTGCTGTGATGTAACCCAGAGTCAGCAAGCATCAAGAAAAAGGAAAGCAAGAATTGGGAATCGAAAAGCAGAAGAATATATGGGAATACCAACATTGTGATTATGGTCCAGTTGAATCCGCAGCAGAGGCAACTCTTCTTAAAAGGCTCACGGGCTGGCCCTTCTGTTTTTATTCTGCCAAGAGTGGATAATAATCTATAATTCACTCTTCATGTAATAAAAATAACAACCGCCTTCAGGTCTGGCAACAGTCTCTGTCTGATGGCTGGTGGTTTGTGGCCCCGTAGAGTTGTTATGAATCCAGAAAGCAACATTTCTTGCTTTGAACGCTAACCATCAAAAGATTCTAACAGCTGTGATCAGGAAAAAGACATTACCTCAGTCTTGCCCTGAACACCCACAACGCTGCCCTCTGTCGATGGGTCGAGATGTCCCACTAAAAAAGGGTAGGCTTTCATTTCTGAGAATAAAAATAGTAGGATGTTCACAAACCGACTTTTAACATGAAAAAATTACATAAAAAGTAGACAGTGGAATTTTCCTTTAGGACCTAAAATAAGCAATGTGCTGAATCTAAAATTCAACACACCTGTGAGCTATCAACAGCTTCATATGCTCAGTGCGCACTATATTAAAACCTACTATATTGATTATTGATTATTAGTAGTTGATACAGAAGATGCGTATGACTCGAGAAGATACTGTGCACCTAATATCAGTGTACCTTATGCATTGCTTTGAGTATAAATACTCCCAAGTGGATGTTGGAATACCTGCATGATAATTTAAGTTGCAGACGCTTTCTAAGCATTTTCTATTCTAGTCATAGTCTAGTTATATAAAACATGTTAGTGATCAAGATGGTACAACAATGATATGATAAATAGGAGAATTAACACTTTTCTTCAAGGGTTCCAATTCCTAACGATTTAAAGTCTTTATTTTTTCTTCCTTACTCTGTAAGAAAGCTGAAATAAATTACCTTTTTTAAAATATGCACATAAAAGTTAATGGCATGATGGCGGCGTGGCCCAACCGCCAAAGATGACGGAAGGTATTTAGCTGAGCTCCGGGTCGATGGGCAGAGAAATCCACCAGCATCCTGCTAACCCGGGCTCAAATCTGCCATTATTGACACAAGCTTGGGCCTGCTTTGGAGCGAAACAGCTGCTAGGCCACGGCGGGAGTGGCCTGCATCTCTGGGTCGCCCAACCACACTGCACACTGCACACTCATGAGGCCTGTTTCACCTCGCGGGCACATGCACCACTAAAGGGCGGGACGTCTGATCCCACCCATTAAGCCATGGCGGGAGCAGCTTCCATCTCCATGGGGGCCCTGGGCCACGCCGCACACCCACGAGGCTGGTTTAATTCCCGGGTCTGCTCACCACCAGAGGCAGCTTCTGGGCCTCATCAAGCCTACACCCACAATACAGGGCGGACCGGGGATGGCAAGGCGCCTGCGGGGACGTCTGACCCCACACGCTCCCCATCACTCACCAGCTCGGCGCATTGACAGCATGCCACAGTGGCTGCATCGGCACCCCCCCTACATCACCGTGGCTTTGCAGGGCCTGAAGGACTAGGCCCTAAAACGAGACCTGCGGGAGCAGTGCCCTTCCTGTCAGTGACGACTTCTCAACTGGGAGCCGCAATAGACTATAAAGTGAGTGCCTGGGGCAGCGCATGAGTCCATATTAGCCAGGCTGAAAGAGGACACCTAGTGCGGGAGGACTTGAGGGACAGCTGCTTGGGGACCACTTGGTTTCTGGGACTGAGGCTGGACCCTGACTGGCTGCCACAGATAAACGTGAGGAGGTGCGGCAGAGGTGGGAAGAGCCTCCCGGGCCTGCTGGGGGCTCCCCCTGACAGAGGTGGGTCTGCCCACGTGAAGTTTGGAAGGAAAATCGCAGGACTTCCCAAGAGAAGTGTGGAAGGTCTACCCACACGAAGTGTGTGAAGGAAAATCACAGGACTGCGAACTGACTGGGAGGCCTGGGCTAGGTCCTCCCTCGTGACAACCGGCATCGCCCTGCACCGAGGTCCCACAAGACATCCCCTCCGACGCTGAAACAGTGACTTGTGTGGGGGGGCATGGCCGAGCCGAGCAGCAAGATGGCCGCTTAGTGGAGTGGCTCTGCCGGCCGAGCACATTATCCGAAAAATATCTGACATCTGGCTAATGATCCAAGGGCACACACCCAGGCATTTCATGCAGTGACCCCTGCTGTGTAATTTGCCGAGATCGGGATCGCGCTGGTGTGCCGATAAGCGAAGAGCCAGCGCTGCGGCCTGTACCGGGCTGGCGGGCTGCGGTGGGCGAGACAGACTGTGTGACCCCGCTGAGTGACACAGCGAGGCTCCTGATGTCGGCGAACCTCCCCCCATTGGGCGGCGGAGCTCTGAGAGTGTATGGGAGAGCGGCGGGTACTGCCGCGGCAAGACGGAGAGGCTCGGTGACCAGTGCACGAACAACGCGGCCTACTTTGTGAGTAGCGGGGCGGGGGAGCGGCGAGGGGCAACACGCGCGCATAGAGCCTCACTGTTAAACCCCTTGCTGGGCCCAAAGACTGACTGCTCCCTACCTGCAGCGGCGCAGCGGCGGCACTGGGCGGAGCCGGTGCCGCGTCGCGAGCAGCATCCTGCTGACCCCTCTGTCGGGGCCTACCGGGAGAGCTGTGGCCCCGTATACGGGGGAAAGAGACACTTGCCCAGTGGTTCCGTGGCCGGGCGCGGCCCACCGAACCCAGGGAACTCGTTGACTGCTGGTCCTGTTCGGGGGACGGGGTGCGGCCTCCCCCCTCTCCCTCCCACCCAGTCCCAACAATCCTGCAGACACGAAGGCGCAACTGTGGGGGAACAAGAGGTGCGGGCTCAATATGCGCTGAAGAATCTAAATTGAGCTGTCCTGCGGGGGGGCAATACATCAGGAAATAGTGAGATTAATGGTGGCCCTCTGCATTGTATGCTTCGCCCAAAATAGAGAGTCCAGCCACTGTGGGGACACCTCCGGCAGAGCCAGTACCCAGCACAATCCTCTACGCAAGCAGGCACGTGCGCATTGAAGGCTGAGGAGCCCCGGGGATACTGCGCATAGAACACCACGCACACCTCGCTGCAGATCACGGATTGCGAGCGCAGCGCATCGCAGTTGGTAACCTCGGCTGCCAGACAGAAGTGGCCACAGACACTGACTCGGGCGGTTGTGTGGGAGGGGATCTGGGGGTGCTGCATTGCTTGCATATCTACGCATAAACACCGGGTCTGACTTGAGTGGCGGCGAACTAAACAAATACACCACTCGGCCCGAGTGCTGAGACCCAGCGGGCTTGGCCTGCCCTGGAGCCGTAGAGAGACGGATCCGCTCTCGATCGTGCCAGGGGCTGCCTATTCGAAACCAGTGGAGGGATCGGCGTCAGCAGAGTTGGCTCCTGTGTCGCGCACCACCTTGGCGCCCTCCCCTGTGTCCCCTGGCGGTGGCCTCGGGGGATTGGACTCGCTGTCTCTGCGCACTGGGGTGAATTGACGCCGCTGGAGAACAAACATGGGGAAGGCAGACAACAGGCAGGCCAAGATCTCCTTCGAGAAACTCATCACGCGCCTGCAGGACCCCGAATCTACACCAATAACGATGGTACCCGAAACGCAGTTAGATTCAGAACAAGATGACGACATCAGAGCTATGATGCGGGAGGGGAGGGGCAGCCTGCGAGCAATAGATACCAAACTGGACTCTCTGGCGCTGAGAATGGACCAGGTATCCCAGAAAGTGGAAAAACACGAAACCTGGCTTGACACGCTGGAAACAAGGGTATCGGACTTGGAGGACCGCCAGGAGGAGACACAAGGGCGCTTGCTACGAATGGACAAGGTGTTAGAGGTCATCAAGGCGCGCAATGAAGACCTAGAAGTGAGGTCTAGACGAAATAACGTACGCATAATGGGATTCCAGAGTCCACAAACATTAACAACATGGAGCGCTTTGTGGAGGAACTGCTAAAAACTGTGCGTTGAGGAACTATCTCCAATGTTTCTCGTGGAACGAGCCCACCGTACTCTGGGTCTTCGGCCCCCCCCCAGGAGCCCCACCACGCCCAATCTTGGCGCGATTGTTAAACTATAGAGACAGAGACACCGTCTTGCGGATGGCCAGAGAGAAAGGAAACATCCACCACGAATATGACACGTTATTTCGCATGCCATTACTTCGCATGCCATTACTACGCGGTTATTACTTAGCAATAACCGTTACTACGCAAGTTTTTAGTTCACATACCATTACATTGAAAGTGTTAATGTATACGAAGTAAAAACTTGCCTAGTAATAAAAATGGTATGCGGAATAACGTGTCATATTAAAAAAAGACATTTAACCCCTTTTTTAAAATGTTTAAAACACAACACTACTTTAAATAATAAATAGAAATACACTACCCTACACATCTAAAAATGGAAAACACTACCAAAACACTCAAACACTACACTACCCTACACTATTGAAACACCACTACACTACCCTTAACCCTAAATCACTACCCCCTGCACGAAACGCCTCAGTTTCCTCACAACAATGTGGTTCGCTTTATGATCCCACTCTGTGGGCCTGTTGAGATACATTCAATCACAAGTATGTAAGTTTACGCCCCACTTTGCCCTGTGCCTTTTGAACTCAATGTCCGATTATATCATAAATTTTTGTGCCAGTGTTAACTAAATATGCTACGCCACCCTGTTCCTACGTGACAGGGCAGTATGCAGGCAACCCCATGCCCCTCTGGGATGATTCCCTGTTGCCCTGTGTTTCGAGGGCCTTCATGTGTAGCGAGTTGTTCTATACGGGATGCACAACCTGATTGGGGGGTTGGTGGGGGTGGGGGGCGGGACGGGAGGGAAGTTAATTGTTGTTGTTTGTTGCAGTACGAATCAGACCTAAGACCAATTCGTCATCTAATGAAGGGCATAGCATACTGTCCGCAACCGAGACTCACACACAATGGTAAATCCATGTCGGAAACAGTGGCATCTGGTAGGAGTACAGGGAGGCTCCGGGACGGGGACCTCACACACTCACACTACACCTCTCAGCAAAGCCTTTAAATGTCTAAAATATCCTGCCTAACCTGGAACGTGAGGGGCCTGAACGACCACCGAAAGGCTCCACTGGTACAATCCTACTTGGTCAGACATGGGGTAGATATCTGTCTCCTACAGGAGACCCACCTCAGAGAAGCAGCTCGCTCTCGATTAACCACCAACAGATGGAGCGAGGTACATACAGCTAGCTACTCTAACTACTCCCGTGGTGTAGCAATTCTAATACACAGAGGTGTGCCCTGGCGAACACAACAACGGTATGTGACCCAGAGGGTCGGTATATCATTCTAAAGGGGACACTATTTCACCAACCACTTATCGTGGTCAACACATACGGTCCGAATGTAGATGACCCCACTTTTTTCTTACAAACTTGGCACAAGGTCCAGTCGATGGGGGTCGCCGCAATACTTTGGGGCGGAGATTTCAATATTGTGCTGACACTGACAATGGACAGGGAGGGGGCGGCCCGCGCTCATCACCCTCAGGCGGCAGCAGCCCTGAACAGTATAATATTGGACCACTGTCTGGTTGATTCATGGTGCGCGTTGCACCCTACGGCACGTGAGGAGACGTGCATCACACAACACCACCAGGCATGGTCCAGACTTGACTTTTGGCTACTGACTAGGGACTTACACGTCTGGGTGCAAGAAACTACCTATCACGCACGGACTCTATCAGATCATGCCCCAGTAGCTTTGTCTCTTTCGGTCCCAAAGCCCTATCAGCAGCCGTTTGCGTGGCGCTTGCCCCCAAGCGCACTACTAGACACGGCTTTCTGCGAAAGCATTAGAACGCACATTAGGGAATACTTTGAGCACAACGCTGGGTCGGTGACTACGGAGGGTGCGCTGTGGGAGGCGTTCAAGGTGGTGATACAGGGGCACTGCATAGCTGGCCAATCGGGGGTGCTCCGCGACATACGGGGTAGCCTGAGCAGACTAGAACGGGAACTCCACGATCTAGATACACAGTATTGTGCGGCACCGTCCCACTCGATTCTGGCCGAATATACGCACTAAACTAACGGCGTTTCAGGAGGAGGCAGAGCGGGAGACCAAATTTCTACATAAACAATCAACAGCGCGACGGTACAGGGAGGGAGACAGGCCGGGCAAAACGCTCGCCAACCTACTGCGGACACCCAGAGGGTCCCCATTTATTACCGAACTGGCCGCCGCAGATGGAGCAGTGGCGCGCTCTTCACCCGACATTCTGGCGACTATGAGAGACTTCTAGGCACAATTCTATACTTCCAGCTCTAGTCCCCCTGACTCTATCCTGCGAGAATACTTTGACTCCATCGAGTTAATATGGCTAAGCAGAGCACACCGCGAGTACTTAGAGGCCCCCTTTACGGTGGAAGACAACAAACGGGTTATAGGCGGCCTACCCGCCGACAGGGCCCCCGGAGCAGACGGCTTGACGGCTAAATTTTATAAAGAATATGCAGAGCTATTGGCACCACGGCTCTTGGCCGTTTATCAGGAGGCCATGGAGTCCGGCGGCCTGCCCGCCTCAATGCGCGAGGCCATTATCATAACTGTCCTAAAACCTGACGAGGACCCCTCGAACTGCGACTCGTACCGCTCACTCTCCCTGATAAACTTGGATGCAAAAATCTTTGCTAAACTCTTGGCCGTCCGACTCCAGCCGCTCCTCCCCCTGATTATACGCCCGGACCAGTCCGGTTTCATACAGGGGAGGGCCACATCTCACAACCTCCGGACGCTGTTTGCTTTAATACATTACCTCACACCTCATGTCCCGGCGATCGCAGCGCTCCTGGACGCCACTAAGGCTTTCGACTCCTTAGAATGGGGATTCCTGTTCCCACTACTCCAGAGGATAGGCCTTAGCCCCGTTTTTATCCAACAGATAAAACTGCTTTATACTTTGCCCACGGCACGCCTCAAGGTGAATGGCTTGATCTCAGAACCCATCGCCATCACGAGAGGCACTAGACAGGGCTGCCCCTTGTCACCCTTACTCTTCGCCATAGCCACCGAACCACTTGCAGCCCGAATTAGACAACATCACACACACCACAGCATTGGATTTACCACCAGAGGTCTCACTGTGTCACTATACGCAGACGACATTACTTTATATATGATAGACCCCAAAGAGAACTTGGCACCCATGACGAGGGAACTGGTGCGCTATGGAGAACTCTCTGGGGTGCGGATAAATTGGAACAAATCAGTAATTATCCCCCTGACGCCTGGAACTCAGTCCTTTGAAACAGACTACCCTATTAATTGGGCGACAGGACCAACGCGCTATCTGGGGATATGGATTAGCAACGATATAATCGAACTCTGGACGGCAAACTACGGTAGGGCGGTGGACTGGATCGAGGAGAGGGTGCGCCGTTGGAAGACGCTCCCTCTCTCCTTAATTGGACGGATAGCGGTGGCCAAAATGATAATCTTGCCCAAACTGCTGTACCTATTTGTAAATGTCCCTATTCCTCTCACCTCGCACTTTTTAAAACACTGAGATCCCTTATGATCAAACTGGTGTGGGCGGGGCGACAACCTAGGATATCCTGGGAGGTACTCACATTACCACAGGCTCAGGGTGGGCTTGCAGCTCCCGATTTTGCCCTCTACGCTTACAGCGCGTAGGCACAGTTCCTACACCCCTGGGCACACCCCACGCCCTTTCAGCCACATGTGGCCATTGAAATCGACAAGGCAGCGCCGCTTCCCCTTGCCACTGCTGTATATCAACCATATAAGCAACCACGCAACGAAGTGGATACTGTTGAAACAATGAGATGGGCATGGGCGGGACTGCGCAGACGGGCGAAACTGGAAGTGCTTTATGCTCCCTCTATGCCACTGGCCAATAACCCACTGATACCCCCACTCATGGACCGCAAGGCACGGGGACGGGCGACGGCGCATCGGCTGCGGGTAGGCAAGGACCTTTTCCCAGGTGACACCTTCCTTACGCTGCAGCAAATGTGCGACCCAACAGATCCATCGGCAACGGACATGTTGCTATATTACCAACTGCGCGCCTCCTGCAGAAGCAAGTTTGACGCATTCCAGAGGCCCCCCCCCACATTACCAGCACTTGAGAATGTTCTCGCGGTGGAGCACAGCCGCAAGCTAATCACTCGCATTTACACTATCACGCAGCGTGATTCCCCAATCATTATCCCGGGGGCTCGCGCGGCGTGGGAGGCAGATATGGGGGTGGACGTCACGGACGACCAGTGGAAGCTCGTCTGCGGTCAGTTGGAAATGTTATCCCCTAACTATCGCCTCAGACTGATCCACTTCAAGTACATTCACTGATTATACCGGACCCCGGTGCAGCTGCACCGCATGGGACTGCGGCCCGACGATCGGATGTTGGCGGTGTGGAGCCACTCAGGCAACATTCTTACACATAGCATGGCAGTGCCGACCCGTGGCCAACTTCTGGCTGCACACACTACACCACATACACAACATAATCGGCCAGGAGCTGCCCTACATGCCGCTAGTGGCGTTGCTGGGTGCTATTACTGATGTCCCGCCTAAACTGAGGAAATTAACGGCCATGCTCTTACTCATGGCCAAGCGTCAGGTAGCTCTGCAATGAAGGGATGGATCTTGAGTGTCACTCAATGCAAGACCCAGCTAGAGAGTTTTTGGTAACTAATGCTAACACAGGCCCGCCCCCGTTATATTTGGGACCCTTTTGTTAACTGGTTAAGCACAATAGATACAGATGATCCCTAATATGGACATTAGGAAATGGTAAATACCTATGTTGTATCGAAATGTTGGGTAACTGCCCTACCTATTGAACCGAGTAGATATTAGCTGACATGGAAGCGAAAACGTTTGTATAATAATATGCATTGAATGTTGATTTGTTCATATATGCAATGTGCCTATGATGACGACATTTCTACACCACCGACTATGGAGTCGACAAGCAATGTACTGCTGTTTTGTTTTGCTGAAGTTTGTAACTTTACAAATGCAAATAAAAATTATTTTTTTTAAAACAAACAGTGACTTGTGCGACGGCACTAGGGACTGGGATGAACCGCAGGGCACTAACCATCGCCTAACCCATACATAGCTTCTTGGGCCAGCGGACGTTGAGAGACCCTTGATATTACTGGCGTGGGGCTGCTCTTTCCAACAGGATGGCAGCACCGGCCCTCCTGATACGCAGCCCACATTAGACTCACTCGCCCCACCCTTCGTCTCTCTGCAGCTAGGAGGGTCACCTGTGCATGGGCAGGGGGACAGGCACCAACTGCACGTGAGCTGCCACCCTGTGGCTGCCACTCCCTGTGACAATGGGCTGTCAAAAACAGACGAAGGGGCACTCCCGGCTGCCCTTTTCCACACCTCGGTCCGCAGATCAGACCACAATGACTCACTCACAATCAGCCCAATCCCAGGAGCCCTCTGACAAACTGGACACTATCTTGCATGCCATAGAGAACTCTCGGTCCTTTGTAGAAACAAAAATAGAGGAGCTCCGCACAGAATTTGGCCTGCTACGCTGCGATAAGCAGAAACTAACCTCCAGGGTGACAGATACTGTGTGCTCCAATAAGGACATTAAACCTCAGCTGGCGGATCAAGAGAAGTGCACATATGACCTCATCCAGAGGGTTTACCACCTAGAACACCGAGGATGCCGAGGGATGAGCTCAGCGCAACAATATACTGGTTGTTGGACTTCCAGAGGGGCTGAGAACTCCTGCACGATGGTCACGTTCCTGGAAGAATGGGTGAAATCCTTCACTCCGGCTCAAGCGCTGTCCCCATACTGCTCCCTCAAATGGGCGCACCGAGTCCCCGCCTGCTGCCCGCCACCGGGGGCACAGCCTCGCCCTGTTGTCACCCGACTCCTGCCCTACAAGGACAGAGATGCTATCCTGCAGGCAGCTAGGCAGAAGGCTCCCCTTGAATTCAAAAACATTAAGATCTCTGTGTTCCCAGATTACACCATGATGGTACAATGTCAAAGCTCCTCCTTCCTAAGCATGAAGCGTGAGCGCCAAGACTTCAATGTCCAGTACTCCCTACTCTACCCAGCAAAACTGAAAGTCATCTATGACCAGCACACTTCTTTACAGAGCCCACTTCGGCCTGGGACTGAATCGAGAGCCATCTAGATGGAGGTGCACGCTCCTCAATGGAAAAGGACATAGAGGCCTGCACCAAAAGACAGTGAGCCCGTAGTGGTCGCCCAATAGACAGATCCCGGGGGAGGGGCACCAGTGAACCCTCACAAGAGGAGCTGATAAGCAATCCACCATTGTAGCGGTGCTCGGGATACGCCAGTCCTTGCCTCTACCAGATTCCAATTTAGTGCGGACGGTGACACCTCCGCCACTTCAGGCTATACAGTACTATTTCCTGGCCCATCAGTCACCCCCACAAAAAATTGATGATCTGATTTGACATCCCCTCTGTCCAGTTCTGTCAATTTCAGGGACGGCTTGACCCAGCGGAAAACTGCTCTAACCAACCTGCTATTTACACAGCATGGAACAGCCCCAACACACTTTTTTTCTCTCACTACGAGTCTATCGTGGCACCGGGTTGGCACCAGCCTGCTCCGCAGCCTATCACATAAGGATCGTCCACCCAGACTGCCAAAGACATGGACTCTCTGCCCACCACCAGGCGCACCCCCCCACCCCCTATATAATGGTTACTGTTTTCTATCACCACTTTTTTTATGGGCTGTTCTACGAACTACTTTTTAAGCGTGCGGCCAGTTGCTGCAGGTTCTTGATATTATTCAAGTTTCTTCATATGTTTTTTTATGGGTGTTTTCCCCACAGCACATGTAACACAATATGCCCCTTTCTGTGGGCTGGAGAGGGTACGGGGAATGGGATCCCACTCATTGGCACACCGCTCCATTGCACTTCCACGGATCACCATTTTATGGTGCCCCATCTACACACTAGGTTTCTAACACTTAACGTTCACGGCATGTACTCAGCGCACCATCGTTTCTCCGTGTACTTCCACATTAAACGACAAAATGCGCACATTAGTTTCCTTCAAGAGATCTACCTAACCAACAAGGAGCTTCAACCGCTCAACAAATGCTGGAGGTGTACGATTTACAGCACAACATACTCCGCATATGCACGGGGCACCCTACTCTCGATGCGTCCAGACGCACCTTTCCAGACCCTCAAGACAGTTATTTTAGGAAGTTAGATATGTCTTCGCAAAAGGCCATCTGAATGGCGATCACGTACTCCTGGGCTGTATTTACTCCCTAAACTTGGAAAAATCCCACTTCTGAGGCTCCTTGGCCAGGGTCCTAGACCAATGGCTGGGTATCCCCTAGGTGTTGGGGAGACACTATAACAGTGCTCTGGACCTTAATCTCAATAGATCCCACCCACTGCTCCATCAAGCCCCAGCCCGACCACTTTCACTGCAATTCACCCTGTGGATCCAACACTGATCCTTATTGGACGCCTGGAGAGCACACAATCAACATCTCTGGATATACTCACACTATCCAGCACCCTATGACTTATATGTCCGCCTCAACCGTTTTCTATGTTCCACAACCATACTACAGCGACTAACACATTCGGACTAACTAGGCTGAGTCATCTCCGATCATGCCGCCCATATCATAGACATGGATTGAAACCCACCCCTCCCTCCAGTCCCTACCTGGCAGTTACCCCGAGAAGTTGTGGATGACCCAATCTTCTGCGACACCCATCTCACCCATAACAGTCGCTATTTTGCACAAAATCTCGCCACGGCCTCCTCACAAGCTATTGAGTGGGACTCCTTTAAGGGGGTCAGGTCACTAGGTGCATTTGCATTCAGAACATTGTGGGAGTTCGCTGAGAGTTGGATAGGGACCTCAAGAACACCGAAAGTTCTGTAGCTGATCTCAACCATCAGGCCCCTTCTGATAATGATGCGCACCAGGCACTGACAGCAGCCAAAGCCGGTCACACTGCTCTTATAGAGTGCCTTCGCTGCTATAATTTTGCAGCGTATACAGCACAGATCCATGCCACAGAGGACAAGCCTGATCCCCTGCTGGCATGGCTAGCCCGCCAAGGGACCAACACTCCCCGATCACTGAAATAGCCCCAGAGACAGGCCCCATTCCACGCTCCCAATAAGCCACCCTGCAAGCTTTCTATGACTACTAGTCAACACTTAATAGGACCTACCACAGTCCCCGATGTCATCAAGGTATTCCTGACCCCCCTACCATTGCCTACCATCAGTTCCCTCGAGCGTGAAGAACTCAACAACTTAATAACAGTATATGAGGTGAAAAAGGCGATCCATGACTTGGCTAGAAATAAAACGCTGGGCGTGGACGGTCTCCATTTAGAGTACTACGATTGCTTCTCTGCTAACCTCGTCCCCAATTTGCAACATGTACAACAAGGCACTCACTACTGGAGTGCTCTCGACATCCCTACAGGAATACCTCCTTATTTGCCTACTGAAAACAGACAGAGTTCCAACTCGCCTGTCCTCTTACTGGTCTGTTGCCATTCTAGGCACGGATTACAAAATACTGGGGCAAATACTCACTGACCGGTACCTCCAGATACTGCCTACCACTGTGCACCCCAATCAAAACGGGTTTGTCCCAGGCCACTGCACGTCAAATAACCTCAGGAGGTTTTTTCATGTGATGGATCAGGCATCGCTATGATACACCCTGGCAGCGTGTCTGAAACTAGATCTAGAGAACGCTTTTGAATTGCTATCCTGGGACTACCTATTTGAGGTGTTACGGGCTGTCTGCCTCGGTAGACATCTCCTCGTCTATACGAAGCTGCTATAATCTGCCCCACTCTCCCATGTATGAATCGACCACCTAATCTCAGCCTCTTTCCCAGTTAGCCGCGGAACACGTCAGACCTGCCCCCTATCCCCAATACTGTTTGGCATTGCCATGGAGCTATTGGCTCTCTGCCTTCAGTCAGAGGGAGTAAGTACATTGGGGCATCCCCCTAGAAGACACTACCCATGCAGTTGTCCTCTGTGCCGATGATGTGCTATTTTATATTTGGGACACCACAGCGAGAACCGAGATGATTTACACAACCTTCCAGGGTTTTGAGGCAGCAGCAGGCCTGCGGGTCAACTGGATGAAATTATGCATTTTCCCCTTTCGGAGCGATGCGCCCACCCAGATCGTCTGCCTAGGCTTCATGCATTTGACCTGGGCGGAAGCTGCATTCTGTTACCAAAGCATCCGCTTGTACCATTCACAACAGGATTTATTTGAGAGTATAATGAGGCCAGCCTTCTCAACCCTCAAATCCAAAACTTGATTCTGGCAGCGCCTGCTCCTTGTCCTCACAGGCAAAATCGCCCTCACAAAAGTGATCATCCTCCCCCACTTATTATGCTATTTCGTTAATGTTCTGGTTTTTCCCCCTCCCCCAAAAATTCTTCCAGGACTTAGATTTGATGCCCGGAGACCTGCTATGGGATGGTAAATGGTGACAGATAGCTCTTAACAATTTGAAGCTGCTGGTAGGCCGCGGCGGCCTCAGTGCTCCATTCTTTGAGTCATACGACCTTGCGGCACAACTCTAATGGGTATCCCGCTGGTTGGTGGGTAAAAATGTATTTGAAACCAGCACCGTGAATGGCCCTTTTCCCCCTGATGTTTTTCATCAGCTCATAAAACCCACAGTCAAAGTATGCCGTCCTTGGTCTTTACATGTCTGGGTGACCCGGAAGTGCCTCACCAGGATCTTCAAATAGATGTGCCACGTGCAACCTTATGCTCCTGTCATCCCCCTCTGCGGGACTACCAAGGTTTTCAGGGACTTTCACATCCGACCACTTTTCTGCTTGGCACGCTCACTCCATAGAGACTGTAGGCAATCTTTTCCAAGGCAATCATCTGCCGACATTTGACCAGCTGCATCAAGACTATAACATCCCCCCAGGACAGTTCCTCCCTTACAAGCAGCTATTAGCGACGTTACGGGCTCTATTGCGCACACGGGATGTAGAGCCCTCCACTAACGCCACCATACACACCCTATACACCATGGGGGCAGGGCGTCACCAGGTCACATGGCTATATAAAGCCACCAAGGAACACGTGGGAACCCCCCTGGCACACCTTTGTCAAACATAGGAGGAAGACCTGACACGGTCCTTAATGACACTGAATGGAACATGGGTCTAGAAACCTCTCAAAGTATCTCTTGTGATGAATATCCAGTATATGTTACTGAACAGGGTCTATTTCACACCTTCTATATTAAACTGCATATTCCCCACAGCGCACCTTACATGCCCCAGATGCCAGTCCCCAACATCCGACCTTCAGCATATGTTATGGCCATGCTCCAACATAACCTACTATTGGCGTGCCATACATGTACCCTACAAACACAAGGAGATGATGGACGGAGCGCTGAAACTTTTCAGACACTCACCCCCAGTCACAGATCTGGATTGAATCCATCATCATTCTTTAGCTCACTTTGACACCTCAGTTCAGACCCAGCTATATGCAAATCAGTCTTGACCCTGTGCCTCATGGGAACAGTCCAGCCCGAACTGCCAAGCCAGGTCTTCCCTGAACCGGAAACAAGCATCCTGGGACCGGTTTCTGGGTAACACCCTTCCTCAGCCAGGATAGCTTGAATCCAGTGGCAAAGTGAGCAAGGGACCCACGTCTGGGCATACCCTGCCAACTTAGGGCGAACAAAGCAAACACAAGGAGATGATGGACGGAGTGCTGAAACTTTTCAGACACTCACCCCCAGTCACAGATCTGGGTTGAATCCATCATCATTCTTTAGCTCACTTTGCCACCTCAGTTCAGACCCAGCTATATGCAAATCAGTCTTGACCCTGTGCCTCATGGGAACAGTCCAGCCCGAACTGCCAAGCCAGGTCTTCCCTGAACCGGAAACAAGCATCCTGGGACCGGTTTCTGGGTAACACCCTTCCTCAGTCAGGCTAGCTTGAATACAGTGGCAAAGTGAGCAAGGGACCCATGTCTGGGCAAACCCTGCCAACTTAGGGCGAACAAAGCAGACACAAGGAGATGATGGACGGAGTGCTGAAACTTTTCAGACACTCACCCCCAGTCACAGATCTGGGTTGAATCCATCATCATTCTTTAGCTCACTTTGCCACCTCAGTTCAGACCCAGCTATATGCAAATCAGTCTTGACCCTGTGCCTCATGGGAACAGTCCAGCCCGAACTGCCAAGCCAGGTCTTCCCTGAACCGGAAACAAGCATCCTGGGACCGGTTTCTGGGTAACACCCTTCCTCAGCCAGGCTAGCTTGAATCCAGTGGCAAAGTGAGCAAGGAACCCACGTCTGGGCATACCCTGCCAACTTAAGGCGAACAAAGCAAACACAAGGAGAGGATGGACGGAGTGCTGAAACTTTTCAGACACTCACCCCCAGTCACAGATCTGGGTTGAATCCATCATTATTCTTTAGTTCACTTTGCCACCTAATGTTCTGTTTTTTCCCCCTCCCCCAAACAATTCTTGAAATGAAATTTGTACTTGTAAAGCGCACTTATACCCCCAAAGGGGTGTCCCGGCGCTGTACGCATACTGCTGTGGAACCCTTCCTGGCTTTTCCCTGTGAAATGTCCACTCCTGGGCACCTCCAAGGTGAAGCCAGGCATCCCAGCGCTGTTGGGGCCGTTGTGGAGATTAAGCAAGCTATTGCCCAGAGTTGCAGAGTGGGACCCATGATTAGAATAGGCACCGAGGCGAGAATTATCAGGTCCGAGGAAATTGAGCCCAAGGCCCGCCGAGGCGGGAATTGAACCCTGGTCCCGGGCCAGATCTCTGCATCAGGGTCTGCCGCTCTAACCATTGAGCCACACTTCTCCACCACTTCTTCCAGGACTTGGATTTGATGCCCGGAGACCTGCTATGGGATGGTAAATGGTGACAGATAGCTCTTAACAATTTGAAGCTGCTGGTAGGCCGCTGCGGCCTCAGTGCTCCATTCTTTGAGTCATACGACCTTGCGGCACAACTCGAATGGGTATCCCGCTGGTTGGTGGGTAAAAATGTATTTGAAACCAGCACCGTGAATGGCCCTTTTCCCCCTGACGTTTTTCATCAGCTCATAAAACCCACAGTCAAAGTATGCCGTCCTTGGTCTTTACATGTCTGGGTGACCCGGAAGTGCCTCACCAGGATCTTCAAATAGATGTGCCACGTGCAACCTTATGCTCCTGTCAACCCCCTCTGCGGGACTACCAAGGTTTTCAGGGACTTTCACATCCGACCACTTTTCTGCTTGGCACGCTCACTCCATAGAGACTGTAGGCAATCTTTTCCAAGGCAATCATCTGCCGACATTGGACCAGCTGCATCAAGACTATAACATCCCCCCAAGACAGTTCCTCCCTTACAAGCAGCTATTAGCGACGTTACGGGCTCTATTGCGCACACGGGTTGTAGAGCCCTCCACTAACGCCACCATACGCACCCTATACACCATGGGGGCAGGGCGTCACCAGGTCACATGGCTATATAAAGCCACCAAGGAACACGTGGGAACCTCCCTGGCACACCTTTGTCAAACATAGGAGGAAGACCTGACACGGTCCTTAATGACACTGAATGGAACATGGGTCTAGAAACCTCTCAAAGGATCTCTTGTGATGAATATCCAGTATATGTTACTGAACAGGGTCTATTTCACACCTTCTATATTAAACTGCATATTCCCCACAGCGCACCTTACATGCCCCAGATGCCAGTCCCCAACATCCGACCTTCAGCATATGTTATGACCATGCCCCAACATAACCTACTATTGGCGTGCCATACATGATACCCTAGCAACTATAACTGAGCTCTCTACATTGAACACCTGGGAAGCGACTGCCCAGGAAGTTTATGTGTGGGGAAGAACCACACAGGGGCTGATTCCGATCTCGGCCGGTAGGGCTCCGAATCGTATTCGGCATAACCGGATCCGATTCGGAGCCCTATTTCCCGACCGATTCGTACGCGCGTCCGGACGAGCGAGTACAATGCAAAATCGCCGACCGACTCGTTCGGGCGTCCCAACCGCTCCGACCGACTCGTTCCCGGGTCGAACCGCACCGACCGACTCGCTCGGTCAGACACGACTCGCACCGCGCAATGGAGACGTTCCCCGGCCGGGTAAGTACGATGCGCGCCGCGAGCAGTCCGACCGACACGCGCCGTCCGGCTCGAAAGAGCAGGCGGAGCCGTACTTCGGGGGTCCGTGTCGGACCCCCCTGTACGCGTAGCCGCGCGAGTCGCACACACGGGGGACCCATGGGTCCCCCCTACTTGTGCGTGTACGGCACGAGTCGCTTTGCCGCGTACCCGCTGTAGGGGGCGCCCTTGTTTGCCTCGCACCCATTGAGGCAATGGGAGCCTGCGTACGCGTTGTACGACCGGGACCCATTGACTTCAATGGGAGTCCGACCGACTCGAGTACGATAGCATACGGACGCATCGTACTCGTTCGGTCGGGCTGCACGGGTCCGATTCGGTCGGAAATCTCTCCGGGTCCGGCTCGGTCGGAGAGATTTCCGGCCTGAATCTGAATCGGCCCCACAGTGTGAGCACGATTTGCCAATCTTGTCCTACTGCTGGCTAAGCGAACCCTCACCCTGAACTGCAGAGCCACTGAATCCCCCTTGATCTCACAATGTTTCAGAGCGCTTGTCCACTGGGGGGAAGCAGAGAGTACGCCCTACACTGGGAGGAAGCCCGACATCTCCATAATTGAGCCATCGCAGCAGCCTGGTAAACCAGGCTCACCCAGTTTCTGGGATTGACATGAGAAGACCTCCCTCCCACATGAGCCTTCTCGCTTCTCTTTCTTGAAGCGTTGTCCTCCGCCAGACCTTTTGCTCCATCCCACGCACCTAACTTCTGGCGCAAGTCCCCCTCCTCGATTTCTCCCAAGAATAGGACCCGGTTTACCGAGTAGCTATCCCAGAATCCACCATCCCCGAGGACCGCCTGCCCACACATAAACCCTTCCTGTGCTCCTCCCTTTCATTCTCGCTCATGCTAGTAGCTAGTTACCCCCCCAACCTTGTAACTTACCTCACCCTCTCCTCCTTTCTCCCTTGTTCAGAGGTCTACAAATATCGTCATACAGCACAGGGACCACCAGACAAGTTGAATCTGGCCTTAACAAACAAAAGTGGACCTCCCACAAATGGTGGCCCCAAGAATGGATCACTGACATAATATCGATTACCAAAATATCCCCATACACAAATATCGACGCATAAATATCGATGTCAAAAATATCGACATCCTCTCTTTATAATGTAAAGTATAAAAATATAGAAAAAATAATATTGATGTAAAAAATATCGATGTACAAAATATCGTTTTTTTATATATAAAAAATAATGTTAAATAAATTAAATAATAAAATTTACTTTAAAAAAAATGTAATGTACATTTTAACAAATCTAAATAAATGTAATTAAAAAAATGTAAACACATATAAAATGTAATATATGTATATTTACTTTAAAACAATTAATAAACTAATAATTTTAATTTATTTTAAAATGTTATAAATATATAAAAATTTACAAATAAATCTATATATATACATACACCTATGACATAAAATCTAATAAAAAAACATATTATAAATTAAAATATTAAAATATTTAATGATTTTTAAACTTACATTTTGCACTCCATTGAGTGCAACAGTAGGGAAAGTATTGGATAGCGTAGGGATAAAAATTACTATTCCCACTCCAGTGAGTGCAACAGTAGGGAAAGTGTTGGGTAGCGGAGGGATAAAATTACCATTCCCACTCCGACGAGTGCAACAGTAGGGAAAGTGTTGGATAGCGGAGGGCTAAAAAATTGCTATTCCCACTCCAATTACTGCAACAGTAGGGAAAGTGTTGGATAGCGGAGGGGTAAAAATTACTATTCCCACTCCAGTCAGTGCAACAGTAGGGAAAGTGTTGGATAGCGGAGAGGTAAAAATTACTATTCCCACTCCAGTGAGTGCAACAGTAGGGAAAGTGTTGGATAGCGGAGGGGTAAAAATTACTATTCCCACTCCAGTGAGTGCAACAGTAGGGAAAGTGTTGGATAGCGGAGGGGTAAAAATTACTATTCCCACTCCAATTACTGCAACAGTAGGGAAAGTGTTGGATAGCGGAGGGGTATAAATTACTATTCCCACTTCAGTGAGTGCAACAATTGGGAAAGTGTTGGATAGCGGAGGGGTAAAAATTACTATTCCCACTACAATTACTGCAACAGTAGGGAAAGTGTTGGATAGCGGAGGGGTAAAAATTACTATTCCCACTCCAGTGAGTGCAACAGTAGGGAAAGTGTTGGATAGCGGAGGGGTAAAAATTAATATTCCCACTGAAGTCAATTAATTCAAAATTAAAAACACAAAATATCAACTACAATACAAAAGATGTTAAAAACAAAAAAAGAAAACATATATAAAAATATTAAAAATTACAAAAGATAGAAACATTATAATGTTGAAAAAATCTAAAATTTACCTACAAAGATTATTTTATACAAATTTTAAAAATAATTTACAAACAAATAACTATATTTAATAGAAATTAATTATAATCAAAAACATGAATTGTTACATAAATTAAATTGTTATTTCCTACCCTATAACACCACACAATTCACAACACATATCTAAATTTCTAAAAAAGTGTACCTCCATAATTAACATAATTAATTATCAAATAAACAAATATTCATTAAAAAACAAATTAAAACAGATGAAAATTAATTTACTCATCAAATGTTACCCCTATAAAACCAAAATCCACACACAAAATAAAAATAAACAATTATCATAAATATTTATCAAATAATGAATGAATAATAATGAGCAACTAATTATTAATTAATAAAACCTAAAATACTTTCCACCCTCTACCCCAATAAACACCACAACACACACCTAAAAATCATTACACAATTTCCATAACTAATTTTTCATTATTAAATTGATATCAATTAACAACAACTTATTAATTTAAAATAATTTACTTCCCACCCTTTGCCACTATAAACCCCACAACTCACATCTCAAATTAATTACACAATTGCCATATTTAATTTTTAATTAATTAATTACCATTAATTAACAGTTCATTATTAATTAATTATAAATAAATTACTTCCCACCCTATTCCCCTATAAACCCCCCACCCATTCCTAAAAAATGACATAATGAACATAATTAATTACCAATTAATTAATTAATTATAATTAACAAGCAATTGATAAATAATTATTAATAAATTAATTCCCACAGTTAATACTATAAATTATAAATTAAATAAATAGTAATATATATATTTTTTTACATTTATTAAAATGTAATTATTTTCCACCCTATTCCCCTATAAAACCACAACCCGCTCCTACAAAAAATGACACAATTAACATAATTACCAATTTATTCATAATAATTAACAACCAATTAATGAATATTTAATATTAAATGAATTCCCACAATTAACATTATAAAATATTAATTAGATAAATATTAATAAATTAAAAATATTAATAATTTGATTATAATTAAATTAGTTCCCACCCCATTCTCCTATAAACCCACATTCTGCTCCTAAAAAACAATAACACAATTAACATAATTACCAATTAATTAATTAATAAAAATTAACAACCAATTAATAATTAACTAATAATAAATTAATTCCCACAATTAACACTATAAAATCTAAATTAAAAATACTAATAAATAAAAAATAATAATAAATTTATTATAATTAAATAACTTCCCACCCTATTCCCCTATAAACCTACAACCCGCTACAGAACTAAAAAAACGCAAAATTTTATTAACATAAAATTAATAACTACTAAAATTTAACACATATATTAAAAAACAAAAGCAATACTTATACAAAAAAATAGATTACATACTTTTAAAATACATACTAAAATACATAACACTAATTTAAAAATCGGTATTTTAAACAACTATTTTTGCAAACAATATTACTAACTTTGATATTTTCAAAAACGATATTTCTTGCCTTAAAGTCGATATTCTTGACCACGATATTCTTGCTGTCGATATTTCTGTATCACGATATTTCCAACTCTATATTTGTGTATGTCGATATTTAAAACTCGATATTCTGTCTGTGGGCTAGCATAGATGTTGCAACATGTATATTTGAATGTTAAACCTATTGTAACGCATTAACTGGCACTGTCGTCTCTTGTAAAGAGGCATATGCTGCTTTCCATGTTATTGTTCTTCTCGCTTCTCTCTGCTGTGCCAATAAATATTGTTTAAATGCTATAAAACACCTTAATAAAAAGAGTTTTAAAAAAAGTTAATGGCATGATACTTCCTTCACCACCCCCTGAAGTGTCCATCCCAGTTACTTAAAGCACATGGAAAAACAAAAAAGGAAAGAAAAGACTTCTACATCTTAAATGCAAGAACTATTTAGGTAACAGGTTTGGGTTGGTAATACTTATGTGAATCTTAAATGTATATCTGCTTCCTTTTAATGGTTCGGTTGAGATCCCAGAGAAAATAACTAAGGGCCAAATGTACGAAAAGACTGGTTGCAAAAATGGACACTGACTTTTTGCGACCAGTCAGATTTTTTGATGCAACATATGTACTACTATGTCATTTGACAAAATCCCCAGTGGCAGGGGGTCTTAGAATGACCTACCAAATAAATAAGTAAATAACTCAACTGGTTGCTATTTGTGCCCACCAGCGAATGGTTAAAACACAGGGATGGTGGCCTGGAGGACACAGACCACCATGATGTCTGTGTTTGCATTCCCATTTTTTTAAAGAAACAGTTTATGTTCCTTAAAAGAACCGGCCCTGCTTTCTAAAAAAAAAGTTTCCTGTTTGGGAAGATATCGGGGGGGGGGGGGGGGGGAGAGGAGGGTTGGGGGTCAGTCATTGGTTGCCAGACCACTACCGCTCACCCTGAGGTCATCTGGCACAATTCTCAAAAAGGGAACGGGTCCCCAAGGAAACCCTTCACCTTTGTGAAGCCTCTCCATCTTCTCTGAGATGTCTGTAACTGGTCAATAGTTTGCAACCGCAATTGCAAAGCATTAACACATACCACACTAAATCGCAGTTGGGAGGAAAGCCGATTTTATGCCTCTTCCTAATTGCCTTTCGGTATGGGTCACTAAACTAATTTTATGAGTCAGAGGTGCAATCTCGACTCAAAAATTGGTTTTTGTATATTGTTTGAAAATATTTTGCGTTCACAAACCCCGTGATTTTGCAAATAATATGTTTTCTGAACACACATTGGTTTCGTTCATCTGGCCCTCTAGTGTTATTATCTCCAGTTTTAATACAAAACTTTGTATTTCTTTTTTTTTTTTATCCATTGTCGCTATGACTAGATTATGATTCAACTTAAGTTTCATTCCACCCATGGAAACGTAATAAAAATGGGCAAATGGAAAATTATACAACTTAACTCGTTAATGTAAAACTGTTCATTACAGGTTTCAGAAGATTTGTCGGCTGAATACACTCACAGCTCTGCTTCTTGTTATAGTGATGTTTTACATAAAAATTTGTAAATTCTCGGTTGCATTTGAGGATTTACAGCTTTAAAACTTACTACTTAATATAAAGTCTTAGCTTCTGTCAGTTTTGCATTTTGTAGTTAAATAAAAGTGAACATAGCCAATAGACCAAATTGGCAACTTCCCAAATTCGCTCAAAACTATCCATTGGGTGGAACGTTTCTATGGGGGAAACATTAAACTTTTTTATGTTTATGAATACTGGCTTCCACAAGACTTTTTGATAGTGGCAAAACATGCAACCAACATTATTTCCTCTAGCAAAATCTTCCAGCGTTACTTGGGAACAAATATCTTCCCCGACACAACTTAGACTGTAAGCATTAACAAGCATTGGCATAGCCAATAGGTCTCGCCTTTGGGACCTTATAAGTATTTAGTTATGCAGCACAATATCCTTGGTGCAACAACATCAACTGTTGCATGGCTAAACACTTATAAGGTCCCAAAGGCGAGACCTATTGCCTATGCCAATGCTTGTTTTTATTGGCCGATTTAAAAAGCTGGACGCCACTTAGATTCTTGGATTGCTAAATTAAAAAAAGAAAGATATTTTAAGTGTGCAACGCTTTTCATGTAGTGAAGCGTCTGTCAGAAAATGGCAGCTTGTTTGGGCACACTAGAAAATGACAGTTGCTGGCTCCTCTGAATTAAAAAAAAAATGATATCATTGTATTTGAAGGACCACAATGGGGAGGCTTGCAGTGGAGGAGCAGTTGAAGTGGAATTAAGGGGGGGGGGGTTTAGTGAGGGTTTAGCAGCACATGAGAGAGAGTAAGGTAACATATGCTCCAGGGGCTCCTCACTGTGTGAGGAAATGCTATACTGTGTGTATAGCTTGCACTCCTGTCAAGTGCTGTCACAGTTTTTGTGTGAAGGAGGTTCATCGCTGCTGCTTTTGCTGTATCGTTTATGCCTATAGGCAGGGCTATTGGAATTATGCGATTGTGACGCAGTGGCGATTTTCACATAATTATAGATTTGCCTCATTTGCCACATAGTCCAGCATCTGCTGCATAATCTGCAGATTTTACCCCCAAAAAATGTAGTTTTTAGCTCAAACGGTTCAAAAGTTACTAAAAACGCAGTGACCGGTGTAGCCGTACAGTGGAAAGCCCTGTGCAAAGTTGTACTGGTCACCTTTCTGTTGCTTATTGCTATATTTGTGTGTTAAACTGGTACTAAAGAGGTGCAACTAATGCCCAGACAGTGTTAACAAGTTTAAAATTGACAATGAATGAAGTAATACTATCACAAAATGTTTCGCATTTTCTTGCTGCATAATTTACTCAACCTTGCCACATAATTTGGCTTTCCACTGCCGCATAATTCCAGTGGCCCTGCCTATAGGTGAAGCTTGCACCTCTAATGACTGTCTTATTTTCTGTGTGAGGGGAGCTTGCTAAGTTCACTGGAAAGTGCTTGTTTTTGGAGTGAGAAGCATGCACTTTTAGTCCAAGCTGCTCAAATTCAGTTGTGTGAGGGAAGATCGTACTGTATGCTTCTCTAGCACGGTGTTTCTGTAAACAAGCGTAGAGAAATTTGGGCAAAATGTACCTAACTACACTGCTGCGGACTTACAACTTTTCTGTGTATAATGGAAACATGCAGTCTTTGGCTCTTATTACGAAAGGCTAAACTTTGGTGTGAAGATACCGGGATGCTGTAATTAAAATGAGTAGCTGGTATCTCTGCAGGAAAGTCCAATCATTAGATCCCCCCCTGAAATTGGGAATAACTGCTCGGACCTGTGTTACTTGGTGCTTTACCACGCAATTTGTCACCATTTTGCCGAAAAAAACACGACTGAAACTTTCAGTCTGTTCTGAGCAGGCAGAAACTGTCAGGGGAGTGTGGGTTGGAGTGGGTGGTTGTAGGGAGGTAGAGCCGGGTTCCAGGTCGCACTTATACCTGTCCAGCAGGAGCACTGTCTGCTCCACCCGGACTGCTGCAGGGGAGGAGAGGTGACCGAGAATGTTTGTGCCCCTGCCTTGCAACATTAGCCACAGGCTACGGGCAAGGAATCAACCAGTCCGGAGTTTGAAACCCGATCATTTATGGCCCGGAAACACTTGTAATGGCACGTTGGGAATAAGGAAAAGCAACCAACAGCAGGGGGGGAGATGCGCAGCGCCATGCAGAAATAAAGGCATATGTTGAAGGGCAGCGCTCACCTCGGGTTCTTAAATTGAAAGTGAAAGCGGCGCTGGCCAAAAAGTGAGAACGGATATGTGAATTCTACATTTGAAAACGATATTGGCAGACACCCCAAGAATGTACAATGAATGAAAGAATGCAAATGCTTACGAATTTTATAATAAATCAATAATCAATGGCTTGTAAAAATAGATGGGCGCGTGTGTGGGGCACGTCATTCGTGACAGAGGGCAGGCTCTGCTTTCGGCAGCGTCAGAGAGGAGCGGGGGCGAGCGAGCGCGGCAGCCTGCTGAGCTGGACCACATGCTGCGCACAATGGTCTTTGCTTGCGGTTACCGCACGGCCACCATGTGTTTCCAATTATCGCGCCCGCGTCTGGGCACGATAATTGGAAACAGATGGCGGCCGTGCGGGTAACCGCACGGAAAAGGCCATTGTGCACGAGCGTGTGGTCAGCTTTTTAAAGCCACTTACATAAAGTCTCGCAGAGCAGCGCTTGCGCGCTACTCTAGGCTCGACCTAAAAATGGCTATTGTAGGAAAGTAGGATCTGCTTCTTATGGTTACCCCCACTTTTTGCTTGATGTCTCACTGTTTTTGACTAGTCTGACTGGGATCCTGCTAATCAGGACCCCAGTCTATCTGCTTTCTCCCTTAAATTGTCATACATGTACTTTGGTACACTCCAGATTGGACACTGGGGTACCCTTATCAGTCCCTAGTATATGGTACACATGTACCCAGGGCATAGGTACCCCAGAGGCCTCCCATGGGCTGAAGCATGTATTATGCCACCCATGAGAGGCCATGCAAAATGGAACTCTAGGTCTGCTACTGCAGCCTGTGTAAGCTGGTGCTCGCACCACTTACGTTAGATATAGGTTCACTATATCTATTGGTCACTACACTTAAAACTTATAGGTCACCCCTATAGCAGGCCTTAACAATCCTGAAGGCAGGGTGCTGGGTTTTATGTGAGAGGGTGCCCCTGCATGAGCAGAGCCCCTCTGCAGCCTTCGGAGACCATTCTCCCGGGTTGTCTGTGACTCAGCCGGACATATAGGTAGAGGTGCATTATAACCTCGCGGTAAATGCTATCTCGAAAATGGCTGCATTGAAACATATCATGTTTGGTATCAAACACCTTGGAATCATACCTCCACACAGTAACTGGTGTGGGAGGTATGATTCCACCCTTCTGAAGCGAGCTTCGTGGGGTCACTTGTCTAACCGGTGCCAGGCTTCTCGACCCGGACAGCACAAAATGGATGCTGCCGACCAGAGACACATTTCTGCCCTCCTGCTGCTGAGCCAAACTCGAACAGAGGTAGGCAGCACAATAGGCATCCTGTCACAGGGAGGTGTGACCACCTCCCACACAGGATTTAGTGTATTGGGGCTGGGTGGGTGCACTCTGAGAGTGCCTGAAAGTCTGCACTTGGGGCACAATTGGTGTCCCTGTGCATAGTCCAGTTCAAACCAGTTCTGGGAGCCATTGGCTCCTGCTCTGGCGCGAAACTGGACAAAGGACATCGGTGTAACCACCCCTCTGTCCTACCCCTCCCCTAGGAGGGTCCCCCGAATTTGTCCAACCCTCTCCCGTGGGTACAAAAGGGCTTACCTGGCTGTAAGACTTTGGATTTTACGTGGACAAGATTCTACAAGAAGAAACCACTGACCTTCGACCGTCTGGACACGCTGGACTTCGCTGGACCTCCATTGGGCTCGACTTCATCCCCCTTTCCGTCCAAAGCCGTGTCCGTGCTCCATACAGGCTCCTATGGACATCCAAGACAACTGAAGAATCTCCCTTGGAGTGAAGGAGTCACTCCCCTGCATTCGCAGGCACCTAACCGCAACTGACCGGTCTGCTGCTCCTGAGCTCCTGCAGACTCCGAAGATTTCAGCAACACAGGAGGTGGGTTTCTGAGGGTACCTAATGTCGATCTGCCTTCTCACCGAGTTCGAAGCCAGTATCCCTCGTGGGGACTGCATAACCCGAACCCCTGTGCACCGTGTCCATTTGCAGTTGCATATGCTTTTTGGCAATTCCCGAGCTTGTGCATTGGACTCCGTGTAGTCCTGACCCTGAGCAGTATTTGCACCAAAGAACTCCGGCCTCCTCACACCGAGTGCTCCGTGGGCTGGTGCTTTGCAATCTCGCTCGAGGTCCCCTCGCGACTCCTGGTCATTCGGCCTGTGGGTCCTCCTGAGGGTCATCTTGATTTCTCGTGGGCTTTCCTGGTTGCTCCAGATGTGCCCTGACTCCCCATTGCTTTGTGGTTCCCCTGGACCTTGCTGGTCCACACCGTAACCTGCTTGACCTTCCTGCGTGGGTTGCTTTTGCCAAGGCTTGATGGTGCTTCCGCCGGACACCGACCCCTCAGCACTCGACATCCTTCATGGGACAGCTCACCTCCGGCTCCGGGTCATCCTCGACGTCTCCTGGTCCTTGTGGCTGCAGTCAAGCATCCCTTCTTCGCACCTGAAGCACCCGACATCGGTGGGCATTCATCTCCCGAGCCCCTGGTCACTCTGAAGTGACCCAGACTCTGTCCCCTCTGCTTTCAGGTTCCTTCCTTCCAGAATCCAGGCTTGGATTCCACCGGACCCTTTTCACCTTCACTGCAGCAGTACTTCCTTGCAGCTCTCCATTGAGAACGACGGCAGCTTCCGACGCCACTTCAGACCTATGCACCCGGCTCCTCTGGGATAGGTAACTCTGGTACTACGGTATCCATGGGTGGGGTGGCTCTCCAAACTCTTAAGTTCCAAGGGGTTCGCTCGAAGTCCTCCTAGAAGGGTCTTTAAACTTTAAAAGTGTAACCGCGACTTCCCCATAGAATTGTACGGAGCCCGCGGTCGTGTTCCCACACTGCACCCGGCCTCCGTGGGGTCCCTGTCTACTCACCTTGGGTGGTTCCTTGGGGTCCCAGCGATTCTACGTGCTCCAGACCTTGTCTTGATCTCAGTCGTGACTGGTATACCACTATTTTGGTATATGGTTTGGTCTCCCCCTGGAGCCTACTGTGTATTGTGCTAATTACAACTGTTCTATTGATCCAGTATTGTGTGCTTTGTGTTCTATCCTCGTGTAGAGGATAGTAGAGAGTGTTATATTAATAAATACATATTTTTATATAACTACTTGTGGTTCTCCTTCATTTAGTCATTCAGGAGGTGATATTCTGGTTAAACAAGCTGCTTTACATTCCTTCAAGATTAAGCCTGAAGGCTGCTCTCCACAGCTACCACTAGGATAGCTTTCTAAAGGTTATCTTTGACCTCATACATCATAAGGTTCGTGTGGACTGGTACAGGGAGCCCACTTTAATTAGTGGACAGCATATACCAGGCCACCTTCTCACAGCTATTATACAAATTACCATTGAAATGAAACAAAATTGTTTTTGGAAGAAGTGTGATATGTGAAATAAAACTAAATGAATAAATAAATGAAAAAATGAAAATAATAAATACATGAAAAATGAATAAAAAAGATGAATACATAAATAAAACTAAATTAACTAATTACCAGGGGAAAAAAACACGTTACTTCATAGACCAACAGAACATTACGAGTTGTAGGCCACTGGAAAAAAATATTCTTTGCGTTTAGCAACTTGGATACTGTAATGATACTTGGTTCTGAAAAAGAAACCTACCTGCTGCTTGGATCAAACATATACATCTGTTTTATAGACTACACCATGGTTTTACAAAAAGTCCTAATCTTTTGTGGATTAAATTTGAACATGTGGGTGTTGAGCCTTCTTTATTCAATTTAATAGGAGGCCTTTCTTCAAACACTATTAGTAGTTTGTATCGGTGGGTGTGGCGCACTGTCCTAAAAAATCAAGACCAGAAACAATTGAAACCTGGCTCTGTGCTTGACTGTATAGTATTTAGCCTGCATTTAATCGATATTGTAATAGAACTTGAAAAGGTCAACTACTCACCCCCCAAAAATTGGTAACAAGCCTTTCCCAACAATTCTATCTAGAAAGACTTGGTACTGATAGACCAAGGGTGCTATGTGTAGGTCCATAGATGGCAGTTTCATGGCAAATTTTCAAGATATCCACGTACAATCGGTTTATGTTCAGTGATGCTAAATTCATTTACAGCACCTTGAGTTTTTGTCTCAGTATGGACAGTCCATCAAGAACGTATTTCAGTGGTCCAGGTAAATTTGTAAAAATGTATATATGTGGAATTTGTATTGAAAAAACTTTGTCTAAAGGCAGTGGATGGAGCACTAAAATGGAGACAATAATGAGCTACTCACCCTAAAAGCCATATGAGGTTTACTTCTTTCTGTAATTTTTTATAGCAATATGAAGTTGTTGTATCAGATTTAAACCAGCCCATGCTAGTCAGCCAGCTGAAGGCTGGGAAGAAAGACGCCCCCAATACAACTCCTCGTATCGTCCACCTGCTTCCAGAGCTGTGTTTCTTAACAGGTAAAAACTAATGCACTCAGTATGTTTTGTGAATTATTGCATCTTCATGTTCCATCAGAGGGTAATACATAGAGTAGTTGTGTCAAACTATCATTCCTTTTGCAGTAAATCGAATAAAATGGAATCCGTACGATTTGCAGCTTTTAGATTGCCCATCTTTTAAATATTTACCTGACATTAATTGCCAAATGAAACAACTTCTAATTTATCTCGCATTTGAGATACAAGTGCATGTTACTTTTTTCTAAGATTTTGTATACTTTGCATGATCTACCTGTAATTATGCAGATACATTGTTTATTAAGTTGGAGACTTGCAACAGACAAAGGGGCCGATTCCGATTTCGGCCGGAAGGGCACCGAACGATGGTCGGAGCCCTTCCGACCGAATCGGAACGTGCCGGCCGGATTCCTTTCCGACCGAGCCATTCCGATGGGCTCGGTCGGAAAGGAATCCGACTGGGATTTCCGGATGGCTTACGACGGGCTCGGAGAGCCCGTCCGCTGTCCGGAAATCCTTCAGTACTCCCCCGGCCGCCTCTTCACGACCGAGGGAGTACGATGGCAGTATTTCACTGCCTTTTCGTGCCGGTCTTTCCGGCACGAAAAGGCAGTCGGGAACTGTCTTTGGGGGCCCCCATGGGTGCGAGGCCGCCGAATGACGGCCTGGGGGCACCTATGGTGCCCCTCTGTTGATCCCTGCACCCGGTGGCAGGCACCTTGGGGTGCCGGCTACAGGGTGCAGGGATGAACTGCACTCCTGCTTTCCACAATGCAAGCATGCATTCTGCTCGGAATGCATGCTCCCATTGTGTAGTATAGCGAGTGCGACCGAACAGGGTTCGGTCGCATCGTACTCTGCAGGGCCGTAACCGACGACAGCAGGTCGGTCGGTTACGGCTCCTGACCAATGTCGGACGGACCTGAGTCCGTCCGACATCGAAATCGGCCCCAAAGTCTTTAGCATCTGTCTATGTGACTGTGTCTATTTTCACACACTTTGCACACTACCACTCAGTCAGACCTTACACACTGCAGTACTAGATTTAGCCTTTCAACTTTTGAGAATCTGTTTCTTCTGAGTTATGATGGGGCTTTGTCAGCATTTTTCAAAACTGTGAAAGTCAGTGGTTATCAGGACTTGCAACTTTTTGTGATTCCTAAAAAACATAGGGATAGTGTTTTCCAGTGCTTATTAGAAATGTGAATTTTATTTCCTTCTTTTCCTGGTTCATTCATTCATGTTGTCAATTCTTATCTCAAACCTAATATATAGATAGATAGATAGATAGATAGATAGATAGACAGACAGACAGACAGACAGATCGATAGATAGATAGATATCAGACAGACAGACAGACAGACAGACAGATAGATAGATAGATAGATAGATAGATAGATAGATAGATAGAACGGGTCCTGGGTGCTCTCTGATTTTTGCCAATACCTGTTTTACCTGGTTATAGGGTAGAAGTCTGCCAAGGAATGAAGGTGTACTGTTAGCTATATGGTATTTGGTGACATCAGACTGTGTTGATGTATGAAGCAGCAGCTGAGGTAGTAAATGAATGTCATCCATGACCTTGCAGGATGTATTGTGTTGTTTGCCTGTGCAGTTCCTATTATGAATGGAGTTTACTTTACAGTGTTGGGCCATGCCTATGGGGTTGTGGTTTTATTTGAAAGCCACCTGGAGGATTGATAAGTATTGATTTTTATTAAGCATGGTGGCCAGTGTTTCTTTGAAAGCAGGGCCCCTGACTATCCTTCTACCAGGCCATGTGCGAGAGTAGCCCCAGGCACTTTAACTTTGTATTCTGTGCAGAATTCAATGTTCTTTGCCCCAAGAAGGAACAGGAAAAAGTGCAGTTCAATATGTTTCTATTAAAGACTGTCACTGTGGTTTGCACAGGCGATTTTAAAAAGTGTCCAGCCTTGTGGTATTGTGTTCCAGGCTCCTTCTTGACATGGAAGCAGGAGAAATGAAAGTAGAACTTGGTTATCCTGAGGTTGTAGCATGAACACGTTCTACTTCATTATGCAGACCCATAATGGGTCCATACACCTGTTTTTGGTCAAATTGTGCTGTCTGCAATACATACTAGGAAACACAGGAGTGGCAGCCTCCCTTTCATTTCTGAGCTGCACCGTCACGGCTAAAACACTAGCTTATTAATTTTCTGAGTTAATGTACACACTGTAGGCAGTGCAGTTTCAGTAAAACTGCAGCATTGACCCCTTCTAGGTCTGTGCATGGTTGGTGTAGCTGTTCATTTGGTCTTTGTCCTGCTATATGATAGGATGCAATCTTTATGAGACATGCTTTTCAGGCCATCACATGTAAAACTAAGAACAGGAGTGTTGGGCATAGAGCTTTATGGGAGGACATTGATTCTCGAGGCAGCCCTAATTATAGTGATCGTTGTTGCCACAATTCTGATATATTAATTTCAAGAAAGCAAAGCTTCTTCCCACTCACAGTAAAGAAGGATGACATCATGGTGATGCCACTCATCTTGCCCTAGACTGAGACCTG
Organism: Calotriton arnoldi; assembly: GCA_963921515.1. Classification (NCBI taxonomy): domain Eukaryota; kingdom Metazoa; phylum Chordata; class Amphibia; order Caudata; family Salamandridae; genus Calotriton; species Calotriton arnoldi. The sequence goes on from CAWUFW010005139.1 coordinate 928,206, forward strand.
GCTTAGAGTTCAGCGATGAACCTGCAGGCCATTACACAGCAACATGTAGTTAAAAATGTGCTGAAGCCTTATGAGGCAAGCCCTTCTCCCAGAACGGGAGTGAAAGTAGGTCAAAGGACCTTGTGGATGCTTAAATGGAGATATTAAGTGGCTTACCATGGCCCAAGTAGGTAATAGTTGGAGCATCCATTACTGAAAATTGCTTACAGGTAGAGGCTGAGCGTATACTGATTTGATACATGAGAGCACCATAGTAGTAATATTGCAGTAAACGTCTGTGTTTCCGAAAAGCAAATTTTTCCTATGATGGTGTTTCTAACAGGATACTCAGGATCCCAGTGTAAACACTGGTAACACAGTCCTTGCCACTTCCTCACTAATCCCGCTGGTTTTCTGGTGGAGGTAACCAGGACTGTGATGAGGCCTCAAGTCGGATATGTTAGGAGATCTGCCTGCCTATGTTACATAAGAGACTAAAAGACGTAAGGTAGGCTGTAATAGTAGAAGGGCCAGAGACAAAAATGCTTCAACATAAAGGGTAAAACCAATCGGCCAGTACTCCTGAAATACCCACCTCTTTGAACCGTGTCGTGAGGATAGCATGAATGACAGAATCAAATATAGAGGATAGATTTGAGGGGATCACACTTGTCTCGCTCTTCAAGTATGTTTTTCAGATTGTCCACTGCTGTGGCCTGAGTAGCTCAGTGCCTCTGTCCAGCTGGCAAGACTTCAGCAATTAGGACTTTGGACTTCTTCGGTTTGCCTGAAAGCTATCTAGCGAAAGCTATGTCCAGGATTTTGCCCACAAAAGAAGGGAGGGAAATAGGAAGTCAGCTTACCACTGCTTTACTACTGGATTCAAAATATGGTTACCTGCTGCTCTTGCATGAAACACAGTGAGAAGAAAAAAGATGATGTTTCACTGGAAAGAAACGTCTATGGCCATTCCGGTCCCTCCTTCACTATTGACACCCCTGGAATTGCAGACTACGATCTTACCTGCCTCTCTTGGATATCAGCTGACCCAAGGGAGATTGGAAAACGGAGGGGTCGCTTTGGCTTTATCATCTGCCATCTCCTCTCTCCCCTGTTGGTGGTAGGTCTGCAGAGACCCTCACTTAGAGAGAACATCTGTTCACACTGACCTGCAGCCCTCGTAGAGCCATTGCCAGTTCAGCCACGGGTCTCTGAGCTCGAGCACAGTTTAGATTGGGAGGGGGTAGATAAGCACACAAGGTGATGGGAGTGGGCGGCAGGACCCCAGGTATTACAATTTTTAATATTAATGTAGCTGTGGGGTGGGCAATGCTCAGGCAAGTTATATTTGAATAGTTGGGTGAGTGGGGAGAGAGGACTGCCATTTTGGAAGGACTCATGTTATTTCATTTTTTAATGTTTGGGGAAGGGGAGGGAAATGCAGACAATAGTGTGGAAATGTTGCAGGATGTCAGATTAAAAAGAAATTGAGTGGGGGAAGGGTCGGATATCTAAAGAGTGTTTGGGGTGCATGGCAGGACACCAGTACAAACTGAATGTACGTACAGCACGGGATGAAGAAGCGGAATGAGGGTCGACCATCTGCATGGCTGTACCATCAATCCACTATCCCTGAGCCTCAAATTTGAACACAGGAAAAGGATCTATGCTTTAAACAAGACATAAAAGTGGAGCATAAAAGTGCTGTCATTCAGCTAAGGGTTATGAGTGGCATTATGGGACAATGCATACGTCACTCTTACTATTTAGAACTCTCAGTGAGAAACATTCTCATCACTTACAGTTTTTTTTCCAAAGAAATTTTATTGTTTTCCTACACAGAACAATAGAGGGAGGGCCTATTGATGTGCACAACTGAATTAGCTTAATCGCCAGTGATATTAACCATGCAATACTCTGCTGACTATTGCAAAATCCTCTTTAATCACAGTTACCCTTTTATAGATGCATACATTTTTAACGCCTCACCGAGACTCAAAACAGCAAGCTGCCTTGTCAGCAGTACGTGGAAATATTTGGTAGAATGTACTATCTGCCAACTAATTCTAAGTTTATGACAGACGAATCCCATTTCCTAATACACTGCTCTTTCTAAACCCTGCTGTTTCCACTGGGTTAAGCTATTGGGTCATATTTCAAGGGGTAAGCACCATAGGCCTTGGGATGGTTTTAGCTGATAACTGACCTTAAATGTTTCAAATATATCTAGATTGAAAGTGGAGCTTGACAGATTTTGATAGCTAGAACTAGGTTTCTTAACAAGAAGTTGATGGAACTGAAGATAACTTTGGATTCAGAATCATTGGGTCCGATTCACTGAAAAAGCACATAAAAAGTAAGGAGTGGAGATATACTTCTATGTGTTAAAATGCAGTTTTTTTTTTACATTTTACAAACAGTCCAACGACCTTGCCTATAAAACTGCGTGAGTCACCACAGTTTTCATGGATACTACTGCAGATGTCATGAAATATCTCCCACTGGCTTCTATTCCCAGTCTGAAAATCAACTCAGTGTCGATGTAAAGACGTGGAAATTAGTCCGCAGTGCAAATGAATGCTCTCCAACCCCACCCCCTACTAGGAAAACATTTTACCCCATGGAGAAAGCCCTTACCTTACACTCCCACCAGATTTGCAGGTGAGTTGTTCCCCTTCCCTGAAAGGAATATTACTCCAGTCCTTGGCTGAAGTAAATTTCAGATTATTTCCAGGGTGGGAAGGGTTTGAATTGGGGTTTGTAAATGCCCATAATTGTACATGTTTGTGGGCGTTCACAAACTTTCAAGGCATACCATGCCTTGTAACACCCCCTTCCTAACTGCTGCATGAGATTAACTACTGTGCATTTATTCACTATAGTGGTAGAGAAATTCTTAATAGTAAATCAATTTACTCCTGCCGGATATTCTTTTGTGAATCACTAGCAGACGAAAGTGGAATTATTTTCTGCCATAATCATACATTTATGGCCCAAAATAGCTTTGTGAGTTGGGCCTGTTGTGTTGCAAAATGGTATTTCATAGATATTTCTTCTCCCAAAAAGTTTTGTCATTGTAAATTTTCGTCATGGCTCATCTTTATCACTAACCATTGAATGTGGCAAACGGCCTTGTCCTCAAATTTAAAGTATAGTACACATTTTTAGAAGTATTCTATGAAGCTATGAGAACATACCTCTTTAGTCAGCCTTAGTCCTGGCCTGTTTACATCTCTGCCATGATTAGTCCTGGTGTGCCTAGTTTTTATTTTGGGAAATATAAATTCTTCAGTATTTATAGTACTGTTCATACCTCCTTCCCCCAAGGTAGAACAGCACAGTTGTGAACTCATAGTTGCTCTTGCTCTATTGTATGCGATACCCTACTGAATGTTATATATTTTATTCACTTGATTCCATGTATTTCTCGTTCAAGGTTTGACAAGTCGAGCTCGTTCTGATTTCCGTTTAATGAAGGATCTCTCAATGGAAACCCAACTAAATCCAGACCGCAGACAGCAACGGCTGCTGAGGCTCGCAGACAGTATTCAGAGGTAAATGGTTTAATGCTGCGTGTACCTCTGGCATACCACAAACGCCTTAATCTAAAACTATAGCATACAGTTAACATTGATTTTATGATCTAAAAGGAGGCTTGTAACACAGGCCTTTTGTAGGTGGTTCACAGTACCACGGAGGAGATACAAGTTTGGTGTGTACTGAATCTGTGTGTCTGGTGGGATGCAACTAAGACAGCCACTATAACCACAGGGGTAAAGCAGCCTCACCTTCGAAATAGATTGGTACTGCATAGCTTGATAACTAGGACCTGCTTTAAAGTCTTGACTGGCAAATGTTCTGTTTGTCAATACAGCAGATTTAACTGATCTGCAATGGTTCTTGCAGGTTTTTCGCCTCAAAATGTATGAGTCACCTTGAAACTGAAACCTCTACATTAAAGAAAAACAACTTGCAACATGGGCGCCAAACACTTGCATGCAGGAGTGTGCAAAGTGAATCTACAGTACCATAAGTTGGAAACCAATTGTTGCAGGAAGTAACATTTTCCATACATTGTCAGTGCCCATATTTCCAGACTCTCCAGCATACTGAGAGCTCTACTTAACTTAAACATCCGTTTTCATGGCAGTTTTTTTCACAGAGGTCCCTCTGCCATATATGGTGATAGATCATGCAGTTTAGAATGGATGGTTGGGCCCCCACCGTTGCTAGCATAGTGACTTTCACACCTTTCTGGAAGGTGGAGCCAGAGGTGTTCCTGGGGGTTGAGCTTCAGTTGTTTTCCTTACTTAAAATGACTTCATATTATGTCGACAGATTTTAATATTACAGCTGTTCATTTTGATAGATTTACCATAGTCGCGCACAAATAAATTAGGTCCATTGCCAAATTTCAAATTCAGCAGACATGGAAGACCCTCCAATTAATGTTGGAAAATTCTAAATTCGAATGCAAGTTCATCAGAAGATTTCCCCCCTATTATATATGGTGGTAGAAATTCAACTGGTAGATTCTATTCTCCTTTAGATAAAGTGGTTTCTTACAGAAACCAGTGTCTTTCCCCCATTATTTCCAATTTCTAAATCAGACCTTAAGTCTCATTGCTAGAACTGCCAGATGCAGTGATTAAGCTCACTTGTGCTGCATGGGTATAATGTATTATGCATTATTTATATTCATGGGAAGTCTGTGCAGTGTTGGGAGGGAGAATCCTGGAGTATGGACGATGGTTTGGGGCTAGATTTTCAAAGAGTCTCAGTAGTTCAGAGGACATTTTGTGTGCTCTGAGATTCCATCAGTATCACAAAAAGGGCTGAAGACCCTTCTGCCACCCAATCACTAATATACCTTGCATGTGGAAAGCTATTAAAGATCTTTGCAAACTGTCTTTTGATCCTGTAACAGTTCCATCTTTGTGGAAACAGGCCATTGTAGTCCATCTACAAGCCTTTGGCAGATCCAGCAGTACTATTTAGCTTTTGTAAAGTTTATCTACTTCCACAAAAGTAGCTGGAAAAGAAGTAAACCAGGTGACAACAACTCCAGTAATCTCCTGGACCATCATCAAGGCAGTATCAGGCCAGACCTTGGCCCAGAAATGGGTTATAGTTACCATACCTGATTAACTGAGAGCCATCAAGTACTAGGAAGTTGCTGCCGTTCTAGTCCTACTAGGTCTCTTGGTAGCCTTTGATACCGCATCCCATTTGATCCTAATTTTCCATCAATTTGCTACAATAGCAGACATAAGACGTTAGCTAGGCTAACTTACTCTCTCTCAGATCGAATTCAGGCTATCACTTTGCCTCTCTTCCAATCTTCTTTTCACATTCTCACTTGTTGAGTCCGCAACGTCTCCTCTTTCAAACATGCCTTAATTAGTCTGTCACTTTTTTAGCTTCTTTCATCAATTCTTAAGTGACTATATTCATGACATGGGCAAATGATGCCTCTTCATTTGATTTGACAGCTAATGGCCTTCAGAGTTACAAGGTCCTCCATCTCTGTCTCACATGGTCTGGAACCTGAGTGTCACATTTGATAGATTTCTTTCTTTGGTCCCTCAGAACAGTAACATCTCGGATTTTATTCTTTATTGTTGAAGAACCTTCTGTTCTTGGTCCCCTTCTCATGGTGTCATTGGCTCACACCTGGTGTACTGCAATGCTCTTTGCCCCGGTCGTCCTACCTACTTGACCAGCTGGCTGCTGATTTCCAGAATGCAGTTTTTGACATCAGTTGCTGCCCTATAAACCCAACAAGAAACCAGTGTACCAAATGTGCAGACAGTGAGTGGTTCACTGCGGCATTAGTCACAGGCATAGCAGTTTAGACAGTTGAGGCCATGATAATTTTAGGGTGCTACGAATTATCCTTCTCAATCAATATTAATACAGGTTCAACAACGTAACATCATAAATTTGCACATGAAAATGCTTTAATTCTAAATTTTAATTATATATAAAAGTAGAAGTAGTGCTAGGGGACTCAAAATGTGATCACTTATAATGTAAAATCCATGTGTACATTAAAAGCAAAAGACCTACAAGAGCATTGATGGACAATACCTAAATTCAAGGAATGGCCAACTAGTCTGATCTAGTGTCACAATTTGGTTTAGGGGTTAAGTCTCCAAGGGATACACTCACCCGTACCAACTGTCCATTCGATCCTTTCAAGATACTAGATAGAAATGCCTACCTTAGATGCTAGGAGAGAAACAGGGAACGTTTGAGACATCAGAGACACTGGTGCAGGATGATGCAAACAGCAGCCTTGTATTGTCACAGAAGCACCGCTCAGTAATTTTGATAAAATAGAGAACAGGAACTTGTAGAGAATTTTGTGATAAATATATAATGCACCACACATGAATTAATAAGGTTAGCAGCTTACCTCTCAGTCGGCTAAGGAGGACTGTACCTAGCCCTAGTCCAAGAAGGATACAGACAAAAAGCTGTAAGATGGTGTAGAGGTCAGAAGTTGTTAGAGGAGAGTAGGGAGAGATCTGTTCTTGACATATAAAGGAGGGAGCCAGAGTACTTCAAGAATGAAGGAACAGGGCAAAGCTGAAACTGAAATTTGAAAAATAAATACCTAAATTGAGCACAACATGTGAGTGACAGAATGTTTAGCAATAAGTGAATTAATAGCGTGGGCTGTAGAGAGGCTAAATAACCTTACACCTTTGTAAATTGAAATTAGGAAAAACGAGGGGACGTGAGGGGACAGCAGGTCCCACAGCATCTAATTTAAAAAGGTTAAATCCTACACCATTAGTAAGAAATGTATTCTGTGGACCAAACAGGAGCATCTGAGGTTCAGTGAAGCCCAACCGCTCCCCACCCCTTCGTGGCAATTTGCCCATGGAAATTTTACAGTCCATGTTTTCAATTGCTAAATCTCTTCCTCCTTTATTGACACTCTTTTGTGTCATAGCCTGCTAAAGCCCTTTTCGGGAACCTCCTGCAAGTTGTCAAGTCACGATCTGAGCGACACAAATTTCCTATCTGCTCATCCGCGAGCAGGGTGGTACAGACTTCATCTTCAAATTAGAATCCTTTTGCTTTCCACTCCACTCCTCCTAACTGGGTGTCCAAGCGTATCAACACAATTGAAACATAGCCTCCGACTGCTGGTCGGAGGCTTTCTGACCGACATTGTAGGTTTAAAGTCCAACCGCCATATTATATTGGCCACGGTCGGAGTTTAAACCGGCCGGGGGATCCGACTCAGTTGGAATTGCCTCATAATCCCTTACGGACGGCGTTTCCGCCATAGGGATTATGATGTTGGTTTCCAACAGCCTTTCCATGTCGGCCTTTCCGACATGGAAATGCTGTGGAAAAGCAACATTGCTGGCCACTAGCAGGACCCACGTACCCCCTGGACCTCCGTTTGTGGCCCTGGGGGGCACCTATGGTGCCCCCCTGAAAATCCCTGCACCGTGTGGTGCCTGCCACATGGTGCAGGGATTTTCACAAACTCCCATTTCTCAATGGGAGCTTGTACTAGAAGCCCGTGCTGCGGGCAGTTTCCGCCCGCCAAATAAGCTCCCATAGAGAAATGGGAGTTTGCGACCGCACCATGTGCGGTCACATCGTAATGAGGTGTGCAGAACCGCCGACTTATGGTCGGGCGGTTCACACACCGAAACGGTGTGGGTTGGAGGCAACTCCGACCGACATCGAAATCAGGCCCCATAGTCTTTTCTTCATGGAGTATATTCCTCTAAATTTCTAAAAGCACTTTTGGTGCACTACTCTGCTGTTCTTTGGGACATGACATAACTAGCGACAAGAAGTCTTTTGGGTATGTAAAGGTCCTTTTCTCATTTAAGCAAGGATGGACAAGATGCAGCAAAGCAGACTTTAGGCACCGGTTGGGACATCGCCAACTGGTGCCTAAAGTCAGCATGGATCAAGCCAACTTGTTGGCTTGATCCATGATCCAAGAGCTTTTGTGTTGACATCCTTCACCATACCAGATTGCATTTTACCAGGTTTTTAGGAGGTGTACCCCCACCAATTTTTCTCTATCTCAAAGGCCAAGTATCGGAAATGGGGCTTTAGATCTTTTCAGAGTTCAGTTGACCCTTAAATGAAGTGTTCAAGATGAGTCCCGATCACTTTGGACTCTAAATTCAGGGAACGTCTTAAAACCTGACTGCCCTAGTCGATGGCTCCATGGGAGTGTATATGAGGATTATAAATTCCCCCAATGTAAGCTGCAATCAAAACTCTATACAGTATTAATTTCATATAGCAATTTTATATCTTCCTATAGTTCAATTAACTGGTCCTGATTGAAATAGAGTATGGAGTATTGAGCCGAAGCAGCCCCCATCCCAGAGGGGCCCATCCAGCTAATCTTTGAGTAAACATCTTTGTTTTCTAACCTGTATAAGATCTGTGACTTACATGTAAAATTGACATTCAATTAAGGAGCACACTCTTTCTAAAAATGGAAACCTTTTGGCTTTTTCCACTCTGCTTGTCTATGGATTATTACAATGATGTCACTCACACCACCTGTCTCTCGGGACAAATGTGGGCCTAGAGCTTTTGCACTTACAGGGCCTAGTTACAGGACATGGCGTACTTTAGGTCTTCCCCTTGTTTAGAATAGCCCACCCAGAAGCTTACACTGGTTGGACTGCTTGAATTCCACTGATCTAAAGGAGCAACCAAATCTCTAGTTGTCCTCCGTGAGGCACCATTGACTAGGTATGACACCCAATCTCCGTGGCTTGTGGGGCCTGTGGGAAGCAGAAGACAAAATATTCCATGACAAGTGGAGAGAAGTCAAATTACTCTATGTTCGGCCCTGGGTCAGGGAGCAACAACCCATCTGGCCAGGAGCCACCACTTCCTCCAATCCTGCATTCAGTATGTAAATACATATTAATTAAATTAGATCTACCTAGCTTGTGATTATGGGAGGCCTGGATGCCCTGCTCCGTAGCATGCCCTGGCCTCCCCTCAAGACAGGGCCCACAGAAGTGTTCCCTGATGAGCCACTAGTATGCCCAGGTGCCACATTCGTGGCTCTGTGGAGCTATTAGCAGGACTGACTGAACCCTCAATGTGCTGTGGGTCTTTGCTGGGATCAGCCCGAGTGGTTTTGCTGGGCTCTTGGCTTGGCCTGATGTCTGGTCAAGATGGAGGTTTGTCTGGGGTTGGAGGAATGGGAACTGGCAGCTGTTTGTTGCCTCAGCCATCCCACGGGGCCTGGGAGACCGAGCACAACAGGACCACCCACCATGAATGACGTGTTTGTGTGCTTTCACGCTCCATCAGAAGAACCTGAGGTATGGCCAGTGCTGAGAGAAGGCCAAACAGGAGCGGTGACCAGCAGGGGGACCTGGTGCCCCCCCTTCCAAAGATAATGCCCCATTGTGGGTAAAAGATCAGTTCTTACACCTCTGCAGATCTTTTCATCCTCACCATCTGACAGGAACCTAGCTGTGCAGTTCTAGCACAGAACTACTATCATTCATCGCCTTCACTGCCCTGTTTATCATAGTTCAACTGCTCAGCACCATCAAATTCTTCCAGATCATCCATTATCAAGCAGTTATTTCACTTATCAATACACTGTAATAAGTTAGCTGGGCTATGGCAATACCTTATTGGTGGGCCTCCCAATAAGAACTATATGTCTTTGACAAGATCATAAGTTTTGCTGCACGCACTTTTTGCAAATTCCCCAGAATTTCACCTATCTCATCTCACTGTCAGGAAACATGTTAGCTCCTAACTAAATGCAGGGTGTGTTTCAATCTAATTGCCCTGGCTTTAAAAGACATCCCCAGCACAGTTCCATGCTATTTCTCTCATCTCAGATTCCTTATTTTCTTTGTTCCCAGCCTCCTAACTGCATCCAAGCTGCCCTCTGCAACCTCAAGGTGCAGATATTTTGATCAACAGATTCTTGGGTGGAGGCTGCCTTACATGCCACCTCTGCTGCCTTGGTGTTGCAGTGATAGTGGGCTGGCACAGGAGAGTGAAAACAGGTTGTGAGTTGGGGAAGCAGGATATGCTGGGACATTTGGGTGTAGGGTGTGCAAGAGAGATGGCGCCTTTGGTCTGGGAAGCCACCATGCACCCTAACGCCCCAATTCCAATTGTTTCACTGTTTCAGATTGTCAAGTGATCCTGCCTTTGCTGTAGTTCTTTTCAACCTACCCTAGCTGTCTAGCCTATTGTCTGCATCTCAGCGTGCTCCTCTTATTGGACACCTCCTTGGTCTAATGTAGACAGAAAAGGGATATTCACTTTACGTTGTCTAACCAGACCCATTAGAAGAAGCAACGGGGTCATTATTCCCCAGGTCCTGTGCATTTTAAGGGCCACATGCCTGTGTTGCAATACCATAATTGTGTTATTTTAAAACAAAGCTGCCCTGTTTATTAATGACTTGGCAGGTGACATGGCTAATAACATTAGATGGAACCAGTTGCTGGATCTGTCCTGTTTACTCTTCCTCATCCTATGAAAGACCCACTACAAATTGTTGACCTGTGCCCCACCAAAACATCTCACATTCCCACCTACGACTGCCATGATAGAAAGACTGTATCCTACTGTGCCTGTCATCTGTGAAGCCGGCGAAGCATGCTGACACACATTTGTGAATTTTACTGGTACTTCTGGTTTTTGTTCACCTGATTTAATCTGACACACTTGGTTTTCTTTGTAACGCTAACTTTGCGTGAATTTCTGTGTATTGTTGTAGTATCTAATCATTTGCTCTTTTTGTCTCTCCTCATTCTTTATAATAGCTTTGTCTAAGAATTATATAATAATTTCGTATTACCCAGGTCCTACTATACTGTGCTACAGTTCACAGTATGTTTTTTCATTAGAATGTGCTTTCCTTTCATATATATGACTTGAAACACACATTTTATTTTGCAGAAACAGAGATGCACGCTTGGAGTTGGAGACTTGGGGAATGCGCCTTGAACCACAGCTCAATCTTACAGGCCGTGTTGTACCAGCAGAGAAAATCATGTTGCAGGACCATATAGTAAGTGCAAGCTTAAGACTTTCAAAGTGAAAACTTGTTTCAGTGTGTGTATACTTTGTAAATTTAAAGAAACATAGCAGGTTTTTAAAGGAAAAACACATTTTTTGTAAATATTCAAGGATTTAGTGATTAGTAGGAGTTTGCATTGGCACTTACTTGAACAAAGTCAAAAAGCTATCCCCTTGCAGAAAAAGTATTTTCTTTAAAAGTGTTAAATGTTATGTTAGGTCGCACTTATAACGCGCACGGATACTCAAGAGTGTCCCGGCGCGGAAGTCAACTCAGGAGACAGAAAGAGGGCGAGAACAGGCGCTGAATGTTAATTAAAAAGCAAGGTCTTTAACTGCTTTTTAAACAGCCTGAAAAACCTATAGATTTCAAAGAAAATGCGAAAGTGCAATAGTTCGTGCAATTCGCGGCCTACTGAAAAAAAACATTTGTAGACAGGGCTCAAACTACAAGTCTTTAGTGTTTCGCAGTTCGTAAGGGAGAGCGTTCCAAGCTTTGGCCGCCTTAAAAGAAAGAGAGCCTACCCCCTGTTCGAGCTAGGCGAAAACGGGGGATAACTGCGAGGCATTGGGCTGCTGATCGCAAATGTCTGTGGGGCGCATAAAAGTTAAAGCGTCTCCTTAGATAGGGCGGCCCAGACTCGTATAGGGCACCATGGGCAAGGGTGAGGGCCTTAAACAGAACACGGTCCCCCACAGGGAGCCAATGCAGATCCCGAAGATGTTGTTTTATACTTGATCTACCGGGGATACCAAGCAGCACTCTTGCGGCCGCGTTTTGAATGATTTGCAGCTTTTTCAGCTGGTATCCGGGGAGGCCAATATATAATGCATTGACGTAATCAATGTGTGACAGGATGAAGGCACGAGTCACTATTTCCTTAGCCGATCTGGGCAGCAGAGGCAGGAATTTTCTAAGTGATTTCAGTGTGCCAAAGCACACTCCGGCTAATTTTTTTATCTGTGGTAAGAATCTGAGGTCCTCACTGAACCAGACCCCCAAATTCTTCACCGGACTGCCCGTAGAGTTAGGCCTGGGATAGTCGGCGGGCCAAAGATCTTCCCGGAAATGGGGAGGGAAGGACCCATATAGGAGAACCTCGGACTTGTCCTCATTGCATTTGAGCTGAGCCCTAGCGAGCCAGTTAAAAACGGCTGACAGACAATTTCTCGCTAAGTCTGGGGACAGATCTTTTTCCTTCCACGTAAAGAGGAGCTGAGTATCATCAGCGTAAGCTATGATCTTAGCTCCCAGCTCTTCCGCCAAATAGATTAAAGGTGTAATATATACGTTGAAGAGAAGGGGGCTCAATGTGGAACCTTGCGGGACTCCCGTGGTCACCTTTCTTGGTGCCGAAGAAAACGGGGGCAGCCATACCTGCTGTGTTCTGCCCTCTAAAAATTATTTAATCCAATCCCATGCAGAGCCTGAGATTCCAATATTAGAGAGACGGGCCAACAGTTGACAACGGGGCACCGTATCGAAGGCGGCAGAGAGATCCAATAAAATCAGGGCTGCTCTGCCGCCTGCATCTAGGCATTCTCTAATGGCCTCCGACATCTCAACAAGGGCAGTTTCAGTGCTGTATGTGGCCCTAAATCCCGACTGGGCTGGGTGGAAAGCACCGGAGGTCTCAACAAAGTAGGAGAGTTGTTTGTGCACTGCCTTCTCACACACCTTCGCCACAGCCGGGAGGAGTGAAATGGGCCGGTAGCTTGCTAGCGTCGCAGGATTTAAGGATGGCTTTTTTAGCAGCGGGTGCAGTTTAGCCTGTTTCCACTCAAGTGGAACAGTGACAGTCTGAAGCGATATATTAATAATATTATTGACTTCAGGGTTGACCACCTCCACAACTGCTGCTAACTGCCTAGCTAAACATGGATCGGCTGGAGAACCCGATTTGAGGGATTTGAGAATGGTCAGTGAATCCAGCAGGGAAATGGGTGAGAAACCCGTCAAAGAGGTGAGGACTGAGTCAGAGATCGGGGCAGGCTGAATAGCGCGCCCCGCCTGCCCTTGAATACTCGTCTTGAAACTGTCCTGGATCGTTTGGATCTTGTCTATAAAGAACAAGCATTTGCAATGCAATAGGTCTCGCATTTACGAGAGTTTTAGCTATTGGCATTATAAATGACAATGCCTTCTATTCATGTGTTAGTTTTTAAAACATAAATAAAAGGCATTGTTATTTGCAATGCCAATAGCTTAAACTCTAGCACATGCGAGACCTATTGCAGTGCAAATGCTTTTTTTTCTATGGGCCATACGAACAGTGTGACATTTACAGTGTGGCCCGGCAAAGATCACATGCATTTTACGTAACAGTCCTTATTTTAATAGATTTCACTGCTTGCGATTTCTTTTTTTTTTCTAGCGCACTTTGTTTAAATAATTTTAAAGAGCTTCATATGTAGATTATTTTATATTTGTTTGCACTTAAATGCATTAGCTGGCACTATTTTGCCCCGAAAATTAATGAATTTTTTGTAATTATTTTATGGTATTAGAAGAAATGGTTTTAATTAACTGTAATAAACATGAACGATGTGTGAGGGAAGCAAAGGTTGAACGAGGCGGACCTAAGGCCCACCATGTGTGTATTGGAATCTTACAATATATAGCTGCAGTGTCAAAACCAATACCTAAAAAGGCACAAACCTCACTTGCAGGAAGGGGATAGTGAGAGGCAGTTAGAAATAACGAGAGGGGTATCAGACATGGGCGTGCTTGGCCAGTGCACCCACTGACGCCTTGAACTAGGCACTGAGGTGACAGGTCAATGCCTCAGAATAACCACTGCCCACCCGGGTAATCGTGCTCTATGACCCTTAACTTTCAAACTACGTCCTAACTATGACGGAAGAAATGTGCCGGGTGCGGCCGGCAGCCCTGAGGACTTGTGTCGACCATCCTTGGAGGTCACGACTGCAGTATTGTTCTGTAACAATCCAGGCACTGGGGCCACATGAGGGATGACTGGGATAGTCCATCCAGGCAGGGAGCGGTCTTCTGCCCTCCTTCAAGTTCGTGTTTTCTCCTCTCCAAGGGACGAAAGAGGAAAGGGAGTCAGAAAGAGTCGTGGAGAGGTGGGCCAGGGAGCACAGGGGGAGCAGTAAGAAATGTGGGCAGAGCGACGGTAGAGGAGGCAAGCAAGAAGAGCTGTGGAGAGAGGGACGAGGGGACAGTGGAAGCAGGGAAAGCTGTGGAGAGAGGGGCGAGAGGAGAGCGGAAGCAGGGAGAGCTGTGGAGAGAGGGGCGAGAGGAGAGCGGAAGCAGGGAGAGCTGTGGAGAGAGGGACGAGGGGAGAGTGGAAGCAGGGAGAGCTGTGGAGAGAGGGGCGAGAGGAGAGCGGAAGCAGGGAGAGCTGTGGAGAGAGGGGCGAGAGGAGAGTGGAAGCAGGGAGAGCTGTGGAGAGAGGGGCGAGAGGAGAGTGGAAGCAGGGAGAGCTGTGGAGAGAGGGGCGAGAGGAGAGTGGAAGCAGGGAGAGCTGTGGAGAGAGGGGCGAGAGGAGAGTGGAAGCAGGCAGAGCTGTGGAGATGGGCGAGAGGAGAGTGGAAGCAGGCAGAGCTGTGGAGATGGGCGAGAGGAGAGTGGAAGCAGGCAGAGCTGTGGAGATGGGCGAGAGGAGAGTGGAAGCAGGTAGAGCTGTGGAGATGGGCGAGAGGAGAGTGGAAGCAGGGAGAGCTGTGGAGAGAGGGGCGAGAGGAGAGTGGAAGCAGGCAGAGCTGTGGAGAGAGGGGCGAGAGGAGAGTGGAAGCAGGCAGAGCTGTGGAGATGGGCGAGAGGAGAGTGGAAGCAGGCAGAGCTGTGGAGATGGGCGAGAGGAGAGTGGAAGCAGGGAGAGCTGTGGAGAGAGGGGGGAGAGGAGAGTGGAAGCAGGGAGAGCTGTGGAGAGACGGGTGAGAGTAGAGTGCAAGCAGGAAGAGCTGTGGAGAGAGGAACAAAGGAGGAGATGCCGAGCAGGAACACCTGTAGAGTGGGACCATAGCAGCGAGGGAGAGCTGAGAAGGCGGAGAAGAGTGGGATGATAAAGGTCAGGGAGAGCAGGAAGAGCTGTGGACAGAGGGACTATCAGAACCACTGGAATTGTGCAAATCTGCGGTTTTGGTGTTTCCCACATAATTATGGATGTGCCGCATTTGCACCAAAATCCATCATCTACAGCACAATCAGCAGATTTTAATAAAAAAATAGTTTTTAGCTGAAGTGGATGGAAAGTTGCTAAAAACGCAGTGACCGGTGTTGCACAGCGGAAGGCCGTTCGCAAAGGCTGACCACCAGCATTCTATTGCTTAGTGCTGTATTTGGGTGCCATAATGATAATAATGAGGTGAAACATCATGTGTAAAACTGACAAACCAATGAAGTGATACCATCCCCCAAAAAAGCTGCCTACACACACATATAACGTTATTATCCAAACGCCGCCAAGTTTGCATCTGCAGCAAGGGGCTGGCGACGTTTACACCCAAACTGAAGGGCTTTTAGGCGCTTAGGAGCATTCAGGGTAAGGTTTGGTGTCAGAATAGGAGCTGTGGGGTCTTTCCATGCTGGCCACTGAGGTGCTCGGGTAGGGTCAGGAGGCTGATTGGAGAGCTTAGATTCCATGCCCATTCCGTTATTGACCTCTCAGCTTTGACCATCAGCAGGTGCCCCGACTTTTCTCACAATGGTGCCAACGATGGTGGTTCTCTGTGGGGCTAGGGGGACAGTTCAAATGAGAAAGTGGAAGCTTGTAAGAGGGCGTGGCGGTGGGGGCTGCTGAAGGTGACAGTAATGTCCACAGGTGGAAACTAATGTGAGAAAAGCAAAGGGGAACACATTGTTAGTGGAGCATGACTGTTGTGCTAAAGCAGCTTTTAATCTTTATGACAGGAGGATACCATCAAGCATGTAGTGATGGAGGAACAGAAGCACTAGCCAAAAAGCAGGCTGTGGTATATTTTGCTTGGCGCTTTGCCTTTGGAACTTAAAAATAGCAGGTTGCTTCAGTGAACATGACAAGAAGACAGCTCTGTATTTTCTTTCTGTTTCCCTCTTCCTTTATTGTGTTGATAGGTAAAGCCTTACTTGTGCAAATCAATAATACAGAGTATAAAGACTTCCACACTAGACAAACTAAAATACCAGACTCTCCGTTGAGCAGGCAGGTCAATGATGAATGAAACAAGAAAGAGGAGCTCAACGTTACCCATACCCAAAACTCATTCGGTATATTAATTTGCGAGACAATTGAGTGCAACAGCGTAGGTTTGTAAATAATGAATTTGAAAATGTAGTTTAACAGAGAGCACTAAAATCTACTGACTTTACCGAAAATCATAAAGAGTTGGGGCATCAGGAAATTTGTGATTCTGACAGCATCAACTGAAAAAGTAGACTGGTCCTCTGTGACTAGAGGGTCCATCGCCCGACCTTGCTAATGTGGAGAATGAGCTAGGTCAGTAGTGTGGCGACAAAATAATGGTGGTTTGGGTTTGAACTAAAAGATCTCCCAGCTGTCCCAACAATAAGATTTCCATTACCATGGCTGAAGCTTGGCCATCCTGTACGTGTTAACAGAATGGTATTAGTTATCTACAGTGCTTGTAGGTGGATGGAGAAAAAGTAACAGGCATGAGCAGACAAAACACAGACACGGATTGTGCAAACCCATAAAACAGGACACATGCCCAAACGATTATTAATCCCTTAAGTATTCATAATAAATTAAAACTAGAATCTGGGATAATCATGTGAGAAAGGGCCAAGCAAACTCTGGTTGCGATGATTTTTCTCCATTCCTAGAACTCAACCTCATACTTGCAGAGTTCAGGGATGCGATTACCAGCCATAGTTGGTGTTTCCCTCCCTGGTAATTTCAGCACTCCTACAGCATGCACCTCAAAATCTGACCCTAAGGGATGGTCTACTTTTTTGGGATAGTAATGAGTTTCCAGCAAGGCCTTTATCAGCTACATTTGACAGTTTCTGAAGCTCTCAGTGAGTATAACTTTAATAGGACAGTGCCTCACTGCTAAATATTTTATTTGGAGATGACCTGCACTTCTAAGAACACTGCTATACTTTTATGGATAGAAACAGTACTTACCGGCAAGGATTCTATCATTTTAATGGGACAGTACCAGAACTTTAACTCAGGGCCTTTAAAATGTATTGTGAGAGTACCAGCACTTCTCAAAAAGCTGCATTACCTTTACGAGACATCAAAAGGGCATATCCAAAGGACTGCTATACTTTTAAAGAGGCAATAGCATCACTGCTTAGCATGGCTGCTAGAATTTTAATGGGACAGCACTAGAACTTCACATCAAGGTTGCTTATTGATTGGAGGATTGCTAACACTCCTCTCCCTACAGTGACTACCAATACCAGCCTGCTGATGCATGTTTGCTTTCAGACTTCAAGAATCAGCATAGATGCCACTGGATACTACGTTAATAGAAGGGAGACCCATGAGATAGGTGACAGACACACAAACAAGAACAAAGGATCAATGCAACCTGACCATCACAAGGGCTTGAAAGGGCCAGACGAATCTGGGGACATTGTAAGGGATATGCAGTGTCAGTACACTGGGATGTGGATATTTTGAGTGGTCTTCACAGGTCAACTCTGCACCCAAACTTTCGTTCTAAATGTCCATTTCTATATTTCATCCTTCAAATAAAGTACAGCAGGGGCTGGATTACACAAAATACAGTCGTGCAATTCTGTACTGCTGCAATTTTGCATCCACTGACCAGTGCAAAATCGAGATCTGCACCCACTGACTGATATATAATTTTTGCATTTGTCAGTCTGTGCAAATTTAGTTTTCAACTGGTTGGTTGGTGCAAATGGGTTTGGGAAATTTGAAAGGGCACCAATGTGATATAACCAAGGTCATTGGAATTTTGCGCCATGGGAGGACCAAATTATGCTGCAGGCTTCACTAAATTATGTGGCAAGAACAACCCAAATTATGTGGCATAGTGCAGCACATTTTGTGATAGTATTACTTAATTATTTTGCAATTTTTGCACGTTAACACTGACCAGGCAAAGCATTTACCTCAGTAGTACCAGGTTAACATTCAAACACAGCAATAAGCAACTGAAATGTGACAAGTTAACTTTGCAAATGGTCTTCCACTGAGTGGCAACACATGTTGTCGGGTTTTTAGTACATTTTGGTCCGTTTGAGATAGAAACACATGTTTTTGTTAACCCCGGCAGATTATGCAGCAGATGAAGGAGTATATGGGAAATGCAGTAAATCTATAATAATGCATAAAAAATCGGGGCTGCAGAATCGCACAAGGGTATTTACTGAATGCAGTTACTAACTTATCCCCCTCTCCCCCACACACACACCCATCCCGGGACCTCTTATAATCTAAGTAGCTAAGAACGTGGACTCGTTTTTATAAAAAGCAGCATTTAAAGCCAATTTAAGTCTGAACAGACACAGGTCACATGCGCCAATGAAATGGAAATATTTATTGGGTGCTGGGCACGTTTACTTTTGCCCTAAATGAGCCAGCGCTCTTGTACCTCCTGAGGGCTGTCCTGTTGCCAAGGTCCCTGAAAGAGGCTTCATTTGAAGCATCACGGTGCTGGGAAAAGAGCCAGAGCGCTGTGCAGCTTGCGGGGGTTCACACACAGCGGCTGTGCTTGACTGACCCCGAAACACACACGAGGGAGACAAAAGATGAGAGGCACTTCTTACCTGTTGTCTGGCGAGGACAATGCACGCGACAAGCCAGCCTTGAAGAATCCAACGGGATAAATGATGGAAAGAAGTGGCCATTTTCAACATCCGATATTGTAGCTCAGGAGGTTAAGTACCCACCCCTGAGATCCGAGTGTGATCTTCAAGCTATTAGCAGCCTAAACGCATCCTTTCATCCTACTGAGTCCCGACAAGCAGAGTGTCAATTTCCCTTGTATGCTAATATTTTATACACAAATACATGGGTTCTAGGAATAGAGCATTGGGTGAAACTACAATCCAATTACTGATAATTGTTGGTTTGCCCCCGCTGTAGTTCCCAAGAGCTGTCATAGAAATCCAGAAAAGGTGCATTCGCGTATATTGGCCGGGAAAAGTTTCTGTCCCATCACAACTAAAGACAAGTGGTGCGCGCACGCGCGCCACAGCTAAGCATGTGATTTCAATTATCACGCCCGTGTCGGGCACGATAATTGAAACCACATGGCCTATTGCTGTCTATTACGCGCACCAAGCGGGTAATAGACACCAAAAGGCCATGGGCGGAGCAATGCGCCCGCCTTTGGCCAATTACGTGCAGTCTTTTGGACAAAAACGCACGAAACGGCCTATGGGGTAGCACATAAGGAATCGCACACGCACGAGCGCGTGCGATTCCTAGGTCAGTGCTGAATCCCCATTTTTCACCTACTAAATGTCTCGCGCTGCACAGTGCACCGCTAGGCGCAAGACCTAAAAAGGACAGCTTCTCACATCAGGGATTAGAGGCAGGGAAGGTAATACGTTCCGCGCAAGGCTTCAGAAAACTCTGGACGATAGAAAAGATTTCTTTAGAGTTATTTTTGGACTGAACAATGCGCTCCGTATATAAATGGTACTTTGCATGCATCTAGACCTCCTGTGCAATTTTTTAAGATGTTGAAAGTTATATTTCTTGGTGGCTTCCCAGAGCCTATTAAAAAACAATGTGAAATTTGGTACAACTGATGTTTCTCTTTGATGCACAACACCAGATTACATCTGTGATATTCATAC
This sequence comes from Calotriton arnoldi, assembly GCA_963921515.1. Taxonomy (NCBI): domain Eukaryota; kingdom Metazoa; phylum Chordata; class Amphibia; order Caudata; family Salamandridae; genus Calotriton; species Calotriton arnoldi. Next base: position 947,995 of record CAWUFW010005139.1, read on the forward strand.
ACACATTTCTTTTCTTTTTTCTTGAAGTGTAGAGTTACAGCGTTAGTCCTTGGACTGCTTTTAGTTCTGTTTTAACAACATTGGCTTCCAAAGTATGGGCATGTGCTTTGGTCCTCATAAGGGATATGGAAAGTGAGATATAAAAATGAGTTATGGGTGGTAAACTCCGCTCCGTGGGCAGAGTTTGTGGAGTTTTTCCACTCGGTGCTCTGCTTGGAGTGCGGAGTTTGGCAAAAACACTGCCAACCCTCTGGTGGAGTAGAGTTTACTGGCGCCCTCACCCTAGTCTTAGCAATCCCGCTGTGGGGGGCTTACTTGTGTCAACAAGAGAGATTCTTGGCCCTCAACGACCCTCAGCAGCCAGGGGGACTTCATACCCCAACCAGTAGTGCCTTTGCAGAGTGGTTGAGAAAGGGGGCAGGCCTCTGATGACGTCTCAGCAATCCCGCTGTGGGGGACTTACTTGTGGCAACAATATGGGTTCTTCACCCCCAACGACCCTCAATAGACAAGTGAACTTCATCCCCCAACCAGTAGTGCGCCAGGAGGCCCCTTTGCAGAATGGTTGAGAAAGGGGGCAGAGCCTCTGACAACATCTCAGCAATCCTGGTGTGGGGGACTTGTGGCAACAATAGGGGTTGCTGGCACCCAATGACCCTCAGCAGCCAAGGCGACTTCAACCCCCAACCAGTAGTGTGCCAGGAGGCCCCTTTGCAGAGTGGTTGAGAAAGGGGGCAGGGCCTCCGACAATGTCTCAGCAATCCCGCTATGAGGGACATACTTGTGGCAACAATAGGTGTTCTTGACCCCCAACGACCCTCAGTAGCCAAGGGGACTCCAGTCCCTAACAGAAGTGCTCCAGGAGGGCCCTTTGCAAAGTGGTTGAGAAAGTGGGCAGGCCTCCGATGACATTTTAGAAATCCCGCTGTGGGGAACTTACTTTGGCAACAATTGGGGTTCTTGGCCCCCAGTGACCCTCAGCAGCCAAGAAGACTTCACTAGGGGGGCCGAGCAATACTCCGCCCACTCGCAGAACTCGACGGAATTTGGCAGAGTTTTTCGGCAACTCTGCGTAATTCCATGGAGTGAAACTCTGCGAGCTCAACTCAGGCCTAATAAAAATCTAACCTTGCAAGTAGAGCTCCCACCTCATAGGGATTTTGGTTTATTTTAACTGTGCCCCTCCTCACTGAATGACTTCAGTAGGTAATTTTGGCCTTCAAGGGCTGACCACTGGGGCGACTGAAGTCTTTGCTCCATCAGCCCAGTAAAGGCCATCCTGTTCTATTGCAAGATTACCACCACTGTTGCAGGGAATTCTAAAGTGCTGACACATCAGAATTTTTGGGGAAAAGTAATGACTACCTGCCTGTCCTGTCAGGACCGCCTGGTCAGCTTTTTTTTCTCTGCACTACAGAAACAACTCACCAAAGTGGGAGTATTTTTGTGTAAAATAAAATTGAATAAATGTCCCTCAATTTTCCCTCTACGCATGGAGCATCTTTTGTTTTTTTTCTGTATTTGACCACCCTGCTTTTTATGGTGGTGCAAATAGAAAGCAATGTTGAGAGGCCTGCCCTAAATATGGTGTGCATTCGAACACAGTTTTGCTGTCTGCCCTTTGACAGAGCCGCCTCCAGCAAAGCATGTCCGATGTCAGTCAGCTTGAGGCTCCTTAATGCTAAAGTTAGTCTCTTGTTTATTCGGAGGCTCAAATTAGCCTCATATTCGGCCAGCAACTTGTTGGCAGGCTCAAGTTAGCTTCTTATTCGCGCTGCATCTTATTCACCGGAAGCATTTTAGATAAAACATATTCCATTTACTGAAACTAAAATGATTCAAGCAGCTCCACTTATTTAGAATTTGCATTGTCATACTATGAATATTAAAAAAAAACTCCAGCCATACCCCTGTAAGATTTACCCAGAACAAAGCAAATTTTCAAACAAAACATGTCAGCAGTGCCATACTCAATATTCAACTGGATCCTAGTAAATGGAGCATCCCTCTATATTACCTTTATGTAAATTGTTTAAGCTGAATTAGTAATCATACTTGCCCCATAAGAAAATCACATTGGCTCACAAATGTTTGTGTTGTTTGTCATACACACCACACCCACCTACAAGGTCGATGAGGATTTAGCCTGAGCCAAGCTACGTTTCCATCAAACCATGTCAATTGTGCAACCCACCTAAAGCTGCATTTCTAGAGAGTTATAGATGAATAAATACCCATCGTTTCCCTCATGTAGATCAACTTGGCTCACCAATATTCATATTGATCCTTATAAATTCAGCAACCCTCTACACTACCTGCATGTAAATTGTCTGAGCTGAACAAAATTTGTCATAAGTGGCACCAAACTAGTCATCTTTACCTCAATGCAGTCCTAAGCAGAGAAAGAAGATATGATGGCATTCCTAGGCAACCTTATACTGACTTTAATGAACTTTACCTTTGAGCAACCCCTGGAATTCTATATAGCGCACAGAATTTGATCCCATTTGAAGCCTGGCAAGAACCACCTGGGGCAAATCCTGGCATGCAGCCTCTGATACCAGCATGCTTGGCAGCTAAACGACATGGACCATTACAAATATGAGAACAACCAGATCTAGTTAATGGCGGACTTTCCTATGAAACCATCCCCAAGAGGAAACGATTTCTGGTACTCTAGCCTAGACCGTGGAAGAAAGATGGCAAGTATGGTCTGCTGAAACCAGCAATCAACGGCCATACAACAGAACACAATGAACCTGACGACCTGGGGAAGTTCCTGGAGGAAATCGCTGCTGCTAGATGGTACCAGAAAGAAAAATTACAAACATAGAAAACAAGAGGAAAGACGACGTCTGGAAACAGTCACACTAAGGTGGATGCATGGCAACAAACAGACAACTGAACCTCTACACAGATCAAATCATGCTCACCTATTAAACCTGGAGAGATAATCGAGATGTGAAGGATGGGAATAAGAAAGACAAATACCCCCCCACCCCCCACCTCCAATCACTTTTGGCTCTTGATTCAAGGAGCCTTTGGTAGGCAGAAGATATGGTGGGGGACTTAGTGACCTACATGAGTTGTCTCAAGAACAGTGGGGGATGGCATGTCTCTGGTGAGACACTTACTCTAATCTGTGTATCCATACCTGCATCTGGCAAAGACATAATCAGGTAAGACTTTGTGATGTGAGATTTTGACTACCCCATCGACGCACTGTGAAATACCTGAATCATGCCAACTCGCACTGACTTTGGCCCTATTGATCTACTAAACACCAGGTGTTCCATTGTAAACCTGTGCTACAGGGGTCTTGGGGGGGGGGGGGGTCTATGGTGTAACAGGTCCGATTAGGCCACATTGAACCCTCAGCAATGACCAACTTCCCCAATATACTGCCTTGATTATTTCACTTCTGTGTGTTGTTCTAAGGGCATTGTTGCTTCTGATTGTAATGTTACAATTGTGGCTCCGGCTCTTGGGCTAAGTAATTTTGTCGTCACCAATAGCCCGTGGTTTATAGTTTGTTTTGGGGCCAATGTTTGCTGGACTTAATCACAGTAATAGAATAGGTTGTTAGATTTCAGTATCCTTAACACTCTTGTTACAGATCAATTGCCATACAAGGGATAAGGGATACCTTTTCACACAACATACAGGACTGCCCTCCACCACAACCCGTCTACAAGTCCGAATCAATTGGTGTTACCCTACGTAATGGGAGGGTGTTACTTTGACATGTACTACTCACTTGAAAATCAAACATTAACTGTACAACATCAGCCGAACAGATTCCAACATTGCCATATGTGTGATTAATACAGGAATGGCCCACAAATACATTTGCTACTTGAATGGAGCCTATCAGTTGCATAGGAGTTATCTTACGACAACTACCTGCAGAGATTTATATAGCGATGCGACAGTCCGCCCAATCATTAGCAGTAGTCTTATTAAACATTTACGGCCAAACATTACATAAAAAGGCAGAAAGTACTTTATTTCCTTGGTAAAAAGGGTCTGAATACAGCTATGGTGCAAGAGACACATCTCACAAAGTCAGAATGCGAAAAGGTGTGGAGAGATTGGGTGGGCAGGGCTTTCTATGCATGTCCCACTGCACCCAGCCACCGCCTCCAGCCATCAATAAAAAAAAAAAGGAGTGGAAATATTGTTTCAGAAAAACTTGCCATGTAAACTATACCACACATAAGGGGGATGAAGGAGGCAGTTATATACTCATCAAATTACAAATTTGAGACTCCTAACTGAAAATTGAGTCGTCTGTGCCGTAGGTGGGACAAATCAAATCCCTTTTCCAAATTGGCCAGACTAGTAGGGGGGTAGTGGGGGATTGCAGGGATACTGGACCCGGATCTGGGATATATTGAATGAGAAATTGGACTTGTCACTTGACTTTATGGCTAGGATAGCAATTTTACATGATACTTAAGAGTTCCCATTCTTCCAATTCCATGCGAAAAGATGGATATTAACAGCCTTGACTGCAGCCAAAATAAATATATTAAGAGAACTGGAAAACAACCACAATACTGGCACACAGAAAGTGGCTGTAAGATATGTATGAAATAGCGCCATATAAAAAGCTGATATAAAATTTACGACAGACTCTCCCAATTTGAGGGCGTGTGGGGACAATTTCTAAATGTGTAATAAAGAGATTGTGGGATGTGGCACAGTGATGTATCATGCACGATCCTGCTTCTCCCTTCCCTACATCCCTCTTGAAGCGGGAAAGCAACACTCTTGGTTGCGTAACTATATAGGAGGGTCCGGTTTGATCTGGGGACTCTCAATCCATCAATCAATCAATCAATCAATCATGTCACTTATAAAGCGCACTACATACCCGCGAGGGTCTCAAGGCGCTGGGGGAAGAGGGGGGTGGTGCTGCTACTGATCGAAGAGCCAGGTCTTGAGGAGTCTTCTGAAGGGCAGTAGGTGCAGCAAGGGGGCACAGAAAGGAAAAAACGAGCACAATCAGGGGCAGCAGCAGGGCACACAGACGGAGCTGTGTGGTGGGGGAGCGACCTACCAGTCAAGGTCAGGGGTCGCTCCATAGGTCAATGGGATGTGGTGGAACATTTTGCTTGCTTGTGTGCAAACCTTTGTACTAATTAATTCTTTCTGTGTGTCTGTGGTGACACGTTGAGAGATACAGGGCTAGTGGTTTCTTTGGTTCAGATTGTTGTTACATGTCGGATACGTACTGAAGCATGGCAACTTAGTTGAATGTTGACCCCAGAGTGTGGTCTTCGTTGTAATGGGATATAGATATTGAAATTTATGTTGGTGTTATGGAACATATGTGTACTTGCTGGTTGAAACCAATAAAGACTTGTGATTAAAAAAAAGAAAAAGGGTCTGATTATGAGTTTGGAGGTGCGGAAGCGGGAAGGCACGCCACGCTCCCGCACCGCAAAACTCGATCGCCGGCTGCCCGCCCTCCAGATTCCGAGTTTCCTTGTTGTCTGGCGGCAGTCCTTTGGCGTTCCCATGTGCAACGGGAATGCCAAAGCAAGTTCCTTCACAGCATGGACTGTTAAGTCCATGCCGTGCAGGAACTGGGCCTGCATGCAGACGGGGGCACACCATGTGGGGACCACAAAAAGTGCAAGTGCTTATAAAATGCATTATGGTGAGAACCATAATGTCTGTCTTCTAATTGGTTAAAAGCTTATGCATAAAATCTCAGGGTAAAATCGCTCAAAAATAAAATAGAAGATTGATCATGTAAATATTTTTAAATATACAATTAGTGCCCTATCACATTATTTTTTTCAAATGTAAATGATTCTTGCCTCCTAGAATTCACCAACTTTTGCCGCCTCAAGTCCATAGCCTTGCTTCAGCATCTGGTGGAATCCAGGCACCTGCATTCAATGAGATGTAGGGGTGGGTCCGAATGTTTTTTGTGGGATAAGGACAGATTCTTCTTGGGTGGGAGTTTGAAGAGAAAAGGGTAGGTAGTGAGGTCTAAGTGAATAGAAGGATCTGGGAGGTGTCAGGTGTGTGTGTGTGGTGGTGATTTCAAGTGCAGTGTTTGTGTGGGTGTGTCGTGTTTTCTTTTGCTTCTGGGTGTGGGTGGGTGTGGTTGTACCTGTGGATGAATTTGGAAGATCTTGTGTTAAGGTGGGTGGGTGTGTTTTCTGTGTATGTTTTTGTGTGAGAATGTGTATGGATATGTGATCTTGGATGTATGTTTGGGTGTATGTGTGCTTCTGCGAGTGTGTTTGTGAATGTGGGGAGGTTGTTGCAGAGGTGGGCTTAGAGGTAAGAGTAACGTTTTGAATGGGATGGTTTAAGGGTAACAGTAGTTTTAGGTTCACTGTAGAGTGTAAATGTATGGGAGGAAGAAGGGTGGGTAGTGAGTTTAGGGGCAAGGGTAGTTTTAGGAGCAGGGGAGGATTTAGTGGTATGGGAAGAGACCGGTTCATGGGAGGCTTATGGGGTACCGGAGGAAGTGAGGTGGGCATTGGGTTTTGGGGTAAGGGTAGTTTTAGGAACGGGCGGATTTAGGGGTAAGGGTAGTTTTAGGTTCATGGAGGGTTTCGGGGTGTGGCAGGAAGTAGGATTGGTAGTAGGATTAGGGGCAAGGGTTGTTTTAGGAACAGGGAGTGGTTTAGCGATGTGGGAAAAGGGAGGTTCATAGAAGGGTTTAGGGGTATGGGAGGAAGTAGGGTATTTTTGGGAACAAGGGAAGGTTTAGCGGTATGGGAATTGGTTGGGACAGGGGAGGGTTTTGGTAGTAGGGAAGGTGTACAGCTATTTGTATAAGGTTCCATTGATGTAATGCTTGCTGTTTGGGTGGATGCCTGCAAGTCTGTTTCTTGTGTGTGTGTGCACGCTCATGCAAGTTTTTTTTTGTTTTGATTGTTGAATGTGTGTGTTTGGTATGCTTTGTTTAATGTGTGTTTGATTTGTGTTGGAAATAGATGAGGTAGTAGGAATGGGGTCGGGCTTAGGATAGGGGAAGGAATGGGAAGGGGTGTGGCTAAGGAAAGAAGGGTTGAAGAAGGAATGGATGGAGGTGTGGTAGAAGCACTAGTGTCACAATCCTCTCTGAAGAGCAGACATGGCAGAGTGAATGCCATTCAGAATGATTGTCATTTGTGTAAGTTGTTGACCAACACTCTGGGTGGCATTCACCAATTCTGTCTGTCCAACAGAGATGCTTCTGAAACCAGTGTTGCTGACATAGGAGCAGGAGGAGAGGTGCCTGGGACAAACGTAGACCCCAGCCCATCTAGGGAATGGGTGTGGTCTAACTACTGAGGGGTGGGTTTTGGCCAACTTCACATTTGGGGCTATTTACTGGATTTGTAGCCACTTCTGAACAAAAGGACTGACCGCAAGACACTTGAACTACCAGGGCACAGAGCAGTCGTGCATAGCTGGCTGCCAAGGTTCCCACATCTATGTGTGATGTGCTGCTCCAGTCCAGTTATTTTTTTTTGAATTCCGGGACTTGTAGTCTAGCTTTATATTAAAATAAACAAGACCACAATTTCCAGAATTCAAAGTAAAAATACACTGGGACAGCACATCACAAATGGACCTGGGAAACATGGCAGTGATCGACGTATTATCTCAAGCCTGATTTATTTTATCATCCTATCTGGCACCTCTGCCCCATTGACTGAATATTGTGATCACCATCCATCGTCCGAGATTCGAGACCGAAGCACCATCATAGATTGGGAATAACTCCTAAACTATTTCCAAAGGTTAACATTTTCCAAAGGGATATGTATTTTTTTTTTATAGTGGGCCTGAATGAAAATACAGTTGACCAAGTTAACATTGACTTTCTCCTGTGACAAATCTTATGATTAGAGGCTTTGAAGATGCTACTTTCTGACTGCATTTTGAAGGCCCTTAAAGTAATACAGAAATGCCTAGCCCCAGTTCATTAATACATCCTGACTCATATTTGCATATATTGATAAAATGTTTCTATTTGCCTAAGAATGTTTTTGCAGTAGCTTCCCTTACACTGTCATTGTTGCATCCCTTTTTAGTGCCAGCCAATGTCAGCGGCAGATTGGTCCAAAGAAACGCGTGGCTCAAGAGTTATTGGTGTGCAGCCTTTGGAGAGGTGGTTGATGGTGTTCGGGAACAGAAATGGAGATTTAGCAGAGAAATTTCTCAACTGCTTGAAAAGAGCTGGTTCTGGGATGGGATTTAACATTGAGTACCCAAAAATGTGAGTATACTGGAGTCAGTACTGCAAGGTTGGTTTGCTGTGATATGTTTTCCTAAAGATTCACATGCATCATTTTTAACAAGTTTTCAATTGTCTTTATATATCAGGCACTTGGCATAGTGGCTGCTTCATAGTGCTTGGGAAGGAGTAAAAGGAGGGTGACAGATGGGGGATGCAGAAATGAGAAAGATGATCATCCACAAATTAAATGATGGAAAGCTGTGGTCATCAGTACCATACGAAAGAGGCTGAGATTCATTCTTTATGGATGCCAGATTTGCAATCACTTTCAGGTCACTCTACTATTTTGCACTGTACTTTAAGGCAAAGAGTTAATGGAAGCATGGTGCATATGCGGTCCCATATCCAATATGTTTGTATCTCACAAGTTGAATTATAGATCTAGTTTGGGTAGCCATCAGGTGTCGGTCTGAAAGACGAACCAACATCAGTTGGTGAAATAGGCTCCAACTGTGCAGTGCCTTGTGTACTCAGTAGAGTGTCTTGAGTTCTACCTGTTACTTGATCACAAGCCTATCAATGTGTGTGAGTTCTAGGCGTGTTTCAGACTCAATGTTCAGTGCAATATACGGTTTATGCTTGTTAGGTTGGTTGTTGTCTTCAGTGCCACCTTAGTAACCATTGCAAACATGTTTGCGATAACTGTCAATTTCGGACAGGAGTAGCAGAGGCCAAGTCCTGCAAAGGACTTGCAGTTGTCGGACAACATTTTTGCGACCTTGTTGACATGAGGTGGCACAGATGAGATGATATCAAGTTAGATTTCCAGGTGGTGTACTTTGAGAGTGGTGGCAGAAGGCTGTGAAGAGAGGCCGGTTAAATGGAAATGATGTTGACTTCGATTCTTCAGCTGCCAACATCAAGACCTATGTGCTTTAAAGCATTGATATGAAGCAATTCTCGTGCATCTAATACGAAAGAGTCTATGAATTATGAACTATTTCCAAGCTTCTTGGATACCTTCCACTATGCACCTCTGCCCAGTGCATTTACTAGATGGAAGTACGCTTTTTCCGGAGTCTGGGTGTATTATGCATGTGTTGCACTGCCACTCCTGCCAGTGGATATGTTGCTGGCTCTTCCAACAAGAGGTGGGGGAACAGCAGGAACAACTCTTCTAGGGGCAGTAATCATCTGTACTTGCAACCATGCTGCCTTAAAATAGCAATTAAGCGGCTGGTCCTTATATTCAAACATTCCAGCAATAGAAAGGAAAGGCCACTCAGAATAGAAAATGACTTAGCCCTTTGGAAACAGAAGAATTTTTAGAGCGCACTCATTAAGGCTGTGCCCTGTTTAAAAATGTTGTTTAATTATTCCCGTCTACCAGGTTCAGGGGTTTAATCATTGGCACAATTGGCTCCATGCAAACTTCATGCGCTTCCCTTTCCTCCACAGTGATCGGTCTAGTGTTTTAGGTGTACAACGTCTTTACAGTTTTTTAGTTCAGAAATTCGATTTCAGTAAAAATGCAGTTTTTGAATTGGCATAGGCTTTCTAGGCAGATCATTGATCCACCACACAGGATGCATAGTTTTTTTGCTTGAATCTGTTTTCAGCACTTGGATCAACATAAGTATATAGCAAGCCTTTCATCGGTTTCATCCTTTATGGGGTCCTCTGAAATTTGTGCTGCGTAACTGTGGGTTGGAAGGATCATGTGTGTGGTGAAGTTTATAAGTGTTGTAAAACAGCCTCTCTGATATTTTTTTAGACTAAGGGCCTCATTTACAGGAGAATAGTAACACAATACCTGCCAGAGTAAGGAGATTGTCCTATCATGCATGCTATTCCTTTCCCCGCCTCACGTACTTGTGAAAGCTGAGTTGCCAGTGGCAGAAACACTGCCGGCTCTGCCAATTCGGGACTCCCTTCTAGAGATGTTGAAGTTAACAAGCACGTTTCTAGCGTTCCTGCACAGTCATGTCCAGTGAATTGAATCAAAAACGTCCTGCAAGCACTAGATCATGCAATTAAAGCATTTTAAGTGATTTTCTCTCAAATGGTACCAAAGAAACCAGTGGCTGGCTCTGGAATCCTCATCGATTACACATGATGAACATGTGCAATCCTTTTCCTACATGATCTGCGACCTATATCAAAGTCAACCAAACAACGGGTTGGAATCTAAAGCATTGTCCTGGAATGGGTATAATCATTCCTATCCAGCTGTAAAAAGCTGATCAGCATTAGTTGCGTCCAATTCTCAAAGTGTAAGGCTGCTTGTAGTGACCCTCGGAGATGCACCATTGGCCTAGCTAGCAGGGGCACTTAGTATTAGCCAATTCTGAGATTGAATCAGTGCTTAATTTGAGCCGGTGCTTTCCGGTGCTCGGCACCGGCACTCAATTGTCCTCACTGGTACTTAATTATCGACACCAGCACTTATGACAGCTGCCACTTGGTGGCGCTGTTTGTATAATTTAGAGATGAACAGAACAGCAATAGTTTATTAATTAAGTATGCATTACAGACAACTAATACCTCCCGCCCAAGCTATTTTTATATCTTTGGAGGCCAGGAATGGTCAGAATTTCATCATTTGTAGCAGTGTGCTGGTTAGTAGTTGTGTTGGTACTGCCATTGGCAACGCTGGCAGTGGCAATCGGTGGTGCAAACTGTAGAGGCCCCCTGACTATAGCCCTGGCACTTATTTGTTTACAAATTAAGCCCTGGATTGAATGATAAGTTGGGGTCCCTGGTCAAGTTAACAAAATGCCTGTGCAACCACAATTGGAAGTGGGGGGGGAGGTGCTTTCTGCAATCAAGTAGCACCAGATCAGAGATTCCAGGTCTATACAGACCACAGGGTGTATGTAATCACAGTTTTTAGGCTATGGGAGAGAGGTAGAGCACAGTATTGTTGTGGTTTGTGACCTAGCTCCCATTAGGCGAAAGCCGTTTGACTCGGAGGGTACACTGTTTTCAGTGAAGAATGCCTGGTTCACCCTTTGTAGCTTGGCTCAAACAGCGGGGATTTGCTCTGAAAAATTATGTGGTATGTGTGCACTAAATCCAAGTTAGATAAGAGGACAACAATCTAGAAAGAAAGTAGCAAAATTGATCACAATTGGATGCAGAGATCATAAGATGCAAAGAAGAAAAAAAACCTAATTGTAAAAGCATTAGAAATGGGTACTCGTTGTTAATCTATGATAAATTTTAAAAAGTGTCTTTCATGCATATGACTGGGACCTATGAACCTTATGTGTCCGACACACAAATGAAGACTGTCGAATACAATGCTGTGTTTGGCTTTATGAAAGTTATACCCTTTGACTTAAAACTTTTCTTGCAAAGTACACATTTTGCTGGTCAAACCTTCCTGCCAAGTAGCTCAGTGTGAGAAAGACAGCAACATTGAGGATACCAAGGTGTTTTCAGGGAAGGTATGCAGGTTTTCCCAGTCCTTCAGTAAAGGGTTCTCAAAACGTCCAGAGATTTTCCACAGAATTTAGTACCATGAAGAAAAGTCATAGGACCTTCGGGACTGGCTACCCAGACTCTGGTCTGCATACTTCAGTTGTTGGGGGCTTTCCACAGCTTTACTTCTGATGGATACTTCTAATTGCAGATTCCTCAATTTTACAATATGCCCAGATGTCAGACTGGATTTGGAAGATTTTTCAGCATAGCCCCCTGTGCCAGTCGACACCTGTTCTGCCCCTGAAGTGACGACTGGAGCCTCGTACAGTCTCAACCCTAGCACTCTGACATCAGTTCCTTTCTTTCTGCTCCATCGTACAGTTCCAATTCGCCTAGCCCCAGCTCACTCTGATTCAGATAAGACAATCCTTGTTCCTAGGAGCTGCCCTCCCGTGCTCCACCAACTTTTTGGATCAGACTCTGACCAGAGTCAACTAGCCTCAGTGATGATAGGGATACATTTTTCTCATAATATGATAAAAAAAATTCATCTGGATCTTCAAGAGGCCAGTCGACTGGACACTTCCCTTGACACGCGGCTGGGTTGTCCCCCTGCCCCTTCTACAGGTGAGCTAGTCTTATTCGCTGTAGCTAGACGAGCAGCTGAAGTTCTGGACTTGCACACCTTCTGTTGAGGTCGTAACCAACATCCTCACAACCCGGACAGACCTCACATGAACCTTTGTTGCTGTTCAGCGAAGCCCTGACCAACACCCTCATGGGTATTTTAGCTAAACTCTGCTTCTGCCCACCTGGGAACATGGAGGTGGGCTGACACCACAGGCTGGCACTGGGTGACCCTGCCTTCCTGATGCAGCCTACTCCTAAGAGCCAGGTAGGGCAGGCATCTACTAGCAGGGTTAATCCCAATTCATTATGTTCGGCCCACCCAGACAGAGACTCGAAAAAAAATAAAAGCATTCGATAAGAGGAAGTTTTTGACACCTAGCCGCACTTTTAGGTCAGTCAGCTCCAACTGTTTACAGGTAGGTACTTCTACATGGTCGCAGAGATCTTACCAGTAGTCCCAGAGGAGTTTTGCGTCTACTTGGCAGAGAGCCTGTAGATCTCATTAATGCATGGTGCCCATAACATGGTGGTACGGTGCCATGATTAAAAAGAACTACAGGCTTTTTGGTAACGTTCAAACATCACTCCTGAATATGCCTTTTGACATTTCTTGTCTATTTGCAAGAAGGCCAACTCTGCTTGTCGCAAGGCAGTATCACCAACAATTTTGTTCCTTTGGAAGTATTGCTAGGGGTTTGACATACAGGCACTATCAAAGCCCACCTACCCAACAAGAGGAACTCCTGTCCTTTCAAGGTCAGGGTAGGGGATCCAGCAAACAATATCCAGGCTCAGAGGGACAGCAAATCTCCCAATCGCCTTCCACTCTGGCAGCAGCCTCCAAGCTGATTTCGTTTGCCATCACGGCTCATAGCCCCCCTGTGGGTGGGAGTCAGTCATTTTCTCCAGTGGTGACAGGCCATAACATCTAACAGGTCAATCCTGAAGATAGGCCAACAGGGCTAGCCTTTCCTTTCTGCGCCACTGCCTCTTCCACCTACATGGGAGTGGCAATGGAAGACCATTTGTCCATTTTGCTGCAGGAAGTCCAGGTTGTTTTGTGTAAGGAAGCACAGAGAGAGCCCCGGCCTCAGAAATCGGAACTGGTTGCTACTCCTTTTATTTCCTAGGGCTGAAAAATGGTAGAGGCCTTTCAAGGTGGGCTATGAGCATTTTCAGTTTGCCGTGCTTCCTATAGGCATCACCAGTGCCCTTTAGGCCTACACAAAGTTGATGGCGGTTGTCACAGCATACATTCGGAGGTCAGAGGTACAAACCTTCTTCTAAACAACTGCCTGCTTAAGGCAGGCCCGCTACAGTCAGTCATGGATCAACTCCAGACAATGGTGAACCTACGTACATCTCTACTATTCATGATCAAGGTGCCAAAGTCACACCTTACTTCTTTGCTTTGCAAGGGCGCCCTTTCATCTGAGCTATCCTGAATATGGTACATTTTCAGGCTTGCCCTCCAGATCAGCAAGTCCAGAATATTCAGACTATCATCCCGATGTTTCAGCAGCAGTCCTGGGTCTCAGTGAGGGTTGGTCTGACACTTTTAAGCCTATTGACCTTCTACATCCTTTTCGTCGACCATGCCAGATGGCAAATTCAGGTCTTCAGTGGGGTTTGAGGTTTAAGTGGGCCCAGCACCAAGGGAACCTGTCAGATTTATTTCAGGTTTCAGAGGAGTCTGCAGAACATTTGCAGTGGTGGCAGCTCCACCACAATTGGACCAGTGGTAGATCCCTCTCCCTACCCCTCCCAGAACTGACAGTGGTGGCAGAGGCATCGCTGCAGGGTTGGGAAGATCACCTAGGAGAGGTGGGGATGAGAAGACTCCATGTGGTATTGCAACAAACAGGGCAGTGTGGTGTCCTGGTTTCTGTGCCTGAAGGTCTTGCTCCTCTGGAGCTGGTTGAATCGTCAGGGCACTTCCCTGATCATGCACCACCTTGGCAGGATCTTTAAACACCAGGATGAAAGAACTCGTCAGTGATGCCTTCTACAAAGTCTTTGTACGCTGCACACTGGGACATGTTTGTGTCCTGGTGTGGCTCCCGTTTTACAGACCTTTGCAGGCCAAACTGTGGAAGTCTTGTTGTCTTGCAGTGGGTATGTGTAGATTATCTGTACGTCCTTTTTGCCTTTTTCTCTTTAATCAGATGTGAGGAAAGTGGTTTAATCCATAGTGTGGTTGTGAGACCTCACTGTGTAATAAAGTCAGGTTGAGTCAGGTTTGTTTGATAACCATGGGTCAATCCAAAGTAGCTGTGGCTCAGAGCAGTCAGGCTTAATCAAAGGAAGAAATGTAAAGCCTTTAGAAGTACCAAAAGAGTTAAATAAGTAGAAAATGTAACAGAATAAAAATCTGACAACAATTCATAAAAATAGGATGTATTTTAAACTTTAAATAGAAACCTCAATCACAAAAGTCCACTGCAGGGTTGCGAAGATATTTAATTTTAAAGAAACAATAAATCAGGTTTCCATTTAGTGCATTTAATTATTTTAATCTACCACGACCCCGCAGTTTCGGGTTAGCCAGAATGATTAACTTGAAATGGCTATATAGGCACTCTTGTGGCAACCAACTCCACCAGGGAGGCATCACTGGGACCAACAGGGCCCAATAGAACAGCTACCTCTGAGTCAAAGCAGTGTCCAGTCCAGTTCTAGGCTCTCTGGGGGAACAACCATAGACATCAATGGAGTGATCCTGATGCAAGGGATGCAGGCTGCTGAAGATGCTCAAGGTTGCTGGAGGATGCTGAGCCGGTGTCGGGTCATGCTGGGGCCACCCCTCAGTACAAGAACACAATGGGGCGACTTTGGCCTCATGGTTCAATGTCCCTCGAAGTCTGGGTGTGATGGCCAGCCAAAAACCAGTTGCCACTGATTTATTTGTCTCCGGTTACAGCAAAACCAGTCGTTCCCTTTAACTGGTAGTAACTTCCTTGCTGGGTGACCAAACTGCACTCCTTTGACTCTCCTGGGTCCAGTTGACTCGGGTGCAACTTTTGAGGGTCAGAACTTGGTCTCCCAGGCTGCACTTCGACGGACAGTGGCGATCAGGCGTTCACGGCTACCAACTCGACAAGATAGACTTCCTCAGCTTTTATGACTAGTTGGCTGTAACAGGGAGTCAGACAATTGACTTTTGAAGTCACCTTCTCTGCCTTGGGGCCTGAGATGGCTTTTCCTCGTGCAGGAGACCACAGGCACAGCCCTCTCTATGCTAGCCCAAGGTGCAGCAGGTGCTGGCCAGTCTTTGGTGCATTCTCTCTTTGCTTGGTCCAGGGAACAGCAGAATGGTTCTTCTTCGGTCCTGTCTCCAGGACAGAATTGATGTGAGGTCTGGGTGCCAGGTGTGCAACTCTTAGGGCCAACTCTTGTCCTCAGGGGATGCGGCGAGTACCTACCAATGGGCTACCAGGTCCCCTCCTACCTAATGAAGACTTCCGGCAAAGTGTGGCATCTGGCTGGGCCAGAACGCATCAATCTGGCCACTCCCAACATGGAGGAACCCCTCTATTGGTGTGAGGAGCTCCCTATCCTATTCCAGAGATGAGGCTGTTGGGGCTACATGTCCATGGAAGAAACAGTTTAGCAACAGCTTCTCCCTGTCTGAGATGCCAGCCTGTCTGCTAAAAACAAGAGCAGCCTTTCTTGTGTGTGATTACCATTTGTTCCTCAAAGGTGGCTTCCTCTTTGGCTCACACCCTGCTTGGCTTCCTGCCTTGGCAGATCCTTTGTGTTCCTCCATGAGAGTAATTTACACCTCCCTCAGGAGGGTAGAAAACTGAATTGAGGACAACAGCTTGTGTGCAACCATAAACTGTCTCTGGAAAACTTTGGGCAACAAAGTGGCATTTCTAAAGTTGCCATTTGTGCAACAGTTACATCAGATTCGACTTGAGCAACAAGTCGGGTTTAGTGGAATGATTCTTTTGATACCTTGTAGAACTATATTTAGTAGTCCCATTCAGGAGTAAGCACTGCTGAGTTGTCAGCGTGTAACCCTTTACCCTCCAAGAGGGATACTACCCTTTCTCCAGTAAAAATGACAACGTGGGGTTTTTAGAATATGTAAAACACATGCCCTGCTTTATAATATACAGCACCCTCCTTAGGCCTGCCTTAGGGGTGACGTATATACATTAAAAAGGAAGGTTTGGGCTTTGCCATTATATCAAATGGCAAAGTTGAGGTACCAGTTTAAAACTGCTCTGCCAGCCAGCAATGACGGTTGATAGTCATGCTTTGCTTTGTCACACTGGCCATGGCACAATAAGTGCTACAGCCTTCAAGGGAATCTTTAACTTACAGGCCCTGGGTACTCTTGGTAACATATACAAGGGACTTGTAAGTAAATTAACGTATGCCAATTGTGGGCGAGTCAATTAGAATTGCACTTTAAAAAGAGTAAGAGCACTAGCACGGACGCCTGGTTGGCACTTGCAGAGTTGAAAAACATCAGCATCAGGCCAAACACTTGGGGGTAACCATGAAAAAGTGGCATTTCCTTACACTGATTTACCGTCCTTGTTCAAATCTCCTATTATGATGTGATTTCTAAAAAGCTTAATCCATGTTCCCTCCTAAACCCTTTGTGATGCTGGGTTGATTCTTTCCCACCTTGATTACCGAAACTCGCTGTACCTGGGCAGTCCAATGTCTATGATAAAAAAAACTCCAAATCATTCAGAACGCTGCCGCTCGAATATTGCTAGGTATTCCGAAAACTCAGTCAGCAGATGCAGCGCATAAAACTCTCCACTGGCTGCCCATAAGTTGCAGAGTACAATTTAAGGCATTATGCATCATACATCAGGCAAAGCACAACACAGGTCCACAGGCTCTCCATCAACTGGCCATCCCTTATCGTACCTATAGGAACCTTAGGTCAAAAAATCTTGAGCTTCTTGTTGTCCCCAGTATCAAGAGAGCAAGAAGTGGAGGCCGGTCCTTTACATATTTTGAACGTAAGCTTTGGATCTCCTTGCCCATTGGCCTAAGAATTGATGACAACTTCATGAGTTTCAGAAAGAAGCAGAAGACTTAACTATTCCCCTCATTTTAGATATTTTGATCTTTTTATCTTTTGACTTCCTCACTCCTACTAGACTGATAGCGCTGGAAAGCCCGTTGTCGGGTAGCCACGCGCTTTACAAAAACTGAAGATGAAGATGCCACAGTGGGACCTTTAGTCCTTACTTTTCTATTGTGCACCCATTTTGAGCCGCAGCGCAGCTGTGCTCTACGTCTTCTGACCCAGAAGATGGTCTTCTTCATTGCGATAACTTCAGCTGGTCGCATGAGTAAGCTTCAAGTTTTATAAGGCCTGCTGCCCTACATGACCTTCTTGCAGGATAAACTAGTGCTCCGGATTAGAGTGGCTTTTCTACAGAATGTTGTGACTCCCTTTCACGTCTGAAGTTCCACTATTCTTCCGCCATTCTTTGCTCCACCTCACCTCTCAAAAGAGGATGAGATACTCCATCACTTGGACCCCACAAGAGCACTGAGCTTTTACATCGATCGTACAAAGACCATCCGGTGGAAAATCAGCTCTTTATGGGGTTCTCTGGGTGAAGAAATGCAAGGCAGTGCAGAAAAGGACTTTGCTCAGATGGATAGTCCTCTGCATTAAGATCTGCCATGCGTTGGTCAAGAAGCAGCCTCCAGAAGAATGAGTGGCCCATTCCAACATGGCCAAGGCTGCTACCACTAAAATGGCATGCGGAGTGCCTCTCCTGGATATTTGTCAGACCACAACATGGGCTTCAGAGCACACGTTCATGAAGCAGTACTGCCTTGACATCTACATCTGAAAATAAGAGCTATTTATCCATTCGGTCCTGAAGCACTTTTTGGCCTGAGTCCTTCCATAGATTTACTTACCACCATGGAAGGTACTGGTACTGCTTTGGTATCAATTCTAAAGATGAAGACTCTGTAGTTAAAAGTATCCATGAAGAGAACAAGCTACTTTCCTTCGGTAGTGCTCTTTCAGGTGGATACTCTAACCACAGATTCCTCACCACCCTCTCGCTTCCCTGTTCTGAGGAATGGCTTCTTTTCCATCCAAAAAGGTTCCAAACTAAAGACCTCCACACTTTCACAAATAATTGTTTTTTTGGGCTCCTCATCCAAGGGCGGGGATGGTGTCCAGAATGAATTTGACATCAGCATGTTTGAGCAGCACCTATATGTGCTTCTCGTAGTCACTTCTGAGGTAAGGCGGGGTCTACGCAGAGCCACGTGACGCCACCTACCAGCGCTCAGGGACTATGCTGAACAATCTTCTGGATCCAGTCTGGCGCCTCAAGATATTCCAAAAGGTGAGGAATCTACAATTGGATAGTGTCCACCCAAAAGAGTGTTACCAAAAGTATGTAAAATGTTGCACTAGTTCCCCGAGAAATATACAGCAACAATGACCAGCTAGAATTCTAGGCAGGTAACAGCTTGCTGCACGTCTGGGGCTTCTGCGTGCATCCTCCATCTCCAGATGGGAAGTACCACAGTGGAAACCTGGATCACTGGCAGTCCCTTGACTGCTTTTAACCCAGTGGGCCAGGAAGAAACTTGTGTCACCAGTCCTGCAAAACCAATGCTGAAAGGAGAGGTTCTAATAATCTCTGGCAAGGAGGTGGGAATTTCCTGGGCAGTGGACCTGAGACATTCTATCACCACTTAAAATCCAGACACATTCTCAACTTGGAGTAAGTGAAGCAGAGTGATTTATAGGGAAAACCAGTCATCCATTGATGGTGATAGTATCTCCTCATGATATTCTCATGCTTCCCCCTCCAAAGATGGGATATAGTGGTACACATGCAGTCCTATTAATATGCTTTGTGACAACAAATCAGGCACCTATAACCTAAAAAAGTGAATCCTTTTCTCAGTTATGCAGAGCTCTTCCCGCCCACCAATGAAAAATCTCAGCTGCCACTGACCACTTGTGTGGCATGGACCCTCAATATTTTGGTTCTTCAGAGAGATGCAGTTAGATGCGAGCTCAAAATCAGCATTTACGTACATTTTAAGACTAGTCAGTTTTACCTTTTATTTTTAATCCTGTGGACTCTGTTTTGTGACTTGAACACAACAACCATCCCCTAAGTAACGGGACACGTATTGCTTTGGGAACTAGTCTCTACTACAGTAAAAATCTTACTTTTGCCTTGGGTTATTTTGTTAATTTTTGGTAGTAGCTTATTTTATTTTTTTATTACTTTACTTTTTGGGGATATTTATGTGGATTTTCATCTGCCTGGTCTCATACCCATTACGTTGACCAGTTTTGTACACAGAGCTGCTGAGAAACTAGGGCAAAGCTTAGATATATCTAGCATACTTGATACATTATACCATTAAGCCTGGCTTCTTTACCTTATTGACTGAATGTTATAAATACAGGCCATGGTAAAAGACTTGAGTCCCAAGTGTTTCTGAGTGTGCTTGAAGCTTCCTGAACGGGAAACAACCATTACAACGCAGTCATTACAACGCACTACATTTACAACGCAGTCATTACAACGCAACTGCCTTTACATCGCATGCCATTACAATGCAGCCATTATAACGCATGCCATTACAACGCATGCCATTACAACGCATGTCACTACAGCGCATTTCACTACAACGCATGCCATTACAACGCTTGTCACTACAACGCATGCCATTACAACGCATTATAAGGTAAGTAATAGGGAATAGTAATTTTTACCCCTACACTATCCAACACTTACCCTACTGTTGCACTCACTGGAGTGGGAATAGTAATTTTTACCCCTACACTATCCAACACTTACCCTACTGTTGCACTCACTGGAGTGGGAATGGTACTTTTTACCCCTACACTATCCAACACTTACACTACTGTTGCCCTAAAAGTATTATGCGTTGTAATGGTATGCGTTGTAATGGAATGCGTTGTAAATGTAGTTTCTAAAAATGCGTTGTGATGGCATGCGTTGTAAAATCATGCGTTTTAATGGATGTTGCGATGTAAAAACCGCGTTGTAAAGGCATGCGTTGTAAATGTTTGCGTTGTAACGTGTCCTATTCGCCTGAACCATCCCTCATAGAACATCATTGGAAGTAGCACCTGTGTCATCTGTACTTTAGCACCTACCTGCACAATTTGCATTTTCCAGCATTTATTCTTTCATACATTTTTCATAGATTCAGGCGTTATTTGAAAAAGCTGAGTCTCACAGCAGATGATGCTGAGAGGCGTAAGTGCAATAGACAATAGAAGTGAAATGGAGGAGGGACAGCCATCATCTGCAAAAATGGAAAGATGTTCAAGAGGAAAGAAAGAAAATGCTTCAGAGAGGAGTTGATGGCTAGGTGTAGACCCTCTGAGGATGTCAGAGGAGTACGTCACATCCCTCAAGATGATTCTGAAGGAACATGAGGAGAGTTACCCAGGTGTTGAGGGTTGAGGTCAGGATCTGGTTCCAGCTCCTCTAATGGCTGCTGTGCAGGGGGTAGCCTGACAACCTCCCTTCAAGAGGGCAATGGGGATCTGGAATATGAAGAGTAACCTGTGCTTTTCCTCGATGATGACTCTGGATGGAAGACTGGCACACAACTGTTTCCTTCCCTCTTAAGTCAAGAATTAGGAGCTAACTGGAGGGATAGCTCCTCCCCAGACCATAGATGTATACAGGCACATGAGAAAACAGCAATGATGAAAACCAGGGTGCATGTTGAAACTCTACCCAGAAGCTACTGGTGCATCCGTGTGTTCTTGTTGTACAAATACAGTAAATATCGCTTAGCAGACCCTCACTTTACATTTTGGAAGAGTGGTTCCTTAAAGTATGCTTTTCAACCCAAGTGGGTTAACTGACTTTCTAGGTTAGTGCTGTTTCGATGTTTTGAGTTAAATTTTTTGATTGACTTAACAGGTAAAGGTAATCTTGGCTTTTGTCCTTATTCTACCATCGCTTTCTGTTGCATCTTCTAGGTGGTGACCCTATTGAAGGTGATCGTTTACCTCCATTTTCTCACAACTGGAAACATTGGAGGCTACTGGGGTTCAGGCTAGGCCTTGGGCACTGACAAGCCGTTGCAGTGGCTCTCCCGAAGGCGTAGAGATTTCTACTGGGCAGGAAGAGATTTATAAATTTTGTGGGCTGTTGTCCACCAGGGCAGCGGAAGGCATTCCTCCGCTGTGCTTGCCAAATGGATACCTAAATGACACAATTAGTCTTTAGGAGTTGGAGTCTCCTCTATGAACACCTGTGGGCACAGGCGACAGCTTCCCCTCTGAGTGCTGCCAGGCAGGAAATTAGGGGAAAGGCTATTGTTGCTCTCTCCGCAGCATGGTGCAAAATGGACGTGCCGAGCCGCTTGCACTCGTAGTACTGGTTGGATGCAGAAGTGTGTGGTCTCTCAGTCTCCAAGGCTGCAGGGTTGCAATGGAAAGCAGAGCATCTCAGTGGAAGGGTGATCCTATCCTCCCCTGGTATCCTTGGTAGAAGCATGAGGACTGGCTGCTGGTATACAGAAGGAGAGAGCAGGTCCACAGTTCTCTCCCTTTCCTCCGTCCCCCAGGAATGCCTTGAAATGCTTACAAACCCCTGGTCGTGGGTGTTCGTAGACAGCCATGTGCTAGGAAGACATCCCTGCTCATTCAAAAGGCCACTAAATTTAACTGCAGGCAACCCCCATCCCTTGAGGAGAATGTCTTCAGGACTTTCAGATGGACCAGACGACCACAGGAAGCAATCAAGGCCAAGTACTTCATTTTCCCATGTCCCTTTCCAGTTTTGAAAACGAGTCTGTGACGTGGCCTCATCCAGAAAACAGTTTCTTCTATGAGGGCAGTAGTGACCCTTCCAGCATGGAAGACAAAATGAATTCCACCCCAGTTTTCTATAAAGCCTCTCCCGCATACCTATGATTCAGTCGACTTGCTGGAGGCCAGGCAGGTGTGGATGCTTTACTTCCTCCACAGCTGACTGTAGATTCCTAACATTGGTGGAACCTGTTATCATGGCCATCCATTGATCAGAGCGTGTATCCATCTGACGTACCTTGTGTTGCTATCTTGGCCGACAGTGCTCGGTGTCCTAAAGGTTTTCCTGGGCCTAGGGTGCTGCGACAGACCTGGTAAGAACCAGAGGTTCCCCTTTGGAATTGGGCCCAAAATGGCTGCGTCCTTCCAGTATTTTGTGAGCAGAGGGGAACTAGTTCTGGAACTTGCTCTAGTTCTTCTAATTCTTGGAGCTTCACCACATCCTTCCTCTGTGTTAAAAACAGGTTGGTGCCAGTTAGATTTGGGTGCATTCTGGGTCCGTCCATCAGCATTCACGTAACAAGCCCTGGTTGCCACCCTGTGGCCTTTCCTGGAGTGGTGAGGCACTGGAGAGGGTAAGTGTAGCATAAAATTGCACCCACTAGAACCAGGTGTTGCAGGAAAACTGCATGAAGATGAAAACGGCTGAGGGAAGTCAGGGCTCTCCTCTAAAGATAAGTCTCTGTCGAAGGATCTGTAAAATTATCTCTTGAGGGTTACACCCTCACCTTGTACTCCTACAAAGTGTGTTTCATTTCTTTACATAATATTAAATCGGGGGTTTCGTTGTGCAGTAAATGTATGTTGAATTATGCTAACTTTTGTGTTCTTGCAGTAATTCACTGAATGATAGTTATTATCTCTCTTTATGCAGCATACAAGTGGAGGATCATCCCACAGGCTTCCTGCGAGCTATGCAGCAACATGTAAATCCAGATTTACAATTGGTATGTGCAGAACGATATCATGTCTCATTGGATAAACCTGAATATACAGTTGTTTGCCTTGGCTAAGAGGAAGTGTATACAATTATGGCTTAGGCAGCAGCCTTGCAATATTTATAGGCATAATTCCTCACTGCAGCTTCACTTCCCAAACATTTTGTAACATCCTGTGATTTAGAACTATGTGCCTTACCTCTGAATAACAGTTGTTGACTCACACAAAACAGTTATGTGGCCATACTTGCTATATGCCCAGATTACTAGGAATGCAAGGTTGTGCCAGAATTTTGAATGATCACAGGATATATGCACTCAATAGGAACACTGACTGCATACACTGAATATTTTCATTAGAAATCTAGCAGCATTTTCTTTGCATATTGTAACATTAGTATTGGCAGCAAGACATATTCTGCACTTCCATGCAGGACTCCCATGCTTGGTATAACACATTTGTAGCGCTTCTCTGGAGGCCTGCCATGCCTGGTATAAGGGAGCTGCAGCACTTTCTGCTTGGCTTCCATGCTTGGTATCAGAGATCTGCTTTATATTTGATGATGTGGGGGATACATTAAACATCCCTGCACACACCCTTTTCTGTTATTAACCTTACCCCTACCCAGGTTTAAATAAGCCTATTGTTCCTGGATGGGAGGTAATTTTAGATCATTGTTAGAGACGGATCCCACACAATCTCTTCGGTCTGAGAGACTACCTCCTGGCGGAGGTTAAGACCTGATGATGATTCTACCAGTTATTAGTCCATCAGTGGTGAAAATATACCGTTGACTGGAAATTACTGTTGAGGGTCCCAAGGAGTTTTCCAAAGAGATCCTCCTGCAACATCAGATCCCACTCCCTGTGATATTTTGGTATAAACGTCAGGAAGCAGAGTGGGGGGTTAGACATTTCTTGCTTCTCCCTCCCTCTTTTGATATTTATAGATGGTATCAGAGAGCCGCAGCACTCCCTGCACAGTGGCAAAGTGCAAAATGACCCCACCCCCCTGCAGAATGTGAAAATGCCCCAATAGTCTCCCATATCTCACGGACATTGATTGGTCTTGGGCTAAATGAAGCCCCCTAGAAGGGTTGATGCGCCTCTAAAGTGTTGGGGCCCCCACTGCACCGCTGGGGCTGCAGGGGCTGTCGTTATGTCCGCCTCTGCTTATCTGCTGCATTTTAAATGCAACAGTATAACGACTTCTGATAGAGACTTGTAGTCGCAATTTCCTCACCTTTTGAAATATTCCCCAGGTGTCAAAGTGGAACCGGAAACTTTTCAGCAGCACCTCTGTGCGCCGGTGGGTGGCACCATGGGGCTCTGCACTGATGCTGTTTTACCCTGGAAATGGCGTGCAGAGCCTATAAAGGTGCCACTCCAGTGAACTGACATCAGCTCCTTTCTTTCTATGCTACCAGATTCGGATCCGGAGCTCTCTCTTGTCTCTCAGAGACATTAACCTCAGTTTTTTTTGTAGCAGTCTAAGTGGCAGTCCAAGGTCTGGTCCTGTTCCCACTCCAGGAGTCGCCGAAGATGTTCCAGAGGCCAGTCTTCGTTGAAATCTACATCTTCGGCTGAGTCGAAGAAGAACCATGAAAAATAGAAGCGGGACTCTGCAACCTATCGCCACTCGTATTTGCTTCAGCAGGTGGTTGGTGGGGGCTCCATGGCTCTAGATCTCGCTCCCTGGACTGCCCGACTTCGGAGCCAATCCCACAACTGGTTCCGTAGCAACCCGAATTTCCAGGGCCATCTGCCACTCCACAATAGATCGAAGAGTTCAACTCAGCCATGCTCTAGCTCAGGGTTCTCCAAAGTCAGTCCTGGAGGGCCAGATCCATGCCAAATTTTTAAGACAACTACATTTATGGGGATATGCTAAAAATCTGGCATGCATCCGGTCCTCTAGGAACAACTTTGGTGAACCCTGCTGTAGCTCCTCGGATCTTTGCCGACTGCCTCTGACATGCCTTCGAGCCCCAAGGAGTCGAGAGGCCTTCCATCTGAAGTACTGCTGTCAGGTTCACCCTCGACACCAGTTGGCCCATCCAAGACCTTCATAACATGCCCAGCTCTGATCATGACTCCGCCTCCTCCGGCACAGTCCACACAATCCCTGGATCTTGAATGCCAGTGCCGAATCCATTGACGCGGGATGAGTAGATACCCATAGTACTCTCCAACTCCAATTTGGTGCTGGTCTGACTTTGACAATTGAGGCGCCGCATCCCCCACTTGATCTGCTGCTTCCACAACTGAGAACACAACTCCCTACACTCCCTTTTGGATACGGAGTTAGACAATGATTTAGATGTGGGTGATGAATTGGCTTGGCCCTCTCAAGATGACAGTTGATATGGTGGCTTGCAGGAGGCTAGTGGTCTCGATACCGCCTCTGAAACAGGCCTTCACTCACCTCCTTGGTCCAGCCACCGAAGAATCTGCTTCCTACGCCATGGTAATGGGTAGGGCGGCCGAAGTTCTCGACCTCCATATTCCCACTTTGGAGGTCAAGTCCTATGTATTGATGGATGTCCTCTCTCATCACCATTCCCTTGAAAGTTTAGTAGTGCAGGCGTCTACGAACACATCTAACCCAAACACTTTTCCGACTACTCCCCCCGATAGGGAGTTCAAACGGGTGGAGACATTTGGTGGCTCAAGTATTCCTTGTGGTCCCTGAAGAGCTCCAACTTGTCTTGCCTAGTCTATCCAAGACAGTTGTGATGGGTCCAAGTTCTCAATTCGCTGTGACTTGGAAACACCAATTCCAGCGGGTGAGCCATTGGCACCAGTGCCGCCATTCACTGCCATCTGTGGCTCCGATCAACTTGGTTTTCAGGCAATGTTCATATCTGACAGTCGTCAACCACCTCCAGACTATGGCGAACCTCCTGTCATGTTTGGGGTTTAGTGTCAGCGTGTCAAAGTCACACTGACTCCTCAGATGCTTAACTTCATCTGAGCCGTTCTCGACACGGTTTGGTTTCATTCCTTTTCCCCGGGAAAGAGAGTCCAGAGCAATCAGGGTATGATCCTGATTTTTCAGCCTTGGTCCCAGATTTCAGTGAAGTCAACTGTGAGGAACCTGGGACTGATGGCCTACATCCTGCTAGTCGAGAATGCCAGATGGCACATGCAGGCTCTGCAGTGGGATCTGAAGTCTCAGTGGGCCCAACATCATATTTAGGAGGACATTGTACAAGATCTGCAGTGTTGGTTACTAGACCACAATGGCATCAGTGACAGGCCCCTCTTCCTTCTTCACCCAGGGCTGGC
Organism: Calotriton arnoldi; assembly: GCA_963921515.1. NCBI lineage: Eukaryota > Metazoa > Chordata > Amphibia > Caudata > Salamandridae > Calotriton > Calotriton arnoldi. The sequence continues at coordinate 974,291 of CAWUFW010005139.1, forward strand.
ATTGGTGACCAATGCATCACTTCTGGGTTGGGGCGACCATATGGGAGGAGTGGGGATCAGCGGCCTCTGGTTTCCTGCAGAGTCCCTGCTCCATATCAACCTACCGAGCTAAGGGCCATCCGCTTGACATTGAAAGCCTTCCTTCCCTCCATCAAGGGGAGGCTGTTTCAGGTGCTCACGGACAACACCGCTGCCATGTGGTGCTTAAACAAACGGGGTGGGGTCACGAACCCTATGCCAGGAGGCCCTGGCCCTCTGGGAATGGCTGGACCACCAAAGTATCTTCCTTACGGTGAACAACCTGGCAGGCTCCCTGAATGCCAGTACGGACTACTTCAGCCTTCGGCGCCTAGCGGATCATGAACTGGGCGTACCTTGGCTCAATGTCTTCACCACCCTGAGAACGCACAATGTCCGCACTTCTGTTCATTGGAGTTTCCAAAGCATCTCTCACTCTGAGACACATTCTACTTCGAGTGGAACTCAGGACTCCTGTATGCCTGCCTTTCCTCCTGCACGGAGTTCTCAAGATCAGGACGACTGGGCTCAAGTCATCCTAGTGGCTCAGAATCGTGCATGGAGAGTATGTTAGCCATAACTCCTGTGCTTGAGCTTCTGCCCTCCGATCAGGTTGCCCCTCTGGGAGGATCTGCTGTCACAGCTGGAGGGCTGGGTTCTCCACCTGGGCCTTCACAATCTCCACCTTCATGCTTGGAGATTGAGCGACGACAGCTGGATGCAGTCAACCTTCCGCCAGAGGTGGTTGATCTCAACTTGGCAGCCAGGTGTCACTCGTCTAATATTGTATACGCCTGACTTTGGGACAAATTTGTGGCTTGGTGTGCTACCCGACAGATAGACCCCCCTCCTGGCAACGTTATCTGACGTTTTATTTATTGTTTTATCCCTGGCCCTGCAAGGCTTTGCTCTGGGCAAAGTTAAAAGATACCCTTTGCCTCTTTTGGCTTTTTTGTGGTTGCGGGATGAGCCATAATTGTTTTGTTCTCCAGCTGTTATGCGTTATTTAAAAGGGTTACAATGCTTGTGTTTCTCCCTCTCCCTTTGTCATGCCATTGTGGGACCATAGGTTTGTCCTTACATTTCTGATGCACACTCCATTCAATACGCTTCACAGCTGTCTTTTATGGCTTTTTACCCTCAAGACTGTGTTCCTTGTCGCCAATACATCAGCGCAGTGGGTGAGTGAGCTTTAATCTCTCTGTGTCAACTCACCGCACACCACCTTTTTTCCAGACAAACTTGTTCTGTGGATGCAAGTATCCTTCTTACCAAAAGTTGTAACACTGTTCCATGTCAGTCAAGTCATCACCCTGGCGGTTCTATGTTCTTCCTCACCCCTTTAAGTAGGAGGAGAGACTTCATTGCTTGGACCCCAATAGAACACTATGCTTTTACGTAGATCATGGCAAAGAATGGGTGGACGAGCAGCTCTTTTTGGGGTTCTCTGGAGCAAAAAAAAAGGCCGGATAGTGTGGTAAAGAAACATCTCCCTCAGGGTTGTGCTTTGCATTAAGATATGCTACTCATTGGATAAAAAAACAGCTTCCAGAAGGACTGCATTCTCATTCTACCAAGGCCAAAGCTGCTACCACTGCACTGGCACGCTGTACATTCCTGTACGTTTGCTAGGAAGCTACATGGACGTCCCTTACTACGTTAATGAAGCAATATTGTTCACCGAGAGGAGTATTTTGCACGCTCAGTTCTGAGAGACTTTCTGGTTTGAGTCTTTGGTATCTATGCAAAAGGGGAGAGATCTCAGGCTAGAAGTTTCTATCAGAAAAACGAGTAACTTACCCTCGGAAGCTCTCTTTCTGGTAGGTATATAGCCACAGATTCCTCACCGATCCTCCCAACCTCCCTGTACTGTGGTTGGCGTCTATCTTTTAATAAGATCCCAAGTCTAGGAATCTGCAAATTGGGCACAGCAAATACATTTGGGGCTTTGTGTCTGGGGGCGCGGACAGTCTCGAAAGGAATTGACGTCAGTTCGCAGAAGTGGCACTTATATAGGTTCCGCACATCATTTCTGGAGCGAAACGGTGTTAGTGCAGAGTCACATGGCGCCAGCTACCGGCACGCAGAGGTACTGCTCAAAAGTTTCCAGATCCAGTCTGATGCCTGGGGAATATTCAGCCAGTTATGAATCTGCGACTAGATGGAGTCTCTACCAGAAAAAGCGTTACGAAAGGTAAGTGTCCTGTTTTCTGACAAATCATTTACCTGCAAATCTTTGCCACACCTGTAAAACTGTAGCTGAGTTTACTCAATGAATCGGAAAACGCTGTACCTTTTTGATTTACCACTCTTTATTGGATTGGTCTTTCAAATTGTATATTGTTAAAACGTTTGTTTTTCAAGTGATTTTTCCAAAATAGGAGGAGACAGTATTGGTATTGCTGAATCATGTCTACCATAGCATATTTAATTGACATAGGTAGTAAAAATGCAAGAAAGCTGGCATTAGGTAGTCATGAATTGCCTTCATAACGAAGAAAAGAACCTATGTTCTGCTTCCACAAAACACTGCCACAGTGGGAAGCACTTTGGGTGCTGAGTTGACCCCGTCATGGCCTACAGTCCTTGTAGCATTGTCCCATATCCTGCGATGTACATTTTTGGTAGATTTCTCCAAATCAGTTCTTCTAAATAAAAGTGGGCTTCTTTAGTATGCGGTCTTAACTTGAGCACTACCTCAACGATTTTTTCTTAAAGTGTGCATATTTCCCCATCTCCTGCACCCAGCTATCCTCTCCTCATCCTTCTGCACACTGGTATTAAAATTCCAGTTGATGTCTAAATATTGCACTGAAATGTCTAATTTTGTCAGTTTGCCACTTTTAAACGTAATGTCCTCCTTGGTTGACATTTGAAGTCATTTTGGCTCAAAAGTGCAGACACAAATTCATTTTTGCTTGAGAATATTCAAGCTGGGCATGAATGCAATCTATTTTTTTTAAACATTTTATTAGGCATTTAATTTAATAAAAATACAATAACAAATGAATGGAAAAGATGAGAAGTAAAGGCAGTACAATAAACGTTTGTTTAGCATCTGTGAGTCCAACAAAAGAGAGACCAATTATATCGCTCTAACGTTGAGCGGATTAGTAGAGTATAGGTCAGTGAGAGGGTTCAGATGACAAAACTGCGATTGTTGCAACCACTCACTGCATTATTCCGGTGGTCAGGTTGGGGTTTACCTCTCATGGAAAAAAGAGTGAAAAAAGAAGAGAGGATAGGAGAGAGGGAGTGAAAGGAGGGAAAAAGAGGAAGCGTATATAGGAAGGAGGGGATGGGGTGGAAAAGGGGGAGGGAATATCCCAAGTATTTAGGTGAGATGAAACCAAAGTAGTCTCAATTTATCATGATTAATGTTTTGGTTAAGGATCATGTTGTCCGCCATCCTAAGGAAGCAGACCCAGGCCCGCCAAGTGTGGTAAGAAATAGATTTGAAATCTTTACGATCACGAAGGATCGTTTTGACACCCAATGTGAGCGGCAAATCAAATAATAAAAATTCTGTTGCACTGAGTGTTGGAGGGTTGGGGAGAGCCCTGGGGCCTAGGGAGATTAGTACTGGGTCCAGCAATACTGTACAGTGGAAGATGGTGTTAATAGTTTTGTTAATGTCCTTCCAGTAGGAGCAGAGCAAGGGACTCTAAAAAATCACGTACTCGAGGTCGCCAACTTCTGAGGAACAGTTCCAACATTTGCTTGAGTTTAGTAGGCCCAATTTAAAAGCTTTGCTGGGGTCCAGAAGGATCTATCTAATAGCCAATATTTTCATTAGAGTATGACAGGGGAAATCTTGAGCATAGTGGCCTGTTTCCAAATAAGTGACCAATTGCTTTCCGTTAGGTGACAGTAGTTGTTAGACCTGTCAGCCCTAGGGTGGTCTTGCCCTGTTTTTTTCCCTTTTTGCGCCTCATTTTTGCCACCATATTTTTACTGGACCTAGGTCTCCGGGCGCCTTGCCACTGCTGGTCAGTGCTGAGGTGCAGGTGCTCTCTCACTAAAGATGGCTGCCACAGGCCCCTGCTACTTCAGAAGGGCCTTCCACACATACACGCTAGTAGCCAGGGTCAGGCTGGGACATAGGGATACAGTATCCATCCCGTCCCCGCCTCTGGGCCACATAGCTAGATAGGTGGAAGGTTCCAGAACCTTCCGGGCTGTGGGAGGAGTTAAGTTTTGCCGCCTTTATGAGGGTCACCTGACCTAGGGGTATAAGAGGCTTGGAGGGAAAACCTTTTAGTCAGTTAGGTTGAGGCACCGCTGAACCTGGGAGAACCTGCGCCGGAGTATAGGCTTTAGGGCCTAGGGGGGAGACCTACACTACTGCTGCTGACAGGGCTAAGGCCCTGCTGAAGTAAGATAGCTGAGGAACGCCCACCACCCACTGACCTTGCCCAGTGTGAGGGGACCCAGGGAACCACCTTCAGTGTGCTGGGAGGAACATCAAGCACTCCCAGAACCACCAACTCACAACCCCCCCCCCCTTTCATAAGAAGAAGAACTTTTCTGACAAGAAGCTCCTCGCAGGAGCCTGAAACCAAAGAGTAACAGGAACCCAAGTTGAATCGTCGAATGGGGATCACGAGGCGGAACGCTGTGTCTTAAGCGCTAGGCCTTCACCCCCCTATCTACCCACACCGACAGCTGGACTGTCCCCCAAGAACCCTTCCCACACAGCCCTGTGAATCAGGCTGTCAGCGCACCCCATCGCTGCAACCCCACGTGGGAGAACTTGATCCCCCCCAGTCACTGACCTTGTGACTGGATCGCCGCCGCGGCCGCCGCCGCGTGAAGAGAGGTGCTGAGGTGAGGGAGACCTCTCCCCTTTCATGAGTGTGGTGAGGTGCGCCGTCCGCGCCCTCACCGAAGCCCACAGAAATCACCGCCGGGCCCGAGACCCCTGCCGCTGCAAGCGCGGCCAAGAAGAACACCGCCGCAGCCCAGGAGGGCCGCGTGAATAGAGCTGAGGCCCACCGCGGCCTCCAGGCCCGTGGACGCCGTTGCCGTGGAGCCGGGGACGCCGACCGCGTCATAGGTCGCGCCCCGAAAAGGCCGCGACGGGATTGGTCCCGCCGGAGCCAGCAGCCGAGGAGAAGGAGGTGGGAAGCGTCGCCCAGCAACCGGAGAAGGCCGCGACGTGATTGGCCCCGCCGGAGCCAAGCAGGAAGACGTCGGAGGGGCTCCACTGCCAACGGGAGCCCCCGGAAGAATCCAGGCCGCGCTGGGATTGGGCGGCATCGAGAGCCCGCCCCCCCAGCACGTACGGAGGAGGAAGAACTCAGTGCGCTCAGTCGGGAAGCGGGGAGCCGTCTGAAAGGACTGCCGGCTCCCGCTCCCTTCACCCTCTCTCTCAATCACCGCTGACTCCACGGGGGCCGGAGGAGTGGCATACCGGCCCCCAACGACAAGATAATAAAGCGAGAGGCTCCATAGCCTCGGGGGAAACTTGGCAACGCCGGCCGGAGGGCCGTGGGACTCGCTCCGGGCCCCGCCCCGTCCAACGGAGGGCTGGCCCGAGAGGGAGGCCGTCGAGCAGCCCCACGATCAGCCACATTACCACAGGTGAGCCCAGGAGGCCCCTAGGGCTCTAGGTTAAGCCCCTGGGGGCCGGGGGCCACGATTTACAGGGGATTAACGAGGGAAGAGCCCTCATTGACAATTTGTACCAGGCCAGGCACCTGGTGAGAAGGGGCCCAAGCCTAATTTAACCCTCACCTCCCTGGGAGACATAAGAATCCCCCATCATAGGGAAGCCCCAGTTTGCTGGACATGTTGAGGGGTCCCCTCTAGGATTCCCTCCCGCCTATTGTACCACAGGCTGTATTGATCGTCTAGGCCAGAAGTATGAGCCCAGTAGCAAGAGATTTTAATATGCCTAAAGTGTTGTGCATGTTCTAGGCCCTAATTTATTAGTGCACCCGGATCATTATTGGTGCTGTGTTCTAGGAGCTGATTTCTGCGGCCTTGTAGTGGCCAGAACCGTTGAGGGTCTTTTTAAAAGAATGTGCACCAGTTAAAGAAATGCAATGTATAATCTGTCTAATCTAATGCAACCTTGATTGACATAAAGGAACTTGATTTTTAATTACACAAGCCTGGTGTGGTGTCCGGTTATTGCTCCGCATTTCTGAGTTGAAGTAAGAGTGTGCTGCACAACTGCCTTACACATTGCCTTCGCGTGCCTTTCCCCGCTTTGCGCCATGCTACCGTAACGGACTCGGTAACCCCGTTTCCAACATTGGTGTTCAGCGGTGGGATAAGGACTGGTATTTGTGCAGCACCCTACAGTGACTCAGTGTGCGCCGCAATTAGACACCTAGTGAAATGTAAGTAGGAGGAATTCTATTGTGATTGCCGATTGTATTAGTCCTGCGTTAAGACCTGCTACCTACCATTTAGAACCCCTTCCTTAAATTGTCTGGGACCCCACCTAGGAGGATGGAGTTTGAGTTAGCCGACCTAGAGAGGTACACGGTGGCACAGCTCAAGGAGTTCTGCCTAGAGAGGGGGTGGCCGTCAAGCGAGGTGCCAGGAAGGAGGTGCTTCAGAAAGCTTTGAGGGCATGGGTAATGGCCCACCCGGAGGGAAGAGGGGATGAGGAGCAGAGGGAGGCAGACGACCCAGGAGAACTGAGCCTACTGAACATTGACGTCAGCGAGAATGTGTTGCCAGGAAGACGTTCCAGGGCAGGCAGTAGTGCGTCAGGGGGAGTTTGTCAGCAGAGGAATTCAAGGACAGGAGGGAGCAGAGGCAATTGACATTAGAGTTGGCTAGGATGGAAAGGGAAGGAGAGCAGGCAAGGCTAGCCATGGAGGAAAGGAGGCTTGCACATGAGCTTAGCCTGAAAGAACTAGAGCTCCGAACCTTGCAGATGGAGATAGAAGGCAAAGGAATTGGTGGCAGCGTACCTGCTGGGGTTCCACAGGAGCCCAAATTTTATCTACCCAGGGAGGTGATAGCCAGCTTTAGTGTGGGTGATGACATCGACAAGTGGTTGGCGGCGTACGAGGTAGCTTTGGTGGCCCATAGAGTTCCTGAGAGCTACTGGGGAGGAGGTCTCTACAGGTACATACCTCCACCAGTAAGGGACACACTTTTAACTTTAGATAAGGGGGAGCAGACCAACTACCCTATCATGAAGGAGGCCCTGCTCAGGAAGTTTGGCCTCACCCCAGAGAAGTACCGCCAAAAGTTCCGCAACAGCCACAAGCTCACCACACAAAACTGGGTGGATTTTTATGATTATGCCCGGAAGGCATTGGAGGGGTGGGTACGTGGCAGCAACATTGACAATTACACTGGGCTGTACGACCTGTTTTTGAGAGAGCACCTCCTCGAGAAATGTTTTCCGGAGCTGCGCCAGTACTTGGTGGACCGCAAGCTGACCAGTCCGAGGGAGCTTGCAGAGGAGGCAGACACGTGGGTCAGCACTCGGGTGTCCCACAAGGGAGCCGGGGCGGATCCCCGAAAGGTGGACAGGGGTTCCCCCAGAAGAAAGAGGGGGAGATAAAAAGAGGGAGTTCTTTAAAGGTCCCCAAAATAGACCGCCTGGGAGAGGGGTAGGTTCCCCATCCCAATCTGGATACCAGAGACCCACTTACCCTGACAGGAGTCAGCAGCCCAGAACTGTCCGGTGCTACGAGTGCGGGGAGGTTGGACACTACAAGGGGGATCCCCAGTGTCGCAAGAGAACCCCAGCCCCCACAGGAGGTAAGAGCCCCGGGGTGGCCAGTGTAGCGCTTGGGGAGGAGTTGTCCCTAGGTAGGGGAGGTGAGTGGACAGGCTTGACCTTAGTTTCCCTGGGGGATAGAGAGATCATCCCAAGGGTTCAGGTACCCGAGAACACTGCCAAGTATCGGCAGAGGGTCCTGGTGAACGGGGAGGAGGTGGAGGCTCTGAGGGACACAGGTGCCAGCATGACGATGGTGAGACGTCAGCTGGTGTCCCCAGAGCAGGTGATTCCTGAGGAGTTCCACCCGGTTGTGATGGCTGATAATAGCCTGGGTCATTACCCCGTGGCCCAAGTTCCCTTTGAGTGGGGAGGAGTGTCAGGTCTGATGAAGGTTGCGGTGAGCCCTGCCATGCCAGTTGACTGTCTGCTGGGCAACGACTTGGAACATACTGCCTGGAGAGAGGTAGAGTTCAATGCCCATGCTGAGATGTTGGGGTTACCAGGATGGACTTGCGTTATCACGCGGTCCATGGCTGCCCGACAAGGAACTCAGCCCGGGTTGGAGCCTGAAATAAGGGCCCAGCCCACTGCTGGACGAGGAGATGTCCGGGAGGAGACACCCGGTGAGATGGATGAGGAGCCCGCGGAGGTGACCCCGGAGTCCGCTGAGGTGGTTGGTTTTCCCGTGGGGGACCTGCCGACCCCTGCAGAGTGGCAGGTGGAAGGAGGGCCTACCCGGGAAGAATTTTGCCGGGCACAGAGGGAGTGCCCTACGCTTGATGGCATACGGCAACAGGCCGAAGCCCAAGCAGCTGGAACAGAGACTGGTAATTACCATGTCTACTGGGAGGATGGTCTCCTCTACAGTGAGCCTAAGGCTCCGGTGCATGGGTCCTCAAGGGCCGTGGTGGTCCCCCAATGCTACCGAGCCTTTCTGCTAGAGTTGGCACATGAGATACCACTAGCAGGACACCTGGGCCAGGACAAGACGTTTGCACGCTTGGTCCCACATTTTTACTGGCCCAGGATGCGCGTCACTTCTGACACGTTTTGCAAGACCTGCACCACTTGCCAAGCGAGCGGCAAGACAGGGACTAAGGTGAAGGTCCCTCTAGAACCTCTCCCAGTGGTCAATACCCCTTTTGAGCGAGTAGGGATTGACATTGTCGGGCCGTTGGATCCGCCGACTTCTGCTGGGCATAGGTTCATTTTGGTGCTAGTAGACCACGCCACCCGGTACCCAGAGGCAATCCCTCTGAGGACCATCACAGCACCGGTGGTGGCGCGGGCCCTCATGGGGATTTTTACCCGAGTGGGATTCCCCAAGGTCGTGGTGTCGGATAGGGGCACAAATTTCATGTCGGCCTACATGCAGGCCATGTGGAAGGAGTGTGGAGTGACCTACCGGTTCTCCACTCCTTACCACCCCCAGACGAACGGGCTCGTGGAGCGTTTCAACAAAAACTTGAAGGGGATGATCAGGAGCCTACCCGAGGACTTGAGAAGAAAGTGGGACGTCCTCTTACCCTGTCTGCTCTTCTCCTACCGAGAGGTGCCGCAGAAGGGGGTCGGTTTCAGCCCCTTTGAGCTGCTCTATGGCCACCCCGTTCGGGGGCCCCTCAGTCTTGTCAAAGAGGGGTGGGAGAAGTCTTCCTCGAAGCTTCCCCGTGATGTGGTCAGCTATATGCTGGCGTTCCGCAGCCAAGTGGCCAAGCTGTGGAAGGAGGCCTCGGACAACTTAGAGGCGAGTCAGGCCGTCATGAAGCAATGGTATGACCGGAACGCGCGGACGGTAGAGTTAGACGCTGGACAGAAGGTGTGGGTCATGGAGCCAGGAGAGCTTAGCGCCCTCCAGGACCGGTGGACTGGGCCGTTTGAGATCTTGGAAAGGAAAGGCCAGACCACGTATGTCGTCGACATGAAGACCCCCGTCAACCCCACAGGGTGCTCCACGTCAACCGCCTGAAGCCACACCAGGAGCGTTCCGAGCTCACTCTCTTGATGATAACGGATGGAAGTGAGGAGGAGGAGAGTGAGCCTCTGCCAGACCTTCTGGCGGCCCATGAGAAGGATGGTTCGGTAGAGGGAGTAGTCCTCGCCCCATCCTTGACCCCAGAGCAACAGAGGGACTGCCGCCAGGTCTTGGGGCAGTACGCCTCGTTGTTTTCCCTCACGCCTGGAATCACGCACCTGTGTACCCATGATGTGGACACAGGGGACAGTCCGCCAGTGAAGAACAAGTCTTACCGGCTGTCCGATAAGGTCAAGGCTAGTATCCAGGGTGAGGTTGTCAAGATGCTAGAACTGGGGGTGATTGAGCCTTCCAGTAGCCCTTGGGCTAGTCCGGTAGTGTTGGTGCCGAAAGCGGCCCCCCGGGCACCACACCAGAACTTCGGTTCTGTGTGGATTACCGTGGACTCAACTCAGTCACCAAGACCGACGCTCACCCGATCCCTCGGGCGGATGAGCTCATTGACCGGCTGGGAGCAGCCCGGTATCTGAGTACCATTGATTTAACATCAGGCTATTGGCAGATTGCCATGGCGGAAGGAGCAAAGGAGAAGACTGCGTTCTCCACCCCCGAGGGCCACTTTCAATTCCAGGTGATGCCCTTCGGGTTGAAAAATGCCCCAGCCACTTTCCAGCGGTTGGTGAACCAGGTGCTGTCTGGCCTAGAGGCCTTCTCTGCTGCCTACCTGGATGACATAGCTGTCTTCAGTAGCAGCTGGGAGGACCATCTGCAGCATCTCCAGGAGGTGCTACAGGCTTTGCAACGGGCTGGTCTAACCATCAAGGCCAGCAAGTGCCAGATTGGACAGGGATCTGTCGTGTACCTGGGACATCTGGTGGGCGGAGGTAAGGTGCAACCCCTCCAAGCCAAGATTGAGACCATCATGGCCTGGGAGCCCCCAAGACCCAAACAGAGGTCCGAGCTTTTCTCGGCCTCACGGGATACTACCGCCGGTTCGTCAAGGGATATGGAACCATCGTGGGCCCATTGACGGAATTGACTTCGAAGAAGCAGCCAAGCAGAGTCATCTGGACGGCTGCCTGCCAGGACGCCTTTGAGACCCTTAAACGTGCCATGTGCACCGCACCGGTGCTCAGGACTCCAGACTTTGGACGGGAGTTTATCGTGCAGACAGACGCTTTTGAGCATGGCATAGGAGCTGTGCTCTCGCAGCTGAATGACGATGGCCAAGACCAGCCAGTGGCCTTCATCTCCCGAAGACTACTCCCCGGGAACAGCGGTGGAGTACCATCGAGCGGGAAGCCTTTGCTGTGGTTTGGGCTGTGAAGAAGTTGAGGCCATACCTTTTTGGTTGTCACTTCTTGATCCAGACCGACCACAGACCCCTTCGCTGGCTCATGCAGATGAGAGGCGAAAACCCCAAATTGTTGAGGTGGTCCATTTCCCTCCAGGGGATGGACTTTCGGGTGGAACATCGACCCGGTGTAGACCACGCCAACGCTGACGGTCTCTCCCGGTTTTTCCGCCTTAGCGAAGAGAACTCCCTAGAGGTTGGGAAGCTCTCCCCTCTTTCGGCTGGGGGGACGCGTGTTAGACCTGTCAGCCCTAGGGTGGTCTTGCCCTGTTTTTTTCCCTTTTTGCGCCTCATTTTTGCCACCATATTTTTACTGGACCTAGGTCTCCGGGCGCCTTGCCACTGCTGGTCAGTGCTGAGGTGCAGGTGCTCTCTCACTAAAGATGGCTGCCACAGGCCCCTGCTACTGCAGAAGGGCCTTCCACACATACACGCTAGTAGCCAGGGTCAGGCTGGGACATAGGGATACAGTATCCATCCCGTCCCCGCCTCTGGGCCACATAGCTAGATAGGTGGAAGGTTCCAGAACCTTCCGGGCTGTGGGAGGAGTTAAGTTTTGCCGCCTTTATGAGGGTCACCTGACCTAGGGGTATAAGAGGCTTGGAGGGAAAACCTTTTAGTCAGTTAGGTTGAGGCACCGCTGAACCTGGGAGAACCTGCGCCGGAGTATAGGCTTTAGGGCCTAGGGGGAGACCTACACTACTGCTGCTGACAGGGCTAAGGCCCTGCTGAAGTAAGATAGCTGAGGAACGCCCACCACCCACTGACCTTGCCCAGTGTGAGGGGACCCAGGGAACCACCTTCAGCGTGCTGGGAGGAACATCAAGCACTCCCAGAACCACCAACTCACAACCCCCCTTTCATAAGAAGAAGAACTTTTCTGACAAGAAGCTCCTCGCAGGAGCCTGAAACCAAAGAGTAACAGGAACCCAAGTTGAATCGTCGAATGGGGATCACGAGGCGGAACGCTGTGTCTTAAGCGCTAGGCCTTCACCCCCTATCTACCCACACCGACAGCTGGACTGTCCCCCAAGAACCCTTCCCACACAGCCCTGTGAATCAGGCTGTCAGCGCACCCCGCGCTGCAACCCCACGTGGGAGAACTTGATCCCCCCAGTCACTGACCTTGTGACTGGATCGCCGCCGCGGCCGCCGCCGCGTGAAGAGAGGTGCTGAGGTGAGGGAGACCTCTCCCCCTTTCATGAGTGTGGTGAGGTGCGCCGTCCGCGCCCTCACCGAAGCCCACAGAAATCACCGCCGGGCCCGAGACCCCTGCCGCTGCAAGCGCGGCCAAGAAGAACACCGCCGCAGCCCAGGAGGGCCGCGTGAATAGAGCTGAGGCCCACCGCGGCCTCCAGGCCCGTGGACGCCGTTGCCGTGGAGCCGGGGACGCCGACCGCGTCATAGGTCGCGCCCCCGAAAAGGCCGCGACGGGATTGGTCCCGCCGGAGCCAGCAGCCGAGGAGAAGGAGGTGGGAAGCGTCGCCCAGCAACCGGAGAAGGCCGCGACGTGATTGGCCCCGCCGGAGCCAAGCAGGAAGACGTCGGAGGGGCTCCACTGCCAACGGGAGCCCCCGGAAGAATCCAGGCCGCGCTGGGATTGGGCGGCATCGAGAGCCCGCCCCCCCAGCACGTACGGAGGAGGAAGAACTCAGTGCGCTCAGTCGGGAAGCGGGGAGCCGTCTGAAAGGACTGCCGGCTCCCGCTCCCTTCACCCTCTCTCTCAATCACCGCTGACTCCACGGGGGCCGGAGGAGTGGCATACCGGCCCCCCAACAACAAGATAATAAAGCGAGAGGCTCCATAGCCTCGGGGGAAACTTGGCAACGCCGGCCGGAGGGCCGTGGGACTCGCTCCGGGCCCCGCCCCATCCAACGGAGGGCTGGCCCGAGAGGGAGGCCGTCGAGCAGCCCCACGATCAGCCACATTACCACAGGTGAGCCCAGGAGGCCCCTAGGGCTCTAGGTTAAGCCCCTGGGGGCCGGGGGCCACGATTTACAGGGGATTAACGAGGGAAGAGCCCTCATTGACAATTTGTACCAGGCCAGGCACCTGGTGAGAAGGGGCCCAAGCCTAATTTAACCCTCACCTCCCCTGGGAGACATAAGAATCCCCCATCATAGGGAAGCCCCAGTTTGCTGGACATGTTGAGGGGTCCCCTCTAGGATTCCCTCCCGCCTATTGTACCACAGGCTGTATTGATTGTCTAGGCCAGAAGTATGAGCCCAGTAGCAAGAGATTTTAATATGCCTAAAGTGTTGTGCATGTTCTAGGCCCTAATTTATTAGTGCACCCGGATCATTATTGGTGCTGTGTTCTAGGAGCTGATTTCTGCGGCCTTGTAGTGGCCAGAACCGTTGAGGGTCTTTTTAAAAGAATGTGCACCAGTTAAAGAAATGCAATGTATAATCTGTCTAATCTAATGCAACCTTGATTGACATAAAGGAACTTGATTTTTAATTACACAAGCCTGGTGTGGTGTCCGGTTATTGCTCCGCATTTCTGAGTTGAAGTAAGAGTGTGCTGCACAACTGCCTTACACATTGCCTTCGCGTGCCTTTCCCCGCTTTGCGCCATGCTACCGTAACGGACTCGGTAACCCCGTTTCCAACAGTAGTCTTCCCTGATTCAAGAGTTCCTGAAGGATTTTGCACATTTTTGAGGCTTGGTGATCTTGGGAAATAGAGTAAGTTAACATGTTTAAGGTTTTTTGGGTACTGAGTGTTCCGGAAACTTTGATTGTGATTGATCGCCACTTTGAGTTCTAGAAAGTTATAGAATTTGTTAGGGATACCTGAGTAGGCATGTAGGAGGGAAAAACAATGGCATTGGCTCTGTCATTCACATCTTTGATGTGTAGGATATTGTGGGATGACCAGGAGTGCCAATGGAGAGCTTTACCATCAGTTTGTATGAGTGGGTTGTACCAGAGTGATGCATAGGGGGAATGCTTGATTTTGAGTGCAATTCTTGTACAGATGTTTCACAGCAAGTATCGTATCTCTAAGTATATTTGAGGAGTGTTGTGGCTTGCAGGTGGCCCATTGAGGTAGCTGCAGGAGGTGCAAATGGTAGGAAGGTCTTTTTGAATGCTTGTCCAGATGGGGGGAGGAAGTAAGGGGTATGGAATGAACCAGTGTATGAACTGTTTAAGGAGAAACACCATTTGCATTTTACTAAAGTTGGGAACACCCACTCCGCCTTTCTCTTTAAGTAGTAAGATCTTGGTAGCAATTCTAGGTTTTTCCCTCGCCAGATGAATTGGGTAGTGGTCTTAATAAGACGTTCAAAGAAGGAGTCCGATTATTAAAGGGAGAACATACTGATCATAAGTTCACTTGTGGAGCAATTAGCATTTTGGTGCATTCTAGTCTGCACCACCAAGTCATATGTTTGGGCGACCATGTTTCGATGAGGTCCTGTATGTTTTTTCAGCAGCCTATTTTCAATGTGTTTGCGAGATTGGGACAATGACTTGCCAAGATGTAGGCCCAGGTATTTAAAGTGGAGGTTTTGCCATTTGAGGCTGGTGTTTCCAAACAGGGTTGAGAGGGAAGACCTCATTTTTGTCCTTGTTTAGTGTGTAACCGGAAACATTGGATTAGGCATCAAATTAGATTAAGGATTTCCGGAATGGCTGATTCTGCATCTTCAGAGAAGATAAGGACGTCATCTGCATAGGCTGCTACCTTGTGGGTTGTAGAGCCAAAAGGGATGCCTTTGATGACGGGGTTATGAAGTTGTTGAGAGAGAAGGGGTTCTATGGCTAAAAGGAAGAGTAATGGTGATAGGGCACCCTTGTCTCGTGCCTTGAGAAAGCTTGAATTTTTCAGAGAGTGAGCCATTTACCCTACTTTGGCCCAGGGATTATCATATAATACAAACACCATCTGTTCAAAGGAGGGGCCAAGGTTGAATCTGCGGATTGCTGATCTTAAAAAAGGCCAAGATGTCTTATCAAAGGCCTTCTTGGCGTCTAAGGCCATGGCCATCACAGGGAAGTGGAGGAGGGGTGCTTTTTCTAACACGTGCAAATAGTCTAATGTTATCACAGGCCAATGTCCCTTTAATGAAGCCCGATTGTGAGGGTAGATGATTTTCCAATCTGGTAGCAATAAGTTTTGCATACAGTTTACAATATATGTTGAGTAATGAGATCGGCCTATAGTTCTTGGGTGTCAATGGGTCTTTGTCTCTTTATGATTAACTGTAAGTATCGTTTCAGTGAAGTTCGGGCCGGTTTTGCCGTTGGAGGCGTAAAAATCAAAGAGGGATTTCTGGTGTGACGTAGTAGGGGTTGAAATCTTTTGTAAAAGAGACTGATAAAGCCATCTGGCCCTGGAGCTTTCTTTACTTTTAATGTTTTCATCGGCTTATCTATTTCTTCCGTTTTGAACGGTTTAATGAGTGAAATTTGATCTGCTTCTGTAAGTGAGGGGAGATTTATGTTCCTGAGGTCATTCTTGCAGTCTGCGGTGTTAGGATGCCAATCCGGATTATAGAGTTCTTTATAATATTGTGCAAAGCAGCTTGCAATTTGTTTGGATTCAGTTTCACCTACTTTTGATTGCAGTAATCGAGGAGCTCTGGCTTTTCACTTTTAGGTAATTGGCAAGAAACTTCCCACCCTAGTTGAAGTCACACAGTTTTTTCACTTTGTACGTGTTTAGCCAGATATGCAGTCTCTCGCTTATTAATTTACTATATTGATATTTTAGTGTCTTGAGTTTGTTGAGTGTGTTTCTATGGAGAGTTTTGAGATAAGGAGGCACTCGAGCTATTTGACTTCAAATTTGAGTTCCTCCAGGGTTTGCTGGAAGTTTTATTTTTGTTGATCATAATACTGATCATTTTGCCCCTGAGAGAGGCTTTCAATACTTCCCAGAGAGTTTCAAGGGATACGTCTGGAGAGACATTCTCTTTGAAATAGTTAACAATGGTAGACCTCATTTCTTCTCTGCAAGTGGGATCGTTTAGACGTGTGTCATTAAGGCGCCAGAGTCTATCAGGATTTTGGAAGTTAGCTATCATGACATCTGCTGAGATGCAAGCGTGGTCAGATATAATGATAAGTTCGATCTTAGGGTTCGAGCATGAAGGGGTTAGATTCTGATTGGTAAGTATATAGTCTATCCTCGAGTGAGAATTATGAGGGTTTGAGTAAAGAGTGAACTCGCTACCTGTTGGGTTAAAAACCCTTCAGATGTCGGTAAGATTGTGTGGTGGCAAGTTTTTTCATTTGTTTATGGGATTTTCCAGGCCTAAGTTTACATAATCTATCCAGTATTAGGTCCATTTGGAGGTTAAAATCCCCGCCCACTAGAATCCTTGAGCTATTTCGGATTTCATGTAACCTTTTGTCCAGGTCTGCACGAAAAGTGCGGCAATCTGCAGTTGGTGCATATAAGTTGACAATAAAGAGTTCCTGGTTACCTTTGAAGATTTGGGAGTTGACCCATCGCCCTTCTATATCATTTCTATTCTTGATTACTTTAATACCTGCGGATCTGGCAAAGATGGTGGTGACACCATTCTTCTTATCGGAATCAGGGGAGCAAGGCAGATCCCAGTACCAATTGTTTAGTAGACTTTGGGCGATGTCTTTGTCTATTCTGGTCTCTTGAAGCAACAACATGTCCCCTCTCAGTTTGTGACAATATTCTGCTATTTTCTTTCATTTGACCGGGTGATTGAGGCCATTTACGTTTAGTGATAAGATCTTAGGAGTGCTGTTAGACATGGTGCTTGATGTGTTGAGTTTGGTTGCAATTAGGGGTATCTGATAGGCGAGGCGGAGGTGTAGAAGCACTGTTTAATGTGATAATCCAAGGAGTGGGAGCGCCCGGTCTTGTATACTTGGAATATCACCGGGGAAAAGTGAAACAGTAGTCGCCACGGAGCTGCCAAATGGGAGCTTTTACTTGAAGTATGCAAAATGGGGGGAAGGAATGTCACAGCCAGAGGAGGAGTTAATATATGTAGAGTGGTCAAATCAGTACAATGCTTTGCTTAACAAATAAATGCTGGCAAGTGGGAAGTCCCAAAGTTGGTGATCAGAGTTATGGGTATTGACTAGAGGAAAACCATGATTCTGAATTTGTGCGAGATATACATGAAACATTACCTAAGTGGCCGCGTAAAGTATGTAATTAAACATGGACAGTGGAAGAGTAAGTCAACAGTTATGAAACCTGTAAAGATCATATAACATTTTGAACAATCACCCTGAGAGGACTCAAACCTCCATGAAGGGGGCAGATGTGTCTAGCCCTGTGTAGGTATTCGGGCCAGAAATGGTAATATCTGAATGCATGATGGGCGATGTATGTGAATGGGCAAATGTGTAGAGGAAGCATGGAGAGGGTGAGTCGGCAAGTGAGTACAAGTGGATGTTAGAATGAAGCTCTCGTGGCAGGTGTGGTAGGTGTTGATGTGGTTGAGCAGTAGTTCCCAGCGGAAGTGTCATGTTGGTCATATGAGGGTGTGGAAGTAAGCAAAGGCACGTCCTGCTTCGTGAAAATTGAGGGTGAATGGAAAGAACATGGTTCCTTGAGTTAGTGCATTTGATGTGGTTAGATGTATGTTTTCAGTCTTGAAAAATTAGGACTGTACGTCAGTTGGCTGTAAGCAAATGGTTGTAAGTTTAGTTCCTAAACGTACATCTTTAAGCGTCAGCAGAGTGAGACTTAAGCACCTTAATACGTAATATCTTAATCAGTCGCGGCCGGCAAAAATCGCGGGTGGGGGTCGCGAGGGGGTGTGGTAAATATAATAATAAATAATAAAAATGTACCTGTCCGTTGGCCGGGTCCCTTGTTTTCTCGGCTCCTGCTCTCCTGCCTCCGACAGGAACAGGAAGCAGGCAGCCTCCCTCCCCTAAGCCTATCACAATGCTGCAACGGCAGTGTTGTGATTGATAGGTACGCCACCCAGCCAGGGGCTTACGGGGAGGCCATTTTCTCCATGTAGGCTGCATTGCAGCCTGCATGGAGAAAGGCCAGAGTGCACATGACTGGATTTGGCGGCCCCAGAAGGCCGTCCAAACAGTCATTGCGCCCTCAGCAGTGGGCACACCACTCCTCCCCCGCCCAGCCCTGTTAGCAGAGCAGCCCTGCCCACCTGCCTGCCCGCAACCAAACCCTTCTGCTTTCTCGCAGTGCGAGAAGCAGAAACATAAAATAGTAGTTATTACCATTTTATGTTTCTGCTTCTCGCACTACGAGAAAGCAGTGGGGCGACGCTCCTCCGCCCTAGTGGAGGAGCCGCCCTTATCTTAATGCTATCAGATGGCTCAACAGTAATAGAACAGTAATAGAGACATCAAAAAAATCAGAAGAATCAGAAAACTCAGATTCCTCAGCTACAGAACCAAGCATCATCAATACCGCAATACATCGAGAAGGTGTAAAGAGAATGTAGAGACTGAGTCTTATCTGACTGAGCGGAGAGTGTCCAAACCTGTCATCGAGTGATCCTGGCCCAGGATCAGAATTGATGGTGAGTCAAGAGGACATATCCTGTTGTTGCTGGTTGTGCATGTAAGATTCAAGTTCAGAGGGAGCATCAAAAATGAAAGTCTTCCCCATGTTGATGATTTTGCATTTGTCTGGACCGATGAAGAAGAAGCTGATGTTCAGAGCAGTGAGTGAATTCTGCAGGGCTAAAAAGCCTTTCCTCCTGAAAACCATCTCTTTAGCATAGTCTTAGGCTATTCCGATCTTGTAATTCCATATTAGCGCTTTTGATTTCCTCATATGTGACAGGATAGATTCAGAGTGCTGGAATCTGAGCGGTCTGAAGATGAGTGGGCGTGGGGTTTTTTGCGCCTGGGGTAGGTCTAGAGGGCACTCTGCGCGCTCTTTTGGTTTTGAATTGGTTTCTCGATTGTAATACCGAGGGTTTGTGGGATCCATTGTTCTAAGAACGAGATGCAAGAGGATGCTTGGTTTTCGGTCCCTTCAGGTAATCCAAAAATTCTTAGATTCCCTCTTCTGTTCCTGTTTTCAAGGTCAGTGATGGCTCTGGAGAGGGTGTTGATCCATTTGATTGTGGCCTGGGATGATTTTTTATCTTTGCGGTTCTCATCTTCAAGCATTCTTGATCGTGATTCGGCCTCACTGGCACTTATGTGTCAAGATTTGAGGTCATTTCCCATGGCCGAGATCTCAGTTTGTAAGAAATTGGTGTTTGCTTTGGTACTTTGTGCCAGTTCTTGAAGGTAGGAGAGTTTGCAAAGAATAAGGTCCATTTTTCATGAACGTCTAGGGGTTGATTTTGCTTGACAGGCGATTCAATGACCGAAGGGTCTTGTTTAGCCCTTTTGAGAGCTGCTTTCTGATCTTTGGTGTCTTTGTGATCCTTCGCAACTCTGGGGTCCTTTTTATCAGCCATTGTGGTGAGCCTTTAAACCTGTTTGGGTGGTTACCACCTACACTCTGCTAATGTCAGTACTTAATTCGACCTGTGTACCTATATTGTGGCGGCTTACAATGAGATCAGGCAAAGAAGCAAGATTGCACCCAAAAGAGGCACAAATGAATGCACGATATGCTGAGGAGTGGTGTGGTGTGCCAAGAGGGGTAGCGTGCCAGTGCTCTCCAGCAGATGTTAGCATTTGATGTCAGATAATGTCTGCAGTATTGGCAATTGAAATGGGGAGGCCCGTGGTAGGCGTAAGTTGCATCAACACACAAGGGCACTCTTTTTACAATGTATGCGGTTGAGAAGTGTGTGCGTTGCCAAAACATTTAAGTAACCAATTCACCATCAACTTCATCTGGACTCTTACTGGGGTGGGATGGGTGCTGAGAACTGCAGCCTGATGCTTCACGCTGGTCTGTGAAAGCAGGAGACACAGCCGTAATCCGGGCAGCTGAAAGGCTGGGTTGCAGCTCCAGCATTGCTGTCGCTCTCTATGGTCCGTGGGAAGGTTGAGAGGGGTGATAGCCGCTACAGCTATAGCCATAGCCGTTATGTCAAAGTAGGAGAGCCTTCAGACTAATGCAGAAACACATATGAAGTCCAGCGTGGTTGTTGGAGGAGTGCGATACACTCACTGAGATGGCAGTTAAGTAGGCGCAGTGCTGCACTTAATGGTGGATCCCCGACAGGTCCTGGATAGAGCCGGTGATGCGCAGAGGATATCAGGGTGAGGTCCGCAGAGGCAGCAGTCGGTGCGGCGGAGGGTAAGCGCCCTACCGTAGTCCTTTTTTACACTCGTAAGTTGTGTGTTGGAGGACCAGAAATATGGCTCACAGTTCTGGGCTAGTCCTCGAGGTACTGCGGGTGCCATTTCCTCACCATAGTAGTCGCTCTTGAGAATTGGACATTGAGCGTAGTATCTGGGCAGCTACGGGGGAAACGGGGACAGCTATGCCCTCAGGGAATTGTCTGGGGTATTACCATGTCACTTGCAATTTTCTCCTCATGTAATGTTACTGTTCCTAATGTGAAGCGCTCTGACACCTTCGGGTAAAGTCCGCGCTATATAAAAACGCATAAAATAAAATAAAAAATAAAACCATGCCATCGGATTTAAGGCTGATGCTGGATGCAAAATGTCCTCGGCTGCCGGAGCTTTCAATTTTAGGCAGCCATCTTCTCCGGACTCGAAGCCATGCCCCCATGCAATCTCGAATGGTTGGAGGCAATAGGCAAGCACACCAAGTTGAGTAATGCCTTCGGCAGCGGACTTTCGGTCGACTGGCAAATGACACCCGACTTACACAAAGCCCATCACAGCTGGGATTTAAATTAGCACACAATAGATGGAGAAATACAAAATGTGTGTCAGAACTTGAGGTACGGACTTCTTTAACAAATTATTACCAGATTCTTAAAAAAGTTGTATGTGGTTTATTTGGTGTTTCGGTCAATAACTACCAATGCGGTTACAGAGTTAACACAAAGAACACAGTTTACCAAAGGTTTTACAACAAATATGAAAAGGAAGTTGTAATGGTTCCTGATTACATAAATCAAAATGCAAAACAACACGTCCCTATTTTTAAGGTACCTGACTCAACTCAAGGGTAAACGTCCAGTTAAAAAACAGGCATTGGCAAAGCCAATAGGTTTCGCCTGTTTTCCGTGTCATGGCTGCTTTTTTTTTTTTTACTTTGTTATTTTGCACAGCAGTTCAACTGCTCTGCAATATGACAAAAACATTGACAAAGTCAATAGAATTTGCATAGGCAAAACTTATTGGCTTTGCCAATGCTTGTTTTATGCAAGGAATTGCTCGTTTCTGTCTCGAGGGATGACAGCACTTCTTGAGTGTACTTAAATTTGATGCCAGAGGAGAGGGTACGTGGCCATGTTTTTATCAGTTTTTTGCAAGTATGTTGAACTTTTGGCGGCCTCCACCGTTGGACTGTGCGGTGTATTCTGATGACTTTACTACTAAACCTCTAAAATGTGCTGGTGCGCTTTTGTTTATTCACCTGTGGCTGCCTTTTGGTAGTACAGTAACTGCACAGCTTCAGTGAGTGCCTCTCACCTATTTTCTGAAATATATTAAATTACACTATTTTTTGCAGGGCTCCCATTCCTCTGCAGGACAGACGATTAGACCTCGTCTCTCGACGAGTCTCCTGTTTGGTTGCTATCTTTTGATCTCTAACCATAGAGCCTGCAACCTGATCCTTTCTGCCCCTTCATTGTCTGGCTCCTCAGGTGCCCCCTTCTCCTTTGTTATTCTCTCTTTTCATCCACCCCAGGTTTCTGCAGTTCTCTCCCAAGGAGTTTACTGTTGCGTGTGTTGCTCCCATTAGCACCTTGGCTTTGTTCCAGCTCAGGTGATATATCTACCACAACACGTCAGAGACTGCGTGTTTTGTTCAGTGTTGCCATTTTTACCTCAGATTTTCACCTCTCGGTGCCACTTGCACCTCGTTTCACCTGCTGCATGGTGTACGGGCTGGGAAACATGAGCTATTTAGCGCCCTTTTAATTTTGAAAACACAGCCAGTTCAAGGACTGTGTACGCCAAACATACTACTTTTATTATAGAAATATGTTTAGTTAGCCTGACAAAAATATTGTTAAGAGAACTTATGTACGGTTGTGGCAACCAAAATAATAAAATAATTACTACATTTACATAGCACCAGCTTCCATTTGTTTGGTATGTAGGCACTGATGACAAATATTAATTATTAGCCAACTCAATAGTACTCATTTTATCGACTTCAGAAGGATGAAAGACTGAACTTGGAACCTGTTATTTCTACAATGGATGCATTAGACTACTAAGCTATTTTACCAGAGTCCAAGCTGGGAAATCACCTCCACTCTACAAATGTGCTTCAAAGAAGAATGCTATTGATGTCACACACTTTATGACTGAATACGATTTATGATACAGTGTAGGGGTGTTCTTCTCTAGGAGATATTGGCGCCTATGGAGTTTGCGTCAGTCTAAGGTGGTGAGCAATTATGGCGGTGCCAGAGGTGAGGGAAAACACCCTGAGCCCTCCAAATTTGACCCTAGGGTCAGACAAAACAGATACGATCCTCTGCATACGCTCTAATCAATCAAACTTTTCTTAATCAAACAGTATACACAACACAATGACAGAGTAATCCGTATGATTTTTTTTTTTTCCCTTTTTTATTCCGCAATGCCCAGCCAACACGTGTTTTGTCGCTAGGGGTGTACCCCATGACTTCTTCAGGGCTGTCAGGCTTCAAAACTTCTAGTGTACAACTCCTCTCCGCCGGCTCTACTTCCGACCCGGCTGGTCCTGTGTTTTTAAGTGAATTTGAATAGTTCAGGGATTTACTGTGCTTATCATATAATCTGGTCCCTTATGTTCATCTTCAAAAAATTCTGGTGATCGGTCGCATAAATTATCCCAAACGTCGTCAATATTGAAACCCATATCCGAGTATCTGCGCGACTACGCTGTGTACTTTCTCTCGTGTCCCGCGTCCGGAGTCGTGACACTTTATGACTGAATAAGATTTATATTCTGTAGAATTAAAGGATGGCTCTAGCAATACTCTATCCATGGGCTTTCCTTTAAAAAAACCACCTAATCTGATACTTTGATCAAATTGCTTGGGACTCTCATGTCTGATTTCGAGTGAGTACCAAATCAATAGTGCAGCAGGTGCAGTGGCACCAGGTCCCCGGGTTCTGAAGGGGCCACTGCATCCCTACTATGCTGGTTTTTTACTGCCAAACCATGGTATAGTAGGCTGTTTTGTTTCTTACTAGCATTAAGGCCCATTGCACCCTTGTTACGCCACTGAATCACTGGTGATCCTAATTTCAGATTTTATAGTTCGAGGATGAATATAGATCCTAATCTTGATGACTGACTTTTCATATAGTACATGCACTACCGAAGACTGCATATCTCTGCAGTGCGTGTGCCACTCCCTTGTGTAGCTTACCCCATCCCCCTTCTCCCACTGTCCATTGTTGGTGGTCCCTCCCACCCGCTCCGCTCCCACTGTCCATTGTTGGTGGTCCCTCCCTCCCACCCGCTCCCACTGTCCGTTGTTGGTGGTCCCACCCGCTCCGCTCCCACTGTCCGTTGTTGGTGGTCCCTCCCTCCCACCCGCCTCCCACTGTCCGTTGTTGGTGGTCCCACCCTCTCACCCGCTCCGCTCCCACTGTCTGTTGTTGGTGGTCCCTCCCTCCCACCCGCTCCGCTCCCACTGTCCGTTGTTGGTGGTCCCTCCCTCCCTCTGCTCCCACTGTCCATTGTTGGTGGTCCCTCCCTCTCACCCGCTCCGCTCCCACTGTCCATTGTTGGTGGTCCCTCCCTCTCACCCGCTCCGCTCCCACTGTCTATTGTTGGTGGTCCCTCCCTCTCACCCGCTCCGCTCCCACTGTCCATTGTTGGTGGTCCCTCCCTCTCACCCGCTCCGCTCCCACTGTCCATTGTTGGTGGTCCCTCCCTCTCACCCGCTCCGCTCTCACTGTCCATTGTTGGTGGTCTCTCCCTCCCACCCGCTCCGCTTACACTGTCTGCTGTTGAAGTAATATCTTTAAATAATATTTTTTTTAAATTATATGTACAAATATTTTTGAAGTATACGTATATATTTATACAATATGGTTGGTAGCAATGGCTACAAGACCGCATCTCTTAAAGGAAGTATACGTGGGTGTGTCCATCAATTGAGCAACAACCGGTTAGTTGGCTTGGTGCTTTCGCAGTATCCATAATCCATCACCCTACCACCAGGGGTGCCGGCACACATTGGTACAAAAAATCCTCTGTGTAGACAATAACCAAAGATACCAGAGCACTCAATAGAAGTCAAGACAAAGTCAGTCCATCAAATAAGGATTCTTGTAGATATATCAGATCTGTAATTTATTGTAGACAGAAGTCAGGAAACTGTGATCATCAGCACATGCATGTTGAGAACAGCAGAAAACAGCCGACACGTGCTTCGTCACAAAGTGACTTCTTCAACGCTAGGCAAGTACTAATATCCTGGTAAGGAATTAGCAAGTAGAGGGATTTGGAGAGCCAAGGTCTGACTGTCAGACAAAACAAGCGTTGTGCAGATTGGGATACTTGGTAACGTATCGTCAGTGTAAATGTGAATATCACAGGCCCATACCATCTATGGTAGTACATTTTCAACCTTCGTATTGGCAGGTGGGCAATAGGAATCACGGGTAATGTAATTCATTTAAATAATGCTATTTAACTTTCCACCGACGCTCCGTTCAGTGTCAATGTCTAAATTTCTCTTGTATTCCCATCTTACAAGAGTCCAGAAGTGACTATTGCGGCGCTATATCATGTCACGTAAATGTTACATTCACCACACTTCTATTGCTTCCGGCACCCAGCTTCTTTTAATTTAGCTTCTTAAGTAATTTCAGGATTTTACTTTGTCGTTACAGCATCTATTTTCTTGTGATTTTGTGCACTCGTTATTGAAAATCATCAATAAACATGTTTATAAATGGAGATATTTGGACATTTCCTGTTTCAAGGCAGGAAGCCGGCTATAAATGTCGGACGGTAGTTCCTAAGAAGTGGTTTTAAGCATTTGTCACTCAGTGAAAAAGTTCGACGTGGTGTTTATCTTTAATTGTTTCCGCTTCCCACTTACGGCAGTCTCTTGCTCTGGTCTGACCTTGCCACCTGCTGGCCAGTCGCAGCTGCAATTTTTCTTCACCTCGTCTCATCTCGATGTTGGCATTTTAACTCGGGCAGAGCAAAGTTAAGGTAGTTTGGTTGAAGGCAGGGCTTTAAGTGGGGAAAAAAAACTGGGGGTGCTCTAAAAGGGGCGTGGCAAATCTCTTCAAGGGGTGTGGCCTATCCGAGTAGGGGCGTGGTCTAATTCAAGATAACTAGCATTGTGTGCTTAAGAAAATCATGAAGTCGCATCCAGCAAAGGATAATAAAATAGGCAAAAAGGTATATTTATTAAGTATAAGCCATAAAAATACCAAACACTTTAAAAAACATGTAAAAATGATTTACATTACTTAGAAATCTATTGCAGGGTTCCCCCAGACCCTTGACGATATTCACTGTGTCTATTTTGCTGGGGTTTCTCGGCGGAGTCAGAGGTGTGGCAGAAAGAGCAAAATATCCCAATTTTTAGTATTTGTTTCCCATTTCACTAACCAGTTACAGCTTATTACATTATTTAATTTAACCAATGGATACACATGTTTATTTAAGGTTTAATATGAGTTATTGACATTAAAATACATTCACAAAGTGGGATACGTTTCCAATCACAGAATGTCCCAAATATCCTTAAAAGTGGAATCGCAAGCCATTCGTCTCCCAGCCATGGAGTTTCTGTCATCAGCACTTCCCCACCCTTTTTCCACAAGAGCAGTTCAAACATGAATGGCAAAATATCCTCGTTTGCAAATGTTTTCCACATAATTATGGCTCTGCCATATTTGCCACATAATACTGCTGTATAATCTGACGATTTTAACTGATAAATTGTTTATAGCTCAAACGGATCAAAAGTTACAAAAAATGTGACTTGTGTTGCTGCAAAGTAGATGGCCCATTGCAAAGGTTGACTGGTCAACTTTCTCACTGCTGCACTTGTATGTTCCACTGGTACTAATAAGGAAAAATCTTTGCGGATACTGTTAGCATGTGTAAAAATGTCAAAATAATAAAGTATCAGAAAATTTACAGCACCACTAATAGCAGTATAGGGTGTCAGAGCACTTTACATCACGTATGATTGCTTATCTCAGTGTAGTATATGTGTGTAAATCACTGTATAGGAAATGTTACATAAGACAAAGGACTATAAGGTGTAGGAGTCACATGACAACCATACTAGTAGGCAGGATAGTTTAATAGTGATTGGTCTGGAGAAACACAAACTCAGAATTTAAAACGTAATACCATGGTTGGGGGTTCTCTTTAATAATCAGAATTGATTTCTACCCAAATGAACTCTTTTTGCAACATTAGGATAATCAAAGACTGTGGAAAAAACATAATGCTCTAATTTATACCTTGCAGTTTGCATGCAGCTCTTACATGACAGTTAATAGCTCACTGTTCTATGTTAGGATTTTAACTTATTAACTGCAAGTAACAATAGGGTCTCTCTGACAAAAGCAGTAACCCACTGACCTATTTACATTATGTGCACTTTGTGATCTGCATGGTACATGTTCTTAGCAGTGGGCACATTAATCCTCTGCGCTTCCTTTCCATGAGTCAAAACGTCCACTAGACAAAACACCATCTCTCTCTACTAAGAACATTAATACCTGGACTTATCATGACATTTTTATTGTTGCCAACAATTGTTGGAGGCCAGGAAGGAGACAGCAAGTGCTTTTAAAACCATATTATACTTGCAAACAGGACGCCCCCACCTGAAGTCAGTGCCACCCGCGGTCCGTGCAGGTAACAGCGGTGGGGCCGGGTAAGGGGGGGTTTCGAGGGATAATGGTGAAGGAAAATTAATTATTTCATTTTCCCTCGGCATCGTCCCTTGAAATCCCCCCTTACCCGGCCCCTCTGCCCCACTGCTGTTAGCTGCACGGATCGCGGGTGGTCAGCGCCTAGTGCGGTCGCACTGCCCTAGAGCCACCCTGCTCAAGGGTCCTTTGACCTCAGTGACAGAGTCACTGTCACTCTATGGTGTGCTGCCTCATAGGCCTGCCTGCAAGACTGGAGGTGAACTTCAGAATAAATTGTGGCGGACAGGCCTTCAAGGTTAACCCACACATGCCACTGCTAGGGTCCACCTGCTGGTGCTAAGACACCAGGGCTTTTAAGATCTTGCGGGGCCTTCTAAGGTCTAGCATGGGAATGTGCTCCCTCAGCGGGAGTGGTCTGGTGGACTGGTCATGAAGGCTGAACCTGGTTCCCCAGTTCCGAATTCCGCAGCTCTGACCATAGTGCCACATCCTCTCCCCCACTGAACATCATACTGCCCCACTGAGAGAAACTTGCACTGCACTGACCCGCTATAAACACCTGGATGTGACTCAATTCAAATTACGCACTAGACAAGAGCAATATGCTGCCTAAAAAAAAATGAACAACATCCTAGAAAAAGCAAACACTCATAGAGAATGCAAGATTAAGTAAAGCACATGAAATGTAAGCAGGAACAACATGGTTACCTTTTTCTTTTTACACTCATTATTCAGAAATTAGTGAGTGCTTTTGCCCGAAAAGGTAAGGCCATGACTACAGGGCCCAGAAGGGACCCGTTTCAATGCCCATTGCTTATATCCTTACAAAACGTAAGCAGTATGGTTTAAAAAGACCACATTCGTGAACACACAGCCGCTGTACACATTTTGTTTTCCAATTCACCCATCAAGTAGGTATTTCAGTACCTCCAGGAACAGTGCACTTTCCCACCAAGGGAAAACAATGTTGTTCAAAGAGAGACGAGAAAACAAAAGTAGCGCTTCACTGGCAAACACTGTAAAGTGGCGCTAATGTGTTTAGGTGTGAATAAATCAACCTGGCCACCTTGCAACCACTCTGTCTTGCTTTAGCTAGTTACTTTTCATATTTTGAATGTTTTAGTTCTCTCCACCCCGAGGCTGCACTTAGAAATTGAAAAAGTCAGAAAAAGAGGACGTTTCCAGCAAAAGTGTTTTTCTTTTTGGATCCATTTCACAGGGGAGCAAATAAACGAAAGCAGGAAAGAGAAAGTGATACCTGTTTCTAAAAGTCTCGGTTTTCACCATCCCACGCTGGCACCACGACGACGTTGCTCCTGCGCTGGAAAAAGAGAAGGGAAATCCTGAGAGAAAATGGCTCTCTTAAAGGGTTTCCTTCCTCCAACAACGCTCACCTGGCATGACGTCATGCCGTCGTGCCGTGGACGTCATGCCGTGACCTCCACTACTCAGTGAGGAAACTGAGCTCTCAATGCAGTCCAGAAAAAAAAAAAAAAAAAAAGAAAGGACTACCTTTGCCAGCCGCGAAAATAGAGCCCGATAGAGACCCGTTTCGAGGGCCCCAAAAAAAAACTGCCGGTGCTCAGACCCGGACAGACCCGGCCCACTTAAAGCCCTGGTTGAAGGTGCTGCTAACTTGCACATTGGCTTGGGGATAAAAAGGAAGCTAGCACAGAACAACGCCAGATTTTTTATTTTACCAAAAATTAACTTTAATAAAATAGAGCCTGTTACGGAATTCCGTATATGTGCATACGCATATAGTTTAACGTGTATGCATTTTTATGAATCTACTAGTAATAAATTAAATCGCGCATTGAAAGGGTCCCCTCTCTGCAGAGTGAGAGGTGAATGCAGTGACCTGATCACTGGTGTACCCAACAGGGTTTGGGGCGGGGACGTTTAGCCCCCTTAGCAGTGCTGTATGCGGCCTAGGGTGTGGGATATCTTGGAGGCAGCAGAGAAGCATGTCTGATCACTGACTGGCTGCCAGCATTTGAAAAGTGCACACTGCTCGACTTGGAGTCTTGGTGCTGGTCTTAAAAGCAGCCTACCCAATCAGACTTGTCTTCAGAGCTGTGCTCAAGTGTTTCATTAAGATTGTCAAAGAGGGAAGGATCCTTATATCCCTTGGTAAGGAGGTCTAAATATGCCAGGTTTTTTATGGGTTTAAATTCTGTATTATCTGCTTGGTGTTCTACTAGTGGTAGGCAGGGAGAGACAGCCACCAATGAGGCTTGAGGAGAGAGAGAGAGAGTTTGGCAGATGGGTGGGTGAGGTGTTTTAAGCTTGCTGGCGCCAGAATGTTCTGAGGTAAAAGCGAGTTTGTCAAGACACACTGGTGGTGGTGGTGGAATAAGCCATTGGGGCGCTTCTATAGAAGATCCTGCCTTGGAAGTCTCCATTCGGAGGCAGGCACGGACTGAGGAGGAACCCACAAGATGCACAGGTGTGTTACATAAAGCTTTAGTCACTGTGGGTGATCACTTGTAATGGCCTATTCCCCAACTCCTTTCCTGAGGACAGGGCCCTGGCAGGTGACGCAGTGCTGAGGACCCCAGAGGGAGAAGAGTAGCAGGCCGAGACCTACTCCCGTAGGCTCACTAACCTGGTGTTTTAGTGGGTCACCTGTTATTCCCCTACCCTTGGTCCAAAGTGGTTGCTATCCCAACTTGGCAGCAAACCAGGCACCACCAAAGGCTTCCTATAGATGTGTGTCATGCATACCGAATTGCCACGTACCTGTCCCGTAAGGAGTGGCCAGGGGAGAATGTTTTCGTGCAGTGATCTGCACTTCCTTCCCCTTGAGGATGTCCCTCATTTCCCATCGAGGTGAGGAAGCCCAGAGTTTGAAATGTCGCAAAGACCAGGTGACAATATAGCCTAGTGATGCCAGTGAGTTAACCTACATATTACAGTTCAGGTGTCACCCTGACACTACTAACCTGAACACATTTAGGGGATTTTGAATTCCATGTACCCCGATTTGAATGACTGTGAGGACGATGACCATGTCCAAAAGCTCTCGGTGATCCTAAACCGCCCAAAGTAGGATCCTTGAAGTGTCTTTTCCCAGTGGAAGTGCAGAAGCAGCCACGCCATTTAACTTCTGGAGCTAAGGGTGACCCCTTATGGACCTGGATGGAAAATATAGGGCTGCTTCTCTCATTTCTCGCACTGGACATTGTGCTCCTGGCGTTAGACATGTAAGGGTGCCTCATGTATAATAGATGTTATTCACCATTCTGTAGCTCTAGCATTGCTTTTTTTGGTGCAAATAGCAATGGCACATATTAGCACTAATTACATGTTTCTCTGTTTTTTGAAAATGTAGATAAAGGTGGACAATACGCACTGTTTCTATTCCAAGAAATGAAATCCAAGAGTCCATTCTTTAAAGGATTAGACATTTTTATCAAATCAAATTTTAATTGATTTAGAACTCGTCAGAGATCAAAAATATATATAGTCACACATAATTACTTAAAGGACTCATATAAGACATAAAAAAACTCCACATTTGCATCCTGCTAAAAATACGCTTTAAAAAATGTATACAAATTGTAGCACACAAATTCATCAGGAGCGACTTTTCTAAAGCAATCAGATCATTAATTATAAGCACACTGGGGCTTATTTACAAGCCCCTTGTGCCACTTTTGCGTCATTTTTAACATGGGAAAAGTGACGTACGGGTGGCGCAAGGGGCTTGTAAATCTGCCCCACTATATTTAAAACACAGGTTTTAAAAAATGATTCATTGCTTCAAGCACTGTCTTACAGGGGCAGACGAATAGGACATGCTTTATATCTTGAATGCGACCCGTGCAGAGATCACATGTTCCAGTCTTGTCTATAGTATCCAACCAATGCTTTGTAAAGTTGTTTAATGGTAGAATGCCAAACCGTAACATAATTACAAATCGCCTAGTGCTGTGATCTAGTGTAAACTTCAAATATTCTTGATGAGTCTTGAATGTTAGGAGTATGCCTTATAAATTTCCAACTGGGAACAGTGTGCAATAGATATCCTGTGTGTAGCTTAATCTGGCCATCGTGTATTTTAGAAACAAATTTAATTGTGCTGGGGTCCCTGATTCCAAATGGGCGGCAGTGCATTGAAAATTAACTAGTGCGAACTCAAGATTATTATTAAAAGTATAAACGCCTGCTTCTTCCTTAAAGGTTTCATTTACTATTTTCTTTGTAGGGCTGCTTGCTGTAATTCTACCCAGTTCTTATCTATGGTGTTTTTACTATTTATAGAGCGAATTTCTCTCCTCTTCTTTGGTAGAGCTTGAATTTCTTTACTCCTTGAGACTGAGAAAGTGATAAATTGGTGGCGAATGAGTTTATTCAACTTTCGAGAAAGTTCAGCTTCCTTTGACTCTTTTTTTGGACTTGCTGAGTGTTCACGGGTTACACACCTCTGAATCATATAGACAGCATTCAAGATTGTCTCTTCAAATGTCTGAATAGGACTTCTTTCTTCGAGTGATTGGTGTAAACATGGTGGCATGGTTGCTGCTTTCATCTTGGTTATGTTGTTAGAGTTCCATATAATTCGACTGTAGTGTAGCTCCTATTTCCCTAATAGGCTCTGCGCATTGGAATAATATATCCTATAGGTTTGACATAGGACTAAGGTCGGTATGTCCCTATCGAGTATATTAAACTTAATTACTTGTGCCAGCTAGCTCAGAGGCCACTAGAAACTTCTTGACAACAAGAAGGGATCAGTTTCTGGCAGCCGCAAAACATGACCACTGTGTTTCCCTTACAGAATCAGGACGTGTCCCAGAGTCGTAGAAACAATAGATAACTATTTCACTCAGCTCAGTTGTGCATGATTCAGTTACTCCTCAAAGTTACACAGAAATAACAGACGGGCGTTTCAATAAAGAGGTTTATTGAACAGTCTTGTTTCTGTTGTAAGTTAGATGTGCTGTTACGATCACAAGACAGTATGCGAGATAAATGATGTACAAGGTGAGCAGTAAAAATAAATAATACTGTGTTAGCATTATCTTTTCAGCATATATGCATTTACATAAAATGACACAGCCTAAAAATGCGAGTACTCATACGATGCGTTTCTATCCTAGTTCTACCCAGTGTGCCTAACCTTTCCTAGGTGTAGGGAGAAGTAGAAGTAGGTGCTGTATTCCTGACTAGAGTATACTAAGAGTAAGTTATGCCAAGAGTCTAGTATGCCAAGAGTCCCTCTAGGTTCTAGTCTGCTCCATACCTGAAGAATGAGAGAGGTAGGAATCTCTATCCGGACTCGAACTCCAACACCCCGCAAGGGAAGTTAGATCACTGGAAGCTGGACTCTCTGCATGCAGGAATGACAGCGTCTTCTCAGTGCGTCCGGCCGGGAATCGGGCTCCTCTGAAGTCGAGGTCTCCTCTGATTTACAGGGGTTTGGGAAGGTATATTTATACCTGAAAATGTTAGCATTGACGTAAGTTGGGTAGCAAAAGACGTCATGAATGAACCTTTAGGGATTAACGGTTCATGCATAATCAATAGTCCTGGGCAAGGGAAACTCCCGCAGCCTAAGGGTCTGTTTTTTCATGGACTCGTTGAGACGCTAGGGTGGACGGATGTCGTAATCCATGCCTGTATTTGGTATGCATGGTATATGCCTAAATAAGGTCTGGGATTTTATGCCTATATAAGGGCAGGTTGGATTGTGCCTATATATGGTCATGATTCTAGAAAGCCCGTTTATGGACACCCTATGAAGTATACAACACCCACTCCTCTTTTGTGTATACAACAATACTAAAATGCTAAACATTAAAATGCTAAACATTAAAAATGGAGTACTGCATATTAAAACATATCCTAAAAAGCTTTAAAAGACATATTTAAAATGTAAAGGTTGCTGTACATCATAATGCAGTGCTTCTCATTTCCTGCATAAAGTGTGAAATAAATGCAATCGGAACGTAATATAAAAGCAATATTTACATATGACTAAAATGATCGATAAGTTTGTCCAAAATCAAAAGTAATTTCCTGTCATGTAACTTAAATGAACTGATTTAGACACACAAGATGACTAAGTGTCCCTGGAAGTACTGCCAAGTCTGTATTATAAGGCTAGTTCTACTTTAAGCAGATTGGAGTGCCATTTTCGTTCGAAAAATGGGACAAAAGTTCAAATTTGGTAAAGTTCCAAGGTTTTTGAAAAATGAAGGCCAAATTGTTGCTGTTGTACTGGAACAGAGTATGCCGAATCAGAGTCAGTTTACGGGTCTGGTGTAAACATGAGATCATCTACTTCAATAGACAAAACATCATCCACTGTCGTTGGTGTAAGTTGGAACACCTCGTGTAGAAGATTGATCGCACAAAGATGGGAAGCATCGCTCTCAGCATAGGTCGCCGCAGCAATGTTCGCGTTCGTTGTTACCTGTGTGCCTGGAGTTGTTTCTCGTACCTCAGCAGCAGCAGGAGGCGACTGTGAGATCTCAATGAATGCTGACATCAGTATTGGAAGCCTCTGGGGACAACACAGAGCATGGGCCGTTATCGGGTCCAGCAAAGCATCGACATCCTTTGGCGCAGCTGATGGATATGTTAGACAAGCGTCCAACACGCATTCTTCACCGCATAGCAGGCAGCGTAGAACAGGTAAGATGCAATCATGCCAGATTGGTCTGAATGACAGGAACCACGTGGTATTAAGGTCCCGTAGACGAGTCATGCCCAATAGCTGTACTATTCGCTCACGGCACTTTCTTTCAAGGAGAGCTTTCTCCATTTCGCTCGGAGTGATATCGGCGAATCGGCTGGCCATAGCGCAATAGCAGGCAGATGAATAAAATCCCCGCAACAAGTGCTAGAATTAATGGTATGCCACCAAACACCGAATGTGCAAGGGTCGGAATGATTCCAAGTATTGCCTGGAACGGTGCTAACAGACCGGAGCAAATGCTCTTAAATACATGTACAATTCTTGTCGTATCTGACATGTTAAAGATACGTGATATCATTTCTACGAAATGTATAGGGCAGTTTGTACGTATTAAAGTCCGTATCTCAGCCGAAGTCCTTGCAACTTGTAGATCATAGGTTTCTTTGGCCGAGGTCAAAGGCACTGTTTGCTGTAAAAGCATGGCTTTCATTCTGCTTAAAGTATCAAATCTTATAAAAGAGACGTTCAGTGAAGGCCATAAAGGCGACTCCCTGACTGTGTCTATTGGGGGAAACAATACTTGCATACAGCAAGTGACCCTGGAGTTGACTGTTACTAGATATGGGATGCCTGGCAACATTCCACAGCAGCTCTGATCATTCAACATGAGGTAACTCCCATTCGAAAGTTGTCCAAACGTTGGATTAATCACAGCAGCTGGTGAACCGTGCTGATGGCAAGACAAGTTTGCCACAGAACCATTACAAGCTCCGTGTAAAATAATGTCCTGACATATGAGTGAACCGGTCAGTGCATGTTTACAGTTAGTACCGCTAAGAAACACTTCACGATCCCCACTCCAACATCTATGTGTATACGGTAAATTCCAAGATATCCTAATGTATTCCTTACCCAACCTTTCATATTTGCCTGCTTGCATCTGTCTGAGGCAATACTGAAACTGAAATGTTGTCACAGGTAATGTTATTTTGCCATGAATAACCCATTCTGTAGCTGGTTTTTCTGCCACTGTAAACGGTAGTTTTTCCATTTTTTCAATGCTTAACACTGTATACCTCGCTCCTCTTTGTGCCAATTCGATCTGTTTATCAGTGAGATTGTATTCTGCAAACAGAGACGACGTGTTGATGAAACGCCAAGGCACATAGCCCGCTCGCAAAGATTGCAGCGTCCATGTCAATAACACAATAGAACGTAATTGAGACTGACCTTGTTGTAACATAGCCAAATCTTGTTCTAGAATGTCGATAGCAGAGGATACAATGCCATCCAATGAATAAATCCTGGAGGACAAAGTTGTTAACCCATTGTCGACTACAGAGAGTGTTTTCTCTAAATTAATACGATCAAGTTCACGTATTCGTTCTGCAGCCTCTATCTGTGACACTTTCCATGCTTCGTTATAAGCAGCATAGATGCCGGCATATATGAAACGTTTTTGACGCGGTTTTCTTGGTCCAAGCAAGAATTCCCTAAGATCTGCGTCCTCTTTAAGTAAGGTTAAGTGTTGCTTCACATCCTGTAGTGTAGATTTATGCAGCCAATCGAGGCATAATTTACCTACACTGTATGTTGTTACTACCCCCGGATGTTGTCTTTGGACATATCTTGGGTCTGGCCTATGAATAGTAAAGCCCTGAGTTTTGTTCAAGAACCTTTCCTGACAGTTGTTTGTGTCTGTGGGCCAGATCAACCATTTCTTCCAATTCGGATGAGTTCTGTTGAGTTGTAGTATATTGTCAACTGTCACCACTGCCTTTGTATTATTATCACTGGCAGGTGTTGGCACAGAAGGTGTTTTCATCTCTTTGATCTTGGCTAATCCAAGACAAGATGTCTGTTGGACGGTGTCATTCAAAAACATTATTTGTTCAGGGATAATACAGGCTCTAAATAAAGCTTCTATACCCTGTACTTGCCAATCTTTACTACCCCAGACAGTTTTTGTCTCAATTGTGTCTTTCCATAAGTCGAAACCCTGTATAGACAGTTGGGCAATAAATGCTTCAGAATAAATCTGTTTCGTATTTGTTAACATAATTTTCATTCCTGTTTTGTTTACATTTTTATAGTAAAACGTTTCTGGGTCAGATGTATTATAACCTGAAAAATATGGAAACTTACTAGCAAAAGTTTTCG
Organism: Calotriton arnoldi; assembly: GCA_963921515.1. Classification (NCBI taxonomy): domain Eukaryota; kingdom Metazoa; phylum Chordata; class Amphibia; order Caudata; family Salamandridae; genus Calotriton; species Calotriton arnoldi. The sequence goes on from CAWUFW010005139.1 coordinate 1,010,023, forward strand.
AACTACCTTGTGGTGGTGTAGGACAATGTTCCCATTGATTAAACATAAACACATTTCTTGGATATGCAGTTTTGTGCAAATAATGATGACCATAGTGGTTATAACAATACAGTTCTTCATAATCAGATGAACCCTCTAAAAATTCATTTTTAGAAAATGCAGCAGATTTGTCTAGATCAAACATTATATCTTGAACAGTCTCTAAGTCCCAATCATCTGAATAGGTACTGGACGTAATTAAATCATTTAGTGAAATTTTAAATAAATGTGGAATGTTCAATTGTTCACTTGGACCGAAGATTTCATAATCTGTTTTGTCCCACACTATACCATCCTGTATAGGAACAGCTGTGATGTTCACTGATGACAAGTCTCTTGCTTCACGATGGGAAGATTTATGTGGTTTCAAAAGTACATTCACGTCTTTTCCTTCACTGTTCACATGGATGTATCTGCCATTTATAAGCATGCTTACTGTTGTTACCAAAGCTAGCCAGAGCAGGAAAACAAAAAGTCCAGATGTAATCCAGAGTTCAATCCATGGAGAAACCAGATAAGTCTTTTTCAAAAAGTGAATAAAGTCTTGTACTTGCTGCTTGAATTTTGATGATGCTGGCGTCGTTTCAGGTTCACTTGGATCTTCTGAGAACGTATCAAAGTCAATGAAATAGCCAGAAGCAGTTCTGTCAATTGTTGGAATTGCATCAGGATTCGTTGAAATCACAGGAACCAGTTCTTCACGAGTCACGTTAGTGTAGACAGGTGTATTTGGACGAACTGTTACTTGGTTATCAAGAGGGATGAGTTCCATAGCCTGGTTGCTTAGTCCTTCATTTGTTACAGCTGAATTCTCGATCGTGATCAGTCTTTCAGTCTGAACCTCTTGAATAGTAGCGAGAGGAGTGCGTCTGCTACTAGGTCGGAGTCCACGAGGCCTACTGCTTAGTATTGGCCACATACTGTGGTTTGATCAGGTCGATTGACACAAATCTTTTCTCCTTTCTTCCAGCAAGGGGCGGCAGAAGTACTGTCCTTGTTCCTTGAACAGCTAGAACAGGTACCGGTTGTCAGTAGGAAGGTCCAAATTCCTTCTTGTCCGCTATTTTTTCTCTGACTAGATCCCCAACTTTTGGAATCCAGAAAGGCCTTGCTGGGACCGCCGATTTTTCCCCAGTGGTGGTTGGCTGTAGGGATATGTTGCTTTGTTTCGTTCTTAATTTGTTAAGATCCTGTAAAACAGCCAAACGATCTTTGATATCAAATGGTTTCATGTCCACCACTGTGCCTACGTGTTCTAAGTCTGGAACCCACATTCTTGTCCCAAATAGTACCTCATATGGAGTGACCCCCCCCCCCCTAGAGAACTTCTTGGCAGGTTGTTAAGTGAGCACTGAACGCTAATGAGGTGTTTGACCCACCGTCACCCGAGCCTAATACCCTAGCTGTTATAGACTGCTTTATGTCCCGGTTTTTCCTTTCCACAACGGAATTTCCCTCAGGATGGAATGGAGAGGAGTACCGCAATGCAACGCCCAGACTGGCCATGGCCTCCTTGTAAGCCCTAGAGCTAAACGCAGGACCCTGGTCAGAATGTAGCGTGCCTATTGCGTATGTGCCGATAAAGACTCGCAAATCTTTTATAACAGTTCGAGCGTCAGCTGAGCGCTGAGGCCATAACCATAGGAACCTAGATTCAGTATTTGCGGGAATGCCTTTGTCCAGTGGGACGCAGGCGAGTAGATAGCCTAATGCTGTCTAACAGTGGTGTCTGCACTGGGCTGCCGCATTCGCTGCATGGTGTCTGGTGGCTCTATCGCTGTAATTTACAGTCTAAGCAGTTGTTGATGAATATGTGAATGTGTGTATTCATTCCAGGCCACCAGTACATCTCTTTTAATGTCAAAATAGTTTTTGAGATCCCTTGATGTGACAGACCCTCCCCCAAATGTGTTTCATAAATCAAGGCTGCTCTTCGTTCCATGTTTGGAATTACCCTATCCCCCACTCCAGGGATTCGAGCAAAAGGAACGTTATTCGCATCAATTACATAAGAGTACTTGAGTGGAAACCTTTTAGGTAACGCTGCACTGCTGCCTTTGCTTGAAGCATTGACAGCTAACATTATCTCACCGTCTATTTTTGTTTTTGAACGAGTGATCGCAGCTACGGAAGCCGTCTGAACAGCCCCCTTCGCGGCTTCGTCAGCCAATGAATTCCCTGCAACGTGAACGCCATCACGCTGATGACTCAGTGTGTGAATCACGTGAGCCTTTGGTAGTTCGTTTTTCAACTGAACTACTTGTTCCCAAAGCAGTTTGTGCTTAATTGTGCCACCTTTCGCATCTTTAAAACCATTTTCAAGCCATATTCGTATATTATCATTATACGACTGAACACAGTAAAAGGAATCGCACACGATTAGTGTGAGGAATTCTCGATCCGTACTCTCAAGTGCCAGTTTGAATGCTTGTAGTTCAGCTCGCTGAGCTGTACAATCACCTAGTGACTGAGTTTTTGTGACCATAGGTCTGAAGATGCCATTTCGCATGCGACCTTTAACGATAGCACACGCTGCACTGTAAGCTTGCTTACTCCCTGTTGCGGGTTGTGCGGATCCGTCAGTGTAAATTACGAATTCATACTGATCGAGAGGCAGAATCTCAGTGGGCAGAGGACATTCTTGTTCATATTGGAGAAATGCCTGTGTCTTTAAATCTGGATCAAAAATATATTCAACATCAGTTGCAGCAAGAGAATTAACCCACTGTATCCATCTCGGATGTAAAGCTTTAGCATTTGGAATGCTCGCTTTTGTGACCGCTTCTAAAGCCGGTACTGGGGTAACGACAATTATGCGTTTCCCTTGGGCTAAGGCTCTTTCTTTTGCTACAGCTGTTTGAACTGCTGTCAGAATTTTTTCAGTTGAACTGAAACGCATTTCCGCTTGTGTATACAAATGTGATTTGTATGCAATTGGTACTTTCTCACCCTCATTAAAGGTTAAGTAAGTGAATCCACATTGACCCGAAATTATTCGAATCACCAAATTTCTTTGACTTACGCGTGTTTGTAAGTGATTTGTTGCTAACATGTTAGCTTGGAGTGAACGCAAAATTTCTGTGTGTTCCTGTGTCCAGTTTTTAATTGTGAAATCAGGTTTGATTAATGCGTAGAGAGGTTTAACCCTTTCTGCGTAGTTTAGAATGTATGTTCTTCCAAAATTTAGGAATCCCAGTATTGATTGTAAGTTTTTTAGCGTTTTTGGAGGTTGGAGCAGCGCACATTTCTCTAGAAAGTTAGCTGCCAAGCTCTTGCCTTCACTTGAAAGCTCATATCCTAAAAATAGGACATTGAGATGGGCAATTCGGGACTTTTTAAAGTTGAACTTGTAGCCCTCAGAGGCGAATCCCAGTATAATGGTGCTCACCCTGTTCAAGTGTCTTTCCAAGTCATCGTCTGTCAGATAGATGTCATCGACATAGGACAATGCCTCGTTGTCATAAATTTGTAGTAACTCCGTTACTCTCGCTGAGAATAAACCTGGGCTGTTCTTGAACCCTTGTGGGAGTCGACAAAAGTGACGCTGGGTCCCCATTATGGAGAATGCCGTTAAGTACCTGCTTTCAGGTGCTATATTTTGACAAAAGAAACCGTTTGAGATGTCTAATGTTGTTTTGTATTTTTTACGCACAATGTTATTCATTAATGCTGTGCTATGTGCATTTTGCACTGCAAACGTTTTAGAACAAGTGTTTAAATGTCTGTAGTCCAAAACTAGACGATATGTATTGTCTGGTTTGGAGACAGGAAACAAAGGATTGTTCATGGATGAGGTGCATGTTTCAATCACCCCTTGGTATTCAAGTTGATTTAAAATCTCCCTGACCTGTTTTTTAGCTTCTTGCTTAATAGGATACTGCCTTTGAGCAGTTGGTTCATGTTTCAGATTTATTTTATGGTGAGGGGAGTCCTCATCCCATCCTACATGATTTTTATATAATGCTGGAGCCTGGGCCACTGCCCATTTTCTGGCATATGTATATTTTAAGTGAATTAGTATGTTATTGGAGAAGGCAGGCATAATCATGTCCTCGCCGTGTGGGCACTCCCTGACAAATTATGGTGGCCAGTCTTTTTCTGCTAGAAGTATGTCATAACCCTTTGATAGTTTTTCCCAAAAAAGTGCTTTAACCTGTCTAGGTTTGTCTCCCTCCATCCGGAGTGTTATTTCATATAACCTTTGTGGAGTACTAACCCTGGTGTCTACAGTCTCTACTGTAATGTACTCATTCAAGTCCACTATCTCCAGAAGTTCCATCAGGTTCTGGCGAGCTATTGTGACTTCTGCTGCACTGTCCAGCATTGTCTGAGCCCATTCTCCGTTCTTGAGTTGTGATCTCAGTATTCTCGGCATGTCTTATTTTTAGACCTGCTACTTTCTTTTGGAGAATTGAGGTTTAGCTTTAATTTTTGTTGCGTGCTTGTCGTCTTTCGATTTCACGCGTTCTTCTCTATGTTCTGTTCGTCCTCTTCTTTCCGAAGTCTGTGATGAGACCTGAAAGGGACGAGAGGAACGTGTATCATTATCTTGATACCTGTCAGGTTTTCTCAAATTATCCCTATTCCTGAGGTTGTACCTCCTTTCAGAGGGCTCCTTTTGAGGAGACCTACCTCGGGATTGAGATCTTTTCTCATTTGAATTTTGTTTATTAGACTCCCACTTCTTTTTAGAAGATGTAGGAGTTTGTTTAATTGAGTCCTTCTCAGGACTTTCAGATAGTTTTGGTTTAGCTGGTCTCCCACCCAAACTATCTCTGCCTAATTCTGCATAAGATTGTTCTATAATTCTGGGTAGCTCTGTTTGATGTTCTGTAACATCAAATTCCCTTAATTTTTGTCGGATCGCCACTGCTGCTGCCTCCCCTTTAATATTTGATAATATTATTGTTGAGACCTGGTCGAAATTTTTCAGTAATTTCATACCTAAATTTAAAGCAGGCTCTGCCCCGTATTCGTTTTGAATTTGTTTTAGGACATCTGGTATTACCGCAATTGACGGAATGCCGTGTGTTTTAGTGTAGATGGCAGCAAAGACTGAGCCCCAAGTGGTGCAGTCTTCCAGTTGTGGTGTGATCCCCATTGGTAAACTAATGGTTAGGATTCTGTGTTTCTCATGCGGGCTAGTATTTGGAAATACTGCTTCGATTTGAGTAATTTTTTGAGCTATCCAAAACGGAATTTGCTCCCGCTTAGTGGGCATTTTACCCATGACTGCGTATAGAGTCTGTGGTGTAATTTTTAATGTACTCCCCTGTGGAGGAGTATGATTTGGAACTGTTAATGGAGGTTGGACTGTGAAAGTCCGCATGACATATTGAACCAATTGTCTGTAGATTTTTATTAACTCTGTGAGTTGATTAAGTAGTTCCTCGTCTGACATTATTTCGATGTCTGGATGAGGTGTGTAGCCGGCTAGAATCGGCCAAGTTGCTCCTGGTCTACCTAGTGGACCGAGCCTGGTTATATTTCTATGATGTTTTAGGGCGCCTTTAAACCAGAGCTGATGCTCCTGGTATGTTAATGGAATCTCAATATCCTCGAAAGGAATGTATTCCTCCGGTGGTTCATCTTCTTTGTAGAAGTGAAACAAGTGTGTTACTGGATTGGATTCAGGAAGAATTACCCATGAATAGAATACCTCTGTCTGAAAGTATTCATGTGCCTCAATCACGAAAACTGCTCTACCTCCTCTCGGTGGTAGGCCATGTTTTATAAGTTTTAGAGTAATGGCTCTTCTTAAGTTTGGAGCGATGTCGATGACACCCTCCTCGGTTTCATTTAAACCGGTGAAGTTAAAAAGTGCTGGTTGGGCTGGATCAGCCGCAGCTACACCGTTTCCGGCGTCTTCATTCATTTTGTTTTATGAAAAATGTAGAACAAATTTCAAGGAAACAAAGATAAGGTGCACAATATTGTGGAACACTGTATCCTTCAACGTTGAGCAAACCAAACAGCTAATATATAGGGGTCTTCCCTATGTAGCCGTGGCGGATACTATCCCTGCCCACTCCAGACGTCTTTTGGAGTATATGGGTAGGGGTCTCTGAGAGAGAAAAGAATATATTGCACAGCTGAGTTACTCAGTCTCTAACGTTGAATTACTGCCTTACCAAACGTTGGGCGCCATGTAGTGTAGCTCCTATTTCCCTAATAGGCTCTGCGCATTGGAATAATATATCCTATAGGTTTGACATAGGACTAAGGTCGGTATGTCCCTATCGAGTATATTAAACTTAATTACTTGTGCCAGCTAGCTCAGAGGCCACTAGAAACTTCTTGACAACAAGAAGGGATCAGTTTCTGGCAGCCGCAAAACATGACCACTGTGTTTCCCTTACAGAATCAGGACGTGTCCCAGAGTCGTAGAAACAATAGATAACTATTTCACTCAGCTCAGTTGTGCATGATTCAGTTACTCCTCAAAGTTACACAGAAATAACAGACGGGCGTTTCAATAAAGAGGTTTATTGAACAGTCTTGTTTCTGTTGTAAGTTAGATGTGCTGTTACGATCACAAGACAGTATGCGAGATAAATGATGTACAAGGTGAGCAGTAAAAATAAATAATACTGCGTTAGCATTATCTTTTCAGCATATATGCATTTACATAAAATGACACAGCCTAAAAATGCGAGTACTCGTACGATGCGTTTCTATCCTAGTTCTACCCAGTGTGCCTAACCTTTCCTAGGTGTAGGGAGAAGTAGAAGTAGGTGCTGTATTCCTGACTAGAGTATACTAAGAGTAAGTTACGCCTAGTATGCCAAGAGTCTAGTATGCCAAGAGTCCCTCTAGGTTCTAGTCTGCTCCATACCTGAAGAATAAGAGAGGTAGGAATCTCTATCCGGACTCGAACTCCAACACCCCGCAAGGGAAGTTAGATCACTGGAACCTGGACTCTCTGCGTGCAGGAATGACAGCGTCTTCTCAGTGCGTCCGGCCGGGAATCGGGCCCCTCTGAAGTCGAGGTCTCCTCTGATTTACAGGGGTTTGGGAAGGTATATTTATACCTGAAAATGTTAGCATTGACGTAAGTTGGGTAGCGAAAGACGTCATGAATGAACCTTTAGGGATTAACGGTTCATGCATAATGTATGAGTCCTTGAAGAAATCAATAGTCCTGGGCAAGGGAAACTCCCGCAGCCTAAGGGTCTGTTTTTTCATGGACTCGTTGAGACGCTAGGGTGGACGGATGTCGGAATCCATGCCTGTATTTGGTATGCATGGTATATGCCTAAATAAGGTCTGGGATTTTATGCCTATATAAGGGCAGGTTGGATTGTGCCTATATATGGTCATGATTCTAGAAAGCCCGTTTATGGACACCCTATGAAGTATACAACACGACCTTGCTTACAGGCTATAAAAGCTTCCCCATTTCCTTCTGCTAAAGAGCAAGATGAGGTTATGGGTAGATGTAATTAGAATTCAGAGACATTTTTATTCACATTTGTTAGACCTGGTACCATTGGCGCGAGTCTCCCTTCCATTTTTTTACTGATTGCCTCCTCTGTTTTTGATATGTCTGCTGGTTTAGATGCTTTGGGCACTGTGCCACTGCTATACAGTGCCACAGTGCAAGTGCTCCCTATGTTAAATTGATGTTTTGATTAGTGACTCCATGATTGGATTATTTGATTTGCTTGTCAGACCCTAGTATAGTGCACCCTGTGTGCCCAGGGCCTGTAAATCAAATACTGCTAGTGGGCTTGCAGCACTGATTGTGCCACCCACAGAAGCAGCTTGTAAAGTGTGTCTCAGGCCTGCCATTGTAGAGCCTGTGTGCAGTCTGTGACTGCCATGTCGACTTGGCAAGTGCACCCACTTGCCAGTCCCCAAACCTTCCCTTTTTTGCATATCAGACACCCCTAAGGTGGTAGGCCCATGGGCAGGGTGCATTGTATGTAAAAGGTAGGTCATGCCCTGATGTGTGTGGCATGACCTGATAGTGAATTACAGCCTATTTTGTTTTTCACTATTGCAAGGCTATCTGTCCCCATAGGCCAGAATGGGCAGTTTGATTATAACATCTTATAATCCTAACTGACCCAGGGAACATGGTAGAAATTCGAGTTTAGTATGTCTGAACTCAGGATGATAAAATACATCTTTTAGTGAAGTTGGTTTTAACATTCTGTGTTTGAAAATACCACTTTTAGAAAGTAGGTATTTTCTTGCCTAACCATCCAGCCTTCCTCTGCTAGCTTGTGTATTGTATGTCTGGTTTTGTGAGTGACAGGGGCTGGGGGGCTCCAGTAGACAGGGTGAGTCAGCACTAGGCTGAACAGACCTATCTGCATGAGGAGTGGTGGGAGGAGTAGCACCTGGGCCTGAATAGGGCTGTGCCGCCTTCCACAATGCTGGCTCCACCTCCTGTGGTGTGTCTGATGACCCTGGCCCACACTGACAAAGGAAGAAGTTGTGCACTGGCAGAATGCGCCCAGAACTGGTTTGGACAAGGTACAGGACCCTCTGCCTTCAGAGGACAAAGGATTTACTGGTATAAATATTGGGGCCCAGACCCCAACACTTTAGATCACTTCTGGAACAACAAGACAAACCTTTGCCAAGGAGAAGAACCAAGGAAGCTGCAGGAGTTTGGACTGCCCCTCTGCCAGTGTGCTGTTTGCTGGGTTGGCCTGCAGTGGTCTTCATTGCCAAGGAAAGGAGAAGGAACTTTCAAAGAACTTTCATCATCTTGCAGAATATTTCTCCAAGGGCTTGAACTAGAGCTTGCCTCCTGCTGAAGTCTCAGGGCTACAAGACTTCACCACCAGCTCCCTCCTGAATTCCCTTGCTGGGGATTCTGTCTGCAGAAGCCTGCGTGTCGCTGGGAGCTGGAAGCGCGACTCGACGAGAAGAAGCGTGTCGCTGTCGCAGCTGTTGCCGTCGCATCGCCGGAGAAGCGTGTCGCCGCATCACCAGAGAAGCATGTCTTCGTCGCAGCTGCCTGCCGTCGCATCACCGGAGAAGCGTGTCTTCGTCGCAACTGCCTGCCGTCGCATCACCCGGGAAGCGTGTCGCCACCGCAAGGGTCGTCGTCGCATCACCGGAGAAGCGTGTCGCCGTCGCAGCTGCCTGCCGTCGCATCACCGGAGAGGCGTGTCGCAGGGCCTGTCGCGGCTCCAAAGGTACAGAGTTCGCCGCACGGCCGTCGGGCGTGCACGCATCATCTTCACATCGTCGCATCGCAGCAAGGGCGCACTCTCCTCGCATCGCACCGGATCGTCGCATCGCATCGAGGCGCCTGCTTGCCGCATCGCCCTCCCTGCGGACCCTTTGTTTGTTTTGCGTTACGCATCCAAGGTACTTTTGTGAGAAACGTGTCGCATTTATCATCATCTTGAACTAAGTTACTTCTACCATCTTTAAGTCTATTTTGAGTACAGTAATGTGGATTTTTGTCGTTTATGGTCTTGTGTTAAGTCTATATAAAGAATACTTATTTTTATAAAACCTGTGTGGTGTTCCATCTGTAGTGTTTTCACTGTATTACTGTATGTGTTCACAAATGCTTAACACATTGCCTCTGAGATAAGCCTGTCTGCTCGTGCCAAGCTACCAAGGGGGTGAGCAGGGGTTATCCAGTAGTGTAATCCCCTTTCCCTGACTTAGAAGCAAGGGTCCCTATTTGGACAAAGGTGTATACCATTGCCAACTAGAGACCCCCAGTTCTAACATTGGTGGCAGCGGTGGGATTCGAACCCACGCCTCCGAAGAGACTGGAGGCAACTACCTGGGTGGAGTATCAGTCTTTCTTTTGCAGAGCTATGGATGGTTGGGTGAAGGGTAGCAAAGTGGATACTTTTGAAGCGCTCTATGATTTGTTTGCATGGGAGCACTTGTCTGCTAATTGTTTTCCAGAGCTACACCAGCACCTTATTGATAGCAAGTTAACCAACCCCTAGGAAGCTTGCTGAGGAGGCGGACCGCTGGGTCAGCACCCGGGTCCACAAGGGTCATGTGGGAGACTCCACCAAAGGTGGGCAGGGTCCCCAGCAGAAGAGTGGGGGGGACAAGGGTAAACAGAGGGAGTTCCAGAAAGGGCCCCAAAGTAATTCCCAAGGCAACCAAGGGAAGGGTTCCCAGCCTCCCCCTGAGAAAAAGCAAGAGGCCTGACAGGTAAACCTGTTCACAGAGGCCCCTCTAAGTGCTTTACGTGTGGTCAAATGGGCCACCGTTGGTATGATGCACAGTGTCCCATGAGGGATTCCAAAGCACCACCACGTGCACCACCCCGTCAGATGGCGAGTGTAGCCCTGGGGGGGAGGAGATGGGTGCCCAAGGTGGGTGGGGTCCCACAGAAATGTCCCTTGTCTCGCTAGGAGACTTTGAGATGGTCCCTGAGACCCAGCTGCCTGATAACACTAAGAAGTACAGGCAGTGGGTGACCATCAATGGCCATAGGGTGGAAGCTCTCAGAGACATTGGGGCTAGTGTGACAGCTGTCAATTGCCGGCTGGTGTCCAGAGAGCAGGTTAACCCCCATGCATTCTTCCCTGTAGTTGCCGCGGACAACTCGCAGTGTGAGGTGGCTCAAGTTCCCTTTGAGTGGGGGGGGGTCTCAGGTACTCTTCAAGTAGCTGTGAGGCCAGCCATGCCTGTTGATTGTCTGTTGGGCAATGATTTAGAGAGCTCCCCTTGGGCTAAGGTGGAGAGAAGGTCTCATCTGGAGATGTTGGGTCTGCCTGAGTGGGCGTGTGTGACCACTCGGTCTATGGCAGCCAGTAAGGGTGTTGAAGAGGTTCTGGAGCCTGAAAATATGGCCCAGACCCCTGCCTTAAAGAGAAGAGGTAGGGGGCAGGGGAAACCGACCCCCATAGTTCCCACGGTCCAGGAGGAGGCAGACCTTCAGGGGGATGCCCTGGAACCTACAGGGGAACAAGTGGCCGAACTGGGGGACCTGCCTGAGCTGACCCATTGGCAGCAAGAAGGAGGCCCCTCCAGGGAGGAATTTTGTGAGGAGCAGAAGAAGTGCCCTTCTCTTGTGGGTTTGCGGCAACAGGCCACAAACCAGGCAGCAGGTGATCAATCTGGATCACATTGGATCTACTGGGAGAACGACCTCCTGTATAGCGAGCCTAAGGTTGCTGAGCCTGGGTCAGCCCGTGTGCTGGTGGTACCCCAGCGCTTCAGAGCCTTCCTACTGGGCTTGGCTCATGATGTGCCTTTAGCTGGACATCTGGGGCAAAACAAGACCTTTGAAAGGCTTGCGACCCACTTTTATTGGCCCCAGATGTGGAAGAGTTCAGACACTCATTGTAGGACTTGTCAAACTTGCCAGGCAAGTGGGAAAAGTGGAAGGAAGCACAAGGCTCCTCTCCAACCTTTCCCTGTAGTCAGTACCCCCTTTGAACGGGTGGGCATTGACATTGTGGGGCCACTGGACCCCAAGACAGCCATGAGCAACAGGTTTATCCTGGTCTTGGTGGACCATGCTACCCGGTACCCGGAAGCCATCCCTCTCAGGACAGTGACGGCCCGCGTGATGGGACGTGCACTGATGGGGATTTTCTCCCGTGTGGGGTTGCCCAGAGAGGTGGTGTCAGACCGAGGTACAAACTTCATATCCAATTATATGAAGTCCCTGTGGCAGGAGTGCGGTGTTACCTATAAGTTCACCACTCCTTACCACCCCCAAGGTAATGGGCTGATTGAGAGATTCAACCGGACCCTTAAAGGCATGATTATGGGTCTTGAAGAACCTATGAGGCGTAAGTGAGACGTCCTCTTGCCATGCCTTCTTTTTGCTTACCGTGAGGTGCCACAGAAGTCCTTAGGGTTCAGTCCCTTTGAACTGCTGTATGGTCACCCGGTAAGAGGACCTTTGAGTCTGGTCAAGGAAGGCTGGGAGCAATCTCCCAGGAAACCTCCCCAGGATGTATACAGTTACATGCTGGCCTTCAGGAACCAGACTTGGCGATTCAGAAAACTCGCTCAGGCGAATCTGGAAGCCAGCCAGGAGTAGATGAAGCGGTGGTACGATCAGAATGCCACTCTGATTGAGCTTCAACCTGGGCAGAAAGTTTGGGTCATGGCCCCTGTAGAGCCCTGTGCGCTCCAGGACAGGTGGACCGGACCATTTGAGGTGGTGGAGCGCAAGAGTGATGTCACCTACCTGGTGAACTTGCGGTCTCCTAGGAACCCTTTGCGGGTCCTGCATGTTAACCGCCTGAAGCCCCACTTAGAAAGGTCCGAAGTGGGCATGCTCCTAGCGACAGATGATGGAATGGAGGAGGAGACCGAGCCTCTTCCTGACCTCCTGTCTGCAACAGAGCAAGATGGGTCAGTGGATGGTGTCAGCCTCTCTGCCACACTGACCCCTGAGCAGCAGCAAGATTGCCGCCAATTGTTGGGACAATTCTCTGATTTGTTCTCCCTGGTTCCTGGTGTCACTGAGTGGTGCGTCCATGATGTGGATACTGGGGACAGTCCTCCTGTGAAGCACAAGTCTTACAGAGTGACTGACATGGTCAGAGCTCACATCAAGGCGGAGGTCTCCAAGATGTTTGCCTAAGGGGTGATTGAGTCCTCTCACAGCCCTTGGGCCAGCCCAGTGGTCTTGGTCCCAAAAGCTGCTGCGCCTGGTGCCCCACCCGAACTCCGATTCTGTGTGGACTACCGAGGACTCAATTCAGTCACCAGGACTGACGCGCACCCCATCCCCAGAGCCGATGAGCTCATTGATCGGTTGGGGGCTGCCCGGTACCTCAGTACATTTGATTTAACGTCTGGGTACTAGCAGATCGCCTTAACTGATGGGGCCAAAGAGAGGTCGGCATTCTCCACACCAGATGGGCACTACCAATTCCGGGTTATGCCCTTTGGGATGAAGAATGCCCCTGCCATCTTTCAGAGGTTGGTCAACCAGGTGTTGGCTGGACTGGAGGATTTCAGTGCCGCCTACCTGGATGACATTGCAGTGTTCAGCGCCAGTTGGGAAGAACATCTGCGCCACCTCTGGGAAGTGTTGATGGCACTGCGAAAGGCAGGCCTCACGATCAAGGCGAGTAAGTGCCAGATCGGGCAGGGTTCTGTGGTGTACTTGGGGCACCAGGTAGGGAGCGGCCAGGTGGCGCCCCTACAACCCAAGATTGATACCATCCTGGCATGGGAACCCCCCAAGACCCAGATACAGGTGAGAGCCTTTTTAGGACTCACAGGGTACTACAGGAGGTTTGTCAAGGGGTATGGCAACATTGTTGCACCCTTGACTGAGCTGACTTCCAGGAAGCAGCCCAAGAAAGTGAACTGGACTGACACCTGTCAGAAGGCTTTTGACGCCCCGAAGACTGCCGTGCTTCAGGTGCCCAACTTCTCAAAGGAATTTATTGTCCAAACAGACTCTTCAGAGCATGGTGTGGGGGCTGTTCTATCACAGATTAATGAGGAAGGCCTAGACCAACCTGTAGCCTTCATCAGTAGGAGGTTACTTCCACGGGAACAGAGGTGGAGTGCAATTGAGCGTGAGGCATTTGCTGTGGTCTGGGCATTGAAGAAGTTGAGAGCATACCTGTTTGGGACTCACTTCCGGGTTCAGACAGACCACAGGCCCCTCAGATGGTTGATGCAGATGAGGGGTGAGAATCCCAAGCTGTTGAGGTGGTCCATTTCCCTACAGGGGATGGACTTCACGGTGGAACACCGCCCTGGTACAGAACACGCCAATGCTGATGGTCTGTCCAGATTTTTCTGCCTTAGTGAAGAGAACTCCCAAGGGGTTGGGTAGTCCTCCCCACATTTCAGCTGGAGGGGACACGTGTTAGACCTGGTACCATTGGCGTGAGTCTCCCTTCCATTTTTTTACTGATTGCCTCCTCTGTTTTTGATATGTCTGATGGTTTAGATGCTTTGGGCACTGTGCCACTGCTATTCAGTGCCACAGTGCAAGTGCTCCCTATGTTAAATTGATGTATTGATTAGTGACTCCATGACTGGATTATTTGATTTGCTTGTCAGACACTAGTGTAGTGCACCCTGTGTGCCCAGGGCCTGTAAATCAAATACTGCTAGTGGGCTTGCAGCACTGATTGTGCCACCCACAGAAGCAGCTTGTAAAGTGTGTCTCAGGCCTGCCATTGCAGACCCTGTGTGCAGTCTGTGACTGCCATGTCGACTTGGCAAGTGCACCCACTTGCCAGTCCCCAAACCTTCCCTTTTCTGCATATCAGACACCCCTAAGGTAGGCCCATGGGCAGGGTGCATTGTATGTAAAAGGTAGGTCATGCCCTGATGTGTGTGGCATGACCTGATAGTGAATTACAGCCTATTTCGTTTTTCACTATTGCAAGGCTACCTGTCCCCATAGACCAGAATGGCAGTTTGCTTATAATATCTTATAATCCTAACTGACCCAGGGAACATGGTAGAAATTCGAGTTTAGTATGCCTGAACTCAGGATGATAAAATACTTCTTTTAGTGAAGTTGGCTTTAACATTCTGTGTTTGAAAATACCACTTTTAGAAAGTAGGTATTTTCTTGCCTAACCATCCAGCCTGCCTCTGCTAGCTTGTGTATTGTATGTCTGGTTTTGTGAGTGACAGGGGCTGGGGGGCTCCAGGAGACAGGGTGAGTCAGCACTAGGCTGAATAGACCTATCTGCATGAGGAGTGGTGGGAGGAGTAGCACCTGGGTCTGAATAGGGCTGTGCCTGCCTTCCACAATGCTGGCTCCACCTCCTGTGGTGTGTCTGATGACCCTGGCCCACACTGACAAAGGAAGAAGTTGTGCACTGGCAGAATGCGCCCAGAACTAGTTTGGACTAGGTACAGGACCCTCTGCCTTCAGAGGACAAAGGATTTACTGGTATAAATATTGGGGCCCAGACCCCAAGACTTTAGATCACTTCTGGAACAAGACAAACCTTTGCCAAGGAGAAGAACCAAGGAAGCTGCAGGAGTTTGGACTGCCCCTCTGCCAGTGTGCTGTTTGCTGGGTTGGCCTGCAGTGGTCTTCATTGCCAAGAAAAGGAGAAGGAACTTTCAAAGAACTTTCATCATCTTGCAGAATATTTCTCCAAGGGCTTGAACTAGAGCTTGCCTCCTGCTGAAGTCTCAGGGCTACAAGACTTCACCACCAGCTCCCTCCTGAATTCCCTTGCTGGGGATTCTGTCTGCAGAAGCCTGCGTGTCGCTGGGAGCTGGAAGCGCGACTCAACGAGAAGAAGCGTGTCGCTGTCGCAGCTGTTGCCGTCGCATCGCCGGAGAAGCGTGTCACCGCCGCAGAGGCCGCCGCCGCATCACCAGAGAAGCGTGTCTTCGTCGCAGCTGCCTGCCGTCGCATCACCGGAGAAGCGTGTCTTCGTCGCAACTGCCTGCCGTCGCATCACCCGGGAAGCGTGTCGCCACTGCAAGGGTCGTCGTCGCATCACCGGAGAAGCGTGTCGCAGCTGCCTGCCGTCGCATCACCGGAGAGGCGTGTCGCAGGGCCTGTCGCGGCTCCAAAGGTACAGAGTTCACCGCACGGCCGTCGGGCGTGCACGCATCATCTTCACATCGCCGCATCGCATCAAGGGCGCACTCTCCTCGCATCGCACCGGATCGTCGCATCGCATCGAGGCGCCTGCTTGCCGCATCGCATCGCCCTCCCTGCGGACCCTTTGTTTGTTTTGCGTTACGCATCCAAGGAACTTTTGTGAGAAACGTGTCGCATTTATCATCATCTTGAACTAAGTTACTTCTACCATCTTTAAGTCTATTTTGAGTACAGTAATGTGGATTTTTGTCGTTTATGGTCTTGTGTTAAGTCTATATAAAGAATACTTATTTTTATAAAACCTGTGTGGTGTCCATCTGTAGTGTTTTCACTGTATTACTGTATGTGTTCACAAGTGCTTAACACACTGCCTCTGAGATAAGCCTGTCTGCTCGTGCCAAGCTACCAAGGGGGTGAGCAGGGGTTATCCAGTAGTGTAATCCCCTTTCCCCGACTTAGAAGCAAGGGTCCCTATTTGGACAAAGGTGTATACCATTGCCAACTAGAGACCCCCAGTTCTAACAACATTGTACTTCATAGAGATGGATTCGCAGCTAACACGCTTCCCTCTGACTTCGTTAGCCATGGAGCATTTTAAGGCATTTCTTTCAGTACTTATAACGTCAGAGCATGATGGTTATACAGTTTAGCAGTGCGTGACTCAGTTCCCCTTATCGATTTGGTTCGCTTAATGTAAGATCATCCCCAGTGGGGTGCCTAACTTTTTACCAAAAGTTGAAGTTCACAAATTATCGCCTTTCCAGATTAAGGACCTCACTCTGAGAGGCCTCTTTATGCTACTATGACCAGTAATGACAGGTACAGCCCCACTGGAATTATACGGTCAGTGGGAACACTTCAAATGTGTTTTGTTAAACCCAGAGATTTTGGCTTCTGAAAGCAAATGGGGCAGTCAGACCTAGAATGACTAATTCTGCAGTCAAGTCCTCCTGTAATCCCCATTAACTCCCCCAACTGAGTTACTGACACGCCAGTATCGATAGCTTTGGGTAGTGGTGAGCGTGTTCAGAATGGGGAGTAATTTGGGCCACTTGTAGAAAGAGCCTAATTCCAAATGAAAGGACACTCAATCCAATCCATTAATAGTACCTTTCTAGTTACGTTTATGACAAACTTTTGTATTAAGTGGGGGGTCAATAAGCAGTGGAAATGGGTCGCAAAAGTGACATTTCCCATTTTAACTTCCATAGGGTTCTTAGCTCCTCAAGACAGAATAAATGGCTAAACGGAATTGCACAAATCTTGGTTCGTACATTGAACTTTACTTAAGGAAGTCTGGAATCAGTCTGGACACCAGTTCCGCAGTGTCTAAACGCACAGATCCTATATAGGTCTTATAGGGACTACACGACATGGCGCCCAACGTTGGTATTGGCACTTATTTAACAGTCAAATCTGAGTAGTTCAGTCGTGCTATTCTCAGAGACCCCTACTCACATTTTTCCCAGAGACGTCTGGAGTGGGAGGGAACAAATCCGCCGCAGCTGAGTAGGAGAATTCCTATGTATTGGCTGTTGGTTTAATCAAGCTTGAAGGATATAGTGTTCCTAATTGTGCACAACACCTTATCTCAGTTCCCTTGAAACGCTCTCCTTTCTAAAAATAATGACTGAACAGAGAGACGTTGATGAAGGAAATGCACTAAACTTCTCAGCTGAAGAAGACGATGCAGATGCAATATACATTGCAGATATTGTTAGAAATGTGGTCACCCTAAAACTAGTAGCATATGGTGTTACCATTAGGGGTGGGCAAGTGACTGTCGTGATTGAGGCACACGAATCATATAGAACAGAGGTATTCTATTCTATTCATGGATTAAATTCCCGCAGGCAAATGCACAAACCAAAATATTTCACTACTATGTAGAGGATGATATACCAAATGAGTATAGTCCATGTGAGGACATTGAAATTCCACTCACTTATGAAGAACACCTCTACTGGTTTAAAGGCGCCCTCCCCCATACAAGAAATAGAGTAAGACTCGGTCCGCTCGGAAGAGACGGAGCAACATGGCCAGTTTTAGCGGCATACACACCACATCCTGACATTGACACAATGCCAGGAGGAGACTTATTTGTACAGCATAAAGAATTAATAAGACTTTACAGAAATATGACACAGTTTGTGTTGAGAACAGTCACACTTCAGCCCGTACCGGCTGCACAACCAGGACCAGTCCAAGCTCCTACAACAAAAATTACACCACAGACACTGCACGCAGTGATGGGTAAAATGCCCACTAAACGTGAACAAATGCCCTTCTGGATAGCACAAAAAATAACACAGCTGGAGGCAGTGTTTCAACACACTGGTCCTAAGGAAAAGCATAGAATACTCACTATTTGCTTGCCAATGGGGATAGCTCCCTCTATAGAGGATTGTACTTTTTGGGGTACAGTCTTCGCTGCAATGTATACCAGGACACATGGTATCCCATCTTTAGCGGTAATACCAGATGTATTAAAACAAATACAGAACGAGTATGGAGGAGAGCCTGCTCTAAACTTAGGGATGAAGTTGTTAAACAACTTCGCCCAGGTATCTGCGATAATATTGGCTAATATTAAAGGGGAAGCAGCATCAGTGGCAATACGCCAACGTCTGAGAGAGTTCACTTCATTACAACAGGAGACATAACTACCTAAAATAATTGAAACTGCTTATGCAGAGTTAGGTAGAGACAGTCTGGGAGCTAGACCTGTAAAACCCCAACTAGTGGGGAACTCAGATAAAGAACAGGCAAAGCAAACACCAGTTTCTTCAAAGAAGAAATGGGACAATAATAAACAACAAAAGAACAGATCTCACTCCAGGGAAGGTCTCCTCAGCAGGAGCCCCCAGAAAGGAGATATAATCTTAGAAATAGAGATAACATAAAAAAACCTAACAGGTATCAGGACACCTCTCGTTCCGTTTAGGATTCATCAAAAAACTCCGAGAGGGAAGGACGGTCAGAACAAAGACAAGAAGAGCGTACAAAGTCCATAAACAAGCAACGCACTTCAGACTACGCTTCAAAGAAAGAAGAAAAACCTAAAGCAAAACCTCAATTTAAAAAGAAGGTAGCAGGTCTCAAAGTTAGACATGCCCAGAATTCTGAGGACTCAGCTACTGAATGGGGAATGGGCTCTGACGATGCTAGACAGCGTGGCAGAGGTAACAATAGCTAGCCGGAACCTGATGGAATTTCTGGTGACAGCGGAGTTGAGTGAGTATATCACGGTGGAAACACCTGATACTAGGTTGAGTGTCCCACACACGTTACATGAAATAACACTCCAAATGGAGGGGGACAAGCGGAGACAAGTTAAGGGTCTCTTTTGGGAGAACCTGACTAAGGGCTATAACATCCTATTAGTGGAAAAAGATTAGCCGCCTACTATTGTTATGGAATGCCCAAAGGGGGAAACTGTAATTTTTCCAGCTTTCTCCGACCTAGTCCCCGCACACCTAAGACATACATATGCACCGGAGTGGACGGTAGCCCTTGCTCCAGCATTATACCACAACCACGTAGGGTGGGATGAAGCTTCACCCCACCACGTAATTCCAATAAAAACAAACCCAATTCCACAAAGACAGTATCCCATAAAACAGGAAGCTAAAAAACAGGTCAGGGAGATCTTAGATCAACTTGAATACCAAGGTGTAATTGAACCATGCACCTCATCAATGAATAATCCTTTGTTTCCGGTAATGAAACCAGACAATTCATATCGTCTGGTTTTAGACTATAGACACCTGAACTCATGTACAAAGACATTTGCGGTTCAGAATCCACACAGTGCCGCATTAATGAATAACATTGTGCGGAAAAAATACAAAACAACATTAGATATCTCAAATGGATTTTTCTGCCAAAACACAGCGCCTGAAAGCAGATATTTGACAGCCTTCTCAGCGCTAGGGTCCCAGCGTCAATTTTGTCGACTCCCCCAAGGGTATAAGAATAGCCCGGGGTTATTCTCAAGGAGGGTAACAGAGTTACTACAGAATTTGGATGAAGAAGCATTATCCTATGTAGATAATATTTATCTGACGGATGATGACTTAGAGGAACACTTGACTAGGGTGAGCACCATCATTTTGGGATTCGCCTCTGAGGGCTACAAATTTAATTTAACCCCTTCGATGCTGATGACGAGCTCAGCTCATGACGAGCTCAGCTCGTCATGCTGCGTGGTCACGATGTGCGCATGACGAGCTCAGCTCGTCACGACCACACCCGCGATCGGAATGTCCAGCACCTGGGCGGAATTCCGATCGCGGCGAAGCGGTAAAAAAAACCAAAAATAGCCCACCTCAATGTCCTATTTTTGGGATATGAGCTTTCAAGTGAAGGCAAAAGCCTGGCAGCCCACTTTTTAGAAAAGTGTGCACTGCTACAACCTCCAAAAGCATTAAAAAATTTGCAGTCCATACTGGGATTTTTGAATTGGCAGAACATACATTTTGGATTACGCAGAAAGAGTAAAACCTTTCTACGACCTAATAAGACCTGACTTTTCAGTTAGACAATGGACACAGGAACACATGAATATCCTTCATTCCCTACAAGCTGATATGATATCATCAAAACACTTACAGACATGCGTAAACGTACGCAACCTGGTGATCTGCGTAGTCGCAGGTCAATCCGGGTACACTTACTTAACATTTAATGAAGGTGAAACAGTACCAATTGCATATAAATCGCATTTGTACACTAACGCGGAAATGCGTTTTGCTCCAACAGAAAAAATTGTGACAGCTGTACAGACTGCTGTAGTGAGAGAAAGAGCACTAGCTCAAGGGAAAAGAATAATTGTCGTGACCCCGGTACCGGCCTTAGAGGCTGCCACAAAGGCAAGCGTCCCAAATGCAAAAGCGTTACATCCAAGATGGATACAATGGGCTAATCCTCTCACTGCAACAGATGTAGAATACAGATATGACCCAAATCTAAAAACACAAGCATTCCTGCAATACGAACAAGAATATCCTCTACCAAATGAAATTATGCCTCTAGATCGGTATGAATACATTATTTATACTGACGGATCTGCTCAACCGGCCATAGGGAGTAAGCAACAATACAGTGCAGCATGCGCTATTGTAAAAGGTAGGATGCAGGATGGCAAGTTCCGTCCAAGCTGTACAAAAACGCAGTCTCTCGGAAACTGCACGGCTCAGTTGGCAGAATTAAAAGCACTACTACTGGCACTGATAAATACGGATCAAGAATTCCCCACACTGATAGAGTGTGATTCCTTTTACTGTGTCCAGTCATACAACGAATATCTCCACTATTGGGGACAAAATGAGTTCAGAGATTCAAAAGGTGGCACAATTAAACATAGGAAACTATGGGAACAGGTAGCAGAGTTGAAGAGCGAACTACCAAGGGCTCACGTGATACACACACTGAGTTATCAACGTGATGGCATTCACGTTGAAGGGAATTAATTGGCTGATAAAGCAGCGAAGGGGGCAGTACGCAATGCTTCCGTACCTGTGATCACCCGTTCAAAAACGAGGGTAGACGGTAGCACAATGGTAGCTGTGATTGCTTCACGCAACAACAGCAAAGCACTACCTAAAGGTTTTCCACTCAAGTACTCCTACAAGTTAGATGCAAACAACGTTCCATTTGCTCAGATTCCTGGACTGGGGGATAGAGTAATACCAAACATGGATCGCAGGTTAGGTTTAATCTTGGCTGCACACGAGGGTCTGGGTTCTGCGCACGCAGGAGTTACGGCGACAGTTTCTTTACTGAAATAACACTATTGGTGGCCAGGGTTAACAAAGCAGACCAAAGACTTCGTCTTAAAGTGCGATATCTGTCAACAGATAAAAGGGTCCACCGTAGCTCGCCCAGCGCAGACACCATTGTTAATATTAGACAGACCGCTCGCGTGCATTTACCTGGACCACTGCGGCCCCTTACAATCTGACGGGGCTTACAAGTATATCATGGTTGCAGTGGATTCCTGTTCAAGATTCTTATGGGTATGGCCTTAGCGCTTGGCTGACGCCCAAACTGTTATAAAAGATTTGCGAGTCTTTATAGGGACATACGCAGTTGGCACATTACATTCTGACCGTGGCCCCGCATTCAGCTATAGTGTGTACAAGGAAGCCATGGGAATTTTGGGTGTAGCATTGCGGTACTCCTCTCCGTACCATCCCGAGGGAAATTCGGTTGTGGAGAGGAAAAACCAGGACTTAAAGCAATCTTTAACAGCTAGGGTATTAGGCTCGGGTGGTAGTTGGGTCAATCACCTATTTGGGGTCCAGCGGGCCCTTAATAACCAGCCAAGAAGTTCTCTGGGAGGTGCAACTCCTTACGAGGTCCTGTTTGGGACAAGAATGTGGGTACCTGATCTTGATTGTGAAGGCACAGTGGCGGATGAAGAACCGTTTGACATCAATAAACGTTTGGCTGTTTTACAGGATCTGAATGAATCCAGAGCCTCCTTAAGTAACGTCGAGACAAAGAAAAGCGCCACTGGGGAAGTCAAATCAGCCACGGCTAAACCCTGCCTGGATCCCTAAAGTTGGGGATCTGGTCATAGAAAAGATTGTGGACAAGAAAGAATTCGGGCCATCCTATCAAAAGCCTGTACCTGTCCTGGCCATTGAAGGATCAAGAATTGTACTTCTACCGCCTCTTGCCGGAAAAGAAAAGAGATTCGTCTCAATCGATCTGATCAAACCACACCATGTGGTCGATACTAAATAGTAGGCCTCGTGGGCTCCTGAGTAGCCGACGTCCTCCTCTCGCTACAATATAGGAAGTACAAACAGAAAGACTCATAACATTTGAAGAGTCACCTTTACAAAGCAACGGAATCGATAACAATGCAATGGAACTAGTTCCCCTTGACACAAACTCTCAAAATCAAAGTGAAAGACAAATTTCAATTCAACCTAATAAGGATATCTACGTCAACATGCCCCTTCAAGAGCAATCCACAAGTTCAACAAAACCTGCTGAGCTACCAAAGATAGATCGAACTGCATCTGGCTATTTCATCGACTTCAATACCTTTTCATTGGATCCAAGTGAAAATGAAACGACGCCAGCCCAAATTTCTCGCAAACAACGGATCAAAGACTTTTAAAACTTTATTAGGAAAACTTATTTAGTATCATCTTGGCTAGAACTTTGGATAATCACCGGTATTTTATTTTTTCTTTTCTGGTTAGGATTACTAATAACTTTCCACTTGCTCATCAATGGAACTTATCTTCAACAGAGCTCTGCAATGTCAAAAGTAAAATTAATTTTAAAACCTCATGTTTCATCTCATCGTGAACAAAGAGACTTGTCCTTCGTGAACATTTCAGCAGTTCCTATACCGGATGGTATAGTGTGGGACAAAGTAAATTTTGATATATTTGAACCGACCGAGCTTTTAAAAATTCCACATTTGTTTAAAATTTCGTTAAACTATATCATTACCCCCAGTACATTTTCTGATGATTGGGATTTTGAAACTGTTAATAACTTAATGTCTGATTTAGAGCAATCTGCCGCGTTTTCTAGCACTGAAATGTTAGAGGATAGATCAGGTTTTGACAAAATGTATTGTTACCAACATTATGGACATAATTTCTTGCATAAATCTAGCAAACCCAGAAATGTTTTCACATACCACCAGTGGGAACATTGCCCTACGCCACCGAAAGGTAGTTCAAAAACATTTTGCACAGAAATTCTCATATTTTTCAGGGTTTAACACTTCTGACCCAACCTCGTACTACTATAAGGTTGCACCAATATCTACACAGAAAAATATGTTAACAAACACCAAACAGATTTACTCTGCTTCCTTTATCACCCAGCTGTCTGAACAGGGTTTTGACTTATGGATGGGCACTGTAGACTTGAAATCGATCTGAGGTTCTAGGGACTGGCAAGTCCAGGGGACAGAAGTACTGTTTAGAGCATGCCTCATTCCACAGCAGAGGATGGACACTGTGCAACAGACTTCCTGTCTTGGAATAGCCAAGAATAAGGGCTTTAACCCACCTCAAATTCCAACACCTGTAATCACTGAGGGGAATTTTACATCAAGAAAGAGGGGCTACGTTGGATAACATATTGCAATTCAATAGATCAGACCCCAATTGGAAGGGATGGTTGGTTTGGCCTACTGACACAAACAGATGTCAGGAAAGAATCAGGGATACCACCGAAGGGTTTAGTATCCACAGACCAGACCCACATTATGTACAACGAGAACATCCGGGGGTAGTGACATCATACAGTGTTGGGAAGTTGTGCCTTGATTGGCTAAATACCTTAACACTACCCCAGGTGAAGCAACACTTGTCCTTACTCTCAAAGGACGTGGACCTACGGGATTTTGTATTAGGTCCCAGGAAACCACGTCAGTAGCGCTTTTTATATGCTGTCTATAACGAACTCTGGAAGATCTCTCAACAAGAAGCTGCAGAGAGATTAAGAGAACTAGATAGAGTTAACCTAGAAAAGACGTTAGCCGTAGGTGACAATGGTATGACTACATTAACATCCAGGATATATTCACTGGGCAACATTGTATGTTCTGCTATCGATGTAATAGAACAGGATTTGTCCATATTGCAACACAGACAGTCGCAGTTTTATTTATTTATTTTATTTTTATTTTTGTGTTTTGTAGAGCGCGAACTTGACCCGTTAGGGTATCAGAGCGCTTTACAGAGTCATAGAGTTGTACAAGAGGCATGGAATCACAAGAGTATACCATAAATTGGGAGGGGGCGGGGTGCTGAGTACAAGAGGGATGGAGGGATACAATGTACAGTTTACATTACAGTTGCTGAAGACAGGCCCCAGGTTTCTTGGTGGGGTGAAAGGTCATCGGAGGGAGGCAATAGCCGTGAATTGATCAGGGTCTCTGTGGCGGTTGAAGGTAAGGGTTTAGACGAGGAATTTACCCATGAGGAAGGATTTGGCCTCCTTTTTGAAACGTGCAAGAGAGGGGATTCTTCTGATGGCGGGTGGGAAGGAGTTCCATATTCTTGGCGCAGCCCCAGTGAACGCCCTATTAGTTACGTTCTATTATTTTGTTAAGCTGGACGCTGCAGTCATTGCGCGCCGGTTATGTGCCTTGGCGTTTTATCAACATTACGTCATTATTTTCTGCATACAATCTAACAGAAAAACAGATAAAAATGGCACAGAGGGGAGCAAAATATACAATGCTGCATATTGAGAAACTGGATAGGTTACCCTTTACTGTGGCTGAGTCACCGTCCACAGAATGGTTAGTTCACGGCCATATAACATTACCGGTCGCAACTTTCCAGTTTCAATATTGCCTAGAACAACAACAGGCAGGCAGATATGAAAAGATGGGTAAGGAATTCATCAGGGAATCCTGGGATTTACCATACAGATTTCGATGCAGGAGTGGGGATGTGTTTCTAAGCGGAACTAACTGCGAGAACGCTTTAAGTGGATCCCTCATATGCCAGGATATTATGCTACACAGGGCTTGTAATGGGTCTGTGGCGAACTTGTCCTGTCACTTGAGGGGTACCCCGGCAGCTGTGATTAATCCGGTATTCAGGCTTCTCTCGAATGAGAGTTACTTGATGCTGAATGATCAAGGTTGTTGTGGGATGCTTCCGGGCATCGCATATCTAGTCACCGTGAGCTCCAGGGTTACTTGCTGTATGCAAGTATTGTTTCCACCAACACATACAGTCAGGGAGGCGCCGTTATGGCCTTCGCTAAATGTTTCCTTTATACGGTTTGATACTCTGAGCGGAATGAAAGCCATACTTTTACAACGAACCGTGCCCTTAACCTCCGCCCGGGAGACTTTTGATCTCCAGATCACAAGGTCCTCGGCTGAGATACAGGCACTTATACGTACAAACTGCCCTTTCCAATTCACAGAAATGGTAAGTCGTATCTTTAACATGTCCGATACGACGGGTATTGTACACCTATTTAAGACCATAGGTTCCGGACTGTTAAGCACCTTTCAGACGGTCCTCGGAGTTATACCAAACTTTATACACTCCATCTTTGGAAGCATTTTTGGAGGGCTTCCGCTGATCCTGTTCCTAATAGCAGGAATCCTGATTATTACCTTTCTGCTACGCAATGGACGTCCCAGCCACCAAGGAAGTAGCAACAGCTCTCCTGGAGCGCAAATACCGTGATCGCATGGTACAACATCTGGGCACACCTCGCCTACGGGAACTGAGCGCCTCTTGGTTCCTGTCATTTAGACCAGTCTGGATGGACTGGGTCCTACCTGTTCTCCGATGCCTGTTCTGCGGAGAAGAATGCGTGTTGGACCTCTGTCTGACACTTCCATCTGCTGCGCCACCGGACGTTGATGCTTTACTGGACCCGATAACGGCCTATGTTCTGCAGTGTCCTCAGCGCATTCCCATGTTGTTGGCAGCATTCTTAGAGCCACCACAGGTAGTTTCTGCTCCTGTTGGTATGGACACCGGCTCCTCCAACAATCAGGCCTTGGATGGGGCACAGGCTGCCCCGGCACCTGCTGCAGGCAGTACGGAAGATCATCTGTGCTCAATTGACATTCTTTGTGAGGTGTTACAGGGATCGTCAGCTGCGTATGCAGACAGCAGCAATGTTGCGTCTACCAGCAAGGACACAAAAACATTTGGCATGTCGCACGCTGGGAAGATTTGGCTTTTAACTTTTTCGAAATTCCAAATTGAAACCTTTTGACCTGCATGGCTTTCAAATGCTTGTAGTTGTTCGGACTATATAAGCGGACACTTTAGAGCCACTGCTTGAATGATTTTTTTTATAGAACACTTTTAAAGGGTTTTATAACGCTTTTTTAACTTCTCTTAAAAATGTTTTTATTATTTGTTGCGTACAAACCTCTAGACGCCTTGGTAGTACTCTATATTTTAGTAATGTTGTCCAGTCGGATGAGGAGTGGGTGTTATATTTCATATAGGTACCCCGATATAGGTCTATGTAACATCGTAACCCTTCACCTACATTCTCTCCTATACAACATACATAACTGATTTGAAGGACTGACCTTTTACCCAGTTACAATACTACATACAAGTACGTAGGGTTTTTCCCTGGACACTGGCCTCATAAATTATGCATGAGGATTCTTAGTTTCCTGGAATCACAGCAGGACCATCATCTCCTGCATAATAACTGTGTATAAAGTTCATTCCCGACGTCATCCTAAGTCCGACACTGGCACAGCAAGGTAGAACCCCTGGGGATACCTTAGGGTATATAAACACCACATCTTGCTGAGAGAGAGGGAGGAGATCATGACTTCCATGCCGACACACTGACGCGAGACGCTGAGGTTCCTGCATGCAGATACTCCAGCTCGCAGTGGTCTGACATCCCTCGCGGGGTGTTCAGCTCGAGACCAGAACGAGGTCCCGCAGGCTAACATCAGGTAATGGGGTTGGCTTTATCTTAGAGGGATTCTTGGCTTTACACCTACTCACATGCTAGGTACACTTAGGAACATCTAGTTAGGGTGCATCATAGGAGTACGCATTTTATTGCCATGTATTTTATATACTCGCCTATATTTATGATTTTAGCAAAATGGTAGAAACTTACCATCTGTTTACTTTCTTAGTGCTGCTACTCATTAATATATGCTTCTGTCTACTGGTGATTTCAGTGCACTTATTTTACGCTAGAATAACGACTGTTCAATAAATACTTATTGAAAACGTCCAAACCGTTTATTCTGTGTATTTCTCTGAGAAAAAGTAAGCATGAGTGACTGAGCGAAAAGTAAGCTACTGTTCCACGGTCCTGAGGGATCAGGGTTGTCATGTTCGATAGTTGCCAAGAACTATTCTCTCCTTGGTAAGAGGAGGTTATAGTGGCATTGCGAGCTAGCTGGTACACAGGCCAACATACCCGGTGGGGGTGTCCGGAATCAGTCTGGATACCAGTCCCGTAGTGTATGTTGTCTAAACGCGCAGATCATATATAGGTCTTATAGGGACTACACGACAACCCTTTAGTAGTAGTAATGTTTATTTTGGGCTCAAGCCCATAGAACACGTCATACAATAAAAAGATTTAAAAAACTCATAAATACATTCTTAATTTAAAAAAAGAACAAGGTACATTGCACATATCGTTCATTCATCACACTAAAATACAAAATTTGCGACAGTGCAATACTGGAAAAATATGGACAAATGCATGCAATTTACTACAATCATGACGACTAGCAATGCACAGTATGATAGATAATTTAAAGTGCTATAACGAAATTCTCACTGATTTCCTTATTCGCCAGATGGTAGGTACTGAGATCTAGTGCAATCAGAATACTATAATCTGCCCTTATAATTCGGTAAGCTTCTCTGAAGTGTGTGTCCAAGTAAATACAAATAGGTCTCAGCCAGGACCTTCTAGGTTTAGCATAAGCTGGGCAGAAGAACAATAAATGTTCTACGTCTTCTATGCTATTGTTAAAAAATGGGCAATTTGTGATTTAGGATGATTGGGTTCCCAATTATGAGTAGAATTGTTCACTAGGAACCTTAGTAAATAACCACCTGTATTTAGTTTTCTCTGTTTGAAAGTATAACTATTTTTGGCCTTTGCTTAAACCATATTTTCTGATTCCTTCACAGGTGTTCTGTATCCTGCCATCAAATCAGAAAGATTGCTACGATGCCATTAAAAAGTATTTAAGCCTTGACAGCCCTGTCCCAAGTCAGTGTGTTGTGAGCAGGACCTTGAACAAGCAACAGATGATGATGAGCGTTGCTACCAAAGTTGTCATGCAGATGATGGTCAAAATAGGAGGGGAACTGTGGGCAGTGGAGATACCGGTGCGTACTTCAGCAAAAAAAGGCATTTGCGGTTTTATTCTACAGGCTGGGAAGAGAGCCAAAGAGAGAAAATGTGATTATTTCACTGAATGGTGTCAGTGCATGTGTGTGCACGTTTGTGTCTGTTTACACACACACCACACGCACACACACACACACATGATACCTCTTGTGCAGTCCTCTGTGTGTCTGGCCTTGTCCCCTCTTGGTTTAGCCTTAAGCTGCCAGTCTTAAGTTTCTTACATTACCACTGTTGCTGAGGAATAGTGCTTGCTTTGCAGTTCTTATTGCTTTTATTCAGCATGGTGGATGTGCTTCATTTTGAGTTCTTAAAGGGTTTTCTCATTTTAGCTGTTAAGTCCCTCTGCTTCATCGTGCTTACGAACTTCAAAAAGGGAATTTGGTTCCTAAAATATCTCTGTTTTTGATTATCTTAATCGTATTTGTTGTATACATGCTCCTCGCTAACAGCTTTGCTGACAGGGTCTTAGTGCATCTTTGGTTATGTATAAATGCGATAAATGCTGACAAACTAAAAAGGATACTAAAGGCCAAGCTTGGGCCAAGTTCTAAACCGCCTAATGATGGTGGAACTCCCGAAGCGAGCAACGTCCTAATGGATTCTCACCATGTTCCATGATTGCTTACTTGGTCAGAATAACCCCAGGCAGTGTTCTTATATTTATTTGAAGGATATTTCAAAATGGATGCTGAGACCTTCATCGTCAATCCCACTCTTCACCCATTTTGGGAAACTTTTCAACAAGAGTGGACTCCTTCCCAAGTGAGAGCTCTTGAAATGAGGCATTTCCATTTCGTAGACATGGTTCCAGAATGAGAACAATAATAAAACACTTTCTCAGCATCTCAAATGATATAGACTACTGGAGGGAGGGACCAGTATAAAAATAAAATTGCCTCATGGTCAGCTATTAATACATTTATGCTTGATTCTTATGTGTACAATTAAGAATTCTGGGGAAATTTCAAGACCCATGATCAACATGTCCCTGCCTAAACCTAGAGCTTGTTCTGTGTATGGGGTGTTTTTCATAAGCTAGATCCTTACTGCCTCACAGTGTGTGTTGTCAAAGCACAAAATACAGGACAAGTAGACTGGGGTTTGGACTGGTACAGGACAGAGATAATCTCTATTTCCCTACAGGTAACAGAAATAGATGGGAGGAAAGGAACTCTGTCAGACACTGTTCTTTCGGGAAGGTGGAGCGGCTGCGAGGACAGGGTGTGCGGGGCAAGCAGTAACCCAATAATAATAGCACGCCGTGGTCCACCCGGTAGACTTGTACTGCAAGGCTTGCGTCCAGACACTTGAACGTGACTCTTATGGACACAAACCTCTGGCCAGGATTCTGTTGAGCATGTATTTCCTTACCTTGTACATCGGTCTGGAAGCTCTTCAGCTTCCCTTACTGGGGTGATTGCCTGAGGAAGGCTTCGGAAAAGGAGCTAACTGCTTCTGATTTGACTTTAGCCCTCAGGTGTCTATTCAGTTTTGACTTCTCTGTGAACTATTCAATATTCTCCTTCATACCTTCATGAAGGATTCAGTTCATCTGGACCATTCTGGAGTTAGACTTGCAAAGACATTTGTTTCTTGGTCAGAAATTGGGATTCCATTGCCAGCAGTACTTGCCCAGTTTCTCAAGTCTTGAACCACAGCTGGGTTCTTAGTGAGAAGCCATAGGGACTGGATCCTTGTTTTCAATTAAGCATTTCCCTTTTTTTTTTCTACAGAAAGCACCCCTAAAAAGGAAGACAGAGGAAGTTGCTAGTACTTTCTTTAGGCCTACTTAGAATGGCATTTAGTGGTAAAAATCTCTTGAAAGATTAACTGAGTGATGGCCTATCCTGGCTGTTTTCTTAGCTGTCCAAGTGCTAGTAATCGGTGCTGGTGAGGTGGTCATGGAACTTCTTGAACCCTATGCCATCTGAAGCGCAGCATTCCACTAGGGATCAACTCTTTTAAAAGCAGAATGTAAAAAAAAAATGTAAAGAACTGTGAATTTGATATGGCTTCTAATCCTGGCAACTTCACCTGCTTTTGAGTCCCATGAAAACCAGGCTTCCCTGTGACAGTTTCTTGGTAGTCAGAGAAAGTTCGCAATACTGAGTTTATTTTGCTGGGCTTCAAAATTGAGGCTCGCAGGTCCTGGCACAAGTGGTAAGCTCGCTAAGCCATTCTTCCAGTAACTCTCAAGTAGTGGCAAGGAACCCTTATGGGTTTGCCAGAACGGACCATACAACCTTCACAAATGAAGCACCAGACCAGATACTCAGACTGTTGATCATATACTCACTTCTGTGTAGTAGCTGTGGGACCATCCATAGTGTTGATGTTCTGCTTTAGTGATTAGGATTCTTACACTGCCTGAAAGACTGACTCAATTGTTTCATCAGAGAATCAGCACCTGTACTTCATGGAACCACAGCCCTTTTCAGCCATGGGAGCATCATCCAAAGACAATGTTGTGATTGCATTTGCATGGGTTCCTTGAGAGTAGGAATCAATCTATATGACATTGTGAAACCAACCAAGAAGTCCTGGTCAAAGAGATCGAGCCATAGACTTCGGACCAGATTAGCAGTGAACAGAACGTTCCAGCCACCTCTATTGAAAGCTGCTGCTGGTTTGGAAAAGGGTAGTCTTGGGCCAATGTTCTGAAGTTTCAGATGCAGCACCTGTCCTCTGTGCTGAGCAGACGTCTGTCAGAAAACTGCAGTTTTTACTGAATGAGAATTCATCTGTTGTCTTGCACTGCCATGACTATGGATGAAGCAGTTTTTCAGGGAGTAGCTCAAAGAACAGTATCCATAAAGCATGCCCTAAATCCATTACAGATTGTGCTCTCTTTTAATGCATGCTCCCTCACCCTGCCCACCGTTCTGTAGGCAGTGCTGAAAAACAACCACATGATGCTAGAGAGAATGTTCAGTAAATGCTCCAGAGCCTTAGAGGGCGGTCTTGAAGGATTTTTTCTTTATAGCATGTCTTGCATCAGGCTGAACCTTTTTAGGATGCCCTCTCCCCAAAAATTAGTTGTCTTTTCTTGTTGTTCATGACCTATGCACCTGCTGCAGGTTGGCATGATTCACTACCACTTTGTTTACGTCTGCTCTGTTTATCTAGCAGGCTTCTGCAGAGCCTTTAAGCTTGATTGTGCGCTAATCCAGAACTTCACCCAACTCACCTGTAATCACCTTCACTTGAGCAAGAGTAACACCAATAGGCCCAAGCCCTTGACCCTTTCCCCAAACACTCTGCATCCTGCCCTCTGAGACCACCATCCTTAAAGCCAACATGTTTTGTGGAGTGGTGGAGAGGGGAGCATGAGCCACTGATACTAAGCCTTCCCTGCAAGGGCTTAGGTGTAGAGCCACAGGGCATCCTATCAGACCATAATGTGATGTCCACAGCTCTGTCATGCAGCGCGGAAGGTAGGCGCACAGGGGCTAATTATAGTCAAATGGACGGTTCATTTTATTTTAACAAGAAAGAAACTTTGTTGACAAGGAAATTGTCTGCTCCCCTGTTTAAGCAAAGAAGGTTATTCTTTCTCACCGGGGGTTGAACTCACTATTACAGTGTTAAGACTTGTATAAGAAGATGTACAAAGTCGTAATGGGGGAAAAGCAACTATGAATACCTTAGTCACTGCAAAGGTACATTTAAACTTATGATGTACAAGTTTTTCCGTGTATTAACAGTCCTGACTCACTGCTTCTTTCAGGATGTTCTTCTCCTTTCATGAATGCATGATAACCACACCATTAGCCTTTTAGATAAATCCTTACTAATGTCATCTACAAAGCAAGACCTTACTAATGTGATCTACAAACATGCCACTATGATTGTACTTCACAGATGTCCAAAAACCAATGCTGGGTGTATTCAATGCATGCGATGGAACATTTGTAACTAGACCAGTTCTGGACATTGCAGCAACTGTGTCTCAGATCTTTCATGCTTGAGATTCTACTCATGCTTTTGAGGAAAGTAGAAATAGGACGATTTGTAACTTATTTGTAAATTATCGCTACTCTCTTTTTACTGGTTGTGACTTTGGAGGCAATAACATGAATGATACAGCACAAATACCATATGAGTGCCTTATTCTCCATATTTTTCAGGCAGTGTAAAAACTGGCAGTAAACATCCAGTGTAGATACCATTAGAGTGTCTTTGTTCTCTGTTTTTGGCACTAGGCTATAATTAGAGTTGCTAGTCCGCTTGAAGTAGAAGAAAAGATCTAAACATATATTTTGCTATATTTCTTGTTTCACAGTTGAAATCCCTGATGGTGGTTGGTATTGATGTCAACAAGGATGCGCTTAACAAGGGAAACTCAGTTGTTGGATTTGTATCCAGCACAAATCCCAAGCTGACCAGGTAAGCCTTTTCCATCGATAATTGCTGCCATTGTAAGAGCCTAACATAAACTTTGTTAATTTGGTTTTGATATGGAGATGCATGGTGATCCAAGTTGCATCTGTGGTTCATAGTGAACACTTTCAGGTCTCCAAATTTTAAAATAATGCATCTTTGAAACCATGATCTTGCAGTTTGTTATATTAAAATGTTGCTGTTTTATTGTACTTACAAAATATGAATCTAAACCATAAGCACTGTGGTCCATTTAAAATCCCATCATCAACTAGTTGCGCAAATAATGCAAAATCATAAAAATATCCCAAGCAGCCTACAGAGCTCACAAACTCCACACCAACACATCTGTTATCTTCTACTTGTAATGGTCACTTGGAGACTGTTGCTAAGTTGTAATGCAACTGGTGATCTGGCTCTGGAGCTAGAATGTTTGAGCCAGAGTGGGAGACACAGTTGTGGTGGAACTTGGCGAGCTTCTAGGGGCTGTTCCTGGCATCCATTGAAAGGACTCTTTATAACATCACAAAGTATCTTGTCATCTCACAAACTCCAAACCAACACAGCAAAGTCAGATTACTGCTTTAAAATCATACTAGAGTGCAACTACTCTTGCAAAGCACTTTACAAAGCAGTTAAGCATCAGTCTCTCCTTAAAAAATTAGCCCATTCACTGTAAAAATTCACGCGCATTCAATCCCTGACCATCCAGCTCATAGTCACTATAATCAACTCCATAAAAACTACAAAGCATCGTGACAACGCCATTGATGGTATCTTTGATAAGATTTAAGATAAAGCCCCTGTACGGAGGATCGGGGGTAGTGTTAGCCTCAGGAGTGCATGAGGTAATTGAATCAAAATTGACATTAAAACAAGTAGCATAATCAGTTAAATAAGACTTTTAGAGTCACATGTTAGAAACCATGGAGGTTTATTAATAGATCATTAGTTACTACAGAAAGTAAAATGCAAATAATCATTCATTGGCAAATAGGGAATTAGCATAAAGCTCAGTCAGATGCAGCATGAGGTGACACCGGTCTTCAAAAATAAAATTTAGTGTGAAGATCTGCTCCTCAAGAATGAGAAGAAATCTCTCTTAGACAGACGAGGCAAATCGCAAAAACAGGTCTGGCTTTTTCTCCAAAATGAGCCTTTTTTGTATTCGAAAATACACAGCAAAAATCACAGTCCGCATTAGATGAGCAAAATGTTACATAGGCTCTGTGAATCACAATTCAGAATAAAATGCAATAATACATAACACCATACCCTAAATAAATAGTGATAAGTCCCTTCTTGACATAATGTCATCGGATGTGACAGTACAAATCTAGTTACACACAAAACAATGACAGACGTATGAAATGAATAGGCCCACTGAGTTGTAGGGAGGAAGGACCTTGGATAGAGGTACATTTGGAGGTAAAGCTTCCTCCGGAGCTTCCCAAGAACAACATGCCATCACACAGCATTTCACCCATCCACATTTTGCTGCATGTTGAAAGAGAAGAAATGAAAATACAACCATGTTCAATTTCAGAATGGCGTTAGGCTCAGTTTTTTCCAAGTTTGGCTAAGCTTAGGAAAACAGTTCTGTAAAGTGCAACACAATCATTTGTGATGGAAAATGTTCATAATACCAGGTGAACATTATCAGTTCATTAGAATTTTGTTTTCCAATGTCATACACATCCCCATCATCAAAGCCATATTCTCTTGGGACCCACACTCCTACTCTCATCATGGTCAGCCTGACTCCTAAATGGGACCTACCCACCATCTCTAAAAACAGGGCCAATCCTACTCATCAGAAAAGGTAAATTCAGCCTTGACACACCCTTCAGTTATCGCCCTAGCAGCGATCTTGCTAACCTTGGGAACAGCATCCTCACTTACTTACTTACACATCAAATCATACCAGGTTGGACTTGGCCCCTTGACAGCATTAAAAAGAGCTTTCAGGTAGTCGATGACTCTCTACAGATATGAAGAATAGAGGTGCTAGACTCTTAGTTCTGCAAAACGTGTTAGCAGCCTTGAACACATATTATCCAAAAGCCCTCATTAGCCCACACCAAAGCATTGGCCTTGTAGACACTGCCATATCCTTTCTGTTGAGCCGAGAAGGGTTTGTCTAAATGGAAACCTCAATATCATCCACCATCTCAGTCCCTCTTTGCCCCTGGGCTGTTCTGCATACACATGGACTTCCTGGTATCAACTGTGCCCAACAAGACAATATGCATAGGACACACAGCTCTTCCTTAAAGAGTCATCATACAACCATATCCAATGCCTCTGAACATGCCTGAACACAAGTCATCCTACATGTTGGCATGAACCTTGAAGGCTTCTCTCACATAATCATCTCTTGTACGCTGTTTCTGTTTTCAACTAAATTCTGACTTGTTCTTCCTGGAACATGTAAGAAAGAAATCCCCGACAGTCTTTTTCAAATTTTGCCTCGTGCACAGATTCAAACCTCGAAACCCACTCAGCGGTTTCTACTCTACTGTCCAGGTCCTCTTCCCATCACTGAGGGGGGTGAAAATGCTGTTTGTAGTATACGCTGCTATGCATCGCGCACTCTACCTACTCTGCCATCTAGTGTTGGGTACCAGGGGCGGTCCAGGGGGCCCTTTAGCTCAATGCTATGAGTTTCTTTAGACTATGGAAGTCTCAGTGGTGCCTCATGACATTTAGCAGAGGGGGACCCATCATGTTTCATTATATTGCTGTTAGGTGCGGATATTTGGAAGTTGTTTTTGTTGAAAGAGGTCTTGGGTTTCCAGATAATGTGTGACTCATCCTTAAGCCTGTAAATAACTAAAGGGGAAGCTAAATAGGGGAAACTCTCAGTCTCCCTCAATATGTCCAATAATTACACAAGAGAGTGTTAACCTATCACGCTCTGATCTCTTTAAGTCTAAGAGGTCAGTTGACTGATCCCAATATACCTCAGGATGGTAGAGGATCCGCACCCGGGTAAATTAGTGCAATCCTGGCCTATTCGAGTAATAGTTCACACAGACATCATGAAGCATGCAAACATACAGACCATAGTGGACCTTTTCCTCTTTATGTTCTCTGAAACAAAAAACACAATAGTATTTCTGTTAAGGAGTAATTATGGCCCTTTTGTATGGTATTGTCTCATGCTTATGCACACCTTGGTTGACGTGTGCAACAGAGCATGCAGATATGTGAGTTACCCCTCCAAGAAGTCAGACATAACATATATATATATATATATTGCATTCAAACGCCTCATAATCCACAAGAAAAAGGCGAAACCTGCACTCCAACGGGTTTTTTCAATCTGGCTTTTATTTTTCAAGTGAATTCATCCACGCGTTCCGGCTGTTACTCATAGCCTTGTTCACGATGACGAGCTGATATCTTTTTTTCATTAAATACACAGTTACTTCCCAGGAAACACCCATAGAAAGAGGACAACATTATTCAGTACCACAGTACGATTATTGCAGCAAACGTCACCGCCATCTTGGAGCATGCACTCATGTCTTAATTTCCAAGTAATTCATCTCATAGTACTCGGCCATTATTCAGAAAATCTTCTTTTAAAACAGTTTAAATTGAACAGTTCCTTAAATATTAAATATTTCAATTATTGAAACAGCCTTATAAATGTTTTCTAATATAAACGGACAGTTCCTCCAGATGAACCATGTTTTTTACCTTGAGATTTATAAAGTGCAAACGTTCTCCCATTCCAAAGCTGCTTTTGTTCCTTCGTACTTATTTCTTACAATACTGTATATCTATATGTGCAAAACTTACTACCTGTCTACCTTATAAAGTGCAAGTGCCTACAAAGTGCTATCATTATTACTAAAGTGCAAGACAGTCCCAACTATTTCACTACTTTAACCTTATTCAAAATCAAAAAAAGGTCCCTCACTCTTAGTCACCCGGGACATTTGTAAGTACCAACTTACTACAATATAATAAGATAAATTTCATTCTCCTACTTCCTCAATTTTATCCTTCTTAATCTGGGTTAATATCCCTTTTCTCTGGAAGTAATGAAAAGGGTTTATATACATCAGTAGAAACTGTCCTCTCCGTGAACTGAAGTGCTAATTGTAAAGTGCTAGTGCATGTCTAGCTTGTCCTCTGAATTTTTTATTCTTTTTCTTTTATCTCTCTTAGCTCTACTGATGAATGTGCAAACCTAGGTACAGATTTTAATAAAGGAAAGTAAACAATTCCTCATCCATGTTAAAACCATTAGGTTCTTTACTGTCCAATTCCAGGATGAAGTATGTTTCTAACTTCCACAGCTGCCTCTCTCTATCTCCACCTCTTCTTTTCTTTGGCACTTGTGCTATACAACTATATTTCATTGATTATGGATCACTCTGATGTTCCTTTTCAAAGTGCCTCGCTACAGGGTAGCTACGGTCTCTATTGATGATGGCTCTCTTATGCTGCTGTATCCTCTTATGTACTGATAGTGTAGTACTACCGACATATATTTTCTTACAGGGACACTTTAAAACGTACACAAGTTAAAAATCCTCGTATTTTGACATCTTTATCAAACACTGTCTGGAGAGATGAAATATTCTCCCCATTTTGGCATGCTTTACACTTTAAGCATTTTCGGAAGCCTTCTTTCTGTGGCAGTCAAGTTTGTTGGGACACTTCCCCTAGACAGTCACTCCTAACCAGGTAATCCCTCAACAATTTGGATTTCCTGTATGCTACTTCTGGATTTTTTTAAAATTCTTGTCCTATTACAGGTTCTTCCTTAACAAAGTGCCAGTGCTTTTTTAGAATCTGTCTCAATCTCTTGTGTTCCATGTTATACGTTGTTATAAATCTGTGTGTACTATTTTGTCTCCTGTTCTTCTTTTTAACCGCTGTTTTCAATGGTTCAAACAATACACACTCTCAATTTAATTTTCTTGCCTTTTCTGATGCTGTTTTTAAAACTGGTATTGGATAACCCCTTTGGATAAAACAACATTTCATTTTGTACTCAATCCTGTCATATTCTTCTAGAGTACTGCATGCTTTCCTTGCTCTATAGAATTCCCCAAATGGGATGTTTTTATGAGGGGTGTTGGGTGTGAGCTATTGGCGTGTAAGATTGTGTTTCCCGCCATTGGTTTTCTAAAAACTGTGGTATCCAATTTGTCCCCAACAACCCAGACCTTATTATCCAAGAATTCTATTGATATTTCACTCTTGTGCCCCACAAAATTAAAATTCAGTTCGTTCATATTCAAATCACAATTGAATTGGTCTACTTCCATCTCCGTGCCCTGCCACATCACGAAGACGTCATGTATGAATCTCAACCACATTAATATCTTTTCAGTCCATTGCTCCAATTTTGGACCCCGAGCACCTGCTCCTCCCACCAGCCAAGATGTAAATTTGCATAACTGGGGGGGAAGCAGGTGCCCATCGCTGTCCTTTGTTCTTGTTGGAACAGTTCATTTCCAAACAAAAACAATTTCTTGGTCAGGAACCACTCCATCATTTCAAGCAGCATCTGATTGTGATCCAAGAATCTCATGGGCTTCATTCTAAGGAAATGTTCAGTTGCTCTCAATCCATCTCTATGTCTGATGCTGGTATAAAAAGTGGAAATATCCAAGGTCATAAGCACCATATTTTGTTCCCATTTTACATCATATATTCCTTTAAGAAAGTCTGCTGAATCTTTCAAATATGATGGAATCGTTTTTACAATTGGGTTAAAAAAGAAATCAATATATTTCGAGACATTCTCAAAGAGACTTTCTTGGGCTGATATTATTGGTCTTCCCGGTGAATTATGTATATCCTTATGAACCTTGGGGATCATATAGAAAACAGGAATGAGAGGATGTTCTTGTTTTAAAAACTGATATTCGTCCCAGCTCAATAGTTCTTGTTCCCTCCATACGTTCAATCTTTCAATGAATTTTTCTTTCACTCCCTCATAATCCAACATTGTAATCCTCTTATAGCAGTCCTTATTATTTAATTGAATTAGGGCTTCCTTGTTATAGAGGCCTTTCCCCCACAAGACTACATTTCCTCCCTTATCGGAGGGTTTCACTATTACTCCAGGTTCCATTTTGGTTTTATTGATGGTGCGGAAAATTCTCTGTTCTTTGAAATCTTTGTTATTTCTATGATTTGTTACTTCTTGATAAAGTTATCTCAAGGCCTGTGTAACATTCTCTGAAAAAATATTCAGATTGTCCTTTGCCATCTGTGGTACATATCTAGACCGGGGACGAAACGGTGTATAATCCTCTGCTTGCAAGGCTAAGTTTGTAGAGTCCCTCATGTGGTCATCAAGCATTACATCCTCATTCTCATTCTGCAGTGACCATGTGTCCTCCAAAATTGTTAGATCAGATACAGTGAGATTTGCTGGAACCAGTGAGTGGGGTGTCTCTTCTCTTTCTTGTCTGTTATGTGTTGTTTTCCTCATTGTGTGCAATTTCATCAATTTTAGCTTCCTCATGAATCTATATAGATCCATCCTGCTAGTTGCATAATTAAATTCATTTTATGACAATACGATAAACCTAATTTCAAGGTCTCCTCTTCCTCGCTGAATAGTTCTATTGAGCTCAAATTGATGATTGTGTTGCTACTTGTTACTGTTTGACTTTTTGCCTTGAGTTGGAGCGAATTGATGTCACTGTTGTTCCTCCTTGTGTTTCTTCTGCGTCCTTAACCCCCTGTACTCTGTTTCCTTTTCCTCTTGGTCTTCCTCGTCCTCTCGTAGGGCAGTAGTCTGTTCTCTGATCCAATTGTAAAAAACGTAACTCATCTGCAACCGTGAGCCTTGTGGTAACCGCTCTTTTCCTTGAGGTCTCCTCCTGTTCAAATTGTGAACCTGTATCTGAGCTCATTTCGCTTTGCGAGTTCTCCTGTTGAGTTACGTTGCTGTTTTGCACCTTTTGTCTCCTTGCTGTATCAAACCGTTTTGCAAAGGTATATATTTGTCCATTTTCATAATTCAGTCTATCTCACATAAATTTAGTGGCTTTTCTATTCTTAATTCTTCTTTCATATTTTTCCAGTCGAATTTTCAAATCACTTTTAAATTTCACAATTCTAGTTTGGTTTCCTTCTTTTTCCAAAATCTGTATCACTTCTTTTATTTTTTCAAGCACTTCATTTCGTTCGATTTCTGCATACTTGATTACAATTTTTATCATATTCGTAGAACTTTCTGCATTGTTATCCTCCCATTCTTTCAGGAGTCCTGGGTTACAGTTTTCATAAGTTGGAGTTATCATAATTTGCAGGCCTCTAGGTATACGTCCCACCTAAATGTACTGTTTGTGGGAGGCAACCTCCCACCAGCGGGAAATTTCCCTTTTCTTCAATTTCTCCAACTGCTGTAAATTTCTGCCAACATCATGGCCAATTGCTTGTGTGGACATTCCACACCCGTTACTTTGTGCTCCAAGGGAAGTTGAATCTGTAACAAGTTTCAAAGCCTACTGCTCCCTCGCTGCACATTCATCTTCACCAGCCCCGGTCCGTGCAGGTAACAGTGGTGGGGCAGTGGGGCCGCGTTGGGGTGGGGGGGATTTCGAGGGATGATGCAGAGGGAAAATTAATTATTTATTTAATTTTCCCTTGGTATCGTCCCTCGAACCCCCACCCCTCCCAACGCGGCCCCACCGCTGTTACCTGCACGGACCGCGGCTGATCTTCACTCATTATTGTTGTCTACGCCGATGAGCCTGCTCGTCACCCTGCTCTTATTTTTCTCTCCTCCAGTTCAGAGAGCTAATTGCTTCGCTCCTGAAACCCGCTCCCCACTGCTTGCCTTTCTTACCGGGATTCCTGAGAACGCCATCGCCGCCAAGAATCCTCCGATTCCAGTCCCAACAGCACTCTCTCCTCTCGTCATACAGCGGCAGTCTCTGATAGGGACGTGGGGCATGCCTGTCTCGTGACTTCTTTCTCGTCTTCGGTGCGGCAGTTACTGGCGTGCTTCCTTTAACATCAGTGGTGCCGGTTATAAGACGTCCACTCCGTCTTTAAAAATTTCATTCAAACGCCTCATAATCCACAAGTAAAAGGCGAAACCGGCACTCTGAGGGTTTTTTCAATCTGGCTTTTATTTTTCAAGTGAATTTATCCACGCGTTCCGGCTGTTACTCACAGCCTTGTTCATGATGACAAGCTGATATCTTTTTTCATTAAACACACAGTTACTTCCCAGGAAACACCCATAGAAAGAGGACAACATTATTCAGTACCACAGTACGATTATTGCAGCAAACGACACCGCCATCTTGGAACATGCACTCATGTCTTAATTTCCAAGTAACTAATCTCATAGTACTCGCCCATTATTCAGCAAATATATATAAAAGCCCACACAGAGAGGTAAATAAAACCAAAATAAATTTGCAGATAGGGTCCAGCATGCACACACTGGTGTATATTAAATTTGGAGTATCCCTATGACCTACATCTCCTATATTTAGTAAGGCTTCATGAGGTAGTGGGGGTGAGCGATCCATGTAGTCACACTCTGAGGGGATCAAAGAGAAAATGGGCTTATTCCTCTTCTTATAAAGGGCAGATGAACTCCAATTGCCGTTTAAACTGAAGAGCCCCCTGCGCTTAAACTTCGTCAATGGACATCGTCCTCTCTTACACCTATTACCCTGCACTCCTGCGATGTTGGCCATGTTTGGGCCGGGCCGCTTTTATGTGAGATCCGGAAGTGATTGCAGAGTGTCACATGATGTTGTCACATGCTCTGTCATTGGACTGCATTGGTTTTGAGGCAATAGATTGTGGAGAAGCGAGGGGGTTGGGATTGGTAGTCCCGCTACCCCCTCATGAATTGCTTGCATTGGCTTAGAAGTGCCTATGTCCGTAACAACTCTTCTAAGGAATATGTGGGAGTTTGGGAGAGCGAGGAGGTTCGGAAATGTAGTTCGCCTCCTGCTCATATTTAGATCCCATTGGAGTGGAGATGCCTCACGGCCTCCAGCCTCCCCTAATGGTGTGAGGATTGTCATGAGGTCTGTGGAGGTCGGGAATTGTAGTCCTGCCTCACTTGTATTCTGGCTGATTATGAAGCAGCAAACACTGCAAAACAAGTGTGTTTCTGGTCCTGACATTTAAGGATCCCTCAGTAGGAAGCTTTTTATTAATACATAACCTAGAGTGGGGTGTCCATATGTGCTGGAAAAGTGAAACCGCTTCGTGAATCAGAGGTTGGCATAGTGAAGATTATTGTACAGAGGCAGCGGGAATTGTAATAAAATGGTTTTTTGGTATTATACAGAACTTTTAAATGAAGTCAGAGTTTATGTCTATACCCTCCAATGGCATCTATAATGGGGAATGTTGTTTATGTGAAGAGTACTGGTTGGAAACAAGGTATTCTGTCAGTTATAGTATGTTCCACCAGGGGATGTCATAGTTCAAACCTTTTCTATGTGTGGGTAGTTTATAAATCCAACGCCGTTGTTTTTCAAAAAAGATTTTTTCCAAATTTCTGCTTTCTGCAATTACATGTTCTGGGACGACCCATTTAAGATCTTTCACAGAGTGTCTGGTGTTTATGTAATGTTCCGCCATTTTGGTCGTTTTGCATTTGCAACAGATATTGCTCCTGTACTCACATTCCTGGTACTTATTTTTCTGGTTGTCATGCCTCTGTATTTGAGATTGCATGGGCACGTTAACATGTATATTACTTGTTTCATGTTACAGTTCGTATGTTTCCTCGATTGCCAGGAAGAGCATAGACCTAAATCAATTTCTTTAGTGGGTGCTGTCAAATGGGATACACTACACTGGCCTCATGGGTAGTGACCTACTACTCCTAGAAGACACAAACTGCTTTGTGCCCACCACTCACACTAGATGAGTACCTCCGAGCCAACGCAGCCCCAAGAGGCCTCCTAGTAAAGCATGCCCGAGAATATTCTTGGAAGACGCCACTTTCAGTAAGGAATGGGCCCAAATAGCCTGCCATTGAACTAGGGATTGGCTAATCCTGATTATCAAAACGGCCAAAAGATTAGCAGAGACCATTTTGGTAGAAATACAAGCTCCAAAATGATGTCAAAAGATTTTCATTTAGCAAGGTATATCCCTACTCCACATCAGATTAAAAAGCACCCACAGATACCAACTCTGATCTGTCAGATGCAAACTCCACAGATGACAGGTCCACAGAGTCCAATGACCAAAGATGGAGAACAAAACCAACTGCCTGCCCGTCCACCGTACATCCAGACGCCTTTCTTACCACAGGACCAAAAGATGATGCCATGGGGACCACAGTTTAACTCTATGGGCCCCCCACCTTTCCTACAAAATCAGGGCCCGCCTTTTTTGTACAGGGGCCAGGAACACAGGGAAAGAAGAAAAAGGGAAAACAGGGTCCAATGGGACACAGAAGAGACCCGAATACACAGGAGGAGCATGTCCAATGGACAGCAGGGCCCAAGCACAGCAACAACCTAGTAACTAATCTCACTGAAAAAACGTGATAATGTATCTGCAATCCCCCTTTGCTGTGCTAAAAATAAGAAAAAGCCTCATTGCCCTTTATTCTCCAGAATTGCAAACAGAACGACTCCAATCACATCTCAGCGAATCTCCCTCAAAAAGTTGTGGTCTGGAAAGGGAAGAGAGCAAAGGGTTGCCTTGCTAAAGAAGAGTGTCTTGAAGGAGCTGGGACACCCCATGCTTTGTAGGTACAGGGATGAGAAAGGCGAACTGGGAGTAATGAAGATCACCCTTAAGGAATCTGAGCATTAATTGCCATGAGCATGTGCAGAGAGCCCCATAATTTGCACATACCTTTTTCGGGCAACAAGATCTATAGCTCTCTCGCCGGTCCCAAAATGCTGCGTTTCAGGTGATTACCTTACTCTTTTAAAACGTTTTAAAGAAACTACTGTATTGATTTGATTAAATATATGTAAACGTTCAATTCTTTCTACATTCTCATTGCAGGTGGTTCTCCCGCTGCATTATTCAGAGTTCAAACACAGACATCGCAGATTGTTTAAAAGTCTGCATGAAAGGTACAGTATTCAAGTAAAACCATGTCTAGGCAGCTGATGATACACAATTTGTAGTGACCTTTAATTACGTGGCCTTGGATTGGGGAGGCACCTGGTATGTACAGAATGTTTTTGTTACTGAAATATTATACATACATTTTAGATGTCATTCACACTTGTTGATCACGTTTTCCCAAACTCCATATTCGAAGCAGCACTTTATCCAAAAATTTACCTGGCACAATTTAATGAATTATTAAGTCACTTTCCAACACCTTCAATAAAAAAAGTTTATTGTTTGGTTTCTAAATCTCCTTCTAACAAACTTTTAGTAAATCATAAGGACATTTTTAATCTTATGAAACATAACATAAATATGGGAACAACATATAAGTGAGACTACGCGGAGTACAAGTAGTGTGTCCAAGTGGTTTTACACTTTATCTTGGTATATTAATGGTGAGTACATGTGCATGCTCCATACAACATGGACTTTGTGACCTGAAGGGATAATATTTACCTTCCCCCCTATGTTTATTCCATCTTTCTGCACCTCTAAACTCAAAACAGTTGTTTTCCAGTTGAGATGGAGCCAGTCAGCCATCAGAGTAGCTTCAATGGGGAG
This sequence comes from Calotriton arnoldi, assembly GCA_963921515.1. Taxonomy (NCBI): domain Eukaryota; kingdom Metazoa; phylum Chordata; class Amphibia; order Caudata; family Salamandridae; genus Calotriton; species Calotriton arnoldi. The sequence goes on from CAWUFW010005139.1 coordinate 1,054,466, forward strand.
CGCAACTTTTAACAGAGGTCCTAGTCTGGAAAAATCCAATTTCCAGGGGTAGGCCTCACTTAAAGGCAGATATTCCCAATTAGCTCCCAATGTCAGGTCTGACCTCACCATTACACTCTACTATGAAGATGGTGCTCCCTGCGATGAACTATATAGGGATTTTTCCAAGCAGTCTGTCTTTCTCTTGGATTGGTTTCTCCACTGGGGAGAAGAGGGCCTTATAAAGGCCCTCCTTCAAAGCCTCATCCTGCTCTTCATTCTTAAAGGAAATGGGGCTCCTGTCCACATGCACTGTAGGCCTGGATTCCTCATGCTGCCAGTCTGAAACCTCAAGGGTTCTTAAGGAAACTGGAGTTCCCTGAGACTGCTTTGCAACAACTATCATGTTTGCCCTGGTGTAAATTCTACACTAACATTCCACCCTGCATCCAGTTCCACATCATCAAGAGACTAAGGGCCACATGCATCAAAGTTAGGAATTGCGATTCCTAAATTGCGATTTTTAAGAAATCGCAATTTAGGAATCGCAATTCCTTATGCATGTAGGAATCGCAAAATAAATTGTGATTCCTACACATTCCTTATTTGCGACTCGCAAATTGCGAATCGCAAATAAGGAATTGCTGCCCATTCATTCCTGTGCGCCTAGAGGCCCATAGGAATCAATCGGAATTGCATGCGCAATTTGCGAGTACCAAATAGGTACTCGCAAATAGCGCATGCAGTTTCAAGGGTGCCAAAAGGACACCCTGATGCACCCCTGAAATTGCAATTTAAAAACATGTTGCACACACACATGCCCTTACACACATGCCCCAACGGCATGTATGTGTGCAACATAGAACTTCGAAAAATGCACTTCTGTGCATTGTTCAAAGTTCTCGCAAATTACCATCAACTTTGAGTTGATGGTAATTTGCGTTTCTTAAATGCGAAATCGCAATTTTTTTTTGCACTGCATTTAGGGAATCGCATTTTGCGATTCCCTAAATGCAATCGTAATTTAAGTAATCGCAAATTTAGCGATTACTTATATAGCGATTTTGCATTTGGGATGATGCATCCCAAATGCAAAAATGCTGATCGCATAAGGGGCAGATTCTGTCAATCTGCCCCTTTGCGACCGCAATTCCCAATGATGCATGTGCCCCATAGAGTGTTCTGTTTTTCCTTTGCTTACCGACAGCTTTGTCACCCTAATTGATTGTGATATTAATATCTAAATAAAGGAAGTGCATGGTGACAATGTTTTTAAAGATCTCTTTATTAAGATTTTCCCAACATTTACTTTTGTATCTTGTACAAGGAACAATGAAGTCTGTTAACAGATGACATGCTTTATTACATATATGAACCCGATCCCTACAGGATTGAAGGCACCATTAGCAACCAAGCATGAGGTTGAAAAGCTGATGCACACACCCACAGCCCAAACCCATTCTGTGTTTATTTCTCCGTGTTATACTGTATACCATATATATCCACAGTATCTTCTATCTTTTGTGCTGGGCTGTCATCCATTTTGGCTTCTATCGCTAATAATATGGTGTTTCATTCCATGGCAGTTACTCCATTTCCCTGTAGCCTCTGCTGACAGCAATAGCTGCTATCTCTGATCTTATCCATCTCAGCAGTGCATGGTGCAAATAATATTACTTCCACCTTGGTTACCCGCTCCAAAGAGGCAAAGAAAGTAAGTCTGAGTTGTTTTACCCCTCGGACAAAGAAAAAGGAAAGCTGATGGTGAATTTGAGGGAAGCTTTAAGTATCATTAGACAAACTGTTACTGAAGGTAACTAACTTGTTCTTCTAATGAATCAAACATCACAAATCAAATTCCATCTTAAATTCTGCACCAGCTGCATGTCAGCAAGTGGATTATTTTTTAATTCCTTGGGCATAGCTGTCATGCTTTTTGCTACTGCACTTGGTAAATATTGCTCCCTGAGGTATTGTACATACCATGTGCAATAAATACCTTCGCCCTCCCCAATCCAGGCTGTCATGGCTGTTTCAAATTTCACACACTCAGCACTTAACAGAGTCCCAGTTGGCAACTCCAAATTGCAAAACAGTGATCTGGTCTAGATTTCATGAAATGAATGTTGCAACAGGCTAAATGATAAACATGAATGATTTATGTTTTTTTTTTAGCTTCTACTGCCCTACGTTTTCTAAATGTTTTGTGTATCTGATCTGCGATTTTATCCATTTTTAGACCAATGTTTGCTGTTTCTTTGCATGGTCATATTTGTTCTCGGATCTATATTTTTCATTAAGAAGTAAACGGTTGATTATTGGTGTTTTTAGTATGAACATTTGATTTTTTGCCTCAAACCGGCCTACTCCAATGTGCCTCGATGCAAATAACCAAAATAAAAACCAGTGCAACACTTATTTATGGTTTACATTAGGTTGCCTTTCATTTCTGCAATTTTAATATCTATTCCAACAGATAAAATGTATTTGAAAAATCCTCCATATTGTGTATTTTTATTGCAGGGGCAATCCAAAGGTGGCAAAAGTGCAACAATGATTTACCTGCTAGGATTGTCGTGTACCGTGATGGGGTCGGAGATGGTCAGCTGAGAATGGTGGTTGACTATGAAGTTCCACAGCTTTTGAATAGTTTCAAAGAAACCAACATTGAATACAGGTACTTTTCACATACCTTTTCCTTGTTCAGACTTTATAATATCACTCTCAAATACAACTTCTTTGAATTGCTAACTATTGAAAACATGTATGGACATTTTATTTTACTTTATTTTACAAACTTGTTTATGACAAGTTTGCGATACAAAAGCAAAAAGAAAAATATTGTTGTGTTTGGTATGCATTTTGTATCCCTTGTGACTAGTAGACTTGGCCCCCGAGTTAGAGTTCCTAAGATGAGGGAGAGGAGGCCCCAACTAGGAAGGCCAGTTATTAATATCCACTTTCCATGTTGTTAATGCTGCTTGAAGATGCTCTTCGAGTTTCCCGTGGATACACAAAGACTCATGTATGTATGTCTTTACGAGCTGTGTCTGAATGACAGCTGGAGTTGAAAACAGGCATGTAGTTTCCGTGGCTCCTGCATCAACTATAACTTGGGGATTGGCGGGAGATGACAGATTCCCCTTTAACATCTTCGACTAGGTGTCACAGGAGAACTAAGAATCAAAGTTACTCACTTTCTGAAAGCGAGTGTGGTGGCTTGCAATTTCTGCACATGCCCCTTCATTTTTTAGGTCTCGCCTGGCGTTAGCAGCGCGCATGGGCTGCTCTCGCCATGCGAGGGCTTCTTGGAATGAATATGGTTCCAGAAGTCATGTCTCTGCTCCGCCTGCATTTTTGATTGGTGTGCGTCATTTTGCGTCACGGATTATGCAGAACGTAGTGTGATAATTGCACCGGAGGTTTTTTAGTCCCTCCTGGTTGCCACCCTGTCCTCTTTTGGCCCCGCCCACCGGGATTGGATCTTTTACTTGCGGCGGGAGACAGTGTCTCTTAATTAGCCGCTAAGCACTTTTTTCTTGTATTACCGCGTTTATCTTCAAGAATGGCTGACGCGCCTTTCATTTCTCTGGCGCGGCTTTTTTATTTTTTTTATTTTATTCTATCCTTTCGCCATCTTGTCTCCCGAGCGCCCCACTGATGTATATCGTCACTCGCTTTGTATTTGATTTTATCTTCTACGCTTGTTCTCATATCGCGGACTGGTTTATTAGCCTCTGCTTGTGTTTATTTTCACAATATCTTGCTGTTCTTGAAGTTGTATTTTTTTCCTTAACATTGGCGTTACAAAAGCCCAGCGGTAAGTAGGTGCTCCGGGGGCCCCTTCTGGCACTCTCAGACCCCAGGGCTGAGCGCTCCGGACTGGGTCCGGAGCGAGCCGCCGCCCCCCCAAGATTCGTTACGCCACTGCCTTAACGGGCTACAAATGATCTTGTGCGGTACCCTGACACTGTTTTGGGCCCGTTCGCGGTTTTTAAAAACTTTGTACATGAAACAAATCTATGAGCAAGGGGTGAACATGGCGTAGAAAATATTGAGAGCTTTCTTCCCCGTGGCCTGTTTACTTTTCAGTGGATTCAGTTTATTTTATGTGGGCTTTTTGCCAAGCCCGGCGACGGGTCCATTCTTTGGGGGATTTAAGACCGCGAGTGCTGGCTAGCGAGCTTCCCGAGCAGGCTTATGGGTGCCCCCTGCGGCTTTAAATCTTGACTGGAGACTTTCTACTGCTATGGAAGCATGTATCGTGTTCACCCCGCGTTTCCACAGCTGTGGTGCCAGGCTCTTGGAAGGAACGCGCTTGCGCCTTTGATTCCAAGATGCTACCTCTTGCGAGGACCCTGGATCTCTTGCTGTAAATATTCTGGGTGTTATAATAAGGCTTATTCACATCGCACATATTAAGTGACCCGTGCACATGTTTGTTTTAAGTTTTGTGAATTATAAATGCTGCATACTTTCTTGTGTAAAAAAAAGGGTTTAACCGCCCGAGAGACCCTAACTAGGTCTGTAGCAGGGGTGTGATCCAGGCGTGCTGGGTGCGTGCCAATAAAGTTGTGGTAGCGGCGGCCTACTGTGCCTGCAGTGAAGTTGTGGTGACAGACTCCGAATATGCGACTTTAGTGCGTGCCTTCCCAGCTATCAAATCTCAAGCTTCCGCAAGAGCTTACGGTTTGCAAGACATTTTGTATGTCTGAAATCAGCCAGCCAGGATTAGCGCATTGAAGTAATCCCTGCGCTCGAGAGCGCCCCACCCCCTCGCCGTCGAATGGAATATTAAGTCTGGGTGCCTGCAAAGGCCTTTTGTGGCGCGCTGGGATGGCTATGCAAGGAGGCATGTTAGTATAGGTATGCGTGAAAATAACGAGACTCTGCCATGTAGCGCGTTTCCCACCACTCGTCTGCAACCTATTAACTAGAATTGGTTTGGCGGGGCAGACTGACCGCTTACTGGGGTGGATGATATACTAAATTGGGTTGCAGCATCACTAGTTACCGAATTAAGAAATGACATACGCTACTATTGCAAGTGCAGTGTTTATTTAAAAAAATAGTGTTTTCTGAAACATACGTTCTTGCAAGGAAGATGGATAAAAAGACATTGCCAGTTTGATCAGGCCCATAGAATTTAGTCCTTAAACCAATTGCAGTGGGCTTTTATAGGAAATATCGGGGGCTCTACTGTAGTCAGGATGTACTCTGGTTGAACCAAAGTCTTGTTTTCTCAAACATGTGCAGTTCTGTATTATAAATGGACTACGCTCGTAGCTTTGCCAAAAGTACTGAGTTTAGTGGTACTCCACATCATTAATAACCCCACATGCCTCAGGAGTCTAGTAAACATCCATCTTACACAACTGCTTATTTGTCTGGCGCTGCTAAACCCCTACTTAATGATGTTGTAACCCAGATATCGGCAAACAGTTGTTTCTTAAAGGATTACAATAAGTCAGATGCAGGTTGGACTCATTTCTGATGAGAATGCTTTGAATTTTGCAGCGGACACCTGCAAAACCAGTTTAAAAAAAAAAAATAACAGTAAAGAGTTGGCGCTGCACTCGCCTCAGTCAGAGCCGCTGCTGCCAATTTGGCGCACAGCAGGCATTTCACTGGCCAACGCAACGATACTTATTTTATCATCGCCGGAAGGATGGGATGCTGGGTTGGCCTGAAAAGATGTGATCATCTGACCTGCAGGCACACACGAATCACAACTCGACGTACTCACCAAAGATTTTAAGAAATGGTTTAGGGTCCCGTCCCAATTACAGAAATATCGTGCAGTGGGTCAATGCATCTGTCATAGAAATATGCACATGTGCACAGATTTTGTTGGGGGGCTGAGGGGGGAGAGGAGAAGGAGGGCAAATGGAAGACTCCTCTAATAAGTACCAAAAAGCTGGACATTAAGAGCACTTTTTATTGCAGCGCCACAAAGCGGCAACGTTGCGCACCAAACACTACTTAACGCACGTAATTGGCACATTTCAGTTTCCATATTTCGGCATTTTTAACAAGATTTTTATATTTTTATTTTCCTTATTTCTGTAGTTCATTTTATTTTTGAAGCAAACTGACGAAATTCAAATATCAACCAAAAGCAAGTTTAAAAGCAATTAACAAATATGCATACCCCAATATCAGAGAAAGACGTCTGGGACAGCTGGAGGTTCTCTTACCAGATAACATAAAATATACCTCTGTGATATGGCACAGAAATAAAATCGAGCATTGGACGGGGATCAAAAAGTAAACGTTGACAATAAACTGTCATGTTACTAAGGACCAGTAAAAACAAGAGGACGTGGTAAACATGCTGCGAGAGTTAGGAAAGAAAGAAGAATATGTAGAAAAGAGAGAAAAAATCAAATAGACTCAATAATACACTCAATAATACATAGCTAAAATACAATACCATTAGCAAAGCAAATGGCTTTAACTTAAACAAAGGCGAGACCTATTGCATTTCTAAAGCTTGTTTCATCTGTGTTCCATATCTTTGCAGCTTTTGCCTTACTCCCGCCCTCCTTCTTTGGACGGTTGCCCTCATTGTATGATAATTAGAGCAGTACATACAGCTCATGCGCCAGTGCTGAAAGTAGAGCCAATCTCAGGGGCGAGGGATGGATGGAAACTAGACCTGTGGTGCCTAAGGAATGGCAGGCTTTGAACTGTACTTTCAGGAAAATATGGGTACAGTGGAGTCAGTGGTCACATTATGGAAGGCCTATAAAGCAGTTCTGCGGGGTCAGGCCATGTTGCTGATAGCAGGAGAAAAAAGGAGGAAAAGGGAATGGGCGGATAGGCTGGAGGAGGAAATATTAGACCTAGAGGCCAATGATGGGAGCGCCCTTATGCCAACGCAGCATAATAAGCTTTGATTCAAGCAACAGGAGTATAGAGATTTGGCTGAAAATATGGCCTGCAGCGTTGCTCTGGCCACTCAAAGGAGGGTGTATAAGGTGGGTGATAAGGCGGTGCAGCTACTGGCTTGGTTTGGGAATGAGAGAGATGGAGAGAGGTTGGGTTCATGACCTGCGAAGAGGGACCGGGGTGATCAGAAGCAATGGGGACATTGCAGAAGAATTTGCAGACTACTCCTGTTCCCTATATAGTAAGTCCACCACGAGATCTGAAATGAATTTTAGAGAGTTCTTGAGCGATATCAAGGTACAGGGGCACATTGCTGAGGCACGACAGGACATGGGGGCTGATATTTGCGATGAGGAGATCATACTGGCCATCAGGGACATTCAGACGGGGAAAGCGCAGGGCCCGAACAGGCTATGGGCAGAGCTCTATAGAAAAATGGCGAGCAATTTGGCCCAATATATGTGCAAACATGTTTAGAGCTGCTAGGCATCAGGGTATCCCTCCACGAAACCAGTGGTTAGTCACCATTGTAGTGATCCACAAGGAGGGCAAACCCCATGCAGACTGCACCTCCTACAGACCGATCTCACTCCTGAATATGTAGTGTAAAACTCTCGCCAAGCTCATGGCCACCTGGTTACAGAGAGTTATACAGACGTTGATACACCCTGACAAGTCAGACTTTATGCCTAACAGGGAGACGCGGTTGAATCTTAGGCGGTTATACTCTTGCACAGAGGGTATCAGGGCAGGGACAGAACCAGCAGTGGTATGGACGACTAAAAGAACATAACTAGGTTCCCTGAATCAAAGAAGGGTAGTACTTGAACTGCATATGCCAGAGGCAATAATTTTTTTTATTTTTTTGAATTGTTGGAACCCCAGATTGTTAGCGGGACATACAGTGCTTGGCCATCACAAATCTATCCCTCGTAAGAAGATAGAAGAACTAATTAATCAAACTTTATTGTGGTCAGCCTGTGCCATAACAATGCAAAACTATTTCAATATAAAAACACTTTTTGTATTTACAACATAGTTTTTGATATGTTATGTAAAATGACAATAAAAACAATATGTTAAAAGGAACTATAACCAGACCGCCAGTAAACTTTCTTTGTTGTTATTGAGACACCCTATTGCCTGCACAGCTTTATCAACAAAGCACTGGTGAGAAGGCAGCATAGTTGCTGAACTATGACCAAACACATTAAGATCTCCGCAAAGAGTGCCTTCCTAAATCTGAAGCTTCTCAACAAAAGTAAGCCCTTCATCCCGCCCAAGGACCTCAAACAAGCCACCCAAGCACTGGTGTTATCTAGACTCGACTACGGGAACGCAATCCTCTCCGGTACAGCTCGTTCCCACCTAGCGCCACTCAAAACAACTCTCAATGCTGCTGCCAGAATGGTCACTGGAGTTAAGAAATACGACCACCTATCTCCCGCACTCAGAGACCTGAAATGGCTCCCAGTCGAAATGCGTGCCAGCTTTAGAACTGCCTGCCTCACGCACAAAGCCCTGCACACAGGGAAACCGGAATACCTGGCGTCCAAACTCAAGAAAGCCGGCCAGACAAGAAACCTCAGGAGCTCCAACACCCTCTTACTCATCCCTCTGAAAACATGCAAACAAAAAACCGCTGCACGATCCTTCGCTGGAAACGCACCCAAAATCTGGAACTCCATCCCAGTCGATATCAGGACTATCCCTTCCTTCATAAAGTTCAAAAGACTCCTAAAAGATCTCTACCTCAACCGTGCCTTCCCGAACTGAGAACCACCGCCGAAACGCACAAGCCTGCACTCTGCAGCCACATGACAATGTTCCACCACAACCTACCTCTTCTTGCACTTTACAGACCCTTGTCAATGTTCCAACACTACCTACCTCATCCCCGCTCCCCTACACCCTCCTCGCTTCCTCCTCCCGGAGGGAGGGTTAGCCCAAGACTTTGTGCACGCTTCGAGGCTATCGCAGGACCTCTCTACCTCAATGACGCACAGCACACTGGACCTTTCGAACATTTACGCCTACCTTTGTCTCTTTTATGTGATGTCTCCCCTATATCTGCTGTAAAGCGCTCCGATACCCTCGGGTCTGGCCAGCGCTATATAAAACCTCTTAAATAAATAAATAAAGTTGCACTTTTGTTGTTAGACTGGCTCTAGCATGTCTCTATTTGCCTCAGTGGTTAACCATACAGACTAGATATTGTACAGGGTGTACTTTCATTATTAGACTGTCATGAAGAGGATGGCTTAACTGTAGCTTTATGGCATCTGGATCCAAAAGTCGACCTCCAGCATACTGGGGAAAGGACAATAAAAAGTTAACTGCGAAGAAGGACAAATAAATGAAGAGGAACAAGAAACAACAAACCGAGAAAAGAGACTTCATTGTTTTTCCCTTCCGGGCTTAAACCAGGAAGAGGAAGAAACAGAAAGCGAGTAAGGACAATGATAGACCCAAGGAAGATGGATGCTCCAGAGGAAGGAACATCGCCTCCGAAGACCCGCCGGCAGGACCAGTACTCATTCCTGCAAGAGAACGAGACAAGGGAGGAAGAGCTCCTGACTGGAGAATCAGCACCAAAACCAGTGGGGGATCCGCAAAGAGGAGCAGCATCTTGCAGAACCTGAATGGACTGGAGATGCAACCAGCTCCCATAATGCTCCAGGTGAGGTGTGGCTCACTCGAGTGGGAGCTCACATACCAGAGTGGAAAGCTAGGATGGGTGGGGGTAAACTTAGTCCCTAAGCACTAACTAAAGGAAAGAAAAAGCAAACATTTGTGACTGCAAGTTTGATTTATTTCCAGGACAGTCTGTTTTATTTCTCTTATGTCTCATTATCCTCAGAAGAAACTGGGAGGGGAGAAGGGTCTAAAAGCTGGACCAATTTTTGTTCTATGTTTAAAGGTTTACATTCCTGGCACGGCTCTAAAGTAAGAATAGTAGGATTTGCAAGGAAGACAGAAAGGAAGAGTTGACCAAAAGCCCTATATTTATGAAAGAAGAATTAGTAAAAGAAGAAAGAGACAAAAGAAGCGATAATATTAAATCAGTTTCAGGCAGCACACTTGCCTGTACTTTTTCTGGTCTTCCAAGGCACTCTAGCCCATGGCGGTACCTGAGAAACAAGTGAGGAAGAGGCTGATCAAGATTCTTCAGAGTGGGAGTAAAACATCGACTCTTGTGTATTATAAACGTAATCAACTAACGTATATCGAGGACAAAAACGTTTTCTTTCTCTTCGGCAAATCAAGTATTGGTACACCAGTAAAAACTTACCAAACAACCTACATGACCTGAAGAAATTAACTTTCTAGACTTGATTGATGGGCACATGTAACTCAAGCAGAGCAGTATCAAGAACAGAAAAAACACAGTATACATAACATCTCCTATTTGTAAATAAATGTAAGGCTATATTCACAATGATAAATGAAAACTAAGTGTTTATTATCTAATTTTGATGGCTTGGTGCACAACCATATACTAGGGCTAAAAATAAAAAGTACAATTTGTCCATTTGTGGACTTTTTCTTTGTGTAATTTCTGAAAAAGGAGATACAGTTTCTTGCACATCATGATGCAATCCTGTTACTTTCTCCCGTAGGCGAAGGCTGACGTGGATCTTCCAAAGAATGTTGTGTTGAACTTGCTGATGGCAGAGGGGCCATTGATGACAGTGCCGGGGCTTGTAGGACAGCTTATAGAACAGCACTGGCTGAACTAGACATCATGGGTTGGGTTGTTGGCACTGAAGCTTGAGTGCGCTCATTCTGGGTCGCAGCATCAATGGAATCCAAAGCTGCAGAAGCGGTCTGACTCTAGCCAGAGCAGGTGATGGAACAGGTGTTAAAGGAATTGGTATCCAACAAACGGGAATTTCCATTCATGATAAAAGGAGGCATCATGTATTTATTTAATACCATCCCATTCATGTATGTTTTTGGCAGTCGCAGAAATGAAAGGCAGTAATTGGCAAGGAGATTATTCCATGTAAGAGACAGGTAATGTGTGGACCTTCTGCCAATAAAATGTGTTGCTTTCTATTTCCTCATTGCTTGAAAGGGTATTCAGTGTCTCTTTTTTGGCCAATCTTTTCAGGGTTGATGTCAAATTGTAAGGATCAAACACAGCACTCCCGTTTATTAGCTGCCGGGGCAAATTGCTAACTTTAGAGGTTTGTAATGCTTTAATTGTGTTAGAGCACTCATCTGAGCTCCTACTTGTAAAAGACGTAAATCTTTTTTGAGTTGATGAAATTACGGTGGAGATTGTGTATACTAAATTTTGAAAGAGTCTGAAAGCCATTATTGATAACTTTAAATGTGATATGCATTATTTTGTTGTCAGTTTTCCAAATTCTATCTGTAGCTTCCCTTTCTGAATATGCCTACTCTTCTTTAGTAATGGCATGTATTAGAGTGAACACAAATCATTTATTTTTTACTGGATGGGGATCCATTAGATAAACATTGGATTCCATATCTTCGCTCATTTTATCCAAGTGTTCTTTAATAACAGTTAAAGTAGAATGAGTTAATCATCGCTAGCAGAATTCATCCACGCTATATGTGGTTACTGTTCTGGCATAATCGAGGTCAAGACAAAGAATATGCACACAGGGGATGACGACCATCAAACAAAGTAATGAACAAGTTGTGGAAACCCTCAAGAAGTACCCTGGCCACTGCTGCGACCCTTCTAAGCACCACTTTGTGGAGGATTACCAGAGGTACTAGTGGCCCTATTATTGCTCTAGGAGTTACCTTAGCGAACTCCCATGGTGCAGGTTGCTGTTGACCTCTTGGTAGTAAATGATGGCTGTCTTCCACAATCAAGACCTCATGTTGTGGTTCCTTCATCAGGCCTGCGTCTGCCACTGCAGCCCTCACCAACAACACCACACCTTTTTCAGCTATGACCCAGGGTATGGGTAAGGAGAAAGTGGAAGAGATCAGCAAAGAGGAAGAAGAAGGTGAGGCATATTGTGCGAGGAAAATAAAGAGGCTGACCACGCTTGTGAGGAATGGCAGAAATGTGTATTCCTGCAAGATGGTCAGAAAGCACGTCCTGAGGCAGATTGCCTTCCAGATGACATTTCTGCTTTTACTCATTGAACAGGCAGATAAAACTGAGTTCACCTACCAATGACATCTGTTAAAAAACAACACTTTCTTTATGATTTTAAGGAGCAGCTTAGGAAGTCTGTAAAATAGATCCCATTCTGGACTATGTTTAATGAGGAGCTTAAAATGGATGAAAGACCCATCTAAGCTCCAACCAGTAGTTGCCCACCTGGAGAAGTATATGACTTCACACTCAGCAGCAGTATGCCTCATTCGCCACTCCAAACTAGATTCGATCATCACTACAGTGGCCCAAAGGAGATCAAGAATCCTTTGTAAATTTTTTGGCAACCACTTCCATGAAAGCTGTTAACGCTGTTGTTCATGGTGGATGTTATCGCCATCGGCTGTGGAATGATATTTCTCCCAACATCTACTTTATAACTAAAGAAAAGTGCAGTGAAGCGAAGGAGGTACATTAAAGGATTTCTCCAATGTTGGGTTCTTTCAACTGGCTGAAGATGATGGTAAGTGATCAAATTGGCCAGCACATCCCCCTTGGCATCCTCCTTGCACATAGGTCATGTTATATCAGCAAGGAGGGAGGGTTCTTTTCCAAAATTTGTTTGATGAGTTAGTCTGTGTGTTAGACACCTTTTCTGGAAACTGATGTTTGCTTTCAAGTGGAGTACATTTGTGTGCGTTGCATGCCTTGCACCAGCTTGGTAATGGAGCCTATGTATTTTCAGTGTAGGAGATTGGGTTATGCATTTTGGATGGGGTGACTCTACCAGCCTATTAAGCACTGATAGGTCACAGCACAGTTCTAAACAAATCTGCATAACTCATGGCAGCCATGTTTCAGCAAGGCAGGATAGTGAAGCCAACAAGTGTACCTCCAAGTCTGATACATCATCGTTGAGCTCCTACTGAGATCTTCAGTTCTGGATCCAAAAGCTCAAAGTGTGACAAAGGTGGATTTGTTCCCTCACCTCGGTTCCAAATTTTATCTTCATACTTTGTCACTTTTTTTGATTGTCATAATCCTCCAGCGAAGGCACGTCTAAACATAGTAGCTGGTCAGGGCTCCAGACGTGCTAGATGCCTTAGCCACAAGGCCAAGTGCCAACTTTTTTCTTCACTGCAAAAATCTCTGAGCAGGTTGAACGTGGAAATCATGCCCACCAATTGTGAAAGATTCCTTTTCCCAGTCGAAAACACAACTAAGCCGAAAAAGCTTCTGATGTTGGAGTATCCACTCCTGGCCTTTCCTATAGCCTGGGTCCTCAAGGCAGGCTTCTAGGCACCAGGACTCTTCTCTGTGCCAACAGGTCTCTCTCAAACAACTACAGTCCACTCACTACTAGCCATCTGAATCTTCTTCAGAGGAGGGATGTCTTCTGCCTTTTGTATCCCTTTGGTAGCAACGGAATGCAAGCCAAATTATAAATGTAGAGCAGTTCCAGTCCTTTGGTTTGGACAGGAGTCCTTCAGTCTTCTTTAATCAGCGGTCAGCTGATTGTTTTTATTTGTAGATGTTCTTTCAGGTCTAGCAGTGTTCTGTGGAGGTGGTGGTGTGGTGTCGTTCTTTTTTGCATGAATTAGCCAGTGATTGGAGAATTCCTTACTCCTAATCCTGGTTACTTTTCACATGGAAACCCAGTCTTCTTTTGCAGAGCTTCCTTTCTCCCTTTATTGTAAATTTGCCTAGAGTCCCTCATTTAAAATGGCCCTAGTGACCCCCTTTGAGCCAGGTATAACCTTTTGGGCACACCTATATGAAAATGAGGGAGCACTCCCCTCGCGCTGGAACGAAATTTCCCTCAGTCTGTGGATACAGATGAATGTCTGGGAGTGCTCTGGGACTAAATGATTTCTGTTCCTGAGATCCCCGTTTAAGATTTCCACTTGAAAGAAAAGGTTTTTATGTGCTTGTTCCGTCTCTTTGACTTATCTTTCTTAAATGGTCGTTTTTTACATCACATCAGTCTGCTTGCTCCCAGAAACAGTTGTATTGTCTGCTGGAAGGACAGCTAATCACACTTAATCTGTGATGCTAACTACAGCCACTGGAGTGCCAACAGCCAGCCAAACTGGTTTTAATTCCAGTTTGTGTTAACACAACATAAACTGCACTTTTGCAAAGTTCATTTTCCACTACATTTGTCAAAAAATGTGTACATTCATCATTGAATTAAATGTTCAACATAAAATGAGAAATAACTGGATACTTTTTCTGCTATTTTCCTAAGCGGAGTTATGAAAATTGTTCTTCATTCACAATCATCCCTTTCATTGAAAATGTAATTTGGCCCACACAGTGCCAACTTTTCATTATGGGGACAATTTAAAAAAATGTTTTTGTATATCCCATTTGTATACCAACTGTATTTCATTATAGATGTTAGAGAAAGAGTCTAAAAAGACTTGGTCATGATGGTCTAACTGTAGACCAGCATCAAAATCTCTTATTTTGCAACCAAAGCAGGTCCCTTAGAAAATCCTCCAGGACTATCTTGCCCCCGCCAATTCTTCGACCCTGCTCCTTAGATATAAGTGGCTCATTATACAGGTTAACATTCTTTTCCCTCAACTTAGGTGTCTAAATTCCGCCTTAAGCAGGTTTTGATCGCCGTGACCATTCCAGTCTGTCTTGAAACTAAATAAAAGGGGCAGCAAACAGGCCACCCCTAAATAAAGTCAATACTGGAATTCAAACCTCTTCCCTTGAAAGTCGGCATCAACTCTGGTGAGTTATACGCAGACTTAGACAGGAGGTTAACAAGCTTGTATTCTGATATTAAAAAATTGAAACTATCACACTGGCCGGCGTGAACAAAATGGACCCGGTCAGTGTCCTCATAGCAGGCTTCTTTTTTCTCGTCAGGGACACAAAGTGAGCAGGGATGAATGTTAAAATCCCCAGCTCATAGTATCCAGGGGAAAAAGACTGAGCCTGAAAAAAGCCTTCGAAAAGAATTTTTCAATCGGTCTCCAAAGGATCAACAAAGGAAGGAGAGTTGTAAACATTAATAATTAAAACACTTATGTTTTGAGAAAAAGTTAAAAGAACAGCTAAAGCATTGGACGAGAAGGAGGGGATTTGCTCTACTACACAGCCCGGGCTTAAACTCACAAAAGTCGCCAGCCAACCCTTAGCTCTGCTGTGTTGTGAAGGCATGGCCGCATTCCAGCTAAGTATTCCAAGCGAATTAAGAGGCCTCACAGAGACCTCAGCCCCGCTTGTGTCCATCTGACTGCATGTCTTAGTGGAAAAAGTCAATCTTGCTCATCAAGCGCAGTTAAAGGGGCTTATCTATTTGTGAGCTTGACCTCTGGGTTAATGGTCATCTGAGGGGTGGGCAGGGGCTCTACTCTTATAAGGGGGCCCACATGTTCCCCTTTGCCCAGGTTGGGTCTCCTCAGGGATTGAAAGAAACCTAATGGGCGGAGTATAATGTCCGACTTCAATGAAGAGTCGTGACTCGTGTTAAGCAGAATCTGCCCCACCCACCAAGGATTCCCAAAATTAATTACAATACAATCCCCAGAGCCTATTTTATTAGTGACACAAATCCAGCCAACCCTGCGTACCATAATCACCTCTTTCTACAGCAAACAGCTTGAAATACCAGAGTGGCTCACGAGCCAATGCACAACTTTATTTTTTAACTCGCTGTAGTCTCAGCACTACTCCTCTTGAGTCAAGGAACATTAACCAGCATGCAGACATAAGGTGTTGCTGCAGAGGGGCAGCTGTAGGGTCAGTTTAGATGGGAGACATTAGCAGAGGACAACATTCTAGGGGGGCAATGCTGAATAAAAGAATTACAGTGGGGGTTAGCTGACCCATCTCCGGGGATCTGCTCCTGCAGGGTAGGATGTTGGGGTGCGATAACCATAGTCTTACAGCTGTGGCTTGAAGGTAAGTAGGAGCCTTGAGCAACTTAACAAGGTAGGAATGGAGGGGGCACAACACAGCTGGCATTGCCTGAGACAGCAGGAGTGGATATCAAAGTGCAGTTTGGATTGGGGACGGAGGTGACCCTGCTGCTAAAGGGTTGGAGGCCTGTGAGGAGTGGCCATTAGTTAAGGGCGTAGTTTGAAGGTTAAATCTAGCATCAGTCATCTCTAAGCATTTAACTACATCAACCAACCCCCCTCTACCTTTTGTAGTCTTTCTTCAAGCACATTAACAGCATCAGTCAACCCTCTTTCTACCTTTCCTAATCGGTCCTCTAATCTAGCCAAGCAGTTAGCAAGAGGAGACACAGCTTCAGTCATAGCATCGGAAATGATACGAGCAGTGTCCATGGAGGAGTACAGAGGGCCCACTGCAGAAGCCACAACAGACTTCCAAGGGGCAGGCTTCTTCGACTTTTTTCCTGGTAGCTTGACAAACAAAGGTAGAAGGGAAGAGGCAGTGGTTCCTTTGTTCGCTTTACAGAACCAGGAGATGTGACCGAAATGACTGGTTGGGTAACAACTGAGAGTGGGAGGGTGAAGAGACAATAACCTCAGATCGGGAAACTGTCCGGGGCTTAGGACCATCACCCAATAGGAGTGATGTCTGTGCTGGTAAGGACGCACAAGGGGCATTTGCACAATCGTCTGCAACTGGAGCATTCAAAGCAAATATGACCAGCTGGCCTTTCACCTGGGTGATATCCTCCGACAGCCCCCCTACTACATTGTCGAGGAAATTTAAAATGGTATGCTGGACTCTGGGTCCTTTTATCCATTGTGGAGTCTGCATTTCCCTTCCGCTTACTTATCTCAGGAAATGGACAGAATAGGAGATTCGGGCACGTGAGAAAGATCCCTAGGACCTGCCAGAGTAACTACAAAAGTAAAGACAACCTTGAGGGAAAAATCAGTACTCACAGTCAACACAGGAGTTAGAGGGGGCCTAGCCCTGTCTCGTCTGTGCGCAGATGGGCCCACTCTTGGCCCAGGCGCGTCCCATGCTACAGGAGCACAGAGCAGTTCTTATCCTGGCACCTCCGACCGCGTTCTAGTGGGCGGGCACCCTTGGTGATGGAGCAAGACAGTGGCGTAGCTAGACATTTTGCCGCCCGTGGCGGTATGTAAGGGCGGATGCTGGCGATTCCTGCGGCGGCCGCCCCATGACAGCCGCAGGCAAGGGGGGAGGCCACCAACGCCCGCAAATCTTGTGACCGCCCTTGCTATGCCACTTGAGCAGATGCAACTGAGACCTGTGGTCAACAGCCCTGTGAGCTCCTTGTTCTCCTTCCCTGCGCTGCGGAGCACGGAGCAGTCCTTATCGTGGTGCCTCCGGGTG
The DNA here is from genome assembly GCA_963921515.1 of Calotriton arnoldi. Lineage (NCBI taxonomy): Eukaryota > Metazoa > Chordata > Amphibia > Caudata > Salamandridae > Calotriton > Calotriton arnoldi. The sequence goes on from CAWUFW010005139.1 coordinate 1,071,717, forward strand.
CGTTGAGGTGTAGTGGGAAGGCACTCCTGGTGATGGAGCAAGAGCAGGTGAGGCTGGAGCTTGTGGTCAGTGGCCCAGAGTGCTCCTCATTCTCCTTCCCCACACTGTGGGAGCATAGAGCGGTTCTTATCCTGGTACCTCTGTGTGTGTTAGAGGGCGGGCACTCCGGGTGATGGTGAAAGACCAGGTGCAGCTGGAACCTGTGGTCAACGGCCCCGGTATGCTCCTCGTTCTCCTTCCCCGCACTGCAGGAGCTTGGAGCAGTTCTTATCCTGGCACCTCTGAGCGTTTTGAGGTAGTGGGCGGGCACTCCTGGCGATGGGGCAAAAGCAGGTGTGGCTGGGACCTGTGGTCAACAGCCCAGTGTGCTCCGCGTTCTCCTTCCCCATGCTGCTGGAGCAAGAGCAGGTGAGGCTGGAGCTTGTGGTCAGTGGCCCAGAGTGCTCTTCATTCTCCTTCCCCATGCTGCAGGAGCATAAATCAGTTCTTATCCTGGCACCTCCGCTTACGTTGAGGTAGAGGGCGGGCACTTTGGGTGATGGAGAAAGACCAGGTGCAGCTGGAACCTGTGTCAACGGCCCCTGTGTGCTCCTCGTTCTCCTTCCCCACACTGCAGGAGCTTGGAGCAGTTTTTATCCTGGTGCCTCCGGACGCATTGAGGTAGTGTGCGGGCACTCCTGGTGATGGAGCAAGAGCAGGTGCGACTTGGACCTCTGGTCAACGGCCCAGTATGCTCTGCGTTCTCCTTCCCCATGCTGCTGGAGCACAGAGCAGTTCTGATCCTGGCACCCCTGGGCGCGTTGAGGAAGTGGGTGGGCACTCCTGATGATGGACCAAGAGCAGGTGCAGTTTGACCTTTGGTCAACGGCCCCCATGTGCTCCTCATTCTCCTTCCCCCACTTTTATACACTCCGGACCAAGCTCTGTTGGTTTACAGAGCCTACTTGGACATAGTTTAGCTGATAAGTAAAAATGAGTTGTCTCCAGGCAATTTTCCTTGCCATGTGTCACTGCAGTGGCTTAAAACTGCTACCTAGCCAAGACACAGTGGTGTCCTTTGCAGCCATATTCTACAGTCATATGTGGGGGGTATAAATAAACACTCCAGACCACATATGAAATTTAATATCTTCCACGCCACTGGAGCATTTCCTGTGCCAGTTCACCATAGCCTTTATAGAAATTGAAATCATCCAAATAAGTTTAACCACTTTCACAGTATGTGTTGAAGGGAAAAAATACATTTTTCAAAACTGAGTGGCAGTCTCAGAGCAGGGATGTCAGCAAAACCAATCCAAAGAGAGTGGAGGGTAACTAGAAAAAGAAGTCTTTTCTTCACAGAGTGAATGAATTTCCTATTAGGCAGTCCTAACGACACAAGTGTGAGACGGTGCAAGTATAGAGCTGATAGTTAATTCTAGCAGTGATTGTCGCTCCACGGACAAAGGTGTTTTGACACCATCCATTACCCATTTTGAAATGGTTCATATTTATTTATAGATGATGGATCTGTAGGAAGATACAAGTTTCAATCAGAAATACAGTAGCCAATATAAGTCACTTATTTTGTGTTACTTTGACCACTGTATTATCTTTGATGTAGTAGCATGTTGTGTGCCATCAAAGTTAAAAAGTTGTTTATTTTATTTTTGATAGTCCAGATTTGTAAACTGCTAATGTTTCTTTTTTTCTTTTCAGTCCAAAATTATCTGTGATTGTAGTCAGAAAAAGATGTATACCCAGATTCTTTGCAGAATCAAACAGAGAATTTCAGAACCCTCCACTTGGCACTATTGTTGACAGTGAAGCAACTCGCCCTGAATGGTAAGTAGAGTGAATGCACTATGAAATCCTGAGGCTTTTAAAGCATCTTCTGAGAACAGCACCCAGCAAAGATAGTGTTATGTATCAATCAATCAGTGTTTGTTAAGCGTGACTTCTCACCTGTGAGGGTCTCAAGGCACTGGGAGGTGGCCTGGGGGGGCTGCAGGTCCTGATGGGCGCTGAGGTCCGGTCGAAGAGCCAGGTCTTGAGATCCTTCCTGAATTGAGTCAGTGACGGGGATAGCCTGAGGTGGAGAGGCAGGGTGTTCCAGGTTTTGGCGGCGAGGTAGGAGAAGGATCTTCCTCCGGTCGTGGTCTTGTGCATCCGAGGGATGGTGACAAGGGACAGTTCAGCGGAGCAGAGGTGTCTGGTGGGTACGTGGAATGAGAGGTAGTGGTTCAGATATGCTGGTCCGGCGTCGTGGAGGGCTTTGTAGGCGTGTGTGTGGAGCTTAAACGTGACTCTTTTGTTGACTGGGAGCCAGTGGAGTTCTCGCAGGTGTTCAGAGATGTGGCTGCAGCGTGGGATGTTGAGGACCAGTCTGACTGTGGCGTTCTGAACGTTCTGTAGTTTCCTGAGGAGTTTTTAGGTGATGCTTGCGTAGAGTGTGTTGTCGTAGTCGAGTGTGCTGCTGATGAGTGCATGGGTGACCGTCTTTCTGGCCTCAGTGGGGATCCGTCTGAAGGTCTTTTGAAGCAGGCTAAGAGTGTGGAAGCATGATGAGGAGACGGCGTTGATCTGGTGGTTCATTGTGAGTGAGGAGTCCAGTATGATGCCGAGGTTTGGTGCGTGGTCCATGGGTGTGGGGGTGTTCTAACACAGTGGGCCACCAGGAGTCTTCCCAAGCGGAGGTGTTGGGCCCCAGGGTGAGGACTTCGGTCTTGTCTGAGTTGAGCTTGAGGCAGCTGTCTCTCTTCTCATGTTTCACAACTTTGTTTGGATTCAATGCACACTGATTTAATTTGTAGAAGTAACTAGTTTTACTTACAGATCTGATGTGTGAGCAGTGTTCATATGGGTATGGAAGGAGGGGAAGAGGTGCAGAATCTAAGATATATACTTGATAAGAGTGCATTGATTCAAAGGAGATGTACAGAAGACATGTAGTGCTCTTATTGAGAAAACACTTCTGTAGTTTACGTAGCCTACATATTGTTATGAAAATTAATTGATTGAGACATTGTTATTCTATCCTTACCAATTATGAGATTACGATTACTATATTTTGGGATGTGTACGTAAAGTATCAGCACTTTAAAACAAGTTTATTTGAATCTATATTGCAGGGGCTTTGGTGAGGCTTAAAACTATACTGTGAGACAGATGACCACATTCTGGAGATAACACAATGCAAAGCAATAATTTATCTTGAGGGAGCTGTAGCCAAAGAGGGCTTCATGGGGTTGAATAGCTGTTGGATGATGTCCTTGTGAAGCTGTTGGGGTTTGGTTGAAAAGCTCTAAGTGGGAGATATTTGAAATTTTGCCCAAGGAAGTTCCTTTGCCAGTGGAATACTTCTAGTACATTCACCCAGAAAAGATTTCTTTGTTCACACTTATCCACTTTTTTGGACCTCTTAATCCTCCAGCGGGGCACGGCTGCACGCTGTAGCCAAAAAGGGTTTCACGCGGCCAGATACCTTCTCTGTGAGGTCTGGCTGAATCGGATTTGCTGCTGCGGAAAAGCTCAAATTGGGAGAAACCGAAATCTTCCGGTCAGCAGCCACGCACATTGGTCGTATTGGTTGCGCAGGTTTGTCCTGTCCTCCTGAGGTCTTCAGTTAAAAAGGTTTCCAAGTCTCAGGTTTTCAGGGATTATAGGAGAAGTCCACCCAGACCCAGCAAAGGGTTCCTGGACCTCAGTAACAACACTTGGGGGCCAGGACTCACTCCAGTAGAGACCATCAGCAGACTCCAGGCCAGGTCCAGCTGTAACTAACTGTAGGCTGGGCAGTTGCATGAAAGGTATCTTGTTATGTCCCTGTAGATTGAACTGGAGGTCAGCCTTATGACCCTTGGGGTCCACTTCTTTGTCCTGGTTTGAAGACAGAGTAGGCTTGGTCCTTCAGGGCTCTTCTTGGGTTTTCAACAGCACAATCAGTCCTCTTCTGATCTTCTCAGGTCCAGTGGTGTTTTGAGGAGGGTGCTGCGGATGCCTCATTTATGCTTGGCACTAGCTTGTGAGTCGAGGTGATTCCTGGCACTTCCCTAACCAATAGAGTAAAAGTTCCCAGAGGTTACCCTGCCTGCTTTTCCAACAGTTCCAGTGTGAAGCTAATGTAAACAATCCGATATTGCCCCCTCTCCTTAATCCAAGATGGTGAAACCCTTCTCCCCTTGTGCAGAGCTAATGTGCCCACTCCAGAATTGTGGCCAGGGAAATTAGCAACCCGTTCTCAGTGGTTGTGAGAAAGTGCCATCTTTCTTACATGGTATGCCCCCACTTTTTGCTGAATGGCTGATGTACTTTGACTGAGTGTGCCCTGGGCTCCTGCCAACCAGGTACCCAGGGCCTGTGTTCCTTCCCTAAAATTGCATTGATACCTACACCCAATTGACATCCCTGGCCACAGGTCAGCCCCTGGTAAATGGTACCATGGGTACCCAGGGCACTGTGACCAGGGAAGGCCCCTAAGGGCTGCAGCACTTGTTGTGCCACCCTTAGGGACCCTGCACCTTTACACACACACACTGCCTTTGCAGGCTGCGTGTCTTGGTGCAGAACAAAAGTGAAGAGTCGACATGGCTCACATCCCTGTGTGCCATGCCTACCAGCCACTGCCCTGGCCTAGGTCAGCCACCCCTCTAGCTGGGTGCACTATGCCAGTGGTGAGGGCATAGAGGCATGAGCCCTGTGCCCCTACAGTGCCCAAGTCCATTCTTGGGCATTGTAAGTGCAGTGCTGCCATTAAGAGTATATGGTGCTGGGAGTCTGTCATTACGAACTCCACAGCACCATAATGGCCCCACTGAAGACTAAGAAGTTTGGTATCAAACTTCTCAGCACATTAAACCCCCACTGATGCCAGTGTGGGATTTAATGTAAACGCACTCCAGAGGGCATCTTAGAGATGCCCCCTGAAACCAACCCGACCTCCAGTGTCCGGACTGAGTGGCTGCCCAGGCTGCCACCACCAGACATGTTTCTGGACCCCTGGGTCGAGAGCCTCTGCTCTCAGGGGCCTGAAACAATGCACATCCCGGGACGAGGTGCCAAAGCCTCCTCCCCCAGGATGGGCAGGGGGAGCTTCAAAGGCCTGCCGCCTTTGGAGTTTCCCAGACCCTTTGCTGCTTCCAGCAAACTGGTCCCCACTGGTTCTACCCCCACTCCTGGCGGGAGAACCGGCGGGAAAACCAGAAGCAGGAAATGGGTTGTGCCCACCTCTGCCAACTCCACCCCTAAGGTGGGGGAGGCGAGGTGAAGCACAAACTCGAGTCCCCGCCATCTTGAGGATGGGGGGACCTGACCAACCAGGGACAGGCTCCTGCCCCCTCCCACTGGAGAGGAACAGAATAGGGGGTGTACCCACCCCAGGGAAGGGACCCATTGGTCCCTGCCCTTACCTACCTGTAACCACCCCTAAATTTAGTATTTAGGGGCTCCTGAACCTTCCTTCCGGAGTTCCCAAATCCGAAAACAAGAAGAGAAGACGAAGCAAGAAGACCAGCCGTGCAGCTGCTAAAAAGGAGGCGACAACAACTGACTTGGCCCCAGCCCTACCGGCCTGTCGACCTCTGAACCTGCTCCTGCGGAATCCCGGCCTCAGCAACCTCACAAACCCCGGAGGACCTGACTTCTGTGCTACAGCCTTCGACCCAGGGACTCCCACGAGCAGTGGTACTGCTCAAAAGAAAACCTACCAAAGACCCGGCCCTGGCACGAAGCCGCGAAACCTGCACACTCTGCACCCGCCGAGTCCAGCCTGTGCCTGAGTGACCAAAGACCTCGAGGACGTCCCCCGGCGATTCTGACCTGGAATCCAGTGGCCAAGGACCCTCCTCGACGACCCAGACGACGCCTGCAGCCTCAGGACAAGGGACCCCTCCAACCGCGACCAGCAGGGGGTAAGATTTCCCGACCTCAAAGACACCCCTGCACCCGGCGCCCCACGGCCCCCTGTGCCCAACTCCTGGGTGTCAACCTATCCTCCAAGACCCCAACTTACCTCCTGAAGTGTTGGTCGTCCCTGAAGAATCACCGTCCCCGAGTCTGCAGCCTTTCTTCACCTTTCACGACCTCTATTGTTTAACATTGAGCGCCCGACGGCTCAAAGCACCCTGCACCCAGCCGCCCGAGTGCCCCTGGAAGTGCAACCTCTATCCTAACCTACTTCCCTACTTGCCCTGAGCAAGTGACCAGGAGCCCAGCTCCCACAGTCGCGTGGCCTGCTTGCCAGCAGCCACCAACCCGGGGCCCCCGCCTGCCATAGGATAACATTGGGCCTTCTCACTCTGCACCCGGCCGCCCCTGTGCCGCTGAGGGTGTAAAAACTGTACTTACCTGATCCTGGGGGACCCCTGAGTCTTACCCAGAACCTTAACCCTGCCAGTCAAGTACTTACCCGAAATCCGATAACTCACTTTTCTTCCATAGGGTTCCATTGACTGGTTTTCTGCGAAATTTCTTCTAAGTGTGGAGTTCTGAAACTTTAGAATATTCACCAAAAATCAACCGAGTCACGAAAACGAAAATACTCACCTAGTATTAGGAGGGGCCTCAGTGCTGGACCCGAGTGCCCAACACTGGCCCTAAAAGTAATCGCAACGTTACTTACCGTTAACTCACTTTTCTTTCATAGGGATCCATTGACTGGTTTTCTGTGAAATTTCTTCTAAGTGTCGATTTCTGTATTTTACAAATATTCTTTAAAAATCGAACAAACTACAAAAACGTAATTACTTACCTGTTTTAAGTAAATGTCCCAGTGCTGAACCTAGGAGTCCAGCACTGGATTACAAAAGTAACGTAAACATACTTTGCTTGCACACTGTATTTCCTTTCATAGGATAACATTGGTAATTTTACCCAGAAAAGTTTCTAAGTGTCAGCTTTTGAAATATAGTAATATTCTTCAAAAATCACTACAATAACCAAAACGCTTTTTCTTACCTGTTTACAGGAAGTGTCCCAGGACTGAATCCAGGATCCAGTCCTGTGGTTAGAAAAGTGCTCTGCAAAGTAATCAATTGTAATTAAGTATAATTTTCCATTGAGCTCAATGTTGCATTGAATTTGACCCTGTGTTGCCTCTTGCACCAACTGTGATAACCACTATCAACAAAGTCTATTGCCTATCTGTAAGGTGAATAACCAAAGCATCTCATACTGAGAAAGTATATTTTGATCCTATTGTTGGTTCTAAAATAAAACAAGCATATATTTTTTATATACAAACCATTGGCCTAGAGTTCAGTTCTTGAGTGTGTGGCTTCATTTGCTGACTGAGTGTGTACAACAAATGCTTTACACTGTCCTCTGATACTGCCTTACTGCTCGACCAAGCTACCACTTTGGAGAGTAAGGTTATATCTAACTTTAGCCTCTGTCAACCCTCTGGGGACTGTGGACTCTGTACACCCTGGACCTTACTTAGGTACAGTATATACAGAGCCACTTTCCTACAGTGGTCACTTCAAACCAATTTGCTCCCTCCCCACTGGGATTGGAACCTGGCTGATTGGGGTAACAAAGGAAGGGGTCTATCCAGGTGTCATCTGACATCTGGCTGTGACAGGGCAGACCTCTTTAAAGTAAATTAAGTTCCTGGGCACTGCCCAAATGGCCATTCTAACATAGGAACAGAATCACCTCACGTCTCACAGGCCTTCGTCTCTGCCCTGGGAGCAGGTTGCACACCTCATTCAGAGCTTAAGCACTGAGGGCTGCAGCTGGAGGCTAATACAAATTAACTTCTGGAGGCTTTTGGCAGGGGGAGGGTAACTTTCTAAAAGTACCTTTTCCTTAAATATATATTTTAAAAAAACTTCTTCACTAGTGATTTGGGCTTTGAATACATAATACAAAGAGTCAAGAATGAAATTGGTAGGTGTTTCCTAGCCGAAGATAGCATTATTAGATTTAATATTGCATCCCAGTGTTTCTATGGAACAGCCAGCCTTGCTACTGGGAAAATAGCTTTAAGGTGCTATTCACTGTAAGGACATGTTTAACATTAACTTTCTACATGTCCTACTTTTAACTACCATGCACCCTACCCTTATGGGCTATAATGCCTACTTATGGGTGGCTTATCAGTATTTAAAAGGAATGTTTAGATCTGTCAAAAGGGTTTATTTTGACAGGTCTAATTGCAGTTGTTCATCTGCTCCAGTCAGGCTACATTGGTAGGCCTGAAGCCATGTTTTACAATGTTACTGTAGTGGATGGCACAATACGTGCTGAAGTCTGCTAGTGGCATTTAACTTACAGGCCCCAGTTACACTTTGTACCATATACTACAGACTTACAGGAAAGTCAAATATGCCAATTATGGTTTTGCCAATTCAACCATAAGAGGTAAAGTGCACAGAGTTTTTTATCCAGCAAAAACTGAGAGGGCAACAATCTGGAGGTTACCATGCAAAATATGATAATTTTCTACTCAAATGGATGCAAAATCATACTGAAAAATAGAGGAGGGAAAAAAGGAGGAAGGTAGGTTGTAGAAACATTGAGCAACATTGCACCCTCGCCTTTTTAGTGCCTTATCACTCATTGCACTATTAACCCCAATTGTTCTTTCAGCATGCAGTGATCTGCTGCCTCCCTCCAAACATAGCACCTGCTTCCTGATCGTATTTCCTGAACTCGCTTCTCATCTACAAAAAAAAGCCACCAAATTTATGAGTGTGGGAGATTTTTGCCTGTGGATAGACAAACCTGACACCAAATTGTCTATCAACTCCTCAGTAACATGCAGGCTTACAGCTGTAACCAAGTGCTAGGTGGCCCCACAAACACAGTCTCACCTTTTTCACATCCGACCCCGAAACACCAAGGTCAGATGAACCCATCAGCAGCTCAGACTTAGTATAGAAATCCACTACCTGCCAACACAAAAACAATTCACCTCATCCACATCAGACACTTTAGAAAAATTAATGCGGAGCATTTTGAGTCCTTGCACAATAACCTCTCTCACAATACTACATCTGCTCTAGATATCTGAGCTCCCCCCAAAACAAGAAAGCTCCAAGGTGAGCCTCACATACACCAACAAATAGTTCAGAATAGAACTTTCTGAGCTGAAGTGCACCAACTGCAACTTAGATTGGCGTAAGTCACAAGCAGGCTAAAATCGCTTACAAGAGACACTGGAATAGCTACCACAAAGCCATTGAGAGATCCAAAAAGATCTATTACATGAAAAGTATCCATTAGGGGCCAAATCAGACAAAAGGCCTTTTTTATTATCTGTCTAACCCAGATGCCATAGAAAGTTACTGCAGCTGATTCCAACAACATTGTGAAGACCTCCTCAAGTTCTTCAGGGCCAACATCACCAGTCTGTGAAGCTGTTAATCAACTCCAAAAAAGCACACGCTTAACCTCCCCACTGACTCCTTGTTGTAATCCTTCACACTATTGGAAACAGTTGAGGCACTGAACTTGGACACCAAAACAAATATCTACTATGGACCCTTGTTCAGCCACAAACAATCTGTCCCCTCATTTCTGGCAACACAACTAACCTGATCACTGCCTCCCTTATTCTTGGCATCGTACTATGCAACAAAGCATCATAATCACACATCTAGAAAAAACGTGTGTTGAACCAAAAACTTTTGCCCAATAAAGCCTTATGTCAAATGGTTGATTCCTCAGCAAAATTCGGTGATCAGTGTGGAGACAATGCCAGTACTGCATGGAACTGACGAGCTCCTCCATGACCAAGTCAGGATTCCTTCCCTCACGCTACACAGAATAATATGAGATTGTATAAGAGAACTACTCTCTTTAGAGGAGGACAACAAAACTGTCATTATACTCCTTGATTAGTCCGCCACCTACAATAGAGCACAGAATCCAGTGAGCAGGAATATTTGTACCACTCTGCAATCAGTCCGTTCCTTATTATTCAGTAGCAACGTAAATGCCGGTATTTGATCATTCATATCATCCCACCAGTCCTTGAAGGTCAGGGTATCCCTACCCTGCCACCACCCCTAAGGGGGTTGATTAGGATGGCGGGAGGACCACCACCGCCGGGCCGGCGGTGGCGGTTTTTCCGCCATCTGACAGCAGTTTTCCCCCCGCCAGATTATGATGGCGGGGGGAAACCTCAGGGAAGCGTGGCGGACGCAAAGACCATCCGCCACGGTTCCGCAAGGCGGTCCGTTTCCGCCCGCCTTGCGGAACCAAAAGATAGGGCAGCATTGCGGCGGTGCCTTGCAGGCACCGCCGTAGAGATTAGGATATCCCTTTCCGCCTGTCTTTTTGCGGCGGTCATCCCACCGCGAAAGGACAGGCGGAAAGGGATTCGGGGGCCCGTAGCGGGCCCCCCTTGTAGTGTGGGGGAGGTGTTGCTGCACTGGGGGCGTATCCATGGTACCCCCCCTGCATTTCCATGCACTGCGTGGCAGGCACCGCGTGGTGCCTGCCACGCAGTGCAGGGAAATGCAGTGCATGCCGTTTTCACATTGCGAACGGTGCTGCAGCCTGCAGCACCGTCCGCAATGTTAGAGGCCTGGGATGCGCCCGCCATACTGGCGGGCGCATCCTAATATGTGTGGTGGGACCGCCGCATTACTGGCGGGGGGTCCCAGCACCGCAACAATGGCGGGCGGACATGAGTCCATCGTAATGTGCCCCTAAGTTCTAAAATGGCTGCAGAAGCATCTTTGTTGAGGTTGTGGCAGCCAATCAGATCTTATCTTTTGATGTGTCGGGTCAGAAGAATCCTCTGCGGTGTGAAATATACATACATTTTGAAACTTAATTTCTCAAAAAACTACTGAATGGCTTTACATCCAATCCTGGAACAAGATCTAGCTTTCTGCCAAATTTGGTGTAATTTCATTCAGCCGTTTTGGCTGTAACCATGTCTAATTTTCCCGTGAAAAATTGCATGGGGAAAACACGTTTTGGGTCCCCTGATCCCCACTCCCCGTTCTCAGCCACCCCTAAACAGATCAACACAAAACTCTCTGGGAGGAAGATAAGATGGATGAGACATTTTTCTTTGGAAAGTTTAGTGAAGATTCGTCAGATTGCACTAAAGTTATTAGGAAAAAATCGGTTTTCTTTGGAAACATGGTCCTAATTATAACTACTCAGTGGTGTCTGCCATGTAGTGTTAGGCCTGGACTTTTGCAACTAGTTTTCTTTTTAGCCACAGGAACTGTTGTGTGAGTTAGTAAAACACCTAGCAGAGGCTCATCATAAAAGAGGACAGGAGTTGGTTGCTGAGGGGAAAACCATCGGCCATGCTAATGTTAGAAGTGCCCTAGATGCAGCAGACGTGGCTGCAAGGGGAGTAAACATCAGCATTCTTCTGCACAGGAATATCTGACTTAGGATGTCTGGTTTTGGGCCTGAGGTGCAACAGCACCTCCTGAAGGTCCCTTTTGATGCCGGGCATATATTTGGCCCCAATGTGGACTAGATGTTTGAAAACTCTTAAAGGACACCAACATTGCCAAATCCATGGGCGCTGTACAGGCCCAAGTCAGTGTTTCGCAAGCAGCAGATCAGGGAAGGAGTCAAGCCAGGGGGTGCAGGACCAATAGTACCAGTGTTCCTTTTAGGACCCCGCAGCCTAAGACCTTCAAGAGAGGAAACAACATGGTAAACGGATGTGGAAAGAGCACAGATTGTTCCACATGAGGTCCTTCGCTCTAAAACATTGACTCCCTCTCTCTTCCCCCTAGCACATCACACCTGTTTGGGAAAAATTGAGCAACCTCATAGCTCGGGGGCAAACATCGGTAAAGAGTCAGAATATGTAGTAGGAAATGTCGACTTGCACTAATATGGAGTGCAAAATATCGAGATACATAAATATCGACTGCAAGAATATCGTGGTCAAGAATATCGAGTTTCAGGTAAGAAATATCGTTTTCTAAAATATCCAAGTAATTAATATCGTTTGCAAAAATATAGTTGTAAAAATATCGTTTTTTTAGTTAGTGTTATGTATTTTAGAATGTATTTTAAATGTATGTGCTCTATTTTTTTGTCTAAGTATTGCATTTGTTTTTTAATATATGTATTAAATTTTTAGAGGTTATTAATTTTATTTTAATTACATTTTGCGTTTTAGTTCCGTAGCGGGTTGTGGGTTTATAGGGGAATAAGGTGGGAAGTAATTTAATTATAATAAATTGAATATTAATTTTTATTGATTAGTATTTATTTATTTTTGATTTTATAGTGTTAATTGTGGGAATTAATGTATAATTAATTAATAATTGGCTGTTAATTTTTATTGATTAATTAATTGGTAAATATGTTAATTGTGTCATTTTTTTTAGCAGCGGGTTCTGGGTTTATAGGGGAATAGGGTGGGAAGTAATTTAATTATAATTAATTTATTAATATTTTTTATGAATTCATATTTATTTATCTTATATTTTATATTGTTAATTGTGTGAATTAAGGGGTCTATTACGATGGCGGTCGGATGTCCACCTCCGGACCGGCGGTCACATTAGGATGGTGGTGGTGGTGACAGCGGAGGTGGGAAATTCCGACCGCCGCTTTTCCGCAAGTTGCCATCTGCACTCCTGCCTGGCGGACGGAGCAGGACCGGGATAATGGCGGCGGTGCAGAGCAGGCTCCGCCGGCAGGATTATGATGCCGGCGGTAGCCAGCCCTTCCTCAGCGGTAAGACCGCCATGGAAAAGCATGCGGAGATTGTCTTCCGGGGGCCCGTTGCGGGCCCCCAATGTTTTGGGGGGGGTGTGGGTGCACTGGGGGGGTACCCACGGTCCCCCCCTACATTTCCCTGTACCAGGTGGCAGGCACTGTGCAGTGGCTGCCACGCAGTGCAGGGAAATGCAGGACATGCTCCTATTGACATCGCGGCGGTGCTGCGCGCATCAGCAACCGCCGCAATGTGAAAGCCTGCGATCCGACCGCGAGTAAGGAACATCGTAATACGACCGGCGGTTATGTCGCGGGCCTTGCGGGCGGTCTTTTCCCGTTACCATGGCGGTCGGGGAGGTTTTCCGACCGCCATCGTAATAGGCCCCTTATTTATTATTAATTAATTGGTAATTATGTTAATTGTGTTATTTTTTTAGGAGCGTGTTGTGGGTTGATAGGGGAGTAGGGTGGGAAGTAATTTAATTTTAATACATTTATTAATATTTTTAATATAATTAATTAATTTTATTTTATAGTGTTAATTGTGTGAATTAATTTATTAATAATTATTTATATTTTGTTTGTTAATTGTTATTAATTAATTAATTGTTAATTAATTATGTTAATTTTGTCATGTTTTACGAAATTGGTGGTGGCATTTATAGGGGAATATGGTGGGAGGTAATTTATTTATAATTAATTATTTGTTAATTAATGCTAATTAATTAATTAAAATGTAAATATGCCAATTGTGTAATAATTTTGATGTGTGAGTTGTGGGGTTTATAGTGGTAAATGGTGGGAAGTAATTTTTTTAAATTTTAAATTTTAAATTAATTAATGATTTGTTGTTAATTGAAATTAATTTATTAATGTAAAATTAGTTATGGAAATTGTGTAAATATTTTTAGGTGTGTGTTTTGGTGTTTATTGGGGTAGAGGGTGGAAAGTAATTTAGTTTAAATTAATTAATCATTATTTGATCATTAATATTAATTTATTAATTGATAATTATTTTTGGTAATTGTTTAGTTTTTATTTTGTTTGGGGATTTAGGTTCAATAGCTGTAACGTTTGGTTAGTACATTAATTTTTACATTCTTAAATGTGTTTTATAATTATTAATATTTGTTAAATTGATAATTAATTGTGTTAATTATAGAGGTACACTTTTTGTTTAATTTAGATGTGTGTTGTACATTGTGTGGTGTTATAGGGTAGGAAAATAAATATTAAATTTATGTAATTTTTAATTTTTTGATTAAGATAAATTTCTATTACAAAATATTTATTTGTTTGTAAATTGTTAAATTAAAAAAATATATATTTTTAGGTCAATTTTAGATTTTTGCTACATTAATTTTTTTTAAATGTTTTGTTAATTTTTATATTTTTATATATGTTTTGTTTTATGGTTTTTTATTATATTTTGTATTGTAGTTGATATTTTGTTTGTTTTTAAATTTGAATTTTGTTCTGTGGGAATAGTAATTTTTACCCCTCCGCTATCCAACACTTTCCTTACTGTTGCATTCGCAGGAGTGGGAATAGTAATTTATACCCATCCACTACCCAACACTTTCCCTACTGTTGCACTTGCTGGAGTGGGAACAGTAATTTTTACCCCTCCGCTATCCAACACTTTCCCTACTGTTACACTTGCTGGAGTGGGAATAGTAAATTATTCCCCTCTGCTATCCAACACTTTCCCTACTGTTGCACTCGTTGGAGTGGGAATAGTATATTATTCCCCTCCGCTATCTAACACTTTCCCTACTGTTGCACTCGCTGGAGTGGGAATAGTAATTTTACCCCTCCGCTATCCAACACTTTCCCTACTGTTGCACTCGCTGGAGTGGGAATAGTAATTTTTATCACTCCGCTATCCAACACTTTCCCTACTGTTGCACTTGCTGGAGTGGGAATAGTAAATTATTTCCGCCGCTATCCAACACTTTCCCTACTGTTGCACTCACTGGAGTGGAAATAGTAATTTTACCCCTATGCTATCCAACACTTTCCCTACTGTTGCACTTGCTGGAGTGGGAATAGTAATTTTACCCCTCCGCTATCCAACACTTTCCCTACTGTTGCACTTGCTGGAGTGGGAATAGTAATTTTTACCCCTCCGCTATCCAACACTTTCCCTACTGTTGCACTCGCTGGATTGGGAATAGTAAATTTTTACCCTCCGCTATCCAACACTTTCCCTACTGTTGCACTTATTGGAGTGGGAATAGTAAATGATTCCCCTCCGCTATCCAACACTTGCCCTACTGTTGCACTCGCTGGAGTGGGAATAGTAATTTTTTCCCCTCTGCTATCCAACACTTTCCCTACTGTTGCACTCATTGGAGTGGGAATAGTAAATTATTCCCCTCCGCTATCCAACACTTTCCCTACTGTTGCACTCGCTGGAGTCGGAATAGTAATTTTTTCCCCTCCGCTATCCAACACTTTCCCTACTGTTGCACTCATTAGAGTGGGAATAGTAAATTATTCCCCTCCGCTATCCAACACTTTCCCTATTGGTGCACTCGCTGGAGTGCGAATAGTAAATTATTCCCCTCCGCTATCCAAAACTTTCCCTACAGTTGCACTCGCTGGAGTAGGAATAGTAATTTTTTACCCTTTGCTATCCAAAACTTTCCCTACTGTCGCAGTAAATGTAGTTTAAAATGTAGGTTTAAAAATATTACATATTTTAATATTTTAATTTATATTATAATTTTCTTTTTAATTTTTATGTTACAGGTGTATGTATATATATTTATCTTTATTTCTTTATATATTTCTAACATTTTATAATTAATTAAAATTATTATTTATTAATTATTTTTAAGTAAATATATATATATATTGCATTTTATATATGTATGTTTAATTTATTTTTAAATTACATCTATTACTTATAATTGTTAAAATTTACAAATAAATCTAAATATTTTTTTAAGTAAAATGTATTTAATTTATTTCACATTATTTATAATACATATAAAAAAAACAATATTTTGTACTTCGATATTTTTGTACTTACCATTATGAAGATAGGAGGTCGATATTTTTGACAACGATATTTATGTCACGATATTTCTGTAGGTCGATATTAGTGTTGTCGACATTCTGTCAGTGATCCCAAAACATCACCTCAGATCAATGGATCCTCTCCATTGCATGAGAAGGGTACTGCCTCGAATTCCACAGAACCCCTCCCAAAATCCCACAACGCCATCACTTAATAAATTCAGACCATCTTCACGTTCTGGCGGTTCAAGCAATTGTAGGAAAGACCACCATAGACCAATGCGGGGGAGGGGTGTACTACCTCTATTTTGTGATTCCCAAAAAGGACGCCTCCCTCAGGCTGATCCTCAACCTCCTACCACTAAATAGAAGTCATCCTCTTCAAACACTTTATTAGGGTCACCTTGCAGGACATCATCCCGCTGCTACGCCAAATCAACTTCTAACCAGGTCTGCATCTGAAGAATGTGCTCTTTTACATCTTAATCCAACTATTGCATCACTATTACCTTCAGATCGCGGAAAGTGGACAACACTACCATATCAAGGTCTTGCCCTTTGAAGTCACTAGGGCGCCAAGGGACTTTACAAGGTGCCTAGTGATAGTGGCATTGTACCTGCCCAAAAATTCCATACATGGGTTTCCTTACTTAAACAATTGGCTGATCTAGAGTGCAGCAAAGGGGAGTGCCTAGCACACACTCACACAGCAGGGACCATGCTCACAGACTAGGCTTCACCATTAATGCAAAAAGGTTTGCTCTTCAGCAGCAAAAAATGTAGCCCTACCTTGGTTCAGTTCTAAGTGTGGTAACAGACAAAGCATACACCAACCAACAGAGGGTGATGGTATTCATTCATCTGCTTCCTTTTTTTCAGATCTACTATTCCATCACAATTTGAACTGCAATTTAACTGCTGGGAATGATGGCATCATACATAGCGATTGTAACATGCAGCCATTAAACGAGTGCCTCTCACGGCAGTGGCGACCAGCAGAAAGGCATTGGGAGGATCTAGTGTTAGGAATGACCAGGGCCCAGCACTCTCTGCTTTGGTGGAACAGCAACAAACTGTTGCTTGGCAGGCCCTTTCTAGACCCCCTTTCATAGTTGACCATTACCACCTATGCACCTATAGTAGGGTAAGGTGGCAAGCTCACCTCCACGAGATCACTGTCATACGCACCTGGACCCCTTAGCACCAGGGCTGCAACATAAACTACTTGGTGCTTCTAGCCATCAGGGAAGCCCTTACGGCTTCTGGACCCTTCAGCACCAGGGCTGCTGCATAAACTGCCTGGTGCTTCTAGCCATTGATAAAGCTCTGAAGGCATTTCTCACATTTATTGATGGGACTATTGAAGGCAGAAAATATGACAGCCATGTTTTACATGCATAAGCAGGGTGGCACCTGCTCCCCCAACTCTCTGCAATAGCACAGGAAATTTGGCATTTGGCAAACTGCAACCACATCCACCTGCTGACAGAGCATTTGCCTACAGGGTAGTGTGTGGTTTTCACTTTTTTTTAAAGTCCTACAGGAATTCCAAGACCTCACAGGCCATGTGGCCATTCCAGTGCAGGTTGTTTTCATGTTTTCATTTTTAATGAAACGGGAAGGCCAAGAAATGCTCTCAGCCATCCCGGCTCCACCATCATTACATAACGGACAGGACTATTATTGTACTGACTTTTCCTCTGGTATGCATATGTAGATGGGGATCAATGTCTTTCCCTTTGGTTGCAAATACATAAAAATGCGGCAGTTCTCTGCAGGGTCATGCCCTTGTACGGTGGATAGTAAAAAAGCACACACATTGACAGATTTCTTCGAAGGCACTAGCTACTTTTTGCATTTTGAGATGTCTTGTGCAGTGTGCATCCATGTGCATTAAATTCTGTATTACTCTGTGCCCTGCCACTGATGATAAGGTGTATCCCAGTGAGAATCGTTTGAGTTGAGCACTCACTGCTGAGCTTTGTTTGTAACCTGCCAGTGACTTATTTCAATCCCTTGAACCTTTCAGTTTACAAATTGAGTTATGTTTGGAGGAGCTAAGATAAATGTTATCGGAATGTGGTAGAAAGAGCTGCATAGAAACACAAAATGGTGCAGCAATTACTTGCTAAATCCATTCTAAATATTCCCTGCAGCTGTTCCCATTTCCACCTTGTTCTACCATTTTCCCTGATGACACCTCCACCTTAGAAACTGCATTGAAATATTTTTTCTGTGATGCTTTACTCACTTTGGGCCTTTTTCCACTGTTGGGCGGACTTGCGTCCGCCCGACACCGTATCGATATGGGAACCGCCCAACCATGGGTCGGAGGTTCCTCATACCTTATTACGATGCAAATGCACATGGTGCGGTCACATACTCCCATTTCCTTTTGGGAGTTTGTGCTCCGGCCGTAGCACAAGCTCCCATAGAGAAATGGGAGTTTGTGCAAATCCCTGCACCGTGTGGCAGATACTTCATGGTACCTGCCACGCAGTGCAGGGATTTACAGGGGGCACCATAGGTGCCCCCTTGGCCCCCAACCGGAGGCCGCAGGGAGAAGGCAGCCCTGCTAGGGACTTCTAAAGTCGCTTTCCAACAGGCTTTCCATGTCGGAAAGCCCGACATGGAAAGCCCGTCGGAAACCGACATCGTAATTCCAACAGCGGAAACACCGTCCTATAGGGATTACGTGCCCGTCGGAATCCAGCCGGAATGACCAGCCGGTTTCACTTTCAACCACTGGCATTGTAATGCTGCGGTCAAAAGTGAACCCTATGATGTGAGTCGGAAAGCCTCCGACCGGAGGCCAGAGGCTTTTGAACTCACATCGTAATGAGGACCTTAATGTGCAATAATGAGCCAATATGGTGTCGTTAAATGTGATCTGTGTGACGTCCTGTCACAGTTATTTCCATAAATGAAGAATGATGCCATAAATGAATTTAGTGTTTGATGTACAAGCTGCAGTAAAGAAATGAAACACCATAAAGTGTCTGTAGCTCTTTTGCTTCCCTTTGTGTCTTCATTAATAGTTCTAGTCAAAGCCTGCTCGTACTTTCTGGTCGATTTGAAAACACATCCTAGTCTAAAGTCTGCATGTGACCCACAACAACACTCAAGAGTTGATTCTCAAAATGTTGACTTGCATGCCTAAATAGACTTTGCCACCTTTGCTGTTCTTTGTGCTGACACAAGGATTTACTCACATAAAAGATTTTGTATGTCAGGCGGTGGATGGGTAATGGACGTTAGAGGGCAGACATGGCCCTATAAGTTTGTGAATAATTCTCAAACACATCTCCACTTCCTTCTCATCCTGGTAAAGGTTGTAGCTTTGCTCTTGTCAGGGGTGGGAGGAAAGAGGAAGGGAACATATCTATGTTGGTGAGGCTTTTATGGAAGGGTTCCCTGCATGTATAAAAATATTTTCACCAGGGAGGGAAAAATCACAACTGCATTTACACTGCTGATTTTCTCATGCAAAAATATTGTACATATTTTTGCAAATTGAATTTGCAGAAGTTTTTCAGCAGTACATCTAGAAACCTGGGAACATCAGAAGTTTACTAACAGGTATAACTTGGAAATCTTTGATGAAAAACAATATCAGAAATACAGATCCAGGCAAGCAAGGTCTGAAGCTTTATCTGAGAATCGGGTTCTTCTTTTCTAATGCGGTCTGTCTCTTCTGATTTTTCTATTTCTGTGAGTAGTTGTTCTGTGTGCTTGTTAAGAGTTGCAAAATAATTGGTCTCTCTCTTTCTCTCTTTCTCTCTCTCTCTCTCTTCTCTCTCTCTCTTTCTCGTAGGTACGACTTTTACCTCATCAGTCAAGTTGCTCGGCAAGGAACAGTTAATCCAACATACTACAATGTAGTCTATGATGACAACGGACTGAAACCTGACCACATGCAGAGACTCACCTACAAGATGTGCCATCTGTATTATAATTGGCCAGTGAGTACTTTGCATATTTATGAATAGCTTCCTCTTGCCTCATCCTGGCCTGATCTGATAAGCTGGTATTTCTCTTGTCCTATATCAAGGCCACTGTATTATGCAGCAGGGGAGGACCAAATTATGCAGAAGAGTTGACTGCAATGATTTTTAAAACATCATGAACATAAAGGGCTGGGAATACAAAAGCAGAAATTAGAACACTTCTACATTTGCAATAAACATGCATCATAATTAAGGATGCCAGCAGGGCTGTTAACCAGGTGCCTGCACCATAGCATATTGAGTTGCATTGTTTATAGAAACTGGCAGCAGAAAATGGGCACCAGGTGATTTTAGCCTATTTCCTACCTTTTCTTGCAACTGGAGGTCATGTTTAGTCAGAACATACCTTGGAACATGCATGCTTTTCGAACACTTTTAAGTTCTACATGGTAACTTTTTTGCACCTTGACAATGATAGCTTACTTGGAGTCAGAAAAATATGCTTTGAGCTCTTTTCGGGCCCCCTGGTGCCCTTAAATTTGGGCGAACGCGTCCCTTCAACCCCACACTGATGGCCCTACAGTCCCACTCTGACATTGAAGAAGGGTCGTGCTGGAGGGTGTTCCTTCCTTCACTTGGCTCCAAAACTGGAATGATCTCTCTCAAGCCCAGAAAGTTCAGACTCATTTTGCTTTTAGATGCTCTGAAAACTTTAAAACTTTATCATGATGCTAATCCTGTCTTGACCGGGTAACTTCCTCTTCTGGTCTCTTTAGTGTCATGAAGCTGTTAGGTCTCCATAAGCTTAAAAAATAAAAGAAAACAGTGACTATCCTTACCAATCATGGGTCCCTCATCCTGCCTTTAATCCTATTGTCAAAACCTGGTTGCCTCGTTTGCCTACAATGTATACATTCTTTTACTTGGCAGCCAGAAGTTATCAATAAAGAGTACCAGTAATAATTACAGTTAAAGGCTGACAAGAAATATTTTGAGCCTATCTTATTCTTCTGGACTAGCAGAAGAACATGTGTTGGTTACGATGGGGTAAAACGTCAGTGCAGAGTCTACACTTAGCGATTGACCAATGCATGAGAATATCTCTTTGGAGCACAGCATTTAACCCTGCAGCACAATGATTTAGACAACAGAATGTGCCCAAACTAATACTTTTTGCAGCTGGCTTTGCCAATGTGAAATAATGTAGTGTGCTAAAGGGTGTATGTTTGTCCTTCCGTGTGGTACAGTATGCTCCCAGAAATAGCTGGTAAAAGCACTATATATAATACGTTGTCATTTTACTTTTAGCCTCACCCATTCCTTGTGTGTGGGGACACTACCAATTAGTGGTTGTTAACATAAAGTGACTAGGAAAAGGAAAATGAAGGCCATAGAAAATCCCCTTTCTTCCTTCCCATGTGCATGTAACGCTCATGTATTCATCCCTTGTCTGTCTCACATTTCTGCTTCAGTTTTTAGCCGATTTAGAGCTTAAGGCTACACAGGGCAGCTAACACTCAAATGTGTCAACTGCTGTTGCTGTCCACTCATGCTACTACAGCACAAAGCATACACTTCAAAAGGAGATTTGGTACGGGACATTAATTAGACCAGTTTAAGAAGTCCGTTTACACCAGTTGCTGGAAGAAATTTATGGCCTGGGGTGGAATGCGCAAAGACAGAACATTTACACGCCAAGATGTTTGATTGTTTTTTCTTCGGCCTAGCAAGGCCTTGCAGTGGGCACTATTAAAGGTTACTTGCCAGTTCTTTTGGTCTTTTTACGTTTGCCGCACCAACCATCCCAGCATTACCCATTGTGATGCAGTATAATAAAGGTTTGACACACATAATCGCTCCCAAGTCATTTGTCATGCCACAGTGTGACCCTTACTTGGTCTTTTCACATGTGTATTTAACATGTAAAAGTTCCCAAATTAGACATCAGCACACTGGCACCATCAATTATTTTGTAATCCGTATCAGAGGGCGTGTAAAGAGTAAAGCAAGAAACTAACATCGGCACGCAGGCGTGGCCTTTTTTCAAAATGTCAAATGGGTTTAGAAAACAATAAGAAATCAGTATTAGGAAACAGCATATTTAGGATGTCCCTTCCAAAAACCAATTCCTTATGGTATGTATTAATATTTTGCAACAGAAATCCGGTCGGATAACATTAATAATTAACTCAAAGGAGATGGGTAACCCATTTGAAAATGGAAGGAGTGGCCAAGGGGTTCCTTCCCCTTTGTGAATGTTGAAAAAAACGTTTTTGGGGAAGGAAGTGGTCTGTGGGATCCCTGTTAACTCCTATAAAAGGTTTGTTTAACTTTTCAATTTTTTAACGCAACCCGTTTTCCTTTAAGTAAAACAGACTGCATTTAAAAAATCTAAAGAAAATCTTGCTTTATTTAAAAGCAATGATAGATATGATGGTGGTCTGGTGACCCCAGCAGGTCATCATCCCTGTGATTGTGGCCAGTTGTAGTTGGCCGCAATTTGCAACCTATCTCATGGATATTGATGAAGTGGGTCAAATTGCAATCCACTGCGAGTCTGTATTTTCTGAACATATCAGTTAGCACCTAGGTCCATTAGCAAATCCAAAAACTATCCCATAAAAGTCTGTGCACAATTTGTGACCATTTTTACTGAATCGATTAACTTTTGCCTTTTTCAAATCTCACAGGGGTCATTCTGTCTCTAAAGCAGGCATTGTGACATGGACTGTGAATTACATCCAGACGTCTTGTGCTATGGCCAACGGGCCTCCCTAGCTCTTGTTGGGAAACATCCTGTATATGCATATCTGCCAAGTTGCTACTTAGTCAGTGCAAAACACCTTCAGGAAGCATTATCATGTAGACATTTTAGCACGTCAACAGGCTTGGTTGGCCAAGCTCCCATAAGAACACTCTTTCAATTATCTGCAACATCGGCTTGTTAGGCACCGCTTTGGGGAGGAACTGCTTTATGTCTATGCAGAGCATGTGCATCTACAGCCACACATGCTACACACTCAAAACTTTACACAGTAACCATCTGTTTGTAGCCTAGTTTGTAGTGCTGTAAATTCACATGTTCCCACCATCCTCCCCCCTGAAGCCAGCGATGATCAAAGTTGTTTCTGTGTCCCTTTCACTTCCTTTATTGTGCACAGCACACTCTGTCATAGACACTGCTCCCCACTTACACTACTTGCCCGCCAAGCAGAAAACATCACTTACACTATTTGCCTGCTGAGCAGAAATCAATCTGAGGTGGAGCCAGTGTGCTGGTGCATTGTGGACCAAGGATGGTGCCACAACAGATCTTGTGACATCTTCGTGAAAAAATAAGTTGCAATGGTCCAAACCCACCACTAGGTGGCAGGAGTATGCAGAGCATGTGAATCTACAGCACTACCTGCCACAAATAAATAGTTACAGGATAACATTTTCCATGTATAGTCTTTCCCTCTTTTTTGAATTATTTGCACTTTTGTTGTATTTTGACAAAAAAATACGATCCACAGGAACGCTGTGCGGGTGGCACCTCTTTCCCCCATATGATGGTGTACTACTTGAAGGAAGTCTGATGATATATACATATATACACAATTGCATTTCAGCTATGGCTACAAACGGAAAAAAACACTGAAATTTGCACGTTACAGTTAGGACCACTATACATAACTCGCACAACAGCCATGCAAACTGTAGCTCGCATCACCCAATGCAGTGCTTGTGACCTCGCCCTTAATGAAACAGATGCAGTTAGAAATTTTGTAAATCATCTTACAGATTACTGTTATCACCTTGTCAGAGGCAGCTATGAATGTAATGTCATAGACTGGTTTCTTGTGATGTAATTTAATTACATTTTGCTTTTAGGTGTTATTTATTGGTATCAATATTGTGAGGTCATGAACTTTGCATTTGGTGGCCGAGTTATGGTTTGCATGGCTGTTGTGCGTGATTGTGGTCTTAACAAAGCTTGCAAATTTCAGTGTTTTATTCACTTTAATTTGTGACCATAACTTGAATTTAACTCTGGTTTTTAGGTGAATTTCTGAGGTTTCTTTTTAAACATGTTAAGGTGGTATAAGCAAGTTAAACAGAATGTGGTCATTCTCGAGTATGGATGCACCTGGAGTATGGATAGACTAGCCAAGTGTTCCAGTTTGCCTTTGAAAGAGGAACAAATCTTCACTCAAGCAAGTATTCATGATGGAAAGTTGCGCAAAAGAACCAGAATCTTGAGGAATTGTCATTCACCAGGTTAGCACAAGGGCTATGAAATTATTTGAGCTTCTATTGTAACCACCCAAGTGGGACTTACAGGACTGTTTAACGTAAAGACATAAGCCCAACTCCATTTTAAATGGGTTGAGACTCCATTTTACTCTGATTTTTGCAGAATCATCAACATGTCATCAACGCATGTGCCGGCTGTCCTTATCTTTTCAATAACCTGCAAAAGAGTCAAGTCACTCAGACATAGACATCAACAAGACACCTGATAGGACATCATTCTGGAACAAGTGCCTTGTTATCTCTATTTCAAGGTCAAATAAGAACAAATCAGCACGTACCTGGCAGCGCTGGTCGGCATAAAAGCCTCTAGCACACTAGCGTTCTTTTACCAGCCGGGACTACGGGAGACCACAGCAGGTTACAAGCGGGACACTCTTCTTAACCAAATTGGGACTTCAGAAGAGACCCCTCCCGAGCCTCGAATCGCTGCCCAAAACCTAAATATAGTGTTTTCTATTGACAGAGTGTCTGTGAGTACGCCGACACTTAGACCACACACCTTAGCGCATGTGTAGGTACTTCACCATTTCACGTGGCCATTTCACATTTGCCACTCACGTTTTTCACAAACCCGGTCCTGAAGAAAGCCCACCTTACTGATCTTTTCGGGCTGAAACATGTAGACCACATCACCTAGCCAACTAAGGGTAATAACTCCCTAGTAGTTGCAACACATATTCCTATTCATATCCTGAGCCGCCATTAATAAATTACATAGGCAAGGATTCTCAGAGATATTTTTAATATATTCACTAACACTTCACACAATCACACCACACCAGCTCTGCTGTAATCAGGCGTTGCAGCACAACCGGGGGGCACTCGGCCACCCGGTTGGGACCCCAATGATGAAGCATGACACCAACTAGGTTGGTGTGTGAGGGGTCTTTTAAATAAACCTAATGGGTTCATGTACTTACCATAACAGTGATTGTTACACACCAACTCAGTGGGTCCGTCCACATTGTTTAGCCCAAATAAGAACAATAGCCAAAATAATGGAGTCTGAATTGGTGTATTTTTATCTTATTTGTTTAAAAGAATGTGTCTTCGACTAGGATCTTGATGCTGATTGGATATACCAGATATTCCTAAAGTGATGCTGGAAATTCTATCTTAGAAAAGATGTAGCATAAAAGGACTGCCATTTGACCACTTGTCAGGAGAGGTCCTTCGCCCAAGGTTACTGTGCAAGATACTGCCAGAGACGATCTTGACTACCAGAGATGCTGCCGTATTGCACTTTCTACTGAAAGCTGATATAGAGCCTGAGTCCAGGAGGAGCTGTTGCTGATGCGAGGCGTGTTTGCCTTTTACATGCCTCCTTGACTCCTGATAATTACAGCGTTTGGCTGTAAACATGTATGCAGCATGCTGATTTTACCTAAGAAAATCGAGACAAGTTATTCTACTCCATGCTCTTCTAGCGTAAGCGCATAGAAGTAGGCTCTAGAGGGCTAGATTTGTAGATGACATTTTAACTGTTTAACTATTGTAGAAATGTTCATTTTATTCTCGTAGTTCGCTAGATGCATTTGTGGTGTTTTAATTGTATTCTGTCTGGTTGTTTTAGATGTGCTGAGCAATGGTGCACCTGTTAAAATAAACACACTTTTTAGTTAAAGTGTCTTTTACTTAGAGCAGTAATTGTGTGTGTGGTATTGAAGAGAACGAGAAAGGTTTCAGTCTAATCACCACAGTGTCTCTGTTTTAGTAACCCTTTCGAACTGGAACTGTTAATAACCCAAACTATTGATGCCACTTCAACTAGGTATTGGGTGGGGTTCTGCTGGACTAGTAAAACCTGTCTTTTCACATTCAAGCGTTGGTGCATTTAACTAATTTCACTCGTGATTTATTCTTGTCCTCTTCCTTCCTTGAAAGGGAGATGTGTTATGATCTCAAAACTGGTTTCCGCACCTCCCTTCCTGAGTCTTTTGGAATGCTCCTCAAGTGGACTTTTGGAATGTTGGTGTGAGGCATTTAGTGAAAAAAGACGAATCTGTATGTTCCTGAACACAAAAAGAAATTGTGGACTTCGCATAAGTCCAGATCCTGATCTAAGGTGCAAACCCAGTGCTGGTCTCTGGACCGTTCCACGACTGCTCAACTTAATGCTTCGAGTTCTCCGGTAAGTCTTAAGTCCAAGTCCAAACGTAAGTACAAGAAAGTAACTTACTCCCAAGAGAAGGCACAAGGTCATCCCATGACAGTCACACACCTTCGAGGTCACCAGTCATGGAAACTATTCCTCAGCTGGTCCTGATTTGCCCTGAAGTTCCAGGGATGCCGTCGACCCCTCAGCAGATCTAGGCAAGAAGGTCTTCCTATGCACTTATGGCTCCCTCTGACGTGCCTTTCGGCCCACAGAACTGCAAGGGCCCATAGTCTAGTTGCCACCGTTGTGTCTACCCTAGAGCCGTCTGTGACCTGTTAGCGGGGCTGTACCAACTCTGGTTCAGACTTTCTACTTTGGTCCTTGAATTCACAATGGTCCCTTCTACACCAATGCTGGTTCCACTGACTCCAGAAGATGACCTGGTGCTCTTGTAAAAGTCAGACCCCGATCCAGCTTTGGCTCCAGCCTGACCTATATCATGCTACAAAATTACAAATGCGCAACCTGCCATCTCTACAAACAGGCCCTCTGAGACATGGCAAGTGAGGTCACGTCGGCGGTCCCAGAAGTCCTTATGGCTTCTTTGGCTCGGGCGATTCATGATGGACAGGACATGCGCAAATATGTTATCCATGCAGGCCTTGGCAGTACAGCCAGTACTAGTGTCATACTTCATCAGCACACATGGATGCGTTCCACAGGAGGATTTTTCAGTGATGTAAAGGCCTCTGTCATGCTTATGCTCTTTGATGGCTCCCACCTTTTCGATGAGAAGGCAGACTCTGCCATGGATGATTCTAAGGAAAGTAGAGCTACTGCATGCTCTTTGGGGCTGTTGATTCCTGCTAAACAGTTTATGCATCAATTGATGATAGTTTAAGGGCTATTCTAGAGGTATATAGTGGTGTATAGAAAGAAACAACCTACTCAACCAGCACAGCAGGCACTCGCATCCTTTCGATGCATTGGGCAGGCTTCTGGCTTGCAGCATGCAGGCCAGCAGGGATATCCGTACTCCGATTTCTCTTCCTCTGCTACAGCAGCCACAAAACCACTCAAGTTTGTCATTAGTGGTGCATGCACAACCGATGGTGTGAAGTTTCAAGATCTTCTCTTTTGTTGGTGATCAATTACATCAGAGAGGTGGATCTCACAAATTGTTCATAATGGCTAAGCTCTTCCTTTTCTTTCTGTCCCACTAGTCCTACAACAGAGTGGGTTTCCAACGATCATCTGCCCGTTTTGTTAAAGGAGGTATGGCTGTTGCTCTCCATGGTGCCATTGAGAAGGTTTCAAACTAGGTGATAAGAGGGTGGTTTTTACACTCACTGTTCCCTCATTCTGAAGAAACATGGAGGCCTCAGTCCTGATCTGGAACCCCAGCCTCTGAATTCCTTCCTACAAAAGGACCAATTCAAAATGTTCACTCTGGTTCAGATCTGTCTGCTCTGGACCTGGGTGACTTGATGGTGTTCTTGGACCAGCAGGAAGGGTATTTTCATATACTTGTCCTTCAGCCCTATAGATGTTATCTATAGTTTAACTGAGGCGAGGAACACTATCAGTTTGCTGTGCTCCCTTTCAGCCTTATCAGCTCCTGTTTGGTATTCACAAAAGTGATACAGTGGTTGCGGCCCATCTTTGAAGGTCAGGAATATCAGTATTCTTGTACCTCAATGACTGGTTGTTGAAGGCAGGCTCGCCGCTGTCAGTCGTGGGACACCTCCAGACAATGGTGAATCTCTTGACAAAGTTGGAATTAGCTATCTATGAGTCAAAGTGCCACCTACTCTGCAGACACGTTCATTCATTGGTGCAATTCAGGACTCTGGATTTCAGGACTGTCCCTCTGATACAATGAGACCTGGACATACAGGCTATGATCACAATATTTCAGACTCGATCTTGGAACACAGTGGGAGCATCTCTGAAGCTTCTTGGCCTTTTAGCCTTTTGCATCCTCCTCATCAACCATGCCTGGTGGCACATGTGGGCGCTGTAGTGAAATTTAAAGTTCCTATGGGCCCAGCATCAAGGCAATCTGACCATTGTCATGCAGGTCTTGGGTATGTAGTGGTGGCTGCTTGAAAGCAAATGATCCAGCGGAAGACCCTTCTCCCTTATCTGCACAGAGCTAACGATGGTGAAGTTGACAATGGTGAAGGGTGCTTCTCTGCTGCAATTGGGAGGTCATCAAGAGGAGGTGGAGATCAGGGTACTATGATTTCCAGTGGAGGACCTGCACTATATCAGTCTGCTTCCGATGCAGGCCATCTGTCTGGCTCTGAATTTCTTTCTGACATCTACTAAGGGGCAGATTCTGGCAGACAACACCACCGCCATATAGTGCTGCAACAAGCAGGACAGAGTGGAGTAGTGAGTCCTGTGTCAGGAAGCTTTGGCAGTGGCTGGAGCATTAGGGCATTTTCCTAATCACGAACCACTGTACAGGATCATTCAATGCAGAGCAGATGAGCTAAACGGGCGGTGCCTGGACGACCACTAATGGAGTCTACATAACGAGCTGTCACAGAGCCTCTTTCAGTAGTGGGAAGACGTTTGGCTGGACATTTCAGCCACTTTCAAAAACATGGAATGTCAATGGTTTTGCGTGTTGGAGATTGCGCAAGACCACTTGTTACGAGATGCATTCCAGCTGGAATGGAACACAGGACTCCTGTACACCGTCCCACTCCTGCCTAGAGTTTTAAAGAAGATCAGGAACAACCACGCCCAAGTCATCCTACTGGCTCCAGACTGGGCCAGGATAGTGTGGTACCCGGTCCTTCTGGGCATGACCATCTGTCCTCTAATCAGGCTGCCATTTGAGAAGGACCTCCTGTCTCAGTATTCGGGGCAAAGTCAGCCACTTAAATCTGTGCAACCTACACCTACATGCTTGGAGATTGAGCTGTGGCAATTGACTGTGTTTGATCTTCTGCCTAAAGTGGTTGATGTCATCCTTGCCCCATGGCACCTGTCCACGAAATCCATTGACGCCAGGCGCGGGGACAGATGTATGGTCTGGTGTGACATTTCCTAGACTGACCCCTTTACAATCAAAGCTATCAGACATTCTTTTGTTTGTTTTATCATTGGCCCAGCAAGGTCTCTCGGTGGGCACTATTAAAGGTTATTTGTTGGCCCTTTTGTCCTTTCTGTGTTTGCTCGATCAACCGTTCTTGTGTAAATCACCTGTGTGATGAGATTTATTGCAGGATTGACACACATTTCCTTCAACACCGTTTGTGGTGCCACAATAGGGCAATAACTTGGTCTTGACATTTCTCATGTGTACACCCTTCAAACCAATCCTTTCTGCATCTCTTGACCTTGAAGACCATCTTCCTCATAGCGACTAGTTCAGCGAATCATGTGAGTGAGCTTCAGGTACTTTCAGCGCAAGCACCGTACACCATTTTTTACCCAGACAAATTGGTGCTGAGGACTCTGCCTTCCTACGAAAAGTTGTGACTCGCCTCCATATTGGGTAATCCATCAAGTTACTAGCGTTCTTTGCTTCCTCTCACCCCTGGAATGAAGGAGGGAGAGGCTCTATCTGCAAGACCCGAAACAGCTTTAAGTTCATGCATTGATCTCACCAAAGAACATTCATTGGATGATCAGCTTTGTGGGGTTCTCTGGATCTAAGAAAGGGATGGAGATGCAGAAGAGGTCCTTGTCGAGGTGGATAGTCCCCTGCATTAAGATCTGATATGCACCGGCCAAGAGGCAGCCTGCAGAAGGTCTGAAAGCCTAGTCTACCAGGGCTAAGGCTGCTTTCACTGCATGGTTATGCTTGTTCTTGACTTCTGCAAGGCTGCATCATGGCCATAGGATATCGGAGCCTAAATACCTCCATGGATATCCACCTCTCTCCTTTTTTAACTTCTGCCGAGGACCCATACATTAAAATAGTCTTTTGTTGTTTAACGGGACCCTACGGACAGTCTTTTAAACCACATTCATTTCACCTTCACTGCACACTCACTGCACAAAACCAGCTCCGCTGTATCCAGGCGTTGAAGCACACCCAAGGTGCACTAGGTACCTTGGGTGGGACCCGATGATGAAGCATGTCACCAATTAGGTTGGTGAGTGAGGGTCTTCCTAAAACACATGTGTGTTGTTCCACATACACACATTAGGAGCTCCTACCTGGTAGCTACTTCCCTTTGATAATTACATCTTGTGGAAAGGACATTTCACCTGCTCAGTCCTTTTGGTCTGAGCCCACTCCACAGACCCTCCACCTGGAGAGGTACAGCTTTGGTATTTATTCTGAGGTGAAGAATCTGCGGTTTGAAAAGAGTTACTTACCCTTTGGAAACGCTCTTTCTACTGAAAACTCTGTCTAACCACATTCCTGTCTGCCCTCCAATCTCTTCGTTCTGTGGAGTAGCCTATTGATAACATCTACAAAGGTCCCAGGCACACTGGCACCAACAATTGTTTATGCTCCAAGTCTGAGTGCGCAGAAAGGGAAAAAACCATAAAATGACATTAGAGCACAGGGGTGGTGCTTAAATGTGACATTGTTTCCTCACTTCCGAGGCAGTGTTGGGTTGGCATGGAGCTGCATGGTGCCACCAAGCTGCATGCAGGAGCAATGCTGTGAGAAGTTTTCATGATCCAGTCTGGCGCCTGGAGAGTAGTTTATTCTAAAGTGATGAGTTTTCTGTTGGATCGAGAATACACCAGAAATAGCATTACCAAAGGTAAGTAACTGGTTCATGTATACAGCACTCAAGTGGAATCTCATCCTGTCAAGCGAAGCCTGGAAGCCATCTTACATAAGAGAGTGCTTAAACCACATACCTCAGTGGATGAGGGAGTTTTCCATGCATCAATGTAACCAATGCAAACATTCTGTTTTCAGGGAGAAGTAAATAGCAAGACCATACTCACCTGGCCTGCATTCCCAATAAATACCCAAATCACTTTGCCTCCATTCCCAATAAATGGCTAAAATGTGAGCAACTTGTGAGTAATTTTTTACTCTGATTTCATAATCGTCCCTAAAATCTTTGGAAGGAGGGAGAAACAAGCTTGTTGCTGAAGGTAAAAGCAGAAGTGGAGCCTTGCCATACTTGATACATCAGAAGAAATGTTTGCAACTTTCACTTCTGACATAACACACTTGATAAATACATTAAATGGGTCTGTCCCTGAGCCTTTAAAGCATGTCATTGTTAGACCACATGTTAGATTTGAAATGCTATTTCCGTGATACCCAGAACTGAAATGCTCCCTTGCTATGTTCGAACTCTATTCTGTGTTAAGTTAGCATTCATGGCGCCATCTTTATTGATGCCATCTTGTTCTGTAACCAAGATCGAGGTTCTGTCTCACGATGCTTGCCTCAGCAGAGAGGCCGCCCCTGCGCTTCCAGTTTGTACTTCTCAAGGATGAAGCTTCGCTGCACTAATGAATGTACTATCTATTGTTGCATACCTTTGCTGTTAGTTAGACTCGTTCCCACATCTTATAATGGTAGACACCGGCCGAGTGGCCTTGGGGTCGAGATTGCATGTACCCAGCCCTGTGCCATCTCCCCTCCTTGTTTGCCTTCTTTGTTCACCATGACCTGAGATGGGAAATTCCAGTTTGGGCGGGACTTTAGAGGTGTTGGAAATGTATATTTTGTGTTACCATACGGACGGGAGGCAGTCCCTCGGTAGCGTCTAAGTAGGCTAGTCAGACTGGACTCCGCTGCAGCGCATTTCTGATAAATCAGTTCGGTTTGTATTCTCTACTGTTTTCTCGACTCTTCATTTATTGGGAAGGCAAAGAGGTGGTCGTCAGTGACCCGGGTGACCCTGAACGGGTCACTTCCTTCACACATTAGAGGAAAAGCTCTGAGGCCTGCATATACTGGTCAGTGATCAGCCAATCTCCAACCAGGGGCTGCTGCTTATCTTTAAAAGTGGTGAATTGTAATGTGAGATACATCAAGCAAGCAAGGCGAGAGATCCTGGCTTCCTCCGCATGGGATTGTCAAGAGAAGTTTGAAAACATTGGACTGAACAAGGCATTTTACAGCACTTTTTCACATACATTTTTTTTTTTAACTTCCGGGAGTCGCATGAAATTGTTCCAGTATTTTCAGGGTTATGTCAAGCAAAGCTGCTCCTCCCCTGGGCATCGGGGATTCACCTTTTCCCAGAAAACTTTGTGATAATCATTAATTTTTCAGCACAAATTCCCTAGAATATGTCTAGAAAGCTGTAGTTGATATAGGCAGTTCAGAAAATGCAATTTCACATGGCCTGTATTTTTTCACTTCTAGATTTTTATTTCTTTCACTTATAAATGGTAGTGTACAGTCAAAGTGCATTTTACAAGATCAGTGTTGCATCACTATATAGGCTTTGATGTATCACGCTAAAAAGTTATTCTGAAATTAATAGTATGGCTAGAACTAGGGTTTCCAGGACCATTCGAATGAGCAGCAGTAGCCAAAATGAATCATTTTAATCATATGAAACCTATATTGGTGTGAGCCAAACTCATTAAGGATTGGCAAGATTTGAGTTACTCAGTACCACACATTAAGGCTCTTGCACAGTGGTATTCTTACAGTACTAGCCTTATAGAAGACAAAAGATGACTTAATGCACTTAAAATAGGTCCATGCCTGATTGCACATTTCAAGAACTTTAAACCATAGAAATGTTTAACATCTGGATTACAGCCTCAAACCTTATGCACATGTATGAAATGTCTTTTTTGGCAAGTACAAAGCAGTAGCAGATTAGGAGGATATGTACAAGGAAGTGGAGGAGAGAGGCGTTAGCCTTCCTCGCTTAACGCCTCTCCCCTCCACTTCTGAAACGCAAGGCTGCACCATATTTACAAGAATGTGGTGCAGCCTTGCGTTCCCCCCTGCGATGGTGCTAAGTTTAGCAACTTAGCGCCAACGCAGGCACCCTTGCACCAGAGTGCAAGGGTGTCTGCGTGCAGGGGAGGATTGTTTATGTGTAGGAAGGCGTCCCTTCCTGCCCATAAACAATCCTATAAATGCCTTTCTGTCACTTTCATGTGTGCTGCTTCATGTAGCACACATGAAAGTGACAAAATTGCATTTTTTTTAAAAGTTTGTTTATGTACAGGGAGGGACACCTTCCTGTACATAAACAAACAATGGCATTTAGTTTTTTCCATGTGTGCTGCACAAGGCAGCACACATGGAAAATGCAAAAACGAGGAGAAATAATGCATTTCTCCTCGTTTCGCCATCGAAAGACCAGTTTTTAACTGGTCTTAATTTTGGCGCTGCCTCCTATGTACGCCACCCTTGTACATAGGGGGGCAGCGTCAAAATGCTTGGGTGTTGCGGTGGCACGCCCCCGCAACACCCACTGCGCACCCCTTTCACGTTAACATAGCATTTGAAGGCAGAGTTAAGCCACGTTAAGTGGCTTAACGCTGTCTTGTACATGAGGTGCAGCCCCTATCGCCACCACAACGTCACTATAGGTGGCGTTGTGGTGGCGATAGGGGCTTGTACATATGGCCCTAGATTCGTCTTCGTATTGTGACGATTATGTCACTTGTACCATAAGAGCTTGCCTCGTCTTATCACTTTGTGTCCGAATCTAAAGAAAGTTGGAAAGGTATTTGATGGATATTTTTAAAGTAAAATGTGTGGTAACACTTACATACCGCAGTAAAATTGTGTCTACGAAGCTATTAGGATTAGGACTGTACAGCACAATTATTTTGCACCATTACACCTGTCTGCTATGTTTTGCATAGAAGAAGTGATGATTGGAAAATATGGAAAATGGGTTCCAGGAGACTATGAGCCATATTACAGAAGTGCCCTAGGGGCGCAATAGGTGTTTGCGCCTGCTTTGTGCACCCTGAGGCACTTTGGTATTACAGAAGGGGCCACAAACGCTTGTGCGGCTCCTTCTGTAATACAGATAGCACTGTCGCACATGTAGCACCAGCACTATCATCGAAGGGTGTTCCCTCATTTGCATGCGGGCATGGCCCCATGCGAATGAGGGAATCACTTTGCCTCTGCGCCCACGCTGTAATACCGACATGGGCGCAGAGGCAAACATGCCCTTAGGAGGCGCACTGAAAGTGCACCACAAAAAGGTGGCGCTCTGTGAGTGCACCGCCTGGGGTTAACCCTCTCAAGGTATGAAAGGTGGTCCCATGGACCCCCCCAGACATCCCCCGCAGGCGGGTGCAGTCACTTGTTGCACCCACCTGCAAGGGGATCTCTAATCCCTTTTGAAAGTGCGGGCTGGTGCCTCCTGCACAAAGAAGCGTGGAGCAGCTTTTAACCAATAGTTTCGTATTTCTCTTAAATGTGCTGCCCTGGGGACAGTGCGAGTTTGCGGCTGCCCTAAAGGCAGCACATTCTTCCTAATAGGGTGTACTTTCCTGGTTTGCACTCAGCGCACCTGCTTTAAGGTGCGCTGTGGGGCAGACAGGAAAATTACGCCTTATCTGTAATAGGGCCCTAGTTGAGCATCAGTATAGATAGGTGTTGGCAGGACTCCTAGCTCAGGACCCACATATACTCAATGCAGACACTGGGTCTGTGCCTGGCAACATCTCCTAGTTTTGTCTAACACTGCTCTCAATAATTCTTCAATCTGCTATTGTGTACCCCTTGTTTCTTTTGTTCTCCCTCTCTGTTCATGCCCCATACTTTCCTGGGTCTTCTCCATTTAATTTTGCTCCTGCTTACCTCTTGGTTCCTCTCTGTGCCAAGCTCCGCCCTTTTTTGTGTGTCTACAAACTCCTGTAAATGCTACCTCTCCACCATTCTAGTAGCAATCCAGTAGTGTTTACCATCCATTGGTAACCTTGTCTTCATTCAGTCAGCTTCTCTGGGAAGCATCCTTTTACATCACAGCAGTTCCAGGGCCTTTCTTCAGCTATTCGGTTCCAGGCCTGATTCCTGGTATGATTGGGGCTAACTACAGCTTTTCCCACTGAGCGAGAGTAAGTCACAATGCCAGTGGCAGTACATCAATTTCTTGTATATCTATTGGTATTGCAAAAGTCTTGCATTATATTTTGTTACTGATGGACACTTCTTGCTGCAGATTCCTCACCTTGGAATACTCCCCAGGTGCCAGATTGGATTTAGAGAATTTTCCTCTAGCGATGCTTCTGCAAGCCCCTAGGTAACGCTGCGAAGCTTTTTATTGACTTCGTACCACCTCTTGAAAGATCAAAGTCACATGTAAATGCCACCCCTGAGTGCTATCGCCAGCTCATTTCTTTCTGCACCTTACGACGCGGACCTAGAGCTCTGCTCCCAATTTCGTTGGCCTTGCGAGGACTTCTGAATAGAGGGCAAAACCCTTTGCCCTAAGAAAAACGTCCCCTCCTAAAACTATAGGTTTCAAACCATGCTGTGCCTGTAGAAAATATATGTTGTAAAACACACGAAAGTGTATTCACTGGCAATAACACACAAAAGGTGATGGAGGAATTAATCTAATCACTGGCAATTGCTCGGGTAGCATTCCAAACCATTGCTCTTTTGCCCACCATGCCACCTCAGTTTATACCCAGCTATATGAAAATCAGCCTTGAGCTTGCTTCAGTAGGAACAGTTCAGCCCAAACTGCCAGGCCATGTCCTCCCTGAATTGGAACACAAGCATTCCTCGCATCACATTTTGTGTGTTTGATGTAACACGCTAAGTGGACAAGGGTATGCCCAGACATGTGTCCCTTTGTCACTGTGCCCCCGGAACCAAGCTGCATGCGACTGATGAGACCCAATCAGTGCGAAACCGGATTTGACCTGCATGTGTTCCAGTTTAGAGAGGACCACGCTTGGCAGCTCTGGCTGGAATGTTCCTATTGGAGTAGGAACAAGACTGATTTGCATATGGCTGCGCCTAATCTGAGGTTGTATTGTGGGCAAAAGAATGATGGGTTCGAATGGTACCTCAAGCGATTGCCAGTGGTTAGAAAATTTGCAAGCATTCCTCCCAACACCTTTTTGTTTGTTTGAAAATAGATGTCGGTCATGGACCTGCACGAGGTGTGCCGCTGGTGCTTGGGCTCAGGACAAAACTCGTTGTCGTGTGACAAGTGTGCCATTATTTCTTGGCACAGTTGTTTTTAAGCTCATGTACTTCACATGAGTAGTATGTTATGCATTTAGAAAAGAAAACTGATTCTTTCTTTTGGTGCTTTTATGTCTCTTTGCAGGTTCTGCAGGGTTTATTAACAAATTTGCCATTCACAGTCTTCTCCAAACACAAGTGAGGGTCATTTAGAGATTGGCAGGATGGAGAACCATCATAAATCAAAGGTTTTCCTGGCCAAACTTGCAGTTCTCCCACCTTGTTTAACGTTGGGGAGACTGCTGTTTAAACCGGAGACGGTCAATCAAAGGAAGCAACACATCCAACACAGGGCAACCATCTTCCTGATTATGGTGGCTCTCCTGATGCAATTTTCCCCACTCCGGTCCGCTGTCCAGGCATGGTACGCCCAGGTAAAACAAGCAGTTTCCACTTTCATGGAGACAACATCCTCCACATCCGAGCCACTGTTATTTTGTTTCTGAAAAAAGAAGTTAAATGCCATGCTTGTGACACCAACACTGTGGCCTTTTCAGCATTCTGCTTGATGAAAGTTCATCCACATCACTGGCAGATACATGATGCAGAGGGATTTCAGGCACAGCAACTGTGTCATCAGCTCTGCACAAAATTGCGTCTGCGTGCAAACTTTGATTGCTGCTTGAACCACTTTGCTTCGTGCACCAAAACTTAGCATTGCGTGAACACCAGTCCTAATCACAAAGACATCGGCTTCCAGCGTTGTTTGTAGGCTGTAGTTAATTTCTCTTTGTTAAGGGGATGAGAGTGTTTTACGCAGTAAAATTTAATTTAATATTCTTATATTCTTGTGTGGTTGTAGCACTGCTGCTCCAGACTCCCTATTTATGAACAAAAGGGATAGCATGTTAACAAACCTTGAATGGTCCATAAGTGAATAACATGTACTGATCTATGCCTCTTTTATTCTTTAGGGTGTGATCCGTGTGCCTGCGCCATGCCAGTATGCCTACAAACTCACATTCCTGGTGGGACAAAGCATACACAAGGAGCCGAGCTTGGAATTGTCAGACACCTTGTTTTATCTGTGAACATATATAGATCTCTATATGTACATGTATCATAGATTTTAATGAACAGTTGGAAGACAGTGTGGAATGTTTATCTCATTTGT
The DNA here is from genome assembly GCA_963921515.1 of Calotriton arnoldi. NCBI lineage: Eukaryota > Metazoa > Chordata > Amphibia > Caudata > Salamandridae > Calotriton > Calotriton arnoldi. The sequence continues at coordinate 1,108,955 of CAWUFW010005139.1, forward strand.
TTATCAGCAGCACAAATGAAAGCTATTTTATTCTGACTGTAAAATATGGGAGAAAGCAAGATCAGTAGCGCAGGCTCCGTTAATGATCTGGAATCACTTCCCGAAAATTGTGAAGCAACAGTATGGTTAAAAGGGGGGTGCCTCGACCCCCTTACACAGGGGGACCTACAAGAAGAGTAGGTTCCCTTCTACGTGACTTAACCTGGCAACACACAGAGACTGTAAACAGTGGATTGTATCTGCCTCATTGACAAAGTAAAAGATTCCATATTTTGATGAATGTTTTTAAAGAAATAATTTTTATAAGGAGTATTTTTTTATGAAAATAAAGTTCACTGGAATGGAATTTTCGGCTTCCTATTCTGTTTCTGTATAATAGTTGTTCATTAAACTTATCTTTTACAGTCTACAGTACAGGATAGTTCAAATGCAGTACACAAGACAGCACATTGTAGAGCACACTTTTAGAAGGCCCCTATAGGGACATATGTTTTGCACTGTATTGTTTTAGTAATGCAGCAACTTTTACTCTTCACCACACTTATCTATTTTTTATAATCAGGTGATGGTGATTACGGTACAATGAGGGGAAGTAACATCATCATCTGCATCGCACCTTTGGAGTAAAAAAACACAGAAGTAGCAGTCTGGTCTTCCAATACAAGGGATGTAGAAAGAAAAGGCACCTATCAGAGTGAAAGAATATTACTAAAGGTTAGGACCAATAATACAGGGTCGAACAACAGCCCTAAGGGCCGACTGCAAGTAAATTGTTAAATGCATTTGCAGGGATCAAGTTTAAAAGTCGTACGAGCTTTATCACACCCAGTGTGATAAAGATTGCACCCTTCATTCAGTTTCAGCAAGTCAACCAGCTAGAGTTTAACAAGAGGAAAATCCTGGTACATAGTGGGACATGTAGATTTTGGAGTGATAATCACCAAAACCTGCATGTTAGTCCTCATGGAATATGCAATACCTATCACACCTGACAACATCCAAACACCGTTTCATTTGATGAAATAGTTATTGTATTCAACTGTGCCTACTCATAATAAGGCCTTAGTGTGTGAGTGTGGGCCCGCATGAAATAACCGAATAAGGCCCCACAGTTGGCCTTTTTTTTTATGGATATGGGAAATGCTCCATCAACTAAATGTTTAATTTGCCAGGAGTGTACAAAATCCTTGTACCGTTCTTACTTCAAGTGTAAGCAATGTCAATGGGTATGTGGGACACTCAATGCTTTGGACTAAGGAGGGTAGAAAGAAACCTCAACCAGGTTACATGGAAGAAAGAATCCACTCTCATTAGCCTAAGGTATGCTCAGCTTTTCTGCTTCTGATGGATACTTGCATCTATAGATTGCTTACTCTGTGGATCTTCCTAGGTGTCAAACTGGATCCAGACTTTTCGGTAGCTCCTGCATGCCAGCAGGTGGAGCCATTGGCATCTTGTGACTGTGCCCTGCTTTCCTACATGCTGACACTGAGTGGCATGTAGATGCCACTCCGGCACACTGGTGTAATTTCTTTCTGTCCTGCACTCTTCGCAGATCCTGATCTCTGCTTCTACCATTTTCGGATCTTTTACCAATCTTTTTTGTCAAAACTCCCATTGACATTGTTCAGGGATCTTCCAAAATGAGAGGTTCACATTATGTTGCAACCAGATTTGAATCGTAGCCCCACAAGATGTTTTTCCATGCTACTTAGGCATCAGACACAACTCCAAGGTCTGTGACAAATGCTTCGAGGTGCATCCTAAGGCCATCAGGGATCAGGAAGCTAAACTTTGCTTTGAAGAGCACAAGTTAAAACAAAAATGAAAGAAGTCCAAGTGATGGTCCTCACCCAGCAACACTGCCGCTCTGGGAAAAAACTTCCAGATTTGATTCTGGAGCTGATGTGCTGCGAATCTGCAGCAGATTGTGACCTTCAAGGAGGCCATGCAGCAGCTTTTCAAAATTGTTGGATCTCTTTGGGGCACCACGGCTCCACTGGGTACTCCAGCACTGACTGGCCCCTGATACTCCTCCAGCACCCGGCATGTAGCCTGATGCCTTTCCCCGCATTCCCCACTGATTGTCCAGTATCTTTGCCTGTCCAGGCTCCGGTTGCATAGGCTAGGTTGTGTCACCTGTTGCGCTACAAGGTCACCAGGGCACAGACTCAGGTTGAGGATGACTCTTGCTTTGTATTTTTGCCTCAAAGGCAATATTTTATGCTCTCTTTGGCTCTGCCTTGGATGCTCTTCAAGGACTGGAGAATGTTCCTCATAATGAAGATAATGACACTGATAATTTGCTCCCTCCCACTTTGCGCTGATCCTGGCTTATATGTCAGCCCTTCGACACATCACCGGAAATTGGCTTGAATTCCAACTTGGGGGCCCTTGCTGAGGAAAGCGCTTCTTGTGCAGTAGAAGTTTGCAGAGATGCCGGATCCACAGTTGCCCACTGTGGAGACTAAAGCTTACCTTATGACAGAGTTATTGCAGCCTGGATCTACGAATTTGGAACCCTTGCTTCATTTTAACAATGCCTTGGCTGAGTCCTTGTCAGTTCTTTGCCCCGCCCTGCCAGTGTCTTGTCCTATTGCTCGGCGACACAGAGTTGTGCTAGGCGATCAGACCTTTTTGACTCCGCTTCCGACTCACTGAGAGTCGCATGGCTCAACCCTCTAAAAGTAATGTGAATCCAAACACATTTCCCACTCTGCCACTTTACAGGGAATCCCAAGTCAATTTGCTCCATGAGTACGATAGTGTTTTATCTAGCCTTGCAATCTGATAATTAAATGCTGTCTGTCTCTTGGGTTGTTACACCCATGTCCTCTGAGATAAGGTGAGAGAGATTTTCCCCTTCCTGCCAGAGACTTACCAGACTTGCTTTGCCCAAACTGCACAGCATGACCAGGACACAGAAAGGCACCTTCTGAGGTCCAGTCGGGACACTGTGGACTGTGTTGTCTGAGCTTTTGACACCAGTGTCGTCATCCAGTGCCTCTCTTGGATACACCAGTGAGTTTTGCTGGGATATCCATGGTTCTCTTATTGACATGCCCTTCCACATGTGGCTTTGCAACAAGAAGGGCAGTGAAGGGCCTGGTCCCTGTACCAGGAGTGACTACAGCTCTGGAAATGTCTGGACTATCAAGGGAACTTTCTGGTGGTGAACCACCTGGCAGGATCTTTGAATGCCAGGACGGAAGAGCTCAGCTGTTGATGCCTAGCAAATCACTAGTGACAGTTACACCCGGTGGTGGCCCAAGGTCTCTTCTACAAATGGGGAGAACCATGGCTTGATCTATTCGTCACCGCCTAGAATGCGCAATGTTTGTAGTTCTGCACGTTGGAGATTCCTAGGTGTTAGACTTGGCATCTTTTGGCGTGTTTCCCCTGACTTTTTGCTTTCTGACCTCCCGGTTTTGACTCTGTTTTTGCTGGTGTGATGATTCTGCGCACTTTCCTCACTGCGATCCAGTGGGAAAGTGCAAGTGCTCCTGTATAAAATGTGTTATGGATTGGTGTTTCCATGATTGGCCTATTTGGTTTATCTGTCAGTCCCTTGTAAAGTGCACTGCGAGTGCCAGGGCCTATAGACCAAATGCTGTTGGTGGGCTGCAGCACTGGATTGTGCCACCCACGCAAACAGCCCGTAAAATGTAACTCGGGCCTGCCATCGCAGAGCCTGTGCGCAGCCTGGGGCTGCCATGTCGACTTGGCAAGTGCACACACTTGCAAGTCCCTAAACCTTCCCTTTTGCTGCATGTTAGTCACCCCTAAGGTAGGCCCAAGATACCCCTGTGGGCAGGGTGCGGTGTATGCGAAAGGTAGGACATGCCCGGGTGTGTGCGGCATGTCCTGATAGTGAATTACAGCCTAGTTCGTTTTTCACTATTGCAAGGCTACCTGTTCCCCCTAGGCCAGAACGGGTGGTTTTGATTATTACAGTATATAATCCTAACTGACCCCGGGAACATGGTAGAAATTCGAGTTTAGTATGCCTGGACTCAGAATGATAAAATGCATCTTTTAGTGAAGTTGGTTTTAACATTCTGCGTTTGAAAATACCACTTTTAGAAAGTGGGTATTTTCTTGCCTAACCATCCAAGCCTGCCTCTGCGAGGTTGTGTATTCCTTGTCTGGAATGTGAGTGACAGGGGCTGGGGGATGCCAGGAGACAGGGTGAGTCAGCGCAGGGCTGAATAGCCAGATCGACCTGTAGATGGGTGGGAGGGGTCGCACCTGGGCCCTGAATAGGACAGTGCCTTCCCTCCACAATGCTGGCTCCACCTCCTGTGGTGCGTCTGATGTCCCTGGCCTACTCACTGAAAGAAGGGACGGAGACTTGTCAACAAAGTGCTCCAGAACTGGTTTGGACTAGGCGAAGGCCTCTCTGCCTTCAGAGAACAAAGGAATTTGGGATATAAATATTGGGGCCCTGACCCCATGAATTTAGATCTCGCTGGAATCAAGGAACCTGCCAAGACGAAGAGCTGGAAGAGCTGCCAGGAGGAGTACTGCCCCTTTGCTGTGTTGTTGCTTTGTTGGGTTGGCCTGCAGCTGCTGCTTCTGCCTTGGGCAGTGAAAGGACTGGACTGAACTTTCTACAATCTTGTGCTGAGTATCTCCAAGGGCCAGGAACCGAGCTGGCCTCCTGTTAAGAAGTCTCAGGGACTACAAAGACTTCACAAGCCTCTGGGTACCGCTTCTGGAACGCTGTTTCAGTTGCCACAGAGGAAGGGAACTGCAACCGACTCCGTCAACCGAATCCATCCCTGGCCGGTGACCTGTTTGCACCGCAGACCGCATCGCCCCGCTTCGCATCGCAACCCTGGTCTCACCGTGGGCGACGTCCGACGCCGCCGACATCGAGCCGCTGCTTGCACCGTGACCTGTGGGCACCGCAGTTCGCATCGCATCGCTTCACTGGGCCAGCCGGACCAGACCGACACTGTCGCTGCAACTGGCTCAAGAGTCGAGACCGCACCGCATTTGGGGCACCGCTCGCACGTCTGCGACGCACCGCTCCGACTCGCACCGCTGTCCGACGCCAGCTCCCGCACTCCGGCTAGGTCGCCTGCATCGCAACCTGTCAGCACCGCATCGAGCATCGTCTCGCCCTGCATCGCACGCCTTGGACTCACCGACTCCGTCTGCCCGACGCTCATCGAGCCGCTGCCTGCACCGCACCGAGGGACACCGCACCTTGCATCGCTCCGTCTTGCACCGCAACCGCGACGAACGCCGACCGGCTCGTACACTCCGTACCAGCCACAACGAGAAAAGGTACTGTGACCGAGTCTGCTCACGACTCTGCTGGCCCGTATCGACGCGGTCGGCTGGAACTGTTAGACTCTGTGGTTTTCAGCATCACGGTAGGCTCGGATGGAGCTACCGACTCGTACGAACTTTGCTTTTGTGCTATTCTTGCAAAGAAGAAGTTATCGTATCAAGCATTCATTTTCAAAGTACAGTATTGTGGAGTTTTGTCGTAATTGGTCTTGTCTTGAGTATATAAAATATTGGTTATTTTTCTAAACTGGTGTGGTGTCCGTTTGTAGCGCTTACACTGTATTACTGTTGGTTATGTGCAAATGCTTTACACACTGCCTCTGAATTAAGCCTGACTGCTCGTGCCAAGCTACCACGAAGGTGAGCAGGGGTTACTTCACGAGTGTAACAACCCTTACCCTGACTAGGAAGAAGGGTCCCTACTTGGACAAAGGTGCAAGCCCTTGCCAACTAGAGATCCCATTTCTAACATTGGTTGTCAGCGGTGAGGATAGGACTTGCGTTTGCACTTGACTTACAGTGATTGGTGTGCACTACTACCATATCGCAGACCATTACGTACCACATACTGGTTCTTTTTCTTTTGGCCTATTTTTGAACTTGCCAGTTTTCAACTCACGACTTTTGTCATGCCTGAATCAATTACATCATCCGTTGCATCCCTGGAAATTATCTTTGAGGAGGACAGGTTGGAGTCCTACGCCGTAAAGGAGTTACGAGCGATTTGTAAAAACCTGAAAGTCCAAATTAAAGGCCTCACAAGGAAGGAGGAGCTACAGAAGGCGCTGAGGGCCTGGGTAGCAGCCAGACATGCCAATGGGCAGCCTGGTGATCTCAGTGAGGAGGTGGAGGAGCCTATTTCCAGGGTAGATGTGCTTTTGGGTAGGGGGGAACCCGCCAGGTCAGGCAGCAGCAGTCTGTCCCCAGAAGAGCTGGAGGACAGGCGGGAGGCAAGGCAGTTCGAGCTGCAGAAGCTCAGGCTGGAGAGTGAGCGGGAGGAGAAGAGATTGGCCATAGAGGAGAGGAAGATGCTCTTAGAGCATGAGAGAGAACTGAAGGAGCTAGAACTTAGGAGTAAGTCAGGCTCAGATGGTGGCAGCAATTCGTCCAGAAAGGCAGACAGGATTGTGCACATTCCCAAGAACGTAGGCAAGGAGTTCAAGAAGGGGGATGACATACAAAGGTGGTTCCAGGGTTATGAGGCAGCCATACACATGAATGGGGTCCCTGAGGAGAATTGGGGAGCAGGATTGTGGCCACTTTTCCCGGAAGAAGCAAGGGATGCTCTGATAGCTTTGGGTAAGGGGTATCACCTCACCTATGCTGACATGAAGGATGCCCTTCTCACGAAGTATGGTCTTACTCCTGAAAAGTACAGGGATCAGTTCAGGTCCAGTAAGAAGTCTGATGTCAACACTTGGTTGGAATGTGTGGATGTGTTCTGCAGGTCTCTGGATGGTTGGGTGAAGGGCAGTAGTGTAACAGATTTTCAGGGGCTCTACAACTTGATTGCATGGGAGCACTTGTCTAGTCTATGTTTTGCAGATCTGCGCCAGCACCTAGTTGATAGTAAGCTAACTGACCCCAGGAAGCTTGCTATGGAAGCGGACCGCTGGGTGAGTACCAGGGTCCACAAGAAAGCGTTTGGGGGAGACTCCGCCAAAGGTGGGCAGGGTCCCCAGCAGAAAGGTGGGGGGACAAGGGTAAAGCACAGGAGTTCTCTAAAGGGCCCCAAACTAGTACCCAGGGTAAAGGTTCCCAGCCCCCGGTGATAAGAAGAAAGGGGTCTCTACAGGGAAGCCTGTCGAGACCGGCCCCCGCAAGTGTTATGCATGTGACCAGGTAGGTCACTTTAAGGGGGACCCCAAGTGCCCGAAGGGGACACAGCCACCCACCGGTGGACAGTCCAAAGTGTTGGCTAGTGTAGCGCTTGGGGAGGAGGGGTGCCTACAGGAGGGTGGGGATCCCGCAGAAATGACCCTTGTCTCACTCGGGGACAGTGAGATGGTCCCAGGAAACCAGGTGCCCCCTAACACAAAGAAATATAGCACCTGGGTGACCATCAATGGGAACAGGGTAGAGGCTCTCAGAGATACTGGAGCCAGTGTGACCTCAGTCCGGTGTCACCTGGTGTCTGAGAAGCAAGTAGTCCCAGGAGCATTCCGCCAAGTAGTTGCTGTCGACAACTCAGAGCGCCAATGTATGGTGGCGCAGGTTCCCTTTGAATGGGGGGGGGTCTCAGGTCCCTTAAGGGTGGTTGTGAGCCCTACCATGCCTGTAGATTGTCTGCTAGGAAACGACCTGGAGCAGTCCTCATGGAAGGAGGTTGAGCTCAGGTCCCACTTGGAGATGCTTGGGTTGCCAGAGTGGGCATGCGTGTCTACTCGGTCAATGGCGGCCAGAAAGGGTGATCAAGAGGACTTGGAGCCTGAAACAGCGGCCCAAATCCCTGCCAAGAGAAAGGGCAGGGGGCGCGGGAAACCGGCCCCCGAAGTTCCCACGGACCGGGAGGAGGCGGACCTCGAGGGGGACGCCCCGGTGCCTACAGGGGAGCAAGTAGCCGAACTGGGAGACATCTCTGAGCTGACCGATTGGCAGCAAGAAGGGGGTCCCACCAGGGAGGAGTTCTGCAGGGAGCAGAACGAGTGCCCTACTCTGGAGGGTCTGCGGCAGCAGGCTGCAGACCAGGCAGCTGGTAATCAGTCCGGGTCACATCTGATCTACTGGGAGAGCGGTCTCCTATACAGTGAGCCTAAGGTTGCTGAGCCTGGGTCAGCCCGTGTGCTGGTGGTACCCCAGCGCTTCAGGACCTTCCTACTGGGTCTGGCTCATGACGTGCCTTTGGCAGGACATTTGGGGCAGGACAAGACCTTTGACAGGCTTGTCACCCACTTCTTTTGGCCCCAAATGCGAAGGCAGTCAGATGCACACTGCAGGTCTTGCCAAACTTGCCAGGCAAGTGGTAAGAGTGGGAGGAAGGTCAAAGCTCCTCTCCAACCTTTTCCGGTTGTTGGAACACCCTTTGAAAGGGTAGGGATGGATATTGTGGGGCCACTGGATCCCAAGACAGCCATGGGCAACAGGTACATCCTGGTCTTGCTGGACCATGCCACCCGGTACCCGGAGGCAATCCCTCTCAGGACAACGACGGCGCCAGTGGTGGGCCGGGCGTTAATGGGGATCTTTTCCCGTGTGGGATTCCCCAGAGAGGTGGTTTCTGATAGGGGGACCAATTTCATATCGAAGTATATGACATCCCTGTGGAAGGAGTGTGGGGTAACCTACAAGTTCACCACTCCTTACCACCCACAAGGAAACGGTCTGGTGGAGAGATTCAACCAGACCTTGAAAGGCATGATCAAGGGTCTAACAGAACCCATGAGGCGTAAGTGGGACGTCCTCTTGCCATGCCTACTCTTTGCATACAGGGAGGTGCCTCAGAAGTCTCTTGGGTACAGCCCCTTTGAGCTCCTGTATGGCCACCCTGTCAGAGGACCTCTGAGTTTGGTAAAGGAAGGCTGGGAGGCAGCTCCCAGGAAAACTCCCAGGATGTATTTAGCTACATGCTGGCCTTTAGAAACCAAACTGCCCGCTTCAGGAAACTCGCTCAGGCGAACCTAGAAGCAAGCCAGGAAGAAATGAAGAGATGGTATGACCAGAACGCCACTCTGGTCGAATTTCAACCTGGGCAGAAAGTGTGGGTAATGGCCCCAGTGGCACCTTGTGCCTTGCAGGACAAGTGGACTGGGCCATATGAGGTAAAGGAGCGCAAAAGTGACGTCACCTACCTGGTGGATTTGCAGGCTCCAAGGAACCCATTGAGGGTCCTTCACGTGAACCGCCTCAAGCCCCACTTCGAGAGGTCCGAAGTGAGTATGCTCTTGGCGACAGATGATGGGGTGGAAGAGGAGAGCGAGCCTCTCCCGGACCTCCTGTCTACCAAGGAGCATGATGGGTCAGTAGAGGGTGTGATCCTCTCCCCTACTCTGACTCAGGAGCAGCAGGGGGACTGTCGCCAGTTGTTGGGACAGTTCGCCCCACTGTTCTCTCTGACCCCCGGTGTTACTCACTGGTGTACCCATGACGTGGACACTGGTGACAGCCATCCTGTGAAGCACAAGATTTACAGGTTGACTGACCGGGTCAGAGCCAGCATCAAGGAGGAGGTCTCTAAGATGTTGGCGTTAGGGGTGATTGAGCCCTCCCACAGTCCTTGGGCCAGCCCAGTGGTCTTGGTCCCAAAGGCTGCGGCGCCCGGTGCCACTCCAGAACTCCGGTTTTGTGTGGACTACCGTGGGCTCAATGCCGTCACCAGGACTGACGCGCACCCCATCCCCAGAGCTGATGAGCTCATTGATCGGTTGGGAGCTGCCCGGTTCCTCAGCACGTTTGATTTAACGTCTGGGTACTGGCAGATTGCCTTAACCGATGGGGCCAAGGAGAGATCAGCATTCTCAACCCCAGAAGGTCATTACCAATTCCGGGTGATGCCCTTTGGGTTGAAGAATGCCCCTGCCACCTTTCAGAGGTTGGTCAATCAGGTGTTGGCCGGGCTGGAGGATTTCAGTGCCGCCTACCTGGATGACATTGCTGTGTTCAGTTCCAGCTGGGAAGAACATTTACAGCACCTTGAGAAAGTGTTGAGGGCTCTGCAAAGTGCAGGCCTCACGATCAAGGCCAGTAAGTGCCAGATCGGGCAGGGTTCTGTGGTGTACTTGGGACACCAGGTAGGAAGCGGCCAGGTGGCGCCCCTACAACCCAAGATTGACACCATTCTGGCTTGGGAGCCCCCAAGACCCAGACAGAGGTGAGAGCCTTCTTAGGTCTCACCGGCTACTACCGGAGATTTGTTAAGGGCTATGGCACCATCGTTGCCCCCTTAACAGAGCTGACCTCTAAGAGGCAGCCCAGGAAAGTGATCTGGACTGAGTCCTGCCAGAAAGCTTTTGATGCCCTGAAGGCAGCCATGTGCACGGCGCCCGTGCTCAAGGCACCTGACTTCTCCAAGGAATTCGTCGTGCAGACTGACGCTTCAGAGCATGGTGTGGGAGCGGTGCTCTCACAACTGAACGAAGAGGGCCTGGATCAGCCTGTAGTCTTCCTTAGCAGGAGACTACTTCCCAGGGAACAGAGGTGGAGTGCCATAGAAAGGAAGCTTTTGCTGTGGTCTGGGCGCTGAAGAAGTTGAGACCATACCTGTTTGGGACTCACTTCCGGGTTCAGACAGATCACAGGCCCCTCAGATGGTTGATGCAAATGAGGGGCGAGAATCCAAAACTGCTGAGGTGGTCCATCTCCCTACAGGGAATGGACTTTACGGTGGAACACCGTCCTGGTACAGAACACGCCAACGCAGATGGTCTGTCCAGGTTCTTCCGCCTTAGTGAAGAGAACTCCAATGGGGTTGGGTAGTTCTCCCTACTTTCAGCTGGAGGGGACATGTGTTAGACTTGGCATCTTTTGGCGTGTTTCCCTTGACTTTTTGCTTTCTGACCTCCCGGTTTTGACTCTGTTTTTGCTGGTGTGATGATTCTGCGCACTTTCCTCACTGCGATCCAGTGGGAAAGTGCAAGTGCTCCTGTATAAAATGTGTTATGGATTGGTGTTTCCATGATTGGCCTATTTGGTTTATCTGTCAGTCCCTTGTAAAGTGCACTGCGAGTGCCAGGGCCTATAGACCAAATGCTGTTGGTGGGCTGCAGCACTGGATTGTGCCACCCACGCAAACAGCCCGTAAAATGTAACTCGGGCCTGCCATCGCAGAGCCTGTGCGCAGCCTGGGGCTGCCATGTCGACTTGGCAAGTGCACACACTTGCAAGTCCCTAAACCTTCCCTTTTACTGCATGTTAGTCACCCCTAAGGTAGGCCCAAGGTACCCCTGTGGGCAGGGTGCGGTGTATGCGAAAGGTAGGACATGCCCGGGTGTGTGCGGCATGTCCTGATAGTGAATTACAGCCTAGTTCGTTTTTCACTATTGCAAGGCTACCTGTTCCCCCTAGGCCAGAACGGGCGGTTTTGATTATTACAGTATATAATCCTAACTGACCCCGGGAACATGGTAGAAATTCGAGTTTAGTATGCCTGGACTCAGAATGATAAAATGCATCTTTTAGTGAAGTTGGTTTTAACATTCTGCGTTTGAAAATACCACTTTTAGAAAGTGGGTATTTTCTTGCCTAACCATCCAAGCCTGCCTCTGCGAGGTTGTGTATTCCTTGTCTGGAATGTGAGTGACAGGGGCTGGGGGATGCCAGGAGACAGGGTGAGTCAGCGCAGGGCTGAATAGCCAGATCGACCTGTAGATGGGTGGGAGGGGTCGCACCTGGGCCCTGAATAGGACAGTGCCTTCCCTCCACAATGCTGGCTCCACCTCCTGTGGTGCGTCTGATGTCCCTGGCCTACTCACTGAAAGAAGGGACGGAGACTTGTCAACAAAGTGCTCCAGAACTGGTTTGGACTAGGCGAAGGCCTCTCTGCCTTCAGAGAACAAAGGAATTTGGGATATAAATATTGGGGCCCTGACCCCATGAATTTAGATCTCGCTGGAATCAAGGAACCTGCCAAGACGAAGAGCTGGAAGAGCTGCCAGGAGGAGTACTGCCCCTTTGCTGTGTTGTTGCTTTGTTGGGTTGGCCTGCAGCTGCTGCTTCTGCCTTGGGCAGTGAAAGGACTGGACTGAACTTTCTACAATCTTGTGCTGAGTATCTCCAAGGGCCAGGAACCGAGCTGGCCTCCTGTTAAGAAGTCTCAGGGACTACAAAGACTTCACAAACCTCTGGGTACCGCTTCTGGAACGCTGTTTCAGTTGCCACAGAGGAAGGGAACTGCAACCGACTCCGTCAACCGAATCCATCCCTGGCCGGTGACCTGTTTGCACCGCAGACCGCATCGCCCCGCTTCGCATCGCAACCCTGGTCTCACCGTGGGCGACGTCCGACGCCGCCGACATCGAGCCGCTGCTTGCACCGTGACCTGTGGGCACCGCAGTTCGCATCGCATCGCTTCACTGGGCCAGCCGGACCAGACCGACACTGTCGCTGCAACTGGCTCAAGAGTAGAGACCGCACCGCATTTGGGGCACCGCTCGCACGTCTGCGACGCACCGCTCCGACTCGCACCGCTGTCCGACGCCAGCTCCCGCACTCCGGCTAGGTCGCCTGCATCGCAACCTGTCAGCACCGCATCGAGCATCGTCTCGCCCTGCATCGCACGCCTTGGACTCACCGACTCCGTCTGCCCGACGCTCATCGAGCCGCTGCCTGCACCGCACCGAGGAACACCGCACCTTGCATCGCTCCGTCTTGCACCGCAACCGCGACGAACGCCGACCGGCTCGTACACTCCGTACCAGCCACAACGAGAAAAGGTACTGTGACCGAGTCTGCTCACGACTCTGCTGGCCCGTATCGACGCGGTCGGCTGGAACTGTTAGACTCTGTGGTTTTCAGCATCACGGTAGGCTCGGACGGAGCTACCGACTCGTACGAACTTTGCTTTTGTGCTATTCTTGCAAAGAAGAAGTTATCGTATCAAGCATTCATTTTCAAAGTACAGTATTGTGGAGTTTTGTCGTAATTGGTCTTGTCTTGAGTATATAAAATATTGGTTATTTTTCTAAACTGGTGTGGTGTCCGTTTGTAGTGCTTACACTGTATTACTGTTGGTTATGTGCAAATGCTTTACACACTGCCTCTGAATTAAGCCTGACTGCTCGTGCCAAGCTACCACGAGGGTGAGCAGGGGTTACTTCACGAGTGTAACAACCCTTACCCTGACTAGGAAGAAGGGTCCCTACTTGGACAAAGGTGCAAGCCCTTGCCAACTAGAGATCCCATTTCTAACACTAGGCGCCTCTTGCGTTCTGCCTGGAGTGGGACTCAGGATGCCTGTATGTCTTTCCTCCAATAACACTACTGCCCCGAGTCTCAAGAAGATCAGGAACAACTGGGCTCAGGTCATTCTAGTCCCTCTGAATTGGGTATGTAGACCATGATATCCAGAGCTCCTGGCGGGACATCCATCCTCCGATCAGGCTGCCCCTCCAGGAGGACTTGCTCTCGCAACAACAGGGCAAGGTTCTGCTCCCAGGCTTTTGCAATCTCCACCTTCATGCATTGAGTTTGAGGGCGACAGATGAACATCTTCAATTTTCCTTCAGAGGTGGTTGATGTCATCATGGCAGCCAGGCCTCCCGTGACAAAAAGTGTGTACGCCTGACGTTGGGACAAATTTGTTATTTGGTGCGGCACATACCAGATTGACCACCTCCAGGCCAAGTTATTGGATGTTCAGTTGTTTGTTTTGTCTCTTGCCCAGCAAGGCTTTCACTTGGGCACAGTTATGGGTTACCTTTTGGCTCTTTTTGCCTTTTTACGGTTGCCACACCAGCCCTCATTATTTAAATCACCATTTGTGATGCATTTTTTGAAAGGTCTCCAACACTTGTTCCCCAACCTGTCTGTAATAAAGCTCCAACTTGCAGTGGGCTAGCAACAGATTTATTTAAGCTTTACTTAGATAAATGCCGCATTCAGCCACCAGCTCTAGATCCTCTCGTCACTGTTTATCCATAGAACCTGCAGCTCCATAGAAACCTCTCACTCACATTCCAGATGCCCGCATTCCAAGATATCGCACATCTTTTCCCTTCTTTATATAACTAAACAAACACTAATACAAAGTGCAAAAGGACAAAAAGTATAAAGTGCTAATCATAATTTCTTTAACACTATTTTCTGTGCATTTTCGTGTATACCATACATTGTACTGTTTTACTGTGTGCTGCAGAAAGCAGAGGCAATATTTAGTAATAGTGTCAAGCATACTGCCATAAACGTGGATTAACATCAGTTTAGCTCCGTATTATATCGGAGGATCTGTAGATTAATACTTCAATATCATTGGATATGTAGTGTGAACACAAAAAAATACGGATCCATGGACACATGTTAAGAGAAAAAAAAAATCCATAATAACATTTGATAGAACTAGTCTGCACCTGTCTTCATAGTTCAAGGATAGTTGTGCAGTACCTTCAACTATACCAGCATGCGACGCCTGCCATGCCACGGGTTCCGGGCTGCTATGTGGGACACATAGTGAGTGCCTCGGGTTCTGGTGTAGGGGGGTTATCTCTGTCGCGCATGCCAGTCTGGAGTTCTGCCAGGAGGGTGTTCCACGCAACCGCTAAGGGATACTTGTGCAGCCCCTTAGCTTCATCTCGGTGTAGGGCCCTGCTTTAGCCTGCCCCCATGCACTCCTGGTGAGTGCCCAGCTAGACAGGGTGGGGGGATTAGGAGATTTCCATTTTCGTGTAGTCTGACGCTTAGCAAGCAGTGTTGCTAGGTCTATGAACCAAGCAGTGGCTCTGTTTATCTTGGTGCAGTGCAGCTGGCCCAATAGACACGCTCTCTAGTTATGCAGTGTTGTGTACCCCGTGCATCTGGCTAGGTGGGGTGTGATCTCATGCCAGTACTTGGCAAGCGACGGGCACGCCCGGAGTATGTGAAGTTAGTCTGCATCTATTGTGTGACAGTGTGGACAGGCTGTGTCAGTGCGCTGGAAGTATCCATACATTTTGTGAGGTGTGAGGTATGCCCTGTGCATCACATAGCATTGTATAAAGCGAAAGCAGGCATTACAAGGCACCAGGGTAGGATGCTCTACAACGTGCTGCCACTCCTGATCGTTGTGTGCTCGACCCAGGTTGGTTTTCAGGTGCCTACGTAATGTGACAAGGGAGGTAGTAGTCTGAGAACAAAGGACCAAATTGCGGCCATCTCCCAGCAGGTGCATGTATTGAATCGTTAGGTGCATATCTGGTTCCTGCTGAGTGTCACCCCAGTGTGCTGCCAGTGACCAAGGTATAGAGAAGGAACTGTCCTGTGGGTAGACTGGTGTCCGCTATAAGCTCCCCCAAGGGCAGGAGCACTCCGTCACTGTAAAGGTGTATCCCTGCGTAGTGCCAGTGACCTAGTTCCTGACGTGAGGTGGTCGCTGTGCCACGCAGCATGCCCAAGAACGGGAGGGCCAGCACATAAGGCCTCACCAGTCGTGTAAGGAAGAGGCTCCATTTGAAGCAGCAGAATGCAATGTTTAGCAGGGTCGGCTGTGGCACTGTCAGCCAAGTGTGCAGGTGGAATGAGCTCAGTGTTCTGGGCATGGCCCATGGGGGAGAAGCTGATGCTGTGTCCTCCAGTTGGCAATCTGCCAACCACCTTGACACCCACTGTAGCTGGGAGGCCAGCTAGTAATGTAAGTATTGTCCAAAGTTTGGTACACTCAGGCCACCCTGATCAGGCGGGAGATCGAGATTAACTAGAGCCACCCAGCATCGGAACACCTGCTGAATAAAGTCTCCCATGGATCGTTCAAGTGAGCGACAAAACGGTTTCGTAATGTACAGTGGAAGGTTGGCAAAGAATAATAGGTGGAGCTGTAACATGACCATTTTGACAAGGGCTATACTTCCTGCTACAGATAGCAGCAGGGTTTGCCAGAGCGCCATTTGTGAGCGTAGATTGGTGACCTCCCGGCCTAAATTGCCATCCAGGAGATCTGAGGGGGTGTGATGTATACGGGCTCCAAGTAGCGAAATGTGTCTGGTTGCCACAGTAAGGGGGCCCTTTTTATTTGGAGCATGGGGTAAGGTGTGGGGGCCACAAAAGGGAAAAGACCAGACGTGCTCCATTTGACCCTGAAGCCATATACCGCTGCAAATCTCGCAAGTGCATGTGCTATGATGGCGGGAATTTCCCTGATATCTCTAAGATATAAGAGCATGTTGTCTGCATAAAGTGACAGAATGCTGCCCATCTCTCAAAAAGATCTCCCATTGGAGTCCTCCATCTCGTAGAATGTGTGCCAGTCCTTAAGGCAATTTTATACCTGAGCTAGGGGCATGCGCCGCCATTCAAGGTGCTTCTGAGCAGAAGCCAAGCACTCTCGAGGCTAATTGAATTTCTACTACTGCGCTATTACCGCTTAAGTAATTTGGAACCTTTGGATTTATCTCGGCCCTTCCGTTTTAAAGAAACATTAAAGACATTGAGTGGAAAGGAATCTGATGTGAAGTTGCCCTTTGCCCGTTCTCTGCCTTAGGAGCCCACAGGCCCACCCTTACTATTTAGACCACCCAACCGATGGTGGCTCACGGTGCCCCATACACAGTCCTGAGGAAGACCCCTTTGTAAGGATCAAGGTCACCTACATATTGTTGGGGTTGAAACGTCGACATTGTAATGTTTCCATGCCAGTGTGGTCAACAGCGTTTTTTCACTGTGCCTATTTAGTACACACAATGGCAGATAATTTGTTGATACTCAATTGTCAGGCTGTACAAGCCTTTCCTTTGTAAATAATATTGTTGTTGTATATATTGTCACTACCTTTCCTCCCCTAATCAACCCTCACTTTACGCACACAATCCCCTTTCCCTTCTTCCGTTTTGGGGCACTTTTGTTGTACATATCTTCCAGATGTTTACTGGATTTTGAACATTCAATTATGTTCAATATGAATAAATAATATTGAGCAGAAGTTTACAGTGCAAGTAATTTAATGCATGTTGGTGCTTAAATATTTGTGTTTTTTGAAGTTGTTCTACTGGGACCGCTTTCTTTTTGTTCTGTCAATCACCGAGGTCCCAGTGGCCTTTCTGGGTTATACCCTTCTTTTGTAACTAGTGGTTCCACCGCCAGCAAGAATAGTAGGGGATACAAAGGGCAGACCTGGCGGATGCCCCAGTGGATCTGTATGAGGTTGGATATTAAGTTGGCCCATCTTAACCCTGGCTGTCGGGTTTGTGTACAACAATTGGACCAGGCGAATGAAACGTGCCCCTAGGCTGCAGCGAGGGAGCACCTTGAATAGGTAAGCCCACTTCAGAGAGTCGAAGGCCTTCTACAGGTCAAGCACTAGATATCCGGAGTTCGTCCAGGCGATGGGGGTGAATTCAAGGACCCAAAAATATCTTTGGAAGTTGGCGTTCCTGGCCGGTACAAATCCATTCTGTTCTGGGTGTACCAGCTGCAGAACCAGAGGGGCCACCTGTCAGCTAATATTTTAGCTTAGACTTGTAATCCATGTTGAGAAGTGCTAGTGGCCTGTAAGAGACCAGCTCCTCTGTATCTCTGCCCGGTTTCAGCAATGATGTAAGGACAGCCTCGCACAGTGAAGGCGGGAGGGAAGAGGCAGCCATGAACTCGCCGTATAATGCTTTCAATTTTGGGGCCAATAGCGTGGTGTGTGTTTTGTAGAATTCCAGCGACAGTCCATCTGGGCCAGGAGTTTTTCCAGTGGCTAGTGCCCTGATGGCCTCCTGAACCTCGTGAAGGGTGAATTCCCTGTTGAGTTCCTCCCACTGATCAGGGGTTGCACGGGGAGCATCACAGGCTCCAGGAAGGCCTGGATGTCTTCCGATGTAGCCTTCAGCGTAGATTTACATTGGGATGTATATTATTGCATGAATGCTTCTTCTATCGTCCATTGTGCGTGCACACAAACTCCCGAGGCCTGGCATATAGATAGTATGGGTCACTTGGGTTGCTGCTGATGGATCAGCCACTGCAGCAGCTTTCCTTCCTTATTAGAATCTGAGTGCAACTGAGCGGTGTGGGCCACATAATTGAGGCAGCGCAACTATTCCAGCAGCGCCGGGTGCTCCTGTCCCGCCTGCCACAACTGCTCCCTGTCAGATGGGGTTTCCAGGGCTCGCTCCTCTAATCATAGCAGCCTCTGTTCTAATCCTGTGTTATCTTTATCCAGCGTGCTCCTCATGTTTGGGGTGTTCCCTAAGCAATGCTCCCTGATCGCCACCTTGAAAGTGTCTCACTTGATCAGCCCGGATGTGGCGGTGCTCGTGTTAATGTAATTGTCCAGGGAGGCTCGGCGGGGTGGGTCATCTAAAGCGTCTGCCTGGAGTCGGCACATGGGAATGGGAGGAGGCTTATGATCCCAGCGTATTTGCAATCGTTTTGGGATATGCCTAAGTAATCCACGTATATGTTGCGAGGCAATATGTCCACTGTGGTGACAAGCCTGTCTATACGTATGTGCAGGTTGTGTGGATGTGAGTAAAATGAGTAGACTCTAGTGTGCTTATTGTGGTGGTGCCAGACTTCCGTCAAGTGCCACTGTTGTAGCGCGTCTGTCAGGGCCTGAGCATAGGAGGGGGCAGGTATACGGGGGAGGGGAGGGAATGATCTGTCTAGGTTCACATTGAGAACACTGTTAAAATCACTCCCTATCACCCATGGGATTCTCTCCAGAAGCCAGGACTCCCGATAAGCCATGTAGGAAGCACGCTTGGTCACTGTTAGGCGCGTCGATTGTGGCGAGTAGCAGCTGCTGACTCTCTAGGCAGTCTTTGACAAATACATATCGTCCCCCAGGGTCCGCAACAATAGTGTCAGCCACAGCGAGAACCCCGCAATTATCCGCACCAGCGCTTCTCCAGCGTACGTGGAATAGTTGGTGGAGTAGACTTGCCCTCTCCTCCTTTTTTCTAGGTGTAGGGCTTCTGTTCTGTTCTTGGAGGAAGGTCATCTGTACTTTCCATGGCATGCACACCCCCTCCAGCAGGTAAGCAGTCTATGCGTTCCTGCGTCGCAGGAAAATACAGATCAGTATAACCCATTTTTCATGTACATTTTTGAACAAAGACCCTTAATCTAAAATCTAAAAAACCTGCTAAAAAAACCATATATGTATTCAACCATATATGCTGAAAAAACATGAGGAATATACCTAGGTGCTGGAAAGGCTAGTTTGCGATATCGCAACAGTAAGGTTGGCCCCCAAACATGTCTCGCTACATATGAGTGAGGGGTATTGCCCCTAATGTAATGAGGGGATGAGATTTTGAGGATAAATGGAGTGCACTGGGGTTAAGATTAAGGGAATTTTTTTTAAAAAGTTAATGAATAATGGGTTACACTAATATGTACAGAGTGATATATATATATTTCTCTATCTTTTAGAATTTTTATACTATATATATACTGGTTCCTAAGGCAAGTGGTGTGAACCATTTCGTTGTCCACCGAAACGCTGCGACACAGATTTAAAAAATATATATATATTTTTAAATGCATTATGTATCACTGTGAATTTTGAAAGTTCTTATATTGATTATTTTAATCTCTGCATTGTTGTGAGATTTAAATGATTGCAGTTGGATGCGTAATAAGCAATAGACTTTTTAAATTTTGATTGTGTGTTTATATGCATAGATGAATGCTGTGGTAAATAATTAATGTAAGAAACGAAGAAAACATTTTAAATAATTTTTGAGTGTGACGGATATTATTTACACACGTTTTGTAAATACCTTCAGTGTATTTCCAGTTTGTTCCAAAAGAGCTCTTGAGTTAGGTCTATGTGATTAAGGTGCACAAACGGGAATTTCGATTGTTCTTGTGTATACCACCCTGTCCCTTTTGGCAGTCTAGGGTGACTCTCCATGTCTTTGTTGTTTGGGTTCGGGCTCCTGTCAAGAATCGGAAGTGAAGCAATAAATGTACCATTATGCACACAGAGGTGGCCTGGGTGCAGGAGGCGAAATTCTATTTTGCCGAAAATAGGAAGAGGTCATGGTCGAAAGATAAGCCCTGCTCTGATTTCAAACTGTGGGGCTGCTTGCAATCTCGTTCAAGAAGATGTTCCTGTGGGAAGTCCCAATCCAGCTTCAAGTTTTCAGGTAAGTCAAATTCAACGATGTGCCATAAGCACAAGAAATCTAAGCTGTACTCAACCACAAGCAGCCTCTCAAAATCAGGTGAAAAGGGCATGAGAGCAGCAATCGAGAAACTATTCCCAACAAGCATCTTCTGGCCTAGATCAGTCCTCAGTTGGATTCCACATGCCCAAATCCCTTAGAGAATTCTGCAGGCTGTCACAGACCCTCAGCAAATAGTAGGCCATGCTGTATCTCCTTTAGATGCTTTCTGCTCCTTCTGGAATGCCTTCAGGCCTTAAGGAGCCATAAGGGGCTCCAGTGGTACTTTGCCCGGCAGGCCCTGCCTTGGCACCTACTGACCTCACGGGACCCATTCTGGGCCTGTACCAACACTAGATTTTTTTTTTTTAAGACACACTTTATTGGTTTTTCCAAGTTTCTTTGAGTCATGTATAAACATAGGTACATTTGGTACATTATTGTGGTAGAATGCAGTTTGTTATACAGTTTACAGTCGCTAATGTTTTACAGCTAGCAAGCAATGCGTACCTTTTGTACCTTACACAGTACATAAGCGTTCCTTGATATGGACAGGAAGATAACTAGGTATGATTGCAAGTGTGTTAACGTAACTTCTAAACTTTCCCTCCCCCCTCCCACCTCTACTGGCTCTACCTCGGCTGATAATATTGTCATCTGGTTCTGCCTTGGTTGCCCTGATCTTGCTCATAACGGCGTGATTGGTGTGTATGATGGTGCTTGCGCCTATTCTGTTCCTGGGTCTAGCTCAGGTGTGCTGGGACTGATTTACAGGTCTAGCCTATGCGTCATTTACTACCGGGACGGGCGTGGGCTCAAGGGCTTTGAATGCCTCCAGTAGAAGGTCCCAGTCCATCGATATTAGGTTCTTACGCAGACCTTGGGCCTCCTCTCGTCTGATGGCAGCACTCTCCGCACTACCCCATCGCACCACCTCCCCGTGCCACATATAGACTGTTGGGGGCCTTGCCGATTTCCACCGCATAGTTATGGAGCGCTTGGCTATTAGGAATGCTTGGTCAGTGAAACGTAATTGCACCTTTTGTGATTTTGGGTGCCGGTGCATACCGAGTACGCAGCTACTGGCTGTTTCTCCTACCATAATGCCTGTCATTGTTCTGATGTTCTGGATGATGCCCGTCCAGAACTCAGTGAGTACGGGGCAGGACCACAGCATGTGCAGGATATCAGCATCTTCCACCCTGCATCTGGGGCAATGGTGCTGTGTGTCCGGGAACATGCGCTGTAGGTGGCGCGGAGTAAGGTAGGCCCTGTGTAAAATCATATACTGTATGAACTTGAATTTGGCGTTGCGTGACACCTTTTTAGGGTATTCTAACAGAGCGGTCAACTCCTTGTCGGTCAATTCCTTGCCAGGTCCCTGGACCATTTGTTGCGTAATTCAGTGAGGGAAATCCCAGCATGTGCCCTGATGCCTCTATATAACCATTTCGTGAGGTGACGCCCTTCTCCCATTAGATAGATTGCCTGTACCAGTTCATTTGTCGGGGGTTCTTCTCTGGCCGGGGCACAGTGTCTTTTAACGTAGTTAAGTATTGCAGTGTGTCATGTACAGGTTACCCGGGACCCCATTCTCCCTAGTGAAGTTCTCATGGTCCATGAGGGCTCCATTGCTGAACAGCGCCCCTACTGTGGTGACCCCCCCCCCCTCAGACCAGCTGAGGGTATTCCGCTTTGTGATTAGGCCTGTGGGTGTAGGAATACCTAGTAGTGGTGTGTTGTTTGCGTACGGGGAACACTGGCGCGTGTATTGTATTGCCTTCTTCCAGTACATAAGTGCCGTGGGAAGCAGCATCGGGGCTCCCTGGGGGGCCATGGAACGAGGCAGTAACAGGGTGTGTAGGACCCCCCCCGGTTGATGTCTTGAGCCGTATATCCCAGTTCGTGCAGATTACGTCCAGCCAGCCAGTACGACAACCATTGTAGTTGGCTTGCATAGCAGAATGCGCGGAGATCAGGTGCTCCCAGTACCCACTTATCTGTCTCTAATTGCAGTTTGGCTAGACCCACCCGACGGCAGCCAGTCCCCCATATCAAGCCCGACAGTAGTGTATCTAGTACTTTAAATAAGGGAGTAGGGATTAGCACCGGTAGGTTCGTGAAAAAATATAGTAACCGTGGGAGAACCACCATCTTAGATATAGCCACCCGCCCCATTATGGATAGCGGCAGTGAGGTCTAGAAGGTCGTCTGGGAGCGAAGTGCCCTTATCGCCCTGGTCAGGTTGCCCTCTATTAGATCTTGTGGGCCCCTATAGATGTGAATAGCCAGATATTTGAAAGTGTGCTGCGCTACAGATAGGGAGAGTTGTCCGAACCGTATCATATCTGGGCGTTCGCCAGGGCGAAAGAAGAAGGCTTGAGACTTTGCCTCGTTTATGGCTAGGCCAGAGACCAGTTCAAATTGTCGGAAAATACCCGGTGTCGGCCCTAGGTCGTTGGACAGGTCCTTGGCGTATATGATTATGTCATCCGCATATGCTGACAGCGCATGTGTGGAGTTTCCCAGCCTAATACCCACTTGTCCTGCTTCTGCCCGGTGGTATGCCAAATTTCCCCAGCGACTTGACCAATAGGGGTTGTCTCCATGACGTGGTATAGTCTTCTAATATTTAGTGATGTGCTGCATGCTGGCACGACGCCACATTGGTCTGGATGAATTAATTTATGTAGGTATGGGAGTAGGCGGCATGCCAGTATTTTGCCCAATATTTTATATTCTGTGGCAAGGAGCGAGAGAGGGCGATACCCTGAAATGTCTGTGGCAGATCGACCCGGTTTAGGGAGTGATACTACTAAAGCTTGCATTGTGGTGGAGGGGAGGGTTCCTGCGTCCAGCGCAGTTTGGTACAACTGTTCCAGGTGGGGGATCAGAGCATCTGAGAAGGTGTCAAAGAATTCTATTGGTAGACCGTCAATGCCTGGGGCCTTATTACGTGGTAATACCCGGATGGCTTCTTTAATTTCTGCCCTCGTGATGGGGCCTGACAGATGGTCCCGGGCTGCTTGATCCAGTTGGGGGAATGGTAGGTCGTCCAGAAAGACGTTCATGGATTTGTCCGCCGGTCGTGTTGGGGTTTGATAGAGTGTTTTGTAATATCTATAAAATGCCTCGTTTATTTCCTGCTGGGTGTTCACAGTGTCCCCACCCGGTGTGGCTATCTCGTATATTGCAGCAGTGGGGGGTGCATCCCGTATTATGCGTGTCAGGAGCGCACCTGACTTGTCAGCCTCAGCATGTTTTATCTGGGTGTATGATTTATAATCCATTAGTCTGAGGCTTTCCAGCAGTTCGGCGTGCTGCCTCCTGCAGCGGTGCTGTCTTTGTGGGGTCCCTTGCCGCTTCTTGTTCTAGTGTGTTCATGGTGTTTTCAACTGCTTTGAGGTTGTTGTGTATTTCCTGCCGCGCCCCTGCTGTGGTGCTAATGGCAATACCCCGTATCACAGTTTTGAAAGCGTCCCACTCTATGTGTTGCGTGGAAGCAGGGTTGGCGTTCTCTTCGAAGTAATTTGTGATGCCTACCGCCAGTGCGTTCCGGAAGACAGAATCCTCCAGCATTTGAGGCCATAATTTCCAAGTAGGGACCGGGGTGGGGATTCTACCCCAGGCTAGGGTGATCTCTAGGGGGTTGTGAACGGAGAAAGTCTTCCCCAGGTAAGTGGTGTGCGCTACTTGTGTAGCGATGGGAATGGAGCAGAGTATCCTATCTATCCTTGTGTGGAGTTGGTGAGTTGGGGAAAAGAACGAATACTCTCTGCTGGTTGGGTTTTTTAGGCGCCATACATCCCCCACTGCCCACCCTTTCGACCGTCTACACAGTGCCTCCGCTTGTTTGATGGACCCTGCTCCCTGAGTCGGGGGGGTGTGAGCGGTCTATGGTGGTATCCATGACTGCGTTATAATCACCGCCTAATATCCACAGATAAGCTGCCCAGTCCACCAACACGGTGTTAAGGCCCGCGAGGAATTTATCTTGCTCGAAATTAGGGGTGTAAAGACTAGCCAGCACCACGTGTACGCCGTCTAATGTTCCTCGCACTAAGGTGTAACGACCCTGCGGATCCATGCGTTGCTCTAATGCCACAAACGGGACCTCATTCCTAACCCATATTGTCGCTCCCCTGGCAAAGGTAGAGTATGATGTGGAGAAGACTTGGCCTTTCCATTTCTTACGCAATTTGGTGGCTTCAGATTCAGTGAGGTGGGACTCCTGTAGGAACACCACTTGCGCCCTACGCCTGTTTAGCTGCGCATGTATTCTGTGGCGTTTGTGTATTGAGCCCAGTCCCCGCACATTCCAGGTGACTATATTATATGCGCCCAGCATGTGGTCGTGTGTCTGTGTACGGTACGCATGGTAATTCGAGGTGTCAGGGCCGATGGCATGTATCTTGGTATGTGGGGTGAGCCAGTTTCCCAAAACTCCCTCGAAATAATATGGAATACAAGGTCCAGCACTAGAACTGTGCTGGTCCAAACTAGAATCACAATAGTGTGAACATTTTTTTTTTAAACCTTTATTTATCATTTTATTGCATGAGTACATCACAATGATCATGGTATACAATCTCCAACGTCTAGTATATATTATAGTTGCGTTACCTGCTTTGTCACACTGACATGCTAATTCAAAGTGTAATTATCATTAAGAATGGTTAGCATATAACAGCCATCATGGGGATCATTCATCAGTACATGTTGGTCCAATTATACAATGCATCCGTATGCTGTACACAGACAGCGGTCAGATTTCGGTATATTGTATATGTGCGTTTCAAATATGGCGGCCATCCGTCGTATCTGACAAGTAGTCTTGGCTGGACAGTGTCTAGGGCTTGTGGACCTTCATCCCACCCCAGTTGGCACTATGCCTTGTTCGAGTTGTGAGGCTGCATTGTCGCGCCGTGATGCGAGGTGTGTTTTCAGCGGCCCCCAAATGTCTCTGGGTCTGGAGGATGCGGGAACAGTCGCGGAGTAGTGGTCGCTGTGTGTGTTACAGGTGACCATGCTTTTCAGCCATCCCTGCACCGAAGGTGCTGTCTTCCGGCCCCAGTGGACTGCAACCTCCCTCTTGGCCAGTAATAAACTAAGAGCTGCGAATTTCCGGACTTTTTGGGGAAGTTTACCATGTATCCCATTAGTGCAATCTCAGGGACTGGATCAAGTGGTATGTGTATAATGTCGCCTAACTCTTTATGCACTTCTTTCCAGTACGGCAGCAGCCGCGGGCAAGTCCACGACAGATGCGCAAAGTCAGCATGTGGATATCCACACTTGCGGCAGCTGTGGGGACGAGACGGGTCTATCCTGTGCACGTTGGCTGGGGTGACGTAGGCCCTGCGGAGAAACTTAAAGTGGAGCAACTTGTGCCTGCTGTTTAGAGAGATGTCTTTAGTGAGTGCGCAGCATGCGGCCCATTGGTCGTCTGTGATCTGGCCTCCCAGGTCTCCCTCCCAATCACTGCGTATTTTTCCGTCGTCGATCGGGACAAGTTTCATGCATGCTTTGTACAGCTTGGAAATGAGGTGGGACCCTTGTGTGCTTTCAATGACTAGCGAGAGGGGGCCAAAGGAGTCCGGCTCCACGGGGAAACTGGGTATTGTGGCACACAGCGTCGATATAAGACGTCTAATCACGAATCGGTCCATGAATGTAGCGTCGGGGAAGCGGGCGTCATCATTCCCCAGACATGCATGGCCATCCGGGAACAGATCCCCAGCTTTCGTCAGTGCGAATTTGGTTAAGGTGCGTTGCACTAGTGTCTCGCCCGTTAGTGGTAGCCAACGCGCATTGGGGAGTGGAAGAGCCGTAGAGTACATAAAGGCAGTGCCTGTGATTCGCCTAAGCTTTTCCCAAGCCCAGCTTGTTGTAGAGACTGTTTGGATGTCGTTGGGATCTCTGGGGAAGCCTTTGGGGAGGACTGTAGACAAGCGTCCAGGTAGGACGAGGTCCGCCTCCGGGCGGATGTATGGGATCCTGGCGTCGGGGTGATACCAGGCATAGGCGTAGCTGCATTGGGCTGCTAAATAATACATGTGGAGATCAGGTACTCCGAAGCCACCGCGGTCATAGGGGAGGGTAAGAACCTGCCATCGAACTCGGGCACGCGCATCACCCCACACCAAGCGTATCAAATGTGAGCGGAGAGTCGCAAAGAAACTGTTGGGGAGAGGGATGGGGATATTGTTGAAGAGGTATAGGAACTTAGGGAGAACAACCATCTTAATTATGGCCACCCTTCCCCCTATTGATAGTGGTAACTTTAGCCATTTATCTATTTGTGTTTCCAAGGCAGTAATCGCTTGTCCATAGTTGAGGCGAACTATCATCTCCGCATCCAAATGGATGTGTATGCCCAAGTATTTAACGGAGTCTGTACACCACTCTAGTGGGAACTCTAGCTCCCAGCGGGTAGTGCTGCGAGTCAGGGGGAATATGACAGACTTGTGCCAATTGATGCATAGGCCAGAATACTGGCCAAATCGAAGTATCTCGCGTATGAGGGGGTCTAAGTTGACCCGCGGCTCGCGGACATACAAAATAGTATCGTCGGCGTATAATGAAACGAGGAGGGGGCCTGTATTAAATTGCAATCCTCTCTGTAGGTGTTTCTCTTGAAAATGCCTGATCAGTGGATCCATGGCGAGGATGAAAAGTAAGGGTGATAGTGGGCATCCCTGCCTGGTGCCCCGTGTCAGCGAGAAGGGGTTAGAGAGTATACCATTCAATCGAAGGCGAGCAGTCGGGTGGCGGTAAAGAAGCGCCGTGGTGGCCATGAAGCCCATCGGCATGCCCATGCGACGCATGATTGACATGAAAAAGGGCCACTCCAGTGAATCAAAAGCCTTTTCCGTGTCAAGCAGAATCGCGGCAGCTGGCGTATCCGGGCCTATCCTGTGTAGTACTGAGAAAAGGGTCCTGAGATTTAATGAAGTTGAGCGGTTAGGAACAAAACCGGATTGCGCAGGGGATATGATAAATTCAAGTAATTGAGAGAGACGCCCAGCAACGATTTTGGCAAGGATTTTGTAATCTAAGTTTAATAAAGATAAAGGCCTGTATGAGCTACAGAGTAGTGGATCTTTACCCGGCTTCGGTAGGAGGATAATGACGGCTTCCCGAAATGTGGGCGGTAACACCTGTCTTTCTAAGGCCTCTCCGTACACTTCAATGAGCTGCGGGGCTAGCAAATCCTTGAATGCCTTGTAGAAGTCGCCCGAGAACCCGTCCAGCCCTGGGGCCGAAGAGGATCGGAGGGAATCAATGGCCCCCAATACGTCGTTCACGGATATGGGTTCAGCCAGGAAGTCCTGCATATCTTTCTCAAGATATACCAACGCTACCTCAGACAAGTAGGATTCCAGGGCGGTATAATCTGTCCCAAGTCTGGAAGTGTACAGCGTTTTGTAGTACATCAGGAATTTATCCCTGATCTCAGCAGTGCCCGAGAGCGATCGGCCTGTTGACGTTCGGAGCTCGGTAACATATGCTTTACTGTACGGGGGTCTGAGCAGTTGCGCCAAAACCCTCCCCGGTCTCTCTCCCTCCCCGTATTGTTTTGCCGTGTGGTACTTGCCCATGTATAGAATCTCACGGTCGGCGGCCTCCCTGTACTCTGCAAGCAGGCCCAGCCGTGCCCGTTCAGTTTCGGGGCTATTCGCCTGAGCCAAATTGGTGTCCAAATTAGCGAGTCTGCGCTCCAATCCCGCCAATGTGGCCCGCAGAGCACGTAGCACCCCAGCCTGCTTTGAGATACACACCCCCCGTATGCACGCCTTGAAACCCTCCCAGAGAACAGCCCTGGTGTCGACCGTGCCAGTGTTTATAATAAAATAGTCTTCGATCGCCTCGCGGATCTCGTGCTGAAACAGGTCATCCGCCAGCGCGCGGCCGGGGAAGCGCCATTGCCTCTCGAATCCTTCTGGGCGAGGCACCTTAAGCGCTAGCACTATCGGGGAATGATCTGAATATGTACGCGGGAGGGTCTGAGTCTCATGGTACCAGCCGATGACGCCTGGGGATAGTAGCCAATAATCAATTCTGGTTGAGGTGTTGTGGTAACCTGTGTAATGAGTGTATGCTGAGAGGGTTGGGTTGCGCGAGCGCCAGACATCCAGCAGGGACAGCTGATCGCATAAGGACTGCAGCGCGCGCCGCGCGTGGGGTTTAGAGTCCGCAGCAGTGGATGTGCTGTCCAGTGATAGGTCGGGTACAATGTTGAAGTCTCCCCCCAGTACAATGGCCATCTGGCCCAGCTTCAAAAGTTGAGCCAGCAGAGAATGGTAAAAATCAGGGGAGTCAGTGTTTGGACCATAGACGCTTACCAAGCCTACCGTCTGTCCCAGTAATGCCCCGACAACGATGGTGTACCTGCCGTCTCTGTCGTGTATAATCGTGCGCGGGCTGAAGGGGACCCTCTTGTGTATCAGGACTGCTGTGCCCCTGGCGTAATTGCTGTAGTTGGTGAAATATCTATGAACACCCCAACTGGCTGCGAAACGCGAGGGGGTCGAAGCGGGCAAATGGGTTTCTTGCAGGAAGGCAATGTCAATATTATGACGCAGGATATAATGCAGGACATGGCGTTTTTTGCGATTGTCATTGAGGCCACGGACATTCCATGACAGTAACGACAGGTCTGAGGGCCCACTAACATTACCTATGGTGGCCATGGAGGAGTAAAAGTGAGAACATACAAAGCAGTGTGCAACTTTTCAATAGGAATCGAGACAATGATCAAACATGTGAGCAACCAAGCAAATCTCATCAGTAGCAATCGCCCCCTCCGCCCCCCACCCAACCTTACTACCCAACCTGTAAGGCAAAACTATCATTAGCAAATAGGCAAGGAGTGCCAATCGTAAAAACAACTAGGGTCTGAATAACCCAACAAAGGCACTTCAAATAACGAAAAGGACAATATCTGGTATACACCAACGGGGGAGGCAACGCCCCATCGGCACACCAGCAGTATGGAACAATGCAGGTACAAGGAATCATCCCAAAATTACTTAGTGCAATAGGCAGGATAGCAAAGGGCGGATCCCGGGGTCAGTCAGCCATGCCCAGACCCAGAGAACAGTTCCACGCTGGCCTCCGATCCATTCTGCGACAAGGAGCGCCCAGCGCCATCAGCGACCGACTTAGTGTTGTTTTTGTACGTGCGACAAAAGTCCAAGACCTCCGTGGGACTGTCAAAGATGCGGGCTTTACCGTTGATCTCCACGCGCAGTCTAGCCGGGTACAGCATGCCATATCGCAGGCCCAGATTCCTCAGTGTCGCTTTTGCGCCAGTGAACTTGCGGCGGGCCTCCTGGACCATGATGGTGAAATCTGGATATAGGGACAGCCTGGAGCCCTGCCAGGTGGCATCTCCTTGTTCACGGGCTAGGCGCAGCGCAGTGTCTCGGTCTCTAAAGTTCATGATTCGGGCGATGATGGGCCGAGGAGGACAGCCGGGGTTAGGTCGGGGGCCCAGGGAGCGATGAGCGCGCTCCACCACAAAGCCGGGAGTGAAGGCTGCCCTCCCAAACATGTCGGCCAGTAGGGACTCGACGAAGGTGTCCATTCGACCTGTGGCAGTGGACTCAGGCACCCCAAGAATGCGCAAATTATTTCGTCTACTGCGCGCCTCTAAATCTTCGTTCTTCAGCGCTACGTCTTTCAGGACGCGTTCAACCCTCTCCAACCTCTTGAGTGACTGCGCTGTGCCGTCTTCGATATCAGAGATGCGAGCCTCTGCGACGTCAAGCCGCCGGTCATGCGCCTGGAGCTGGACACCGAGGTCAGCAAGGTTCTTGTCCAGGGCATCAAACCTGCCACCCAAGGCCTTGAATCCCGCCCTCATCTCTTGAAGCAGCGATCCATCCTGTCCCGTGGATCCTCCAGGAGGCGGCACATCCTGTCCGCCCTCCGCCATTATGGGGCTCGTCTCCGATGCCGTTTCTGTTAGTTTCTCAAACGGGAGGGTCCTTTGCTTCGGGTCTTTGCGGCCCATGCCGCTGGAAGATTCGGGAGACAGAAGGCCAGGATGCGCAACAAGTGAGGATCGATGACGAAGGTTAGTGAGCAGGTCCTTATCCGTCGAGGCGTCCGCAAGATGGGCCTGCCAGAGGCCTGGAGTCGTTTCAGAGGGAGGGCAGTGTAGGCTCAGCTTGGGAGAGAGGTCGGCGACTGCAGGTGGAGGGGCAACACACAATCGCCACGCACGTCGTCGCAGTTTACTCAAACTGGGTGCTGGCGCAGGCTCCGTGGACGCCGACACAGAGGCCAGGCCAGAGGCAGGAGCTGCGTAGTGTAGTGTGGCTCAGCGTCGCATCGCCCAAGGCCCGGTCGTCAATGGGGGGTAGGATCTGGAAGGGCCATCCGGTGTGCACCCCAGAGCCGCAATGGACGCAGGCGAGTTCCCAGCAGCTGCGCAGCGACAGGGATCACCAATGCCGCCAAGGAGACCGCAGCAGGCAGTAGGGAGGCAACCAGGCGCGGGAGAGGCCAACCCCAGTTAATCACGGCAGGCCCAACCCGGCAGGCAACTCCCGCAGTGGGGCCCGAATGAGACCTGCACCGCGCAGGAGCGCCCCTGCAACCGGCCGGCGTGCAATCTAACGGACCGCCGCCCAAGCCAGCAGCGGATTTTCACGGGCCTGGGTTGGGGGTGGGGGGGGAAGGATTTAGCCTCGCGCCCGGCGTACTCACCTCGGCTCAGCCCCGGAGAGGATGGTGGTTCCCAGGGAGGATCCCAGTGGCGCCAAGCACATCTTCCATGTAATTTTTACAGGTGCATCAGGCTCGCATCACCTGGATGTCTCGCTCCCTCCCTCTCTCCATTTTCGGCAGCCCACAACTGTCAGTCTGCGCCGCCGCCATTTTCAGCAACCGGGCTCGCGGCCTCCCGGGTCCGGACCTCCGCAATTTGGGCCGCGATCGTTAAATCAGCGGGATCGCCGGGATCGCAATGAGCTTCCCGATCCGGCGGCGCCGAATTCCCCGCAGTTTGAACATTTTACTGGGGGATAGCTGTCATGCTGCTGGTGAAGCCGGAGGAGCTTCAATGCCGCGCGGCCATTTTGGTCCACGGCTTGGCCACGCCCCCATAGTGTGAACATTTAACAGGTTACAAGTTGATTTCGCATTTAGGGGGGTGCTTCCTATGCCCTGCATGGTGATTTAGGTGGTGAAAGAGCCCACAGTGTCCGGACCAAATACGTTTACCAATGTGTCCGTGTCAAAGCTGGGGGAGGATGTGTGCGCCGCTATCAGCAGTTACTTTCCGAGTTACCTTGCAGATTGTCCGGTCTGTTCCATCTAGGCCCTCCCGCCCGGTACCTCATTAGCCCAGAAAGTCATCTGCAGTCTGGGGAGTCACAGTGCGGAATAAGGCTATGCTGTTCTCTGAGTCAGAGTGTACAGTATTTTCCTCCGAGGATTCAGATGTTGATTGGGGGTTACAGTCCCTGAACATGCTTGCCGCTGCTATCGCCTCTGCACGTCCTTGCAGGGCCTGCTCTGGAGTTGGGTTCCTGGCTTGAGGTTTACGAGGCGGTTTGCTGCGGCGTGGTCGTCGAGTCGTTGCGGTTTTTGGACTCTGAGGCATGCTTTGTGATGAGGCCCCAGACACAGTCGGGGGGGAACATGACCTCCAGCCATTTGTCAGCTTCCTCCGGGGTATTAAAGAAATGCATTTTTTGGTCAAGCATGATCTTCAAACGGGCTGGGAACAACAGGGCGTACTTAAGGTCCAGAGTTCTGAGCTTCTTTTTGGTCGCTTGGTATGAGGATCTCCTGCGCAGTACAAGCATTGTGTAGTCGGGGTATAATGATACCCTTTGGTACTCGTAGTGGATTGGGGACTGTTCTCTGGCCTTCTGTAGTAACATGTCACGATCCCTGAAGTTTAATATCCGGGCAATCATGGGGCAAGGCGGGGCCCCCGCCGCCGGCCGGACGGGATTCTGTGTGCCCTCTCCACACATAAAAAGTCTGAGAGGCCCTCAGGGGCCATGTGCTCTCAAAACCACTGCTCCATAAACTTGGAGGCATTGGGGCCTTCGCAGCGTTCTGGCAGACCGATGACACGGACGTTGTTCCGTCGAGTTCTCCCTTCTGCATCATCGACCCTGTCCTGCAGCCCTGATACTTGTCGTTGCAGTTGTGTTATTTGCGCTGCATGTTCCTTATGCTGTGGTAACAGTTCCGCCAAGGTTAATTTGTTGTCTTTAACAGTGGTGGCTAGTTTGACATGGGCTGCCTTTAGGAGGGTGAAGCCCGTTGTCTGGGAGCCAATTTGCTGTTCAATGGATTTTCGTGAATCCCTCACCTCCTGGAGGATTAGGTCTAGCTTGTCCGGGGTTGACTCCATATTTGTGGGTGGGACACAGCTCGATAAGGGTTGCTGGGTGGCGGCGTCTATGTCCTCCAGCTGCTGTGTATTTGTGGTGGTTGCCTCAAGTAGTTTGCCTTTTGGGCGCCCACTCAACTGATCCTCTCCCTCACCAAGGACCCCATCACCGCCAAAGCCAACCTCCACGAAGGAATGAAGGCCGTCGCCGACTGGATGAAGACCAGCCGTCTGAAGCTGAACTCGGACAAGACGGAGGTCCTCATCCTCGGCTCCAACCCTTCAGCCTGGGACGACTCCTGGTGGCCGACGGCACTGGGAGCAGCCCCGACACCCACCGACCACGCACGCAACCTGGGAATCATCCTCGACTCAACGCTCTCAATGACCAAGCAGGTCAACGCCGTCTCCGCCTCCTGCTTCAACACCCTCCGCATGCTCCGCAAGATCTACAGATGGATCCCGACAGATACAAGAAAGACAGTCACCCAGGCCCTCGTCAGCAGCAGACTCGACTACGGAAACGCCCTCTACGCGGGAGCCCCGACCAAGCTCATCAAACGACTACAACGCATCCATACGCCTCGGCACGACTGATCCTCGACGTACCACGCCACGGCCACATCACCCCCCACCTGAGGGACCTGCACTGGCTTCCCGTCAGCAAGAGGATATCCTTCAAGCTCCTCATCCACGCACACAAGGCACTCCACAAGACCGGCCCAGCCTACCTCAACAGACGGCTCTCCTTCTACATCCCCAACCGCCAGCTACGCTCCGCCGACCTCTCACTCGCCACCGTCCCGCGCATCCGAAGAACAACCACCGGCGGGAGATCCTTCTCCCACCTCGCCGCCAAGACATGGAACACCCTCCCACTGAGCCTACGACAGACCCAAGACCTGCTGACCTTCAGGAGGATGCTCAAGACCTGGATGTTCGATTAGTAGCAGCCCCCCCCCCCCCAGCGCCTTGAGACCCTCGCGGGTATGTAGCGCGCTTTACAAATGACTGATTGATTGATTGATTGATTTCGTAGCAGTTTTCGGTGTAGCTCTAGGGTGCAGTCTGTTGCGCCTGAAGGGTGAGTATGCCAGCCTATACTTGTTGCCTCTGCTTGCGTAGTGTAGGCTATGTCTGCTCGGGTCGGTGCCTTCACATGTCCCGTGGGTCTGTGGCCCTTAATCTCTGCGGGCGTAGGATGGAGTTAAAAAGTGACGCTGCTCCCGGTATGAGGCACTGGGCCACTCAGGCTAGCATGGTGAGACTCCCTCTGTCGCTCCGCTCCAGCCCCGCTGCAGGCACCCAGATCGCCACAGAGGCACAAGGAGCCAGGGGTTGGCAGCCCGTTTTGCGTGGAGATCCGTGAGCGAGGCACCTTGCTCTGTTCTAGCTCGCCGCCGGGCCCGCTGCCGTGTTGGGTGACTTCGCCTGCTTCGGGATTGGGGCCTGCTCCGCCTGCGACACAGCACTTGGGACCCGCGATCCTGGCCCCCCGGCACGCCTCGCCCGAGCTGATCCCCAGCAAATAGCAGCTCGCCACCAAGGGTAGGCCCAGGCTGTGTCTCAGGGCCTCCTCGGTCGTGCTTTAGTCACTGCACATCAGGGGGGGATCGCTAGATTGCGGGCCGAGAGCCCAGCAGTTGGCCCATGTGCTTCAGGGGTCCCTGTGTTCCTGTCGCTGCCTCCGTCCGGTGTTCCGACCAGGCTCCGTGTCCCTCGAGGAACGCTGTCGGCTGGGCCCACTGTATGACGTCGCTCAGCACAGGCCCGGGACCTCAAGCAGCCCTGCCCGTTCCGTCGGATGCAGCCAGCGTTCGTCGGTCGCTCGCCACTCAGGCTGGGCCCGGCCCAAACCACCAGTGCGCCGCAGTTTCTCACCCGCACTCACCGCCTGTGCCACGAAGAGTCGCCGGTGTGCTTGCCAGGTGAGGGGGGGGTCCCTTGGCATGTCGCCGCTCCGGGACGGGGGAGGAGCAGACTGGATGGCCCGTCTTCGCAAGGAGTCGGAGGCCCGGGGCAATTCTTCACTTCAGGCCCTGCTCTCGCTCAAGGTCCCCGACAGATTCACAGTCACAGCCGCTGGAGGGAGAAGAGGAAGACAGGGGGGAGGGCACAGCAACCCCACTCCGCCGTTCCGATGGTGCGCTGTCCCTGCAACCCAGCGCCAGCTCTCCAGCTCGAGAGACGGGCAGCACATGTGGGCCTTGCCCAGCGCCAGCGTCCTCGCGTTTCTCGGTTGTCAGGGGGTCCCTTCAGTCGGTTCCAAAGCGGCCGATCCACACTCCAGCTGCTCCACAGTCGCTCGGTGGGCGTTTAGCTCGTGGATGGGCCCCAGCTTCAAGGGATTCGCCAGGATCTGTTGGTCCGGGCGCGGAGCTTGTCTAAGTTGCGTCCGCCATGCTTGCCGGTTATCCACGCCCCCCTACCAATACTAGATCCCTCTCACAACTCGGCCTCTAGGGTCCACACTAGTCCCTTCTGTGTCTGCAATGATGCCAACTCCACCAGCGGATGACAAGGACACAACCTGAGCCATCTTCAGCCATCTCCAGGCACATGTCACACTTCTAAATTTCAAAAGTACAACCAGTCAATATGATACAACTCCAGAGACTGAGCGGGATTTGCCATAAGCCAGCTACATTGGCTCCCTGTGTCTAAAAGAATTGGGTTTAAAGCCTTGTGCTTTTGCCGTTGAAAACTCAATAAACAAGGCCCTAGCTACTTGCATCCTTTGATTCAAGCATATATCCCAGGTCGGAATCTTAGATCTTCTGAGGCAAAGCTTGCCAGAATCCCTAAGATCAGGAAAGCCAGAATGGGAGCTAGAGCCTTCTCCTATCTGGCTGCAAAAATGTGGATCTCTCTCCCGTATGCTTTTAGAGCATCTCCCTTGGAAACAGACTTCAGAAGTAGACTTAAAACATGGCTGTTCTGCAACTCAATCTAATCTCGATCCTGGGGATCTCCTCTGCTCGACATACTGGTCTAGCGCAGGGACACACTGTTGTGGTGTAACCAAGTGCTTTATAAATCACATTAATATTATTATTATAAGGTCCACCAAAGGAATAAAATGCCTCTTTTGCAGCAGCTGTGTACGGGGCTGCTAAAATGTTAGATTTACAGTCACCTACTTTTGAAACTAAGGCACATTTATTGACTGAGATGCTTCAGCCAGAACTTGCTTCTTCTAAGATAATATTGCAATTCAACGAGGCCATCAAGGACGCTCTCAGGGTCTCTTTTGACAAGCAAAGTCACTTCTAATACTTTTCAGAAGACCCCTATGGATAGAGCCAAAACCTATTGATGTCTTCAGAAAAAGTATTTTCTCTTCAGCTAGTTTTCCCTTATATCCTTGAAAGCTGTGGGCTTTCTGGGAAGTTACACCCATGTGTTATCGGTCTTGCCCAGTGAGATATTCCTGGCTGTCCCAGAAGACCTTGGAGCCTCGCTGGCTCAAGTGATACATGATTGCCAGCATAAAGTGAAGTATGTCTTGCATGCAGGCTTTGACACCACAGACTGACTTAGCAGACCTATTCGCTCAAGAGCTGTGCTTACAAGGCACACCTGGATGAGATCAACCAGTTTTTCAGAAGATGTCCAAGTGTCTTTCATGGACCAAATTGCCTCTTAATCCTCCCAGACCTATCCTCAGACTTGGATAGGGTCAAACATGACGGCCTCCTTGACTTACTTGAACAAAGAATGGGATTAACAGGGGTTGTCCTAAATTGGTTCGCCTCATTTCTACACAACAGAACTCAAAGAATCAAGGTTAACCAATCCCTGTCCACAACCACTCCGGTCACTTTTGAGGTCCCTCAGAGGTCTCCTACTCTCTTTAACCTGTTCATGGAGCCTTTAACCGAAATTCTGAAATTTTATAATGTACAATACCACACATATGCAGTTGACACCCAACTACACCTAAAAATCTCCTCTCCTGAAGATATCTGTTTCCTCAACACAGCTTTGCTAAAAACCCAAAACTGGCTGACCAGAAACCACCTCAAACTCAACTCGCTCAAAACCGGATTCCTTTTAATTGCCCCACCAAAACGATCCCTCGACATCAAAGATTGGATGAAACATTTAACAGCCTTCAACTTCCACACATTATGAATTCCACAAGATCACTGGGAATAACACTTGACAGGAATCTCAGCATGTAAATCCAGTATTTGTAAAGCGCGAACAGCTACCCGAAGGCATCCCGGCGCTGGGGGCCGTCGGGAAGATTAAGCAAGCTATTGCCCAGAGTCACATGGTGCTGGGCTGACCTGCCGCCGGTGCTGGGGATCGAACCGTGAGCCCCAGATTCCAGCATCAGTCGCCCTAGCCGTGGCGCCACACCTCTTCCCTGCATGCAGGAACACATCAGCTCAGCTACCAGAGGAGCAAACTTTCAAATGAACAGTCTAAGAAAAATAAAACCCTTCCTCCCCTTCGACGACCTTAAATCAGCCGTGCAAGCTCAAGTGATTCCCTGATTAGACTATGGGAGTGAAACCTATGTGGTCTGCTGAGATCCAAGTTGGCTCAACTAAGGGCATCCCTTAACTCTGCTGCAAGACTCATCACTGGATCCAAAAGGAACAATCACATCACTCCAGATCTGAAGGCAATAAAGTGACTCCCTTTTGAGGCAAGGATACAGCTGAAAATTGCTTGCATGACCCATAAAGCCCTACACTTCAACACACTGAAGTACCTAGCTGATTAACTGGAACTGTCTGGTGGTAGCAGATCGTCTAGAAGCACCAGCACCTTACTGTTGAAACCTCAAAAATGTCAGAAAAAGAAAACCTACAACCAAACATTCTCCTGATTGGCCCCTCGAATCTGGAACTCTCTGACCCCTGAAGTCAAACTGAATCCTTCAAGCACATCCTTCAAAAAAGAAGTCAAACTGTTTTTAATTAACAAAACTCTACCCTAATCCCACTGACTCATTTATCTGGATACTGATTTGATGCAGTTCTCCAACCAAGGTTTCCAATCAGCATCTACATCCTGGTCTCTAACTCACTGTTCTTCTCCTGATTTGCAACAGGTATTGTCAGCATTTATGTTTCTTGATTGTCTTGTTTTTTCTACTTACTGAAACATTTGTAAAGCGCTCTGATACCGTTCTAGGGTAAAGTTTGCGCTTTTTCAAACTTTATCAATTAATAAATAAATAACCAATTGATGGGTCCAGAATGTTTGGAGGGAAGTCTGATTCTGCGCTTGAATAATTTAAGGACAGTTGAGGCACAGCACAATCCATGGAACTTGTCTCCTGCCAATCAGTTCAACAACAGTACACAAAATATAGAGGTTATTCCTGGGGGGGGTAGTGTACAGACAGAGCCAGCCCTCCCAAATATGTAGCAACAGCAGACCCCGGCCCGGATTTTAGTGTAGCAGTAAGGGTACTCCATCGTCATACTGAAGATCCGCCCACCTCATTTAGAGTTGGGTGGACTTTCAGTATGTCAGCAGTAGAGACTGCTCCGCCTCTGCTACTGACATACACCTCCAGCAGCCCGACAGAGAAAGGGCCATAGGAGGTTTTGATATTTGTCGACCCACCCTATTTAAAGTGGTCGAACAAATGGCAAGTTTTTACTTCCGCTTACAGCCATCCAAAATATGGGTAAGTAAAAACATTTTAATGACCTCCACACCATAGGAGGAATCTCCCATGGCGTGGATGGCATTGGTTTTTTTTCCCAAAAAGAAATCCCCACTTTAGGATTTATTTATTTATTTATTTTTAATTGTAAGAGTGCCATACGAATCTGTCATGTTGACAAAGCCATATGGCACACTTTCAAGGCACTGATAGGAGCCACTGTGATGGAGGTTCCTGCCAGTGTAAGAGGGAGAGCAAACATCTCGAAATTTGGAGAGCGGTTACTCCATCAAGGTGACGGCATAAATACTACGTTGCCCTGACAGAGTAACTGAACTTTAAATCAGACCCCCATTATTTTCAGGGCTGAGGTCATAGCGGCAGCCGGGCTGTCCTTTAACTCCTCTTTTCAAGCTGCAGTGGCTGCCAAGCCCCTTTAACTTGCCCTCACATGCCCACGCTCTGCCAGTTGGAGGAGGATTACAATATTTCCTCCTTAGGTGGATATCCTTCACATTCGACAGGTGGGTCATGCATATAATTATTAAGAGCTATGCCCTGCCTTTCATTTCTTCCTCATCCGGTTGGCCCCCAACATCAGAGCAATTCTCAGCTGGTCATTGTGCTAACATGCTGCAAGAAGTCAACATTTTGCCAGCCAAGGGTGCAATCGAACAGATGCAGAGTGCAGAGACCAAGGTACTTTTCGTGCAACTTCTTCTTACCGAAGAAGGACAGAGGCCTCTGGCTTATAAAGGACTGTGCCCACTGAATGCCTTTTAGAGGAAAGACAAATACAAAATGCTCACCCGGTCTCAGATTCTCTCTGATCAGGACCCAGGGAACTGGTAGTTGTTGGGCTTGCAGGACATGTATTTGTATATCCCCATTTTGCAGACCCCAGCCATTATCTGCAGTTCATTGTGAGGTTCAAGCACTTCCAGCTTACTGTGTTCTCCTTTGGCCTTACCTCAGTTACTTGGTGTTAATGATAGTGAAGGTGGTGGGCGCTGCCCATCTTTGGGGGTTCGTGTATTCCCATATCTTGATGACTGGCTACTCCGGGTGGGCTCACCACACTCAGTCTTGGGCCACCTCCAAACAATGGCCAAACTTCAGACAACTTTGGGGTTTCTATATGTAAGCTGCAGACCCTCCGAAACCCCACACAGAGGATTTCCGTCATTGGGGCTGTCCTGTACTTGGTGGTGTTCAAGGCTTTTCTACTGCCACAGTGAGTTAGGGACATTTAGGATAAGATCCTGATGTTTCAGGCTCAATCTTGGGTCCCAGTCAGGATCTTTTGTGGTGACAGACAAGTGCCAACCTGCCCTGTGGGAGGCCACTACCTTTCCCCACACAGACTTGTAACAGATGTTTCACTGCTAGGTTGTGGGTGTCATCTGGGGGGAGGGGTGGAGATCAGAAGCCTCTGTTCTTTGGCTGAGAGCAACTCCATATCAATCTGCTAAAATGTTGGGTGACCCATCTGTCTCTAGAAGCCTTCCTGCCATCCATTAAGGGGAGGCTAGTAGCAGACCCCACGCACATCATGACCACAACGTTAAGTTATGTTAAAAGTATTTGTAAAGCACACGTATACCCAGAGGTTTCTTTGTGCTGCTTCCAATACACTGGGCTAAGCAGTTCTGGGGTGAATAAACACGTAAATCTTAGTTGATAAAAAGCCAGGTTTTCAGTTCTTTCCTGAAGAGCAGGAGATCAGATATGGATTTAATATTTAATATTTAAAGTAAGGGTATTCCATGTTTTCGAAGCATTGACCACAAAGCTTCTTCCACCCCAAAAGCGTCTGAAATTAAGAACACTCACATTTCTTGAATTAAGAGAGCACAGCTGTCTAATGGGACAATACCATTTGAATTATTTTTTGCAGATATTCTGGGCCTCTGAGATATATATATATATATATATATATATATATATATATATATATATATATATATTTGTATTTATTTATAAAGCGCAACATTCATCCCAAGGGACATCACAGCGCTAGGAGAGCATTATCCTGATATGGGGATGGCGGTTGTGTACAGTTTCGGGTTGCGGCGTAGGCCGGGATGTTAGGTGGCTTTGGCTATAATCGAGGGAACAGGGAAGTTTTTAATTTCTTCCTAAAGGACAGATATTCGTCTGTAGAGTGCCTTGTGGATAACACACATCGCTTTAAAGATGATTCTCTGTTTGACAGGTCGCCAATGTAGCTTACATAGTGCCTGTCTAACAGACTGATATTTGGAATGTGTAGCAGCATGCGTGCTGCTACATTTTGGAGAACCTGGAGTTTGTTTAGTTGTTGCTGCTGCATGTTCAGGGAAAGACCATTACACTAGTCAAGTTTAGAAATGACTAGAGCCGTCAACACTTTTCTGTAGTGACTCAGGTAGATAAGTGAGAATTTTAATTTCTGTTCTGATGGTGTATAAAGAAGAGGAAATGGTAGCATTAACTTGGTCACCATATGTCAGTGTACTGTCTACAAGAATTCCTAGATTTTTTACTTTCTTGGTTGGTATTGGCAGATTACCTAGCTCTTGAGGCCACCAGGTCAGGGACTAGAAGGCAGTTTCTCTGCCAAAAAGGATGACCTCTGTTTTTCCAGAGTTTAATTTGAGGCAGTTCATGCTCATCCAATCACTGACTGGCTTCATACAATTGCTAAATCTTATGTTGGTATTGTCATTGTCGCTAGCTACGGAGACCACGCTTTGGGTGCCATCGGCATAAGAAGTAAGAGAAAAAACATAGGATGTGATAAGGCTGGCCAGTGATGTTATGTACACGTTGAACAACATTGGACTTGAATAAGGTCCTTAAGGTCCTTGAGGGACACCACAGGGCAATGAAAAAGGATCTGATTCGAAATCTCTAGATGAGACTGTTTGTTCTCTCTCTCTGAGAAAGGAAGTGAGCAAAGCTAACACGGTTACTTTGATTCCGATCTTCGAGAGACGTGGTGCTGCAAAAAGCAGGATGGAGTGAAGTCCTGGATCTTCTGCAGGAATAACTACTTCTGTGGCAGTGGCTGGACCAGCAAAACATCTTTCTGACAGCCAACCATCTAGTAGGATCACTGAATGCCAGGGCAGACGAGTGATGTTGGCTGTCAGATCACGAGTGGCAACTCCATACAGAGGTAGCAATTGACATTGTTGATCAGTGGGGCATGCTCTGACTAGCCACCATCAAAACTACTGCACCTTGGAGTTTTCTCAAGGAAACTCCAATGTGCGGGGCTGAAGATGCTGAAGTTTGGCCATTGTTGGGAGGGGCCTAAAGATATAAAGATGGACAGGCCCAAGTCATCTTAATTGCAAGGGATTGGGTCAGGAGGTTCTGGTAACCAAAACTCCTAGGTATGAACAGTTGCCCTCCATTCTGGCTACTACTTCAGGAGGACCTCATATCTCTGCACAGGAGAGCATCTTTCACCCAAGTCTTCGAAACCTGCACCTTCTTGCATGGAGATTTGAGCTGTGTGGAGAAAGCATACCATCTGCCTTGGAGAAAATTGTTGCCTGGTGAGTTGCTCGTCATACCGACCCTCTTCACACCAAACATTTAGATGTATTATTGCTTGTTCTTTCATTGGCCCATCAAGGCCTTGTAGTGGACAGAGGTAAGGGTTATCAGTCGGCCCTTTCGGCCTTTCTATGTTTTCCTGATCAACCCTTTCTATATAAATCACCTGCTGTAATGTGTTTTATCAGCGGTCTGACTTACATTTCCCTCAACGCCATTGATCATGCCACCATGGTACATAAACTTAATATAAACCTTTTCTATGTGCACAACTTTTGAACAGATGTACAGGTGCCCTCTTTGACTACTAACACTGAAAACTGTTTTCCTGATTGACATCACATCTGCATGCTACATGAGTGAACTGCAGGCACTCTCAGTGCAACCACCCTACACCACCTTCTTCTCTGATAAATTAGTGCTGAGGACAAGAGCAGCCTTCTTACCCAAAGTTGTGACTCCTTTTCATGTTGGCAATTCTATCTCTTTGGCATGTGTTTTTTGAGCAACCTCACCCTTCTAAGGATGAGGAGAGACTCTATTGACTGAATCCTAAAGGGCTTTGTGTTTCTACATTGACCTCACCAAAGAACTTTGTGTGGATGATCAGCTCTTTGTGGGATTTGCTGGTGCAAAGAAAGGGAAGGTGGTGCAGGAAAGTACCCTGTCAAGGTGAATAGTCCTTTGCATCAAAATCTGCAATGCACTGTCAAAGAAGCAACCCCCTGTTGACCTGTTGATTATTCCATAATGAGCAAATCTGCTTAGATGGCATTGGCAAGGGCTGTGCCAGTTTTGGACATCTGCCAGGCTGGGATGTGGACATTGGTGCATATGTTCATGAAACAATACTCCTTTGGTAGTCGGGTCCGGTGGGAGGGCCATTTAGCCCACTCGATCCTGCAAGACTTTCTTGTCTGAGTCCATTTCCCAGACACCTCATCTTTGTGAGGTACTGGTGTGGTATCTGTTCTAAAGTTGAGGAATCTGCAGTTAGGAATATGCATCAGAACAAGACGTTGCTTGTCTTCAGTAATGTTCTTTCTTTTGGGTACTCTCTCTAAATGCAGATTCCTCTCTGCCATTCACCTCCCAGTTCTGTGGAGTGGTCTCCAGGACATCATAATAAGGTTCCTAGTTAGAGTTTGGCACACTGTCATCTGCAATTTGTTTCA
The DNA here is from genome assembly GCA_963921515.1 of Calotriton arnoldi. Taxonomy (NCBI): domain Eukaryota; kingdom Metazoa; phylum Chordata; class Amphibia; order Caudata; family Salamandridae; genus Calotriton; species Calotriton arnoldi. The sequence continues at coordinate 1,151,678 of CAWUFW010005139.1, forward strand.
GGTTCTCAGTGCCTAAGGGCTCTGAAGGAAGTGATTTGGAAATAGGAAAGATCAGCGTCCAGGGAAGGCACTCATCTGCCAGTTGCGGCCGGCATGGCTCGCGGGTGGAGGGGCAGGCGCAGGTGGTCACGGGGGCGAAGGGGGTTGTGAGGGGAGAGGGGTCACGGGGGTCATGATTAAATAAAATTAAAACTTACCTTTAGGCCGGGTCCCGCATCTTCTCTGCTTCTGCCCTTCTGTGTCCAACAGGAACAGGAAGCAGGCAGCCAGGCTCCGTCCCCTAATCTAATCACAACGCTGCAATGCAGCGTTGTGATTGGTCTCAGCACCGTGACATGGCGCTCAGCCAGGGGCTGGAGGGGTGGGCATGTTCTCCATGCAGGCTGCAATGCAGCCTGCATGGAGAAGGGGAAAGTGCGCATGACTGGTTTGGGCAGCCCGAGAGGGCCGACCAAACAGTCATTGTGCACTCAGGAGTGGGCAAACCACTTCTCCCCTGCCCTGCTCTGTAAGCAGAGCAGAGCAGCCCCGCCCACCCACCCACCTGCAAAAGAAACATAAAATGGTAATAACTAAAAGTTATTACCATTTTATGTTTTTGCTTCTCGCACTGCGATAAAGCAGTGGGGCGCTGCTCCTCCGCCATAGCGGAGGAGCCGCCACTGTCGTCTGCTAGTCTGAGGGCAGTATACGGAGTCACCACAGAGCCACATGGTAACACTTTTCAGTATTTGGGGTATTTACTGTAAAATTCTCTGGATCCAGTATGGGGCTTGTCAATATTCTAAAGATGATGAATCTGTGGTGAGATAGAGTGTCTACCAGAAAGACCGTCACCCAAGGTATTTATTCATCCATCATTGTGTGCTCTAAAGGTTCCACCTCAAGGTTCCATGGGAGAAGCATTCCGCCTTCTGTGGGACTCTGTGCCCTTTATTCATTTATGCCTCCACCACTGCTTCTCTGGGTTCTGACGAAGGACAGCAATGACCGGGGTCAAAAGGCTCTGATCCTGATTGCAGCACAGTGGGCTCAGGGGGTCTGCTACTGCGTACTGCTGAATCGGAGTATATTTCCCCTGTTCAGTCTGCCTATGGAACTGATAAATGTCATCTTAGCTGCTTGCCACCAGTCCTTGAAGTTGACCTGCTCTAGATTTTGGGATTAATTTGTAGCCCTTTGTGAGGACCATCAGGTTGATCTGCTGCAGCCTAAAGTTTCTGGTGTAGTTCAAATTTGTATTGACTTTAGCCTGCAGAGCCATGCCTTGGGTAGCTTTAAAGATTACTTGCCAGCCCCCTCGGTCTTTCTGCATTTGGCTAATGAGCCCTCCCTGTTTAACTCACCAGTTGTGAAACATTTTTAAAGGGGTCAGGTTTACAATTCATCATATGACTTTTGCTATGCCTCAGTGGGACCTTGATTTGAATCTTACCTTCTGAATGTGCACACCTTTCAAGCCTATAAACAGTTGTTCTTTGCCGTTACTGACTCATAAGGCTAACTTTTGCAATTACTTTATGCGCAAAGTAAGTGAGCTGCAGACGCCATCAGTGCATCTACCATGTACCACCACCTTTCTGGACAAGCTGATACTTCAGAGGCTGGCATACTCTCTGCAGAACATGGTGTTGTCTTTCCCTATTAACTTTTCAACTTTCCATCTAAGGAGGAAAAGTCTTCATCAGTTGGGCACAAAAAGTTTAGCTTAGCTTTTATATCCATTAGACTAAAGAGCAGAGTGAATGACTACCTTTTCATGTGGTTCACCAGTGTTAAGAACGGAACTGCATTCCAAAAACAAACCCTAGCCACATGGAACGTTCTCTGAACAAAAAGTGTGCTATGCTCAGTCAAGAAGAAGTCTTTTAAGGGCCTTCGGGCTCTCTCTACCAGAACCAAGGCTACCACTATGTCCTTGGCTGGGGGTGTTCTAGTGTTGGACATCTGCCAGGCAGCTACATGAGTGGCCGTCCATGCCTTCACCAGGCATTAAAGCCTTGACTCTTAGGTCCACAGGCAGGACGATTTTTCCTGATCTTTCTGCAGGATTTACTGGGGTCCATTCTTCAGACCCTCCACATTTTGGGAGGTACTGCTTTGGTATCCATTAGAAGGTTAGGAATCTGCAGTTAGAAGTAGCCATCAGAAGAACAAGTTACTTACCTTCAGTAATGCTCTTTCTGGTGGATACTGTATCTAACTGCAGATTCCTCCTGCCTGTTCTGTGAAACAGATTTCTAGGTCTAAATAAGGTTCAATGCTTGGTTTTGTGGACTGTCACAATTTTGATCTATCGATGCCCTTCACTTCTAATGGTGGTAAATTTTTTTTTGCTCTGATTGACGTACCCACTTAAAGTTTTGTACTGTCACTTCAGGAGGCGGGTGAAGGTGCCGCAAAGTCCAGTAGCTTCACCTAGAGCACCTTCAAGCAATTACAGTGAACGTTTCTGGATTCAGTCTAGCACCTGGGTGAATTCAAAAGGTGAGAAATGTGTTTGCGGTTAGATACAGTATTCACCATAAAGCATGTTAAAGAAACTTGTTTGTCAGCACACAGAGTTTGCACATATATGTGGCTCCGTGTCATCATGTCTGGACACGAGAGAGAGTCACAACTGAGGCTAATGGCACCACCTGCTGACATGCAGGAGCTATTGCAAGAGTTTCCAGATCCAGTAGGACACCTGGGGTGATTCCCAAAGTGAGGTTAAGTAGAGGATCCAACAGAAAGAATGTTACTCAAGGTACCTTCTTCATGCTGTTTCCAGCGCTGGGACACCTCATGTGAGGTAGCTATGCACTTTATAACTGATATTATTATTATTATTATTCGTAGTAGGGTGAAATAATCTTTTGGGTACAGGGTAAAGTAATGCCCTAATATCACAACATTATTGCAATTGTAGTGCCAAAAGCTAACCTTGAGAATTGCATGAATTGTGGCAAGGATCACTTTACAGAGGAGAATATTTTCATTTGTTTCAGAAGAATTGAAACCTTATTATCACATCTGTCGGACAAATTTATACACCTGTCCAAAGTAATGAAGAAGGTTTTGCTCGGGTCCAAGTTAAAATCTTGCCAAGCTCACATTCATCCTTTAGGAGCTTTCTCATTATCATCTCCTTTCTCCCACAGTAATGCAACCTCTTGCTTATTCTCCTTCATTGAGTTGTTAATTGATATTGTAACTGTCTTAACCTCTGAGGATAGCTTTTCCTTGATACGCGATTTAAAAGAACTCCAGCTTATGAGATTGCCCATTGAGACTGGGACGACTGTAGGAACCAAAAACGCCATTCTAATAGATACTTCTAACAGCAGATTCCTCACCTTTTTCATTTTCCCCAGGCATCAGACTGGCTTTGGAAACTTTTTAATTTGTACCGCTGCATGCCAATAGGTTGCAAGTGCGGCTCTGCGCTGAATTTGTTCTGTACCAACGTGACTTACAGAACTGCATATAGGTGCCACTCGCGCACTCACGTCGGTTTCTTTCTTCCCGTGCCACCAGATGCACAACTGGAGCTACCACTAGTCTCTTCACAAAACCTTTATCTCCAAAATGATTTCACAAATCCAGGGTGCCACCTCCCAAGACTATTGGGTTTGGACCTTGTAGGGACTGTTTCAAGCAAATATCTGTGACAGACCCCCCTCAGGTTTGCTTGTGGTGCCTGGGGTCAAAGCATGGCTCCAAAACCTGCAGAGACTGTGCCTTGATGAATCCCAAGTCTATCTGAGACTGTGAGGCAAAGCTCTACTTCTCCAAGCATTGGAAGACTCCACGCCATGGCCAGTCAAAGGGAAGGTCCCATTCCTACTCTGGAAGTGGTTCCTTAGGCCAATTTTCATCACAGTCTTAAGATAAATGAAAGAAAAATCATAGAAAGCCCAGTCTGGACTGGCACCTTCCCACCACTCTTAAACTCCAGAGAAGACTCAAGGGTGTCAACGTGTATTCCGGTCTCTCTCCCAATGCCATTCCCCTCCGGAGCAAATTCTGACCCTTGTCCAAAGGCCACCTGAATTTTTAGGGCTGGCAGTGATGTCACAGCAAATAAAAGAATTCCATGAAGCCATGCTGCGGCTCTTTGGCACATTACCAGCTCCCTCGACGCACCTCTGGGCCCCACAGAACCACCATGGCCTCCACTTAGGACTCCACCAGTAGGTGCCCCCTCTGTGGCAGCTGATCTCTCTGAACCCACTAGGGGCTCCACACCGGTTTAAGTCCTGGCACCATGATTCACACCAAACCCTGGAGTATTGACCCCGGATGACAAAGTGTGACCTATTGGGCTTTTTGATCCTGAGTCAGTGCAGCTTCGACCAAGATCTGCCCTGATCGACTTGGGCTGCAGACTTTGGGCAATCCATCAGATTCCAATGTTTTGCCCCTACCTCAAGGAAGGGCCTAATTCTCCATATTTATGTGGTGTGGAACTAATCCTGACAACAATGTGTATGATTTTGGAGATGAATTTGCCCAATCATACAATGAAAATTTCTACAAGGACATTCAGGTCACCAGCGGACTGGGCCGCCTTGCCAGACACTGGACTAGTTTCACCTCAGGGCCTTGCCACAAAAAAAAGTGCCTCCTTCGCCGTTGTCATGTGAAGGGCGACCAAGGCTCTTGACATCCAGTTACCTACCAAGGAAGTGAAGACTTATCTCCTCACTAGGGTGCTTCAACCTGGCTAAACAAATTCTGAGCCCTTGTTTCCATCTTATGATGCCCTCAAAGACATCCTTCTCGAGGCTTGGGCAAAAACCCTGTTCTGGTCCTCCATTGAACAGGAAGATAGCACTGTGCCATTGTCCAGCCCCGGGTGATCTGGACTCACCACCCTACACCTAAGAGCCTAGTCATGCAGGCCTCAATGAGTAAGGTGGACCCTAAGGCATTCCCTACCACACCACCGCACAGAGAATCAAAATGCATCAAAATCTTTGGGAAACATGATTTTCTCAACCAGTTTAGTGCTATACTCCATCAATTATACCCACACCCTTTAGGACTTCGTCGTACAAGTCTTTCCCGGTGTTCCTGACAATTTGCAACCCATCCTTATGCAAACTATTCAGGATGGCTGTGATGCAGCAAAACTTACTATCTGTTGTGGCTTGGAATGGACAATTAATCAAGCGAGGGATGAGGAGAAATGTTTAACGAGGCCCTGCACCCCTACTCCTCCAGAGTCAATATACGATAAATATAGAGGGAGCAATTCCTCAGGTAATGGGCTGGATAGACCCTGGATAGGTGGAATCGAAGGTCCAATCAGACGGATCACAAGGGGATCCAAATGATCAGATCAAGGTGCCCTCACACACCTGGTAGGGTGTCATGCTTCATCATTGGGTGCTCCTCGTCAAGCCAGCGTTGCAATGCCTGACGGGCCTGGGGGCTCTTTGGCGGAGATCTTTTGATCAATAAGCCGTATAATGAGTGTAGGTGAGGGGGTGAAATAGGGTGGTGATGAGGGGATTTAAAACAAGTCTAAGGGAGCCAAGTGAACTTTAATGGAGTGGTGGTCCCTTGACATAATAAAAACAAAGGAGCTATCTGAGGTGATAATGTACCCTAATAGCTATAGTATAAGTGAAGTAGGGTAGGGTAGGGGTTGGAATGGAAGTCACCACAGATTCCCTAGGGAGGGCAATCGGCACCAATGTGGCTCTCAGAAGGCACGCTTGGATAAGGTCCACAGACTTCTCCGGTGACGTCCAATCCACATTAATGGGTATGCCTTTCAATTGGTCTCGCCTTTTTGAAGAGAAGGCAGACTCAGCACTTGCACGCTTTAAGGATAGTAAGGCCACGGGGTGCTCCTTGGGCCTGTGCTCCCCAACACGTCAGCCACACCAACAGTTTTGCCCCCTTTGGGGCTATGGTAGAAACTTCCAATATTGACATCAGGTTCAGCCAGCACAGCAAACCCTTCAGCCTTTTTGTGGCCGAGGCCACGGTACTCACAGACCACATGGACAACACTGGCAGTGTGCAGCATGGTCTTCTGCTTCTCCTGCTGCACACAGCCACCCTGAAGGAGATAGGATCTGACTATTATGTGAGGGTGGCAAGCAGTAACTTTAGACAAGTGGGTCTTACAGATTGTCCTGCGTGATTATGCTGCACCATTTCTTGTCACCCCGCAGCACCTTCCACCATCCTCAGAATGACTGATGGAGGACCGTTTGACCCTCTTGCAGCAGGAAGTGCAAGCCTTTCTGTAAAAAAGAACATTGAAGAGTGTGCCAGCATCAAAAGTAGGATTTGGTTGTTACTCCCACTACTTTCTGTTGCTGAAGAAGGACTGACTCCTTCGTCCTGTTTTAGACCTTCTCCCTGTCAATGCCTTCATGTGGAAGGACAAATTCAAGATGCTCACCCTGGCCCAGGTCTTGCCTGCCCTGGACCCTTGAGACTGGATGGTAACATTGGACCTGCAGAATGCTTATTTCCACATCCCTGTTCTACAGGCCCACAGACTCTACCTACAGTTCATGGTGGGGCTTGAGCATTTTCACTTCACTGTGCTTCCCTTTCGCCTCAACAGTGCCTCTCCGGTATTCACAAAAGAGATGGCAATAGTTGCAGCACATCTTTGGAGGTCAAGGGTTCCAGTCTTCCCCTAGCTCAATGCAGTCACACCTCATGAAGTCGTTATCCACCTCCAGAGTACGGTGAAGTTCCTTGTTTGTTGGGTTTACTATAAACATGCTGAAGTCGTAACTGACTCTTTCACAGATGGTCTGCGTCATGGGAGCCATTCTGGACACGGTGCCATTTCATAGTTTCCCACCTAGAACGGAGAGTCTAGGACATTCGAACTATGATTTCAATGTTTCAGCCTCTGTCCTGTATTTCATTGAGGAAGACTCAGAGGCTGCTGGGACTGATGACTTCCTGCATCCTGTTGGTCAAGCATGCCAGGAAGTTCGATCTGAAGTCCCAGTGGACACAGCATGAGAGGAACCTGTCAAATCGCATCCAGATTTCAAAGGAGACTGCAAAAGACCTGCAGTGGAAGTTGCTGGACCGCAATTTGGTCATTGGCAGGCCCTCCTCGTACTCCAGCCATAGCTAACTGGGTGACATGCATCACCTATGTGTTGGGGCATCCGCTTGGGAGAGGTGGAGATCCTGGCTCCTCATAAACCTTCTGGAGTTGCAGGCTATCTGCTTGAAATGGAAGGCCTTCGTACTATCCATCAAAGGGAGGCTGGTACAGGTGCTCATGGACAACACCATCTCTATGTGGTATTGCAACAAATAGGGTAGTGTGGGATTGTGCCATGAGGCACTACACCTCTGGAAATGGCTGGAACATCAGGTGATTTTACCGGTGGTACACCACCTGACTGATCTCTCAATACCAGGGCAGACAAACTCAGATGCCAACGCCTGGCAGATCACGAATGGCAGTTGCATCCAGAGGTGGCTCAAGGTCTCTTCCGCAAATCGGGAGAACCATGGCCCGATCTTTTATTCACCACAGAGAATGTGCAATGTCAGCACTTTGCACATTAGAGTGTCCAATGTTTTCTCTCTCTCTCTCTCTCTCTCTCTCTCTCTCTCTCAGAGACTCAGGACTCCTATACACCTTTCTGCTGATACATCTCTTGACCCAAGTTCTGAAGAAGGTCAGGGACAACCGGGCCCAAGTCATCCTAGTGGAACTGGATTAGGCACGGACAGTGTGATATCCAGAACTGATAGGAATAAGCATTTGTCCTCCAATCAGGCTGCTGCCTCGTGAGGATCTTCTGTTGCAGTAGCAGAGCAGGGTCCTACACCCAGGCATGCGCAATCATCATCTCCATGTTTGGAGATTGAGTGGTGACAGCTGATTGCCTTCGATCTTCTTCCCGAGGTTGTCGTTGTCATCTTGGCAGCCAGGCCTCAATCGACACAATCAGTATATGCCTGCCGTTGGGACAAGTTTATGGTTTGGTGCCATACTCAGCAGATTGACCCACTTCAAGCCAGCTGAAGTATTCTTTTTTGTGATGTCCCTTGCCCAGCAAGGACTTACTTTTGGCACAGTTAAAGGGTACCTGTCTCCTCTTTCATCCTTTATGCGGTCGCCAGATCAGCCTTCTATGTTTAAATCACCTGTAGTGATGCATTTTTTGAAGGGTTTGCAATATTTGTTTCCACCCTCTCACTTTATCATGCCTCAGTGAGAAGCCCTTTCCATCAACCCACCAAAAAGTACTTTCTTCCCAGAAAAGCTGGTCTTGAGATCCCGAGTTTCCTGTCTTCCGAAAGTGATGACACCTTTTCACATCAGGCAAACCATCACCTTATCGGCGTTCTTCGCTCCACCTCACCTCTCTGAGGAGGAGGAGAGACTCCCCCATCTGGATACTAAAAGGGGTCTTATGCATCAGTTGTACCAGGGAACATTATGTGGATGATCAGCTCTTGGTGGGATTTGCAGGAACAAAGAACAGCAAAGCAATGCAGAAGAGAATCATCTCTCTGTGTATTGCGCTCTGCATTAATATCTGCTACGCATTGGCCAAGAAGCAGCGACTGGAATGTTTCCAGGCTCATTCTGCCCAACCCAAGGCTGTTACCACTGTGTTGGCATGCAGGATGGCGATTCTGGATAATTGACAGGCTGCTACATGGGCATGACTCCATACGTTCATGAAGCACTACTCTGCAGTTAGAAGTACCTATCAGAAGAACAAGTTACTTTCCTTTGGTAATGCTCATTCTGGACTCTACCTAACCGCAGATTCGTCACCGACCCACCCATCCTCCCCTGGGCTCTTTTGCACCTAAAAAGATCCCAAGTAGGGAGATCTGTACACTGGTCAAAGCCAATTCGCTGTTGGTCTCTGCATCTGGGGACTCAGACAGCCTAGAAAGCAAATGACCCTTTTCTCTTTCCATACATTGTCTCCTTTCTGGTGTCCTGCAGGTGGTAGGACAAAGTTCCATAGACCCCAACATGGGCTTGAGTATATGGACGTTTTCTTCCATGATGTAAACACATGAGAGGCGGCCAGATTTAGTATTACAGAATAGAATCAGCAGGCAAGTTACTAACTGTTGATGATAGCGAGACATAGAGTAGCAGGGGTTGTCCTCCAAGAGGGAACAAGGATGACTCTTTTCAGCTCATCCCTTAAATCAGATTATTTTGTCCCTCCAAGAGGTGTCTGTAAAATTCTCTGCAGAGGCAGGCAAATGCATGAGATTGTGTCCCAAAATGAGATAATTGTAGGGTGACTTCCTTTCCTACTGCTCACAGAGTGTAGTTATGATTTCTGCCAGATACAACCTGACTACAGTCGACCTCAGAAATTAGTCTCTTTGTAAGGATGTCTCTTAAAATTTACTGGAGAAGCGGATATGTGTCTCAGGAGCTGGAATGAGATTCAAGTCACTATAGCAGCTACTACCATCAAGCACTTTATACGCTAGCCCTCTAATCAGCAGCAACAAAGGCACTCCTGCCAACAGAGTTGAACTTAGACAAAATACAGGCCCGGGCAGCAAAATAAACGTGGCCCGCATTATTGAGCTAGATAGCTGAAAAAGTGGACCACATTTTCTAATCAGTCCAGTTTCGAACATGTAAAGACAGTATTTTGCTAGGTATGGGAGACTGCATGCATGTGTGCTTACTGCAGGCAATGTTTGTGGTTTTATCAGGGAAATCAACTGTGAAAACCGGCCCACCTGGCCTAAAACAGGCCCACAAACTGCTAAAAAAAATAGCTAACACACTGATCTGTCAGACCATCCCTTCGGGCACTGCCTGGTTGCCCTAGAGGCCAGTCCGACTCTGCCTGCCAAGCTCCATCATGGTCCATGTGTCCTCCCCATTGTTGGCCCTGTATCCTGCCTTCAACTGGTCCTCTTTACCACAAGGCTACTTCTAACAACTGTGGCTTGCCACTTTCACCCCATGGTGACGAAACATGCCATTGTATCTTCAGGGAGTGGGGCAGGGTTTCTCTCACAGTTCTACTAGGTCCTCGTAGTTATGCCATTGTGAGAACTGGTACGTTCGTCCTAGTGCATAAAAGGAGCCTGTGTAGGGGGAGTTTAACGTGGCATTGTGGCAGGGTATGTTATTGAGGAGCTCGAAGACTTACGTGTCTACCACCATCTTGGGGCATTGCTCCTGGATCTTAACCAAAGAAATAACTTGTATCCTCATGTAATGTTTGAGCAACTTTTTTGACATCAATCAACATCTGATGGCACATTCCACAGAGTATTGAGATAGGACCTACTATTATGTCTTGCAACCTGACCATTTGAGGATGATGGATCAAGAGTGAGGTAAGTGAGGGATACATCTTCTTGCAGATTTCTCACCAATTCCCACCTTATGAATGCCCCTCCAAGGCTTCGGATTGGTCTGGAAAACGTTTTTTCCAGCAATGGCTCCAGCGCCTCCATGTGTAACCATTCACCTCAGCCCCCGCGCTTATAGCAAAGTAGAAAATGACCAAGGCATACTGTACCCCAGTTTCACAGGTCCCCCCTCGGTGCCGCCTCTGAAGTCAGTGGTGATGCTGCCCACAAAATGAGCTATGGTGCTGACCACAAGGTCAATAAGTAAGAATATCATCCATGTTGCAAACAAGAAGGTCAGTGCTTATTTTAACAATGATTCTGTATATGAACCCCACTTCAGGCCCAAAGATTCTCCTGCTTGGAAGAGATTTTTGATTCAGATTCTGATGCACTTGCTATGAAGAACAAAGACTCCAGGCACATGGAGGATGATGACTTGGAAGAGATCACCTCCTGCCTCTTTTTAATTCCAATGCTGGTCTTTATTTGGATTTACAAACTTCCAATGGCCTTGACACTTCTCCATAATGGGGACATTTCTTACCTTTCTGCTCTGCCACGGAAGAGGTCTTGTCTTTCACAACGTTTGTTTAAAAAGCAGCAGAGGTCTTATAAGTTGCTTTACTTTCTGCAGAAGTGAAATCAAACATTCAAATCTGTAGCACTTCACTACTTCTCCATAGCTCTTGCTGCCATTTAATGAGGCTCTCCTAGACACTATAATGGTCGCATGGAAAAAAACACTTTTATAGCCTAGCAGTTCTTAGGCAGATTGGCAGACACTAAAGGCCAGCTCTGGGCAACACAAACTTTTTTCCTCCCATCCTTTGCCAAAGAGTTTGTAGGTACAGACATCATCCTCTGAGCAGAACACAAATGCCTTTTCTATAGCCCCTCTGGATACAGAGTCCAAGAAATTGGAACCTTTGGTTCACAAAGTATTGCCGCCCGGCAGCTTGGCTTTACACACAGCTAATGCCACCTACCTTTTTGATTACTATGTTCATACTTTATGGGAACTGGCAAAACCCTCGGTCATCAGCCTGCCAGAGCACACGAAGAAGTCATTCTCAGACCTCCTAAGGGAAGGACTGGATGCATCTAAACAAAAAATAAAACATGTATTTGAGTCTGTGGGAGCTTCTGTGTGTGAAGCTCTCACACTGTGGCGACAGGCTTGGAGTCGTTTCACTAGCTTTTTGAGGGATGTTGAGGCCACCCTTATGGACATGTCCTTTGATAGAGAATGCCAGTTCTTCTTTGGAATGTTTTAAGTACAGCTGAGCGACAGCCCGAGCCCTGGGTCTGGCCTCCGTTGAAGGAAATTTGACCAATATCAGAAGCAGTACTCTAGGGTTGTGTGAAGGAAGTGACCCGAATTGGGCCACCCGGGTCACTTGCGACCACCTCTCGGCCTTCCACAAGAAATGAAGAGTCGATGAAACAGTAGAGAATACAAACCAAGTTATTTATTAGTAATTGCGCTCGAGCGGAGTACAGTCAGTCTAGCCTCCTTAGATGCTACTGAGGGGACTGACTTCAGAACACTTGGTAAAACATAATATGCATTTCCAACACCCCTAAAGACCCGCCCAGACTGGAATTTTCCAGCTCGGGCACTGATGAACAAAGGAGGTACAGAAGGATGAGCTACCACCTGTAGAACGGGTACATGTTATCACATTTTCAAGGTTGTCTTGTTCAGGCTCAACGCTCTCTAGTGTGGGAGCTGGGCTACGGTAGAGGAAAGGCATGCGAAGACAGTATAAGCTATTCATTAGGATTCAACCTTGAATACAATAAGAAGAAGTAACTCGAAGCAGTTTTTCGCTGAGGCAGACAGTTCATGAGACAGAAGCTTACTTTCGATCACAGTACAAAATGGCGACTAAAGACAAAATGGCGCCGCAAATGCTAACTTAACTCGCACAATGCTAATAGGAGTCGGCTAGATGCATTTGCAGTCCAACATGTGCAATCCTTGCAGCAGCAATTGTTTCAGCCTGTTTAATGTATCACTCTTTTCAAGGGAAGGGTAGACTGAGAAGGCAGCAGCAGACCAAGTCCCAGTGTGCTCTGCAGGCTCTGCCTCCTCTAAACCCATATGACCCCCTCCTTACATCACCATACTTTGGTTGAGGGGGGTCTCTATTTTGTTATTAAACATGAGGCCATAAACAATGGACTACAGAGTCGTCCAACTCATCCCTCATGACCACGTGCTTCCCTTTCTATCCTCCCCTATGGAACCCTCTTGCTCTCCTTGCCAATGCGCACCTCCCCTTGACCTGCTGGGAAAAGGGCCATGGAAGTGGTACCTCTGGAAAAATGGGCAAAGGATTTCATTCCCTTTGCTTTCTGCCCCCCTAGAAGGACAGAGGCATCAAACCTATTTGAGATCTCTGCCAATTGAGCTTGTTCATGTAGGAAGAGAATTCAAAATACTGTCCGAGAGTCAGATCCTGTTGGCCTTGAATTCGGGAGAGTGATTGTTTTCACTGGAGAAACCAGGACACCGATTTCCATCTTCCATTTCCCACTACCAACAGGCACTACTTTAGATTCATGGTGCGGTCCCAACTTTTTCAGTTGTCTGTCCTCCCATTTAGACTGATGTCGGCCCCACATGTCTTTACAAGGGTAGTGATGATCATGTCAGCTTCACTGCGGAGGTCAGGGCTCCTTGTACTCCCATACTCAGACAGCAGGCTAATGAAGATGAAGTCCCCAATGCTTGTGCAGCAACATCTTCAGAGAACGATAACATCTCCACGAACTGTGTTTCATAATCAGCGTTCACAATTCCATCTCACTCCCACACGAAGGCTGACTTGAGGCAGTGCTCAGAACGTCCCTTATGAAAGCCTTCTCTGCTCCCTAGAGGGCTTGGATATTCGGCAGATGAATCCAAAGTGCCTGACTCAAACTCTTGATCCTGATCCTGTATTGTGTCTGCTAGGTCTCAGGTATCCTGTTTAACCCTGAAGGCTTTCCTTCTTTCCATATTTATGGGTCACTTCGGGTCACACCATCCATTATATCAACAGATAGTGTGGTTGGGATGTTGACCATATGTTAGAGGCAAGTCACCTCGAAGTAGGTGCAGTAACTGGAAATCTTCTCAGAGGGGTCTCATCCTACAGGCTCCCTCAATGTGAGGCCAAAATCTCTGGATCCAGTCTGGTGCCTGGGGGTACTCACAAGTTGAGGAATCTACAGTTAGATAGAATACCCACCAGTGTGTTACCGAAGATAAATAACTTGTTCTTTTGTGTCACACGCTTCCCGCCGGATGGTGTCCAGTGGGATACCTTCACATTCACTTGGTCTTGGAATCTGTTGAACACATGTCCACAAATCCTGCTTCTATCAAAAGTATAGCGGAATGTGCAGGAGCAAAGGGAACCACTGATTCAGTTCGCTGCAGACTGAGCAAGGAGATTTTGGTAATCTGTTTTGTTGGCACTCAGCATTCGGCTACTTCGACCACCTCCCCCCCTCATTACAGAGTGAGTCTGTTCTCAAAGTAGGATAGTTTGCCCATCCACCCCAATCTCCAGGCTGCTGCATGTGGGGAATTAAAGTGTGCTCATCAGAATCTTTTTGCTTTTCTGATTAGACCATAGACCTCATCCTGGTGGCCTGGACGTCTGACTCCAAACCCTTCTAATTGACTGCTGGAATAAATGTGTGCAGTGTTGTGAGTCAGAAAGCATCCATCCTTTTAAATCTCGCTTGTCCAAAGTCTTAAGATGTGCATTGTTTACTGCACAGTAGAGTCTGGTGGTGGCTACAGTTAATTGAGGCTATCTAGCAGCTCTGTTTGCCTTTATGTGGCTTTTTGATCAACTGTCTGTTTGTCACAAGTGGCGGTGCATTTTTTGAAGGGTTTGCTTTACTTGTTTCCTCCCACTCCATTTAATGTGCCTCCATGGTATTAGAACCTTATTTTTTTTTACTTTCTTGATGACAAGTGACTGAGGACCATCTGTCCATGTCATGGCAGGAAGTGCAGATTTTTTGGGCCAAAGTGGCCATAGAGAGTGCTCCGGCCTCAGCAGTATGAACTGGGTGTTACTCCCGCTATTTTATTGTGCCGAAAAAGGATGGAGGCCTTCATCCTATCTTAGATCTTTGCCTTCTCAACACATTACTGTGGAAGGACAAATTCAAAAGGCTCCTTTCTGCCCTGAATACTGAAGAATGGATGGTTTCATTAGACCTGCAGAACGCTTATTTTCACAATCCCGTCCTGCAGGCCTACGGCGCTACCTCAGTTCACTGTGGGTCTGGAGCTTTTCCAGTTTACAGTGATACATTTCGGCTCACCAGTGCCTCCCAGATGTTTGAGAAGGTGATGGGGGTGGTCGTGGAACATCTACAGAGGTCGGGAGTAGCAGTTTTCCCCAAACTCGACAACTGGCTGTTGAATGCGGACTCTCCCCAGGCAGTCGCCCGCTACCCCAATACGACTGTGAATCTCCTAACATCCTTGGGGTTCTCTATCAATGAGCCAAAGTCACATCTGACTCCTTCGCGGACACTCTCTTTCAACTGAGCCATTCATGATACTGTACAGGTTCATGTCTTTCCCCTGTAATGGAGAGTCCAGGACATTTGGGTTATGATCAATGTTCCTTTGTGTAATGAAATGAAATAAGGGTTTTTATAGAGCGCGTGTTTGCCGTGGCGTCTTAGCGCTAAACTGCCATAGGTCAATACAGAGGGAGATTGGAGCGGCTACGGTTTAGGGGCAAATAGACATGTTTTCAATTCTATCCTGAACAACAGGAGATTGGTTTGATTTCTAAGACAGATGGGCAACGAATTCCACAATTTTGGGGCCAAGTAGCAGAAATTTCTGCCGCCCCAGTTCAAAGTCTTTACCCTAGGAACTACCAGGAGAGAGGCCGATGACGATCTAAGGCTTCGCTGAGGGTTGTAGCGCTTGATATGGTGACTAAGGTGGGCAGGTCCAGCCCCATACAAAGTCTTATGCACAATACACATGGATTTGAATTGGATCCTTGCCTGGACAGGTAGCCAGTGCAGATCCCGAATGGCTTGACTTATTGGGCTGAATTTTGGAATCTTAAGTAATAGACGAGCAGCAGCATTCTGTAAAGTCTGCAGCTTCCGTATCGCACTCTTCTTTGCTCCCAGATAGAGTGCGTTGCAATAGTCAATTTTGGGTAGTATCAAGGCAATGATAACTGTTTTCTGAGGGTCATAGGGATGAAAGGTAGAATCTTTCGAAGAGTCTTTAAAGTGTGAAAGCACGAGGAAGTAATGCTGTTGACCTGGTCTGATAATGAAAGATGGTCATCTATCATTATACCAAGGTTTTTAACCTTTTTTACCGGCTGAGGGCAGGGCCCTGCTGTTTCCGGCCACCAAGTAGAGTTTCAAAGGGAGGTATCCCTTCCGAACGTAACCACTTCAGTTTTACCAGTGTTTAACTTCAAGCAGTTATCTTGCATCCATCTGATAATATGGCTCATGCAAACGTTAAAACTTGCTGCCACAATCACCGGTTTGGAAGATAAGGAGACGACTATTTGCGTGTCGTCAGCGTAGCAAATGGCAGTGAAGCGAAGGGAGCGTATGAGTTTGGCCAACGGGGTGACGTACACGTTAAAGAGGGTTGGGGAAAGTGATGATCCCTGGGGCACCCCACACGGCAAAGCATAGGTGAGAGATTTGTGCTCTTCCATCATTGTGCATTGTTCTCTGTCGGTTAAGTATGACCGAAGAATGTCTGGTCAGGGCCTCACTCTCTCCCCAGCAGCTCCGCGCCTAATCCACCGCCGTTGAGCCTCCTCTCCTCCTCCTGGGAGGTGTTTGAGCCCCAGCTTGCCAGTCTCTTCCGTTGCGCCTCTGCCGGTTACCGCTGCCTGATTGTAATCCTGTCATCACTGTGTGTCTATTTCACTACTGTTTCGCGCTATTTTGGGTATTCCCTTGTGTTTTTTAAACTTTACTTTTAGTGTCAGTATCTGCCTGTGGGCCGATTTCCCTCGTTCTCCCCGCGTCCATTTCCCCGCAGCTGCTGCCCCTGCGGCCCCGCCCCCCTCCACAGCTGATCCCGCCTCCCAGCTGATCTTCCCTCCCCCCTTCCCTACTTAATGGCGGCCGCTGCGGGGGAGCGCAAGTAAGTCCCCTGACTCTGGTCAGGGCCTCACTCTCTCCCCAGCATCTCCACGCCTAATCCACCGCCGTTGAGCCTCCTCTCCTCCTCCTGGGAGGTGTTCGAGCCCCAGCTTGCCAGTCTCTTCCGTTGCGCCTCTGCCGGTTACCGCTGCCTGATTGTAATCCTGTCATCACTGTGTGTCTATTTCACTACTGTTTCACGCTATTTTTGGTATTCCCTTGTGTTTTTTAAACTTTACTTTTAGTGTCAGTATCTGTCTGTGGGCCGATTTCCCTCATTCTCCCTGCGTCCATTTCCCCGCCGCTGCTGCCCCTGCGGCCCCGCTCCCCTCCACAGCCGATCCCGCCTCCCAGCTGATCTTCCCTCCCCTACTTAATGGCGGCCGCTGCGGGGGAGCGCGAGTAAGTCCCCTGACTCTGGTCAGGGCCTCACTCTCTCCCCAGCAGCTCCGCGCCTAATCCACCGCCATTGAGCCTCCTCTCCTCCTCCTGGGAGGTGTTCGAGCCCCAGCTTTCCAGTCTCTTCCGTTGCACCTCTGCCGGTTACCGCTGCCTGATTGTAATCCTGTCATCACTGTGTGTCTATTTCACTACTGTTTCGCGCTATTTTTGGTATTCCCTTGTGTTTTTTAAACTTTTTAGTGTCAGTATCTGTCTGTGGGCCGATTTCCCTCGTTCTCCCCGCGTCCATTTCCCCGCCGCTGCTGCCCCTGCGGCCCCGCCCCCCTCCACAGCCGATCCCGCCTCCCAGCTGATCTTCCCTCCCCCCTCCCCTACTTAATGGCGGCCGCTGCGCGGTCGCGCCACTGGCACACCGAAGGCGCGTCTAAGGCAAGCCCATCTGCGCCCGTCCGCGACCCAACCGCGGCCAGCTCCAGGACCCCTGGATCGCCGAGGCCCCGCCGATATGACTCCGCCGCCATCCATGCACTCAACCCCGGAAGACACACCGGCTGCCAAAGATCCACTCCCAACACTACCCATGGACAGTTCTCCTGCAGACACTGCCGACGATCCTTCACCATCGCCAGCGCCCCCACGACCACCGAAGGTCCACTGAACGCCTGCAACACCGAAGCCCTGACATGCATCCTCCTCAACGTGCGCTCCCTACACAGACACACCTTAGAGATCTGGGACCTGATCGACAGCCTCTCGCCCGACATCGCCTTCTTCACGGAAACCTGGACGAACGCTACCTCCGGCCCCGACATCGCCACCGCCATCCCCGACGGATACAAGATCCAGAGAAAGGACCGCCTCCACCGCCCAGGAGGAGGACTCGCCATCGCACACAAGACCCCCCTCCGACTCTCCACCTCCAGCACGAACGACCCCCTCTCCAACACAGAACACCTCCATTTCCAGATCCAGACCAACCCCAGGACCACGCTACGTGGCACCCTCGCCTACAGACCCCCGGGACCTCGCACCCAGTCCGCAACTACCATCACCGACCTCGTCGCACCCCACGCCATCACCTCTACGGACTACATCCTACTCGGAGACCTGAACTTCCACCTCGACAACTGCAGAGACCCCTCCTTGACAACCTCTCCAACCTCGGACTGAAGCAGCTCGTCAACACCCCCACTCACAGAGCAGGACACACCCTCGACCCCATATTCGCAGGAGGGACAAACATCCACTTCAGCCACACTATGCAGCACCCCTGGACGGACCACCACTGCGTACACTTCACCTTCAACACCACCACCGCACCCAAGCCCGCCCCACGCCCGCCACGAAGGAACTGGAGCAAGATCACAGAGGATCACCTCAACACCACACTCCTCCTTGACCCCCCCTACGCCTCGACCAACCCCGACTCCGGAGCCAAAGAACTTCACCGCTGGATCTCCAGATGCGCCACCAAGCTCGCACCCCTCCGCCACCCGGCCAAACAACGCCCCCTGAAGGCCGCCTAGTTCACCACCGAACTTCAAAAAGCCAGGCGCTCCTGCAGACGCCTCGAGAAAACCTGGTGAAACAGGAAAACCACGGAAGACCTGAACAGGCACAGGAGCGCCCTGAAGGAATACCACCAGCGCATAAGAGACACCAAGCGGTCCTTCATCAAGAACAAAATCCACACCAACGCAACCAACGCCATACAGCAATTCACCAAACCCCCCAGCATAGCCACGGACGTCACACCTTCCCAGGAACTCTCCAACAAGCTCAGCTCCTACTTCCATTTGAAAATCAAGGACCTCTACGACAACTTCAGCGAACAGACGCTGGTCACCACCCCCCTCGCCACGACCGACAACGAGCCAACCCTCACGGCCTGGAACCCCGCCACCGTGGAACACATCACTGCGACCATGAAGAACACCCACTCAGGAGCCCCCACAGACCCCTGCCCACCGCACATCTACCACAGGGCCGCCATCGCCATCACACCCGAACTAGGACGGACCATCAGTGCCTCCTTCAAATCCAGCATTTTCCCAGTCGACTGGAAGCGGGCTGAGGTCAAACCCCTCCTCAAGAAACCCACGGCCGACCCGACGGACCTGAAAAACTACCGGCCCATCTCTCTTCTCCCCTTTGCTGCCAAAGTCACCGAGAGACTCAAACGCTCAGCTGACCGCCTTCATCGAAGAGAACTCCATCCTAGACTCCTCCCAGTCTGGATTCCGCAGCAACCACAGCACTGAGACCGCCCTCCTCGCCGCCACTGATGACATCCGCATGCTACTCGACCAGGGACACACGGCAGCCCTCATCCTACTAGACCTCTCCGCTGCTTTCAACACCGTCTCACATCGCACTCTCGCAGCCAGACTTCACAACGCAGGCATACGAAGAACCGCCCTCAACTGGATCCAATCCTTTCTCTTCTGCAGAACCCAGCGGGTCAGACTTCCTCCCTTCCTCTCCGAACCCACGGAGACCAACTGCGGAGTACCCCAAGGATCATCGCTCAGCCCCACGCTCTTCAACATCTACATGGCCCCCCTCGCCGCCATCGTCAGACAGCATGGGCTCAGCATAGTGTCTTACGCCAACGACACCCAGCTCATCCTCTCCCTCACGAAGAACCCCGAAGACACCAGACTCTGCTTCCAGGAAGGAATGAAGGACGTCGCAGCCTGGATGAAAGATAGCTGCCTGAAGCTCAACTCGGAGAAGACTGAGGTCCTCCACCTCCGCCTGGGACAACACCTGGTGGCCCTCTGCCCTCGGGACTCCACCCACCCCTACGGACCACGCACGGAACCTCGGCATCATCCTTGACTCCTCCCTCACCATGACCCGCCAGATCAACTCCGTCACCTCCCCCAGTTTCAACTGCCTTCGCATCCTACGTAAGACCTTCAAATGGATACCCCCCGAATACAGAAAGACCGTCACCCACGCACTCATTACCAGCAGACTGGACTACGGCAACGCCCTCTACGCCATAATCAACAGAACTCTTCTACACAAGCTCCAAACCATCTAGAACGCCGCAGCCAGACTCGTCCACGGGACCCCACGGCACGAACACCTGACCCAACACCTACGAGACCTCTACTGGCTCCCCGTCGAGAAGAGAGTAACCTTCAAACTTCTCACCCACGCCTACAAATCCCTCCACAATACCGGACCCAAATACCTCAACGAGAGAGTCTCCTTCCACGTACCCAAAAGCAACCTCCGCTCCGCCGACCTCGCCCTGGCAGAGACCCCCCGCATCTGCAGAAACAGAGCTGGCGGAAGAGCTTTCTCCTACATCGCAGCCAAGACCTGGAACGAGTTAACATCAGATGCTCCCCGACCCTGCACACCTTCAGGAAGAACCTCAAGACCTTGCTCTTCGACTGAACCGGAGCTGCACCCCCTCCCCCCCCAGCGCCTTGAGACCCTCACGGGTGAGTAGCGCGCTTTATAAACCCCTGATTGATTGATTGATTGATTGAATGTCTGAGGAGTTGTCTACAATGCCTATTTCGGCGAGTCGCTGGATAAGTATATGGTGATCAACCGTATCAAATGCGGCCGATAAGTCAAGTAAAATCAGTATGGCTTTCCCCCCCGATCGAGTTGGACACGTATGTCTTCTGTGGCGGCAATTAATGCGTATTCAGTACTGTGCCGCGGTCGAAAACCGTGTTTATCGTTCGCCTCGATGAATGACCGCAGTTCTTCATTTAGGGCTTTTTCCAGGATTTTTGATGGAAGTGGTAGGCAGGAAATGGGCCGGTAATTGCCAACTTCCATGGGGTCAAGAGTTGGCTTTTTCAAAATAGGTCTAACCAGTGATTTTTTCCAGATAGCAGGAAAATGTCCTGTATCAAGAATATTGTTAAGAAGAGGTGTTAGATGGTTGGCAATTATGTTAGGGACCATGTGGAGGACCGTGGCAGGGCAAGGGTCCAGAGGGGATCCCGACTTAGTTGACATTATAATCTTCTCAACTCTATCAGGTGTTAGGGGACTGAATTCTTGTAAGTAGACTTGCGTATTAACCCTATCGTTGTTAGGCTCGTCTGACCTGATTCCACTTTTGTTGTTAGAGAACTCGTCGTAAACTTTAGCCACTTTATCATGAAAAAACTCAGCTAGTTTATCGCAGAACTGCCTAGTAGGACTGATCTGTTTGCTATTTCCGAATTTAGCTAAGTTAGAGATGGTCTTAAAGAGTTCTCTAGCAAGTACTTTTAGAGGCCCTAATTTTCTCGGTGAAGAAACTGGATTTTGCAGAGATTATGGATTCTTTGTACTTTATTAGTGCCTCATTGTACTGTTTTTTATCAGTTTCAGAGTATTCCTTCCTCCAGATCTGTTCTTTAGCTCTACAAATTTTCTTTAATTCTTTTAGCTCCACGGTGTACCAAGGGGCTGATGATGATCTTTTCCCCATTAGTGTACGCGTTTCTGGGGCTAGTTTTGTCACTGCCAAGTCAATCCAGCTGTTGAAATTTAATGCTGCTTGATCGGGGTCGGTGTCTATGTGAGGGCTCTGAGATCGTAAAGCAGTTTCCAGATCTGGGATGTTTATTTGCCTCCAGGGGCGTACTACGCCTGTCCTTGTTTTGTTCTTAGCTCTAATGGGAGGTCCATTTGTGGGTACTTCAAAGAAGGCAGCGCTATGATCAGTCCAGGACATTGGTGGTGTGCTGTTAAATTTTATCTGGGCGTAATTAGTAAAGATACCATTCAAAGTGTGTTTTCCAGTATGGGTAGGCACAGTGACAATTTGTTTTAAGTCTAGACTGTTTAGTCTGTCTATTAAGTTGTTAGTGTCAGCACTTTCAGTGGACTCTAAATGAAAGTTTAAGTCGCCCAATATGGAAAAATTGGAGTATTCCATACAAGACTCCATAACTGTTAGTATGGATTCAATAAAAGGGTTTCTAGGCCCAGGTGGTCTGTAAACTAATAATCCGTTAAAAACAGAACTATTGTTACATTTTGAAAGTGAACAAGATAGCTTCTTCCTTCAATTGGGGAGTATTTGAGAAGGTAGCTTTAATGTGAGAACGGTGAGCAATGGCCACCCCCCCCCCCCACCTCGTTGTCCTTCTCTGTCGATTTTAAACAAATCGTAGCCGGATGGTATGGCCGTATTTAAGTCGGGTTCGGAGGAGCTATGGGTCCATGTCTCTGTAAGAAACATTATGTCTGGCTTGTATTGTTCAATAAAATCGGCGAGTTCATATTTATGCTTGGGAAGCGATCTAGTGTTCAGTAAGACACATGTTAGAGCACGCTTATTGCCTAAACGTGTGTCTGACTGTTTCACATTTCTAGCATTAGTAAGATGAATGTTTGAAAGATTGGTGCCCAAGTTAAAATTGCATGTAGAACAATCTTGGACCAGGGAGTCATCTTTAGGATGTATGGGAGCACCTATGTTTTGCTCACCTTTATCTCGAATGGTTAGCAGAGTCGCTTTGGAGTAGGTAATATTTGAATTTTGTCCAGGGGTTCTGGCGCACAGCGCGATACGGCCGCAGACAGGCTTGCCTTTGGCGCGCCGGCAGCGCGTCCACTGCGCGGTCGCGTCAGCATGCCCTCTTGTAGGGATTTCAGAAACGTAAACGCTCGGACAACTAGAGCGTTAACCCCGGAAATGGCAGCCCGCCCTAGCTTGCGGGACCATCAGGAAGCAGCAACAAGGTAAGTGCAAAGTAGGCAATTTCAAATGTGACAAAGAAGTGTATATTCAAATTCTGTTTTCAAATTCATGAAGTAATTTTTAAAAGAGTTAAAAGAGTTAAAATTGATTGGCAACAAAGTTCAAGTTTACAAACAATTTACCCTCGGAGCCGGTGCGAGCTCCCTGCTATTAACTATGAACTTTGGCAGTGCAGCAATGAAGGGGATTTGTGCACTTCAGCCTATGCTGCGTGCACCAAAGACTTGAAATATTACAATTCATGTGAGTGCAGCACGTGAGGTACTAAATTCAATGGTGTTTCTCACTCCAAAGATTTGTTTGAAAATGAAAGTAAAATGGTGCATTTTGCTTCAGTTTAGTTGCATGTAGTAGTCAAATGTGAGCAAACACAAGGAGATGATGGACGGAGCGCAGAAACTTTTCAGACACTCACCCCAAGTTACAGATCTGGGTTGAATCCATCATCATTCTTTAGCTCACTTCGCCACCCCAGTTCAGACCCAGCTATATGCAAATCAGTCTTGACCCTGTGCCTCATGGGAACAGTCCAGCCCGAACTGCCAAGCCATGTCTTCACTGGACCGGAAACAAGCATCCTGGGACCGGTTTCGGGTACAAAACCCTCATCAGCCAGGCTAGCTTGAATCCAGTGGCAAAGTGAGCAAGGGACCCACGTCTGGGCATACCCTGCACACTTAGGGCGAACAAAGCAAACACAAGGAGATGATGGACGGAGCGCAGAAACTTTTCAGACACTCACCCCCAGTCACAGATCTGGGTTGAATCCATCATCATTCTTTAGCTCACTTTGCCACCCCAGTTCAGACCCAGCTATATGCAAATCAGTCTTGACCCTGTGCCTCATGGGAACAGTCCAGCCCGAACTGCCAAGCCATGTCTTCACTGGACCGGAAACAAGCATCCTGGGACCGGTTTCGGGTTCAAAACCCTCATCAGCCAGGCTATCTTGAATCCAGTGGCAAAGTGAGCAAGGGACCCACGTCTGGGCATACCCTGCAAACTTAGGGCGAACAAAGCAAACACAAGGAGATGATGGACGGAGCGCAGAAACTTTTCAGACACTCACCCCCAGTCACAGATCTGGGTTGAATCCATCATCATTCTTTAGCTCACTTTGCCACCCCAGTTCAGACCCAGCTATATGCAAATCAGTCTTGACCCTGTGCCTCATGGGAACAGTCCAGCCCGAACTGCCAAGCCATGTCTTCACTGGACCGGAAACAAGCATCCTGGGACCGGTTTCGGGTTCAAAACCCTCATCAGCCAGGCTATCTTGAATCCAGTGGCAAAGTGAGCAAGGGACCCACGTCTGGGCATACCCTGCAAACTTAGGGCGAACAAAGCAAACACAAGGAGATGATGGACCGAGCGCTGAAACTTTTCAGACACTCTCCCCCAGTCACAGATCTGGGTTGAATCCATCATCATTCTTTAGCTCACTTCGCCACCCCAGTTCAGACCCAGCTATATGCAAATCAGTCTCGACCCTGTGCCTCATGGGAACAGTCCAGGCCGAACTGCCAAGCCATGTCTTCACTGGACCGGAAACAAGCATCCTGGGACCGGTTTCGGGCTAACAGCCCTCATCAGCCAGGCTAGCTTGAATCCAGTGGCAAAGTGAGCAAGGGACCCACGTCTGGGCATACCCATCCCACTTAGGGCGAACAAAGAAAACACAAGGAGATGATGGACGGAGCGCTGAAACTTTTCAGACACTCTCCCCCAGTCACAGATCAGCCTATGCTACGTGCACCAAAGACTTGAAATATTACAATTCACGTGAGTGCAGCACGTGAGGTACTAAATTCAATGGTGTTTCTCACTCCAAAGATTTGTTTGAAAATGAAAGTAAAATGGTGCATTTTGCTTCGGTTTAGTTGCATGTAGTAGTCAAATGTGAGACACTTGTAATTTCATCACAAATCATTTCCCATCCAACATGATGCTAAAGATACTGCAGCAATAGGTCACTTTCCAATCTCTCTGTTATGGAAAATACGAGTTCACACAAAATACTTCAGTTTTTCAACATCTGATCTAAGCTAGCTCCTCATTCTCTTTTGTCTTCAGGTTCCATGCATCCATTGTATTACACAGAATTTGTCTCCTAACATTCACAAACATCTTATTAAAAGTAGTCTTGGGTACAATCCTCAGAGCAAGAAGTTACTCAACTTCTGGTGGGTTGTGGACAACAAACTCGTGTCACATCTAATCAACACTAGCAGTAAGCATGTCAATTGGTAATTGCCCAACAACTATTTCAGTAGTTTTTCTATTACCTCAATAATTATCTGTCACACTAGGGACTTTGGCTTATATACATTTAAAACATTTATTGAAATCAAGACGTCAGCAGGCAATCAAAGGCCAACCAAACAACTAGATATTGTAACTTACCCACTGTATCAGATGTGCTCTTATATACATTTTAGGTTTTGAAACGCATGTTTTCCAGCAGACATGCCATCACCAATAAAGGTAAAACACAGGGCCTTTGTACCTCAAAACAAAATTGTTTTTGCCATTGCAAGGGCGCAAAACAATACCCAATGAAAACTACATACAAGCTTGACTATTTGATGTTTGTGTCTCCATTACCCAACTGTCAAAATTGTATGCACTTGCTAAGAGGTTACATGTTAGTATTAAACATAATATAAATAGTTGATATTTACATATTTGTCTCCAAATATCTGCTTGTGTCAGCCTTTTCTGGGTATTAGCGCCGGGACGCCCCTTTGCTGGGGCAGCTGTAGCTCTATAAGTCGCTGTAACATAACATAACATAACAAAGGGGAGAGAGAGAGAAAAGAAGAATATCATAGCTTTTTAGAATTTTGTATAGCCCGTATACATTCCTTAAGCTGCTTCCAAGTGCTGGCGAGATTAGAACTAGGGAAAAAGTGACAGGAGAGAGGGAAGATGAGAAGAGAAACAAGGGAAATGTTGGGGCATTCTGGAAGTTTGTGTACTACATGTACCATCCTAAGGCTGCTCCCAAGCAGACAAGGGAAATGAAGAGGGAGGGAAGATGGGGTATATGAAGAGGAGAACATTACAGCATGTTGGATGCTTGTTTAATGGTTATGCTGCCCCAAGACAACTTCAAAGTGCAAAATGGGTAAAAGAACGAGGAATAAGAGATCATGAGCGAGAGATAGCTGAGTAAACATGGACTTATATTGTTTCATGAGAAGAATAACAGTTCACCTTCCACTCTGTTTCTTATCAGTTCCCTACGTAGCTCTTTGAAGCAGCCTTTGGGCGGCATAAGAGTTTTTCAAGTACCCAACTGCCAGAATGTCCCCTCTTTCCTCTACCTCTGATTCTGTTCCCTGTCAGCACCTTAAAGAAGCTTTATGGTAGCCTATTTCTTTTATGCATGCAACTTGCCATAAACTTCCCTTAATCCTTAATGTACACTTCGTGAAACATCTGTTCTCATGCAGCCCTTTAAAGCATCCTTTTAATGTACATAACCAAGTTTTATTACATAATATAAAGATTGATATTTTCATAAGCCTTCCTTGCAACTCTGAAAAGGTGGCACCATATTGGACTTCAGGGGCTGCTGACTGCTTGGTTTATTTTTTAAATGTTTACATTGATAGTGATGATTATGTGCATCGAGGAAAATGATAGGTTAGCAGAACATTACTCCATCCATTCCAACAGTCTTAATTACTTTTAAGTTCATGTAAACAAAACAGTCCTCATTGGAGTTTCTTTAATTGTAGTCCCAGCACTTTTATTGCTGCCCCTGGGGGATGATCAGCACGTGATGATTAGAGGTCTGTTTGTTATCTGAAACGGAGGTCGAACTGGATGCTTTGAAATGTGCCTCATGGAAGGCAAAGATCATAGATGTCAGTAGAAAGTTTGCAGAAATGAAAACGCCTTCTCCTGGATGTGTTTAAATCTTGTCCAAGATTTAAATACACGCATATGTCAGGAGAAGGCAATTCCATTTCTGTAGACTTTCTTGCACACACTGGCGTAAAAGCAGCCTCTTGACGGCTTACAGGCTCATTCCACTAGAGCTAAGGCTGCTACCACTGTGCTAATATGCGAAGTCCCTCTCCTGAAAATTTGTAACCCGGCTACGTGGGTGTCGGTACACGCATTCACAAAGCAGTACTGCCTTGACAGCCAGGTTTGTGGAGAGGGGCAATTTGCCCACTTGGTTCTGCAGGACTTTTTGGTCTGAGCCAGTTTATATATCCACCACTTGGGAGGGTACTGCTATGGTATCTGAACGCAAGGTGAGGAATCTACAATTATAAGTATCCGTCAGAAGAGCAAGCTACTTACCTTCAGTAATGCTTTTTCTGGTGAATACTCAAACCAAATTCCTCACAGACCCTCCCCTCCTCTTTTGCCAACCAAAAATGTCCCAGTCTAGAGATCTGGACACTGTTCAAGCCAATATGCTGATAAATTCTGTGTCTGAGAGTGCAAACCGCCTAAGAAAGCAACTGATATCAGCATGAATGGGTGGAATTATATGCAGCTCAGTTTGTTACTTCCAGCGCAGAACGACGTTGGTGCAAGCCAGCCAACGTGCAACGCCACTGCCTCACTCAATGCTGATTCCCACAGCATTCTCGGGCAGGCATGGCACAATGTGCACATAAGGCAGAAGAGGTGCAGGAAGTGCCTTTAGGCCTCTGAGCTCCTTACAGGCACTTGCCTTGCAGTGGCCGGTCCGCCAGTAAAACCCCCTGCATCTCCTTCCTTTTCCTGGGAGAGTAGTGGCTAGGAGGCTTCTCTGGCATCTCAATTACCAGAGATAATCTTCTTCCCAAAATCCTCTAGTAAGGATTTATAGGATAAAACTTCCCAATGCAAGATGATGGCCGCCCATAGATTATTGCTAAGTCTTCCCAATCCATCATGACGCCATCCTTCTTCATGGGATTTCCTGGTTTGGGGGGTATAAAAGGAACTCGGAATTCTTTACTCCTGCATTGCAGCGCTTCAGCAGCCTTTTGTTAGCCTCTTCGCTCCCAACTTGTTTACAATTTTTACCTGGTTCCTATTTGGTGTTTTATCATCCCTTGAACCTCTGTGTGTTCATCAGTCTTTTCCTTGTTGCTTCCATGTTCCCTGGATTCCTTGTCTGTTCCTGGAAACCATTGCCTGCTCCTGCTTTTCTATGCCATCTTTGGAGTTTTTTCGCCCACTATGTTTTTTCCTCCGACCTGGGCTTTTTCTGGAAGACACTATCTGCTTTGGTGCTGTCTAGTGCCGGCGGCACTGTAGCTACTAGAAGGGGTCGCCCTTACCTCTGGCAGACCAGGACCATCCTGACCTCCTGATTCAACCGCCACCAAGGGACTTCAGCATCAGTCTTCGGAAGATGACACAACACCACTTACCGCCACCCAGAAGTACTGTTTGAAAGTTTCTGGATCCAGATCTGACACCTAGGGAATATTCACATGGTGAGGAATCTGTGGTTAAATACAGTTTCCACCAGAAAGAGCATCACTGAAGGTACGTAACTTGTTCTTCTTGGACTATTGCTGGCATCATAGCATGATAATGCCTCACCTTGACATAATGGTGGTTATTTCAGTCTTGTGGTGTACATACATTGCATGATGATGTCCTTTCTTGATACGATATAGATGACCATATAATAATAATAATAATAATATTTGGGATTTTCTGCATACTCTGAGCATTGATGACATGATTGTGCCGTAAACTGTTATATTGTTGGCCCTGGTAAAATAGTGTCAATTGTTGGTACATGATGGGCACCCCTTGCATGAGATTTGATACACCAAATATGTATTAAGTAAAAGTAAAAATCTGGTACTTAAAGAGACAAATTGTCAGGTTTTTCAGTGAAAATGATAGTTTTGTTTTGAATCATTTTGAGTGTTTTTCCCAAAATGAAATCTTGGCAAATGTGTGTCTTTCCTTAAAACGAAAAGCTGATGTTTAGGAATAAAATGGTTGTATTTTCAAATATATATTTAAACTATAGTGAGTGATGATCCCTACTGCTGTCCGAGACCCTTGTTTGTAACATTGATGTAACCTGTCTGCTGTCCAAACTTGTATGGTCTGTGCTGGGGGTTTCCCACTAACCAGGGCACTGTTTATTCATTTTGCAACAGAATGTTGGCGTCCCAAGCTTCAGTGTCTCACCAAGTAGCAGTGGACAAGTAGTCAAGGCCTACTTCAATGGTGGTAAGGTAGGATTGAGTCATGTTACAGTACAACACAATTATAAAAGTGGCAAATTAGACCAATTGTGATAGATGAAGTGAAACTGGTAAATAAGGAGGAGGACTCATAAAACCATTCATGACAATAGTAAGGAAATGTAAATGATCCTGACAGGTGATTCCCGCACTCCCACCCATGCGCTCTTTGCAATCAACATGGTCAATTTTACAGGTCGCTGGGAGGGCAAGAGCAATATTCATTAAAGAGCTGTCACTCAGCCAAGTATCAAGTAGAAAAAATCAAGATGGTACTCAACAATATCAAAAATCTTGGTGCTATGCATAAGTATTGGGAACACATTAAGCAAAGCTGTTCTAAGTGGTTTTGATGAGTCTGTTCATAGGCTGCTTGGAAGGAGATTGGTAAAGGAATCACAACTCGTAACATTTCAACGCCCTGAGGAAGCCCCATGGCTGAAAGGCCGATCACAGGGGGCGAAACACGTGTTGGCTGTGCAACAAACCTTTTGTTTTCTGTTACTGTTGTGTCCTTAAGGACTCTGAAAGTAAAGAGTCCTCCCCACAACTTACTCTGGACTCAATAAAAGGATTTCATTCCTAGTAAACAATGAATATTTCGATCTGCGCTCATAAAGCTGGCTGGCTCATTACCATGTGCAGAATGGGCCTGGGCAAGCACAGTATGATGTGTGCCTCCTCCCACAACAAATAATCCCAAACCCCAGGGAGTGACATTGAGGCCCAGGAAAATTTCTGCTTTTCGGAAGCACAGTTAGAGTTGGCCTCCTGTGGGAGGTGAAGGAAGAAGAGTGAGTGAACATACAGGACAAGGGGGGGTGCAGGGAGGCTGAGGAGTGAGGAGGGCATTCCATAGAGTACATTAATGCACATGGAGTTATCTGCCTGTCATTGAGGATATATAAGTAGGCAGCCAGTAGGTTCAGGGAGGCACATCTTACATTGGAGGTTGGAAGACCAAACTTGTATGGTTAGGTTGCCTGGGACGAGACCAGAGTGACTTGTGGATGACGGAAATGGTTGTGCAAGGGTCATGCATTCAGTTATCTCTTTAACCAAGATCCAATGGATTTACTTGATGGCAGGCACAATTTGGCTATTTTGGCAAGTGTTTTCTCAGATATTAGGGACTTGTGACTCTATGTTTTTTAAATTAAAAATCTCTGGGATTAGTTTATCTTTATTTTGTAGATCAAGCAACACCCCACCCACCCCCCTTCGCCCCCACTCTACCTATTCCACTCTGCTGCATTCCCTTTCCATATGAAGTGAAGGAGTGGAGAGGTGTGGTGCAGCGGCCAGGGCAGCTGACTTCGGAGCACAGGTTTCACGGTTCGATCCCCGGCTCTGGCGGCAGCTCAGCTCAGCACCATGTGACTCTGGGCAATAGCTCACTTAATTTCCACTACGGCCCCCAGCGCCTTGAGACTTGTAAGGGTGAGTAGCTGCGCTATATAAAAACGGACTTACATTTTTTTATATATATATGGGTGTAAGGTGCACATAGTCTACTGTAGTAAGTCCCTCTTTTTTGTTGCTTTATTATACTACTTGTCTCTTTAGTCTCTGGCTCCCAATGTAGCATTTGGCTGTCATTTTTCCCTGGGCTCAAACTGTTGTCCCTTTTTTGTCATCTCTTCTGTAAATCTTTAAGTTAGTTCAACTCTTTGCATCTTTTACAAATGGAGTTTGAGAGTAATTGCTGTGTTAGGGGCTTGGTGTGCAGGTGTGGCCCAGCATTTGGTGCTTTTGCCCACCAATATATTAGGCACACCATCAGTGCATGGCATTCGGGTCCAGCTAAGTGACAGGCTTGGGCTGATGTTTCTATCTGGAAAGTCAGTGGCAGTACCTGTGGGTCAGTCTATGAGCAGATCTTACCCCCTCCAAGCCTTTAATGATGACTCACTGTATTTCACCCACTTAATACCCATTCAACAATTTATTAGGTGCATGTATAGCTACGCCTCTCCATCCACAGCACTTTGGTGTGCTTTGCAAAGATGGGCTACTGACTCCTAGTGCCTCGAAGAATGTGCCTGCTGGTGGTTCAATAAGACGAAGTCCCTGGCCGTGCACCATTTTCGTAGGATACTTCCTCTTCGGGGGAGGCCCACGTCAGGCTGTGTCCCACACCCATGAGTTGATGGCTGTCTCCTTCCATCCATTGACAATAGGATAACAACAATCCCCATTAAATGCGTGGGTCAAACTCAGATGTTCTCTTGTGGTGTCCTTGGAGTTTTCATATTTAAGTACCTCATAAGGATGAAAGTCTGGGCTGGCCCTTAAAGGATTCATAGCTCCAGACTGCTAGTTACAGCCAGAAATCACAATGAGCTGTTAGATCCAAGGTGGACACCTGTGTGCAACCTTAAGTTAAAAAGTTTGAATAGCGAAAAGTCCACTCACCTTTAAACCCTTCCGGGGCTGGCTTTAGCACTGGTGGTGCCCGGTGCATGCATCTTTTTTGGCACCCCCCCATGACCTCCTCCTCGGATTCCCTTACTACCACGGGGCAAATGTGCCCCTCAGCTCTCCATAGCCCCTCTCTAACATACATTTAATTTGTTTTAAAGCACTGGTAAAGGCTGGCTTTACTAATAAGAATGTGTATCTACCCGAACAAACCCTTTTTAGCAACATTATGAATAGATAATAAAAGACTGGAGAAAAAACATAACGTCCTAACCTATTTTATGCGGTTTGAATGCAGTTCTTTGAGGACAGTTCGTAAGTCACTGTTCTATATTAGGGTTGTATCTTATGAACTGCAGTAATAAAAGATCTCTGTGACAAAAGCAGTGATCCACTCTGCTATCCATGTAAAATAAGGATCTGTGATCTGCTCGGTACGCATTCTTTGCAGCAGGCATATTAACCCTCTGTGCTACTTTATATAGAGTCAAAACTGACATTAGACAGACCTCTGAAGTCTCCTTCTAGCAGGAACATTAACCACAAGTTATCTTGACATTTTTATTGCTGCCTGAAAGCTGGACTCACAAGGACCTCTGCAGCAGGTGCTTTTAAATCGTGAGTTACTGCTAAAAACATCGTCCCCCTGAGGTCAGCGCCCCTCCCCAGGTCAGCGCCCAGTGCGGCTGCACCTGTCGCACTGCCCTAAAGCCAGCCCTGAACACTTCTGAGGTTGATGAATAGAGTACCGTTTTGGGGGAAGAAAGATCTTGTGTTATTGCCCGTGCTGCGAGGTCGCAGTTTGGAGCAGAAAAGAAGCAAGTGTTTACCTCAGCAGCGAGCACTTAACTCGCTGGGTTATCGAAGTGAAGTGTATTCGGCAACCACGTGTTCTAATCCCTGAAAATACTGTAGTGATAACGAGATTTCGCGAGTTGGTGCATTTAATCGCTCTTCCAAAAGCTCTGTCTTGCTCTTCCTTGTAAGGAGCCGCGCGCTTCAGTTTTCTCGGATAATGAAGGGTCTGCGTTGGAAAGTGCATGCTTGCGTGCACACCAGACGGATTGGGAGTTTCACGTGTTTTTTTGCTGCTCTTTGAAAGCGGAGTATCGTAATTCCAGTGCACACACCTTGAAAGGGAAGCGACAAGCCCAGGCAATGGCTGCATACTTGTGAGGGCCTCGTCAACACTTTCCTGCCCACTGAGCGCGCCTTTGTCTCCCCAGCGCTCCTCCGCGGCGCGCCAGAGGCAAGGCCAAGTTCGGGAGCAGCGGAGGCAGCGGCCGACATTTTAACGGTAGGAAGGAACTTTCTCGTTCGTGCCGCGTGCTGAGAAGTTTGATTTATTTTTTATGCCCACGCTTGGTGGCACCTTTGTCTAGACTGCAGTCTGAAACCTAGTGATTCCGATTTTACCGGAAGATCTGTTTTTTTTTTTTGCAAAATGGAACCTGTTTGTGATTGTCACCTGTGTGCAGTGTTTAAAGCTGTTTTCATGCTATATCACGACATAAATACAATATTCGGGAGTTATCGGGATAGAGTTTTTTGGCAGCTACAGATAGTAAAGATAGTGTTTGCACTTAGATGAGGTAGAATGTGATGCTGTGAGACCTTGGGACATTCTACAGTAAAGGAGAGGTGTGGCGCAGCGGCCAGAGCGGCTGACTCCGAGCGCGGGGCTCACAGTTCGATCCCGGCGCCGGTGGCAGCTCAGCTCAGCACCATGTGACTGTGGGCAATAGCTCACTTAATCTCCCCAACCGCCCCCAGCGCCTTGAAACCTTAAGGGGTGATATGTTCGCGCTTTACAAGTATGGATCATCATGTTGGCCTATGGCCTTCCCAGCACAGCCACCTGCCACACCGCGTCTGTCTATTTTGAATGCATTCGGATTTAGAAAATTGTCTCAATTCTCACCCCAAACGGTGTGCTCGTGTTATGAGTCGGTGTGCTCGTGTTATGAGTCTCGCGCACGTGTCTCAACTAGACCGGGACAGAGTGGTAAGCCACGGCTCGCGCTTCCCTCACAATAACATGCAGGGATCGTAGGTGAAAACATACCTATGTGGGAGGTAGGTACAGGGATGTAGGGTAATCTGGCAGTGCACGAGGGGCTGGTCTGACTGGTCAGTGTGCGGGTCAGTTTTGTGGCGGCTCGTGCACCTGTTTTATGGTCTGGTGGGCCGGTTTCTTTCTGCTGATATCTGATATTACCACAAACATTGCCTGCATCAAGCACAAATGCATGCAGCCTCCCATACTTTGCAAAACACCTATACAGGGGCGTAGCTTCAAGGGGGGGGGGTGTTTGGGGGTGTTACACCGCCCCCCCAAATAAATGTAGTTCCCGATAAATAGTTGGATATATACAGGTACTTTCAGTCAGCTGTGATGAGGTAGGTGTCTGTCAGATTTCACCAGTTGTGTAACAATAGCCCCCACAGCCCTCGCAGTGCAGGGGGGGAGCGAGCTCCAGGGAGTCCCGTCCGGCACTGATCACCGGCGGGCCTGAGAGCTCCTGACTGGATCCGGAGCTTGGGGACCCCCCTCCATGCACATTGCAGGGGGCTCCCTCAAGTTTTGTTACGCCACTGGATTTCACCAGGAATGTTTACATACACAAACAACGCACACACATGCTCTCTCCCTCTGTTCTGAAATTCCTTAAAAATGTTGGTTATTTTACAAAATATTGTGTATTCTCTCACTTAGTGCCCCTAACAATCCACATTCCTCTCCCTTTCCACTGTCCCTTAGGCCCCTCTCTTGCACCCTGCTGGTCGTGTAATGTATTTTAACATTATATGCCAGAGTGGTTGTTGGAAAATCTGAAGCTCACCCCCCCCCCCCCCAATCTTACTGACCAAGCTACGCCCCTGACAGTGTGCCCTTGCAAGTTCAAAATTGACCTGGTTTGCAAACGCGGGTTAGCTAGATAATTCGCCAATGGTGTCCACTTTTATTTTGGTGTCCGGCCTCTTTTCTGTCTCAGTCCAACCCTGGGTAGGCACACGCACAGGAAGTGCATAATACACTAATCTGTAAAATCTGATTCTATGGATCAGTAACGGATTCTGATGTGTTTGTGAAGGCTTCATGAAAACATCGCGAGTACCCGTACGCTTCTTACAAATTCCACAGTTGCCACATTCGAAGTGTCGCGCTAGTGTGACCGCAGGTAGGAGGAGGCATCAGCACCTCATTTTTGAGCTGCAAGCCCCAGTGATAAAGAACAAATGTCCACTTGAGTCCGCCCTGAAAGGGATATGTTGCCCAGAAAGGCGGTTTTAAGACTGGAATGTTTTATTTTGCAATAATCCGGCTTGAGGGCTAGTATTATGTGGCGCAACCCAAGCATGGGATGACAGGAAGTGTCTAAACATGCCGGAGGGAACAGCGAAAGCAGAGCACGTGGTGTTACTAGTCGCACGCCCTCAGGTGACTTCATGACTGGAGAATTTGGAGATGTTTATGCATAATACACAATGACACATACACAATTCCAGGCATTTCTGATTTATGGGTGGCTGGTAGGAGCCACACACTGCATGTAGGTCCTAGCCGATCCCCAGAAGGACAGTGAAGGTGTAGAGGGGTCACAGAAGAGAGTAGGGGACACACTCTCACCTGCACCACGTTGACGGCACCCTAATGGTCAGTGGTGAGCATTCCTCATCTGAGGTTGTTTTGAAAGACTTTGTAGACCAGAACAAGTTTAAGGTCATTTGTCGACCTGGATAGGTCTATCATAAGCATAGTAGTGAGTTCAAGAGGCCGTTGCCTTTGGGCCTAATGCTTTTAACCTGCTGCCCCTCAATATTTCTCTTTCAATGTGGCCAGTGCAACCTCATCATCCACTGCAGACCTTGTTAGCAAAATGCAGTTATTAAACCTGTAATTTCAGTAAATATATGGCACATACACGCAGTTTGGAGCTGCCTTCCCAAGGTTTAGGCTACTGAAGCAGCACTTTCATGCACAGAACAACAAACTGTGCATGTGCGTGTGCATGTGCATGTGCATGTGTGTGCATGCTCACACCCAGTGTCTTTTGTCCTGCAGTTACACTCTAGCCTACATCCCGAGGGTTTTTGTCAGCTGTAGGTAGGTAAACAAACCTGTAAAATTTGATTGCTGCATTTTTCCACTATGTTTTTTCACAGGGCCTCGAATCTTTCCAAGTTTCCCCTCTCTCCACAGTGGGGTAACTGTCCCTATACAATTACTATCTACACTTACCCATAAACAAGGGTGCCACCGAACCACGAGTTTAAAGTTCCATTAGTGTTTGGAATACAATATTGTCTTCAGCAATGTCTTAGAGGTTTAGTAGTTATCACCCCAAAAGACGTGCCTAAGTTCGACTCAGCAGAAGCTGTTTGATAACTTGAACATCTGGTAGGGTAGGTAGGCATAAAAGTTATTCCACGATAAACCTGTGCCTCCCTGCTTCCAATTTCATCATTTTAACTAAACTGGTGCATTTTCCGGTCGTAAGACCCCTGGGAGGTGCTCCACTATCTTTTGGGGACCTAGTTCAGTGAGGTTTGGAATAGTTATCTAGGGTCTTAGTCAATGATATCTAAGGTAACAGAGAGTAGGGTCCAAATTCCAGCAGCAATCTTTACATTGATGAACTATATTATTGAACATCTGTAGGTATGTAAAGAGCAAAACAGAAGTAACAATTACGTTACTAATATGAATGTGTGCTGGTTGAAAGAACAACCGTGACCTCCCCTTCATCCGTGTATGAAACATACATAACTTTGTTCCTCAACATCATGTCTAATGAGAAACATTCTAGAAAATTGTGTTTCCAAGCTTAGCAATGTTATGTTAATTTGTTCTGTGTGAGGAAATGCCTCTTTTTGCAGGTCACCCCCCCCCAAGTTTTTGGGCTGATGCTGCTGGTTTTCCGACTCTGAGAGTGCACTGATGCCCGCCAACCAGACCTCAGTGTCAGTGCCCTGACCCTAAAATGTGTATGTTACATTGGTTTATACCAAATTGGCGTAGGCTAACTTGCCTATAAGTCCCTCGTATGTGACACTCAGGGAATTCAGGGCATGTACGTTAGAGGGTCACCCAGGGATTGCAGCACTGGGTGTGACTCAGGTAAAACAAGTGTCCCCGTCCACCACTGCAGACTGGAAGAGTAGTTTTAAACTGCTAGCCCGACTTTGCCATTAAATTCAATGGCAAAGCTAAGCACCCCCTGCAATATGTGTGAGTCATCCCTATGGCAGGCCTACCGAGCCCTAAAGCTTCACAGGCAGAACATGTATTTTACATTCTCTGGCAGTAAAAAATGTGAAACTGTCATTTTTACTGTGAAAAGACTTGGTAGCCTGATTGGAGATTACAGGGTTCCACGCTGACCCCTCACTGTGGTAACTGCTGAAAGGTGAGACCACAGTTGATACTCCAAGGTGCCAAACAACTCGTTACATTAAGCTCCACTAGATTCTCAAGTCAAAATTAATGTAACTTGTTGCTGTGTGCAACTTTTACAAAGTTGCCACTTTGTTGCTTTTAGTCCCTGTGCCCTTAACCGTTGCACATGGGGCCTTGTCTCTGAGACAGCTTTCTGTTCTCCTGGGGAACCGTGCTAATGACACTGTGGGGGAGAGGTGTTACCTCCCTCCTGCAGGAAGCCACTCGGGTGTTGGCCCAAAAGGCGGGATTCAAAGGAGGAGCCGCCTTTGAAGGGCAAATGGGAAAAACTTAGGAAGGGGGTGCTCTATTGGCTAAGTAGACAGGTTGGCACCAGGGACAGGAAAGGGTAAACCAGTTTACAAACTGGTTTTCCAGAGGAGTGTAGCCTCCTTGGAAGCCGCACCTCTGGCTTGGTTCATAAAGAGAAGGAAGGTGCACCAGAATGAAGTCAGTGAGCTTCAAATGTATTCCAAAATATATCCTTTATTGTAGTTTCAGTTTAAAATTGGACATCAGCCAACGCGTTTCGTTCCGAATGGAACTTCGTCAGGGCTCAAGTTTCTTGATCTTGGTTCAATTAGTTTGTATACAACAGTCAATAGATTCCAAAAGGTTAGTCCAAGTAGGTAGAAGCCTGGGTTCGCAAGTCGCAAATAGATTTCAGAGTCCCACAGTCTTTCAAACAGATACAAATAGTCCAAAGAACTTTGACCCAGGTCCTCCGTATCCACAGGGAGGCTAAGTCACAAACACTAGTCACTCTGAATATTACAGGGTCCAAGGGCCAAGGTAGCGGCCAGCAATCCGGGTCAATGTCGACGCTCTCAGTAGGAGTCCCTCATCCGGACCCTCTGGCTTGGGTTAGGGAGCTCTGGACCCAAGAGAGGGGTTCTGCCATGAGGGAAGTTGGTAGAATGGTGCATCCAGGGATAGCCAGATGCCACACTTCACAGGAAGTGGTCATCAGGAGGAAGGAAACCTGATAGCCTACTGGCTACCAACCGCATCCTACACTGAGGGCATTTCTGAGCATAAAAAGGCACCCCTGGCACCACAAACTCAGATCTCAACTGGACTGGAAGAAAGACTGAAGAAGGAATGCCGTGCTGCACCGAAGAACTGGCAAAGAGAGGCTTCACCGGCGTGACAGCACCCGCTGAACCTGGAGGCTAGCAAAGGAGAAGGGACTGTGCCTGCTGTGTCCTGCTCGTGGAGAAGTCATCACCAGAGCTCAGCCAAATGAAGAGACTCCGGGGGTCAAGTTGGCTGACCTCCTGTTCACAGCACAAGGCCACAACAGCTGAAGAAGCCCGCTGAGGTGAGTTGGTAGCCCAAATCTTCAAGCCGGGACACCACGCTGCTGTGCAGCTCCAGGGCCCAGGACCCGAAGCTCAAAGTTGCACCAGACTCTGCTGGAACCGAGAGTCATTGGTGTGCAGCTTCATCCCCCAGAAGACCAGTTATCGCTCAGGAAAGGATTTGTCTGTAACTGCAATATCGGGCGACTGGTAGCCCAGTGATAACTGTACTTCTATAAGGACCGAGAGGACTTCCAGGAATGGCAACCCCTGTGGGCAGGACTGCCTCACCAAGTTGTGGACCAAGGAGTAGGTGCGGAAAGACCCCCGTCCACCTCATCGCATCCACAGCATCCTTGAGCATCTTCAGCATCCCGTATTCCTTGCATCAGGACCACTTCCATAGGAACCTATAGCAAAGGGATAAAAGTGATTGGAACTTACTGAAGACTGCTTCTTCCTTTGAGGTAACTGTTTCTGTGGAACTTACTGGTCCCCCTGACTGGCACCCTGCCATAGTTGGTCGCCTAAAGTAACTCTAAGTAATCGCA
Organism: Calotriton arnoldi; assembly: GCA_963921515.1. Taxonomy (NCBI): domain Eukaryota; kingdom Metazoa; phylum Chordata; class Amphibia; order Caudata; family Salamandridae; genus Calotriton; species Calotriton arnoldi. Next base: position 1,190,230 of record CAWUFW010005139.1, read on the forward strand.
TTGATGCTTACCTTAGTTAATTTTGAAAAGTTTCTAAGTGTCAAATTTGTTGAATTTTCCAGTGCTTGTTCACGGTTAAGTAAAAAGTGCATATTTAATGTACCTTAGAAATTCTGTATCTCCGGAACCCTCTGGTGGATCCTATTTGTTTTGGAATAAAAAATACATAAAAATACAGTCTATTTTTATTAATTTTTTGAGTGTCTCGATTTCTTATGCAATTGTTTTGGTGCTGTTTAAATGCTTTACACTGGTTCCTTTGTGTAAGCCTTGCTGCTCAGTGTCCTAGCTAGAGGGTTTAGCAAACAAAACCTACTGGTCCTAAAGAGGTTGGTAAATTTATGACACGGTAAGGTCTCACAACCAAACATATAAGACACCCCATTTCCTCACATGCTGTTATGGATATTTGTAAAGCACACATACGATGAAGCTTCGTGGCACTATAGATGATGCTGCAGAACATACAGATTGAATATCGAGTCCAGAAATGGGGATGAAGAATTGTTGATTATCCCATATATTGCAACAAGGGCTTTAAACAGCACTCCACTTAACCTGTATCTAGTGCAGCGTTTTACACCAGGTGTAGTCTCCTAAAACGTTTCTCTGGCAATCTCAGGCATAGTCCAGTATACAATTGAAATAAGGGTGCAAATATATAAATGTACGGAGCATGGGTAATATTTGATGATATGCAATCTATAATCTTGCCGTACAAGAGTGTGACCAAGTGTGGTGTACTTGTCTGTGTATTGCTTGCCATGACACAAGATCGTTAAAAATATATATAATAGTGTGACGGGATGTAAGGGCGAATATTGAGTAAGTGTTTAGTTTCCCAGAAACACAAACTCGCTGCTTTAGGTATCTGAAATGGCATGGAGAGGTCAGTGTCTAGGTGGACACCCAGATAACATACAGTTTAAGCTGAAAGAGTTGGGGGGCATTACCAGGAGCCAACAGGGGTGGGTTCCACATTCCTATGACATTTTTAGTGGTTACGAGTTTCGTTTTCGAAGGATTCAAATTAAGAAAGTTAGAAGCCATCCATTGTCATACACAGTTAGCTTCTCCTGTCTGAAATGAAAGGAAGAGGGGGTTATTTGCAAAGATGTTAATGTAAATAGCAACTGAGTATCATCAACACACTCCTTGAACTCTACTCCCCTAGCATGTAGAAGAGAGGCTAAAGGTTAACATGGAGATATTGAAAAGTAGTGAAGAAGTTACAGATCCTCGAAGAGCACTGCGTTTGTCCTGACTGGGCACTGAGTGAAAATGTGGAAAGAAAACTATTTGGGAGCAACGAGTGGAGATGTTTTGCTACAAGAATATCGAGGCCAATATGCTCCAGTCTGGAAAGCAATAGAGAATCGTTAATGGTATCAAAGGCTGCAGAAAGGTCCAAAAGGACAACCGCCCCACCCCTACTTTGGTCAACCAGCCTCCAGAGGGAGAGATCCCAACCCAAAATGCACTGAGAAACAGAAGGTCAGAAACCCTTTTAAATTATAGTCAAATTTCTATTTCTAATTCATGACTTATCAAACAAAATAGTCTTTGAATAAAATTGTTTAATGTCACTTCTTTAATATAATTTAATTCTTAGAATTTTCCTTCCTGACCCATGTGACAGTAGCTGTTATTGCCTACCCGTGTGATTGCTGGGTGATAAGCCACCGGCTCACCCTTCCAAAATGCTGGATATTGAGTTCAGTCAGAGAAAGGAGAGCTGTTATGCGGACAAACAAATCAGGCCATAGTTTTGCTTATTGATTGAAAGTTCTGAAAAATTGATCCTATATTTTATATTTCAAAACCAGAAACGGTAATATCCCCATGAAAGACAATATAATAATTTAAAAGCTGAGAAAATTCTATCAAGACATTTTCACAACAATATAGAAACTGATCAAGAAAAAAATTGATAAGTATCTAAAATATTTACCCATACCGCGTCTTTCCAGTTTGGAAAGTGATTAATTAGAATACTGAACAACAATTGCTGAAATACAAAATAACTATTAAGGAATTGCTACTAGGAAAAGCACCAGGGCCTTATAGGCTCAGTAATTCTTTTTACAAAATGTTGATATTAAACTTATCAAATCCCCTTGCCAATTTTTTTTAAAGTTCTTGTATTAAGGTAGAGTAGGAGGCACAGTGGCAAAGGCTACTATTGTTTATTTGAAAGGAGAACAAAGACTCCGTGGAGTCACCTAGTTATTGACTTATCTCACTTCTAAATGCCGATTGTAAAATATACGCTAAAGTACTAGCCTATAAGCTTACACATATGGTAAACTGACTGATGCATGCTTCACAAACTAGTTTCATCAAAAACAGATTGTCTTGCGACAAAACCAGTCTACTAAGTAATATAATTAGCAACACAAAGATTTTAATATCATCCTCACCAGTAATAAGTAAATCTTAATGCTGAAAGCCTTTGACAAGGCAACGTGGGGATTTTGGAAATCCATTATGCTGAAAGCAAACCAAATTGAGGAATTTGACAAAATCATGACATACTATCACTAGCCATAAGCATTGATCAAAGCAAATGGCCTGACTTCTGAATATTTTCTATTGGGACACTGTACTCAGCAGGATTGTCTCCTCTCACCAATTCCTTTGCTCTGTCCTTAGCACCTCTTCTGAGCGCTCTCAAAGAAAAACAAAACTTTGCTAAGGGTATGAAAATATGTAGCAAAGCATACAAATTTGCTTCTTGTGCAGATAACATTATTTGATTTGTCTTTGAGGAGCAAACTTCAAATCCTGCCTTACGACAAAATATAAAAAAATATTCAGCAGTTTTTGGATGCATCCTAAATAAAACAAAATAAGAATGCAGGCCTCTCAACATAACATTTAACAAATCTCTGATAAAAGATACAGAACTAAAATGACAGCCTGGCCCAATCAAATATCTTGGCCTACATTCCCATAATGATATGGAAGAAACCATTAAACTAATTAAGAATACAATAATTCAAAGAGCTAAAGAACTTACAGAGAAATGGTCCCCAGAATTCCTAAGTTGATGGGGCCACATTGAAGCAATGAAAATTACATTGAAACCCATATCCAATTGTGCCATATGCATTGTACTGCAAAGACTACTGCTTAGTTTCTTCAAAGACTTAGATTCCATTATTTCAAAATTTATCTGGTCAAATAAAAACCTAGGGCGGCTATAAGCAAACTAAGATGAAATAAGAAACAGTGAGGTCTAGTACTGGCAAACTTCAGTAAATATCAAGAAACCTTTCTGATGGTCAGTGGTGCTGATATGGATTTTTATGCTTTTATTAAGCTGAAAAGTGCACTGCATACACTCAGACCTATTCATGAAATTCCAGACGTTATAAAGACCTTAACACGTTTCTATGCTAGTAGCAGGGACTTCGTGACCCCTCTCACCCCCGCCCCCGCTGTAGTAGCTTAAGCGGGGGTAGAGTTCTTGATGAGCCTCTTCTGTCTGCAGCTCAGCAGACAAGGGCTCTTAAATTTTGTGAAAGAAGGGTGGCTGGTTGGTTGAGTGAGTGAAAGGACTGATGGATAGGTGTGTGAGTGAAAGGGTGGGTGGCTGGATGGGTGGATGAATGAATGAAGAGATGGATGTGAGGATGGATGCGTGCAAGAATGAATGGATAAGTGAAAGTGAGGGAGGATGAATGGATACACGTGAATAGATGGATAAGTGAAAGAATGGATGGATGAATGAAAGGGTGCGTGGATGAATGAAAGGGTGGATGGATGAGTGAATGGGTGGATGGATGAGTGGAGTGAAAGGGTGGATAGATGGATGAACAAAAGGATAGATGGATGTTGGGACACCGTGATCCCCCCAACTTTAGAAGCTCAGCGGGGTGGAGTTCTTGATGGGCCTCTTCTGTCTGCAACTTGGCAGACAAAGGAAAGCTAGTGAGTCAAATGATAAATGGATGGATGTGTGAGTGAAAGGGTAGATGGATTGGTGAGTGAAAGGATGATTGGATGGATGAATGATTTAAAGGATGGATGAGTGAAACAATGATGGATGAGTGAAAGTGGATTGATGGATGAAAGGATGGATGAGTGAAAGAATGGATGGATGAGTGAAAGGGAGGGTGGACAGATGGATGAGTGAAAGGGTAGATGGATGAATAGATTAAAAGGGTGGTTGGATGAGAGAAAGGATAGATGGATGAATTAAAGGACTGATGGATGATTGAAAGGATGGATGAGAGAAAGAATGGATGGGTGAGTGAAGGGGAGGGTGGATCTGTGGATGGATGAAAGGGTGGATGAGTGAAAGAATGGATGAGTGAAAGGGAGGTCGAAGAATGAAAGAGTAGGTGGATGGATGAGTGAAAGAATGGATGGAGCAGTGAAAGGGAGGGTGGATGGATGGACGAATGAGTAAAAGCATGGATGGATGAGTGAGTGGGTGGATGTGTGAGTGAAAGGGTAAATGGATGGATGTGCAATTCAGTGGAAGGATGAGCGAAAGGATGGATGATTGGATGGCTGAGTGAAAAGATGGATGGATGAATGAGTGAAAGTTAGGATGAATGGGTGGAGTGCAAGGATGGATGGATGAAGTTAAAGGGTATATGGATGGATTGAAAGGGTGGCTGGATGAATGAGAGAAAGGATGGATGGATTAGTAAAAGGGTGGTTGTAGAGATGGATGAGTGAAAGGATGGATGGATGGATGGATAGATGGATGGATAGGTTTGGAGATGGATGCATAGGTTTGAATATGGCTGGGCGGAAGTACAGAATAGTGAAAGACTGAATGATTGATGAAAGAATGAATGGATGGCAGAATGTAAAGGTGAAACTGTGGATGTCAGCAGGAAGATGGAAGGATGAATGGATAGATGCTTGGATGGAAGAGACAAGAGAGCTCGTCTGGGGAGGGTCGTGATGACTTTCGTTGTTTGCTTGGTGCCATAAAAGCTTTGGTTCGAAGTGGGGGTAATTAAATGTTCTGGCTACTCCCTTGGCTAGTAGTAATTTAGCATCAGTGATATTCAACCTACCAAATTGTCCCCGGGATAGTACATTGAAGTCAGTAAAGCAAATTTGATTGGCTCTTTTGGACCCATCTAGCAGAGCAATAATACAGTGACTCGCGCCGATATATGCGCTTCATCTTTTAAGTATAAAATCAATGTCTCCATGAATAATCGTTCCAACAAATACAAAACACAGACACCACATAAAATGTTAAAAATGAGCCTTCTCACTTCATGGAGACGTTGGCTCTGCGGGAATGAGAGTGGTTCATTTTTGTACATGATTGCTAAATGCTCTACAATCTAAAATCTGACCCTCCTGGTCAGCAGTAATATTACAGCTAAAAAGATTTTTGGAAAACATATATCTTTTACCCCAGTCTGGGCGTGTCTGGGGGGTTTTGCTGATACACCTGCCTTAAAATTGAGGAATGAAGACCTTCAATTCACGGATCTTCTAATTGGTCCATAAATAATTATGTGGTGCCGGAAGTCAACTAACAAACTATAAATTCACATATGGTGGGCATGGATGGGCCCGTATTATAGAAAGTGATACTGGGACACAATAGGCATGTGCGCCCACCTTTTGCACCACCAGTGCACTTGGCTACTATAGAACGGGCCGCAGACACTTGCGTTGTCCCTTCCGTAATACAGATTGCGCTGGCACTAACCATGCTCCTGGACGATCCCAAAGGCATGGAGACTTACCCTCTTTAACCTCATACAAATGAGGAAATCTATTGCCTTTGCACCTGTTCTATATTACAGTTGTGGGAGCAGAGGCAAAAAGACCATCAGGAGGCGCAGTAATTGTGTGCAGCACTGATGTAGCGCAGTCAGTGCATCCCCGGGGAGTGCCACTTTGAAAGGGGGAAATGGGTGCCTAAGGAGCCCCCTCATGTCCCCCGCAAGTTAGTGCTGTCACTCAGTGCATCCATCTGCAAGGGGATCTCTACCCCCCCTTAAAACTCCAGCTGAATTGCCGCCTGCACATTAAAAGAGGCACTGGCTGTTTCAAACTTCAGCTCCGCCTTTCATCAACGCGCTGCTCCCAGTTTAGGCGCAGGTGCTCGCCTGCACTTGAAACTGTGCATTCACCGAATAGTATGCACTGTCTTGATCTGCGTCAGGTGCACCCACTTAAAGGTGCACCAAAGTGGGGACTAGGGCAGTGTGCAATGTATGTAAAATGGACCCTGATGTGCAAAATGTCATCTCATAAAAATATAAATACTGATACATTATGGGACAAACTAGATATATGTATACAAAAAATATAGCCATCATAAACATCACTTAATCAAACAACAACTCAGTATACCAGAATCTCTGCAATCAAGTTTTATCCAATTGAATAAGGTCACATTTAAGAGCCAATGTACATGAGAGGAATGACAGACGCACCTCTTCTCTCTATGTCTCTCTATCCCTTACTGTACCTCAATATTTTTAGGTTTCTTTCCACTTATTCCTCAAGTCACTTATAAAGTACTGCATCTCCTCTCATATATTTTTCTAACATTAGAATGCCCCAGCCTCTCAGAAGCCTCAGCTTGCGGTGACATTCCCAATGCAGAGCAGTGCTTCTCTGCACAAGTGCATGTCTTCATTGCAGTGGCGTTACACAAAATGATGGTGCCCCCCCCCCCCCACCCACTGACTGTGAGGAGGGGGCCCTTAATGTTGCATATCTCACGGATATCATTGGACTGGCCTAAATGGGGCTCCATAAAGGGCTTGTGACCCCCTGATGGTTTGGGCCGCCCTGTGCTGCAGGGGCTGCAGGGGCCTGTGTCACGCCTCTGCTTCATTGCAGTGGCTAGTTTATGTCCATACCAGTAGGGAAGGGGCGCACACTGCATGCCTTCCTGCACCAGTTCTCCCATTGCGTTCAGGCAGATGCGGGCCTGAAGCTTGTTTTACTTTTAGGACAGTTCATGGTCTTCAGTGGGCGTGCAGATGCTAGTCTTTCCGATACTCACCAAAGGGGCATTATATGACACTTCATTCCAGTCTGTGTTCTAGGCACTGCCATTTCTTCTGACATAGTATCTGAGGCACAAGGAGTTAAGTGGCTCAAGCCTCAATTTGTTTGTTGCAAAAGCAGAATATGCACACACACACACATTACCCAGTGGCAGTCACCACTGGGGAGTTATAGTTAGGACCACGTTTGCATAGGAAATAGATTTTTCGTTTTGCTTATAACTTTGGCACCGTTTGACGACTCTTCACAAAATTCTCCAAAAAAAGCAGTCTCATCCACTTCAGCTTCAATTTCATGGTGATGCGACAAGCTGGGTCTGAGAAAAAAGGGGGGCTCCCAAAATGCGTTTTCCATAGGAAAATTAGACACAGCTACATTCAAAATGCCTGAACAGAATTACACCAAATTTAGCAGAAAGCTAGATCTTTACCCAGAAGGCATGGATTTTGTGATTTGGTGTAAATCCATTCAGTAGTTTGGATGAATTAAGGGTTAAAATTTATGTATATTCATTCAGCGGAGAATCCGCGGACTAAATACATCAAAGTGGTGGGACACTGGAAGGCCCCAGGGACCCCATCCCTTGGGGCCAAAGTAAAGTTTATGGGGAGGGGAGCATGTGGGGCATGTGGTCACCCTCTCCGAGCCATTGGCAGACACCATGCCCAAGGACCGATATTTTTATAGGGAGCGGCACACCGTGGGTAGGGAATATAAATATAATTCCCTGCCCGTACTTTCCCAGGCAGGGACATAGCTTAGAAAATAAAAGCTGCTCCTGCCGGGCGGGGGCAAAGTAATATACACAGCCCTGGCAGCACCCAGGATAAGTGCTGGCTAGGGAGCTGGCAGTGGTGGGCGCAGGGGCCTTGGGGCTCCTCCATGGACATCAACATTTAACAAAGTTGTGGGTACCTCAGCTAGTACCAGGGCACCCTTGGTAATTATAGAAATGGCCTTCTTCTGCTGGCACCCAGGATTGGAACTGGCTGGGGAGCTGGCAGGGGCCGTGGGGACTTTGGGGCGCTCTCCCATGCATGGAACACATCTTTGCTCCCATGTGGTGGGAGCAGAGAAAAAGGCTGTGGAGCTGACAGGGACAGGTAGCATGAGCCTCCCCTGTGGCCCTCAACAATGAACATGTTGTGGGTGCCTCAGGTGGCACCGGGGTGCCCAGGTTAAAATAATGGCTGGCTCCTTTTTGCACCCAAGATGGGTGCTGCCTGGGTGCTGCTTTGGGACCTTGGGGCCTTGGTACTCCCCCCACAGCCATGAGCATGCTGTGTGTGCCCCGGGTGGCACCAGGTTATCCACAGTAAAATAATGGTCAACTCCTGCCGGCACAAAGGATGGGTGCTGGCTGGGGAACCAGCAGGGGCCTAGGGGGACCCTGGGGCTCCCCCCTACAGCCTCAACATGTAAAACAGGCGTGGGTGCACCGGGAGCACTGGAGCACCCACTGTTATGTTATGTTATATGTTATGTTATGCTATGCTATGCTATGCTATGATATGTTATGCTGTTATGTTATGCAGATTTGTAGAGCCCATTATCACCTAGGAGGCTATCCTGGCGCTCAGCAAATGTGACCCTAGTCAAAATTAGGGCCTAGTTGGACTACTCGAAAAGCCAGGTCTTCAGCTTCTTGCAGAATTCAAGAAGTGAGGAAGGAGGCAGGTCGTTCCATGCTTTATGAGCGATGTAGGAGAAGGTTTGACCGCCGGAACTGGTTATCCGTATGTGTGGGATGTGTGCAAGTAGGAGTCCAGACAAGCGGAGGTGTCTGGAAAGTTTCTGAAAGCAGATGTGATTGTTGAGGCCAGTGTTACATAGTGCTTCAAAAATGTGGGTGAGGAGTTTGAATTGTGCTAATTTGTGTATGTGGATGTTAATGTGCCATGGGAGATTGAGAGTGATTCTGGCTCCGGAGTTCTGAATGGTCAGCAGGCTTCTGGTGACCTTTTGTTGATCCCGGAGTAGAGGGCGTACCATAATCCAGCTTGCCTGTGACCAGGGCATGCTTGCCGGTTTTTTGTGTGCTTATTGGGAGCCATTTAAAAATCATCTACAGCATCTTATGTAAAGCGCTCTGATACCTACGGGTCTAGCCAGCGCTATATAAAACTCTTTAAATAAAATAAAATCTTCAAGGTATGGAAGCATGAGGCGGTGACAGAATTGACTTGCAGTCATGTTGAGTTTGCTGTCAATGATTATCCTAAGGTTCTTGATGCGACTGGTGGGGGTGGGTATCGGTCCTAGCTCTGTTGGCCACCAGGTGGAGTCTCATGGTGAAGTGCTCTTTCCAAAGATCACAATCTTAGAGTTGTCGGTATTCAACTTCAGACAGTTGGTCATTGCATCATACAGTGGGGGACTTCAGTCATGCAGGCATTGAACTTGAGCTGAGTACTGGGCGTCTTGTCCGTGAGGGAGAGAATGACTTGTGTGTCGTCAATTTAGGAGAGGATTTGGATGTTGTGAGAGCAGATGATGCTGGCTAGAGGGATCATGTATGCGTTGAAGAGGGTCGGGCTAAGGGAGGATACTTGCAGAACGCCCCAGATGAGGGTGCGGATGTCTGAGGTGTCCAGAGCCAGGCTGACTGATGGAGTCCTTCCAGTCAGGAAGGATGCATGTCCTTGGATTCTGATGGATGGAGTGGAAGACCATGTCAAATGCTGCAGAGAGGAGATTGAGGGCCACTGTATCACCTCTGTCCAGAGTCATGAAGATGTTATCTGTGAAGCCATGCGGATGTTATCTGTGGCGGCGAAGAGGGCAGTTTCCGTGCTGTAGTTGAATCTGAAACAAGACTTCCATCTACAGACCACCGTAGATTTGAGGAGTTGGTGGCCATTGTCACATTGGGTGAGGCATCTGTTGATTTTCTCTAAGACCTTGGCTGGGAATGGTAGCAGGGAGATTGGTCTGTAGTTGGCAAGTGTTGAAGGGTCAACAATGGGTGGACAGTTGTGTGTTTCCAAGTGTCTGAGAAGGTGCAGAAGATGTTAAGACAATTAGAATGGACGGAGCATGGCACTGATGGGTTGCAGTCCTCTGGAGTAGGCGTGGTGGGGTCAGGGGTCCAATGGGACCCCTGAGTGGATGAACTTCATGGTGGTGGTGGTTTCTTCTGGGGTGATGATAGGCCATGTGGTTATCTTTGAATAAGGTCGGCAGGCATTTGGTGAGCTCTGTCGGCTCTGGTTGTGGATTGCTGTTCCTGGAAATGGTAGTGATTTTTTTGCTTAAGAACTGAGAGGAATTGTTGCAGTGGTCCTCTGAGGGGGTAGTCGAGGTGGAGGTGGCCACTGGTGAGGTGAAATCGTTCTCAATGAGGAAGATTTCTTTGCTTCAGTTCATGCTGACATTTATACGATATGCCAGAGTGGCACGTATGGCAGTCCAGATCATTTGGTGGTAGTGTCTAAGGGTGGATTTGAACATGCTCCTGTCTGTATTGTCCTGACCTATTCTCCATTTGCACTCCAGTTGTTTGGAGTGGTGTTTCATCATTTTGAGTTCCTCCATGTACCAACTGACCTTGGGACTAGATCTTGTTGTATTGCAGTATTTGGGGGTGCCAGGGAGTCGGCACAGGAGGTAATCCAACTGTTGAAATTTTAGTTGGCTTCGGGGAGGCTGTTGCTGTGTTCGGGTCAGTGGGTGTTGAGAGCGGTGTTCCAGTCCTTGTTAGTGATGCTGTTCCAGTTTCGGCAGGCTGGTCTGCTGGTGGTTCTTGTCCATTGGACTGGGAAAGGGATGCTGAACACAATGGGGGCGTGGTCTGTCCAGGAGACTGGTATGGGCTCATCAACTCTGATGCTGTCAAAGGTGGTGAAAATAGGGTCCAGGAGGTGTACGGCAACGTAGGTAGGTCCCTTTACTTGTTGGGTGAGGCCCAGGCTTTCAAAGTCTTCGATGAGTGCTTTTGAGTTGGGGTCAGTGTGGTCTTCCAGATTGAAGCTCAGGTCTCCAAGTAAGATGCAATTGATAGCGTCGTGTGTGAGTGGTGCAACAAAGTCCTTGATGGTGTTGGTGAGCGGTTCTAGTGCCGCTTAGGGAGAACTTGGTTGTGACGTGGAGCTTGAACAACAGGCGTTCCATGTTGGAGGAAGACGTGTCCAAGGAGGTAGTGCAGCTGATGGTGTTCTTCTGGATGATGACAATTCCGCCTTCAGTCTTGAGAAGCCTTTCTTGCCTTGAGATCTTGTAACGGGGGATGGCTGTGGTGATGTCAGGTTCTAATGCAGGGTTCAGTAGAGTTTCCGTCCTCACTCCCGCTGCCATAAAGTAGGTGCTGCGAGGGGGGAGTAGTGATGTCACTTCATGTAAGGAAATTATCCATACCATTTTTGGGAGTGCACAGTACGCACTGGTTCCCTCTGGGAACCCTTCATTCTCGGTGAGGACAGAACAGCATCCTCGCCTGCAGCCATTTTGTTCCCTGTGTGTCGTGAGGTGCGGAGGTAATACTGGGGCGGGTCCTGTATATTAGCTCCTGGCATATGCCACATGCAGGAAAAATATAATAATAACTCGAAGGGAAGAACAGCTATTATGCTTATACATTTATTATATTCTTTGCTCATGTTTATTTATTTGTGAAGAAGTTTCTGTAACCTTATTTTTTTTCTCCCAATCCAAGATAGCCGACCTTTAATTGATTGAGGCCACTTCTTTTTCTCCACTATATATGTAGGTCCATCAACAAGTCCAGTTGTGGCGCAATTGTTCCATTCCAATTCTTCTGATTTGGCCCACCCTGATGGTTTTTTAGGTCGAGCCTATAGCGGCAGCGCACATGCGCTGCTCGCTTTGCAAGGCATGCAGTAATGGAGTATGGAGTGGAAGCTCAGTGGAAGCTCCGCCCACTCTCCGCCCATGTTTTTAATTGGCTCCTGTCATTGTCTTTCGTAAATGCTGCTGTCTGATTGATTATGAGGCTTGTTAGTCCCTCCTTATTATGGCCATGTCGTCATTTGTCGTAATCTGTACCCTCCCATGGCTACTGGCACCTTTACATCGAGTGTTACACAGTACGGTACATGTTATTTAGACTGTGAGCACTACTTTGTCTGTGCCTTCTCGCCCCCTTCTCCCCCCTTCCGTTGTCCGTGCTTCCCCCCCTCCCGTTGTCCGTGATGCAATGCAATAGGTCTCGGGTAAATGCGAGTCCTATTGCAATGCAAATGCTTGTTTATTTTCGTATCTCATTTTAGCACTCACTATACACCAGGCCTGAGGGGTGACAGCGGTGTGCCTGCGCATTTCCACGTTTACCATGACCATTCAATCAATGAAGATAAGCGAACTCAATTGCATCAGGGGCCGCTTCTGGCTTCGAGGATTGGGCATAACTTCCAAGGGCCCATCATACCTCCTCCCCCATGTACAACACCTGCATCTGGTCTTTGCATTTTAGCCACCAACATGTTGCATGCAGTGATCTACTGCAGACACTCGGTTACGCCGGGCAAAGCACAACTACCAATCCCAGCATGCAAAGTCAAACACACAGGCGAATGTGTCCTTCAAGACTTGGCACCAAATAGACAGCTAGCCATCGCTACCAAAGACCACATAGAAATTCTGCGAATTGGGCACTCTACGTATTTTGATGTAGCGCTCACGTAACTTCGAGGAGCTACAAAGCGCTTTACTGGGAACATTTTATTTGCTCCAGAGACAGCTTGAAGATATGACTCTATACCAGGAACTAGTGGCTGGGTAGATAGACACTGGCGATTTTGATTGTATGACAGGAGAGGTCTGGTAAACCAGGGCCCGCAGCGTCTTCGCTGTAGGATCCTTAGTGTGGGCTGGTGAGGGCAACAGTTTTTACCAGAGTTCTGGGTCTCGCAGTGAAAGGAGCAGGCACGGCGCTAAGGGGGCTCGCCAGCGCCTCTCGTGGGCACTGTACATCATGTCATCACAGATCTCTCACTTTCTAGATATGTGGAGCTGTAGATGAGTTTGACAGGCGTGCATCCGAAAACCGATTACTGCCGATTTACAAAAAGAAATACTATTTTTAGATCTGTCGTGGTTTTCCGACTTTCTTGTGTGGCGGTAACGTCGGTTTTTAGTTCCTCCCAATTGTGACAGCTATAGTGGAGAGGCACAGGAGTTTACAGGGGTACTCTGCCGTCCTGTGCCTCCGAACACTCCCACGTGTGTTTGTTTACCTCTGGAAGTGTTCCCGTTGCGCTAACGTGCCACCCACGCAGTTCAAGGCTTGATGCCCGTTCCCTCGCTTGCAACAGGGCTGATGTCTGCCAGCTTTGCCTCGCCACCGGCCACAGCAGGCCGAGGTCGACGTGGGGCCGGCTCCTGCACCGGTTCTGAAGGCAGCTGGGGCGGGGGCACAACTGGAAGATCTGGCTATAGGCTCTGTGCGCATCTGTTGGGAAGGAGCCTGGATGTATTTATCTACCGGTCGATGTGCCTACAAACGGGACCGTGTCCCCCCACCCACGCAGCCCCCAGAAGTAAAGGATACTGTCCTAAGTCAGTCAAGAACTCCTGCTTCCTGCCCTGTAACCTCGGAGTTGCATTGCATGGTACCCCGTGCGTTATAATTACGTCATAGCAACGCCAAGACTACGGGACCCCCTGCAAACGCGATGATGTCTTTCTAGACAGAGCTAATCGAAGCGGCGTATTGTCTAAACCGGAGGGTGGACAGACAACGATTTATTTCTTGTGGTAAACGGGAAACGGAGGCCCGGGTGGACCAGATGGCGTGCATCGTCTAAGATATAGGTAGCACCATCAAGAGTGCAAGCACCAGAATGCTGAGGGTGCTCAAATTTAAGGATCGGTACCAACTTTGAGATACCGAACAGATCCATTGTTGTGATGCAAGCACATAGATATTGCTTTACCCTTGTCCTGAGGAGGCCTGAAGAAATTGACGGCTGAAACGCGTTCGCGTCGACAGCTTTTTGATAGAGGAGTCACCATTAATGCAAATGTGTTGAATTATTTAGTAGCACATCTTTGAAAGGATAGAGAGGTGTGGTACCTCGTGTGCTAGAAGGACTACCTCTAAGTGTATCACCCAGATATTATGGGTGAACACTAGTGTTTCTAATTTCTTGTTAGGGTATTGGAGAAACTGTGTTTTGTGTATATATATACATATTTGTATGTTTTATGTTGATCATTGTATATATTGTTGTATGTCTTGTGATCAATTTATTTTTTAAATGATTTGTGGGTCAGAGACTGGTCCAATGGCATGTGTGTGAAATTAAATCATTTGTAACGTTTGTGTAAAATTAAATAGCAACGTTAGGATAATTAATTGTGCCCTAACTGTGAATAAATCTGAGATTCATCCCTCCGTACTTCCTTGTTATTCATCTATTCGATGTCTTTCTAATAAGCGAATAATGTGACATTAAATCTCCCTTGTAAAGATTATCATGTCATGGCCCGGGGAGGCGGAGAGTGAGGGGTTAAGAAATACTGAGTCTCCACGTTCTCCTGGGGATCGGATTGACCTACATTCTTTACATTTCCAATGTTTATATGCTTCGTCATCGCAACACGTGATCGCTCGGAAATGTTAGATAAGGCTTGTGCATAGCCTTCTAGATTTATGGATGTGAAGCCGTAACACCAGTGGCATGGAAGGGGTGCCAGCCCGCCACCCACTGAGCTGCTGGTTGTGTAGTAACGCTCATGGGGGGCAGGGGGAAGTGCAACAGTCTTTGTTGTCCCTCGTGATCTCCTTCTTCATGGATTCCCTCACTACCCTCCTCCAGTGGCACCCGCAACTCTACTTAGCCCCTCTCTCACATTTATTTATTTTATAGCGCTGCTCATCCTAATGTAGGGTGTCAGAGCGCTTTCTTTCACAAACATATTATGTAGAGACACTGAGTCATACAAGTGTGTAAATCAATGTATAGGAAATGTTACTTAAGAGAATGAGGACTGCAACGTGTAGGAGGCACGTCATCCATACTGGTAGGCATTATTATAAGTTAAGAGTGCTTGGTCTGGAGAAACGTTGGGGCAGATTACGTTTTTACTATGTGCAGTAACTAAATTGCTGCACTGCATTGCGTGAAAAGGAGAGAACCCAACAGCACCATATCTACTACAATATGGTGCTGTTGCTCTTTCCTTTAGTGTACTATATGCTAACTTGCTCCAATGCACACACCCTCGCACCTTAGTGCATAGATGTAAACGGGGCACAAGGGGACAAAACAAATGTATACTCTGCGTATGGACATTTATTTCATAGCAGGACCAATGATTGGTAGACATTGCAATTTGTGTGGCCCTAAATAAAAGTGAATCTCTCAATTCCAATATTTTCTCAACCAAATAGTGCTTTTAGTGAATGATTGTTATGCAGCTGTGTCTGGGTGGATGTCTGGAATATTTCTTTATTAGTTAGATTAGATTATATCATATTTTCAGCATTTGTATACTCACTTGTGCCAGTGATGTGCGCTCATATCAGTCTGAGCTTTTGGGACAATGTGTTTATTGATCTGACTGGAGTCATTCTTATAGTGTATCTTTGTGTCTGTTGTTACTCCAAACCTTGCTGCGTTTATGGATTTGGTCCTATGGGCATGAGGATGAACTTTCGTGTGTCTAATGCGTCTTTATGAATCTACAAGTATTATTTCTGTGAGTAGTGGGGTTGTGCAGTTGGGGGCATAGTGTCTGAGTTTGGGTGGAACAGATATTATGAGTTTAAAAATTGTTCCCTTTTGTAGGCACTGGCGGGCTGTTTTAAAGAATGTAGAAATGCATTTTATTATTGTGATTAATGAACTTGCCTCTATAATGCTCTGTCTGGAGCAATTGGATATATGAGAATAAGAAGTTGCTACTTCTAATGTTTTGTTGCACTGCTTGAACTGGGTATTGATCTGTAGCTTTTGTGTAGGTTTTTAATGCTGTGGTTTGAGGTTTCCCCCATTTATGGAGTGTTGTTTGAGTGGCCCTCTTTGCCTTCTAAGTGGTGTTAGGTGCTGTGTTGATTGAGAGAATGAAGTTGATAAAACAAGTGTCAAATGTACTGCCACACTTATAATCACTGCCACACAGTCCATTGCAGTAATGTGGGATAATATAATGCATGTCTAAACACTTATAAGGTCCCAAAGGCGAGACTGATTGCTTTGCAAATGCTTGTTTCTCTGGGTTCCAATTTTTCCTTCTGGCTGGGTTGTTTCCTGGAGCAGTATCGTGCTCTTGTTACAACCTGGCGTCCGGTCCTGAGTCTCTGGAGATAAACAGCCTTATCTTCAAGTGAAGAAGCCTTTGTCAGCGTCACCCAGAAGACCATCTCTTGACACTTCCTGTGCAGATGGATGATGTAAAATCCAGAGATGTCACTTCCTGTACAGATGGATGATGGAAATGATTCCTGTTACTTAGCTTCTTCTTTTAAAGACAGTTTTGTTCGGAAACCAGTGATGTCACTTCCTGAGCAGATGGATGATGGGAAATCCAGTGATGTCACTTCCTGTGCAGAGGGATGATAGGAAAATCAGTGATGTCACTTCCTGTGCAGGTGGATGAGGGAAATGAGTCGTCTTGATTAGCTTCTTCTTTTGGACACGAAACGCTGGCCTGATTTAGGCCTTAGTGAATGGCCCACATTCTGCAGGTCTGGAGGACCCAATCCTCTGCCAAACAGGCAAAGTATGTTTTGGATGATTTTGACTTTCACACGGCAGAAGTGGTTTTCAGCCTGCAAGTCGTGAGTTGCTTTAGGGGAAAAATGTCAGTGGCAGCTTGGTGGAATTGCTCTCACGAGTGTGGGTACTGTAGTTTGAGTACATGTATTAAAACTGTTCTTGCCACTGGGGATTTTTCTCCTGTCACAATAGGGACATTTTGGGAATTATTTAGTAAGGTTTTGCTCGGCACTCATATGGCACAAATTGGAGCAAAGCATTGCGTTGATTTACTTACAATTATAAAAGTCCAAGGCTGCAGTACAAAATTGTGCAGCACCCACACAACCCTTAGTAAGGCTAGGCCTTTTCTGTGCATGACTGCTATGATTAACAGAGCAGACTTGAACAGAAGGTACATTGTCAGAAATGGTGCTGCACCAGCCACTCTTAGTTTGGCAGCTGGTACAACCCCATATCTAGTGGTATCACCTCTGCCACATCAGTTTTCCATGTGATGGATCCAGAGGCATCTTCGTCATCTGGTATACTGACATTTCCTTCACCTACAGTGAGGTGGGGCAATGAAGAGGTGGTCAGAGAGGACATCTGTGTATTCTTGTGTACATTCAAGTCTGCCTTGAGAGGTAGGGCCCATCCCAGTTCACCTCTCTTTCATAAAGAACGTATTATTTTGGCAACAATGGCCACACATTTGGTGTGATTTCTAGTTTAACTTAATTTCCAAGACACAAAATGTTTCTGAGTTGGAACAAGACTACCTCAAGTCTGTCTCCATGTTCTGGTGTCTTGTCTCCATACTGTAGTGTCTTTACTAAGAAAGGAGAGGTGTATTCAGAACAGATGCCATCTGTCACTCTGACATTGTGTTTAAATTAATAGGTTTGGAAGACATTGGCAGTGCTCTAGTGTATGAAGTCCACCTTTTTGTATGTGCTGGAAGTCGCGGGACATGTTTTATTCCTGCTTCTTTCTGAACGTACCAGAATAAATGTGTGCTATCTAACCATGTTTTGTTTACTTTTCAGAACTTTCCTGCCATCCTCCTCTAAGGTGCAAGACCAGGAGAGAGACGCTTGAGTCCTCAGTTCATGGAGTGAGACATGGACCTGAGTGAGAGCTGGATTCTGGACGAAGTAAATTGGCTGGCTCAGATTGGAATACTTCCCCACCCTGGAAGCACGAGAGAAGGTACAGTGCTATTTCTTTTGGCCAGACCCTTGCTTCCTGCCATAGAATGAAAGCAAACTCCATGTCTTGTTACACCTACATTTACATTTATTAATTTAAATGGTGGTTTAGCACTTGCTATAGGCTATCTCAGCGGATCTTTCCCCCCACGTAGCCACAGCACTGTGAGGGCTAAAGGGCATTTACTCCATAAAATAACATTTGAATTAGTCACACAACACCCTAAACTATAATGTTCTATACAGAAAGGGAGAGGAGCAGAGCTGGGGCATGCAAGGGGCAGGGGTAGACACACACCACTAAAGTCTACAACTGCTTCATTGCCAATCCACAAATTTGGAGCTAGACAAATTAGATCAGGGGTCTCCAACCATTTCTGTAACGACAGCTACTTATGTTCAATGAAAATCATCCACAGCTACTAATACTAGTGATGTAAAAGTGAACACTCCATCCAAGAGTGTCAGCAGTGATCACATCGGTGCATTAGGCAGGGTTTCCAGCAGGAATATAGCTTGTTACATCGCATGCATTTACAACGCATGCGATTACAACGCGGTCGTTACAACGACCGCATTGTTACATCGCAGTACCATTACAACGCAAGTCGTTACAACGACTTGCTCTAGGGGGCGCGCTGGACTTAGGAATAGTATAATTTACTATTCCAACTCCAGTGTGTGCAACAGTAGGGAAGGTGTTGGAATAGTAAATTATACTATTCCTTAGTTTAGAGCGCCCCCTAGAGCAAGTTGTTGTAACGACCGCGTTGTAATCGCATGCGTTGTAACGCTTTGACAATTTGAACTGAAATATTACATGGGTAGTACATACAAACCATACAAACCATAGCTGCAATCCCCCTTGCACCAAGGTATAAATATGAGTAACTCAAATAATAGCTTTAAGCACATTTTGAAAATTCAACTATTTTTCTACAGACATCAGCTTATGAGTTGTGAAAATACACACAATTTTGTCTTGAATACATGCTTTTTAATTTTGGTATACATATTATCATTCAACCGCGTAAAAACTTTGATAGTAGTAGTTTGGGTTGTACACAGGAGAGCTATTCACAGGTACCTGGAGAGCTACTTGTAGCTCATGAGCTACTCGTTGGAGACACCTAACTAGATCCATACTGGGGTGCACAGCCAGGGCTAGCTCAAGCTTCATAAACATGACACATGCCACACAATCATCTCTCACTCTCTAAAACACAACAAACGACCAGCTGCCATCAACTGCCAGCCCTCAGCAGTACAAATCAATGCAAACTACAAATCCACAGGCACGGATTATATTATTATTGATCGCCCAAGCCTATGGGTGTTTTGTAACTCTGTTTCATAAACTACGGTCAAACCTCCTTTGTTTATAACATTATATACCTAAACCCGGCTCCTAATTACGTTAAATCGTTGTGGGCATTTTAACATCAAAGAAAACGATTGGGGAGCATTTTGAGCATGGGTGTGTTTTGGTCCGATTGCCTCTTAACTTTTATATTGACGATTTGCCTAGAGAAATTCCTTCCCCTTACTACTGAATTTAGTCAATATGGGATATTATCCTATGCAGATGATGTCATCATATTACCTCACACCTTTAAGTTGGAATGAGTTGAATGCTAGTAATTGTCACATCTTACTGTAGTCAGATCCTAACTGGTTTTGAAAACTAACCCACATCGTTTCTTTGAGGAACAAATTAAAACCAGAATATGGGTATTGAAATTCTGATAAAATACAGGTGTTAATCGGGTATTTTGTTTGCCCCTAAATGTCAATGTAAGTTAATGGCTAAACACAAGCGCCGTATGAGACAAAAGGTGCACTGTCCCTGTCTGCGCCATGGCACAACCTCAATGTTTTTCCCAGTTTAAACATGGACCCACTTAGGGAACAAAATGCTCTCCCCAGCTGCGACGTGCGTACTGACAGTCTGCACCTGCGCGAGTAAGATGGTTCAGAAAAAGATGGACCCAGGATTTGGAACTTCAGTGGCGTCTTTTCACTGCCAGCTGACTCAGTTATATTTTAAAGAGGGGCAGGGATCCACCTGCTGGCGGGAGCAGTGTGTGACTGCACCTGCCTCCGGGGGTTTGGTTTGGTTTGGGTGGCCCAAGACCCCACGCCCCCTCTCAAGGGGCTCCCTCAGGGGCACACTGACTGTGCACCACCTCATACCTGGAGAACAATCTGTGCTCCTCCCAATGGCTCTTTTGCCCTTGCATCAGTGTCTCCTATATGGGGTGTGCATAAGGATAAAGGCGTACGTTTATCTACAATGGACCACAACCCCATGCAAATGTAGGAATGCTCTCTTGAGCTACACAGACATGTACTGCAGAAGGGGAAACATAAAGGTTTGCAGCTCTTTTGAAATACCAAAGTGCATAACGGTTGGAAAAAGTGGGCACACACTCCCATTCAGAGGCACTTTGTGTAACATGGCCCCAGGAAGAGAAAGCGTTCCTAATTAATCATGGGATCCTGCTTTTTTGCGGTTTTGCTAGACAGCTAAATGTGTCGGAAATAACTTTGTATGGAATACTCCACAGAGCCAATCTTTGCTCAAAATTGGATAGGCTTCCTGTCACTCTCAATTGCTTTGTGCTGCTTCCCCCCCTCCCCCCATCTGCTTGACCCACCAGCAGGAGCTTTTGGTGTCATTGACTGAGGATTCGTCATTGGCCTGCTCCAAACGCAGCATTACATCTATGAAAACAGAGCCACGTTCAAAGTCAAACACCAGTTTGCTGCTTTTTAGTGCCACCCAGTGGTCACTAGTCAGAATGCAGCAGAAATGTGAAGGATACAACATTGTTCTAGACAGGCAGTGAAAACATCTAAAGACCAGCATTGACAATGCCAGTTGATCTCACTTGTATGTAAAGGTAAGCGAGACCGATTAGCATTGCCAGTGCTAGTTAACAAAAGCTATGGAGATATGTTGACTTAAACAATGCACACTGCTTTCCAGGCTTCATTCAGATAAAGCCTTGGCCATGGAAGAAGTCGCTAGCTGAGAAGAGGCCAGGTAATTCACTTTCCACACTGAAGCAATGATGCACAGTCCCTGGGCAGAGATGTCCAGTATAGGCAATGTCAGAACTTTACATTTAGATCCATTATGTGTACGTTTATCTGATGTGGATAAAATGCTGAAAATCTGATATGGATCCGCCCATCCTGAATCTATGTTGGAACTGGAAACTCCTGCCCTAGTCCAAACCAAATTACCCACCTATAGCTTCAGGAGTGACTCTCTGCCCCTCAGACAACCGTGGACACAAATTAAAATAACACTTGAGGCATCCTCTCGCTGGCTCCTGTCGACAAAAGGACTATGTGATGTGAACATTTTCACCCTTACCCTTCCTGTCATATTTACATTGTTATTCTGATGTTCGCTATTTCCATCTTGTTTGAAAGGCATAATATGTTCAGCGTGCCCCTTTAAGAAGGTTGCACACTTGCTCAGCTCTCAAGTGTTTACTTCATGCATGGGCAATGCCAGGCTTGAATTAGCGGTCCAACATATGCACCAAAGCACACCAAACACTGTCACTTTTATCTCAAAACGGTAATTCAGCGAATAGAAAGAATGAAGTTCCGTTGGCAATTTCCAATTAATGATCCACAGAAGATGATGTATCAGGTCATATTATTTTATTCCAGTCATAGACACAAGCACTGCTGCCAACGCGCGTTTCGTCCTCCTGGACTTTCTCAAGGCTTCTCTCAATAACCATCAAGGCAGTCCTTCTTAATATGTTGCGTAAGCGGTTCATAAGAAAAGTGACTCGCGGAATAAATATTGTTTGTAAATCTCTTGATTCATAAGCCAAGTGTTCTTTAATGCGGGGTAACCTTAATACCATTAGTTCAAATCAAAGCGTTGTTCGGGTTCCAATGACCAAATATTATCCACACAACGACTTTATTCATAAACATAACGCTCGAACCATGATAAGTCAGCGTATGTTTGTTGAACTCCAGAGCCTCACCCGGACGCCCAAACAGCCTCCATTAGCGGTCCTACTAACAAGTCTACACGAGATAGGGTAGGGAAATTTGCACTTGGCCTAATTATCCAGTGCGGGAAAGATCAAAGACTTTGAACAGAAAAGTCTCCTCCACATAGTCGTGGCATGCTTCTTCTCAGGCTAGTCTGTCCCACCACGGTAAGATATTGTGGTGGTCTCAACCTCAGAAAGAGGAAGATCAGGATAAATGGCGTCGAATATATGTGAGATTTAAAGGAGAACCTAAAACTACCTCTGTATCCCTAAGGGATTTACTGTTTTTTTCAGGGTACACAAGGCAGGATTAAAACATTTACCATATCGATGTATGTTGAGAAATGATGACTCACCCTTCTCTATGTAATGCCAACATTTTTTGGCCTCACTTTGAGCCCAAAATGGGTCTTTGTCAGGGCAACACAGGATCCTGCACAGTCCATGCTGTATCGGAGGTGCAACCACGGGTCTACCTCCTGAAGAAAGTGTGACTACAGAAGAGGTCCCCATTTGGTGAGACCAGTAGAATGTACCCACAATCTTTCTAGCAGCCTCTTGTGATGTCCATTTGTCTTCTGCAGCACATGCCTTTCTGCGCCACTCTCACCAGCCTCTGACAAAATGAGAAAAGTTCGAAGGACATCCCCTTGACTACAGATTTCCCCTGAAAACGGGAAGACAACAGTGATTCCAATCACGTCCCAGTGCTTAATTTCTAAAAAAAATAAGTGCCAGGGCTCTTATCAGGAGATCACAGCAGCTTGCACCACACAATGCCCCTGCTATGCTGCCAATGATAGTAACAACACAACTACTAACATCACACTTCTACAAGTGTGACAATTCAGACTATTTCAGGCCCCCAAAGCTATGTGAATGGCTTGGGCAACAGGTAATGGTCATTTTTAATGCATGTTGACTTATTAATGAACTGTTGCTGTGGTCATCTCTAATTTAGCAAGACAGCGCCACCTTGTGGCAGACTGTCACAAGCGCCGGTGTTGGCAATTAAATGACGCTGCTGAGCACCGTAAACCACCGGCTCAAATTAAGCACTGTGTCCAATAAAGGAAGGTGGAATCATAACGAAAAGCATGACGATTAATCCAAGCAAGAAGTGAACAGACTGGCAGCACTTTGCAGCTACCAAACCCTTGAAAAAAAATTAATAAATAAAACAATCATGGCCATAGGGTACGAAATGGGATAAGGAACATGGCTGACCTATTAAAATGGCCCATGCGATGTCTAGCAGGATTAAAAAATTAAATTAAAAATGGCAACAGGATAGGGAGCTGAGGGGGGGAATCAACCAGGGAGTTTGGGGGAAGTAAAAAAGAAAGTGCACATAAAGAGCAAGGAACACATGCACTCCCATGGAGTGCTCAATAACAAAAAATGAGTCCCATCAAGTATGCTGTTGAATCATACAAATCATCCAATCAGAACACTGTGAGATCAAAATGCTCCTGGGCGAGACAAACACAAGAATAGGGGAAAGCCAATAAATCGAGAGCAGACAACTGAAATAGACAACAAAGCCACCCAATCACGAACAAGGGGCTGACCCAAAGCCCACTCTTATACGTATATGTTGTATATTGGAAACAGTAAGTCTTCCTACTGACAGTTACATTTGACTGTCGCTGAGATGTTATCAATCCTGGCAAAGCACATTGCTGTTAGTTCCAGTAGTATGGAAATATCAAGGACAAAGTATTGAAATTGAAATACAGAAAGGTAAGTATAGATTTTGTATACCTAACTCCACATATATGTACCTTGAAAATATATACATATCTTCAATACACATGGATGTGGATTTAGGAATAGTAAATCTATAATTCCTATATATACACACTTACCTATCGATATTTTTGTCCTCAATATTTTGTCATCAATATTCTTATATCATGATATTTCAACGTTCGATATTCAGTAGTATTATCGTGCCAGGGCACCTTCTGTTTCCTAGTTTTATCAGGCTGACACAGATGTGACCTGCACGTTCATCCAGGTGTCAAGGCCAGAAGTTTCTTTGCACATTATATCATGAAAAAATAGCAAATATTCATGTTTTAGGGTTTTAAAGAAAGACAACAACAACAAATGAAGCATGCTTTGCTATTGCCTAGGGTAGGTTGGCATTTCAAAAGGAAGGTGAAAAGCCCTTTAGCAGTCTCCAAATATAAAGTGGCATCTTCCTAACTACGACCTCCTGCATCTTGAAAAGCTGAACAGAAAGAGTAGCTTGCTCAATGTTATAACCTGTGTTTACTGTTTATCACATATTAGAACATTGGAATGTTGGGAGCTCCATTGAAGACAATGGAGTTGCTCTGGGCTTATAATGGCTGGTATAAGCCCAGCGCTCCAACATTCCAATGTTTGTCTTTTTGTTTCTCCATTTTTAATTTAGAACATTCTACCCTTAGTGGGTGGAATGTTCTAATAGTCTTTATAGCTCTTCTGCCTCAGGCTATACCGGTTGTTAAAGGCCCTCTCCCTCGTTATAGGCCCTCGCCTGCGGCTCAGGCCTATAAAGCGGGATCAGGGCCTTTAACAGCCGGTATAGCCCTCGGCAGCGGGCTATAAGGCTATATTAGAACATTGGAATGTTGGGAGCTCCATTGAAAACAATGGAGTAGCCCCGGGCTTATAATGGCTGGTATAAGCCCGGAGCTCCAACATTCCAATGTTTCTTTGTTCACAGCTGTGGCTGTGAACAAAGGCTTCAGGGAGCCTGAGGGGATTTCAATCCCCTCGCGCTCCCTGAAGCCTTTGTTTTATTTGCTAAAACATTCTGCCCTCTAGTGGCAGAATGTTCTAATAGCCTTATAGCCCTTCGTAGCTGGGCTATACCGGCTATTAAAGTCCCGCTCCCTTGTTAAAGGCCCTCGCCTTCGGCTCGGGCCTTTAACGCTGGAGCAGGCCTTTAATAGCCGGTCTAGCCCGCTACGGCGGGCTATAAGGCTATATTAAATAGGGGTGTCCTACAGCTGTCCAGGAGGGCTAGACCCATTCTGGAATCTTATGCCAACCACTGACTCGCTAAATCAGTTTGATTATTCCACGTAAGTTCATTTTATTTGAAGAGCCTGACAATCACCACTGATCTGGCCTTCATTCATGCACATTTATTATATTTGGATAGCCTGAAAATGAGGACAGACGTGGCCCACGTGGACCTATGTTGTATGCACCTGTACTCAATCTGAGAGGAGTTCACTTTCACAGCAAAGCATCCTGGCGTTATGAACATTTTCAGAAACATGTTTTGCTGTAGGGAGAACTTTTTTGCCCAATGCACTATAGAACTTGTATTTCTCTGCGATGAATAGATCATGAATTGCAGGGTTAAAAGCTACTGCTAGGTGCTAGAAGCCATCAGCAGTTTAGATTTAGATTCAGATCCAAGCATGTGTGCCACAGTTGTACAAACTAACTAAAAAAAATACAGTGCCAGATTTAACAACCTTTCACGCAACGCAGTGTAGCGAGGCAACTTGCTGCGCTGCGCTGCGTGAAAGGAAACAAGCAGAAATGGGCCATGTCTACTCAGATATGGCGCACTTATGCTCTCTCATTGAGCTGGCGCACTTCAGTCAGCCTAGCGCCAACGCGGGCATCCTTACACCACAGTGCAAGGGTGCCTGCTTTACAGGAGAATCGTTTTTGTGCAGAAAGGGATACCTTCCTGCACAAAAACAATCTCTCGTGGCATTTCCCTATTTCTATGTGTGCCGCAAAATGCAGCACACGCAGAAAGAGGAAATAACGAGGAGAAAAAATAATTTTTTTCCATGTTACGCCATCCTCTGGGAGGAGTAGCAATTTCATGCAATCCCAGGTTTAGAAACCTTTGTAAATTTGGGATTGAGTGAAATCCATGAGTGAATGTATGGGAACGCCCATGCTCCACCCATGGAACGCCTCCCAGAATGAAATGTAATGCAATGTACCGCAAGCCGCTGCTTTCGTAACATTTATTTTACTAAGCCACGCAAGGCGGCACAAATTGCCCCTTGCATGGCTTTGTACATATCTACTTGCTTTTTACGTCATGGATGTTCCACAAAAGTGGTGCAACCATGAAGCAAAATGTTAGTAAATCTGTCCATAATGTTAAATGTGGCTTCAGGCTACCTTTATGTACAACAGAAGACTCCTGCAGCAGTTGTCAACTGCTATGATGGTACACAAGGGTCCAATTGTGTCCTGGCCTGCTGTCCCATTACAAGCCTCCAACATCACCCCTCCCCCACCTCCACAGATGCAAGTTAAGGGTGACAAAGGATGTTACCAGTATCTCGGCTCCCTACCTCTGTGTCTATACAGATCTGAGGGAAGCAGAGGAGAAGCCAGTGGTCGTGCAGCATCTCTCCCCACCTTACACCGCCTTATTAGGCTTTCCACAGGCAGGAAGGAAGCAGGATAGAGATTGGGCCTATGGCCACGCTGTCTGCCGCCTTACCCAGCCTCCCTTGGTCTGTGGGTCCATGAGGAAAGCAGGGGGTATCTGGATGAGCCCAACAGCAGTTCTGTCACTCACAAAGAGACCAGGAGCAGCTACCATACACTGGGAAGGAGGGAATGGGGAGCCAAGATGTAGGGTGGGGAAGGGAGGCAGGAGCCAGAGATGTTGTTTCTATGTAGACGATGATATGTGGGACGGTGGCTGTAAGCCACATAGGTTGTGTTTGTAGCTACTACAGTTTAAGAGTCCTAGACTGACTATGAAAATTTGCACAACAAACAAAGTATTGATGGTGATGGAATAAGGTAAATATACTTCCGGAGGGTTCTTGGTTGATTCGATTGGGCATGGCCATGCGACACAAGGTGACGTAATATGAGATCCTGGTGGGAATCTTAACACTTTCAAAAGGTCATATTCATCTCTTAGCAGCTAAAAGATGAAAATGGCATAGTGAAGGATGACTCTTCACAGGAGACCAGTAAGGCAATGCATAATTTGGCATCACCAGACCCAGCAAAAAGATGTTTCCAAATGAAGGAACAAGTAAAGCATACAGTTTTGCGTTTTGTAACAGTACTTGCTGTTGCCTTGAGAAAGCTCTAAACCAGAATGGCTAGAGCGAACCTGACAGCTGCATGTTCTCCTAATAAAGAAGGGCAGTAAATAACCCTGAACTCTGAATTAATATTTGTCAATGTTTTAGAAACTGCAGTTCTGACATACAGCGGCGGCTCCTCTGCTAAGGCGGAGGGGCGCCGTCCCACTGCTCTTTGAGCAGTGCAAAAAGGGAAAATCAAATGATAATAACACCGCGTTATTATCATTTTATTTTTCCGTACTGAGGCAGTTCTACAGGGCGGGGCTGGCCTGTCGTCACAGCCAGCAGGGGGAGGAGTGTTTGGTGCCCTTAAGCGCGCATGACGGTTTGGCTGGCCGTCTTGGGCTGGCCAGTCATGTGCACTTAGCATGTTCTCCACCCGGCTGTATTGCACAGCCTGGGTGGAGAACATGCACAGGCTCTTGGTCCCTGTCTGTGTGCCGAACCAGGGCTCTCAGAGCAATCACGATGCTGCTGTCATGCTGTTGTCAGCAGCGTCATGACTGGCTTAGGGGAGTCTGGGAGCCTGTGTGCATCCCTGCACAATTGAAGAACAGAAGAGAGGCGGCGTCTGGCAGCCAGGTAAGTGAATTTATTTTTCTGACCCCCTCCTCCAGCCCCACCCATACTATTCCATAGCATCCACCACTGTCTGACAACTGAAACAATCAAATAGGAAATGCTACACCTCCCACCAGCACCCAAGGTTTTGATTATATTTCAGGAAGGGAGGAGGAGCATGCTAAGGGATACGTAGAGGTGGTGCACAGCTGTCTCCACCCTCTCCCCCCCCCCCAAAGGTGCACCTTGTGAGTGGATATAGGGGTCACTGCATCCGCCTCCAGGAGGATCACTGCCCCCCTTTGAAATGGAGGCCGGGTCGCCACCTGCAGTGAAAGGCATACCGGCGGCTTCAAACAACTGATTTGCTTTCACTAATGCGCTGCTCCGAGTGCACAATTGGGTTCAAGCCTCCACTGGAAAGAGTGCATTTTATATGATACAACAAGCTGTCCCAATCTGCCCTTTGCGCACACACTTAGAAGTGAAGTATAGTGCAGAGATGAGAAGCTCACATATTTGGTATGCGGTACCAGGTACATTTTTGGTGCACCTAGGCATCAGTTGAGTCGAAGAAGGTGACAGATATTTAATGTTATTTTTTGATATGTAGGACGAACCCAGGATTTTCCTGTTAACTCCTCCTGTGGACAGCTTTGGGAGACGACAAAATGATGCAGTTAGCCACATTGACCCTAAAACTGTATGTGACAGATATCAACATGGAGATTACTCCGACCGTCCTTCTCATTGTCTATCATCAAACTCGGACCCGCTGGGGTGAAGGCGTCCCTGTTGTTGCTTTCTCAGCTTGATCCAGCAACTCACCCACATCTTATCTTTCTATTCCTTGTAGATCAGGAGATGCCTGAATCTAATCCCAATCACTTTGGTCCAGGACAATTGGGTAAGTGCCATTCCTATACTATGTACTTTGATACAGTACGTAACAGAGAAGAGGTACCATTATAACGACAAGGCTGTATCAAGATGTTTGACGCTGCATCATGACTTGATAGTGGCTATCAGTAGGATGCTTTGACCTGTTGTATACTCATTCACTTCAATTCAAGGTCATTCATGTGGTCCAAATCCTACATGTTCTCCAGTGTTTGGACGTGACATTAGCAGGTATAAAGTAGGATCCAAGCATGGTACTGTTGTCTCTACTCAGGCAGATATCAATATGGCTTTTTGTACATATTACAACAACCTGTATAGCGCACCACCGGCTGCTTCCCCTGAACACCTGATCGCCTTCTTGGAAGACCTCACATACCCCACATTATCCACAGATGATCAATCAGAATTGGAAACCCCTATCACTCAACTTGACATTAGGGAAGCCATTAAAGACCTTCCCAGAAACAAAACTCCCGGCCTGGATGGGTTGCCTGCAGAGTTTTACGCGACATATGTGACACAACTCACCCCGCGTCTAGAAATCCTTTACAAAACGGCACTGGAAAAACATACTCTTCCCTTGACAACTATGCAAGCGCTGGTTACTTCTCTCCCCAAACCAAATAGAGACCCACGCCACATATCAGGGTATCGTCCCCTTTCATTGCTATCCACCGAGTACAAAATTCTCAGCAAAATCTTGGCCAGGCGCCTCCTTCCCTACCTCCCAAAGCTTATTCACACTGATCAATGTGGCTTTATACCGGGCCGCAATACTTCTTTAAATATCAGACGGCTCCATTATATATTGGAAGCTGCGGCAGACCTTTCTCGTACGATCGGGTGCATTTCTCTTGATATGCGCCAGGCGTTTGATACACTCGATTGGAATTATATGTTGATTGCTATGGAAAAGTTTGGTATCCCCAAGGGTTACTTGCAGTGGGTTAAACTATTATATTCCGCTCCTACAGCTCAGGCCAGGACTGGCTCTCATATATCTTCGGTATATCCTATAGCTAGGGGTACACGGCAAGGATGCCCCTTGTCGCCGTTGCTGTTTGTTTTAGCATTAGAACCCCTCCTGATTAAACTTCGCAATGGGGCCATGGACCGGGGGATTGTACTCAATAACACCACACATTTAGAGTCCGCATATGCAGACGACATTATTTTATATCTAAACGATCTTACTACCAACCTGGAACCTGTCCCGGCCATATTTAAACACTTTGAACAGATATCGGGACTGACTATTAACGAAACTAAATCTTATGCTTTTTACATGCGCTACAGGGATACCCCAGAGGCTGTGCACTTTGGTGACTTATTATTAACTACCGCCCCTGACACTTTTAAGTATCTGGGTGTACAAATATATAGAACCTCCCAAGACCTTCTAGATGGCAATTTGCTCAAGGCTATTAAATCACTCCGAAACCAGGTCTCTTTTTGGACCTCGCTGCCCCTGTCGGTGATGGGCAGAGTAGCCATTTCTAAAATGGTGATGCTTAATCGTCTCCTATATTTTTTCACTAATCTGCCGATCCCTATCCCGGCCCCAATTTTTCGTACACTTGATACACTCCTGTTGGAACTTATTTGGGGCAAGGGGCGTAGGAGGGTCAGCCTTGCCAAATTTCAGCTGCGACCTGAGGAAGGAGGACTTGGAGCCCCGGATTTCCGAGCTTATTGTATGGCCAGTCAACTGCAGTGGTTATCTTATTGGCTAGCGGGACGACACATTCAGGAAATTGGCTATACGCCGCAGCTTCTTGACCGGGGTATCCTGCACACTTTACTCCTGCCCCAGGCTAGGATACCGCCTACAGCTCCCCCCTTGCTCAAAACCGCATTACTGCATTGGAAGAAGACACTCCAATACACCAAAAGGGCCCCACCATACTCTCCCAACATACCCTTGCTTGGGATACCTACTACTACTGGTTTAATCTCAAACAGGGCCTTATCCCCGTGGGTTCAGGAAGGTGTGTCAACAATTGGAGCATTGTTCACTGAGGGCACACTAGCAGATCACGATAATTTTATCCGGACACAGGGGGTCCGTCCGACACTTTTTCTTCTACACGCAGCTATCTCTCATTACATCAAACGCTGGTGGTCCCCTGACGGGATTGAACCCCCTAAGCATGAACTAATATATGCACTGTACCTAATGGGAAGGGGACGACACCTCATTCGCTGGCTCTACAGAGGTATTAGAGCACATTCAGGGATACCGTTACTGCCACTCCGTGTTAAATGGTCACTGGAACTGGGAAAGGAAATGACAGACAAGGAATGGTCCTCTGTTTTAGAATTCGCTAAGAAGGTGTCCCACAACGCTAAATTTAAATACATACAATATATGATCTTACATAGGGCATACCTCACACCACACCGTCTTAATCGTATATTTCCTAACACACAACTCACCTGCCCTAGGTGTCAGGAAGCAGATGCAGACCTACTTCATATGCTGTGGGGGTGCCCGCGTTTGCGCATATACTGGCAAACTGTTGGTTACAGAGTGCAGGAAGTCACCGGTACGGCGGTTTGGTCATCGGCAGAAAGCTGTCTGCTGGGGCTGCATAAACGACCCAAGAGGCAGAAGGTCCAGTATAGATTTGCTGACTTGGCTGTACTCATAGCAAAACGTGCCATCACAATGCGATGGAAATCTGCTTCTCCCCCTACACCTCTCTCATGGCAGACAGAAATGGTCCGCTGGGGTACCGCTGAGAGTACGATTATCAGACAAGAAGAGTTTAGAGGACTGCGTAAGATCCCTATCTCGCTAGACTGGGACTACATGCTTGAAACATTTAAGGCCATAGATATGCTAACCCCTCCAGCATCGCAGAGCGGGCCCATCCCACCCTCACATCCCGCAACCCCAAGAGTTGGACTATCGGCTACCCAATAATGCCGTATCACTTTATAACTTAAATGGCCTAGAGGTATATATATATATATGTTATGAAACTGTTTGTTATTTATTGTATGGATACAATCTTTATATGTATTACGCTACAAATAAGTGGACCAGGAACAGGGGGCGGGGGGTAGTTCTATGTTTTAGTATTAGGTTGGTAAAGTATAGTTTGTTAGATTTATGGGTCTGCTAATATTCGGATACCTCACTATATTAATGGTCCGCCAATTCCTTATCTTTTGCTCCTTCGATAACTTGACGCTGTCTTGATGTGTGTTCTTGTAAACGAATATCCACATTGTCATTTACACCTTGCACATAATCTGTATATTCATGTTTGATACCCTTTAAATACTAGCAGCCAATTATTTGGAAGATGTGTCGTATATATTATGCTGATTGAAAACTCAATAAAAATATGTTTAAAAAAAAAAAAGTAGGATCCAAGCATTATTCAGTGCATAGAAAGGACTTACAGAATGTGGTTGTGGAGCCAAAGAGAGCCTATTGTCACTATATCAGGCATAACAAGAGTATGCCAGTGAGTAATGTTTGGTTTGCTAAAGGTCCCTGTAGGGGGCGCTGCCTCTACTTATGTGAATGTTACTAGATGCACTTTTAAGTATAGCACAGACATTCATTTTAGATCCTCATAGGACACTTGTTCAGACGGTTTCAGGATATTGCACATGACACAGGGTGGACAGGAGTTCTCTTGAGCTGCTATTGAGGTATGGAAAGCCTCTCTCATGAATCTAAGTGCATACCAAATCTCATCTGTGCATCAATATTGCGAAATATTTTTCCAATATCTCTTTCTATTTGAGATATTGGTAATACCTGTATTTATTGATGTTATTTGTGAATTATTAATTTACTATTTATTTAATACAAGTGTTTTGTTCAACCCTGACATGTATTCTTCAGGCTGCATCAGATTTCTTCGTTACTGCTGGTTTCTGCTCCCCACAATGAAAGTGTTAGTACATTTGAGTGTGTACATTTGTGTGTATAATAGTTCCCAAAGGCTCTGGACCTTTTCTTTTGCCTGATGGGTTAACGGCAAGTGGTATGGATAAGGGTAACAGTGAGGATGCTAGTAGCATCAGAGTAAGTGACCAAGGACTTCCATCATGAGCGGTCAAGAGTCCGATCCAATTCTAAGGTGGATCCGACCTTTGTATCTCATGCTGAGGAGCGATCTGGTGTTTCTTTCACCTGTAGCATTTCTAGGTATCTTCAGCCTGGGCTAGTGTTCCATTCTACCTTTCTTCCAGTTGACACTCCCAAGTGGCTGCTGAGGATGGACATTTGGATGGCACTTGAGTGGAGATGGTTTTCGACGACCAAATAATGCGACAGTAAGACGTCCAGGGTATGCGTGGACTGGGGTGCAGTGGGGTATGTGGACCAGGTAAATTTGGCCACCTCAGTCAGTCCTGTGTAGTGTAGGAAATGTCCCGGCCCTAGTGCAAAGTCCTCGCAGGCTTGTTCAAAGGAGAGGAAAAACTCACCCGGATACAGTCCCCCAACAGCGCACAACTACCATCCCAACAGGCATGAAATGACATATTGACCATCATTTGCCGGGCCGGCGCCAGTATCCAGATAGGGAGTTCACTCTACATTCCACTAAGTTAAGCCTAACTGCTCTGTGCCACGCTGCCAGAGGGCTGAGCACAGGTTAACTTGGGGTTTGCTTGTGACATGGCCTTGAGAAGGATTGTGGTTGCTGCTTGTGTAGGGTTTCACCCACCTCAACCAGTAACACAATTTCTTAGCTTGGCAGTAAACCCAAATTTACTCTAATTAGGATGTAAAGCTAGCACCCGAACTAGACAACAAACAGCAGACATGCTGATGTATACACACATATCAGCCCAGTTCCTACTGACCCTTCCAACGATGCACATCATGTCTGTGTATATGTGCATGTGGGTGCATGTGTGTGCCTGCACATGCGTGTGTACGTGTAGGTGCATGTGTGTGGGTGGGTGCATATGCATGCGGGTGCTCGTGTGTTCATGTATGTATTTCACAGGTTTCCAGTAATGATGTGCAAGGGATCATGAGGTGTGATTTGTAAGCCGAATTTCCAGTTGTGAGTTGTATGCACATTTGTGCTTCGCAGATTGTGACTTTACATTCACAGTAGCTCTGGCTTCACAAAATTACTGCTGCAACACGTTTCACAGAATTTGAAAGTCAGATAGAAGTCACCTATAATCCATCAGTCACAATTTATAGAATCAATTTGTGAGGTCTTGGGTTAGTACGTCCTTGAACTTTGACCTAGGGGTTAGAGTGGAAAGATGTCCGATTTATCTATGCCAGTTTCAGTTGTTTTTAAGGGAGAGTGGCTCATGCGTCTGTCTGGTGGTTGAAGGCGAGTTGTTGCCCGAGTGACATTCGTCTTTGTTATAAAGAAACACAGCCGTCTTGGGAAATCAAATCCTGTTGAAATCCACTTATACCCTCTCCATTGGAACTGTGGCTTTTCTCACAGCTGTGTAAATGGATTTTCGTCATTACTGTACCCCTAGTGGCATCTATTCCTGGCCAGCCTTCAAGGAAGGTCTTTTGGGGCGTCTGCTTAGCACAAGGTCCAGCCAGAAATGGGGCCGATCAGGTCCTTGCAAAAAACACTCAAAATGTTGTCATGTTCATTAAAACCAAAACCGTGTACAGGGTGACTGTTCCTCCAAGGTTCAAACAGATCCGTCAGAAACTCTTGTGAGATTTTGGCTGAAGTACATACTGTCTGGACCTCGAATGGTATTTTAAGACCACTGGCCATCTGGAAAAAGAATTATTTTGCACACTTTTACAGACGGAATAATAGGACTACAGTCCAAGGCCTGTGAGCCCTTCTAGAACTTACAAAAGCGAATGAAACACGAGAAAAGTGTCACATAATAAAACGCACGCTAACTACCAGAAACCTGGACGCAGGCTTTGAATGGAAAACACATAATACTTTATTCTATTTGGCAAGCCAGTTTATAAATGTGAAGTGCCTGGCGGGAAAGTGCAAGTGCATTACACCACTGTGCTTTGTGGTCGCCTAGTAGGGAAACTCTGCATGTTATCACTGTGGGACGATCTGCACCAGATTGTCCTCCCTGATGTTCAATACTTGTATTAACCTCATAGTGCCCACTGCACCCATCCACAATGTCAAACAGAAAGATTGGTGTGGCCTGCCAGTAACTGCATAATTGTCATCAAATCACAAACTAAAGCTGCCAGAAATGCAGCAGCTCTGTCCAGGCTGTTAAGTAGGTGCCCTCAGGTGTGCTTCAATGCACGGAGGATATCACTCCCGGAGGGCAAATGTCACTCCACAGATATTGCAGGGTGGGCTGACAAAGGAAATTAGTGCACATTAGGGGCCTCATTTATGAGGAACTGGCGTAGGGCACTGTCCTATGCCAATGTGAAAGGGCAGGAATGCACTGTATTTATGAAATACAGGTCATTACTGTCCTTTTCCCCTGAGCTGGTGCACAATTTGGTGCCTAGCGCCAACGCAGGCACCCTTGCACCATGGTG
Organism: Calotriton arnoldi; assembly: GCA_963921515.1. Taxonomy (NCBI): domain Eukaryota; kingdom Metazoa; phylum Chordata; class Amphibia; order Caudata; family Salamandridae; genus Calotriton; species Calotriton arnoldi. Next base: position 1,225,162 of record CAWUFW010005139.1, read on the forward strand.
CAAGGGTGTCTGCATTGCATGCAAGATTGTTGTTGTGCAGGAAGGGGTACCTTCCTGCACAAAAACAACCCTGAGTGGTGTTTCCTCTTTTAATGTGTGCTGCAAAATGCAGCACACATGGAAAGATGAAAATATTTTTATTTCTCCTCGTTACGCCTGCTCTGGGGAGGTGTAAGGGTTTGGCGCTGCCCCAAGTTTACGTGATTAAGTGAATCTGGGGCAGCATCAAAATCCATGAGTGCTGCATGGGAAAACCCCACACAACACCCATGGAACACCTCCATGGCTCAGAGTAAGGCAACGCAGCAAGTAGCGCTGCCTTGCCTTACTCCATATCTATGAGGCTACGCAAAGTGGCTTTGCGTGGCCTCATATGGTTGAGAGGTTTGCGCAGCCGGAGTATCTGAAAAAGTGACGCTCCGGTGGCCCAAGCCTCTCATAAATAAGCCTCATAGTATTTGTCTATTATCCAGGTACCAGTTGTCGGAGAGATGTTTGCAGAATGGGCATGGTGTTTCTATTCTCAAGAAGAATTTACTTACATAGGTCTGTATTCAAATATCATCCAGGAAAAGCTGAAACATAAAATGTTCTATACAGCTGCAAATAAACATTTGAAAACAGCGAATTCCCATGCTTGAAACGTAGATCCTGGACCGTTAAGACCCGATCTGTAGAAAAGGCCAGTTCTCCAAAAGAAAAGGCGGGGTGAGCAGCATGGCTGATTTCACAGGATTAGCAGGCAGCCCATTGACAATTCATAGATTTCTTTCTCTGAAAATGGCCACCTAGTTCAGATCATGACATAATCTGGCGGCAGTCTTGTTGACAGGAATGCTAAACGGCTGCATGACTCACTTCCTGGAGCAGAGGCTGACGTGAGGGAGGGCTCTCTCATTGGTTCTCCCATCTGTCATTCCAGTAGGTATTCCCTTCAGATTATCCCTCCCCACGTTTGCCATTTTAATGATGATTTTCCAGTTTCTGAAGTGGAGGGGTTTAGAATTTCCTGTCCGTGTACGCTCATTCCAATAGTACTAAACATGGTCAGAATACCATCGACGCCTCGTCGGGGGCAGTAAGCGCTATATAAATGCAATTTAATAGATGCTAGAGAACAGCTTCCATAATGCACATTTCAGCTCCAGAAGCGCCAGCTTTATGACAAAGGTAGGGATAGGAAGAAAATGGCAGGCCACAGGAGATAATGAAATGCAGAAAATCACACGTTACAAGAGCAAGTCATGCAGGCATTTCCGCCACACTCTGTGGGAATTGGCCATCATAGACTCAAACATAATGATAACAATTTATAGCGCTTCATGTCACACGTTTGCAGTTGGAAGCGCTGCAAATAACAGAAGTTATTATCACTAAATGTAATTGATGGTTGGCTGAATGGGTCTTGCTGGATTCGAACTTGTGACCTACAGCTCACATCAGATGTTAGCGATAAAGGTTTGGGATGCTGAGCCATCTTGCCCACATACAGTGACCATGTTACTTTATTAACATTTTCAGTTGTAGTTACAGTGGAAGGATGATATATTTGTGAATTGGCTGAGAGCCTGAGAAATGTTTTATACGACCCTACAAGTGCTCCAGCTATACTGGGTCTGGTGGTTCAGTGGACTAACGAACAGTGGCAGCTAGCTCGGAACGGGGTGGTGGGGTGGAGTGGAGCCGGCGGGATGGAGGGGGAAATTAAACAAAAATAAAAAACGTACCTTCGCCGCCACACGCCTCTCCTCTTCTGCTGGAATTACCAGCAGCACTCAGGCTTCCGGGCTCTCCCAGCTAATCACGTCGCTGCAGGAGCAGTGTCGTGATTGGCCTGAGGGTTCGGTTTGGACGCTCAGGCAGTGCCTGGGTAGGCTGGGCATATTCTCCACGGGGCTGTGTAACACAGCCCAATGGAGAACATGCCAAGTGTGCATGACGGTTTGGCCGGCCCTAGAGGGCTGGCCAAACCTAGGGCCGGCCAAACTGTCATGTACACTTAGAGGAGTGCAAACCACTCCTCCCCTGCTCTGGCCTCAGGGAGCCAGCCCCACCTTGACTCCCGAAAGAAAATGATAATAACGTCTCATTGCTGCAATAGCAGTGGGGTGACGCTCCTCCGCCTTAGCAGAGGAGCTGCCACTGCTTACAAATCCCGACCATAAACATGTACTTGACCTCATGTCCACAGGTTTACTTAGGCTTTCATCCTTCTGAGGTCGATAAAATGCGTGCCATTGAGTTGGTTAATAGTGAAATAATTTAAACACCTGTTATTCTGTGCCACGCCTGTAATGTTATTACTGAGCGTCCGTTGAGTAAAAGGTGAAATTAACCTCTTTCCGAGAAATGTTCATTTGCAACAATATCACAAGTTTGTTTTTAATATGCTTCCTGAAAACAAGTTTACATTTCATTAAATATACTGAAGAGACAATACAATTGGTACCTTGACTTCCACTGTCACATAATATCCTTTCAGTGGAGAAATTGTCATGGAAACAGAACTGCTTCCTCAGCCCCCGGATTGTGATATGTTTCTTGGATGGTTGAGGAACTGTGAAAGGTTAGTGCACTGCTGAATTCTGCAATGATTGGGATATTTATTTTTAGCCTCAGGTGCTGTCATCAAGCACTTTTCTGCAGAAATATTGTTTAAAATACTGAGAGATTACAGGATTTCTTTTCTGCAATTAGGCCTGTCACTTTCCACGCTTTTATATAACATATAACCATTCATCCATCGGTGGCCATTGCTCAATTATCGGTCTGGGTCATACTGTAACCGATGCAATTTGTGTCTCATTTTTTTTTTATATCTTTTTATTGGCATTTTTCATATTTCCAAACAACATGAACAGTGCATTAGCATCCTGCACGGCAACAGCAAAATTATGCAGATCAGCATACAATCCAGCTTATTAACAGATAAGTTAACGAATGAGGTACTGGTGATAGTACTCTGAGGATTGCCCTTGCAATGACTGCGGCAGTACCATGTCAGGCATTGTGACATATTACATCATAGCTATATTAGTCATGAATCAAACTGTGGGCGTGGGGTACAACAAAATGAGGACAAAGTAACCAAATGAGGGATAGGGTAGTCGCCTGAGACCCGCCGCCACGTGGGTTAAAAAGGGGGGGGGGAAGGGACGGCCTTGCTAGGGCCGAATGACAGCATCTCCGTAATGCAGAATCATATGTTAGTAAGTGAGGCCAGTTCTGTGTGTGTGTACTACCAATTGCTAAGCGCAGAGTTCTCGATCTTGCTCCCTGTCCTGGTGCCCATCCTCCGTGACAGTAGCCATGCCCTGCAAACTCGACACCATAGCATCCCAGTGATGGGCCAGAGGAAACCTGCGGATCCCAAGCAAGTCCTTCCGGCGTAGTGCAACCCCCTCCGCCCTAGCCCAGTTAAGCAGGGAACGGCGCTAGGCTATGGTGTGAGTGGCCGTTGGGGACTTCCACCTCTTGGTGATTAGGCGTTTAGCCGTTATGAACCCCAGGTCAAGGAACCGGGTGGCTGCTCTGTGTTTCTTACTCCAACTGAGCAAATGCAGTATGTGTGCCTCCCAGTGAAGGGGGATATCTCGAGAGGTACAGGTAGCTAGTGTAGATGTCACAGTAGCCCAGTATTCGCACAGGTCGGGGCAGTGCCACAACATGTGAAGTATGTCTGCGTTCAATAGGCGGCACCTAGGGCAGGCTGCATCTGATCTAGCAAAGTACATATTGATTTGGGCTGGGGCTGACGATGCCCGTGCAATATAAAAAATTGAATTAGTTTAAAGAGCAGGTTACGTGTAATACGTGTCGGACCTCCCCGGACGGCCAACCACCGTCTGTGAATACTCTCCCTAAGGCTTCCTCCCAGTGTTGCTTCAGGGGAGTCAGGTCAATTTCTGTGTGTTGGCGGAGTGAGGACGCGAACCAACGAGTCAAGTGCCCCCCATTTCCCATCACATGTAGGTACTGTATCGTAAGGTGCGTGGGTGGTTCCTGAGCAAGATTACCCAACTTAGCTGCCAGCGAGGCTAAAATCGCCCGATGTAATAAAAACTGTCCCGGGTACATGTTCTCCTACGACATGAGTTCCTGGTATGGAATGAGTGAGCCATCCTGGTAAAGGTCTCCCATATCTTGGATACCTTCTGTGTTCCAGTGACGCAATTCAGTTGCTGTAGTGCATATGTCACCCCGTGGTGTACCCAGTAATGGGATGGCGGGGGCATATGGTGTGAGGTTCCTAGTGAGGAAAAGTCTCCTACGGAAACACTTAAAGGCTATATTGAGTAGAAGCGCACCAAGGGGTCTAGGCTTTGTGCATGGGTGGAAGATATGTAGTAATTTGTGATGCGGAATTGGAGGTTGTAGCGAGGCCGTATCTACCGGATGCCGGGATGCGAGCCATCGGGCAATCCACTGGAGCTGGGAGGCCAGATCGTAATGTTCGAAGTTGGGCACCGCCGACCCTCCCTGGTCTGCCGATAAATAGAGTTTCCCAATAGATACTCTGTGCCTGGACGTTCCCCATACAAAGTCCCTTATTACCCCTTCCCATTTGCGAAAGAAGGGAGGGGAAATAATAATAGGTAAGGTAGTGAAGTAGTAGAGGAGACGAGGGAGAACTACCATTTTTACGAGGGCAACCCTGCCCGAGATCGCCAGTGGGAGTGTCTTCCAGAAGCCCATTTGTGACTGGATTACTGTAGTGGCTCTGACTATGTTTCTTTCAAACAGATTCTCCCTAGTACGGTATATGCGCACTCTTAGGTATCTAAAGGGGTCAGTGCACCACGTCATACGAACGCCCCCCATGGAATACCCTGGGTCAAGGGTCGTCTGCAGAAACGGAGAGAGAATGGATTTCGCGGCATTAACCTTCAGGCCCGAAGCCCTGGCAAAGTGTGTTAAGGCCTGGTCCAAGGAGGGTGGGATGTCGTGAAGGTCCCGCACGTACATTAGCAAATCATCAACGTATAGCGAGATAACGTGCAAACCCTCTCCCAGAGTGACTCCCATGTCCACGTGCATGCGGATGTGCGCAGCCAGTGGCTCCACCGCCAGCGCGAAGAGGAGGGGGGACAACGGGCATCCCTGCCGAGTCCCGCGCCTCACCTGTATAGGGTCCGATAAATAGGGGCCTGTCGGAACACGGACGGACGGGCTCCTATACAGGAACCGAACCATGCTAAGGAAATAAGGCCCTATACCGTACTGGGCAAGGGAGGCAAAAAGGAAGTTCCAGTCGAGCGAATCAAACGCCTTCTCAAGGTCCAGCACCATGCAGCCCGACCGAGGCCATTTTAGGGGGGCATACTCAGCTACCCTAAAGTACCGGCAGATGTTTAGAGCCGTGTTTCGTTGAGAGACGAACCCGTTCTGGTCAGGGTGTTCCAAGGCGGGTACAAGGGGCGCCAGGCGATTGGCTAAAACTTTGGCTAAAATTTTATAGTCAACGTTTAATATCGCTATCGGTCTATATTATCCGGGGGAGGTTGGGTCCTTTCCTGGCTTCAAAAGAGAAACCACGTTAGCCGCGCACATCGAGGGTGGTAGAGTCATGTCGGTAATTGCTGAGGCGTATAGGGAGTGCAGTCGGGGCACCAGAGTCTCCGCATATGTTTTAAAAAATTCGGTGGGGAGTCCATCGGGTCCCGGCATCTTTCTGGAAACCAGCGACCATAATGCTTCACGAATTTCGTCTTCTGTCACGGGGGAGTCCAGAGTGAGGAGTTGGTCAAGCGTCAGTGTGGGCAGCTCCACTGTGGAGAGGAATGACTCAATGTGAGGGTTATTCCCAGACGAATATAACCTGGTGTAGTGTGCTGTCATTACTGCATGAATGTCTCTCTGCGTACAGCTCGTGTGGCCTAGTTCATCCACTAAGAGTTGTATAGGGCATTGGGGGTGTTCTTGCCTAATTAAGTAAGCCAGTAATTTGCCCGCTTTATCTGCTGTAGCGTGGGAGCGAGCCGAATGCGCCAAGAAATTGTGACATCGTAGACTTTCTAATAGCACTTCCAGCTCAGCATGGGCGTCATCAAGTTGCTTTTGCCTATAAGGCCGGTCGATGGCCTGCACTTCTAACCGGAGCAGTCGTTGCTCAATGGCTGATAGGGGTGTGTCAAGCTGTTTACGGATGCTCCACGTGTGCCCCAGGCAATGCCCTCTGGTTACAACTTTAAATGCCTCCCACTCCGTCAGTACCGAATCCGCAGACCCCGAATTGAGATCAAAATATCCAATCACTGCAGACTCAAAGGAGCTCCGGAACGCAGGATCATCCAATGCCGCCGTCTGAAGACGCCAGGCTGGAGTCGGGGGCACCTCGGCCTCCCACGCCAAGTGCATTATTTGTGGATTGTGGTCTGAGTGTGTCCAACCTAAGTATTCTGTGGACTGAATTAGGGGGGGTAGGGCCGCCGATGCTAGAATACGGTCCAGCCATACGTGCAACTTGTGGACTGGGGAAAAAAAGGAATAAACCCAAGTGTGAGGGTGGCGTTCACGCCAGACATCTGTCAACGACCAATGCCCCATCCAAGTGCATAGGGACTGGGCGTTCGATGAGGCTGTGGTTCTATTCAGAGGGGGAAAGGATCGATCCAGAGAAACGTCCAGCACAGAGTTAAAATCGCCTCCCAGCAACCATGGAACCTCCCTCCATCTGGGGAGCAAGGCTGTAAGGCTACAGAGGAATGCTCCCTGATCGGTGTTAGGGGCGTAGATGGAACCCAACAGAATAGGTTGTCCATTTAACCTACCCTTAAGCAGCACATACCGTCCAGCGGAATCTACCATCACCTCCTCCTCCTCCTCCCATGGGACCCCGGCTTTTACCCAAATGAGTGCCCCTCTGGCCATGGATGAGTAGTTAGTGCTATAGACCTGACTTCGCCAACGACGGCGTAGTCGGACGGCTTCTGGTTGCTTTAGGTGCATTTCTTGTAAGAGACCGCTGACCGCTCTGCGCTGTAGGTAAGCATAGATGGAGTACCGTCTGGCAGGTGTGTGAATGCCTCAAACATTACATGTGATTATATTTAGGTTCGTCATGGAAATTATGGAAATCTGTCTGTTTACCTGTGTGAAGTGGACACCCTCGGGGAGGGTATGTGCGGCGGCAACAGGTCTCTAAACGAGGAGACTCCTCTGGGGGGGGAAAAATAATATTTAGCATCCAAATATCATGAAACATCATAAGACCGGACCCCCAACAGGGAGATTGACCCAAACATTTGCGCCTATTCATGGCAACTAGTCCAACATTGTTGTTTGACTTCAGGGGGAGCACCGATTTAAAGAAGAAGAGGAAAAGAAAGAATGCTTACATATTCCATCCCCCTTATTTACCCCTCTATAGTAGGAGGTAGAGCACCGGGTATGTGATTGTGCATGGAAAGTCCCAGGAGTACATCTTGGAGCGGTGGGGACATGTGTACAAGCTAGAGTCCTTAGTCTCTGTTTCTTGTGAGTGCGAGGCGTTTGGGGCGATGGGCAACATGTTCTCAAATAATGTCGTCTGAAGTCTGGGGAGTGACATCCGGAAGCTGAGGCGAGTCAGCATCAGTTGACCATTCTGGTGTGGAGTCGGCACCTCCTCTGGACTTTGACGGGAACCCGGCGGAACTTATTGGTGAAGGCGATCTGGCAGGCTGAAGGGCCGCCGCAACCTGCAGTGCTTCGATCTAATCTGTTCTGGATCGGGGGCTGCGACGGGCGGCCATGTATCTCTGCATTTCCTCCTGCGACGGCCACGACGGGGTCTCCTGTGCAGTCGGGGGTCTTCAGAGGGCCTAGGAGCCGTTGTCAGCCCATTTTCTTCGAGCCAGTCCCAGGCCTCCGAGGGGGAATCAAACTATCGGGTGTTGCCGTCCCTGATAACTCGAAGGCGGGCGGGAAAAAGTAGGGAGTATCCTAGTTCCAGCTCTCTGAGTTGTTTCTTGACTGCGCCGAAGGTGGCTCGCCTTCTTTGAACTTGTGCAGTGTAGTCCGGGAAGAAGTAGACGGTAACATTTTGCACCTTGAGGTCAGGATGTTTGTATATCTCCTGTAGTATGACATCTCTGTTCCGAAAGTTCATTAAGCGAAATAGGAAGGGACGAGGGCGAGCCCCCGGAGGGGGTTTGCGGGCCGAAACTCTATGGGCCCGTTCTACTACGAACTGCGGTGAGAGCGACCCCGGGGGAAGCAGTTCTCTCATCCATGATTCTGTGTAGCCCTCTGGATCTTGACCCTCCGTCCCCTCCGGCAGGCCAATCACCCTCACATTATTGCGGCGCGATCTCCCTTCGGATTCACCCACTTTCTCCTCCAGGGTGCACACTCGATCCATCAGGTCCTGTAGTGTGGTCGGAAGTTACGGGATCGGGGCTGGAGGTCCGCCAACGTCGCCTCAGTATCGCGGACCCTGTCGGACAGTTTGTGCTGGTCTGCACGTAAAAGCGTGAAGTCGGAGGTAATGGTGTCCATCCTGCCCTCCAGGGAGGTGCGCGTCTGTTCCAGCGTGGTGCCGATCCTCTCCACCGCCGCCAGTACCGAGTCATTTTGGCTGCAGTCTGGCCTCGGGGAGGGACATCTTGGTGAGTGTTGGAGCGGAGGCGGCCCATGATTATCTGCTGAGCGCTCCGCATAGGGGGTGAGATGTGAATGTCCTCCGTCCGCGGACTCCGCAACGTCTCCACTACCCTCCCAACGTCTTAGGGCGATGCACCACCCCAGAGGCCAACCAGATGGGTAAAGTCACGTGTCTTTTTAAGGAAGAGCTCTTGGATCAGGGTCCACCCCGGTCGATTGCTAGCACTGCCGTAGTCATATTAGGCCGGAACAGGAAAGATCGTGTGAGGGGGGACTAGGCCCGAATGGCCCCCGGACCTCCCCTATCTCAGCTAGGTGCCCCTATCACAGGCAATGATCTTTGTGTGGTCAGATAAGGTCAGGATCAGCATAGGCCCGAACCGGCCTACGCACTGTTCCTTGCACTGCGTCGCACAGGTAGTCTCCCACTGCCGCACCTCTTTGCACCTGGGGGGGGCATAGGCCCGACCGAACCCCGGACCCCCCCCACTCCCCGCCTCAGCCGAACAGCGCCGCCGCAGGCTCACCTGACATGTCTCCACCTCAATGTGTGTGGGCTTTCCAAGATGGCGTCTTTTGTCACGGGCGAAGGCCTCCAGTCGCCTCTGTCACCTCCAAGGCCTCTCCAGGTATAGGCCAGCAGCCTCAGAGGATGTTGCACGGCATCTGGGCCAGCCTCATCCAGTGTGGTCTCAACCCCGCTGCTCCTCTAGTCTTGCATCAGCATGGGAGGCAGGGTAAACCCCCCAGGCTCACCAGGGCTACCCTCAATTGGAAGAGGTCAGATCTGTGCTGTTCTGGCCGTAGGTTTTCGCGGATGCAGCGGCCTCAACACTGGGCCCGGCTGCACTCCGCCGTGCCCACGTCTCGCTGCAGGGGAGGGAGGGGGGAGGCCTCACCCCCGCTCTATTAGGCCCCCCTCCCGCACCAACCAGGCCGGTTCAATTCTCGGGCAGGCCCCCAGGGCGGCCCCGGCACTCCCAGCTGGTACCGGGGGGCGCCGAATCCACTCCGGCCCACCTCGGGTGTCACCGGGTGCACGGGAGGCCTCAAATCAGGTGACACCGACTATCCGAGGGGCGCCCCGCCAGGGCTGGGAGACGCTGCGCCCCCCAGGATCCACAGGGCTATCTCCCGGACGACAGCCCCAGGGAACCACGCCTCACCTCTCAGCCCAGCAGGCGGGGGGGCCTTCTTCCTCTGGTCCCGCGAAGGCCTCGGACGACTCCACCAGCTCTGCCGCACACGCCTCTCCTGCAATTACGGTTCCGCTGCACCTGTCTCTCCAGTGGACACGGCGGGCCAGACAGCCGCGCTGCTACGGCTCGGGTCGCCGTCTCTCAGCTGGCGCCGCGCCCTCTCTCGACTGTCATGGGGCTCCACCGCCTGGGCCTGCGCGCTCACCTCGTGCGCCGCAACTCAGGGCTCCGTCGCCTCGGCGATCTCAGCGGCGGGAGACCCCTCGCCCGGATCAGCGTATGCTCCTCTGCAAACTCCTGGGCAGCAGGGCAAATTTCCCATTGCTGTACCGCAGGATTGCCAGGATAACCGGGGGATACGGAGCGGAGTGTCTTTAGAACACGTCCGCCATCTTAGGTGCTTGGCCACGCCACTCCATGCAATTTGTGTCTCATGTGTGTGTGTTTGTGTATGTAGACAGGTTCCATATTTGACTGAGAGCCATTATCGAACAAGCATTGGCAATTCCAGGAGGTCCTCCTTACAAATGAAAGTCACTCTTTATTCACTGGTGAATTTAGGCTATCAATAAGTCTTCATGGATGCATTTTGTAACTCATTCTTGCACTCATGCATCCATTCATTCATCCACTGACCCATTCTTGCTTTTACCCACTTACCCATCTACATCAAAACACATGTAAAAATAGTGACATAGCAAAGCGGCCTTGCGCCCTAATGTAAGAAAGGAAAAAAGCTCCCATCCTAGTTTGTTAATTAAAAAATGCAATATTTGGGGTGCAGTAGTACCCACAAATCCATAGGCTTCGGAACCACTGCACCTGCTGAATTTTTACACTTTTAAAAGTTACACCCCTGCACACAAACTCAGCAAGCATATGCAGGATAAATTAAAAGAATTAAAGTATATGTTTGTTTTAAAAATAAAATTATACATAGCAGCGGACAACCGTCTTGCAATGGTATTGTACATAGTGTATCATTGTTTTAAACTTCTACTATAGCTGCCACATTTAGAAGCAAAGTATTAGCCATCTTGGATCTGTAGAGCAAAGATAAACTATGCACAATATCATTTCAAATGGATGCTCAGTAAACATTGTACTTGTCAGCCATCTAGGAACGGATTGTACTTAGTGTATCATTGTTGTACTGATCCTAGATAGTAGATGTAATGTTTTTAAATGTGGCAGCCATCTTGCGTTGATAAAACAATGATTTACATAGGACAAAACCATTCCAACTTGAATGCCCAATTTAGAAGCAGTGGCCACATGAGATGTGGTGCACCTGAAGATAAAATGAACATCAAACAGTCTGGGGCACAGTATGGGGAGGTGCAGGATGCTCTAAAAAGAAAAAAATATTTAAAAAGGAGAAAGAAAAAAACTAAAGAAGACCTGTAAAAGGTAAAAACAGAAAGCTAAGGACTGGCCAATCTACCTTAGCAATACAGAACACTAATATTCAAATGGACATGTGATTGAGCAATATGCTGTCACTCACAGGGCAATTTAGCTAATGGCTGAAGTGGGCTGACTCATTGCCCCATGCTATTGACTGTCAAAGGCAGAATCAGAATGTGAATGACACTTGGACAGGCCAATGGCAGAATATGGCTGATCTCCTATGTAAGTATGTATGTGTATATACTTATTTTTAAGGTAATTTATTTTATTTATAAGTGCTTGCTACAGAACTAAGCCTGTCAGTCCCTGGGGTCTAGCAAGGATTGTCTCAGTGCAAATCGTCTACTATCAGGGTTTGTCAAAGGAAGTGACTAAAACCAAAACATTTGATTAATAGGATAATCTGTGAGATTCCATGTAACAAAATGCCTGTCTACAGGATTTAACATAGTGTAATACCCATCCAAAATAGATGATATATTGGCTTTAACATATAATTTTCACAATAAATGAGTCAGGCCCACTGTCTTTGTCATAACTTTTCATAATAAACTGGTCAGGCCTATGGTATCTGTTATAACATTTCACAATAAACCAATCAAGCCTTTAACTGTTACCATTGGCTTGTCGCCACCACCATCTCAAGCCTAGTGTGTTGAGCATAATCTTTCCCTCAAGGCAAACATAAAGCATGCAGTCATAAAACTGCGACTATGACTAACATTACAGTTGTTATTACAATACAAAACCCCTCCCAGCAAGTCCTAAAAAGTATTATCACAGGGAAAAACTTCTACCTCTAGGGTTTGTCAGAGTGGCTATCCAATACCCCTTGCATACTATGGAAATCTGTAAGATTTCATTGAATAAATTACCTCTCTTCAGGCTTTAACCCAGTGCAATAACAAGCCACTCTGAAATGACTATTACCTGGAACCTATTTCTTTCACAATAAAAATGTCAGGGTTATGTCCTTGCCATAATAAACTCATCACGCCAAAAGTCTTGACCTCTGGTTCATCACCATAACAACTACTGTATGGAGCATACTCTTTCCCAGCAGGCAAAAAGTGCTTCCTTTACAGCAGAGGCACACAATTTCTGCCCAATCAAACTCTATCTCAAGGTAATTATATGTGAGCGGAGTCAAAACACCTCTCTCAGTAGTGCTTTTTAAAGCTCTTGTTCTTTTGATCACATAAAATCTGGCAACAACTGGACCGTCAAGCCAGACCTAAAAAGGCAAAGGGTTTGACTCTGTTTGAAAGTAAGAGCTGTAATATGTTGAGCGGGAAACATTGGTTAGTTGGAATAGTAAATCATACTATTCCTAAGTCCAGCGCCCTCCAACGCAAGTCGTTATAACGACTTGCGTTGTAATGCCTGCGTTGTAAAGGTATCGTGGTGTAAACACCGCGATGTAACGTCGTATATTCTGTTGAGCATGATAACATGCCCTCATAGCCGCTTGGAAGAACAAATCAAGCTTTTTTAGGGGGAGGGCAGGAGCAGAGTTATGGGCCCAAAAATTCTGCACTAGTTTATACAGAAGAGATGTTCATTGAGCACAGACCCAATTATTTATAAAGAATCACAATCATAAATTCAGCATGTTCGTTTTCAATACATAGATAGCCAGCAGAGGTACAGAGGGCTGGCAAAAGTGGGGATGTATTTTGGAGCTAACTTAAGTTGCCCCCTCATTGAACTACAAAATTGAAAATAAAAGCAAAGATTTCAGGCATAGACAATTCACCTTCGCCAACTGAAAGTGAAGAACACTTGATGCAAACAGTGCAGAAGCTGCCAGTTACACCATTTTGACAAAACCAGCAAGAGACCAATAACTACGTTTGCTGCCTTATTGCATGACCAGGGCCATTCACTAAAGTGAATGCTACAGTGAAGCAACTAAAAAAGTCCCCAAAATGCACGTGCATACCCACATAAACAGAGATAGCTGCAAATTGTAAAATACACAAAAAACCCGTTTTAAACACCACCCATCAAACATCAGAAAAGCAATTTAAAAATAAACTATCACAACTCAGAAAAGAACATCATACAAACATTCATTGCTTTAATCTATGCAAAGGTAAGAAAGTAAAAAAGCACAGGACAAATATGCATAATGCACAGGTAGAACAAAAATCAAAGGAAGACAAGACTATAACTGTTCACACCTGCCACGTCCCCGTCAGTGCACGATAAATCTCGGGTGGTGTGCAGCGGGGGCACTCACCTGAAATAACTACAAAGGCAGAGCTGATACAACTAAACTCTCCCAATTCATCTCCTCTCCAAAGCCAGGAAAAATGCATATGCCATGTCCTATGCCGATGCAAGAACAATCGAAAAAACTTCCGACTCGTAGAAATGTAGAGCCACCAGGCAATCATATTTATTTATTTTAGAGTGGTATATAGTGTAAACCAGACCCACAGGGTGTCAGAATGCTTTACATGTGAAACATTTTGTACATAAGAATGTCTCCCTTTCGTTGCATATAATGGTTTTGTAGGATTTCATTTTGCAAGTTATAGGATCCAAGCTTCAAATAAGAGTGGCCCACTTAGATTCAAATACTAGAAAAGTAGACCTGGTTAAAAAAAGGAACTACTCCATAGCCAGAGATTCTGGAGGGGTAAAGGAGTCTAGACTCAAAATGCATTCAGTCTGCCATATCCATTATTCCATCAAAGCTATTGCCCATGTTGTGAGCCACACTGAAACATAAGGACTTGGTGCATGCATCCGGCTGGTATCCCAGATATATTATATGGTCTTGGAAAGTCATGAGCGAGCCCTTTCTACTCACTAGACCCATCGCCGGACAATGGTGTTGCATCCCCCAGGGCCAAAGTCTAGCCAAAGATGCTTTGCTTAGGAACAGTCTTAGGGGCAAATTTTGCAGCGCCATGCTCCGCCATTTCCAAAATGCATGGATGCGCCGTATTTACAACAATACGGCGCACCTCTGTGTTTTCTCTAGCGCTGGCGCTAAAAATTGCTGCCTAGCGCCAATGCAGACACCCTTGCTCCACAGTGCAAGGGTGCCTGCGCCATATTGCAAGGGTGCCTGCGTTGCTGGGAATGATTGTTTATGTGCAGGGAGTTGTCCCTTCCTGCACATAAACAATCAATAATGGCGATTTGTTACTGCGATTTGTGCTGCATTCTGCAGCACACATAGAAGGAGCAAATCGCCATTATTTAGGAAGGACACCTTCCTGCACATAAACAATCATTAATGGCATTTTGCTCTTTCTATGTGTGCTGCAGAATGCAGCACACGTAGAAAAAGCAAATATAAGGAGAAATAAATGTATTTCTCCTTGTTGCGCCATTCTAACGTCTGCTATTGCAAGTTTTTAGTGCTGCCTCAGATTTACACCTCCTTGTAAATATGGGGCAGTGTCAAAAAGCAATGAGTGTTGCGATGGAGCGCCCACAGTAACACCCATTGCAAGCCCCTTTCACGCAGATACCTGGTGAAAGGGTACCATATTTACAAAGCAGCGTTAAGCCACAAAGAGTGGCTTTACACCACTTTGTAACTATGGTGTAGGGCATTGCGCCACCGGAATGTCAAAAAAAGTGACGTTCCGGTGGCACAATCCCCTTGTAAATATGCCCTTTAGTATATGGGAAAATTTATTTTCTATTGTCACACCGTCGTAAACACTAAATGATGGAAATATAAAGACTCAAGCTAAGAATGGATGCTGTGGCATGTAAATGTGCATGTACTTTTGAGATTTGAGATGCATTCTTAATCTACTTACAGTAAGTGTGGTGAAGCTGCAGTTGCTAAAATAAGCTATACATGAACATTTTTAATCATTGAGGCGTGAGAAGCATATAATAATAATGTAAGGATGTAACAGGGAGTGAGTATGATTTATTTCCACATTGCATATGGAATTATTGTCCTGGTCTGTTTTGATATAGATATCGGTTTGACACCATTCCAATGGTAAAACTGCCCACGCTTGCTGTGGGTGCACCTTGATTTTGACTATGTGGTCTAGATCTATATTGCCAGTTTTCGGGAAGATGTCAAATGGAACCTAGGAGAGGAGCACTCAGGAAAAGGAGATGCTGGCAAAGGACTAAACTTCATGGCAACGCCATCCAGAAATGTATTCAGAGAATCAGATTCAATGAAAACAACTGCACTGACTTCCTATGGCTTATGAAGCTGCACCTCACACTCAAGAAAACATGCTTCACACCATTCCAGTGATGACAAAGCTGCTACTAGGCTACTCTGACACTAGAGATGGCCAATGGAAACAAAAGTGGCTTCTCACTGACATCTAAAGGCCAACTATATTTAGAAGCAGACATTTAGGAAAGCTAATGCAGCTTTCGATTCAAATATAATCTTCACTGCTACCAATATGACAAAAGCCATTTTCTGGGTGATGGCATGAAATTAGAATTCATGAAATAACGTGTTTAATTAACATGGATGAGTCACAAATAGAGTCAATGTATTGTATCTTTCATTATGAAGTTTAAATGTGAAATAACAAGGCCTCAAATCCATTTTTCATGTGGTGTATGCTGCACATTTTAAAAATGCATTCTCAATTCTGTCTGCGCAGCTAGTGTTAAATAAAAGCCCTTAAGTGATTTGTAAAATCACTCGAATTCAGCAGTTTTATGGTCATGTCTTGTGGTAATGCTTATTTTAGCTGTAACAATTTAAAAGCTCACTGCCTGCTGCCGGAGGAACATGCATAAAATATTTAAACATTCAAGTTTGAGGTCTTTGCTGGTAGTACTGTGTCCTATTCATATTTTCAAGAAGCTGTTATTTAGCACTGCAATGTTATTTTCACTTGTATGTAGGTGAAGAGTAATCATAGACTATTCATTTTAGTAGGGTTTCTAGAGTGAGCTTGTTTTACGTAGTGTAATTTCTGAAAGATGATTGGCCTAATTTGTTGCAATTTTAGATGTGCATCCTAAGGTGCCTCTTCACATCATGGTTAAGGCTTGAGTCTCTGCTGCTTAAATGTTATTGATGCTGTTGTATTTGGGAAGTGTGCTGGTGCTCTTTCCCTTTCTTGTAGAGACAGCCTCCATATAAGTGTTCTTATTGGATCAATACTCAGGGATTTTTCATGATCCTCTCCTGCCTTGGAACTAAGCAGTCCCTATGACTATTTGCTCTTGATTTATTATTTTCCTTGTGCATATTTTGTTGTGGCTATTAACTAGAACAGGGCTTAGCTTTCACTACCTATGCTGATTCACATTTATTTGTAGTTTGAGTATTTTGAACTTAATTGAGCAACCACTGCCTTTTGCCTTCTGTAATGATTTCAAAATTTTAAATTAATCTTCTTCATTTGTACTCAAACTTTGTCCTGTGTGGATATTCCAGTGTGGAGTTCCTGTGTGAATTCCAAATGTGGGTTCTCTGGGATTCCTCATAACTTATGTCAAGAGCTCGCGTCATTTGCATCTCACATAAATCCTCGATCCATCTCATTGGCCCTTTTAATGATAAAAAGCATAAACAGTTGTTGGTAGCAGAGGATGGTTGTGAACAAATAGATGAGTACAAACAAATAGGATGATTTCAAACTAATTGATGGTTATGCCAAACTGAACACTGCAAATTATAGTGCAGTTCTATAACTTGAATTTGTACTCCCGAAGGTGTTAGGACCCCAAACTCCTAACTCTGGTCCTTAGATCCGTAGCCTCAGGTTACAGAATTGTGTGGATTAATACAGGTATATCCACTGTATTAGTATCAAATATACCAGTCTTGCTCAAGTTGTCAGAGATTGCATTATATGAGAATAAATAGGACTTATGTGGCCTGCGGTGTGTGGTTTGTTAGGTGGCTTGGGAAGACATGAACAACACCCATATGATTGTCTTGTGACTTGTAATTTGGACTGAGTAATTATTTTGTAGAGTGGCATTTTGCATTTCAGTGGTGTCTTATTAATTGTTTTGGGCTTTTGTAACGTTTGTACATTAAATGTGTTGAAATTGAAATCTGGATTGCATTGTAATTGTTGATATTGGTTTGAAATGTGTTTGATGAATATTTTAATATTTAATGTGGTTTGGGTTTTGAGTCCTATAAATCCTTAATGGTCTAGTTAAGTGAGAATTAATTAGGGCTGTGACGTTCATTTCGTTGTGCTCGGGAAACACACGTACTGACTCAAAGGTAGATTACCTCTGGTCAGAAATTTATCTTAGTGTGACAGTATTTTTGTGCTTTCCCATTTCCCAATTTTGTGGTGAGTTTGATCTCCATCCCAAATTCTGACAGGGTAATTCTTTTGTTTGTGGTTTGCGTTTCAAGTCTTGTATGTAAATCGTATTGTGATAGGTTGCTTGCTTGTGTTGATAATATGTATATTCAGTCTAATTTTTGAGACAAAATGGATGCTGCTTTGAAAAAATATAAAACCCCTGATTTTGAAGTAGATAAGGTTCTACCGGAAGGTTCACCTGCCCATTTCATGTTACGAAATTCATGACCCCTTGCTTGTTTATGGCTCAGAGATTGAAGTAGGATCACTGCTGAAAATAACAATGTGCAATTCCCTTTGAATGGTACTTTTAATGTGAGGAAGATTGAGTACTTGAGGCGTATTATGTATGAGGCAAAGCCACAATGTAGACCTGCACAGTTCGAGGCATTGAATGAAGGGGTTTGTGTGGCAAATGAGAGGGAACGAAAGAAAATTATGAAAGGCCATGTTAGAAACACAGTGAGTAATTGGTTGAATGTGAGATGGCATATACAAAAGAAGGTGTGGAGAGATGACATGGTAAAAGGTCTGCGTGTGTTTACTGCGAATGTTAAAGAAAAAGACAAAAAGAAAACAAATATAAAGAAAGATTAAACCAAAAGTGAAAAAGAGAAAAATTAAAAAGAAATAGATAATTTTTGGTGATTCTGATGAGGAGGATGGATTCTAGATGACTTGTTGAATTTGAGACCACCTTCCAATAATGATGAACCCAGACTGCAGGAGAGAAGAGCTGGGAATCTGAGTCCCCATGAGAGTGAAGCAGAATCTAGTGTGTTTTCTAGTGTGCTTGCTAGTGCATCTGCACTGAGTGAACCAGTAATTAACAGAAATTACCATTTATAGACTTAAAATTGAATTTGAGAGTGCGCGGCGAAGCCCAAGATGGTGACGGTGGTGTAAATTGGGAGCTCCGTCACTGACGTGAGTGCTAGCTCCCCCACCTTTGTGAGCAGGAGCATTTTAGCCTAAGGATGGGCTCTGGTTGTCTGTGAGTGGGCGGGAAGAAGCTGGAGGGGGCGCCGGACACTGAGAGGGGTCCAAGAATGCGTCGCCACTGATGGCGACGTGAGCAACAGTGAGAGCAGCTAGGGGCCTGGCAGCACGCCCTCATCGTGGGAGCATCGGCACATCTTGGCCCGTGGGAGAGACCTGCGAGTGGAGCACCTGGCCCATGAGTGCGACCCAACTCTGTGCCAGAAGCGGATCCAGTGATCTACAGGCACCTGCCATTTTGGAGACACGCAACTGGGGCACATGCTATAAAAACAACTCAACGACCCTGGAGAGACTTCCTACTCTGCGTGGCTGGGGCACACGACACAGTGCATGCTTCCACATGCCGTCTCAGGGCTCGAGATGCAAAGAAGTCACAGGTCCTGCTACCAGCTTCGTATCAGCAGTGAGTGTCACCAGTGCTTGAGAGCGAACTGTAGCATGTGCTTCTGGGACAGACGGTAAGGGGATAACGAGGACAGCGGGGCAGATTCTTTGACCTGCCTGCGGGGATGGTCACCCGTATTAGCAGCCCCAGAGCAACATCTTCACACTGCAAGAGACAGCAGTCATAAAGTTGGCGCTGTGACACACGCCCACCCCTGGAGAGACTAAGGACACTTTCTCCATTCTCAAACCACAGGACATTACAAAAAGACTTGTACATTGCCTTACTGGCCTGCTGTGCATGAGTATACATCTGGGCCTCAACCCCGCGCAAGGAGCTTCGGGACGCAGACATCAGCCTATACCGCCCTGCCTCGACACCACAGTTGGGGTGGTAATAGACTCTTGAGATCTACCATCGAATTTGGTAACAGTGCATTGAGGGGACAAAAGAGCCATCAATCGAGAAGATGAGAAAAGGGGCGGACCATGGCCTCCACAAAAACCAAGCGAGATGGCACGATTAAAGAGCTCCTACAATCCCAACAAACAAACGAGATTGAGACAATGCGAAATCTTCAAAAATGCAAGCAAACGAGCAAAAGACCCACCCAACAAGGATGAGAAAGTCACCAAGAGCTTTATTACCCATATTTTCACAGACCTAATGAAAGAAATCACCTCTGTATGGACAGATCTGAAACAACACCTCTCAAAAAATCTACTGAGACCTGGATGACCTGGGTCAAAGAATCAGCTCGCTCCAATCAGCCCAGGATGAGAGATGCCTAGACCTTGAAGAATACCGCGCCCAACTGCTCAGCCTACATAACCAAGTGATATAAATGCAGGAAAAACAAGAAGACCTGGATAACAGATCCCGGCGCTCCTACTTACACATAAGAGGAGTCCCACCGGGGAAAGAAGGTTAAGACATTAAGAAATATATCCAGAGACTCTTGGAGGTGCTCTTAGATGAACACGGGCCGGAACCCCTGCGCATCGACCAAGCACATAGGGCAGGCCCACCATCCTAGAATTCGCTGTCAGCTACGGACATTCTAGTGTGCTTTCAACACTTCACAGATAAGGAGGCGCAACTGGAGGCGGCGGGGGCATGGGGGGCGAGGCCTGATTTGCTACAACGGGGACTCCCTCCAAAATTTTCAAGATGTACCTGCATTCACATTAACTAAGGGCAGAGCCTTCCACCCTGTCACTGCCTTGCACGAAATATGATACAGATGGGGACACCCCTTCTGCCTACACTTCAAATGGAGGGGTATGAAGTGGGCGACTAAATCACTTAAAGAAGCATGTCAAATACTCAAGATTCCTCAGCCAGAGGAAAATCAAGGTCATCCAGAGGAACTTTCATGACCCCATAGCCTGATATGGAGGTTGGTAATGAACAAAACAAGACGAATTTCCCCTAATAGAGAGGACAGGCAATAGGAACATCAGGGAATATACTGAGCACAATGCCCCATTGGGACACCCAGAAGGCTATAATCAGGGGGTGCTTTATGCTGGAAGCAGCTCCATTAAAAAAAAATAATGGACGACTTGCGTCAACTAACCATGGGCAATGAACTCCGCTCCGCTAGCGGAGGTTGCGGAGATTTGTTAACTACGCATTACATTGAAAACACGGAATTCATGCAAAAACTCTGACTCTGCCACGTAGCGGAGTTAGCTACTGCACCCACAACCCTTTGATAAAACACCTTTACCTTTACATGCTAAAAAGCATATAACCAATTCACAAAAGTGAGCTATGTAAAATATCAGGCAATGAGAGAGGTGATGATTTTGGGGTCCCCCCTAACCTAGGGGGAGGACCAAGCAGATGCCTTGAACACAAAGAGCATATCATGCTGTACGATTCCGTGGTGGTCCCATTCTCCTAGGACCACCCCAAGCAAAGTTATGGGCAAAAATACAATGCCAACCAAAGGCCCAGCAAAGCATTATGGGGCGAGATTCTAGAGTGCAGTGAATATTATAGTATTAGCTCTCAGCTGAGCCGGGAGAGCCTGCCACTTGAGGAATGTTTTGATATTGGATACTATAATATTCACTGCACTCTAGAATCTCGTTCCATAATGCTTTGCAGGGCCTTTGGTTGGGATTGTATTTTTGCCCATCGAATCGTTCAGCAGGATGTGCTCTTTGTGTTCAAGGCATATGCTTGGTTCTCCCCCTAGGTTAGGGAGGACCCCACAATCATCACCTCTCTCACTGCTTGCTATATTTTCATTTTCACTTTTGTGAGATGACTATATGCATTTTAGCATGTAAAGATAGAGTTACTTGTTTTACCAAAGGTATGTGAGGTTTCTGGTTTATTAATTGGGATGAGATGGAGCTACGGAGCGTAGTTTCACTCCGCAGAATTCTGCTTAGTGGTACTCCGCCAACTTCGCCCACCCTTAGCGTCAACGGCTTTTGACAGACCTGAAGGAACTGGGGGAGACCACAAATGTACACACTCCCGAAAAACTTGGAGGAAAATCCTCATGACTCAGGGCAATCTCAGGATGCTTGAGATGGGACAGGGCGGCCTATTTCTTAGCAAAACTACACAATAAATTCTATAAATGGAGCGACTAATCAGGCAAGCCAAGATAACCTTTTGCGAGCTAGGCAAGCATGCAATACAATCGCAGAAGTTAAGGGACCAGATGGGCACCTTTACATGCTCAACCAGGACAAAGTGGAGTGTTTTAGGTCTTACCATTCTATCCTATACCCTCGGCAACCGACCATTCCCCAAGTCAGAGAGAAGTATCTAGACAGGTTGGGCCTCCCCACGCTGTCCAGACAAGATAGGGAGAAACTGGATAAACCTCTTGCTAAAGAAGAGATTCTGAAGGCCATTGCCAAACCAAAAGTGCAAAAGCCCCAGGCCCACACGGGTTCACAGCATCCTTTTACAAATGCTTTGTCCCTGCAATACTACCATTCCTGCATAAAGTATAACAGGAAATGATACAGGAGGTATGAGTGACGCCATTCATTGCTGAGTCCACGATATCGCTCATACTTAAACCGGGCAAGAACCCTAGCAATTGTAGTTCATACTGCCCGATATCCTTTCTGAATGTTGAAAATATTCACTAAAATCATATCCGCGTGCCTCCAAATGTTGATGGGGGACCTCGTCAATCAGGCTTTATCTTAGGACACCAAGCAAGTGATAACACCAAGAAAGCCTTACTCTTGATAGATATAGGCAGAACAGAAGCCAAACACTCAGTCCCCGTCTCTCTGGATGCTGAGAAGGCTTTTGATCAGGTTGGACTGGGTCTTCCTGGCCAATGTCATTGGCCGGTTGGGCTTTAGTGACTCATTTAGCAGCTGGCTGCTGACAGGCAACAAGGCCCCCAAGGTATGCATCATGTTCAATGGGATACTATCAGGATGGTTACCCATCTCAATGAGGATGAGGCAGGGATGTCCGCTCTCCCCACTCCTGTTCACTGCTAAGCTAGAGCCGTTGGCCCAAAAGATCACGGACAGTAATCAGATACAAGGTAGTCGGTTTGGGAGACAGAATATTTAACTGACAATGTTTGCAGATGACGTTTTGGCTTCCCTTATTGATCCGGGCCGCTCTCTCCCCCAGGTCTTGTAAGAACTAACAGACTATCACACTGTTTCAGGCCTCAAAATAAACCTCACGAAATTGGTGATCCTTAACATCTCCACCACAAAACGACCGGCGGATGAGCTGCAACTGACAACCCGTTCACATACTGAATTCCTGGGGGTGCCCTGGCGTCCACGCTGCATTAAACTTAGGAAATAAATCTCCAAAGGCCAAAAAAGTCAGTGAAGCTAGACCTTAACAATTGGAAACACAAATCCCTCTCCCTACTGGGCAGGATAGTGACAATCAAAATGTTGATCCTTCCAAGGATCCTTTATATCTTCCCAAACCTGATACTCTCGATTCCCAAGGACTATATTGAGGAACTGCAGTCTGCCTGCCAGACATATCTCTGGAGGGGAAGGTGGTGAGAGTGACTCAAAGCCAGATCTTTCTCAAACCCAGGAAAGGGGGTCTAGAGGTTCGAAATCTCTTGCACTATCATGCGGCCTCATACCTCCGCTATAGCTACCATTGAACACTTCAGGAGACCGACAAGGGGTGGTGAATGGTGACCATACAATAACGGTAGGTCAGTTGTGGGCAGTACCGTGGAGTTGAAAGGCACAGAGAAATCCCACTCTATACAATTCCCCAGTTACAAGAGCAACATTAGAGGTCTGGGATTGATGGGCAGTTAGGAGGGGGATCAAGACTTTCCCCTCTTCATTCACTCCCTTTCGGGAAACACCGACTTCACTTTGGGGATAACCAAAGAACCATATTGGCTCTGGCAGGCGGGTGGATGTAAAACCATACGGGGTATGTTTGTGGGGGGCCAGATCAAACCATTTGACTGCCTTAGGGAGGAATATAGGCTCCTGGAGGGGGGGAGATACCGATACTGGAAACTGCGTCACTGGCTCCTCAACCCAGCAGTCAATCTGGGAGCGACCCAACCCTTGACACCTTTTGGGAAATACCTTACCACGGCCTCCGACAACACCCATGCAACGTCTAGGATACATCACATGCTTAACGCACGACACGGCACAGACACATTCACCTTTCAAAGGACATGGGAGAGAGACTTGCATACACCCTTGACACGGATCAATGGAAGGAGATACTCCAGTGACCGACTAACGTGGTCTCACATACGGCTGGGAGGGAAACAACACTCAAACTATTAAATAGATGGCACTGTGCACCATTGCCTTTGGCCCGGATGAACGAAGTACAGGATGTTTGAGGGTATGTGGGGAGGAGGAATCACTAATCCACATCATGTGACCCTGGCCAAAGATCCAGGTATTCTGGGTCGGGTCTTGTTGATGATGCACCAGAATACAGGATCGGACTTGTCTCGCTGCCCCGAGGTTATACTGTTAGGCCAGCTGGATGATGAAAGTTACCCAACGGGGGGAAGGAGAGGATGAATTATATCCCTATTGCTTCTAGTGGCCAAACTAACTGTGCTGGCCATATGGAGACAAGGCGCTTTACCTTCCGAGGCTAAATGGATCAAACGATTGTGGTGGCTGGTGAGGATGGAAAAGCTTTCCAAAGGGCCAAGAGGAGAACTTAAAGAGTTTGTTAAGCAATGGGGGCCCCTATTGCAATACTTCCAATTATACTATAATGAAACGGAAATGCTATGAGCCTTATGAATCTTGGATCATTCAAAAGTTGACGATTATTATGGAACCGTTAAATGGACGTGAACATCTACACCACCCGTTAAATGGTACGGAGGGGATATGTGGTGCTATAGCGAGCGGCTGCTGTGGATCGACTTTGGAAGGGAGGAGGGTGTTCTGTTGGAAAATCTATCAGAAAATCAATACAAATGCATTCAACCTAAAATCGAATTTGATCAAATTGTCAATGGAACTATTGGTGTAGAGAGAATATTATCATACAGTGAGGACTAATTGAGATCCCTGAGTAGGGGGCATATGAGAATCTGACAATTGGCAAATGAGTATAAAGTGGATTAGTATAAAAAGAGATTATGCAGAAATTACAGAATAGATATTAATGACGATGAAATACAAGGAATGAGACTTGTGAGCTTGAGAGCACATGTTAGAAATGTAATGAGTATTATGAATGAGTAGGGAGATTTGAAAGGGTTTAGAGATAATTGGTCAAAGTCACAAAAACAGAAGAAAACTGGAGAGGAAAAAGAAATAAGTGTGAGTGATTGTGAGTGTGAAATGGTTGTGGGATATCAGTTGAGAGAAATGCATGGAGGAGCATTTGTACCATGAATGAGGTCTGACCTTCTGACATTTACAAACAACTTTCCAAAGCTTAGAGAAGAACCGGAAAAATAGTTTACAGAGATTGAAAGATTTAGCACAATTTTGAAAGTGCTTTGGATAGATTTGAATACATTATTTGAGATTATTGATCCTAAACATTTGTGCATTGAGTGTGAAGGAATTGTAGGATGGCCAGATGCAGAGTCCCTAAGGGTTACCTCCTGTAGCGGCCGGCAAGTTGACAGAGTGGTGGGGCGGGGTGAGGTGGGGAACAGGTATGGGAAGGGAGTCAAATAAAAAATTAAAATCACGTTCCTGCTTGCTGCATCGTGCTCCTCACTTCTCCAGGCACAGGCTCCCAGAGTGCACTGCGGCCAATCCTGACGCTGCTTTCATGCTGCTGATTGGCCTGAGTGCCGATGATTTGCACTCCCACACAGACTGGGAGCCTGTGCCTGCTCTCTCGAACCCAGCAAGGCAGCTTGGGTCGGAGAGAGCTTCACTGCGCATGTCGGTTTGGCCGGCCTGAGACGGCCAGCCGGCCAAACCCACATGCGCAGTGAATGCCGTGCCCAACACTCCCCCTCCAGTCTGTCACCACCCTGGCCCCAACCTCAAGCCTCAGCTCAGAGAGAAAAATAAAACGATAATAAACAAGAGTTTATTATCATTTTATTTTTCATTTTTTCTGCTGCTGGCAGGTGGGGCGATGCTCCTGCGCCATAGCGGGGGAGCCGCTGCTGGCCTCCTCAGAATAGTCAATCTCCTGTTGTGATAAATATAAGTAAGTGATTGAACATCTGAAAACTAAGATCCCTTGGACGGAAATAAATTGGACTAAAAATATGAGGGTGCCACAGGGGCCTAAAGAATCAATGCTTCATTTTATGAGAGATTGATGCAGATTTGCAGACAGTATAGCATAGCTGACGACCCCGTAAAATAGGGCATTAGTGGGTTTGTTTCAGTGTTCATATTGGGTTTGCATCCGGACATGAGTTCTCATATTCAAAATGTGTGATGTGTTGGCAGACAAAATCTCTTGATGAGATCTTGAAGTTTTCAAGGTATTGTAGTGATTGTTGTGATGCGAAAAAGTGGAAAGTGAAGTAAAAGTTAATGTTGGCGCATACATAGTATTTTCAGAAAGGTGGTAAGAAAAGTTCACATACGTCAGATTCTGGTTTTGATTCTGGTTTTGTTGCAGGTGCGAATTCGGGCATGAAAGGAGTTGATGAACATAGTAATGATTTTCAATTTATGCAAAATGGAACAAACATTTCCCCGGGTTGTTCCACAAGATAGAGGTAGAGGTTTTGTTAATAACTGGAACATGGGCAATGCTAATATTAACATGCAAAAAAGAACTATACATAGCCACTTTTGTGGGAAGCTTGAACACTCTAAGCAAGAGTATAAATTTAATCCAGAAAGGGCACAAAATGAGTCACAAATGGTTCCACAAATGCGACAGAACATGAATCAAATGGCAGATTTTTTAATAGAATCCTGGTTTGCAGCAAAATGCTTTAGTAATTAGGAACAATTTTCTATAAATTGCTGCTATACTCAGAGTTACTACTGGACTGAGTCAGACACAGGCACCATAACGGTGTCTGAGTGGGGAGGAAGACTGTATGATTGGTGCAGTCCTAGGGGTAGACCAGAGTGGCTTATATGTGTCGATGGCGAGCTGAATGGCCATCCAGTATCATTTTTGATTGTTACTGGTACTAGCCGGTTAGACCAATGGAGGTCCCCAACGTACTCCTCTTGGGAAAAGAAGTCAAAGTAACAAACAGATTGCTAATAGGGTGTCTGCATATGTCCTTGCATAAGTTGGGTCAATGACCATCAGTTCTTAAAATGTGACACAATTCAAGTTAATTAGTTGGATTGTGATCTTTTGTGTAAAATAAACGATGTAGTTTATTGCATTCCAGAAAGTGTGGCGATACAAACACAGGACGAGGACGTAATTTTAAATTAAAATCACAAGAGTCAAGAGTGAGATTGTTCCCAGTTATCAAAAAGAGGACTTACCTCCTGATTTAAGGTACACAGTGAAAGAGGAAGTATGGGATTTTACTGGTAAAGAAATCAGATTAATAGAAAGTGCAGAAGCAGTGCAGATCAAAGTGAAACCAAATTTGATGTTTCCTCATACTACTCAGTACAAGAATTACTCGTGAAGCTGAGAAGGGAATGCTACTTGTCATTGAAAACATGATTGAGCAAGTCATTTTAAAGGAGGTGTTGGAAAGCTCTTATAACTCCCCAATTATGAGATTTCAAATCAAATAAATCTATATTTGTATTTTTTAGATCCATAAAAGAGCATAAAATATGCAAGATGAAAACATATACTGCTATTATAATAACATAGTAAATAAAACATCCAAGCAAACTAGTTGCAGATGTGCAAAAATGCAAAAAATGTACAATAAGATGTGTATGCAGTATTCAGTAAAACAGGCTAGTCATAAAGTGCATAAAAATGCCATCTAATATATAGATAATCCAATTAATACAAATAATATCCTTTTATTGTACAACTCCATCTTATCGCAACCTAGGCCTATTGCCCCTGTTAATCTTTTTCGTAGGTCATGCCATCTAGGTTGTTAAGCAGTTTCCTTCTAGCAGTTGCTTGTGCAGTATAGGTGGAGACAGCACGGCAAACAGCATCAGACTCAGGTTTACATAAAAGGTTCAGGGTATCTTTGTAAAATAACAATTACTTAGTTAAAAGAGGGTACTTAGGAAACGCTTTCTTATATCAACATAAAACCTGCAGAACAGAATAAAATGCATAGTTGATTGAGTGGCTTTCCCATCACATGGGTATGTAGGTACATTTTTTGACCATGCCTCCTTTCTCAGAGAAGCAAAAGAATGACGTATAATGCCAGTGGCGGCCGGCACCAATTGGGGGGGAGGGGGGTTGGGCGAGGGGTGGGGGGTGTTAAGGAGAATGAAAATAATAATTAAAAAATAATTTTAGAAAACTTACCGTACCACTGCGTCTCTCCTCCGTCTCTTCTCCTCGTCGCTCAGCACCGCAATGCAGCGTTGTGATTGGTAAGCACCAAGGCTCCACTAAGCCAATCACAACGCTGCAATGCAGCATTGTGATTGGTCTGAGCGCCGCTATTTGGTGCTCAGCCAGGGAATGGGAGCCTGATCATGTTCTCCACCAAGGGTGGAGCACATGATATGTGCGCATGAATGTTTGGCCGGCCCCAGACAGCCGGCCTAACATTCATGCGCACTTGCAAAGTGTGCTCACCACTCCCCCTGCTCCTGTGTCACAGCAGCCCTGCAAAGCTGCCACAGCAGAAAAAAATATAATGATAATAACCTCGAATTATTACCTTTTATTTTTCCTTTATTACACTGCTGCACAGCAGTGGGGGCGACGCTCCTCCGCCTTAGCGGAGGAGCCGCCACTGTATAATGCCCAACCATAAGCTTGTGAGGTAGAATCTCTCCTGGATATTTTTTACCCTAATTAGATAATCTTGTAGGCCCTGATGTAAAGGCCTGCCAGATACCTTAGGTTTATGGCTTTCTCTCATTTCTCTCCTCTTCCTCATAAGTTCATTTTCAACTCTGTCTTGTTAAACTGTAAGATACTGGCAGGGAGATATTCTCGTCTATTTCTTTATGTAGCTTATTCAGATAAACCAGACAAAGAATCTTATCATAGTGCTCGAGAATGACACAGTCTTTAATAACTTCTCTTGTAAATTTTGTTCCAGTCTTGCTCCATATGTTGTACCAGCTAATGATTGCACTTAGGTGAATTGTGTCTTCCAGATGCGCTATATTTAATTCTCTGTGGGTAACATGTTGGTACCGAGCGGGGGACAGCATTACTGTGTTCTCTGCCATACCCCATAGTGCGGCCCCGTACGTGGTGCTTGGATGCATTTGCTCTTGTACAGATGCGCCATTTTGCTTACAGGTTTGTGACCCATTATTTTTGGCAAATCTAAAGAGAGCTTCAATTGACCTTTTGAATTTAAGCTTAGGCTTTCCTATATGAGGACCCCAAGTGCCCGAAAGTGAAAAAAGTACACACGGATAGGAAATGTTTTGTACTTCTTCTAGCTTATGGTCTCTCACAGATTGGGTCTTTTTCCCCCTTCCACAGACAATCACAAAGGTTTTAGTCAAATTGAGCTTTAGATATTTTTGCTCCATATAAACAACAAATATATTAATGAGCTCTGCATAGAGGAGTATGGGTGTTGGGCGAGAGCCTGTTCTCGGCACGTCCGCATCCACCTCTTGCAGCACGCTGTTCACCCCATTTAAATATAAAGAGAACAGAAAAGGGGCAAAGACACAGCCTTGCCTTCTGCTTCTGGTGACCCTGAAGCTTGAGGTACATTCCCCATCTAGCCAATATCTTACCCTTGCTGTTAAAGAGGAATACGTCTGTGACAGAAGTGATACGATTTCTTCAAGATCGAAGGGACTACTTAAATCTGTGAAGCAGAGATGAATATGTCCCATTTCTGCTAGTGTATACTTCCCAATAAGAAGGTTGAGGTTACTACATTGTGCCATAGTGCCAAAACCCTTCCTGAACATGTACTGGGACTCTGTTACCACTTGATTCTCTGTTGCCCAGATATCTAATCTATCCAGTAGAAGTCTCCTCATTATATTTGCGGACAAATCCAGGAGGGACATTGGGCGATAGCATTAGCATCCCCCCGTCCTGCTTTTTAATATTGGGATAATTAAGCTATCAGTCCAAGTGGAAGGAATAAATCCTTGTACCGTGGCATTACAAACCTGTGTCAATATTGGGGCCCTTAAGGCCATGTGTGATTTAAAAGCATCTACCAGAACCCCGTCGGGCTGGGGCTTTCCAGCTGGCAGATTTTTCGCTGGTGACTGTGACTTTGTCTAAGCTAACCAACTGTACAGGGGTTGTCGTTCTAGGGTAAATGTCTCCTTTGATGGAAGGTGTGCATTCATTCTGAGAATAAAGATTCTTCCAAAGTGAATTATCCAGTCTCATGGTAAGACTGATGCCTCGTCTCTTGTTCGTCTCTCAGGAACGGGGAATTTATTATCTTTCATGATGGAATATTTTTTTCTGCTGCCTGTTCCAGACTAGCCCAGGCATGCTCTTGTAATTCTCTCTATCTCTGTCCTAGGGCTTGTTTCTAGATGTATCTAAGAGTTTTAACCTCCTCTCTGTCCCTAGGTACTTGCTTCAGGGCCTTTCTTATGTTCTTGTTGGCCTGTGAGCACCAATGGTCAAACCAACCTAGATTATGTTTCTTTGGGCCCTTGTTGGCCACTTTGAGGTTGGTTACTATCAGAGATGTGATCTTGCTAAATGCAGCTACAACCATATCTGGGGGGCCTCAATGTCGGTACAGATGATAAAGTTCTTCTTATTATCCTTCACAACCTTTACCAAAATGGCTGATTCATTAATTCCTGTCCATTTGAGACTGATCCCATTTTTCCGGGCAACAGCAATACTTGCTGCTAACTGGGCTACTTCAGGGTACTTATTTTCAGGGTTATGGTAAGCATGGAATGGTCACTAAAGCTAGGGGACTCTACTAGGAGCACGTCCGCGCAGCCTGACCTCATGCACCTGCTTCACTGACTAGCTCGTCAGTTTCTTTTCCTTGTAGGCATCTAGCGTGCCGGGGAGTTGCCTGGCTCCAACTGAGTCGCCATCTTTGAGTGGCGTTTTATTGTGTTTATGCTTTTTCCTTTCTCACTATTGTTTTAATTTGTTTTATTTTCACAGTAGCCACATCTCACAAGGGAGCTTGTGAGTGTGGCCGGGGTAGCTGGACCCCTGTTTTATCTTTACTTTGCCCTCACGTTGTTACTCTGCTTTTTTAACTTGAGCCCTCGCGCTCTATAGCGCCCATGGCCACACCTCCTCCACGCCCCCTAACCACCCTATGGCCTTTAAAAACGACAAGGAGCGCGTCTTTGCAGCGGACGCGCGCAGCGGGTGTGCCAAAGGCAAGTCCGTCTGCGCCCGTCCGCGCACGGATCGCACACAGCGCCAGCTATACTGCTGGATTTGCCCCAGGCTCCGCTGTACCCAAACAGCTACTTCAATACTCCATCAACACACTGAGGGACCTTCAAAATCTGGGTAAGACATGCCCCGGCCCGCTCTTTGACCCGTGTTTAGCCCAGGACTTAACGCATTGCAATTCCTGCAGCCACAACTTTCTTTTCAGCCCGAGTCCAAGATGCCTCAAAGAAGTATCACCATTAAAAAAATGTAGACCATCTGTATCTTGCATCTTGATAAATCTTGATCATTAGTCAAAAACGCTGTCTCCTTTCGAGGGTTTTTAGAATTCCATGAGATTAATCTAGCCTTCGTAACAGAAACGTGGGCAGAGGCCTCCTCTGACCCTGACCTACTCTTGTCCTTTCCCCCGGGCTTTAAAATTCACCATGTGGACAGAGTGGGTAAGAAAGGGGGCAGTTTAGAGCTCATCCTCAATTCTAAATTTAAATCCCACACATCAAAGTTATCTGGGAACCCAGCATGTGAAGCCATGAGCTTCAAGGTGGAGCTGAATGAAGAGTACTCCCGCAACGGTATTCTTCTTTACAAACCGCCCAATTCTAAATCCCTTTTTATTGATAATCTTGATCATCTTCTAACTCTCAAAGCGGATCATCCCGATTTTATCTTTTTAGGCGATTTTAACTTTCACATTGAAAATACTGTCGATCCGGACACCAGAACACTACTCGACCAAATGACTAGTATAGATCTTCATCAAATGGTCGAAGGTGCAACGCACACCGCAGGCCACTGCCTGGACGGTATCTTCACGGATAACCCACACATAAGTTGGACTGACTCTCTCCCATTAACATTGTCAGACCATTTTGCAGTTCTTTTTAAAATTATGTTACCACAAAGGACACACCTCATACAGCCAGTGAAATCTTTTATCAGTCGACCCTGGAACAAAATTTAGGCCAATCAGCTAATAGCCCGATTATCAAAATCTAGTCCAAATCTGTCTAAGGACCTAGATTTGGCGGTCGCGAATTATCACTCTTGGCTAGAGGCAGCCATGAAAGAATTGGCCCCAGCAAAAAATAGCCGTCGGATTAGAAGTACCTCCTCGGAACCATGGTTTAATGATACGCTCAAACTGCAAAAACAACTTTGCCGCAGATTAGAGAGGAAGTGGAGATTAAACAACAATGTCGACACCAAAGAGAAATATAAAGAATCCCTTCAGATATATAAAAACCTTATTGTCAAAGAGAAAGCCGCCTATTTTACCGAGCTAATTAGAGCAGCTAATCGATGTCCCAAAACCCTGTTCACCACGGTAAAAAACCTATCCAAACTGCCAGTTCGTCAAGACACCGCTGGGAGCCAGGAATTCTGTAACATCCTAGCGGACACATTCCAAAACAAGGTCAAAGCTGTCCATGATTCTTTTTTACAACAGCCCAATGGCCAGACTCAAACCCCTGTCCAACACTATAAAAATACACCCACAATAGAGACACCATCTGTCATTTTGTCCTCATTTACGTCACTAACTACTGAAAAAACCCTACAAATAATTGGAACCATTATCAGGCTCTCCAGCAGACCCTTGTCCCCCAAAAATCTTACTCCTATCGCCTGAGACATTTGCACCCCCTTTAACAGTGATCTTTAATGCCATGATCACTTCTAGGAGATTTCCACTAGAATGAAAGAAAGCATCCATACTTCAATTATTAAAAAAAAAAAACACATTGTACATCGAGGATCCACTCAACTACAGGCCTATCTCCAGACTCCCTTTTCCTTCAAAGGTGGTAGAAAAAACTATCAATTTAGAACTTTCCTCTTTCATCAAGAATAACGAAATTCTGGATCCCTCTCACTTCGGTTTTCGTGCACACCATAACACAAAATTAGCGCTGATCACGGCCACTGAGGAGCTCGGCAGATGTTGGATGGTGGGAGTAGCGCTGCCCTGATCCTATTGGATCTATCGGCAGCCTTTGACACTGTTAGTCACGGGCTGCTGATGGACCGTCTGGCAACCATCGGGATCAGGGACAAGGCACTCTCCCTGCTAGGCTCCTTCCTATCCGAGCGATCTCAGTGGGTCGCACTAGGCGGCTTTGTATCTCCCCCATTCTCGTTGCCATGTGGGGTTCCTCAGGCATCCTCCCTGAGCCCCACACCTTTTAATCTATATGTCACTCCGCTGGCTAGACTAATAAAATGTCATGGGTTCGCCCTGGTATCGTATGCCGACGATACACAAATAATTGTCTCTGTAAGTGGATCTTCTAACTCCACGGCTAGCAGCTTTCAAGACTGCATAAGCCACATCAGGAACTGGATGTCAGACAGCTGTCTGAAACTTAACTGTTCCAAAGCAGAGGTCCTACTGTTTGGCAACAATCCTCATTTCTGGACCACCCATTGGTGGCCGGCCCAGCTCGGACCACTACCTACACGGGTCTTAAAAGCAAACAACCTGGGAGTAATCATGAATAATAAACTATCCTTTGAGGCCCAAATCAATTCCACTACCTCCAGCTGCTATTGTGTACCAAAAATTCTGAGGAAGGTACTACCCTCAATCCCATTAGAACTTAGGAAAACAGTTATATCAGTCTTATTTTTACCAAGACTGGATTACTCCAATGCCCTTCTCACTAGCGCAACAAAACAAAGCATTCAAAAACTGCAGATCGTACAAAATACCGCAGCCAGGGTTCTCCTAGGAATCCCTAAATCCGAGTCTGTGCCTTCCTCCCTCCCTCAGCTGCACTGGCTTACGGTAGCAAAGCGGATGCAATTTAAATCCCTTTGCATTGCTTTGAAAGCACTTAATCAAATGGGCCCAACTCAACTAGCAAGCTTTCTAAAACCATATGTTCCGGCTAGGCCATTAAGATCATCAGAACTCAGGAATCTGATTGTCCCCAGGAGAATAAAGACTAAGGGGCTCATTACGATGACGGCCGGTAGCCCATCCGTACTGGTGGCGGTAGCAGAAAACGTTTATTTTTCCGCTCCAGGTGCGGTCATTGCCACCACCAAATCACAATGGTCCTACAGAGGCCATTTACCATCCGCCGCGGTCTGTCAGGCTCCGCACGCTCGTTTGCGTACGCAAGGGTGGCCAACGGAGCCAACAGAGCAGGACCGGCGTGCGGAAACACGTTCCGTCCGCCAACCAGATCACGATGTTGCAAACAGCCCTTCCCACCGCCGCGTAAAAGCCACCACGTTGCGGATGGCGGAAACACAACAACGGAGAGGAAGAGCCGATGTAGAACCCATCTAAACCACCGGAGCCGCCATGGATCCTGTGCTACAGGCCTTCCCGCTGCACAACCTGCTGCACCTCGGGCAGACAAGACGCTGCCGCGCTCAACAGCAGAGGTACGTACCAAACATCTCCACGCATGCAACCCCTGAACAACTACAACTCCCAGCAAGCGTGGCGGCACCACGATGAATGTGGCAACCTGCCAAATGCAAAGTGCGAGGCCCACCCAATCCCCATGAGTGACCCTCGGTGCCCCAGAAGGCAAATGGGGCCAATGCCGAGCCCCGCAGTTGCAGAGCGTGCACACCGCAATATCAAAATATGTACGCCGCCGAAGGCTCCCATTGGCTGATGGCACATTCGCATAATGTGTGCCACACCGCGGCGGCCCGGAAGCTGCGACCGCAACCCTGCAACATTCAATTGGGGCCAATGCGTGTCATCGCTGCGGATGCCAGCTACCGCGCATGCGAACACATACTGCATTTACATTGGCGCCCTCGAATTACATCACACATCACAACTCATTTGCCGAAAGTGATTGGTGCACCCCATGTGTAATGTTGTGGGGCACGAGGCCCCCATTCATATAAAGTAACCACACAGACACCGTACATGCATAGGAGAACTGGCCCAGGGCACGTGCGTCCGGCCCCGTTTGTTGGCAGGGTCACATGTCCAGTGACTCCTGTGCTGGGTGGCTGTGGGGTGGGGGGTAAGCCAGCCCTCTGGGAGTGGCTGGTACATCAGAACAACTAGAACAGTGACCAGCTGGTCACTACACTGTGAAGGTATGAGAGAGTGTGACCTGTGAGCCAAGTCTTCACACACATGGTATGTCCAAGGAAAAGAGAGTGAAATTACATACATAGTCATGCCTCGTGGCCAGCATGGACTGAAATGAGGGAAGGAGCCAAAAAGGCCAAAAGGTCTCTCGAACTGTACCAATGTTGTGTAATGAAACATCCAACCTGTGAACATCGCTTGAATATCCCTTGACATCTGACCGGCGACTCTTGGCCAGGGCTCATCTTGTGAAGGGCCAGTGACGTATGCAGACAATCAGAGGTGTCCATTGTCTGCAAATCAGATATACTTGTAATCCCTAGCACTCCCAACACACGTACTGGTGTGGCGTGCAGTCTGCCTAGCTGTCATTGCCTGTAAATGTTCCCACACACGTAATAGGAGTGCACATGTGGAACAAACAAACATAGTTCTGACCGACATCATCGGTCATTGTCAGCCATGTGGGCATGTATACACAATCCATGTGCATTTGTGCCTCATTCAGGTGAACATTGCAATGTCTGTTA
This sequence comes from Calotriton arnoldi, assembly GCA_963921515.1. NCBI lineage: Eukaryota > Metazoa > Chordata > Amphibia > Caudata > Salamandridae > Calotriton > Calotriton arnoldi. Next base: position 1,260,513 of record CAWUFW010005139.1, read on the forward strand.
CGAAAATTCCTCACACACTCACGCAGGACTGACCCCATAATGTCCACGTGTCTGTCCCCCGTGCCGTACATCCATGTTGCGTTGTCCAGATGACACTCACTGCCCTCATACTGTAATGTTGTTGTGAATAGGGGGACTAAAGTTTGCAGCCGTGCAGTGACAGCTGCTACATGCAACTCAGCACTGATACTGGGAAACACAAGTGCTGTGCCATCTAACCACACGGCAGCTCATCCTTGATGTAGCAGTGTACTATATGCCATACACATCGACTTCATTGGATGTTGTAGTGTCAGTATGGCGAGTGAGCGAAGAAAAACAATGCTGAATGCAGGTCACATGTGCATTTCATGTGACCATGAGTCCTCTCCATGTTGTGGTTGTGTGAGTCTCTGGGTAAACTGTCCGCCACATCTCACCTATAACTCAGCTCATGCTCCTGTACCCTGACATACGTAGGAGGAGACCACCCATCCTTCGACCTGTCCCCGACCTGGCGACGATGGAGGTCATCGAAATCATCCGGAAATACCGTTTGGATCGCTGCACACTACGGAACCTATGTGCCCACTCGGAGCCCCATGTGAAGCCTGAAGGAGGGTCCCGAGGGTCCCATCTTACCATCTAACAAGAAACCCATATCTGATTTTGCACTACCCACCAAACATGATACTCCTAGATAGGCCCCACCAGGCAGGCCCTGATAGAATGTCTTAAGTTGTCCACTTTCCTTCATCCTGGTAGCACATACACATAGGCCCAAACATGCCACTTTAGATACACACACATAGGCCTAAAAAGCCCAGCACCTCTTGCTAGCACTTTTTAATAAAACAGATCTCGTAGGCTTCACTAAGCTGACAGCAGAGACCTGTGCCTTCCACTGCGACACTACACCAGCCCCCTCTTGTAAATTTCCTCAGTTACGAGAATAAGATTGGCCCCCACCTACGTGACATTCTGCTGGTACATCTGGCTGTTTCACAAGCAAGGTTTGCGATATTTTTAGTTATGAAACTTTCCGCGCTTGCTTAACTGAAACTGGAAAGGCGGCAACGTGACCAAGAATTAATATATAAAATATTAATTCTGAGCATTTTACGGTAAAAATTATCCTTTGTTTACTTTTTGCGGTCAGGAGCACTGACCACCTGCTAAAAGCGTAGTTTCACCATGATACCACTTCTCGGTTTTATATAAAACTTTCCAGTTACTGTAAGCGGGCGGTCAAGGGCCCGCGTCAGAACTCACGTCAGAGGTGGGTGCAAGTTCTGCATTTAACCATATAAAAGAGCTGCGCCCAGGGTGCGGCTCCGAACTCTCGTCACATCAGTGCTTGGCTGCATTGAGAGGGTTCCCGATCGATCGTCCTTGTGACTGGGCCTAGAACTTCAACTTCCAAGGTGGTAATACTCTTATCTGATTATTTTGCCTATTGGCTTTATCAGCCTATCTGATTATTTTGCCTATTGGCTTTATCAGCCTATCTGATTATTTTGCCTTTTGGCTTTGTCAGCTCAACTAAATATTAGCCTTTTGGCTTTGTCAGCTCAACTAAATATTAGCCTTTTGGCTTTGTCAGCCTATCTAACTCAGCTCATTCTAACCCAAGCCATTGCATTTATTTTAGTTTAAACTGCGTAGTCTTGAATGGTGTTGCTTTCTTAAAAAGAGATTAGCCTCCTAGGCACTAGCCTACCCATCCTCTTTAAAGTCAGGGTTGCTCTTTAGGCAGCTACTCATAGCATAATATTTAGACATATATTTGTTTCTTTTGAACAACTGATTTTTAACATTGTCAATGCATTTATTTTTCATCCTGCTCATGTGTTGATGGGCAACATTTAAATTGAATTGTTTTCTATGCTTTTGAACTGCTTAAATAAAGAAGTCACTGTATTTTACATCGTGGTTCTTTCTTTCCAAGAGAATGAGCAGAACAGGGGTCAGGCTCTCTGGAGTCGGTAAGCGGAAGGGTGTGGCCATCCAAAAAGACCCCTCATCAAGCCCAAAAGAATACATCCGGCTGCATTGTCTGCTACAGTGAAGGTTATGGCTGCACTGCATTTCTCCGCTACTGGGTCTTACCAGTACACTGTGGCCAGCGCCGGTGGGATGTCACAACCCATGATCAGCATGGTGGTGCGTGACGTCCTGTCAGCATTGATGCTTTACAAGGACAGACATGTCCGCTTCCCGAGGAGGGATGAATTGGCAGATGTGCAGGGGGAGTTCCATGACCTGGGAGCACGCCCGGTCCTAGCGGGTGGGCCGGGTGCGCCAGGCCCACCCAAACCTGATCCGTGGCCCTGGCAGTGACGGCACGAAGGCCAGTAGTAAATGGCCACATTCATGTGAAACGTTCCTCCAAACATTGATTATCTTCCTGTTTTGGGAGTTGCGGATGTGGGCCTGAGACCTCTCTCACAGTTACCCCCAATCACACATCTCCACTCAGAAAGGTGGGCTGTGTCCCCGCCTACTCGTGCAGCAAAAATATGGGCATGGCGAAGGGGACAAATCCTCTCTTCTGCACCGGGTAACCTTAACCGTACTGCTGTGTGGATATCTCCTTTTCAATTCCACAGGGAGAAGACAAGTTTATTTCTCCGGATTCACCTTACCTGGCCACTGCAGCTGCTTATCAGATCGGGCAGTGAGTAGGAACCGAGCAGGTGAGAGAATGTCTGGCTATTTGTATTTCATAAAATCATCAGTGAAGGCCCAGCAAAGCACATACTTCCTGTATACTTCATTTAAACATTTTGTATTTCAATCAGGGCTCTGCCACGGATGTAAGCCAACAATAAAAATGTACAGATAACTGGTGATTATTGATCCTGCCAATCCTTTGTCTGTTGGTAGTTTTGAAATGCAGATAAACTGCATTTGATGTGTATAGCTCAGTGGGTTACTGCCTTTGTCACAGAGACATCTGGGTAACTTGCAGTTCAGAAGTTACAATCCTATCATAGGACAGGGACCTAGGAACTGTCATCAAAGAGCTGCATGAGAACCTGAATTAATAGTAAGAACCTAGCTTTATTTCTGGGTTGTAACATAGTCATAACTTCCCCCAGTCTTTCATCATTCGAATGTTGCCATAAAGAGTTTCTTGGGGCAGATATACACCTTTATCTGCCAAGCCAACCCCTAACCACTGGGGTGTGCATTAAATCCTGAGTTAGTGCTTCTCCAGACCAAACGCCCTTAAAAATCCTGCCCACCAGTATGGATGACATGTGATTCCCACACCTTGTAATCCTCATTGGCTTCCGTGACATTCCCTGTAGACTGATGTACTTACATACTTGCATGATTGATTGTCTCTGTACAATGTGTGCATGATGTAAAGTACTGTCACACCCTACAATGATATCAGTAGCGCCATACAACAAATGAAATGCACATGAGAGAGTGGTTATGGAGAGATGAGGGGCGCTGGACGAGGGGGGCAGTGAGGGAATCCGAGGAGGAGGGCATGAGTGAGAACCTGAGAAGTATCACTTGCCTGATACTCCCACCTCAGGAAACCTCCTCCTCCCATCAGGAGGACACTTTATGGAAAAACCACACTTTTTGAGAGTGATAACATCTAGAAAGAAAATTTGGAAGCAAAGAATGCGTTTCACTGGCCCGTGTAAAACTGAGGAGAGATAAAAGAGGGCCCTGAAGCAGGCCTGGCGCGAGATATAAGTGACAAATAGGTCCCGCAGTGGCCCAGCCTAATGCCTCGTTGGCCCACCCAAATAAAAATTCATGGAGCCGGGCATGCCTGGGAGGCATCCCAAATGTTGATGGGAGCCATTGATAGGAACCGCAAACACTACCACTCCATCAACGTGCAAGTGGTATGACAGGCGGAGCAGATCATCTCACACGTGTGTGCAGAGTATCCGGGGTCGGCACATGACTGCTACATCTGGCGGACCAACAACATCCCCCCGCTCACAACCCACACATGCCCAGTGACGATGACAGGGGTGAGGAAGAAGGCCTTGTCCAGCGTCAACAGCTCATCGTCAACTACTTCCGTTTAGTGTGAGTTAACAATGAGCGACTATGACTGTGTCTGTGTGCCTTGCTGTTGTGTCACGAACTTTGACAGATGTTCCTGAGATTTTGTACACATACTGGACTATGCGCAGGATTTGAGAACTTGGGCATGCAGGGACTGAGCATCCCGAAGCACCCCTACGCACAGGACACCATTGCCATACTGCCTCACTAGCTCTCCTACTCACTCAGAGGCATTCAAGCGCCTGTACACAAGTAGACAAGTTGAAGACAGGAAACGGTTTCAAATGTGCATTTTTTACTACAGTGTCAAAGCATGCAACATACGTGCCACAATAGGTTGAAAATGCATGAGTACCTAACCAGTAACCACAGTGACATATCCATTTAACATGAAGCAAGATGTTGCATCATTACTCCCTCTGGACGTAGAACCACGAGCATATCCCCCCACCCCTTGCAGGAAGGAGTTGTATGGGATGTCCCTGGTCTATGGGCCTTGTCAGCAGACCCCATTACTCAGCCTATATATGGTGAAATTTACATCACATTTGCTGTGTCGCTCTCATCACTGGATGGATCACTCTCCAAGTGTGGGGCATCTAGCCCGCCTTCCCATGACATCTAAAGGGGATCCGTGTCCTCTTGCAGCTGTGAGACTTTGTTGAGTCGGGGTGCTAGGGCCAGACCAGAATGACAAGGGACAATGTTCTCCGACCATGGACAGAATGTTCAGACAGTACTCCTGGACCGCGCAGAGAACAAGCTCTGCGGACACTTCTCATGTGACAGTCATATACTAAGGTACTTGCAGGGCACAAGTCCTAGAAAAAGAAGGGGGGGACTGACCAAGTAAGACAAAATGCAAATGACCCCACAACGTCACGACGTAGCGCTATGAAAGAAGTGAAATAGTGCGACTAAAATGATTTGTGCAAATACTGGGACCGACTAACCCATCTGACAGTCTTACAGTGTCTGCATTGATATACAGGGACAGAACAAAGGCTAAAGCATGTCTCTCCTAAGTACCTCTGAAGAGAAGGCAAGCTATGTTTCCCTCTGTGGCATCTACATTTCAATGTAAGGTTCAAGGCGGCCCCCAGTCAGCATATACAAACAAAAGTCTGCTGAATGTGTCCCGGTGTCTGGAAAGTACACTGGGACAAGTTCAGCATATTACTGTGGGGAACAACTTTTTGGCGTGAAAAGAGGGGGGGACGCCGTGTACCTGCGTGTACCCCCAACTCGAGCCCTGGGTACTTGCAAAACAACAACGCCATGTAATATTCGTGCGCCACAGTTGCATAATGGAAGCCGGACTCATGCCAGACGACAATGTCCATGACGGTCAGATGACAGCCTCCACTTGCTCAGGTCTGTGGTACCAAGCGAAACTGACCGCAGAGCTCAGCATAGTCAAAGCCAATGCAGACAGGGATAAAGTCAGAGAGCTGGATGACAATTCGTGTCAGGAGGCGTGAAGAAAGGTAAACGAAAATTGAATCAGTCACCAACAGTTCCTGTTGCTGTCAAGTAGTTACGAATCCAAGAAGGCACAGGCAGCTTCGAAGGCAATCAGTTCCAAAAGACGATCCAAATCATCTTCAGCGAAAAGGACCGCCATCCAATCCAGCAGTATGAAGGAACAGATGTGCTCCTCGCACCACAAGGTTGAAAGGAGCATCCCCTCGCAACCTGGGAGAGGTTCGATGTAGGCATGGCACAGGAGCCATTGCGCAAACGAACAGGAGCTGCTGTCAGCCTGTCTGACACATTGAAAGGCAACCCATAGACGTGTCTCACCGAAGCATTCCTGCTCGTGGACCACAGCTCATGATCCAGGGCAGCAAGGAATGTGTTTGAAAGGCAGACATCCATGTCCCACTGGAACAGACATCATCTGCAGGAAAAGACAGGTTGCACGCAGGTGAAATAGGCATAGCGGAACATTAGCCTATAACCGATGGGCAGCACAGCCAATGGGACACATCCAAAGAGAAGCTGCATGCGGTCACGGTACAGTTGCAACTGACCGGGCTCAGCCTGGCCCATAGGATGGTCAGAGCAATCTCAGAACCAGCGCTCAGCTGTACAGCCAAAGTAATGATCTGAGACCGCTAAATACAGTATGTAAATTGGAAGAATGACACCCGGTGGTACTCCCGTAAAAGCACGAAAGGAAGGGACAAGGCCAGAGCCCACAAGTCTGAAAAAAAATGTGCAACGGCCTTCAGTATCAGCCGCTATCAATAATTTGTGTGTCAGTCAGTTCACCGAGAAAAAAGTGGGAGTGCCGTGTTCAGCAGTGACTGAATCGCGCGGGACGGTCAAGACACCTGGAATTCGAAGGTCTCCGGGCTGGTGTGGGAGCGAGCTACTTGTCTAAACAGAGGCCCATTGTGCCTGCACACTTATTGAAGTATGCTTTCGCTGTGGGAATGTGAGGCCACAAATGACTATCCACATTCACATATGGGGGAGTTAGCAGGACATTGGCACAAAAGGAACACGTTGTGCAACAGTTCCTATATGCGTGATGCCCAGTGCTTTAAATGGAAAAAAATAAGTGCAGGTACTTACCAAATTAGGCTGTGGGCTAAGAGGCGGGCCAGGGGGTGTGGCATGGGGGTGGAGCTAGAGGCAAACATTTAATGGGATGCAGATTTTCTTGGTGCGCATCATAGAGACATTTCTGTTATCTTTAGAGTATTCTTGTTGCTTTTGCATGTACAACAGGATACCTTTACTATTTAACATATGTGCGGATTGCCTCTTCACAAATGGTACAAAGAAAATGTTGAATTTTGATACTATTTACAACTACGACTAATGTGGTGAGTTTGATTTTTTATGAATAATTAAAATTGAAAATATTTCAATTCTGAAATTATAAGACATTAGTAAGGTCTGGAAAGGGTAGTAGTCTTTGGGATGTCACTCAATCCTATTCTGCCCTTTTTACGGGTAGACACTTGAACCCTTTTTTCTTTCTGAAATCTTCACAGTATCTCTGTCTTCTCAAATGTCTTTACTCTGTACTTCTACATCCTTTCCTCACCTCCCCTACATTGTGCTCATTCACACCCACAAACTTGCTCATTCAGTCTCTCTCTCCTCACCTGTAATCACAGCATTTTCTTTTGTCAATATTTCATCAGCTGCCTACCTCCCTTGCACACTTAACTTTATAATCATACTTAAAATTGGCAAATATGGAACTATTGCTCTGTGCACTCTGCTGAGAGGCCAAGGCTTGGATGTGCACCTTTGTGCCCCACTCGAAGGCACAATCAGAAGCTCACACTGCCTTCATCCTAAAGTTCAAAGCTATTAAATCTTACTCCACCATGAACACAATGCACACCCTCAACCCACACAGATCACAAAACCTCATTTGTAAGACTTGATATTTTACACCACCTACTGATGCAGACGGACCCGGGGCCAAGAAGTAATTAGAGGCAACTCGGACATGTCTCAAAAGACCTAAAAACGAGAGTGGTGGAAATGGGTGGGGACATTCCCATAGGGAATTCACATAAATAGGGCGTTTACAACTTAATAAACAATGCTTCAAAAAAATATGCATTTTACAGAGGGAGTATTTGTCAAAGGCAGAGAGCTCCCCTGGCTACTTTTTATTATAAGGCCCAGAGGTACCATGAATGCACACCATACAGGAGATGCAGCAGACATTACTACATTGTGGGGCTAATGGGGTATTGGGAGTGAGCCCTTTAATATGTGCTCCTTCTTGGCATCCCTCAGTCACCTTAGGTCTACTATTCTAAACAGAGTGGTGCCAAAGAACACCCACACTTTATCCAAAGTATCCCTACCTCCCCGCTGCACCACATGTCACAGTCCTGCACAAGAATCCACTGCCAATCAAGTTGGTAAGACTGGCAGTTCTAGTTCAGAGTCCACAAGTATATTTTCATGCCCAGTAATAACAAATGATTCACCTTTTTTAAGCAATCTGGAATCTTCTCAGAAAGAAAATAACACAAAATCACACACAAACGTGGGTCTACAGAGCAGGGCCAACTTAAGGCATGGGCAAACTGTAGCCAGGCCAAGAGCGGCTTACTTCAGATGGGTGCACTGAGCTTCCCTATCAAATTGATTTGTTTAACCATTTTTGGAGATGCCCAAGTCCTGTGCCACACATGGTTTCCACAAACACGCAGAACATGCTCGCCACTGTGAGAATGCAAATCTGAGATCAGAGTCCCCAGTACCTTCCACTTTTTCTGAATGGTTTCGACACAAAGGCAGTGCTCTTTACTATTCTTAATGTATGTTTAAGATTTACACCCACCTGGATGAGATACCTTTACATCTCTTTTTGGAAAGTGGAGGTCCAGCAAGTATTGCAGGTTCAGCAGATTCTAGCCATGTGCGTGCTGCTGCTGTGCCATATTAAGCAGATAACTGAGGGGTTACCCTAAACCTGCGCAGAGTCCACACTCCCTGAGTTTTTCATGGGATTCAGCAAGTCAGCTCCCTGTTTGACCCACAGCACCTGTTTTTGTTACTCCGTGGGCCTGTGCAGCATCGGATTGGTAACGCGGGCACTCGGGCAATGCCCGAGGGGCCGGTATCCGAATTCCAGCTGTGGGCTGCTTTTTTGAGCAGCCTGGGGGGCCGATTTGGGCGGTTTCTGCGTTGTTCGATGCCGCCAGCAGCCCAGTGGGTGCCTGAGTGGCCTTTCCGGAGGTAGATGGGCGTCCATTAGCTCCCTTTTATCAAAGGCAGAGGTGTCACTCCCTTTCTCTCGCTGGGCCGGCCCATTAATATATGCATATTGAGCGGGGGCAGGGGGCCTGAGCTAAAGTGGCATCACTTGTTTTCAGGTGTGTTTCACCAGTGTAAACTAATCAGTGCATTTTTTTTAACCCCCCACCCCCTTTTTTTATAAAATTTCGCCGAAGCAGTGTTTTGCGGAAAGGCAATATGCAAATATGGGCCACTGATTTTTAATCCCAATCCAACCCTGGGCCTGTGACAAAGGAAGGACCTTTCCATACGCTAAAACAAAATCAGTTATTTTATACCACTTTCACTAAACCCATTACATGAGAGTATTAAATAACATTCTTAGCACTGATTCGAAAATGATATCTATTCTATCGACCTGGGAAGGATTAACTGCTGAAACCTCTTCACCAGGATTCAAATGTGAGACCTCCACATCACACACCGATCTGGGCAGAAAATGCTGACCTTCCTAAGGTGAGCGTCTTATTGCACCAGGCAGAATAGGAGCCAGTCTCTTCGTTTCACTATACCAGAAAGAGAAAAAACACAGTCACCTGATCTCACTGCACCAGGGAGAATCAGTGCCATTCTCCTGATCTCACCAGGAGGATTGGAGCCATCCCCCTAATTTCACGCCTCAAGAAAGAGAGGAGCTAGTCCCAAGTGCTAGAGCCAAAGTTGCCACCTGACCGTTTTTGCTGCATTTTTAGATGCAGGCCGGTAAACATATTGGGAAAACCAGTGAAACCTGATATTTTTTCCCTGCTTAGAGATAAACCTAAACCTGTAACTAGCTGAAGAAATCAGTTAAAACGTCTTTGAGGGCTGTGTAAAATGTTTCAGAATGATTAACAAAGCAAACAGAGATAATTGTAATGCAATAAAACAGCCCTGACTATTTTATGAGAATTGTTTTTCACCTCCAAGGTCTTGGTTGTTCCAGAATAAGAAGACGTAAAGACAAACATAGCCAGCAGGGCACAAGTCCTAAAAAAAGAAGTGGGGGGACGCTCCGAGTTAGGTGGTGTCACCGGAAGTGACGTCATGACAGGAAGTGACGTCACGAAAGGTGATGGGGGCAGGCTGCCAGCAGCAAACCTCATACCAGACTTGATGAGGGAAGAGACGGGCAACGAAGTACGTGGAGACGCACAACCCGAAGCTAATGAAACAAACATGCCCTCGCTTTCCTAGCAGCCCTCAGCCCCGTCAACCTCGCGACTGCGGCCCGCCCGCAAATCAGGACCCTTAATGAGGGGTCTGCAACGTCTCGCAGCCCCGCTCTGAACTTCCCCTTCCTTGACACTAAAGTAGAAGCAGCTAATTCCGAGCAGGCGCTTGGCATTTCCAGGGTAGACGCACACGTTGATTAAAATGCATCCGGCGTTCGCTGCTCAGCATTTAAACTGTGGGTTTAATGAGACAATGAATCACGTCATATGAAGGGAACACAGGTTAGAAAGATCGCTGGGATTTTTTGATTTCCTCGTGAAGCCCTCAATGCGGTCAGCTTTTGGGCAGGGGGGATGGCGTCCACCCGGTAAAATAAGTGGGGGGACGCTGTAGTCCGCTCATGTTCCCTTCCTTACGTTTCTTACGTTACCTCTTTTTCTCTTTTGTACCTCTGCACCTCGCATCCGGTTTGAGGCTAAGGCTGGCCCTGCTACCGAGCGGTGGCCACCTGCAGAGACTATGATAATGGCTTCCTCGACTCTCTTGTTCAGTATTCTTCCCTGGGTCCTGACTTGAAATTTCCGGTCCTCTCTTTTCTGGGAACATAGACGCTAACAGGTGCAGTTGGCAAAGAAGAAAGGGAAGGCCATGGCGAACAGCTGCCTTTAGAGGGATTCCCTTCGTTTCTGTCACTCTGCAGCGTCGAGGGCGACGCCACAAGCACATTTAAAGCATTGGCTGCTCAATGGAAAATGGTTATGATAGCTGCGGGTCCACGCTCATGTGACCGTTTTCCCAAAACCGGACAGGCCCAAGTGAGTACCGGTACGCTCCTCAGGTCAGGAGAAGTTCCGGTACTCACAAGGAAAACAAGCATTGGCATAACCAATAGGTCTCGCCTTTGGGACCTTATAAGTGTTTAGCCAGAGATATTGACTTTGCCTATGTCTTTAAGCTGTGCTGTACAGAAGCCTGCAGCATGCTGAAAAGTTTTAATAAAGAAGTGTCAGAAGCATTTTTGTTACCTTAGATATGACCAAGAAAGCATTATGTACAACTGAACGACCATATTAAAAAAGTATTAACAATAAATAGTGTCTTGAGTTTTTTTGTCCTTTCAATGCTGGCAACTTGTATCTGCCTGTCCCAATGGTTGCTTGTTGTGTTTTTTTTTGTTATGGTGGGGGCATAAATAACAGGAGGGTGAAGGTCAGTCAGTCAGTCAGTTATTTGCGGATGGAGCTTTCCGCACAAATGTGTGCGTATGGAGCAGCTACAGGTTTAAATTGAAGCAGGGCTGACTTTAAATTTCATCCTTGCTGCAAAGAAAATACGGCAATGTAGCATTTTGTGATTTGTGAGTAGGGCTATTGAAGATTAAAAAAAAGTGCAAAATAGACAAAGTTGTTTCGGAAGAGATGGTTGAGAAGGCAGTGCGAGGGTGAGATAGGCAAGGAAGACAGTTCCGAAATATACTCAGGCGCGCAGGACGACGGTAATTGTAGTTGGCTGGAAGGACAATGTGAGGCAACGCCGTGACAGGCAGTGGAAGAGCTCGCCAGCTATGTTCATTACGCCACATTCTTGTACGTTACGGAGATTGCCTACAGTCGTGTTGTGTGCCTATCCTCTGTTTTTGTCCAGTTCTGTTGCAGAGAGGGTTTCTGTGCCCCTAATGTTGTGTGCAGTGCGCCATAGTGATGCAGTGCATTAGGTGCTGGTGTGGAAGGAGGGGATCTGGCGACACAGTGAGGAGCACCGGTCTTGTCCCTCTCGTTCCTCAGTATGCGGCAGGCTGAACACTGTACGCAGGGTACCGTGTATAAATAATAAGACACTCCATACATTGGCAGAAGTGTCCCAATCTGCGAGTCTCGAAAAAATTTCTCGCAAAAGTAGAGTTTCACTGTAAATATGTATAATGTAGTGGCTCGCTGTTTTGTCAGTGCAAAAAGTTGAGATACTGTGATATATGGCATTTGTGCATTGAGCTTTCCACACGTGTGCGTATGCAGCAGATGGAGGTTTAAATCGAAGCAGGGCTGACTGTACATTTCAGCCTTGGCACAAAGATAACACGTCAATGTTGCATTATGGCATTTGGGAGTAGGGCTATTAAAGATAGAAATACTGAAAAATGGACAAAGTTGTTTTTGCGGAAACGGGAGTGCAAAATGGACAATGTTGTATAAGAGGAGAGTTTGAGAAGGCAGGGCGAGGACTGACTTAGGCAGGAGAGCGACAGTACTGAAATGTAATCAAGCGCGCACGGCCACGCTTATTGTAGTTGGTTAAAAGGACAATGTGAGCGGACGCCGTGACAGGAGGCGAGACAGGGTGATCAATGGAGTTTGCGCATGGAGCTTTCCGCACAAATGTGTGCGTATGCAGCAGCTACACGTTCAAATTGAAGCAGAGTTGACAGTAAAAGTCATGCTTGCTACAAAGATAAGACGTCAATGTTGCATTGTGGCATTTGGGAGTAAGGGCATAGAATATAGGAATAGTGCAAAATGGACAAAGTTTGTTTGGAGGAGACGGTTAAAAATACAGGGCGAAGGTGACCTAGGGAGGGAGAGACAGTACAGAAGTATAGTTAAGCGCGCACGGGCACGCTAATTGTAGTTGGCTGGAAGGAAAATGTTGCTTGTAGGCTACCCTTCTAGTCGAAAGCTTTTCAGAAGCCTTAACACCTTGCTTCTAAAAGACTACCAAGTGGAGCTGCCATCAAGTCTGTAGTGGTGTGAAATGTTCCAATAGTCAGTAAATGCGGTTGAATGGGAGTCTGCCCTGGCACAATAAAGAGAAAGCATGCCTCCTTGTAAAGATCGTTATCATTGGTAGGAATAGGGAGGGGGTCACGCAGGCGGGCAGTGAGCTCTTTCTGGTAAACTATCTCGCCCAAGATTTGCAGAGCGATCGGAAGAAACAGCATAGCTCTCAAGGTTTCAGAGTGCTTATATGTGACATTTTCATAATTTCTGTATAATTATGTGTGACATTTCAACGACAAGCATTTGAGCCCTGACAAACTGTACCAACAGGATGTGAGGCCTCAACACTACTCTCTTCTCAGCTGCCTCAGCCTATTATGAGGTAATTATAGAGGCAACAGTCACTGACTTGTGGACTCAGGCCGCTGCAGACAGCACAGCATACTGCAAGGCTCAGGAGAGTGAGACTGAGGCACACATAGGTCACAGCCAGGCAAGCTGTATTATTTTAAAACGACTTACGTTCACTATAAAAATCATTAGCTAACCTGAGCGACCAACCCCCTGGGCCGGGGTGTGGCACGCCGCCCGCTACCTGCGTGTTCAGTTGCACCACAGTGGCTCTAAGTCTCGTGAGTCGTCACCCCGACCCAAAACGAGTTAGACAGCAGCTCAGATGATGATTTGATATCGACCGCGCGCCAAAAGCAAATTTTTGTAGCATAGCAACTAGCAGGTTATTCCCTCTGTCCTTTGGGGACTTCATTTTTTGCGAGGCAAGCCAGAGCTGCGGCAACAGTTGGCTTTTGGAAGGCACAGGGCGATTAACTGATTTGCCCAAAAGCAGAGGCTGGTGAGCCGACGCCGTGACTCGAACCTACTTCTCCAGCTTCCCGATCGCATGCTCTGCTCATTACGCCACATTATAATGCTTTAGGGATATTGCCTACAATATTGTTGTGTGCGTAGGCTCTTTTTTTGTACGATTCTGTTGCAAAGAGGGCTTCTGTGGCCCTAATGTTGTGTGCAGGGCACCACAGTGATGCAGTGCATCTAGTGTTCGTGTGGAAGGAGGGGGTCTGGGGACATAGTGAGGAGCAGCGGTTTTTTAAATATTTATTAAAGTTTTCACAAATATGCCTGGGATGGTAGGAAACGGTTGAGAAGGCAGGAGAGGGTGACTGAGGCCGGCGAGAAACATAACACAAGCATTGGCATAGCCAATAGGTCTGCCTTTGGGACCTCATAAGTGCTTAGTCAGAGCTATTGGCTTTGCCAAAGTCTTTAAACTATGTGGTAGAGCAGCGTGGCTGCTGTGCAGCATGTTAAAAAGTTATGATAAAAAAATGTTTAAAGTATTTTTGTTCCCTTATTTATATATAACCATTCAGACATTATGTTCAACTGAACAGCCCTATTAAAAAAATAATTAACATTAAAATGTCTTCTAGTTTTTTGTTCTTGGAATGCTGGCAAATTCTACCTGTCTGTTCTAATGCTTGATTGTTATAAGTTTTTTTTTGGTAATGGGGTGTGGGGGGGTTAGACAAACAACAGGAAGGTGGAGGTTAAGATATAGTATCTGAATTACAACACAAGCAGCGCCTTGGCATTACAATCTGAATTTTTCACTACCTGGCAAAATTCAGATAGCACCGCAAATTTTTTCAGGACTGGAAAGAGAACATTCCACTGATCTCTATCAGTGTTCAGCATTAATATTGCTGCTTTAATTTTATTAGTAAAAAATGGTCGATAGCTTGGATTAGACAGTGAGTGTTGAATGCCAAGAGCCTACCTTGAAGCCTACCTTCTCGTGTATAGCGGCGAGACTCGGAACAGTAGCAGCTGAGGCGCTCGGCTGCCGAGAGACTCTCAGAAAGAGTTACACCTATGGTCCGTGCCCCGAGGTGGCGGTGGGGGCGGGGTGGATAGAGAGTGAGAAACGACGAAAAGAGGTGTTAAACAAAGGCAGCCGGGATGCAAAGGGAGATAAGGGAAAGGCGGGAAGATGGACAGAGCCCGAATCTGTTATTACCAAGATGTACAAGAAAGAGATAGAGAGGGAGGAAAAAGAGTGTGAGGAGAAGAGAGAAAGGGAAACGGGGAAGAGTGCGAGCGACAGAGGGGAAAGAGAGAGTGAAATTCAGGGAGAGAAGAGGAGCGAATAAGGAGGAGAAAGCTGATCGGCGGAGTGAGCCGAGGAGAGAAAGGAATAAGCAGGGACGAGAACTGAAGGGGCGCGGGGATGAAAGGACCAGAACAATATTGTCAGATCACGCGCTCGCTGGTGAGGGAGGGGGAGGAGGGGTGAGGGAGGGGGATGAAAGGCAGATGGCGCCTCGCCAGCGATGCGAGGAATGGATGCCAGCTGCGCGCGTGCACGCCAACGTGAACGCAAGCTGGTCGCCAGCCGAAAGCCACTGTTTGCACTTCCAAAACCCGCTTACTAAAGCTCTCGGCCAGACCAGCGCAAGCGCTGGTGCAGGCCGAGACCTAAAAAATAAAAGTGCCGGTACTTAGTACCTGTGAGTACCGGCCCATTTAAAGCACTGGTGATGCCTGCCCTGTGCACGCAGCAGTTGTGCTCATGCAGGAGAAGCTAAGTATGTTCGGAAAATAGATTTAGTGTGGGTATGTTGTCAGGGACTGGTGTTCATGTTGTTAAACATGCATAAATCGCACATGTCACATGACAAGCCCTGTGCAACAGTACTTGAGTGTGTGAATGCGACAATGTCACCATCGTCCACATGATATGATGTGGTGTGATGCTGGCTCTTGTGGGAACACTGCTAAGGATTTCATTGTTCTGCACTATGTGATCTGTGTCAACTGCTGTCATGTCCATGTTGATGTTATTAGGGGGTGGGAGCACACTGCTTCACCTCCCTGCACAGTCCATCCCTTAGCATTCTGGTAAATGCAGTTCAGTCATGATGCTCACTTGTCATGTGACTGAGGTGTCTCACCTGATTTGGGCAGGGAGAGGTACAGAGACTCGAGTGGATTGTGGCAGCTTCCTCAGCAGACACCGATCACAATGTAGCTAAACTCTACTGATGTAGGATGATAACGCGACACACATGTGTCTAGGGATTCACGGCACTGACCTGCACCAACCTTGGTGACACACGACAACGGTAACAGAAGTGAGCTTTTCAACTGAACTGCATTTACCAGGGTGCTAAGGGCTAAACTGTGTTGGGAGGTGCAGTCGTGTGCTCCAGTCCCCCTGCTGTCCATGTTGATGGTTTTGGCCGGTGTCATCTGTGACGCATATTGTACAGTGTTGCCTAGTGGTGTGCTTTTGCGGTTATTCCATGATCTGTCAATGCACTGTTATTTCCTTGTGTCTTTCCAGCTTCCTCCACTCTCTCATTGGATTTTCGCTTTTACATATTCGGATACATTGCAATGTGAGTTGACATGCGACTTACTGTGATGTAAATGCTCTGGACACAAAGGCATACTGTTGTGAGTTGTGTTTATTTTGCAATGAGTGACAGGTGAGGGGTGAAGTAGAAAGTGATGGTACACAGATAGTTAGTGTAGAACACACAATGGTAGAGTTCAGAAGTACAACAGAACACTCCCATCCTTGTGGCAATGTGGGATCGGATTTACAACAAAGTAAATGTTCGGTGTTACAGTGGTGACATCAGCGGTTGCTCCGAGAGCTGGTACGGCACGGTGCTGTGCCACGTGATCGTCCCGGGGTCTTTTTGGGACGCCCCCTCTGCCGTTTGCCATGGGGGGAACCTGCTACATGCTCAGAGGTGTCTGAGGATTCGCTGTGGTGTGACTCACCCCTCCCTGTGGCCACTGCTGCGGTGGTGTGACTATCATCCTGCTGGCCAGGGGGGGGCGAGCAGCTGTCAGAGCAGCTGGCATGTCCTGCAGATCATACATGAGCTGGACCATGTACTCAGCAATTTGTCCCAAGCGAGTGTCCATGGACCTCTGCAGCAGGCGCTGTTCCAGCAGTACTTCAAGGACCTGGCCCATCTGTCCCTGTCAGGAACAGGTGGCACGGTGTCCAGGGCCTCTGTCTCATTGTCCTCCTGTGACTGTCCCCCAGTTGGCCTCCCACCTGCCCTGAAGCCCCGGACATGAGGCGTTGCCTGGCGCAGCCGCCGCACACCGTCCCCAGCATCCCCGGTGTGCCTGGTGGTATTCGCAACTGCTGGCAAAAGGACAGTGTTGGAGGCAGCGGTGGTGATGGTGGAGATGGCTACCACACAGGTCATTGCTGCAGGGGTCTGCGTTGGCAGTGCAGCTGTTGTCGGAGTCGTGGTGGTGGTGGGGTCAGTGAGGGCCTGAGCATGGGCTGTCCTGGGCACGCCGGAGGGGCCATGTCGGTCCTCCTGACCTGAAAAGTCCAGGGACTCTGCATCCGAGGGTTCACCTTCCTGGGGGGGGCTGGCTGGGTTCGTCCATGGCACGGTCGCCTGCTGTTGCTAGCAAGTCACCTTTTGGAGTAAGGTCATTTTGTCAGCATGTTCGGCACACAGCACAACTTTGATGTTCATGTTGGGCACATTTAATTTGAGATGACCTGACTTTTACCTTGGCATTACTAGGCATTCATGTCAGTTTGTCATCAGTCGCACATGATGTTGAGGTACATACAGGGCTTTGAGTGGTCCGGGTCTCACCGGTGCTGGGCACCCTCATTTATTTAAGGTGGCCTCGGTACGGGTCTCTATCGTGCTCTGTTTTGTGCCCTGCCACAGGCGGTCCGTTCTTTTTGCTGGAATGCATTGACAGCAGGCACATCGATGTGCACATTTATTTAATGAGTTTTATATAGCGCTGGCTAGACCCGAAGGTATCAGAGCGCTTTACATTAGGATACACATGTTACAGAAAAAGATAACAATTACACATTACGTAAGAAAAAAATAAGCAACACATTGAAAGAGGGAAGAAAGGAGAGAGAAGTAGGGAGAAGGGGGGGAAGGGGGAATTGAGAGGGGGGAAGATGAGGGAAAAAAGACGGCAGGAGAGACGAAGGTGAAGTCTGACCAAAGACCGACTGGGTAGGTGACGACCGAGGAAGGAGTCCACAGCCCGTCTCCCCTATAGCTAAGCAAGGTAGCTCCATCGGGCATTAGTCACATGTCTAGGTCTCAAACTGACGAGGGACGGTTCACGTAAGAAAGTCCAGTGGATAAACAGGGTGGGAACTGTGAGCACAGGGTGAGGACAGGGGTCAATAGCTGGTAAGAAGAGAAGAGGAGAGTGGTGAGGGGTAGGATAAAGGGGGAGGAGGGAGATAGGGTCACTGCGAGACGCAGGAGAGTTTGCCCAAGGACCGGCTGGGTAGGTGATGGCCAAGGAGGGAATCCATAGCCCATCTCCCCTTTAGCTCGCAAGGTAGCTCCACCGGGCATCAGTCAAAATGGCTGGGTCGCAGCAGTCGATGGAGAGTTCACAGAGACAATGGCTGAGGCGACCATCTTGAGGTCAGGCGGGGGGGATGAGTCCTTGATGTAAGAATTCAGAGGATCCCCATACTTTTCTGTACTCCGGATGAACGGGGGTGCTGACTAGGCAGGGGATCATCATGAAGAGTAGAACCAGGGTCCGCATGTCTTTCGGAGGAGCGCGTGATGTCGAGCAATCTTTGCCCGAGGGAGAAACAGCCGCCATTTGCAGGACAGGCGGGGGGACTCACGAGGCTAACTTGCATCAATAGTGCGAGTCCCTGCATATAGCGTGTAGAGAGAAACCCCCGATAGCGATTCAAAAAGTACTTCCCACTTCCTCGAGTTAACCTCACTGGTTGGTTGTACGCTCGGGGAGAGCACGGCGCTGGGCTTGCTGCTGTTGGAGGTGCAGGTTTCCAATCAAGATCAAGGGGGTGCACGCTCTCCAATGTGCGCCGAACGCACTAGGGGCAGTCACCGCGGGCCAAGTTCGTTCCTCACACCTAGCCTCTGGATTAGGGAAACATGCAAAGTCGCGCCGCCACAGTCTCGCATTCGGGCATCCATCGCGCGTTGTAGTGCAGCGCTTCCCCGCCCGTCACCGATGCCAATCCATGCAGCCCCGGTCTCAGCAGCACTCACGGGATCAATGCCGTAGCCGGAATTAGGGAGATGCGATCCTTCTGGTGGTCATTATGCTCCGGTGCAGAGATCGGCCGCTCCTCCTTCAGCCCCGTCCGCGGTGCGTTAACTATCCGCCACATGGTCACACTCCTCACTTCTCACTGGTGGAGGAGTTACGGCATGACGTCATGCCGGGTGAATGTTGTGGGGAAGTGAAATCCTTTAAGGATTCATTTTGTCTATGGAATTCACTCCTTTGGAGACTCATGAGCAGCCACATCGTTGTGGTGTCACCAGGGCTTTAAGTGTAAGATTTTCCAATGTTAGATGCAAGCCATAGTTGCTACTTCTTTACCTTATGCAACTGACAAACATTGACAAGGCCAGTAGTCCGGAGTTGTAGTAGGTATCATGTTACTTGTTGTATCATGTATCTGGGTGCAATGGCAGTGACAGTAAAATGCAAGTGGGGTAGCCCAATACGCTAAGCACAGATTTATGTCTAAGGTTTTTAGGCCACGCCCTTAATTACAGTGGCAAGCCCCTTTGAGAGACCCCCCAGTTTTTTCATCCCACTTAAAGCCCTGGGTACCTACATTGCTTGTTAGCGATGTGACATGGCTAATGGGCCAATTTCATGTGTACAGATATTGTATTTCCGAGGACATGTCCTCTGGTACTAACTTGTTGCTCATCCAATTCAGTTAATGCTTGGACATTTGGGAATTTTCTATGTGTATCTGACTACTATGCTGCGATTTCATGATTTGTGTTGTGCTTTTTGTGCTTACCTCCTGTGGTTTGTGAGGGCTGACAGAGTTTCCATGCATGTGTTGTGTTGACCCGAGTCTTTCTTGTTTGAGGGAATGGGACTTGCACATTGGCTTTTTGTGGTCGCGTTCTTGTATTCTGCTTTGCAGTTGCATGTGGCTTCATCAGTGACACTGTGAATCATGTGGCCTCTCGATGGTATTAGCTGTATGTGCACGGCCTGAAAACTTATGGGGGTTTCCAGAGTTGGCTACCAAGTGCGGGATCTGGGGGTCATTTGGCTCCATGCTGTTTGTGAGGGGAGACAGGGGGCCTTGTGGGCGTTGTGGTCTTGCTGTCAGGTTTCAATGACCACACCCCAGTAAGATGGCTAACTACCTGTTGGGAGGAACTTTCGACGATGTTAGCTGCCACATGGCTGTGGGGTGGGGAGGGTGAGCCATGCTGTTTGGGAGGGAGGCCAGGGTGCATGAGCTGACCACCTACCTGTGAGGTTGAGCTGATTAAGGAAAGGCTGTCCTTGTGATCCATTCATATTCAATGCGTGCTTTCCACATGAGTTTGATGTGGGCGGGCGGTTGGAGCTCACTTGTTGTGCACAACGGTGCTTTGTAGTGTGATGTGATCATTTTGTTGGTACTTACCAGCCTCCAGTCCCCCCTCGGTTCATGTGAGACTCTCTGGATGCATTTTGGCAGGCACCTTCTCCTACCATTCAATGAAGGTTAGTGGTGGAATGGGAGGGCTGCCACCAGTTCTCTGTGCCGCCGCATGGTTCCTCTGGGCCCGACGCTTGAGCCGGGCTTTGGGGTGGAGCCACCACATCCTGATGTCATGCACAGTGCGTAGGGTGGTCCCTACGGCCTTGACTTTGCTGTGGATCCTTGCCCACATCTGATTCTTGCGCGCAAGTGGGGTGTGTTGGACCAGGTTCCCAGACAAATGTGGTTCTTCCCTGATTCTCTCGTCTACCATCACTTTCAACTCTGAGTCGGTGATTTTGTGCTTTTTCTTGGGGTGCATGGTGCAAATGGATGAGGGGTGCAGGGTGCAAGGTGGTGGTGGAGATATGTGATGTGTGTGAGGTGTGTGGGTGAGGGTGTTGTTGTGTGGAGATAGGTGGGTGTGATGTTGTGCAGTGTGAGTCAATGGTGTCCTGTCTCTCTGTCTCGGCTTGTAGTATGCAAAGGTTGCTGGTCCAGGAAGGGGTTGGTTTTGTAGTGTTGTATGTGGGTGTGTCCACATGAGTGATGGCCTCCAGATGTCTCTTCCATGCTGTGCATGGCTTTTCTTACCGGGAGCAAGTTGGGGTGTATCATTGTGGCGTGTGTGTTGTGATTGAGGGCGGCAGGGAGTACAGGCACACTTCGGGCATTGTTGTGAAGTTGGTTCCGATCGCCATTCATTTGGCATATGTGCGTGCGCGGCGGTCGGACGCAGTGCTCGGTCCGCCAGCTCCGCATTCTCATCGTAATTAGCCGTGCGGTCATGACGCGACAGGAGCGGCCTTTCCAGGCCGTTGTACGATTTTCCCTGTCCGCCGCGGTCGGATTTGCAGCTTTTCCGACCGTGGTGGACGGTCTTTTGTGACATCCGTCCGCCGCGGTCTGATTTTGCATACATTGCATCGTTATTTGGCCGACGGAAATGCCGCGGGTCATACGTGGGGATTTTTCCCGATGCCATGGCGCTCGGAGGGCTTTTCCGTACGCCATCGTAGTTGAGCCCTAAGTGGGGTGGAAAGAGTTTTGCTTGCACCACAGCAAAACTCTGGAACACCATTCCGACCTCTCTAAAGATAGAGACAAACTTATTAAAATTCAGGAAGAACCTAAAAACATGGCTTTTCAGAACATAACAGTACTCCTTTTTTCTTCATTCCAACTGTACGTGTTTTCAGGTAGCGCCTAGACACCTTCAGGTTATTGCTGCGCTTTATAAATTACTCATTCATTCATTTATTCATTCTATAAGAGGACTAGATAGTTCCCTGACGTTCATTGAAAGTAATACATGTTTGATACAAGATGAACTGTTATTTCCTAGGAAGGTAGGTGTTGGAATATTATCCTCAGCGCCATCCTGTTCCAATGATTCTAAGAATCACCATATTTGTCATGAGGAATATGGGCCTGGTTGTTCCCTAGGTCATCAACAAAACCACATACATCCAGCTTTGAATACTGACACTTGCTAATATTAAAATCCCCCACCCATACATAAACACTCTCAGTCTCCATCCCCATTGTAAATTCCACCAAATCTTTATCAAGGTCCTACACAACCTTATACTTTGTATTTTTAAAAACATTATTATAAAAGTTAATCAATTCAAACAATTGTTTCATATCAGATTGTAAGAGTGCCAACTGGAAACAAGCATTTGCAATGCAATAGGTCTCGCATTTGCGAGAGTTTGAGATATTGGTATTGTAAATGACAATGCCTTTTGTTTGTGTTTTGAAAACTGCAAGCGGTGCAATCTTGCAGGTTTTTAAAACACAAATAAAAGGCTTTGTTATTTACAATGCCAATAGCTGTCTAAAAAACTAAAATAACTTACATGCGCACAGTCTCGAAACAACCAACCTTCTCAGGATTTGGTGCATTACGATTCACACACAGCCACGTTAATAATGAAAGAAGTCCAGATGCCTTCTGGATACTGGCAATGTAACATGCATTTGCTTAGCTGACCAGAGCCCTTCAAAATGTGACTCATCTTGTAACGAGCAATCACTAGAAAAACTGAATTATACTCGGCATCCTACAGTATGTACCCACCCAGGAGTGTGCCCAGATAAATCAGTCTCAAAGAGTTAGCCAGGGAGGCTCTGAAGCATGGCAATCTACAACCGCATCATGTACCGTGTATGAAAAAAACAAAAGAACTGAAGTGAAACCATTAAACATGCATATCAAAAGACGTTTTACGCACAAATAAAAAGACTGCTAGTATACATGGGTGGTCTTTGTTCAGTTAATTATTTCATTTCTTTCATCATTTTTAAAGTGCCTAAACTGAAACTGGACTTTGAGATGTTTTCATTAAGAAATATACACTAGATATAATAAAATGTCTGATTGTCTTTGTTATGCTGCTAATACTTAACCTAATGAAGCAGCTTTCAGATACAATGTTAGATGTGTTCTGCTATTTTGTGAATAATTATGATCATTCAGCATATTTTTTTTATTTTTATAAAGGCCTTCAAAAGAGACATACCACAATCTGCTGCTTAATGAGCTTTCGTAAAAGAACAATTGCGTAAAAGTCAGAGACAAGCCAGATGGTGGGTTTATATTTGGTAATAACTAATCAGAGAGCAATAGCTTTGACAATACCTATTCCGCAGTGATCGGGCCTGCATTAAATGAAGTAGTGGTCGGCCCAAATACATTTCCGTATCATGTGATAAAATAAATGATACTGACATCTGACAGAACAGACAATGAGAACTGTACTGTTTGAAGAAACTATTCTGGCTCTCAGCAGGCGCAGATAATGAATGCAACTAGTTTTGAGTGAACAAGTATTACTGAAACGGTCATTGGCAGGCCCCTCGTTGTACGATATAATACCGAAATAACCAGTGCAACTTACTTGAAATGACTGCAACGTTGCGTGCAATAAGCAAATGCCAATATCTAGAATGTAAATATGGATTGTTTTTTAAAGGGCTGGTAGGGGTGGGATTAAACCACGTATTTATTTGCCTTTGCTAAAGAAAATTCGGCCCAAAGTCTCTTTAGTGAAACCGCAGGGAGAGACAAAAATAAAGAATTTCAGTGATTACCAAGCAAAAACAATGAATAAATAAAAAAAAGAAACAAACAGCATGGGGTTAATTCAATACTTACTGCACAGAGTTACTGTCTGCAACAACTCTTTCTGGTGTTGTGGGCAGCTGCAGGGGAGGAGGAGAGGTGGGCAGGTCTGAGGCAGTCTCAGCGCTGATCACCGTGGCTCTTGCAGCTGAAGAGGTGATCCCGAGAAAGGCTGAGCCTGGCTGATGATGAAGGGGCAGTCTCCTTAACCTGGCAGCAGGGGATGGGGGGAAGGAGGTGCAAAGTGGTGGGAGGAAGGCGAGGGAGGGCACCCTACCGAGAAATGCAGCGTCCAAGCTGCAAGCAAAAACGTAGCGGAAGAGTCTGAACCCGGCCGCTGATGAATTCCTTAACCTGTCAGCGGGGGTGGCTGGAGAGTTCAATAGGTAGCTTGTTTTTGGTGGTGGGAGGGAGGGAGGGCGCCCTACGGAGAAATGGAGCTTTAAAGTTGAAAGCACGGCGCTCGTGAAATAGGCGCTGCGCTGAATAGTGTAAAGTTAATAACAAACGAGGAATATCTGTCTCACTGTTCAGAGATCCTGTTCTCTTTAGCAGCTGTTAGGTGGGAGTTTGTTCCCATACGCTTCGAAATGCGAGGCTGTATTGATGGTTCTGGGGTTGCGTTGCTGTTTCAAGAGATGTATGTTACAAGAGGCGTTATTTTGACATGCAAAGGTTTGAGAACAAGAGGAAGATTTATGAAGAAATTGGGGTAAATAATTTCCACTGACGCAGGAAAGGTGTAAAGCGAGAATTTTTTTTTAAAAATGCCCATTTTACAAGATACAAATAATGTTATTTTAGAATCAAATAACATTATTTGTATCTTTCAAAACCAGGAGACTCCGGATGAACGGGAATGTTTTTTCCCACGGTACTAGGTGTATTAGTCCACTCACAAGGAGCTTGCTTGTGGCAAACTGTGGGAGAGTGAAAGTATGGGAGAGGGTGTGCAGCTGTGTAATCCGTCCTCTCACCGGCTGGCCTGGTATAAGTAGAGGCAGTAGTAGGTGGTGGAGCTCTGCTTCTCAGCCCGTCGCTCTTCAGCAGTCGCCTCCTCGCTCTCCAGATCCCGCTCATCCCCGTCAACGGACTCTTGCATCGAGCTCTGCGTGCGAAGCAGCATCTTGTCTTAATACAGTGAGCTGGCAGCTGAAAGGAAAACAAACATATGTCCGCAGCTGGAGGATCCGGCCGCAACATTCACTGAGAAACCAAGGTTCCGGAGCACAAAGGTTCCGCCTCGCTGTCAGCTGAGCGACAAAAGCTATGGTTAACAAGCGGCAGTGAAAGCGATCGCGAAAGCGATCGCTACTGTTAAAAAAAAAAAAACACTCCCGCGAGTGGTGCGCGCGCACGCCACAGCGAGCCATCTGGTTTCCATTATCGCGCCCGTGTCTGGGCACGATAATTGAAACCACATGGCCTATTGGTGTCTATTACGCGCACCAAGCACGTAATAGACACCAATAGGCCATGGGCGGAGCAATGCGCCCGCCTTTGGCCAATTGCGTGCAGTCTTTTAGACAAAGACGCACGAAACGGCCTATGGGGTAGCACATAAGGAATCGCACACGCACGAGCGCGTGCGATTCCTAGGTCAGTGCTGAATCCCCTTTTTCACCTACTAAATGTCTTGCGCTGCGCGAGCACTGCCGTGCAGTGCACCGCTAGGCGTGAGACCTAAAAAGGGGACTTGGTATATGCCTTTTTTGAAAGTCACCGGTGCTGTGGTTGATATCAGGATCGCCAGGCCTCCCCTTGCCCGCCCGTTTTTTTAAACATCTTTTTATTTTAGTAACAATGCTCATTACACAGTATATATGTTGAACGTACAGTGCATACAACATCACATTTTGACACTGTAACCCTCCCTTAAGGGTGGTCTCCCATAGTGTGTATGGAGATCCGAGCCCCTCCTTAATGCCCCCCAGATCGTACCAATTGCGAGATACCATTTGTGTCTTTATTGTAGCATAGACTGTAACTGAATCCCTCAGTCCCATCATGGCCCCAGTATTGGCCCTCTGTAATTCCTGCATGGGGACCATATTTTTTCCCACTTTTTTGGGCACCCTCTGGCCTTTTAGATCACTTCCTCTGCTCTCTGGCACCAGTCCATATCTGCTTCCCATTCCGCTACTGTCGGAGGTTCTGAGGCCCCCCAACCATCCCCGTCTTTTTAATTTTAATTTTGATCCCCGCAACATTCCATGATCTAATTATTAATGTATAGTCAGAATACGCCTCACCTATTAGCTGCCCTTCTGCCACATTCACTGTTCTGTTGAGTCCCCCTGCCTTGTGGGCTCTTTCAATTCTCCGTAATCCTCCCAATGTCAGTCCTGTTCGCTAAGTCTTGAAAGGGGGGGTAAGTCTGTTATGAGAATTATAAAACCGAGTGGAAAGTGGGGAATAGTATAGGACCTGCGTACAATCTTTTACATGCAGATCAAGGCACCTTAAGATTCTTACTAAAAATAGAGACATTTGAGCCCGAATCTACAAAATTTACTTTAAGCCAGAATCTGATTATTGCTTTTAAATTATCAAAATGCACAACTGCACTCTTGAAATCATGGACTCCCACCCAATTGAAGCTTTTCCTGAAACATCTGACGCCAAGGATCAGCTACGACCTGGACATTTTGCATTGTTCTAAATTACACCATTATGAATATTATGCAGAATCAATTACATACAAACAGGCCCAACAATATATTAGTTTTTCCTTAAGGCATGGAATTCGGCGGTGTATAATTTTATTGCGGCTTGGGCTACTCCCTTTTAATTCACTGACTTTTAAATGGACTCACAAAGAAAACACTTACCAGTATTTGTGATCTTTGCAATGGTGGTGTGCAAGATCTGAAGCACGTATTGTCGGTATGCCCAAACCCAATACTGGTTGAGGCTAGAAGGCGCTACTTAAAAACAATACAATTTAGATATAACAGCGCATCTGTGCAGAGTCTGATCTCACTTTTTAAATCTCCGCCAGACGAATTTGTATGTCACAACCTGTTTAAATTTTTAAAAACTTTTTAAAATCTGTATTGAATGTTTTATGTGTATAGTTATAACAAACGTTTTGTATGAAATTTGTTGTTCTCAGTAGAGAACTAAATCAAATAAACTAAACTTGACTTGACTTGACTTGACTTGTATAGGACCTGCGTGAAATTATTTATATAATCATTGCTTGTTGGCCCATGGCACCTAATCCTGCTGTCATTTTGTTACAAATCCCTGGGGATGCAGAGTGGTTCACTATAATTGATTTGTTTCAATCGTTTTTCTCCATTCCTATTTATGAGGATAGCCAGCCTCTCTTTGTTATTAATTTTTTTATATAGACTAATGGGCTGCTGTTGAATCCCACAGGGCTATACAGAGTTCCTCAATTTTTGCCCAACTTCTTAAGAAAATTGAAGAGAGTTTGCAGTGCCCTGATTCCAAACTTTTTCCTGATTCCTGATTGCAAAGCCTTTGCAAAGGCTTACTCACAGTGATGTGGGTGATCTGGTGTCTTGAAAACAATTAATGCTTCTGGGAGCTCAGACATAGTCTCTGTACTGCATCCACTCTTGGAATACCTTATTATGAAAAAGATTTTTATTTACTTTGTCATGAGAGAGAAGGGTGTTCACTTTCAGTACTCACTCAGCAACACGGAGGAGGCAAGAGGCCAGTAGCCTACTTTTCTGCTACATTAGATCCAGTAGCTGCTACACTTCTGGGCTACCTGAGGAGCAGTTGGTTGAACCTGTCCTGCCATTCAGCAGATTGAAGGAATTATGATGGGTTATACACTTATTACATTAGTTCCACATCCAGTTGATGACTCAAACTCAGCATCTGACTAGCAGCTGCTTGACAAAGAATGAGCAGATCATTCATGCGGCTGAGAACATGTCAATTAAATATTGCAATACCCTGAATCCTGTTGCACCTCTGCCCATGCTTTATGGGGAAGATACAAATGATGGAGACAATGATTGTGACCATGACTGCATTAAAGTGACAGAATTGTGTACCAAACCAGATAAAAATTCAAGATTTACCACTTGAATTGACTAATTTAATTTTATTTATAGATTGCACTTGTCTGAGAGACCTTCAAGGAACAATGAGAATAGCATATGCAGTTTGCACAATAACATACATTATTGAAGCATCGTACTTGAGTAATTTAACCTTAGCACGTGTAGCAAAATAAATTGCCACCACAAGAGCATGCTGTGTGGCCAGTGGATTGAGTGCTATAATATCCCTTGATAACCAAAATGGTATTGTGTGGGGCCCAGTACTTTGGGCAGCTGTGGTTGCAAAGGGGTTTCATGACATCTTCTGGCACTCCCTAAGTCACATTTACTTGTTGGGTAGAAAAAAGAGAAATAATTACTAAAATATAACAAAGCTTATTGCAAGGGAGCATCTCTATGAAGTAATCAGCAACCTGTATTTATTTTGCATACTATAGATGGGACTGAACACTGCAATAGCATGTGTTCACAGAGGGAGGCAGTGCTTGCTAAACTTTTATTAATGTACCCAATCATGCACAGTCTTCAGATGGAGGCTAAAGCAGAACTGCTTTTTGTAAATAATACATTTCGAAGGCCAGTGATGGTTATATGGTCAGCACTGACCCCTTCACAGCAACAATGTCTAGAAAGCCCAAGAGTGCTGAAGGCAAATAAATGCAAAACAAGCCTCATTGCATCCTTTCTTTTAAATGTTCTGTGAACTAAATCCCCACACAATAATCTCAATACACAATCTAAAACTACGGTCAATGTAGGCATGACATATAGCTTTACTGAGCAGCGGAGAAAAGAACAGAAATAATGCAGGCCACTTAACCATTTTATTAAGAAAACAAATGTACAGTATGCAGAGCAGCATCACCGGAGGCATTACCAGCAGTGTGGCGAGCCAGGCGTAGATCAAGAAATGTAGAAACCAGGAAATTGCAGCTTACTTTGTCAAGCAGCTTGAATGTGCTGGTTTTGACACTCCTTTTTAGCGGCAGACCTGCCAATTTACACAGTGACCATGTGTGACACAGGATTTCTTCACTCATCCCACAGTGACCTGGTGAAGAGCCACTATCAGTGGAAAACTTTTTAGAGTGAGAGTGCTGTCATTAATGTTACACCAATGAAGTCATAGGGATTGTGAAAAATCCAAGCATCACACAAAGAACAGGTTTAGCTAATGTATTCAGCAGGATATTGAGAAGGGTGTAGTGTGTAGCTGGTGGTGCATTTTGGAACACACTGTTACATATATATTACTAAATCATGGTGTGGTAGCACACTGTTGTTTACATAGAGCATGATTTCCATTTAAATGGTTACTAAATATGCCCAGACGTACAGTTTTACTGATAAAACGGTACAGAACACAAATGATAATGTGTGGAAATCAAGTTTCAGCCAATATTTATCATTGCACATCATCAAGTAAAGTGTCTTGATTTGTTTTGATCCTATTAAAACTTTGTGTACACCACACTTCAGATTTCCAAAAAATGTTCTTCATTGATGCTTTCCTAACTGCTGATATATTCTGAAATATTTGTACAGTTGTTTTACAGGTATTTAAATTTTGTTGCATGTTAATAAAATAATGACATCCTACGGTCTTTCCATTCACACTCCCTGTACATCAGCAAGATAATCGTATAGTACACCTTACAAATTCCTCTCAACTTTGCAGTCAGAGAAAGTAAACTCCAATGTCCATGCTAAAAGCAAAAGCCGCAGTTTGTCACAAGACATAACCTGGCATTTGATTTCTGTCTTTGAAGCACAGCAAATGTGACAGGGTAAAAAAAACATTTAAAGGCATATTTTTTGCTCATTCACCTTCTTAACTCCAGCATAGTTATTTTGGGGCTGCTGCAGCACCCCTACTTCCAGCGCCTATGGCTGCTATCACACGGTGAGGTAAAAAAATCTTGCATAGTATAGGTTTCCAGTTCAGATGTGAACGTCTGTAGAGGTCGGTTCCAGGTAAAACCTCCCTGGAGCATGGGAGATGGTTCCTGATAATTTCCTTCGTGCTGTTGGGGAGGGTAGCTGTGACTGGGCATTGCTGGGAGTCTGACGCCCTACTCTCTATGGCTGCTCCTTCTCTCCAAGGACCTGTCTCCTTCTCCATGTATGATCACACACTAAACAATATTCTAAGTTTGTCAGTCTGCAGCGCATGGACACCAACCTGTAGTAAATTTAGTGCAAACAAAGTACATTTGCAAGAAGCCCAACACCAAAGGGAATCACCAGTTTGCTCACTGCAGATGATTCTGGGAAGGACAGTGCTTAATTTGAGCCGGTGCTTTCCGGTGCTGAGCACCAGCACTTAATTGGTTTCCAGTGCTCGGCACTGGCACCTAATTGTCAACACCACACTTAGGGCAGTCTGCCACAAGGTGGCGCTGCTCATGTCATTTAGAGATGAGCAGTATAACAGTTGTTTAGGAAAACAATATACATTAAAAAAATTGGTAATACCTGCCTCCCCAGCCATTCCTTTAGCTTTGGGGACCTGGAATAATCTGACTGTCGCATTTACATGTGAGAGAGATGGTTAGTAGTTGTTTTGTCAGCAATGACAAGGGCGATGGGTGGTGCAAGCTGCAGTGGCCTCCTGGTCAGAGCCCTGGCACTTCATATTTTACAAATTAAGCACTGGAAGGGAAGGCATGTTTACCTGGGAGTGGCCAATTCAGGAACTTCTACGTAGGAGTGCGCGTTATGTTCTGTGCTTCTGTCTGCATCTGACGTAAACTCATGGGCTCTGATATCACACTCGTCCCTTCCCCTCGTCCGAGTGCGACGACCCAAGAGGCTAAATAAAAGGGACTTGAGTGCACCCAAGCCCCAGTCCGCGCTGCATTGCATGAGAGTGATTTCATGATATGCACACTCTTGTGCATAGCACATACTGCCCATGAGTTACTGCGCCAGCAAGATGGCCTAGCCTGGGACTGAACAGAGTGCAACAAATGCACTGATGATCCTAAATTACACACCCTGATTTACAGAATCAAGTGTTTAGGAATTGTACAGTTGTAAATTGCACGTGATGCTAAGCATCCGCCGCTGCAGTATTTTTTCATCAGGTCTGCCAACTTCAGAATAATTTCCCACGCATGAATTTACAGAGAGGAAGGCAAAGAGGTGAAGCTTTAAAACACTAGAACTGCATTAGGAGACACACCTACCCTTCCCAACAGAAGGTTGGCTGACCCACCACCCAACACTTTACGGTAACACAAATAAAAGTCCTTGTTTGGAAAGAGGGTTGGGTAAGCAATTATTGTACAAGCTGTCTGTTTTACTGCCCTCACCCTCACACTGTCACAAAAAAATGACAGCTGATCAGTCAGACTCTTCATCTTTAAAAAAAAAAATTTAAATATGGAAATATGATTGCCAAATTTAAATCCCTGAGAAAGTAAAAATATTTGTATTTTAAATATTAATGTAAATTAAACAATTTGTGGAGAACAAAATGAAATAATGCAAAAGCACTATTAACTTACATTAAATTAAACGTTAATTTCATCTTTCATTATTTTAAATCTATTAAATTAAATACAAAGGGGCAGATTTACAAGCCCGTCGCCTAATTTTTGCACCACCGTTGCGTCACTTTTTGTGACGCAGCGGCCGCGTAAAAATGCGGCCCATTTACAAGGTGACGCATCTAGGGAGATGCGTCATGTTGTAAAGCCCTGCGTCACATTATACCTGCGTCAGGGGGGACATTCCCACGCAGGAAAGCCTCGTAAAAGTGACTCAGTGAAATCTACAAGATCTTACTGCGCCACTTCTAGGACGCCACTGCGTCGAAACCTTACGCCTGCTTGAAGCAGGCGTAAGGAGTGACGCAGTACAATAAGTATAGGCCTCTCCATGCATTGCTGGAGTTGCGTCGTGCTTGCGACACGAGTCCAGCAATGCGTGACTTTTGGGCCAACAAATACATCAGAATTTCTGACGCATCTGTCAATCCTTGCGCCATGGTGCGCCGTATTGAAAATATGGCTCATCCATGGTGGCGCAAGGGTTTCTCAGGGTGGCACAGGGAAAGTGACGCGTCTCTACAGATGCGTCACTTTCTTGTAAATCTGCCCCAAATTATTTTCTGAAGTTTAAATTAAATTGCTTTCTAAAGTTATTATTTATTATGCATTAATAATTATTAAAAGTAATGTATGTAATTATTGAAAAGCAGTATAATTATGTTTTAAGAAAAATTACTGTTCTATTATTTTTTTCAAATCAAAAAGGGTGTTGAAATATATTACAACTAAAATATAAATATGTATTAATTTTAGATATTTTAGCATTATATTATATGTATTTATATTTTTAACTATTTAAATGATCTATTTATTTTACCATTATTTCCTTTGGGGTTTTATTTTAAATCCCTATCTCCACTATTTTCTATGGGAGAGTGTTGTAGTATCAGTAGCTGGCCATGTGCAGGGCTGGAATTACTACTGTTTTGGCAATTGTAGCTTACACTAAGGGTCACAGGTTCGAATCCTGGTGGGTCCACGAGGCCTTTCATTCTCTTGAATTCAACAACATGATTGCTGTTGATTATCAATAAATATCTGTTAATAGCTCCAAGAAGCCAATTGGGCAGAATGTGTACTTTACAATTACATGTTATAATTATTCTGGAAAATAAGTATTATTAACATGCAGGGTAATCAGTCCAGGATTTAATTGACACTGGGCTGGTCAGGGAATTTTTTTATAAGGCATATTCCCAATTACATTTTAGAAATGGCCTTCAGGTTTTGGTTGACTCTGTGTCTACACATCAGCCTCTATCAGCACCTCTTTTGAAAGAGGTGCTGATAAAGGCTGATGTGTAGACACATAGGAAGAGCGTGATTCACACAAAAAAATGTAAATCTACTAGTGTACGTTTGGTGTGGATTTATCAATGTATTGGAATTCTTAAAGAGTTCTAGGGTTAGTGCTGGGAAGCAAGGGTAGTTACAGCGTTCCACAAGTACTTGTGTGTGTAAGCATTTAAACATGCGTACTTGTACATGGGTTACATTTCCTGTTGAAAATGTAGGGGCATATTTACGAGCCCTTTGCACCACCATTGTATCACTTTTTGTGACGCAACAGCGGCGCAAACCACCAAATCATATTTATTAGGCCACTTTGCGTGGCTTTGAATGGCCTCATAGATATGGAGTAACACAAGGCAGCGCAAATCTCTGTGTTGCCTTACTCTGCGCTAAGGAGGCATTCATGGGCATTGCATGTAAACCTGGGGATGCCCCAAAACCTTACGCCTCCTCAGTTGAGGTGCACTAAGGAGAAATAACTTCAGTTCTCCTAGTTTTTATCTCTTACTATGTGAACTGCATTCGACAGCACACATAGAAAGAGGAAAACGCCTCTATGGATTGTTTTTGTCCTGAAAGGTCCCCCTTCCTGCACGGCAACAATCCTGCATGCAACGGAGGCACCCTTGCACCATGGTGCAAGGGTGCCATGGGTCTGCATTGGTGCTAGACAGCCGAAACAGGTCCAGCACAGGGGGAAAGGTGAGGAATGTGCTGTATGCCATAGATACGGCGCATCCCTGCCCTTTCACTTTGATGCAGGGCAGCGCAGCAAGGTGACTTGCTGTGCTGCCCTGCGCAAAATCCCCATAAATATGCCCCGAGGCATCCTCCTTCCCCTCTACTGTTCACCTCTATAAACCAGACAAGTGCTACCAATATGGAAGTCAGCGATTCTGTCTTATTTATTAAATTGATGCTAATTGTAGCTAACAGGAGATGGGGCGTCACTCTTCGAACAGTGAGGCTGTGTCTAAGTCGACCTGAACTTTTTGGAAACTATGCATAATATACCTTTCTAGGGTAAAGAAGACCATTGTGACAAACCAGAAGGAAACTTAAACGTGAATCGACTCAATGCCTTCCCTTTGCCTATTGGAACTATCTTGCATTTGATCTGAATGTCCATTGGGTGTTTTGTTATTTTTTTACTTTATTTATCATTTTCTTACGGCTTGAACAACATACAACCAGTAGCGGCTCCTGGAGGGAGTGCTGCGGGGCGGCGGGGTGGGGGAGGGGCAGGGTGGGGGGTAGTAAACTCCGGCTTACGGCCGAACTGAGTTAAGTACATAAATAAATAAATAAAACGAATTACATTGCGTGCGCTGCATCGCCGATTGCGATGCAGCGCGCGCAATGTAATTCGTTTTATTTATTTATTTATGTACTTAACTCAGTTCGGCCGTAAGCCGGAGTTTACTACCCCCACCCTGCCCCTCCCCCACCCCGCCCCGCAGCACTCCCTCCAGGAGCCGCTACTGCATACAACAATACAACCCACTATGCGGGTGGTCATGGGATAACAACGACAGTGTATCAACATGCATTGGGTGTCAGATGGCATGGACAAAGACATGCTTACAGAACATACATTGTTCAGTGCACTGGGCAATATATATTAATTAACTATTCACGCCAGTGGCTTTGGGTGCAAAACATCATATTGTTTATTTAACTCTAACATGGACACTGAGCAAAACCCTTTGAAGACTCTACAGGACAAGCACATGTTAAGCAGCTGTGGGGATAGCGTCAACTAAATATTCCGTACTGTAGTAACACGAATGAGAACTCGTCACAAAAAGAGCCCTTCAGGCCTGTTATGCATTACACAAATATCTCGCTAGGTGGCACTGTCCGATAAAAGACAACAGACCTTAAAAGAGAAGTAAAATGTTTGGGATTTCTGTGCACTCCGAGTGCCCTCTTTAAATAGCTACTACTTTGAGAACAGTATCTCTGATGCAAGATTTATTTACATGAATAATGAAGCAAACATGTTCATGACAAAGAATGAATTTTTAGTTCCACCATGCCTGAATTTGGTTTAAAAATCTACGGATTTGTTCATGATGCAGATAGAAGGTCTTGTCCAGTCCATCAACTGGAGGCATCAGTGCTGTCTGGGCTGCCGTTTTACCCGATTCAAACTAGTTTAAAGCCATAACACAGCAACCAGCAACTGAAAGGTGACCAGTTAACCACCACTGCCAGATTTGTTTTCCTAACTATGATCCCTTTGAACTACAAAACAATTATTTTGAGAAAATGTGCAAATTATACAGCACACAGTGGAATATGTGGCAAGTTTGGCAAATGCATATTTATGTGGAGGACTCAGTGGCCACGAAATTGCATAATTCAAGTGATCTGTAAACAATGAATGAGAAATTGCACACAAGTCTAAAACTGATAAAAGCAATAAGGATTTTGAAAAGCTAATCAAAGAATTGTAGATTTAATTTGTGGACAACGAGCCCAATTCACACAAAAAAACGCCAATCTACTTCTGTAAGTTTGGTGTGGATTTATCAATGCAATGGAGTTCTTAAGCAATTCTAGGGTTACTCCTGGGAAGCCAGGGTAGTTACAGCGTTCCAGGAGTATTCATGTGCGTAAGCATTTACACATGCGTAATTGTACATGGTTACATTTACTCTTAAAAACGTAGGGTTGTTCTTCCCATTTAATGTTCACCTCCTCTATAAACTATACTGGTGCTACCAATATGGATATCAGTAATTCAATGTTGTTTATTATATTGGTGCTAATTGTAACTAACAGGAGATGGGGCGTCACTCTCGAGGCAGTAAGGCCGCAGCTTATTCAACCTGAACTCTTTGGAAACTATGCACAATATCCATAAACAAATAGTGCTGCACCCGATGAAACCAAGATTGCAAACAAGTCCTAATAAGTAGTCCTTTTTTCTGTATGTCTTCTTTATTCTATGTTCCAAAATGTTTTTTATATTTCCATCTTTCAAATTCCAATTGTTACAGCCTCAGCCAACGCGTTTTGTCCACAACACTGAACTTCTTCAGGGCTCATCTCTCAAATCCCAGAGCTGGATTCTTCCCTAGGTTATTACAGGATATATGTTGCATGCCTAGACCTCTTATATAGGAGTAAACCAATCCCGTCCCGGACTTGTGAATGTGTGTACTACTTCGAGATGGGGCACTCTGCATGTAAATTGCACAAGGAACTCCTTGTATGGGATTGGCTTAGATGCAGAAGAAGACATACATAAAACTGGACTACTGAATTGGACTTTTTTGCAATCTTTGTTTGATAGGGTGCACCACTATTTGTTTATGTATTTTTGCGGTCTGCATGGTGGAAATTTCCAAGAGCAGCAGATATTGATGCACCATATACACAACCTTGAGATATATGAAAGGAAAGGGGGGAGGTGCAATTGATTTCACCTGCCACTTGTTGTAGTTTCTATGCATAATAAACCTTTGGGTGAAGGAGATAATTGTGACAAACCAGATTGGAACTGAAACTTGAATTAACTCAATGCCTTCGCTTTGCCTATTGAAATTATCATGCATTAGATCTGAATGTCCAGTGTGTTTTAGATGTCCAAAGATATGATTGCAGAACATACAGTGCTCTGTATAATAGATGATAATTAACTGTCCATGCCATTGGCTTTGGGTGCAAAACATTATTTTGTTTATTTAACTCTAACATGGGGACTGAGCAAAACCATTTGAAGACTGTGCATGTTATGTTATGTTATGTGTATTTATAGCGCGCACAGATACTCCAGAGAGTGTCCCAGCGCGTACTTGGAAAAGAGGAAACAGAAGCAGAGCAAAGCTAAAAGAGAAGGGTTTTTAACTTTTTCTTGAAGATTACAGGATCCTGGATGCCGCGCAGGACCAGGGGCAGTGCATTCCATGCCAGAACAGCTTTCCGAACAAAGGAGCTCCCACCAAGCCTTTGGCGGTTGAACCTAGGGGTCTGCACCAGAAGTTGAGAAGAGGAGCGCAACTGTCTCACTGGATTGTAGAAAGCGAATCTCTTCTGTAGGTAGATAGGTCCCAGGCCATGTAGAGCACTGTGGACAGTAGCCAAAATTTTTAATTTTATTCGGGACTCCACTGGGAGCCAGTGCAGAGAGCGCAAATGACCGCGCACACTACTCCTGCTAGAGAGACCCAGCAGGAGTCTGGCAGCCGAATTCTGAACCACCTGCAATTTATTCAAGAGGTAGCCGGGGATGCCAACATACAGTGCGTTGGCATAATCCAGGCGGGATAGGATCAAAGCGCAGACAACCGTTTCTTTAGCAGGTCTTGGGAGAAGAGGAAGAAACTTCCTCAGAGCTTTCAGAGTGCCAAAGCAGGTCCCAGCCAGCGTCTTGACCTGGGTAGAAAAAGTGAGGTTCTCATTGAACCAAACCCCCAAATTTTTTGCAACGTTTCCTTTTGCGCTAGGCAGGGGGAAGCCCGAGGGCCACAGCCTCTCTCTGAAGTTAGCAGGAAATACGCCATACAATAGAACCTCTGACTTCTCTTCATTACACTTCAGCTGCGCCTGAGCGAGCCAGTGAAAAACAGTGGACAGACAGTGTTTAGCAGGAAGGACTGAGTCATCGTCCCTTCCCCAAGAGAACAGAAGCTGGGTGTCATCAGCGTAAGCCATCACCTTAGCCCCTAATGTCTCCGCTAGATAGACCAGCGGGGTGACATAGATGTTAAAAAGGAGGGGACTAAGGGATGACCCCTGTGGGACACCCGTGGCCACTTGCTGGGGCGCAGAGGCACACGGTGGAAGCCAGACCTGCTGCGTGCGGCCTTCCAAGAAGGACCTGATCCAGCCCCAGACAGACCCGGATATTCCAATCTCCGAGAGGCGATCGAGGAGCAGGGAGTGGGGCACTGTATCGAATGCCGCCGAGAGATCTAGCGTGACCAATGCGGCTCTCCCGCCGGCATCCAGACACTCGCGGATCGCTTCTGACACCTCTAGCAATGCCGACTCCGTGCTATACGAGGCCCGGAAGCCAGATTGTGCAGGGTGTAACAATCCTGATGCCTCGACGTAATTGGTAAGTTGATTTGTAACCACCTTCTCACAGACCTGATGATGAGACATGATGAGCATGTGTTATTGTAACACAAATGACAACTCGTCACAATATGCTTCATTATAAAATGACCCATACATTATGTATTAGTGATGCAGTAGCAATACTTGGCCTTTAAAAAACTTTAGCCCTGTGATTACAGTGACTCTTGTTGGGGAGTGTGTAAACAGGTTGATTTTGTATTGTCCTTGCTGTGACATCCTTTTGTCTTGTCAGATTTGTGCCTGTAAACAGACAGTGCCACTAGTATGTTCAATGTAACACTCATCCATCATCACTTATTATTCTCACTAGGCCTGGACAAAATTTAGATGATGCCAGCATAATTACGTGCCTTTTGCATTAAAAATACACGAAGAATGGCCTCAATGCACTGGAACAACAGAACACAAATGGCTGTTGTTCGGTATGCTTTTGTTTCAATGTGTCCTCGCGCCATTAACCGGTTAACTGCTTAGAACGTTCCGCGCCAGTGCGGAACGTTCTATTAAGCGGGCGGGGCCGCGTCGGCCAACGGACGTGCGCAGCACTACAGAGGTAGTGCTCGCGACGGCCGTTGGCCGACAGAAGCACTTAACGGGTTAATTGACTCAAGGACGTATTTTGCATTAAAATATAGCGCCAAATGATGGATTTGCATTTTGCATTATTTTGCCTAATTACGTGAAAGCAAACAATGAGAATTTCACATACCCCCTTGCCCATCACCTGATCTACCCAGGCAAACATCTTCATTGCATCAATGATGCTCAATTTGTAAAATGCTAGTAGTTCGCCTAAAATTCAATTTATCTCAGGGTCCATCACTCATTTAGCACCAGCTGAAAGAAGTTGTGGGAATCTCGGAGGTTTCTCAGGGTAAGCCTGAGAGATCCTGGATGTAGGAAAGTAGGATCTTTCTGGCATAGATACCCTCATTTTTTGCCTGGAGTCAGTATGTTTTGACTGTAGTTCACTGGGATCCTGCTGACCAGGATCCCAGTGGCAGTGCGCGCTCCTCTAAATTTGGTAGTAAGTACTTTGTACACCCCACATTTGGCATACTGGGGTACCACTATAAGTTCCTAATATATGGTACTCAAGGCATTGGTACACCAGTGGTCTCCCATGGGCTTCAGCATTTATTGTGCCACCCATGGGAGTCCATGGAAACTTTGTCTGCAGAGCTGTTATTACAGTCTGCGTAAAATGGTGCATGCACCCTTCACTTTAGATATAAGGTTATCCTTATATCATGGTCACTGCACTTTTAACCTATAAATCACCCTTAAGGTTGGCCCTTCAGTCCAACGGCAGGGTGCCCGAAGTGTGTGGGTACCCTTGTATGAGCAGAGGTACCACTACAAACCCCAGACTCCATTCTATGGGCTTTGTAAGTGCAGGGCAGCCATTTTAAAGTATGTAGTGGACACCGGCTAGTTGAGATGTCCAACTACAGAATAGTTCCTCCAAACCTGGTCATATTTGGTATCAAACAAGTTATAATCATGCAACTACACCGATTCCAGTGTTAGTTGCAGGATACCATGTACTGGGGGGCTCCTTAGCGGACCATCCAATACCTACCTGTGTAGCCTTACAGGGTCCGCCTGTAAGCCTGCGCTGCTGCCGAACCTAGACAGTGTTCTGCCCCAGTGCTGATGAGCTTAACTCGGGCAGGGGAAGCCGAACAAAGGATTTTCTGCAAAGGAGAGGTGTGACCACCTCTCCTTTAGAATTAGGTAGGGTGGGGCGCTTCCGAGCGCCACCAGACTGCATTGAAGTGCAAATGTGGTGTCCTCCTTGTATAAACCAGTTTTGCCCAGTTCAGGAGCCCCTGGCTCCCGCTCTGTCATGAAACTGCACAAAGGACAGGGGAGTGTCCACCCCCCTGTCCAGCTACAATGCATAATGCGTACAATGGCATGGAATAAGAAATAGTTAAATGCTCAGTAAAGCCA
The DNA here is from genome assembly GCA_963921515.1 of Calotriton arnoldi. NCBI lineage: Eukaryota > Metazoa > Chordata > Amphibia > Caudata > Salamandridae > Calotriton > Calotriton arnoldi. The sequence continues at coordinate 1,299,776 of CAWUFW010005139.1, forward strand.
CTCTGCTTTATCAAACAGGCCCCTGCAGTGTAGGGGGGCCCAACCATTCGGGGGGCCCCCTTGATCCCTATCTGCAGGGGGCCCCATCATTTTACGTTATGCCACTAAATGGTATTTTATCACAAATGGGGGAAAACACACAAAAAAGACATGTACATTTGTCATTGGCAAGAGTTAATTTGTAGGAATCCACAGGCGTTGACGCATTTCGGTGGGCTACAAAATTACAGCCACCTTCTTCAGGACAAATAAAAACATATAGTCCCTCCCAATGATTAATACAGCAATAGTCTGCGTAATATCCTATATAGAAACATAAAACAATTGTCAACTAGGACATAATACAAAGTATAATACATATCAACACATAACAAAAAACAATCTTATTTGAATGTATCTCAAGAATAAAAAATTTGCTAGCATTCGCGCCAAGAACTTTCAATGCTATTAAGGACACGGAGGCGAGGATTATGCTTTCTCTTTCTTTTACTGTCAACACAGCAGCCAATGAAAAACGTTCATTAAACAATACAAACTACATATCCCATGATGCTCTTGCACCAATCACGTCCCATCAGCCCCAATAAGAGCCATCAGCACCATCCCCTGAGCCTCTTTCTTTGCTTGAACTGCAAGTACAAGTGTGAGCCGTTAACTTGTAATATTAACAATGTCCTCCAACGTGGAAGATTTAACACTGAACCATAATGTCCTCCGAAGTCTTCAACTGGAAAAATTTCTTACTCGAATTTCTTTTCCGAACCTGAAAGAAATGAAATGAACAAACCGTAATTTCCGTATACCAGAAAAATCACAGCCATACGGGTGGGTAGTTATTACAATCACATTGAAATACAACCGGGTGGGATAATCCTCGCCTCCGTGTCCTTAATAGAATTGAAAATTCTTGGCGCGAATGCTAGCAAATTTTTTATTCTATTACAGGACCGGAGGCTTCGGATTATGCTAGTTTAACGCTTACCAAACACAACTGAGGTTATATCACCCACCGGTTTATAATAAAATTGCTTAAAAGTAGATTCAGATGACCAGTCAGCACATCGCATAATGTCTTGAATAGTAGAACCTAACATATAAGTTTTTGAAGCCATGGCACCACTTATTGAGTGTGCTCCAAACATTTGAATATCAATACCGGCTTCTTGCATAACAGATCTTAACCACCTGGCTATACTGGCCACTGACACTGGATTAAAAGGTTTTTGCAGAGCAATCAATAATTGTGTAGAACCTTCTGGTCTCAGGGAAGCTGTACATTCTTCATAAGCTTTCAAGCATTGAACAACACATAATTTGGCATTATCTGGAAACGCATTATATTCAATACATCTTGTTAAAGTTTTTGTTCGCCCTGTAATGTTAAAGGAAACTCCCTCTGGAGTAAATACTCTACCTGTAATATCCAGGGCCCGTATGTCCGATGAACGCCTACAAGCTGATAGGCATAAGAGCATAGCCAATTTGGCAGATAATTGTTTTCTGGACAAAAGGTCAATCGTTGGCCATCTATCAAATAAGGAAATAACCAACGAAACGTCCCATAAACATGTATACTTAGGTTTGGGAGGATTCGCTACCCTTATGCCTTTAAGTAATTTGCAAACCACTGGATGCATGCCAACAGGTTTACCATCAACCTGGGAATGACCTGCTAAAATAGCTGATCTAAAGTTATTCACTGAACGGTAAGCTAAACCTTCCGCGGCCTTGTCCGAAAGGAAATTCACAACGTGGGATAATTCTGCCCCCACTGGATCCACGTGCCGTTCCAGGCACCAACAGACCCAGCCTTTCCAGGCTGAAGAGTATTGTTTCCTAGTTGAAGGGGCCCAGGCCTCGTTGATGAAAGCTGAAGCCCTATCCGAAAATCCCGGCATTTCCCACTGTCGCCGGAAAGCCTCCATGCCATCAGGGACAACTGCCCCGAGATTACCATTGGATGCTGCTCCTTGTGAGGGCCCAGGAGTTGCGTCTGCGACCATGGGAGCATCCTGGGGAGATCGCAGCTCATCTCCAATAATATCGGGAGCCAGGGCTGCGACTTCCACAGGGGGGTCACCAGAATCACCTCCGCTTGTTGTTTGAAAATCTGAGATGTCACTCTGGGAATTAGAATAAAGGGGGGGAACGCATAAGTGAGTCCCCCTGACCAATCCTGAAGGAAGGCGTCCGTCGCCCTCGCCAATGGGTCCGGCCTCCAGCTGAAGAATATCGGTAACTGTCAGTTCAGTCTGGACGCAAACAGGTCTATTTGACATGGACCCCATATCTCTTGTAACCAGTGAAACAATCTCGGTTGAAGCTGCCAGTCGCTGTAATCTTTGAGATGCCTGGAATTCCAGTCCGCTACCACATTGGACTGTCCCGGAATGTACTCCGCTACTACTGTAATCTGTCGACTCAGGCAGTAATGCCAAAAGTCCTTGGCCATCTCTACTAGTAGAAACGACCTCGTACCTCCCAATTTGTTGGTGTACCTCACCGCCGAAATGTTGTCCATCCTGAGAAGGATGCAACACGAGGTCTGCTTGGGAGATAATGTTCGTATCGCGAAGGAACCCGCTAGCAGCTCCAGGCAATTGATGTGGAGGGATAACTCTTGAGGAGACCACCTTCCTCCTGTGGAAATATTTCTGCAACGCGCTCCCCAACCCCATTGGCTGGCGTCTGATTCTATTGTAACCTTGGGTTGTGAGCCGAAAATTGCCCTGCCGTTCCACGCTTCCACGTGGCCCAGCCACCATTGCATCTCCTCTCGTACCGCCGGAGACAACGGAACTAGGTCCGTGTAAGACAGACCTTTTTGAAGATGCTGAATCTTTAGTCTCTGAAGAGCCCTGTAGTGAAGAGGGCCCGCAAAGATCGCCTGTATGGAGGAGGCCAGTAACCCCACTACTCTGGCAATTGTCCTGAGTGAGACCATTTGCTTGTTCAGAATTGCTATTAGCTCTTTCTTGAGATCCCTTAGCTTTGTCTTGGGAAGCCTCAATTGGGAAGTCTGTGAATCTATCACAAAACCCAGAAAATCCATTGTTTGTGACGGGCAAAGAGCTGACTTGGGTTCGTTGATCACAAAACCCAGACTCTGCAACAGAGACATTGTCATTTGTAAATGCTGTTTGGCTACCTCTGGACTCTGAGCCATGATGAGGATATCGTCCAGATAAATTATCATGTGAATACCCTGTTCTCGCAAGTGTGCTATCACTGGCTTCAAAAGTTTGGTGGAGCACCAAGGAGCCGAGGAAAGCCCGAAAGGAAGGGCCAAATACTCGAACCACTGATTCCTCCATTGGAACTGTAGGAAACGTCGATGGGGTGGAAAAATGGGAATGGATAGGTAAGCGTCTTTGAGGTCTAGTCTGACCATCCAATCCCCTTTTTTCAGTAAGTCCGCTAGCAGATGGATGCCTTCCATCTTGAAATGTTTGTAGATCATGAAGTGATTGAACTCCCTCAGGTTCAAAACTAATCTGTGACCACCACCTTTCTTCTGAACTAAGAAGACATTGCTGCAGAAACCGTGAGGCCCTCTGTGACAATGAGCAATCGCGTGTTTTCGCAGCAATTCGCCTATTTCGGTATCTATAAAAACGCATTCTTGTTGGGAAAAACTGAGTTGTCTGGGGTAGGTGTCCTGAAGTGGTGTACGATAGAACTCTAGGTGAAACCCCTGAACAGTCTGTAAAACCCATGCATCCTGTGTCAACATGCTCCAATTGTGGACAAATAACCGCGTCCGACCCCCCAATGGTAAAGGTGAAATCTCTGCAACTCTTACCTGCTGAACTCTGTGTCTGGAATCATGCTCTGTTTCCACCTCCGTGGAAACGGCGTCTGCTAAAGCGGTGGCGTGTGGGATAGAAAGTACCTCCTCTGGTCGAATCCCACTCTCCTCTGCCGCGGCCATAGTCACCTCTCGGGGGACCTTGGTTATAGTAACGGCCTGACGAGCGTCCCCTGCCTCGTCCGGCCCTGTTAAAAAGGCCTTGCTGAAAGACACGCTTGATCCCAGACTGCGCTTTGTCCAGGGACGTGAATGTCCCTACATATTTCGATACGTCTTTGACGAAGCGCTCGCCAAAAAGATTGCCCTCAGCGAGTGGTCCAGGTTCCGCAGAAGCTAGCTCTGTAAGGTTAGAGTCCATGCGCATGAGCAAGGACTTGCGCTGTTCGGTGGATATGGCGCAGTTAGCATTACCCAGAAGGCAGATCGCCCTCTGTGTCCATCCTGCCAAGATATCCGGGTTCACTGGTGAAGCGGATTCCTTGGCCACCAGGGCCATTTCTAAAATTTTAGCTAACGGACCCGCAACATCCAGGAGCTTATTCTGGCAACCGCGCCAAGCGCGGTCAATCCCTTTCTTAGGATCTTTGGCAAACTTTTTAAGAAAAGTGAGAAGGCTTACGTCAATTTACGGAGTCTCAGCCACCTTATCTGGGAGATCCGTCTAGGGCACTCCGAGCGAAGCCTATTACGCACTTCTTTCTCAAACCCTTTGCGAAGGTTTTCGTGCATATAGTCAGTGACTTCTGGGGCGGGAGCCCAATCCGAAGAGTGAGGGTACACAATGTCACTTGGATTAAAAGTGAAAGGGGTATTGGGTGGTGGCGCATCGGGTACCATTGAGGTTGTCTTCCTTGTCTTTTTCTTAGGAGGAGCTTCCTCATCTGAAGTATTAGTGTCTGTGGTATCGGTATCCACATATACCCTCTGTTTACTTTTAGCCTTTCCTCCCTTTGGCGCCTGCATAGAATACTCATGGTCCTCTGCGTTGTCCTGCGGTAAGGATGCCAACACATCTGCGTGGGGCCAGTGCCCTTCTTTCGCCCCGCCTTTATCCGTAGGGGTATCAAGCTTGGGGTCTGTTTTACCGAACCCGTGGCGTTTAGCAAAGTTCTCGAGCTACTTTGTGATGGGTTTTAACGCAGCCGCCAAAGCTTGTTGCAGTGCCCGGGACTGTGCTCTCTAAAGCCCTGTTGACTGACTGCTGGACGGAGGCGTCCAGAGCCTCAACAATGTTGTCCTCAAGGACAGTCTCCTGCTGTCCATCAAAATATGGATCATCCTCTTCATATCTCACCCAGTCTTCCATGATAGTAACATTTATTTATATAATGTAGCTGAGGTGAGTAATCCAGGTAAGTATTTGGAAGTAATAATAGAGGAGTAAGGGGGGCCGGGGGGCTAGCCCACTTGCACACACTACAGTAATAGAGAGTACCAAGCCCCCTCAGCAGATGCTGTAGTCAATTGTTGTTGCAGCCTTATAGAGGCGTAGCAGCCAAAGGAAATAGATATTTATTCAGGGAGCGTGTGCACACTCCAGGGGGGCGATTATTCTTACTGCCGATGAGGCATAGGAGATAAAGTTGCTCCGTGACTTTCTGCAACTTGCGGTAGCAGGAGAGTACGATCGGGGCGGTCACAGCATGCGCAGCCCAAAGAGAGCCCAAAAATAGCCCAAATGAAGCCCAATTGTGCTGCGCACATCGGACGCGTAAGCGTAGGCTCCGTGGATGTCGGGCGATTAGGGGAGCCACTGACAACAGTGCACAAGCGCGCAACCGATCCGGTCACTTTAGTCCGCTGCAGCGGAGAGGTACTCTAACTCCCTCAGGAGTACCCTGATAATAAAAACCTGTAGCGGGTTACCCAACTTTCGCGGTCAGCGCTCACATCACACGCGCAACGTGCGTTTCCTCAACAAACATGAAATCAGCATAAAATACAATCAACACATTATATAATGAATACAATGATTTAAAAACCAAATCGAACTGGACATAGCACAATATACCAACGAGCTGTTAAGCACAATGTAAAAATATATAACGTAATAAGAGAGCACTTATCTCTGCTGTGAGCAGCAAAGAAAGAGGCTTAGGGGATGGTGCTGATGGCTCTTATTGGGGCTGATGGGACGTGATTGGTGCAAGAGCATCATGGGATATGTAGTTTGTGTTGTTTAATGAACGTTTTTCATTGGCTGCTGTGTTGACAGTAAAAGAAAGAGAAAGCATAATCCGAAGCCTCCGGTCCTGTAATAGAATAAGAATTGCAAACTCAATCAGTATGATAAATCCAAATTCTGAAGTTTTTAATTGTTAAGAACGTCCCATCATGACTGGACTCCACAAATCACCAACAGGCAGCCCCATTCATACTCATTTGGTCTCAAATTTCAATACCTTCAACTCACCTAATACATAATAAGGTGAGGTGGTGTGCAGCCTGTTCTTAAAGATATTTAAACAGGTTACGATCCTAAATAAGAAATAAAATAAAGATATAGTATATATCCACACATATTTGCAAGGATCTATAAAACGGCAGCCCAAACATTTTCTTAACTGGACATACCTTTACACTTGCAGCTACGACACCAATGAAAATGCTGATCAGGTGCTCGTAGGTAGGAATATTGATATAAAATGCTCTGCCTGTCGATCTGAGATGTATTCGAGAGATTAGATTCTATGGAAGAGAAGAGACGAATGAAATAAAATGAGCACTCGTACTCTTACTTATATGAGCCCCCTACAATTTAACAGCAGTTATTAGTAGACTCATATATCGGGATAAAAATCCTTAATATCAAAGTAAAAACCATCTATTTAAGGACAAAGAGTTAACAGAGAGGCTACCACTATCTATACAGCTCTTCTTACATTTGATAAAAAATACAGAAATACGAATATCACATACATCCAATCTGGTTATGCGGTACTCGTTTATAATTCTGGAACGATAGTCGGGGGCTAAAAAGCTTTCTAGTCATTGTTAGAAACAGGCCCTGGTGAGGGGTGTGGCCTGCCTAGGAAATAACTCTGTTTATTTACAAAGTTTCTAATTTATAGTTAGGAGGACGGGTACACAGTCACAAATGTGATGAGTATCTCGTCCACATTATTAAACGGCCATAGGATATAATGCATTTGCAATAAGGCGGGTGGGATGTCTGTTATGTTTGTGATAGAATAGCCCATCTGCCAATGCCTAGATCAGGCCCTTTTTCTGCTTAGGGACAGTTCCTGGTAAGAGGAGTGGCCTGCCAGGGGAATGGCCTGCTCAGTGACTGAGTAAGATTAAGCACCAGTCCTGGTAAAGGCTGTGGTTACCCGTCTAGGAAATGGGCCTGTCTAGTGCCTGGTTCTGCTGAATGATAGCTCCTGGTAAGCGCCTTGGCCTGCCTAGTGAATGGGCCTGTTTACGGACCGGCCCTGCATAGGGACTGGCCTGCTCTTGTATTGTGTATCCAGGTTGAGCATGGCCGAGGGACTGCGCTGTAGACTGGACTTGGCCTTTTTTGTGGGACTGAACTCTACAACCCTTCCTACTGAGACTGCCTGAGCACGCGCCAGGAAGCAGCTAATGCAGCCAGTCAGAGCAAGCGATGAGGAATGTGTTGTACCTGCAGAAGAATGTTCTGGGAGGAACAAGGCTAGACACCAATAGGAAGCACGCAATATGAAGGCCTGGCAGGTGCTGTCACATCGCAGAGAAATGAAAGCACACCACACTGCTGTTGTGTGTACTTCATTGCCGGGCAACACCGTGCTTGAGAAGCATGGGCGGTGGGTCGTGTGTCAGCGGGCACTGCAGGAATCTTGCAGGATACAGTTCTTGCCGATCTATTTGGCAAGAATGACCTGTAAGAGAAAGAAGTCTCTCTCCAGCAACCCTAGAGGTGGGGATTGGCTCCTCAGAAGCCTGTTTGGTTGCAGAACAATGCACCTTCACTGACGTAGTCGAGTTGGGATTCAAACAGCTTTCATGTTTTATGTATTTGCTCGACAGAATTTACAAAGACGGGAATTTAGGCCATTGAGACCTCCAATTGTGATGTAACAGATGAGGACTGAACACGTGAATAGGGAAATATACAACTAAATGGTCCAGAATGCAAAGGGAGACCAGAAATAGACGAAGGACAATCAAAGCTAAGGTTCACACCTACAACACTTTGGCCCTGATTACTAATGCCCTGGTGGGGGATGTGACAGTTATAGTATCCAATAAACCCCAATACCTTGAAGTTTAGTATTTATCTGGTGCATTAAATACTTTGTATTACAGGTTAAGCCATTCATGATGAGGCATTATAGGGGGATTCAGGTGCTTTCTGAAACAAAACCTGTATGTTACAGTAGTTTCCTGTCTATTATTGGCCAGTAAATATTAACAGGTTTGACCTGGGGGTATAAACCAGAGGAAAATTGTGAGTTGCAGACTTCAACCCACCTAATAATCTCCAAACAATTTATAATTCTATCCCATGGTCAAACAAAGATCCGTGCAGGGGTCAGAATGTTCCCTCCCTAGTTCCAATCGGCGCCTTCCATGCTTAGATGCTGTTGTCTGGCCATGAAGGAGGTTTTCGGATTCAAGTTTTTGCTTCATAGTGGTTGGTGGCGAAGCACTGGGAGAAAAGTTCCCTTCCACAGCAAACTATTCTAAATCGTCAGCGATGCATTAATTTATGCTGTTTGATTATTTGATTTCAAACTGCGTTACCCTTCCTTAGTGAGCCCTAAAGGGAACAAAAATACATATTAGGAAGAAAATGTATCATTATGTGAAAAACTACAGGGGCCATAATGCACTTGCCGCAATATGTTAGAGTCCTGCCACAATGCAGGTTTGTGTATATGTCCATCTGTTACTCACCTATTATGGCCTTCAATCTGACTTTCAGAGCCCTAATGATGGCCTTTTGATCTGGATATATATCCATGGATACACATGGAAACAATTCTCCTAATGGTCACAAGAACTATTGGGGATCCTAAATAGATAATATCTGACCCACGTTACGAAAACTACTACCTTCGGGACAGAATTAAAACCGATAGGGAGGTATAGTTCAAAGAAGATTTAGCCCTGAGGAAGTCGCGGGATATTTCTCCCTACAGTGCGACGAAACACGTGTTGGCTATGTCCAAGGGTAAGAAGTAATACAGTTGAACATAAGAACAATAAAGAACAAAAGACAAAGAAATTCAACACTTATATCTGTGTATACTATGTATTGAATTCATCTGCGTGTGCTGGGAGGCCATATAAATGTTGGTTACATTTCTTTTCTTAAAGCAAATAAACATAAAACAAAACCATGGCATACACTCTATATGCAGGTGTGACTAATGTAATATGCTATTTATTACCATTGTCGACAGAGTGGAGGGAGATCATGACCGACTGGAGGCTTCGCCTCTCTTGAGTTATGGTCTTTCCCCATAACGATGGTAATAAATGGCATATTACACACTGCACATCTGCATCTATACTATACATCAAATAGTGAATAAATAAAACTAAGCTGTACATTGCATTGTCTAAGTTACGTGTTCCCCATAACAACCTTTATCCTTCCTGTTTTCTGTGATCCAAGGTCAGATGGACTCTGCTCAGCACACATTTCCATGTACAACACCTAATTGTTGAGATGTTCTTGCTAAGGTAAAACATGTCCTTTCTAAGGAACCCCACTGCTCCCAAGACGAAGGTTCACACGTATGAAATACCTAAAATATAAAAACAAATAAATAAAAGATTAACATTATTTTAACTGGGTAGAAATGCTGGAGTATCATGTCAGTGATATCAATAATAGTGTGACTAAAAATAAGGAGAGCTGTGCTGATTTCGTGTGAATATTTTCAGGCAGAAGCTGCTGCCAGACACGCCACAGGGAGCAGTACAGCTTGTCACATATGCACAACACACATTCGACAGTGGTAGCTGCAGATAGATGTGGGCGGGCCACTGAAACATCGAGCCAGGCTCAATTCTGAAGCCTGGCTCTGATTCAGCCCGAGGTCCAGTTGGAACCTCAAGCTCATTACGAGCCGAGCTTTCATGTGGCTTCCGACTGCCATCCTCCCTTAACCCAGGATGTGATGTTACAGTCAGAGCTGCCAACTTTGGAACTGGGGTATGGAGTCTCGCATCGGCTTAACATCCTGTGAGCCTGGGTAAGGCACTTGATCTCCCTGTGCCTATGAACAATGAATGTGACTGTGTGCAGTGTATCTGGTGCACATGTAAAGCACTCCAATACCTTTGGGTTGAGTTTGAGCTTTATAAGAAGAGCAGAAAATGCACAAAAAGGTAAAAACAAAGTGTTAACATAAGGAAAGGCAAATATATGCCCATTTACTGGCTGAGTTGTACAAAGTGAAACCAGAAAACCTGGATAAAGTGTGGCTTCCTCGCTTAAATTGTGTGATCTTATGCAAATATTTTTTTCACCAAAACTCCTTTTTCTTCATTATCGAATATAAAAGGACTTTCAAGTATGTGAGTTCAAAATATCAGTTGTACAAAAACTTATTGTGTTTGATTTAATAAACTATAATGTTACACTTTAATGACCTGGGCCATTTACAGGATTTCCATGACAATTGTCTTGCCTCGTAGTTCACTAATGGTTCATGTTTAACAACTATCACTTTTAATAAGTACTTCTCAGTGTAGTGCTGTAATGTAACGAATAACTGTCAAAGCTTCCACGTAATAAAAAAATACATTTATTTGAATTTTGAAGAGACTTTATCATATTTTGTGTGATGTCTGTTGTATGATTTACATAGCAAACAGTTTCAGGGTGTGGCTTGTGTACGGGCTCTAAGAGTGGAGCCAGACCCTTTGCTCGGCTCTGGTTCGGCTCTCCCTGTTAATTTGTTGGCTCGCCCACCTCTAGCCGAAGGCCAAGCTTTTCTCACACTCATCACAGGCAGCAAAATGGAACGGTTCACCCCTCCACATACAAAAGAGGTACAACATGGCAGCATCATTTCACATTTTCCCCATAAATATGCCATGGGGCTTTCTGTGCCCAGCGCCGTACCTCTGTGCCTCTCTAGCTCTAGCTCCGAGCTCGCTGCTGCCTCATTCCTGAAATAAAAGAAAATCTCTAAAGAACACAGAGCTCATGTGTAGCGGACTGGGAAAGGGAAAACAGGAAATAACCCCAAACAAATGTTGGAGGCCTTCTTTCTGAACACATTGTATTGTAGTTTCCACCCATTAGTAGGAACTGCGCGTTTGGGGGCAACATAAACTTAGGATGGTGCCAGACTGATTCCATGCACCCCCATAGGATATGTTGTCCCTTGGACTAGCTACCTTGCAGTGCCACCGTTATCCCCCGATCCTAAACAGGGGCGAACAGTTCTGGCAACCACTGAACATGACTACTCTATTCCCTCAGGAACTGTGGTGACAGATTTTCTCTTAGTCGCTCATGCTCTCTTTCGCTCAGAGAAGTATACAAAGAATACACAGAGGGGCGTTTTCAATATTTATTGAACTGTAGTGATTCTTGTATAGAATATATGTGCTGCGATGATTAATAGAAGTGGACAAAGGTTATACTGAAGGTGAGAACGGTGAACAGAATGAATAGCTCCACCATTTTGTTGACACAACTTATATATGCATACATATTCCATAGTACAACTATGTAGCGCACTCTTACAATGCGAAACTCTAACCTACATGTCTAGGGTGCAGATGTATGTTTTGCCAAGAAGCCCTCTCTTGGCTGATCTAACCCCATTACCTGATGGGTAAGAGTGTAAGACCCCGTCTTGGTCACGAACTGGACACCCATCATGGAGATGTCGGTCAGCTACTATGCGAAAGCTTCGGCATGCATGGACCCCTCAAAGTCAGCAGAAGTGTCTCCTCTGATTATGTCAGGAAACAGAAAGTTATATGGAGAAAATGGAATCCTTGCCTCAGGTCGAGATTGTGATCGGCCTGCCATTGTTTGTGTTTCACAGATAGCTGCATCGCCACATGGACGTAATAACAAACACATTTGTGTCACGCAAGTGAGGGCCATGTTCCTAATGTCAAGGCAGTGTGATATGGTGCTCACAAAGTGTTCCGTGTCAGCAAGGCCAGTGTTCTCAAGAAACTAGTCCAAGAGTCGCAAACGCAAATGTGTGCAAAAGGTTGATGTGGCAAAGAGAAGGCATCTTTAGGAAAGGACCGTGTGCATCTAAAAATAGCACTAATTCCTACGGGGCCTAACTTGGGCACATGACAACCAGTCGCGGCTCCTGGAGGGAGTGCTGCGGGGCGCGGGCGGGGGAGGGGCAGGGTGGGGGGGTAGTAAACTCCAGCATACGGCCGAACGGAGGTAAGTACATAAATAATTAAAACGAATTACATTGCGCGCGCTGCAACGCCAAATGGCGATGCGGCGCGCGCAATGTAATTTGTTTTATTTATTTATTTATGAACTTACCTCCGTTTGGCCGTATGCCAGAGTTTACTACCCCCCGCCCCACCGCCCCGCAGCACTCCCTCCAGGAGCCGTGACTGATGACAACATCTTTAGCTATGCAGAGTCAATTCTATTTTTATAGCAAACAAGTTATTAGAATCATTATTATACGGTCTATACCAATGAAATCTCCCTACATGCCAATCGAAGTCTGAAAAGTTTATTCCTACAAGAAACAATAGTTGTGTGTTCATCACAGATTAAACCGCCCGAGGGTTCCCCTGGCAATCAGCAGTGGAGTGAGCTTGTAAATTAAAGACAGATCCAAAATTTATATTCTAGTAAACCCAACCAGGTGTCCAGGCTGAGCTCTTGAAAACAGGTGAAACAACCTTCAGATGGTAACAAATTTGTAACCTTTTCGGCTGCGCAAGCTCATCTTCACTTTTCATGCCTCACGAGCTAAGATGCAAAGGTGGCCCCAAGTCAGAGGCGGGCAACATTAACGCGAGCAAGAAAATATGGTTGAAGCTGGTTAGAGTTACACTAATGCAAGTAAATATGGTTTGAATTCCTACAGCTACCAACTTCGCAAAAATGGAAAAACTAATAGATATTCGGGTACTTTGTTTGCATGAATGTTGGATTTTCTATTTGAATTGCTACTGGTTCAGTCTACAATGAAAGTCACCATTTCAAGACACTCAGTCAACATTTATCTGCATAAAAATGATCAGTGTGCTATAGTTGCACTCATAGAAAAATTCTTCATTAAACACGGAGACAAACGTAAAGCATACTGGGCGTGCTTGGTCCATGCTCCACCTTTTTAATATATTCCTGAAATAGTTTGCCCCCTAGTGCTGCTAAAGGAACACCATGATAAAACTAAAAAAAATAGTAATTCCAGTGGCAGATTGTCAGCAAAAATTGTAAATTTCGAATGTGGATTTACAGCAAATGGTCATGTTTGTGTTGACAGGGTTTCCATTTAAATGGTATACTTTGACCTGATTTCCTAGTATTTTAGCACCATTGATTTTCACGACTCTTGTGTTGTTTTTTTCAAGCTGCTACATGTGAAAACCTGATCTTAACGCCTATAAGATCAATGAGCAGTCTTTTTTTATTAAACTAGTACCCTAGCTGTATTTATCGTGAGGTAACTCTGACCTTCCAGGTCATTGTGAACACTGTTTTCAGTCCTGGGCTTGTGTGAGAGCAAAATGCATTCTGGGTGTTGTAGTTTTGCTTTGCTTCCATGGCACTAGTTAGACCAACAAAGCTGATATCATATTTTGTTGGTGAAAAGTTCAGGCCTAGTGACATTGTCCGCATTGACATGAAGTGAGGTGGACCCCTAATTCCTCGTGTGTTTCTTTCTTACAGTAGTTAACGTGTGAATGATATCTCAAGTCTAAATAAATGCTAGATAAGCTTTGATGATAACATTGGTACATGCACTCATACCTGTAAATCAGTGCATTCTCTGAATAGCTCTGTGGTGAGAGTGTGCCTGTGTGTGACACGTCCGGCTGGGGATGCCTGTCATAAATAATCTCTTTGTTTGAGACTGGTCCAGGCTGTGACCTTAAAGCACATCACTGTGACGTCCCATGCACCCTCGTGCCGTGCAGCCTCAGCCTGTGTGCAGCCTGTGACAGGCAAGCATGCAGGAGGCGGCTCTAGGACCGCGGGCTCCGCAGCGGCGGCCGAAGCTGTGCCATTCCTATCATTCCCTCCGTCGGTATTTGCATGCACAAGCCCGGCTCCGTGCGCTGCATTCCGGGACACGGGCATGCGGGCAGCGCCGGACATGCCATGCTCCACGTGCGCCCCCCGCGCCGGGCTCTGCTGCTGGAAGCGCTGAAGCCCTGGGACCCTGCAGCCCCCAGCTTTGGGACCCGGGAGGCGCTGCCGCCGCTCTGCCATTCCTCCCATTCCTGCTCCGCGCTGAATGGGGCTGATTGTTGTGTGCGCCCGGAGCACCGCTCGCTGTCCCCGGCTCACCGTGCTCAGCTCGACCCCACTGTGATCATGCGCCCCTCCGGGCCCCCGAGGAGGCGCTGTACGGAGGTGAGCATCGGGGAGGAGGGGGCGGGGGCTCGGGGAGTACGGCATGGGGGGAGAGGCACACACATGCCACTTTGGGGGAACGTCTGGGGAGGAGAGGCTCGTTTCTGTACCAGAATGTTGGTAGTTCAACAGATTATATGTTACTTTTCCCTCTCCACAAAGACCACTCTGCAGTGCAGGTCGCAGGGCACATGCACGTCTCCCCGCTCTCTGGCTGCACATCTGCAGACTGCTGTAGCGCCTGGCTCACTGGAGCCTTTTGTTTGCTGTGAGTGTGTGCGCTAACTTCTGGCAGCTGGGGGCACCTCTGGCAGCCCGGCCTGCGCTCCCTGTGGTCGGATATCTGTGGGGGGTCGGTGGTGGTGAATGGAGGAGGCGCCTGGGCTTGCAGCAGACCCCCTTCACCCCTCTCGATAGGTTTCTGGGCAGTACTTCACGGGCAGGCAGCACGCAAGGGGGAAACCAAAAATGAAGCGGGGAGGGATGCAGTCTGCAGGCCCGAGGAAACCTCAGCAACTCACTCACAGGCAGCATGGGAGGTGGTGTACGATTGAAGATGATAGATTAACATGTTATGCTTTGCAGCATTGAAGATGGGTCGTTTAACAGTCGGCAATAAAGTTGCATGTTATGTGAATTGGGTAGTTTGGAATAAGGTACACATTCATTGTTTTTAATGTATAGGTCAAACTAACTCGCCTCTGGGAGTTTCTACTTTTGTCGGACAAAATAGATTGAGGCATGTGGAGGAACAAGTCCAAGATCACGAAGTTTAGTATAATGAGCCGGGATTCCTGGTTGTGAACTTGGCCTCTAGACTTGTGCCATGCTGATAGGCAGTGTGAAGTGAGTCCAGCTGTGGGACACACATGCAGTGTTGTCTCCGACCTACAACTTTCGTTCTTAAATGGCTGCATTTTTTTTATTCAAGGCCTTTTGTATAGCTCTGAAAAGTCACTTTGCGGCCACTTCTGAGAGCTAAATTCTGACATTACCAAAAAACAAAATCGTGTAAAATGGCACGCCAGCATGTGTGATGCTGCTGTCTTCTACAGTTTACAGTACCTTGTAATCCGAGCCACGGGCCTTGGAGCGGGCACGGTGCAGACACACGCCCACCCACGCAGGATTTTAAGAGCTGGCGGAGATAGTCTTCCAGGCCTATATATGAAGCCACTGGGAGCTCTGTGAAAGCATTGCGCCCAAGGCCGTGTCTGTACAGGCGGTGGAGCAGGAATGTTAAACACTGCTTGCAGCTCTGTGGCAATGGATACGAGCAAGAGATACCAGCTCCCTGTTCTACGGGGGTAGCGCTCTCTCGCCCTCGGAATAATGCCCGATACCCAGGCGCTACCTTTAGTGCAAGCTCATCCGTGTTCCAACCCATGTCATATTTGCAGCTGTGAAATGTAGCATCCTTGTCGTGTTTTTATATAGTGTCGTGACATTTTCTCATAGGCACAAGCAATCCACATTGATATGGCATCTCTGCGCTTAAAGACACGTCGACTCAAGAGTACAGCGCAGATCAGCGGTGTCCCAGTGTAAGTGCCACTTTTCATGATATCCACAGAAGGTACATTTGCATACAGTGAATGTAAATTACCCCATGTACAAGGTCAGTGGCTATCCTGAAGATATGTTTAGATCAGGCCCTCTTTAACCTACACTGGACACCCTGGCGTGGATACTACAGTGGTTGTAGAGTGGCTCGGCTGGGGAAAATAAAACGCCCTGGCCGGGCAAGGAGCTGTAATAACGGCTTCTTTGTACAGATTTGTGGAATTAAACGTAATATTGTTCCCCCCACGTGGCTGCCAGTTGAATGAGTCTGTCAACTCGCTATAGGCCAGAAATATTGAATTAGCTGTTGGTCAGGGATATCAATATGCACCAGTGACGACACCTAAACGTGTTGATAAGTTTGTTTGAGTGAGATGTAAATAATGTAAGCACTAGTACCCGTGCAACAAAGAACACAGTGGTTGTGAGCGCGAGTGAGTAAATACACTTATATAGTGCACTGGACGGCTGAGGCCCGGGCCGCCATCATGTGGTTCTGTGTCGCTGTTTTTCTGTGAGATCACGTTTGTTTGTGTTCCTGTTAGCACAGCAGAGATTATGTTCCTGGAATGAGTATAACCCGTAGCTGCCCACTGGACGCTGCAGGATTAGGATTAGAGGTGTTAGCGCGCGGCCAGACAGATGGCGCAGCGTCAGCGCGGATTGGTGCACGCGGCCAGCATCCTGATTGGTGCAAGCTACCAGCTTCCTGTGTGCCTGGCGGGACTGTGGCTGCCGTGTTTGGTGCTCTTCAGTTGTGGACCACGTTTTTGTGAAAGGTAACCACTGATCAGAGGTGGTGCTCTGGCCTGGATGTCACATGCTTGACGGGTCTTTACTTTACACTTACTCAACATCTTTGGCAAGAGTCAACGTTGGGATTGGCTTTTTAGGCCTTGCATGCACACATCTTTTATCTGTCTGTTGTTGAATGACCTATCGTGGACCATACAAAATCTTACAGTGGGTTTGGGCCAGCGCATTGCTTACCATTGGTTGGCTTTCTTGTCACTCTTGTTTGCTTGCTTGTTATTCAATGGTGTTCTTGTTTCTTGTGTTTGTGCCTCATCTGGAGCATAACATTTACGATCCTTTTGACTGAATGTCTTGCATTCTTGCCCTGCTCACATTCAGGGAGCTACATTTTCTCTTATGCTTTCATCACTCTTTGAGTGCATGTGTTTTTGTTGCTCTCTCTTGCCTGTGCTGTTTACCCCTGCAAGTAATGCACACTTCATATTTCCTTCCCTGTTGGTGGTCTCCTGTCATGTTGTGATCTTTTCTTCTATCTGCGATTTGCAGTCCATCCTTTGATTTCCAGCCAGACCTGTGATTTCCTTCCTGGTCTGTGCTTACCTTCATGGCCTGTGTTTGCCCTTCCATCCGGTGTTTGCCCGTCCATCCTGTGTTTACCCGTCCAGCATGTATTTTCCAGTCTAGCCTATGATCTGCTTCCTGACATTTCATATCCAGTCCACCTTGTGTTCCCCAGTCTAGTCTGGTCTAGGATCTTTGTGCCCGGCCTTTGATCACCTGGCTAGACTGACTTGTACTCTTCTCAGCATTGTGATTATCTGAATCTATATGTGGTTTTCAGCCCAACCTGTGTGATTTCAATGTCATCTTTGATGATATGCCTGTTCTGTGATGGCTAAATGAGAAAGGCGCCCCCCTGGAAATAAGTCTCAAGGTCTGGGAGTAAGGGGGAAGAACAACAAATCAATACTACAAGAACTCCCACTCGACCTATATCAATTTACTCTTGGCTGATAGCAGCTCTGTAGGTCACCATCTATAACACAAACTCATAAACATTTGTTTTCCTTAGACTTCATTTTATTATTATTTTTTGAATTCATTTTATATAAACAGGAAAAACTTTTTTCCATAGTAACACATTGACTAGTAAATAGTGCTTATTTGCAAAACATATTGAATACAAAAAGTTAACATCATCATCTCATTAAGGGAATGCAATAGATGCAATTTGTGCAAATCCAATGCACATGTCACATTTCATCCTGAGAAATAGCATACTGAAATCTATCTGGTACATTTACCAGTTGATGAGTCACCCCTGTGATTCCATCTGTGTATGTTGTGTTGTACTGAGGTGTGTATGGATGGGTGGGAGGTATGCGTGTGAATGATCTGCTAGGTGAGGATGTGAATGTGATGTGAGTATGGGATCTGTTAACTGCTTGTAAATGTACCAGAAAGATTTCAGGATGCTATTTCTCAGGATGAAATGTGACATGTGCATTGGATTTGCACAAATTGCATCTATTGCATTCCCTTAATGAGATGATGATGTTAACTTTTTGTTTTGTAAATAAGCACCATTTATTAGTCAATGTCTTACTATGGAAAAAAAAGTTGTTCCTGTTTATATAAAATGAATTAAAAAAAATAATAATAAAATGAAGTCTAAGGAAAACAAATGTTTATGAGTTTGTGTTATAGATGGTGACCTAGAGAGCTGTCAGCCAAGAGTAAATTGATATAGGTCGAGTGGGAGTTCTTGTAGTATTGAAATGCCTGTTCTGTGATGCCTGCCTGTCCTCTGTGCTGTGTGATCGTCTGGTCTGTAGTTGCCCATGTGATCTGAGATTGGCCGTCCCGCCTGAGGTTGGCCGTCCCGCCTGAGGTTGGCCTTCCATCCTGAGATTGGCAGTCCCATCTGTCATTAGCTGTCTGGTTTGTGATCGCCTGTTTGGACTACGATCATAATCATAATAACAAAAATATTGCATCCTCCTTTTATATTAACTATCAATTTACTGGCAAAGGAAGTAGATGTGGAGTTGAAAGTAGTAAATGTGTGTGTGTGTGTGTGTGTATATATATATATCTGTGTGTAAGTTGAAATTTACTACTTTCAACCCCACATCTACTTCCTTTGCCAATAAAGTGATAGTTGATGTAAAGGATGCTATATTTTTGTTAGGTATTGCGTCATGTGTATGTATATATATATATATATATATATATATATGTGATCAAGGTCCAGGAGGGACCGAAACGCGTCATGGCCGACTGAAAATAAACATCTCTTGCACAGAAACGTGGTCCGTGTCTGCTTTCCGTTTCCAGGACTGGTGAAAGCATTGAAGCAGGGCTTGAAGTTTTTGCTGGAAGTAGTTTTATTCCACCAGAATGTATCGGTAAAAAGCGTCTACGCGTTTCGGCACAGAGCCTTTGTCACGACGCTAGACATAGGTTACCGGGCAACATATATACACCATATTCCTGCTAAACATAGAAAAAGGGTGACAATACAATCCATGTATCTTGCCTCAATGGCGGCCATCTCACAATGTCAAAAAATTACTTTGAGACTGCGAGTAAAAGCATCGAACAATATTGCAATTCCTGTTTTGTAACATTTTTACATAAAACTAGGAAAAAAACAAAAATTAATATAATTGGTGTAATCTTCATGTAATAATGATTATTGTCATATTAGTGAAAGGCTACATAAGGAAAATATTCTTCATGCAGTATAGACCACTGTATACTGAAACACAATATCATACTCGTGACTTTTTAGAACTGGGTAGATTTGGCCACGGTGTAGAACCAAAATAATGCCCCATTGGGCATCAAATCAAGCATGGATTACCCCATTGGGTATGCACGTGAAAATTCAGCCCCATTGGGCAGAGTCCCCCAGTGTTCTCTGTAATAGTCATAATTAGTCATATTGACATAATGCCAGACATTTTATGGACTTAACATACTGCCAAAACTCTAATTCAACAAAAATAACACAAGAAATTCGTTACAGTATGACAACAAGGGCAATTATATGCATTGCTTTTAAACCCTTCTCAGAAAAACAAATCAAATAGAACAAAAAGATATTTCAGCTCTTTAGCTTTCCAAGTAATGGACTGGAACCCAGATACCTGTGTGACAGGAGCATCTGACCAGGCCCTGAAAAATAAACATAAAAATGTAATCAATACTGTGAAATCTCATCACCCATTAGTAAATGTTATAGCATTTGTACTTCAATTCAAGGTCTGCCCCCAATACCATAGCACATTAGAAACAATTAAAATCACAGGAAAAATAGAAACTAGGGACAATATTTATGTCCTTACAAGTAGGTGTAGATTTCCTCATCAACATTAAGGCCCACAGGTTCCTTAGTGTTTAACCTGAGTATGTATCTGCACTCCCGTTGTCTAAGTGCCCTCTCTCTATCACCACCTCTTTTTGCTATCTCTACTTGGTCAATCATTGTGTATCGTAGATGTATGGGATTACAGTTGTGATATTGTCTGAAATGCCTTGTTACGGGGTAGGTCTCATCAACATTTTTGATGGCTCGTAGATGTTGTAGGACCCTTTTGTGTACTTGCAGTATAGTGCTGCCCACGTACCTCTTCTCACAGGGACATGTCAGCACGTACACTACAAATTCAGATCTACAATTTAAGGACTTCGTAATATGAATTTTCTCTCCCAAATCTGTGAACACATTGGTAGCATTTTGACCTTGTGCACAGGCTTTGCACTTGTTGCATTTCTTAAAACCCCTGGCAGGTTTAAGCCAGATGTTTTTCTCTGGCATCTGATTTTTGACTATTTTGTCTCGGATAGATGTAGTTCTCCTTTATGTTATGGCTGGTCTAGTACCCATTTCTACTCCTATTACAGGATCTTTTCTCAACAGGTGCCAATGCGTATTCAAAATTTTCCTTATTTGATTATGTGCCTTATTAAAGGTGGTGATGAATCTGCAAGGCTCTATCTGTTTTTTGGCTGTTTCAACTGTAGATCTTCCCACCTTCACTGACCTGGGAGTAGATTGTGTTTGAAATAACAGATCAGTCCTGGATTTGGTTTTGACTTTATCCCTTGCCTGTTTCAGGGTGAGCTCATCAGACCCCCTTGCTTTCAGTCTCGTGGTCATCTCCATCTCAGTTGTATAGTAGGCCTCTTGGAGGCTGCAAATGTGCTTGGCTCTGAGTAGTTCCCCATAGGGAATACTCCTTTTAGGGCACCTGGGTGTGAACTCGTGGCATGCAAGGTTGAGTTCCCTGAAGTGGATTTTCTGTATACCCTAGTTGTGATCTTATCTCCCTGAACTTCAAACCTTACATCCAAGAAGTCAATGCATTCATTGCTAATACGGCAAGTGAAAGACAAATTGAGATCATTTACATTGATTACCTTTACAAACTCTTCGACAGATGTTGTGTCCCCTCTCCACAGAATTAACAGGTCGTCAATGTATCGCAACCATAATACAATATTGGCTGACCAATCATGTTTCTGTGTTTTTGAGCACCTGCTCCTCCCACCAGCCCATGTGAAGATTAGCATAGCTGGGGGCGAAGCAGGTGCTCATCGCTGTCCCCTGTATTTGCCGCAAGATCTCATTGTTGAATAAAAATACATTGCAGTTGAGGCACCACTCAATTATACTCGCAATCATGTTATTGTGCTTGAGGTATTGTATAGGTCTCGTCTTCAAAAAGTGACGTATCGCGTTGATGCCATCTTTGTGATGTATACTAGTGTACAGTGAGTTGACATCTAAACAAACCATCTGAAAATCTGGTTCCCACTGTACATCAAAGAGGCGTCTTAAAAAATCAGTGCTGTCTTGTATGTATGAAGGTAGAGCACATACATACAGCTGTAAGAAGTAGTCCACAAATTTAGACACATTCTCAAGAAAGCTTCCGATCGCCAATTCTATCGGTCTACCAGGAGGGTGGGCAGGGTCTTTGTGTACCTTCGGTAGAAGGTACAAGATTTGGCAATCGTGGGTGTTTGACATGTAAAAATTCAAATTCCTCTTTACTAATCAAATTACCTTCTTGCCAGCCTTTAACGTCTTTGAAAAAGGCTGTTCTCAACCTTTCATATTCACTCTTGCCAATCTTGCAATAGCACTGTTGGTTATTCAATTGGCTATATGCTTCCTGTAAATACATTTTATTGGGCCAGATTACAATATTCCCTCCCTTGTCGAAGGCGCGTAGCTGGCATTGCTCATTGCTGGACCATTTTGTCATGACTTCGTCTAATTTCAGTCTGAAATCAGTTTTATGTCTGGGGCCTTGAGTGTTCTGTTTTCTCAATTTCTTCAGATCATGCATTACGCTTTCAGTAAATGCATCTAAATTGTCATGTGGCATTGGGGAGTAGAAGCGGGATTTAGGTCTGAAGGGAGTGACACTCCTGTCACTGCTGTGGCTATCGGAAGCTGCTCTAATTCCCTCAGTTCCTGACTGTTCACTCATACCTTCTCGGGCTAAGTCTGTCAAATCATTCAAGAGGTCCACATCATCAACTGTTAGTACATTATGGGCAAACGGTAATGCCTGATCTGAGCTGGGTCTATGTTTGCCTTTAAAGAATTTCCGTAATTTCAACTTTCTAGTAAACATATATAAATCAATGCGGCTTTGCACATAATTAAAAGGAGTACATAAACAGTATGATAGACCAAGTTCCAATATCTGCTTGTCTTCTTCACTCAGATATATATATATATATATATATATATATATATATATATATATATATATATATATATATATATATATCACGAAGAAATCCCAATGTTACGACAAGCACTCCGGCGCAACACACGGGCACAGACTCCAACAGTTGGTGTGGAAACAGGATGGTAGTTTATTCACACATCAGAAAAGGTCCAACATGACGCATATATATATACACATGTGTGTGTGTGTGTGTGTATGTGTGTAAGTAGAAATGTACTACTTTCAACTCACATCTACTTACTTTGACATATTTATCTTTATATAGGCGAAGGCTATTTAGTGGATGCAGTATTATCGTAGGTCGATATTGTTGACCTCAAGATAGTGACCTAGAACTCATTGAGTAGTCCTTTCCCCTGCAGGATGGGAGGTTAGTGAGATTATATATTCCGCCTGCTGTCGTTGAAATGAAAGATTTTACCACTGTGGTTCTAGCAGAGAGGGAAAGGTTCTAGAGACAGGAAGAGAACGGTTTTTGGTAGGGGCTTGGTGCAGTAGCATTGTGTAGTCTCTTTTCGAAGGAGTTGAGAGTAAGGGACTTTAGAACCATCCAGTGGTGGGTTGGAAGGCGTAAGAGGAGATGGGAAGAGACCAGCATCTTGAGTGTGGTGCACATGGTATAGATCTGACATGTAGAAGACGTGCTTGGGTTGTCGTAGTGTGGGAGGTTCCAGTGTGATAGAGGGGAGGTGATGGTCCCAGATGTTGGTAACAGAGATTTATTTGCATGTTAGACAAAGCCTGCGCCTTTGCTAACAGGCTAACAATCGGCATTGAAAGTTGGTATATTGATATGGATGTCGATAGCGACAGCAACTTGTAACGGGGAAAAAGTAAAAATTATATATGCATGTAAATTAAGTACAGCAAATATTTTGGTGCCATATCATGGTAGTTTTTTCCAAATTTAATTTAGACACCACTTTGCAAAGTTCACAACACCTCGCAAAGGATTCACAAAATCAGATAAAACCCATCAACCTAAGGAAACGTTGTATCCATTGTAAGTTAACACCCGGTACACTCACAACCTCCTGCTAGAGAAAACATTTGCATACCCCTCTAGCACGGCCAATGGGTGGCCTCAATTGATATCAGAAAAGCTTCAAACTTCCAACGAAAATTAAAATATTGTTTTAAAAAAAAAATATTTGTATAAAATATTTCATTGTTTATGTATTTGTTTGATTAATGCTGCTTCTCATATTTTTGTGAATTTTTTTGCAGTTCAAATTATCAAAATTAGTTAGGCCAGGGTCTCCGTATTCCAATAATGACTCCGCTGGGGGTTCCCGAGTTTCAATAATCATTCAGTGGGGGTCCCCGGATTCCAGTAATAATAACGTGGGAGTCCACAGAAGTTAAAACATTAAGAACCACTGATATAAACCCTTATCTAAACAACCATGATCAACAGCACAAGCAAAGTCTCTAAGGGGGCGTTTTTTAGGTAATGTCCACTCCTTTCATTTCCATTAATCCTGTTACTTCGATTAAGTTTCTGTGTAATTAACTTTTTTGTCAATTTGACTCCCTTTCTGGGTACATATTACACCTCATTATCTGTTTAACACTTCAATTCAGGAGCCACCTCCGAAAAGGTGCCCAGCTAACCTTTGCAAATAGACGACCAGTAACCTTTGCTTTATTTGAGTTAGATTTTTTTTTTTTGCTCAAATCCGCATAGTATGCATTATGTGGTGGATTATGTGGCAAGTGCGGCAGATCCATAATTTGGCTGATAACAGGCGGCTGCAGAATTGCATCATTTAATTGGCCCCGATTATAGTATTGCTTGTTTCCTGCTGGATGTCTGTCACTGCCGCGTAGCCCCGGGCGTAGGCAGATGGCCCCGCTAATTGATTTGAAATGGCACTGTCTCTCTTCAGCCGACCTTGAATGTCCCCCAGAAAAACAAACCTTGTCATAGAAAGAAGCGCGCGGGAGTGTATATATTCAGTTGTTTGAAAACGATGTGGTTTGATCCCGATCCTGTATTATTTGGCTTTAAATCAAGTCTGCAGAATCAGTGGCCGTTCTCAGTCAGGCACCTTCTCTTGTGCAAAGCTGTTCTGCCTAGTGGGAGGTCAACACCAGACCTTAGCGCCTCCCAGAGTACTTCAAGGAGCTGGCTCCTCGCAACAGCAACACATCGAGCACAAAATTGTCCTGCTACAAAAATATAGTAGCCAGAATATTGGCAACGGAAATGCCGCAAAAATAAATATATAAGGATAAGTATGGAGTTACTATTCTTATCTCCATATCTACCTACACTGACGATGTATTTATTTATTTGATAGTTTTCATGTAGCGCTAGACGGACCCAACGCTATCAGAGCGCTTTACAACAGTAAATGTTCACATCAAAGATAACAAGTATAGTAGACATTATAGCGCTAGCTAGACCCGAAGGCACCAGAGCCGTGCTTTGATGATTTATATAGCGTCATATTATATTTATATGCGGGGTTTAGTATAGTAAACCTACGTGTGGGAGTGTGTGTGTATTTGTTTGTTTGTGTGTGTGTGTGTGTGTGTGTGTGTGTGTGTGTGTGTGTGTATGTATGTATATATATATATATATATATATATATATAGCTTTACCTTCCCGATATTTAGTAGTCATTATGCTGGCTACACTATTTTTGTACCTTAATATCTATGTCGTGATAGATACCAGAGGAGCCATATTCAGTCTACTCTAAGGTCTCCCCACTCTGTCTGCTTGGCTGTCGGTGACATGTAAATGAGCCCACTTCAATTCTGTGCTGTGAGATGCTGGTGATTGAGCACCATGCAAAGTGCTTATAACACTCCGGTCTGATTCAAAGCGCTGCTGTTGAGAAGAGCTAGAGCCTACCATTGGCTGAATATAGGGACCACTGCAGAAAGCCATAGTCCTATTACAGTAAAGCAGTTCCGAGGAGCAGTGTTATATGCACATGCACAGCATCCCCCATAATCATCCCATTACTAATTCGCGTGTCCTCTCCCGCTCTTTTCAGAAGTCACCTGTTGAGCCTAGAACAACAAATTTTATATAACATCGTGACAGAGTAAATAGTCCACAGCCCTCTCTGAACCCAGCATCCACTGCCTAGCTTCCCTCTCGTTATATCTCTGCCCTTGACCCTGCGCAGTACGACACTGCCCTTCAGCTGGTTTTCGCTGTAGGGATGCTACGCACAGACATACATACAAGGCTAATACACTTACCACCCCTATATTGTTGAAGTCATTGAGTGGAAGTGGGCAGTCTTTGAACTGCAGACCTTCCAGGCTACACTCTTGTACTGATAAAAACTCTCACTCGTAGAGACACACCCTTATCAACACGTTGCGACCTAAATTCTTCATCTAAGAAGTGCAAATGAGATACCGGTAGATCTCTGACATATTTTGAAAAGGATGTATTTATTTATTTAATACACGACAGTAGGATTAGGAAATTTTACACTAGAAACCGAAGCACAGTACATAACATAACATGTGTATTTGTAAAGAGCAGATTCACCCAAGGGTATCTTGGTGCTGAATAACAGATGTTTATTGTTACCCAACTCAATGGTACTCATTTTATCGACCTCAGAAGGATGAAAGGCTGAGTATACCACCGGATTTGAACATAGTTGGACAATAATAGAGAATTACGTTCCTAGGGCATCAGAAATATTTGGTCAGAGAAGAACTGTGCTTTGTTTCAATAATAGCCTGTAAAGAAGAGGTTTTAGGTGAAATCTGAAATCAATCAATCAGGGAATTGTAAGCGTGCTACTCACCCGTGAGGGTCTCATGGCGCTGAGGGGGGGGGGTGGGTCCGCAGATCTGTTTAGCCGAAGAGCCAGGTCTTGAGGGTCTTCCTGACGGTGTTCAGGGAGGGGGCACGTCTGATGTCTGCCGGTAGCTCGTTCCAGGTCTTGGCTGCAATGTGAGAGAAGGATCTTCCGCCTGCTCTGGCTCTGTGGATGCGCGGGGTTTCGGCCAGTGCGAGGTTGGAAGATCGGAGGTTTCTTTTGGGTACGTGGAAGTTGATTCTGTCGTTGAGGTATTTGGGTCCGCTGTTGTGTAGGCATTTGTAGGCGTGAGTGAGGATTTTGAAAGTGACTCTTTTCTACACGGGGAGCCAGTGGAGACTTCGTAGGTGTTGGCTGATGTGTTCGTGTCGTGGGGATGCGAGGACGAGTCTGGCGGCGGTGTTCTGTATTGTCTGGAGTTTGCGGAGTAGGGACTTGTTCATGCCGGTGTAGAGTGCGTTTCCATAGTCCAGTCTGCTGGTGATGAGTGCGTGGGTGACTGTCTTCATTGACTCAGGGGGGATCCACTTGAAGGTCTGGAGGAGGATGCGGAGGGTGTTGAAGCAGCTGGAGGTGACGGCGTTGACCTGTCGGTTCATGGTGAGTGATGAGTTGAGTACGATGCCGAGGTTCTTGGCGTGGTCTGAGGGGGTAGGTGCGCTTCCGAGGGCGGCCACCAGGTGCTGTCCCATGCAGAAGGGGTGGTACCGAGGACGAGGACTTCTGTCTTCTCGGCGTTGAGCTTCAGGCAGCTGTTGGTCATCCAGACTGCGACGTCTTGCATTCCTTTCTGGAAGTTGAGTTTGGCAGTGGTGGGGTCTTTGGTGAGGGAGAGGATGAGCTGGGTGTCGTCGGCGTAGGATACGATGTTGAGGCCGTGTTGTTGGACGATGGCTGCGAGGGGGGCCATGTAGATGTTGAAGAGGGTGAGGCTCAGTGATGAACCCTTTGGGACTCCGCAGGTGATTTTCGTGGGGTCGGAGAGAAAGGGTGGGAGTCTGATCCTTTGGCTTCTTCCGGTGAGGAATGATTGGATCCAGTCCAGGGCTGTTCCTTGTATGCCTGCGTCATGTAGTCTGGCGACTAGTGTGCGGTGGGAGACGGTGTCGAAGGCCGCTGATAAGTCGAGTAGGATGAGGGCTGCGGAGTGGCCTTGGTCCAGGAGGGTGCGGATGTCGTCTGTGGCGGCGAGTAGGGCAGTCCCTGTGCCGTGGTTGCTTCGGAATCCGGATTGGGACGGGTCGAGGACGGCGTTCTCTACAATGAATCGTGTCAGTTTCCTGTTGACTGTTTTCTCTGCAACTTTGGCTGTGAAGGGGAGGAGCGAGATGGGCCGATAGTTCTTGAGGTCGGTGGGGTCAGCTGTGGGCTTCTTGAGCAGGGGTCTGACTTCTGCATGCTTCCAGTCGTCTGGGAAGGTGCCTGTTTTGAAGGTGGTGTTGATGGTGCGTTGTAGTTCGGGTGCAATGGCGGCCGCGGCTCTGTGGTAGATGTGAGTGGGGCAGGGGTCAGTGAAGGCCCCCGAGTGGATGCTTTTCATGGTCGAGGCGGTGTCTTCGGCCGTGATCGGTGTCCAGTTGGAGATGGTGGGCTGGCTGGGGTTTCTGGGAGGCGGGGGGCCGTCTGTGGCGCCTGGTGGATGGTCGATAAAGTTGTCGTAGAGCTTTTTGATCTTGAGGTGGAAATTGGTTCCAAGCTTGTCGCAGAGGTCTTGGAATGGGGTTATGTCTGTGGCTTCGCTGAGTGGGTTGGTGAATTCTTGAATGACACTGAAAAGTTCCTTGGAGTTGGTGGAGTTGGCCAGGATTTTGTTGTGGATGAAGTTCCTCTTGGTGGCTCTGATCTGGTTGTGGTAGTCCGTCATGGCGTCCTTGTAGGTGGTGTGGTTTTCGGTTGTCTTGGTGTTTCTCCAGTTCTTCTCCAGGCGTCTGCAGGTGTGTCTGGCTTCTTGGAGAGCGGTGGTGAACCAGGCAGCTTTCCTGGGGCGTTGTCTGTCGGGGTTGCGTAGCGGGGCGAGCTCGTCTGCGCAGTTGGAGATCCAGGTGTGGAGTTCTCTGGCTGCGTCGTTTGCGTCGGGTGCCCAGGTGTGGTTGTCTCGGGTGAGGGTGGAGTTAAGTTGCTCGTCGGTAACCTTGCTCCAGTTCCTTCGAGGTGGGCGTGGGGCTGGTTTGGGTGCCTTGGGTTTGTTGATGGCGAAGTGTACGCAGTGGTGGTCGGTCCATGGCGGCTGCGTTGTGTGGCTGAATTGGACACTGTTTCCTGCCGCGAAGATGGGGTCGAGGGTGTGTCCTGATCTGTGGGTCGGTGTGTTGACGAGTTGTTTAAGTCCGATGCTGGCGAGGTTGTCACGAAGGATAGTGGAGTTGGGGTCGCTGGGGTTGTCGAGGTGGAAGTTCAGGTCTCCAATGAGTATGTAGTTTGTTGAGGCGATGGCGTGGGGTGCGATGAAGTCAGTGATGGTGGTGGCGAAGGGTGTTCGGGGGGTCTGTAGATGAGGGGCACAAAAAGGGCTTAGTCCTTGGATCAAGAGGAAGAGAGTTCCAGAAAGCAGTAGGACTCCTATGTAAGACTGATTTTGTGCTTGAGGAGTTCTAAATCTTGTTACATCCTGGTACAGAGAGTTCCTGCCTTGTAGACTCTGTCTGCCAGATATACCGATTAGGTATAAGAGATAAATCGGCTTATTTTAATGCTTGTTTATGTATAATGCCTGGGCGTAGTTCGCGGAGTATTGCTACGCAGAACTCCGCGAAGTTACAAAAAACCTCCGCGAAGTTCCGCGAGTGGCGGAGTGCAGTGCAAACTGCAGTTTTTGCTGGTATTCCTGCCGCTCGGGTAGAAATTCTACCCGAGCGGCAGCTCGCGAACTTACCGTTCGCAAGCGGGGAAAAACTCTGCTGCACATCGCGAAGCGGAGTTTTCTACACTCTGCGAGCTTCGTGGAGTGCAGAAAACTCCGCGAACGGAGCAAAGTTCACCGCCCAGGCCTAATATATATATATATATATATATATATATATATATATAGCTCAGGGAGCTCGAAACGCGTTGGTGTTAATGCTGTAATACTGAAATTCGCCCGTTTACTTGTGCATTAAAAAGAACTGTTATGAAA
The DNA here is from genome assembly GCA_963921515.1 of Calotriton arnoldi. Lineage (NCBI taxonomy): Eukaryota > Metazoa > Chordata > Amphibia > Caudata > Salamandridae > Calotriton > Calotriton arnoldi. The sequence continues at coordinate 1,329,114 of CAWUFW010005139.1, forward strand.
ACGCTCCATTGAGTGCGCTCCATTTCTCTCCCTTTTGGTAGAATTTCGAAAGGATTTAACACGGCTTGGCTCAGCCGAGGAGAACTGCACCCTCAACAATTGTATGCGCCACACAGCCAGCAAAAACGAGCCCTGCTTTGAAGTGTGTATGTATGTATGTATGTATATGTATATGTGTATATATATATCAACAAACTTAGTTTCTAATTTTTGCTTCAGTGGGTACCCAATGCTACCAGTCCAAGTTGCTCAGGATTGGGGTGCTGTGGTCAGACTTTCTTATTGAGGAGATGAGCCTGGCTTTGAAGTGACTTGAGTGAAGGCTGAGCCACCCCTTCATGGATGGAGTTTCCAAGGTCTAGGAGAAGAGAGAACCATAGCAAGGGCTGCGATTGTTGTGTTGGCTGCAGAATGCAAATGTTTTTTGTTGTTGTCTGTATGAAAGTGAAAATTAGTGGCTTTCCCTATTTGTTAATGGAGGGAACCAGTGATATTGAACAGACCTATGTGATACCTAAGCATTTCACTGTAGAGGGAGCTGGGGAGAAGTCTTTTACTTGAATGTACCAACATCGTGATGACTGAGTCGACTTTTCAGATGTAACATAGTCCCTCGTGCATTCCAATGGAAGCACTTCCTGGAAGGTGGAAGGATAGCCCAAATAGCCAATAACATGAGGTGATCGAGTGATACTGGGTAGAGCTACAGCCCACTCTGTTTATATTTAAAAGAATTAGTAACAATACTTACAGCCAACTGCATTTTCGAACCAGAACTAATAAATGAGGTAATACAACTGCTTTAAGTACATGTGTTAGAGACAAAGCCACAGAGCGGCAAATGAACTTCAGAAAAGACAAGTACATGAAGAAGAGAGTTTTCATACATCGTTTAGGAATAATTTTTCACATAATAGGAAAAGTAGGAACAGGCCAAAGTATAGCAGTGAATTAAAAGATAGGTGGCCGCCTCTATTAGAAAACGTAAGGATGATTCTACATGAATTAGGGTTTGGTGGCCAGAATACAAGCTGCACTCCTTTTTAGAATATCAGTTCACTGGATTTGACTCGAATGAGAAAATGCACTGGTCAAACACAAATGAAACAGGACAGGAGTTCTAACAGAACACAGTTATTCAGTTTGGAAGTGTTGTCCTGCGGCAAACGTAATTATGTGAAGTTAAAGTACTTTGAGAAGACTGTAACAAAAGAGACTCCGCTGGAATGAGTAGTTCATGCCCTTTCATGTAAAAAAAAAAAAAAAAACATTGGCCAAGCCAACAGGTCTGGCTTTAATGTGATAATGAATGTTCAAGCAGGCACAAGTGAACACAGGTTATTTGGACAGTGTCGCTATAACTTGAGGCCCAGCATCACACGCTTGAGGAATACAAACGGGACAGATGTGGAAGGCACAGAAAGAGGCCTTTTTGAGCTAAAAAGAGAGGCCACCTGGTTAGAGATCCCAGGATCACTCCCGTTAGAAGTATAATATCTCTTTCCAATTTTAACTGAAGTGTTCTCTGAATGCTTAATCACCAGCAGGGATACCCCATTCTGTATATACTCAGTAACCAATCAACAGAGGCCGCACCTAGTCACATTATTTAAAGGATAGCCAGCTAGATGGATCAGTAAGTTAAATGTTCGCTGTTAAAATATGCAGTAATCTGCAGTTCACAAGTTCAAATCCAGCAAGGCTGACTCAATCTTCCATCCTTCCAAGCTGAATACCAATAAATAAATAGTAACAAATGTTATTTACAGTGCTTAGAAACTTCAGAAGCCCGCTATAAAAACACCTTAATAATATTATAAAAAAGCTCTAGAATGTTTAGGCACATACTAGCATTGTAGGCCTGAGTGTTTTACACCAAACCCTGCATCTCACCAAGTTTGACTGTTATTACAAGCTCCTGGCAGGCGTTTAGCACAGCAGTCGCTCTTGGTCGCAGGCCCTCTTCGGCCATCATGTGCTATAAACCTCTTCGGTCTTTTAAAAAGTAACCCCAGATTACTGTGTGTAACATACCCGAGGCAGGGCTGATAGTTACTGTAACCCCCACATTATGATGTCAGAGTTTGTAGCCACCTGTTTCCAGTGTAATTTACCAAACAGAGCTCTTTGTGATGCCATAAGCCATGGTGTGCTTGTTGTCCACTGGCCAAAGCCAGCCTGGTGACCTGCCACTTTTAAAGGGAGCAGAACGGACATCATGGGCTCATGTTAGAGCTCCTGAGTTGAAAGCCACAATGGGAAGACATTCCGCGTGTCAAGTCGTCACAATGGAGCTCGCATCAGAGAACCGTAAGTGATCCTTTGTGCTGACCATAGAGTCAGAGAGAGCTGCCATAGAGACCTGAGCCACGCGAGATGCATTAACTTTCAACACAGTTAATCTAAGTGAGAATTATGGTGAATAAACCTAGGCTCGTTTCTTGCATCAAGGGTCTTCTGTAAAATAAGCATCGAACAATTTAAGAAATATCAAGTGAGATTTATTAGGTTAAGATTATAAAATTATACTTTGCCCTAGTGCCTCTCAGTGCTACATTTTTAAAGTGTATTTATTGGTTTTACCAGTTCCAAAAGACACTGCTGGAGTGGGAATCAATTTAAATAAAATAGTTTACCGTCTCATACCAAACAGGGTTGATCCCCGGTCTCTTTCTCCCTCTGCGTGAGTTTCCTCTCACTTCTCTCTTCGACAGACCTTTGCCGTCGTATATGAGAAGATCAGGAGCTATACATCACAAAAATCAATAATCTCAATATTATCTCTAAGTTCAGTCAATAATGAGAACTTGGAATAGTTTAAGGGTTTTATTTTCATTAAGAAGTTTAGTAAGATCTCTTTATTCAATGAATTCAAAATGCCTCAGTCACATTACAGAATTCATAGTAAAACTGTGGTTAGAACAAGTCGTTAAATAGACAATACAGATTGATCTATAACGGAATGAATCCCTATTCTAAAGAATGGGGCGAAATGGGTGTTAGCAGGACCCCATAAAGAGTTAAAGTTCAAAAGCCAAGAGAGAAAGAGCATGAAGATCAAATTCGATCAATTAGATCTTAAAGTCACTGCATTAAGCCTGAAAGTGTTTGTGCATGAAGCGCCTGAATACCAATCTGACATTCTTCACTCACCTTGTGTGAATTTCATTGCAAGCCCCACATACACCTGACCTGCACCGAAACATGCGCTTTGCGGCGCGGTGAGGCCGGAGATGGAGGTGGGGCAAAGTGGACAATGATACGCCATCTTAGATGGCAGCGCTCTAGTCATTCAGCCACTCAAGAAGTCTTACTATTTAAGGATGGCCGCAGTGCAGATGTGCACAGCTGGCGTGCCGCAGGAGCACCGAAGTTGTGCCTAAGACAAACCCATCTGCCTCCCGACCGCGGCCAGCGCCAGCCGCAAGCTGGGAAAAACACAGAGGTGAGCCCTGTTATCTCCTACACCTCGACTGACTTACTCAAGCTGCGCCCCCTGACTAAGGAGTGTAATATCCTTGGGCTCCTAGACCCAAAGGGCCCTGCTTGCTGCCACTTTTGTAAACCGCCTTTCCATCCTCTTCATTCTAGAGTTAGAGATAAAAAGGAACCAGGAGTCACCCGTAAGAAACTAAAAGCTGCACGTATTAACACCCGCTCCCTACCTAAGCACGCCTTAGATATATATAACCTAAATGAGGAGAAACAATTAGACGTCCTCCTCATGACAGAAACATGGCTAAATGAGGATTCATGCCCGACCTACAATTAGCGCTGCCCCCAGATTACTGCTGCATACACATAGATCGAGCTGGCAGGAGAGGCGGTGCAGTGGCAATTGCTTTTAGGAAATCACTTTAAATGCACTACGTTCCAGGTGGAGGAACTTGCCGGTGCAGAAGCTTTAGGCTTCATCATTTCGCCTCTGCCCAATGGTCTTTTATGGGAGTCCTACTATATTGCCCTCCGGGCTATGCTGGAGACTTTATTAACTCGATCGCCGAAGCCTTGGGCCATAAAATCGTTCAATATGCCAATTATAGCATCCTGGGTGACTTTAATATCCAACTAGATAATCCTACGGACAACATGGCAGTAAAACTGACCGAGGTATTGGCGGATGCAGATCTGTCTATGATTCTAACTTAACCTAAGCACAAAGCAGGGCATATTATAGATGCCATTTTTACTAATACTTCCTTGGACCTTAAGAGACCAAAAGAAGTTACATGGTCTGATCATTTGGTCTTACCTTTTTCCTGGTCTTGGTCGCCCACCAAACATTTAGGAAGAATAGGACCTACTTCCATTAATTGCGCTTGGAACAAAGTTAACATTCCCACTAGCTCCCTATGCTCCCAACTCGGTACCTTTTTTAAAGTAAAATTTCAGAAAAATCAGGACAAACACATGGAAACACAGTGAACCAGTTAATAGCGCTTGTTACTCTATGCCACAGGGTCAGGTTAAACTTAACCAGTTCTGCCCCCCGCCCTCCATCATCTGATGATGTGGGAAGCCTCGTGTCTAAAAGCAAATCTGGTTTGCCTCTGGACCTCCTTACCCCTCATGTCATGAGGCTCTTAGGGGATTGCCTAGGACCTAACTTCATGAGCTTTTCACTGCCTCTCTAAAAATGGGGTTAGTGCCTTCGTATCGAAAAAAGAAAATGTGATTCCCCTGCTAAAATAACTTAATGCAGATCCTAATAACCTAGCAATTGTTTGACCTACCTCTTTGCTCCCCGGGGCCTTCGAAATCATTGATAAAGTTGTTAATATCCCACTAACAATTCCTGGACAGCAACAATCTTGTACACCCCTCTCAATCAGGTTTTAGGGCTCTTCCCAGCAAGGAGTCCATATTTTTGGAAATCACTCACCCCATCAAATTCACTCTGGATGCTGGTCAAAATCCCGCACTGATTCTATTAGACCTCTCAGCGGCATTTGACAGGATCTCACAAAAGATCTTGCTCCATTGTCTTATCAAGATCGGAGTAGGTGGGAAGGCATGGGCCTGACTGAGGTCCATTTTAGAGGACAGAGAGCAGGCTGTCTGGCTAAAACCATGCTACTCTGATGCCAAAAAACATAAATATGGAGTGCCTCAGGGCTCAGCCCTGAGCCCCACACTTTTTAATATTTATATGACGCCGTTAAGCACATCTTATAGATTTCTTTGGCATCGGTGTAGTCTCGTATGCTGACGACACGCAACTGTTACTGACATACAACAACAACAACCAACCAGCAAAAAAAACTAACTTTGCGGCTTGCATGTCAACAGTGATGGGATGGCTGAAGGCTAACTCCCTGCAATGCAAACGCGATAAAACAGAGACCCTACTATTTGGCAACAGCCCCCAACCCGGCAGGTAGGGCGCTTGGCCGGCCAACGTTACAGCACCGCCTCCCCACACCAAAGTGGTAAAGAGCCTAGGAATTCTTATCAACACAAATTTATCTCTCAAGCCCCAGGTCTCTGCTGTAATCAAAACCTCATGCTGAATTCTCAGGATGCTGAGTAAATTTCTCAAACTCCCTGCCCTGGGAAGCCCAGAAAACGGTGGTACCAGCTCTGATCCTGTCAGAACTCGATTACACTAATATCTTATATTTAGGCATACCAGACTACCATATTCAGGAACTTCAAAGGATACAAAACATTGCTGTACACCTTCTGTTTAACTTGTCTAAACATACTGCGATATCCCTCTACTGAAGCCAGTTACACTGGCTTCCAGTAAGGAAGAGAAACATCTTCAAAAGACTGACTGTGGCACATGCAGCATTTTAAAAGACTGGTCCTAAATATTTACAGGGCAAACTGATTTCATACTGTCCTAAAAGATCCTCGAGGTCTCGGTATGCCCACCTGCTATGCATTCCTTTTACCATATGAAAAAAGTGGGGCAGCTCAGCTTGCTCAGCACCAGCAGCCAAATATTGGAATGAACTCCCCGTGGCTCTTCGATGCATTTCTGACATTAAGACCTTCCGTAAACAACTGAAAACCCATCTGTTTCAAGACTAAGCTGGTTCCCCCTCCCTTCTGCATTAGTCCTACACCGGGACACTCTAGCAGTAGTCGCTCGCTTTACAAATCTCAACATTCATTAATTAGTATCAGCTGAACTTTCTGTAAAGAGAGGTTTGCAAAAGCAAAAATACCCATGCAGTAGCGACTGCAATCGGCAATAAGGTCAGGTAAGAATAGTAACCAGCATTCAGCCTTCAGCATAAAGCCGTTAGCATTCAGCTTCAGTGAGGACGAGTGGTAGGAGCAAGAGCATAAAGCATCTTGGTTGTGGAGTCTGGAAAAGAAGTGCCAGAAAAAAAAGCGTTAACCTACTCTAGGAACACACGCTAATATAAACAGTTGAATGAAAATCTCGCAGGGAAGTCACCCTACTCCCATTTAGGAGAAAACTTAAGACCATTCTGTTCACTCAGTCATTTGGATAAGCTCACCCAGGCTTGCAGAGCTCCGGGAGGCATGCTAGGTTTCTAGGTTTATGGTCCTTTTATAAGCGCTTGGAGACCTTTGGTGATTTGGGGCTATATAAATAGAAATTAACATAACATAACAGTTTGTTCTGTATCTTCTCCTTCCTCTCTTCCAATGAGCTTTTGATTCTTCTTAAGAACAGTCTCATCCTGTCCTTCCCCACTTTCCTTCACAATAAGCTTACAAAGAATTACCTTGAAGTATGAAACATTATTAAGCATTTTTTATGTATGAAGCTTTTTCATTCTAAGACCTCCACATTCTAACCTCCTAATGGAATAAATTGTATGTTAGACTAAACAATAGACCTAAGTGCAATAGAAACATCAACTGCAAATAACATTATTCAGCACCACATTTCTTCATTATATATCGGAAAAGAAATAGGTTAACCTATTAACACTTTCTATCCATGCATGCGTGTGTTAAATAATATAAAGTCACTCTTATAAAGTGTTTCTAACAAAACATTTCAAAAATGTTATTATAAATGAGGTACATTCTTTAATATGATGTGGTGTGAGGCTTTTAAAAAAAAAAAAAAAATGTTAGTGTAAGGTCAACTTTTCGGCATTATGTGCACATCTCAGCACATTTAACTTTGCTGCTGAAGTAATTAAGCTTGCTTTAACATTTTGAGGCCTAGTACTAATATAAATGATTAGGTACTACAATTTGCACATTTTAATGTTGTTAGTTTATAATAAATTGCACGGTGTCATTGCACAAGTCTCTTTTACCATATTAATTTTATATTTTAATAAAATTCATTATCAACACCATTAGCAGTTCAGAGCATGAGGTGTGCAAAATAAGTGTCTTGGTGCAGCATGAACCAATGAACAGAGAGTGGGCGAAGACCGAAACCAGTGGAATAGACTTGCACTTCCATAGAGTGCCCTCATAACCGTGAGCTAAAGACATAGAAATGTGCATGTTATAGTACGTCATCAGTTTAGACGATTAAACATTTGAGCCTGATGAACTAAGAACATCATGTGTAGTTCACAGTGGTTTAGCATCTGAGTTTGGGTTAATGTTGAGCAGGGTAGAGTCCCATTCAGTTAACTTGTTAGGCTTCTTTATGCAGAATCGCAAAAGATGAATTCCAGAATCTGCTTAGGCCAATTTATAGAGCTTTCGGCCTCCAATTTCAGATGACCCATGTAGGAGTACCGTAGAAGCCCACCTGGCCTGTGCACAGGATCTGTGGTCTTCCAGAAGCTCTGGCTTGCCCACCTATTCCACCATCTACAGGCCTCAGTCTGCCCCATACTCTGTCTGAGAGTTTTGGCCCTCGGCTCTATGGCTTGTGCACATCATTGATAGCAAGAAAACGTCCGACTCTGCTCCCCGCAGCATGAAAGGTCCCTGGCACTGTGACAACATATCCCTTGAACGCTGTCACTCCCAGTTACAAGACAATCATGCATAATGTGTTTAGTTACTTTGTGTATGTGTTTGCCAATTTTCGTGCTTTACTAAGCTACCCCTCGTGAGCCTTGAAAGTCCTCAGTGTGGCTTCAATACTACAGATTGTAAGATGCAGCTTCCAATTTGAAGACATTTTACCTTCCAATAGACTATAATTCATCCTCTTCTCCCTTCTACACCTATAAATTAAGATCATTTTATTCGCCCCTTTTGATTCTTTAGTGTATCGATGGATTTTATCAGAAAGGTTGTAAAGTGTAAAACGAGTAAAGGTAGAGATACCTTACCAATATAAGATGAAACATCATCTCCATCCATGATCTATGTCAACAAGATTCCTTTTCCTTTAAGAAATTCCATGGGAGATTCAAAAGGAAACCTGTACATATTTCTTGACTTTTACACCGATTGTCTATAACTCAATCTCCTGGTAATTCAAAGTTCTGACAATGGCGTTTCAACTTCTCAAGATACATCAATAATGCTTTAAAAATTCCCACATCAGTAACCAATGTCTTAATCCGCCTTCTTCCATGAGTAAGCCCACAACCCATTGTACACATTAACCATAACATGAAATTTATTAGATATAATTTTGTTGGAAATGTTTGCATACAATAATTAGATAAACACAAGAAATATTGGTAATTTGAATATTTAGAAGCAGAAAGAGACCATGTTTCCAGATGGAAAAATGTTTTTTTTTTTAAATGTTCTTCCTTTGTTCATTCTAGTCAATATTTCATGTTGTACAGTCAGTCCTAGGATACAGCCAAAACGTGTTTTGCCCCCTAATGGCGCGCAGGCTTAGAGCCTTTTCAAGGCGTGGATTAAATTAGTTTTGGTTTGGAAGACTGCACTGTCTTGATCCCAAATCTGTGTTTCAAAATCTGGTCTTTCAGGGTCCATCCACAGGTACTCTCTCACCTCCCAGATCACCCTGAGATTAGCAACTTCCAGTCGAATAGCAAACTTTCTCTCCCCCCTTCCAAGAGTCTTTGTCACTGTGTTCAGCCTATTTTGCAACTTCAGTTTTTCTTAACTATTTTACTTCAATGAGAACTCTCTCTCTGGTGTCACACTTATAATTGCAAATTGTGCTATGTGTTTTAGCTTCTTTTTTATTGTAGACATGACGTTTTGTAACAATTAATATTTGTTTTATGGTAGCCTACTATTTCCATGTGTTTCCACACGTTATTTTTTTTTTAATATCAGTTAATTAATACATATTAAAAAAAAATAAACAAATAAAAAAATGGTTTTAAAGTGGTGTTATGTCTGCTACTAAGGTACCTAGAGAAACAGGGCTGCTGTCTAGTCTAGCATATATGTTCAATCTTGTTGAGCACAGCCAGTGACAGTTCACTGGATTAGCATCTGTTCTCATTGGAAAGGGTGATGGGATTAAAGTGTTAGTTAGCTGGTATAACATATGGGCTGTCGATAGCATTGCATTTGGGGTGTCTGGCGGGGAGTTGGTGTATGGTCCCAGTGTACTAGGCTAGTTCCTCTGAATATGACTGTACCCTAAAGGCTCGTGTCAAAACGTAGCCTTTAGACTTTGAAAGTGGAAGATATGTAAATATTTCAAATATTCAGTCAGAGGTCTATCTTATTGTCTAAAGAATCATGCATGTGAGTAGAGCATCACTATGTGCTTTATTTTAGGGGTGGTAAGTTGTGTTCAAATATTCACTGATAATTAGTTATTTGGAGCCCTGCGATCCTCTCTGTTCGAGTACAGAAAAGTCCTACTGGAAGCAAGAAGGAGCTAGCTAATTAGAATTTTTTTTGGTGGGGTTGTCATAAATAGGTTGTGTTTTAATGACAAAAGTTGAGAAGTTTAAAGCCTTGGGCTAGGGTGGTAGTACAACGATAGAAAGGTGCTTAAGCTTTCTTGGTTAATAGTGATGCAATAGCAGTGGTGGCAGCAGATGAAAGCCTAAATCCACCAATAATTTATTGTAAGAATCTTGTATTTACCTTTTAAGGTCATTGCAAGCAGAGTTTCGGAAAGGGTGAAGACGATGGACCTGTCAGTGAAGGGTCCGCAAATCAGTGATGGCCAAAAGCAGCATCATAAAACGCCGCCATCTTGTGTTAACTTGGGGGAAATTGGGGGGCGATATCTGACGGCTAATGAAGGTGTTACTTGGATATCTTTGTGCCGTGCTGAAGGAACTGAACAGCTGTATAAATATCCAAACCCTCCAGAGAGTGGAATAAATAACACGTTCTAAAAGTCTAGCCCTTTTAAATACTTAAGTTTCCATCCTACTCGGTGGTCCATGTTTTGACAATGTACCTTTCAGTGTTAAAACACAGAAGCTCTATAAGGAGGGACCCCCCTGTCCTCCCCACTTCAAAAAGTGCTGACTCACTGGTGTGCATGTTTCACTCTCTAAAAATGCAGGTTCTGTCGAAATTCATGTTGGTGCGCTAACCGGTTAAGTAAAAAAAAGATCGAAATAATTTTTGAAGTACTGCAAAGTCATGGTGAAGAAAATATTAATCTCTTCTCTTTTAGTACCAAAAACAGCAACATTTCACAGCTATATTCTCAAAAACAGAGACAAAATTAGTTCTATACAAAATGTACATGACCTTTCTTCACCAATCTATGCCTTCTTGCTTCTGTAACTCCAGTGTCAAGCCTAACTGGCCCTCTTTCTTTGTAATAACTTTGAAAGTTATGTATTCCTCTCAACTAAATGTCTAACATTTCAACCACTTCACCCTTTTGCGTTTTTCTTTGGTTTCAGGCTTTTTAGGTTGAGCATTCGAGACCTCTAGTATATACTTTAGTATATACTTATATGTGGATGTACTTTGTGGGCTCTGGAGATCAGCCCTAGGACTTGTCTGCTTCCGCTTAGGGACTTTTTTCTGTTCAACTGCCTCTATTGAACTGTCTTGATAGAAAACGACCAGTAGAGGTCAGTAAAGTACCAGAATTGTTTTCTGCTGAGGGACTTTCTTTTTTTATTTTTCTGGCAACTGCCTCTATTTAACTTTCTTGATAGAAAACGACCAGCAGAGGTCAGTAAAATACCAGAATCACTTTAGCATTCTCTAGATTCCACTCCATAGAAATTGTCTTCCACAAGCACCCGAAGACAATGATATTTTTTTCAAATCTTGTATTTTCAGTGATATGACCACCGAAGGCCCTGTTTTATATTAAAAACAGAGCTTTGGACTATACCATTTCCCACTGAAAGGCAATATTTCTCTCCATGTGTTCCCATACCTGGCATGGCATGCAGTTTGGTGCTTACTTTCCCTCCATGTTAAAGAACAGTAGATGTTTCAGCACCCATACTAATGTGCTGCATAGCTAAATACATATACGGTCCCAAAGGCGAGACCGATTGCATTACAAATGCTTGTTTTCCATGTATCTTTCACACTTTTTAGGTCAAAGCTACTGGCTTGCTAATGATATCTTGTGGACATTGGGAAAGCTTCCCTGGGAATGCTTTTGGTCCATTGCTTACCATTGGCTTTGTGGTTTGTAACTGACATTTTATGGCTTTCTATTTACTGGCTCTGTTTCAGGCTTTCCATCTTGTTTCGTCCCTTCCCTTGCCCAAATCTTATTTACAGTATCCTTCCGAATGCTCCCTTTCTGTATCGGGCCTTTAAATCTTGTTCTTATCTTATCACATTTACTGTGCATTCAAAGACGGATGTCAAATGTCTAGCTCTGTCTTCCAAGGAAGCTTGGTGTTTACTTTTTTTCCCTCTGACTTTAAAATAAGAGAATTTATGTGACAATCTTGAGGATGCTGGGAAAGAAATGTTTTTTTCCTAGCACACAAATAGAAGAGTGGGCTGCTTGGTGTCGAAGTTCTCTGTTTTCCCGAGAACACAGCTTCCCTTTTCACTCCTACTATTCCTTTTTTATTACTTCTCTGCACCTATCACTACAGAGCTGCCACAGCCTTTTGTACAATGCCTGATCATTGCAGAATATTAATAGGGCAATAAGCATTATTGCATCCAAGAATAAGGCACAGCCTGATCACAATGTCCAGTTCAAGATATACATTTGGGAACCTTCTTTTACTGGCTGACCAGCCTTTATTTCCAGAATTTGTCAGCTGTTTCTTGGCTCTCGGGCGAGTAACACAAACAGATAAACACCTTAGAGAAACACACCTAAAGTCAGACACAGACATACAGATGCATAAACTCACCAGCATAAAACATATCCACACACTCTATCACAGTCGGGCTCACAATGAGGAAACAGTTATACAAATGCTGCAATGATCTTAAGCACACCCATACACATACAGACAACTACACAGACTGACAAATCAGTCCCACGCACAGACTTAGTCATACAAAGACCCATACACTCAGACACATAAATGCATACGCAAACAGACCAGGAAACGGGCATACACATGAATGCATGTGGATACAAATGGACACAGACACATCATCACAAACACACACCCAGTTACTGGCAGCAAGACATACAGACACTAACCGGCATATGCAAACCAACGCATGCACATGATTCAAGCACATACAGGTACAGGTGGACAAAGAAAGAAACCAAGAGAGATACACATTCGCACATCATAAAAATAACCTGACAAACATATAGCCGTTGCTTGTCCCATTGTGCTTGCGCTTTTTGTTGACTTGCTGCCCACTACAGGGCTGAAACTACAGGTGCTAGGAGGCTGTACTATGTAGATTGACTTTACTAGATGAAAAACAGTGTATTCTGGGATACATAGTGCCACAGATATCAATCTGTTTCAAGCCAGGGGAGGGGTGAGCTCATCCCTTTCTCGATTCATCCTTTGTGTTGTGGTACGCAGAGTCCCGGGGCTTGACACTACTAAGTGAGGCAGGATGGCTGCTCGGATACTTAGGCCAGATGGCTCATCTGGTCTTCAGCCAGTTCTTTGTGTTCTGGTAGATATGTAATCCAGAGAAGGTGGGCGGGGGTGGTGTCAGATTTGCCTCAGAGTCAATTGCTGTATCGTCCGCCCAGCCTCTGTGTAAATTCACTCCTGTGCATTATGCTAGTTTAACTACACAATGGAGTAATGTGCATAATGTGCCCTTAGCATGGAGTGTGCTGCTACTACAACGCTTTGCTACAAAATAAACCAGTGAAACATGTGCAGTCCCCTACATTGGACTTGTGTTCGCAAAGTCTTTAGAAGAAAATTCAATAGGAGTTCGATGTTTGTAAAACCTGATACTGCACACATAGTGTTACACGGCCAAGTGATGTACAGGTATTACCCCACTCTCTTCAGGTATGTCCAGCACAGGTCTGCTTGAGGGAGCTGGGTCCACGTCACACATTTCAGGATTCCACAGAATATGTGCACATACAGTTACTCTCAATAGAGCTCATTTATTGCACTGGTGGTTATCCTGAAACAGTAGCAAGAATTCGGCCCTCGCTGGCACAAGTTGGGCACCCTTCCTTTAACATAAATTTGGGTGAGATGCCTTATTGATGGCGATGCGGCGCTATACAAGAATCTGTTAACATGAAGTGTGGACTCAAATAAGTGCCCTGCTTCCACCTCCCTCATTGCTGCCCCCACACCAACTACTACTCATCACACCCCTTCGCCACCAACAAAGGGCTGGTGTTGAGCCAAAGAGAAACATGTTTTTCACTAGTGGGTACAATATTGACAGTGTCTGTGAGCCTCACGGTGAAGATTGTGTCCGGTTCTGGAGGTCACGTCTGGGACAAGACCCTGTATCCAGTGCAGAACACATGTCCCTGTGGCATGACAAGCATTGGCAAAGCCAACAGATCACGTCTTTGTGAGGTCTATTGGCATGTCAATGTTGGTTTTTTAGTCATGTTGTGCAGCATGACTAAAAGTTTTTTTTTAAAAAAGTGCTACGTCGCGATCAGCGCTGGCCGCTTTATAGGGCTTTTTTTTTATTTTATTTTTTTACTTTCAACCATGCTGCACTACAGCTATACAACATGGCAAAAAAAAGTATTGACACAGCCAAATGGCTCTACAGTTTGGCCTTTCAATGTTTAAGTCATGTTGTACAGCTGCGTGGCTGCGGTGCAGCATGGTTGAAAGTAAAACAAACAAGCATTTGCAATGCAAAAGGTCTCGCATTTATGCGAGTTTAAGCTATTGGCATTGTAAATGACAATGCCTTTTATTTATGTTTTAATAACGAAAACAAAAATAAAAGGCATTGTTATTTGCAATGTCAATAGCTCAAACTCGCATAAATGCGGGACCTATTGCATTGCAAATGCTTGTTGTCCTCGGTAACTCGATGGGCAGACATAGCAGGGCCAGCTTTCAGCGGACGCATTGTGTGACACTGAGTCACTGGCGCCTTTGAGGCCTAGGATGTGGGACCCAAACGGCGTTCCGTAGCGATGACAGCGGCCCCCCATGTCATCCGGAGCATCTCAATCCAGGCCGGGCTTTCTAGCCAACAGAACTCTGCATGCCGGGAAATGTAGTTTCAAATATATGAAGCACTGGTGAAACTACGAACACAGGCATGCGAAGCATTGTTTGCTGAAAAGGAAAATGGGACTTGTCCATAGGCCGTTCAGATGAGCTCATTTGAAGTTGTTAGTGGGTGTGATGCGCACTCTGCACCGAGAAAGAAGTGCACACATGCGGAGGGCATCGAACTTCCACAAAAAGTCAGATCACAGGCTCCAGGCGAAGGGTTTTGTATTTGTGAACTGGAAGCCAAATAGCGGTGTTTCTTTTTAAGTTAAAAGAAATCATTTAGCGTGTAATGAGTTATTATTTCAACTGAATTTCAATAAAGTATATTTGATTTATAGTTAAAGTTGGCGAGTCTGGGACAGCGCGCCTGCTTCTATGAAAGTGAAAGCGGGTACGGCGCAAGATAATTAAAAAAACATATGGCCCCTGCGCGCCTGTAGACGCTGAGGGGGGAGGAGTGGGGGGAGTGCGGCCGAGAGCACACACAGCGTTTCCCTTGCGGGAGCGAGCAGGGGCACCATCTGTTTGCAAGATAATTACAAACAGATGTCGCCAAAGCTCGCTCCCGCAAGGGAAACGCCAAACGTGCACGCGTTGCCATTGAAAGCAATGCAAAGCTTGCACGTTTTTGGGCGAAAAAGCGAATCGATTCCAAGAGGTCTCATCCTACGCAACGCATGCGCGCTGCGTAGGCGAGACCTAAAAAACCGCTATGACGCGTCCAGCGTTCACTGCGTCTTAGCACTTTTTTTTTTTTTACACTCTCAGTCACTCTACATACAACATGGCTAAAACATTGACAGCACCAATATATCTTGCTTAGGCGAGACCTATTGGCTTTGCCAATGCTTGTTACTCACTATGACTATTTTGATTGCAATCCTACCATAGCAAGATCATATATCAATCATTGGGTTTGGAGTTTATTTATTTCTGCAAAGAACACTTGTGGTAATGCCGTATGAGAATCCAGTGTCGTGGCATGCGCGATAACCCTTAGATCCGTGTTGTTGGTAGACTCCTCTTTCCCTTCATGATAGCTAGGAAAATCGATATTCAAGTCAGAAGAACATAGATGCAAGCATTGTGTTTTTTTAACACATTTTACTCACCACCTACAATCCTACCCTCTAAACTACCTTGAAGTAAAATTTTCTAATTGATGACGCAGACTCATTTGAGGCTTCAGGGATGTCCTCCAGCTTGCACCCAAAGTGAATGTTTCTTAAGTCAGGGCTGCCCTTTCTTGGTGAGCCTCAAAGCTACTGACCTCTATCCCGGCCTGTTGCACACTTCCTTTACGCAAAAGCCTGGACTGTAATGGGGTTCCGTGAGCACAGTAGAACTTTACCGGGTCTGTTCTGAAAGTCTGAGAAGGTTTCATCTAGTGTGGGACGATTATTTAAAAAAATTAAAAGTTAGAAAGAGAACTGCTCAGGAGCACCATCTCCAGATCAGAGTTCTTCCAGAGAATTGTAGCCGGGAGCCCCTCTGTTGTGGGAGATACAGGTCTCAGGTCTTATGGTCCCAGCTGAGCAGATGCAGTGTGTGTCTGCTAGCAGTAAGTAGACATGTAGCAGAAACTTGAATTGAATGGACATTGAAGCATGTTTGTATCCTCAAGCGTTGATAAATTATTCCTGCCTCATTTCAAAGGAGTGGTTTTGCAGTTAGTACATTCATTTTCTTTACTGGGTAGATGTATGCAGTAAATGAATTTGTTAGCTAATTGGTAGGTTAATTTTTTTTATAGTTATTACTTCATTGCTCAGTTCTTCGTCCCCCTGACCATATGCAGGCTCAGTGAAAAATAGCGGAATCTAAGCTGAATCCCTAACCCGTGCCACAGCTATGTTTATTTTAACGAACACACATTAAATGTACATGAACAAAAAGAGGTCTCTGGGCCGCCCGCATCTCGGGTGAGAGTGAATGGCTGTCAAAATGTTTAAAGCAACAACTTTAAAATCTTTCATGTTTGATTCTTTGAATCGGTTTACTCAGTCGGAGCCCTGTTGTTTACTCCAGGAGTGCAGGCGCACTGTATTGTTTGACATAGTTCACCTGCACTGGTGGTCGGTATACATTCATGTTAACCAGACCAGACAGTCTTAAGCCTACAACTAACATGGGATCAGACTGTGTCCCTGTTAAACATGGTCACTCTGGAACATTCCCCTGGCTTCTGAGCCTAAGACCTCCTGTCTAGTTCTGGCTTTATTTGCAGGTAAGATTCGTGATTGCTTTTTGCGTGTGGGAGGCTGGTCTAAAAGGAGCAGAATTTATAACATCTGACTTTGCAGGCCCAGAAATATGGGAGGCGTTGTTACACGACTATTAACTCCTGTGGATGCCATCAGGCTGCTCTGCGGGGTCTTAGTGGAAAAAGGCAACAGCAAGCCGAGATACCCCACAGCCTGGTAATCACTGGCAGAGAAAAAGCAAAATGTCTGCTGTGAAGCGGAATTGTTGATGTTGTTGTTACCTCTTTAAAGAGGATGGCAAGTATACATGGTCTGCTCTCGTGCACCAATGTCTGTGATGGTTTTTGTTATCTGCCGTGTAATCCTAGTATTTACAAAAATGTAATAGAAAGATATCAGTGCATTCAGAATGTGTCCTTTTCAGTGTTTCATTTGCATCAGTAGTTGCTTGTGGTCATTCTGCCACTCTGGCATTTTCCTGGTCGGTGGAAGGCTCGGGGCTGCTTTCAGAAAGGATTGGCTGCCATCACCCAACTACCCAACACATCCTCATTTTAATTGCAGCTTCTTGCAGACTGGTTCTTGTTGGAACTTTTGTGCCAGGGCTGATGTTTGTTTCCAGTCCGACCCTGCCAGTGGTGGGCACCGGGCACTCATTTTTAGGAACCGGTACTCATTTTTTCATCATCAAACTTTGACCTACTGAATGAGAGATAAAGGCCGGAAAGGGGGAAATGAAGGAGGAAGAGAAATATATGAACAGTGAGAAAAGAAAAAAGCAGGGATGAAAAAGAACCTGCATCAGTGAGATAACAGCGCTTTAATTCTAGAGTGGGGGTAGAATGAGGAATGAAGCAGGGGCGGCTCCTGCGTTTGAGCGGAGGAGCGTCGCCCCACAGGCCAGAGCAGAAAAATAAAATGGTAATAAAGTTTATTTATTACCATTTTATTTTTGAGCAACCGACCCGTCCTGAACTGAGTGACGGGGCGGGGCCAGTGCTGCAGAGTGGCAGCAGCAGGGAGCTGTGACAGTGCGCTTTAAAATGTGCATGTCTCTTCGGCCAGCCGTCTTGGGACGGCCAGCCAGACATGCACATTTCAAAGTTCTCTAACAGAGAAACCGTAGGCCTCCGGTGCTCTTGGAAGCGCTGCGAGTGGCCGCTCCCACCAATCCTGACACATCTCTCATACTGAGTGACGTGTCGGGATTGATGAGTGCAGTTTCCTGGTCCCGCGTTGGAGCCTGCCTGGAAGGGAGACGACCGGTGGAGGAGGATGTCGCGTCATGCCTCAATTTAAATGTTTTTTTCTTTGTACCACCCCGATCCACCACCCTTGGTACATGGCAGCCGACACTGGGAATGAGGTGGAATCAAGGGTAGGCATCCTTGGTGTTCCTCATCCAGCTGCTCTCTGCAGCACCAGCGGTAGGTTCCTAAAAAACTTTGGCCCATGCACATTTTATTGAAACAAACTAAGCACTGTTGACAGTACATCTCAAGCTGAATGCCTAAAAAATGGAGATTGGAGCATGCAGGAAATAGTCCAATTATCACTCATCCAGCATCTGTCCAAAATATCTTGGTCCACAACCGAGCCCTTCAAGCCAAGTAAGGAACCTAGGGGTGATTTTGGACACTAATCTATCTCTTGTGGCACAAGAAAATCAGTGTACCAAAGTATTGTGTGTTTACTACGGTTACATTTTGCCTTACCTAGGTTTCTCTGAAAGGATGCAGGCCACCATCTCCTCAGTGCTTGGCTGTGCCAGTAGTGCATACCTCGGAGGTTTCCTCCTTATTCGCAAATTCAAGAGAATTCAGAATGCAACTGCAAGACAAGTCCTCAATCTCTATTTCCGGACTCAACACTTATCCTGCCCTTCAATCATTGGCTTTGCCGCCAGTGGCTAGAAGTATTCTTTGAAGCAGTGAGCATGACTCTTAGAGCCGCCCACTACACTGGCCCACTCTCTGTGCCTGCTGCCAATCTAGATCACTGTACTCCATATTGGCCCCACTGTTGACCAACCCTTCCTTCAAGGAGACTTGCATCGTTGCCAGTTCCTCAATGCAGAGGGCTATGATTTGCCGTGCATTCCATTCCTTGGCGCTAAGCCATGCGATTCTTTCTGGCAGTATGCCATGCATTTCGCTCCTTGACAATTTTAAATTAATGCATTTTCTCTGGCTGTCCTTCCGCAAGTTATGTGATACATTAATTTTGCTGCTATTTTTTCACCGATCTCTTCAGCTGACAATATGTGATGAGTTAATTTCCCTGATGATATACCAGTCATTTGTTTCTCTGACAGTGGTTAATGCCTTACTCGAAATGAAGGGTTTCCATGCCGTTATTCCCTAGAATTATTGTGATGTATGTCATTGCATGCAGTCCTTTTCCTCAATAGCATGTTATGCTTTCCTGACTGATACTACGACATGGATGATTTTTCTGCTATGCTGCCTATTTCTTTCTCTGACAACATAAGTATCAACTTTCATTTGTCTATTTTATCTCTGACACTCCATTTGCTGTTTTTTGCTGGTATCCTATGAGTTTCTCTATCAGTTGGTATCCTGTGTTTTCTTTTTTTTCTGCTGGTATCCCTTGGGATTTGATGATATCTTGTGGGTTTCTTTCTCTGCTGTTATAACGTGGCTTTATTTTCCTGTTGCTATTCTGCGTGTTTCTTTGCTGGTGGTATCTTGTGAGTTTCTTTTTCTGCTGTTTTGCTGTGGCTTTATTTTCCTGTTGCTGTCTTGCAGGTTTTTTGCTGGTGGTATTTTGTGGGTTTCTTTCTCTGCTGTTATCCTGTGGGTTGTTCTCGAGTACTGCCTTTGTGGGTTTCTTTTTCTGTTGGTATCGCGTGAGTTTGTTTCTCTACTAGTATCCTGAAGGATTCTTTCTCCTGGGTTTTTCTTTGCTAGTGTCACTTGTTTATATTTCTCTGCTACAACGCCGTGGGTTTATTTTGCTGCTGCTATCCTATTGGTGTTAGGGGTACTCTGTGAGCTCCTTTCTCTGTTGGTATGCCTTGAGTTTCCTTTTTAACTGATATCTCTTGGTGTTCTTTCTCATCAGGTAGTCTTTGGTTTTCTTTCTCTGCAGTTATTTATTTTAAAAGTTTTTCCTTTTGTTTCTTTCTCTGCCGGTATTCTGAGGGCTTTTTTTCTCAGGAAGTATTCTGTTGGTATCTTTCTTTGCTGTTATCCCTTAGATTCCTCTCTCTCTGCTGGTATCCTTGTGGTTTCATTGTCAGCAGGTGTCCTGTGGGTTTCTTCCTCTGCTGTCGTCCCATGAGTGTATTTCTTTGCTGTTATCCCATAGGTTTTATTCTCTGCTGCTATCATATGTGTTTTATTCTATTCTCTTATACTGTCAATACTGTCATTGTGGGTTTCTTTGACTTCTGGTATCGCCGGGTTTTTTTCTCTGCTGGTGTCTCGTGTGTTTCTTGTTCACTTGGTATCCTGTGCATTTCTTTCTGTTCCCTGTTGCTGTCCCGGAGTTTCTTTTTCTTTTTGTATCACGTGTGTTTATTTCTCTTCTAGTATTCCGTGAATTTCTTTCTCAGCAGGTATCCTATGGGTACTTCCTTTGCTTTTATTGCTTGGATTCTCCTCTTGGTTGGAATCTTTGAAGTTTCATTCTCATCGGGTATCATGTGTGTTGGTTCTTCGCTATTACTCTGTCGCTTTCTTTTTCTAGTGCTATCCTGTGTGTTTCTTTCTCATCTTTTATAGTGTGTGGTGAGTTTCTTTGCCTGCTGATATCCTGTGGGTTTCTTGCTCAGTTGGTATCCTGTGTGTTTTTCTCTTCCCTTCTGGTATCCCCAGAGTTTATATACCTGTTGGTATCCCGCATGTTTCATTCTCTTCTGGAATATGATAGAGCAAATATTTCAAAAACCACTTTACATGACACTTTACCGATTTAGACACAAAAACCTGAATGTGCACATTGCACAAAATAGACGAAGTGATACAACCATAGAGACAAGTGAAGTAACAGCACCGTAAAAGCGTGCTTGAAAGAGTTAGAAAAGGAGAAAATACACTGCTAAATAGTTATAACGCTCAATAATAGATTTTCATAAGAGGATTACTTATGAAATTATGTTTTATTACTCACGTACGGTTGAAAACGAATGAATCTAAAGATGAGGCCTAACAGTTCTCTTGCCTTTCATTGCAAATGCATTGTAATCAGATTGTGGTGCAATTTTGCAATAACATTAGCTAGGAAGTTGAAACTTACAGAGCTGATAATAGAGACCTTAGTAACTTTAAAAATGTAGAAACAATTTTGCTAAATTGGTTTTTAAGAATAATTTACATGTATGGATGTTGAAAGCAAATTGTGGCAGTAGACCATAGCTAATGCTAATCAATTTTGTGTAATACATTGGTAAAACATTTAGTATTATTATTTTATTATGAAATAATGATTTGATGCATTATATTTAATTCCAATTAAGTTTAATTCATTTAGAAGCTGATGTATGCATTTTAAGCTTTAAATGTGTGCTTTCTTGAGCTACAATTTTCCCCTTAGCTAGCATAATAATTCATTGGCATTTTTGCAGATGTTGCTTTTTCTTCTGTGCATGTTTCAGTATACATTCAAAGGACATTCTTTCATAGTTCACGATGGAATGGCTTGGTGGGAAAATCAACTCTCACCTGATGCCATAGTCTGTTACATAGTATATTTCCTACCGTGGACTAACCTGTGAGACCCTGAAAGCCAAGTCGTTTGCAAGAAATGCTTGGGAAAGAATGCTGGAGTAATTAAATGTATTTTGTGACTACATACATAAACTAATCATATGATGGACTGACTAGTGGAGTGACACCACGTCATTAAGGTGTCCTAAGGACTATAAAAGAAGAAGCCCCAAAGAAGGGGTAACACCATACTATTTTTCTTTGGTAATGAAACACCAAACTATTTTTCCTTTCGAAACGAAACGCTATACTTTTTTCCTTTCCGACAAGGCATCGCTATTATTTGATCTTTGGGGCAACCTATTATTTTATTTCCTATCCTTGGGAGAGGACGAAAATCTTTTCCTATGATTTTATAATCGTCCTTTAAATCCGATCTTGGACTGCCATTTTGCTAATGATGTTGCATTCATGCAGTCGACCTGGAATCCTTCTTTGCTGAATGAATTCATTGTTGCTTCACATTTTGTTTTTGCCAAATGCTCATGGACTCTCTCTTAGAGGACTTTACATTTGATTCTTTTACCTCTTTGCTTTGAATCTTAGATAGAACTGAACTATTCTTTTGCTTCTAATGGTAGAGGAAAGCAGTAATCTTGTATCCGATGTTTGTTTAAAACTATGTTCTTTGGATTTGAAAATCTAATGAAATGTGTGGCTTAATACTACATGTTTTAATATTTTTGACTGAGATGCTTAAAAATGGCTTATTTGTATACATTTAGGAACTTTAATACAATAACTAACTATCTAAATTGCCTGAGTCTATTATTGTGTCCTGATTTTCCTTATTTGAACCTATATTGAATTACTCTTTTAATCTAAATGCATTGTAGGTAGAATCGGCGAATCTTTGCAGAATATCAAGTTCTGCTTCTTTTATTTTGTGTCGCAATAGCAGAGCTTCTAGTTTGCATCATTCTGGTTAGACTTAATTGTTTAGAAGATTGGGACTCCCCATTGCAATACTTTATTTTTATAGGATGGTCCGAAGAGTAGTTTATTTGAACCTTATATCAAACTTGTGAGTTAGTCACCAATTAATGGTCCTCATTGGGTGACTGACGTTTGTGTTTTGGACATCCTAATTCCCACCCATCCTACTGGTGGAGAAAGATCCATTCGCCTCTGTGGTGAGGGTAATACTGTAATCCATCTAACTGTAGGGGACCCAGTGCAGTTAGAGGGATAAATGAGTAAGTAGTGAAGTGGAAGTTAAACTTGAAATATTTATACCGCTTACGCTGGATCAAATCCTATGGGGCTTTTTATCTGCTTGTAATCTGGTCTTCTTTCTCTCCTGTTATCATGTGTGTTTCTTCTCTGCTGTTAGCCTTTAGAGTAATTGTTCCACTGGTTCTCACAGGTTTAGTTTCTGCTTATTCTCTGAATTTCTTATATTGCTGGATTATTAGTTCTACTGGTGTGTTATAGGTTTCATTTTCCATTGGTATTCCCTGGATTTCTTGTACTGCTGGGTTAATTGTACTACTGGGGTCTTCTAGGCAGTGCCACTGGAGTTATGTGGGAGTAGAGGATCAAATAATGCTGCAGGATTAGCTATTTTATGAGGCAAGAAAAGGCAAATTATGGGGCGTAATGCAGCACATTTTGTGACAGTATTGCTGCAATATTTTTCCTTTTTAGGTCGAGCATTCGAGACCTCTTATATATACTTTAGTATATACTTATTATATACTTATATGTGTATGTACTTTGTGGGCTCTGGAGATCATCCCTAGGACTTGTCTGCTTCCGCTTAGGGACTTTTTTTTTCTGTTCAACTGCCTTAGTTAACTGTCTTGATAGAAAACGACCAGCAGAGGTCAGTAAAACACCAGAATTGCTTTCTGATGAGGGACTTTCTTTTTTTTTCTTTCTGGCAACTGCCTATATTTAACTTTCTTGATAGAAAACGACCAGCAGAGGTCAGTAAAATACCAGAATCCCTTTAGCATTCTCTAGATTCCAGTCCATAGAAATTGTCTTCCACAAGCACCCGTAGGCAATAATATTTTTTTCAAATCTTGTTTTTTTCAGTGATATGACCACCGAAGGCCCTGATTTTATATTAAAAACAGAGCTTTGGACTATACCATTTCCCGGTGAAAGGCAATATTTCTCTCCATGTGTTCCCATACCTGGCGTGTCACGCAGTTTGGTGCTTACATTCCCTCCATGTTAAAGAACAATAGATGTTTCAGCACCCAGGCTAATGTGCTGCATAGCTAAATACATATAAGGTCCCAAAGGCGAGACCGATTGCATTGCAAATGCTTGTTTTTTTTGTTTTACATGTTAACACTGTCTGGACAAAGGTTCCACCGTCTTAGTAACATTTTAACACTCAAAGCAATAGACCAGCATTTCCCAAACTGCAGCTCTCGAACCGAATTTTGGTGGGTCGTGAAGTCCAAGCGGTAAATAAAGATGCCTTTAAATTCGGTATTTATCTTGTCACATTTGCTGCGCTTCCAAGATGGGGTGAAATGTCAGGATATGTCCAAACAAGTTGCTGCTTAATTTTATTTAAATGGGGTTTGGTGTTTATAAACTCTTATCACTTTGCAGTCAGAGGAAGAAAAGTAAAGTTAATTATGTGACAATATTGCTGGGGTACAGGGAGTGTCAAAAGAAACAAAACGTAAATACCTGTAAATGTACTGGAAATATTCAGCAGTTAGGAAACAAAAAATGTAACACGTTTTTGTAATTCTGAAGTATGGTGGAAACAAAAGATTTTAATAGGATCAAAACAAAGACACTTTACTTGTTGATGCACAAATGTATTTACTAAAAAACACAAATGCCACTCATTATTATGTGTTTGCATGTAGTTTTATCAGTAAAACTGTATGTTTGTGCAAATTCAGTGGCCATTTCAATGGATAACTTGCTTTCTGTAAATTACAGTGCACTACCATGCGATATTTTAGTTACATTAAAAAATCATCGGCCTGATGTGCATTAAAGCTAGGTGGGTTGCAAAAGTTTGTCGTTCTAAAAATTGGGTCGTGGTTCTAACAAGTTTGGGCAGCACTGCAATAGGCAATTGAAAGGTGTTCAGTTGACTTTTATGAAGGACTTTCCGCTTCGTGGCAACATTTGTTGCTGTGTTTTTAGTAACATTCGGTTCAAATGAGATTGAATTTTGTTTTGTAAAATATGCAAATTATGCAGATGATTGTGGCAAATGCAGTACATCCATAATAATGCGGAAAACGCCAGATAATCGCATACCTCCAATGGCCTTGTTTATAGGTAACTCTTTTATGCTGGCATTCCTTAGATTTCTTTTACTGCTAAAATGGCAGTAGGTTATTTATTTTCGCTCACGTTGTGTGTGCCCGGTCTATCTTTTCCCCAATGGTGTGCAATGCATACTTTCTTCCTGTATTCCAAGTACTTCTTTGACTGCTTGTATACCCTGTGTTTTACTTTCTTCAGGCACAGTGTCTGTTGGGCTTCTTTCTATGCTGGCATACCATCAATACTTTTCCCTCGTGACATGCTATGCCCCTTTTCTTGTGTGATAATGTACCAGCGTTTTTCCAAGTATGCTTTGTTTTTCGTTCCATGATGAGATGCCAGGGCATTCTCTTTACATGAGGGTATGGCATGCATTTCTTTGTATTATGATGGTATCCTTTCGCTATGATATGCAAAAGTGTTTCCTTTCATGATGGTCTCCCCATGTTTTTCTTTTCCTCTAGTGACGTGGCAGACGTTTTTTCTTAGCATGGCGCACATTCTTAGCCTGTAGAATGACACATATAGCGCAATTTAATATATCTTATATGTTACAGTAAATTCATACAAATTTGTTAGTTTTTTTCAAGTGCTGAACAGAAATACACCATTTGCAATTATTCTTGTGGCACTTTTTAGGTCGAAGCCTACCAGACATCGCAGCTGTTTGGTCTGCTAAAGACTTCATGTGGACGTTCTGAAAGCTTCCCTGGGAATGCATTCTGACAATTCCTTACAATTGGCTTGCAATTTTGTAACTCACAGTTGTTTGCTTTTTATTTGCTGGCTTTGTTTGTTTTAGACTGTCCAACTTGAATTCATCCCTTCATTGGAGCATAGTCTGTTCACTACCGCTCCTTCTATTCTTCCACAAGTGATCGCTTTCAATAAACAGGTCTTTACGTTTTTTCTTATCTTGTCACATTTACTGTGCATTCAAAGACAGAGGTCAAATGTCATTCACTCTCTTCTGAGGGAGCTTGGTGTTTACTTTTCTTTCTCTGACTTCAAAGTAAGAGGATTTATGTGACACTGTTGCTATGAAAAGAAAGGCTTTTTTCTAGCACGCAACAAAATTTAAATGTCTGTAAATGAGCTATGCAGTTATTTCAGAATGTATTATAATTAGGAAAGCACAAATGAAGCACATTTTGTTGGTATTCTGAAGTGTGGGGGAAACAAATATTTTAATATGATCAAAACAAATCAATACCTTAGGTGATGCCATTTTCACACATTATCATTTGTACACTGTATAGTTTTATTAGTAAAACTGGATATCTCTGAAATTGTAATGGTCATTTCAGTTGAAAATGTGTTGCCTGTAGTGGCAGTGTACAATCACACCATGCATACTCCACACTATGCCCCTCTGTGCCCCTCCACTCTGCGTCACTTCGGCCACACCATTCTTTGACCCTCCACATCAGTCCTCAAACCTCCACTCTACGGCACCCCAATCCACTCTACACCACTTTACTCCATTCCAATCTATGATGCCACTCCACTGACACGCCACTCCGCTGACACGCCACTCAACTCTACAACATGCCACTCCATCCTATACCCCTCCACTCTAACACACTCTACACCCCCCTACTCTATGACCCCCCATTCCACTCTATGACACGCCACTCCACTCTACGACAGGCCACTCTATGCCTCTCCACTCTGACACAATGCTCTACGACACAACACTCTATGACACAACACTCTACTCCACTCTAACACGTTACTCCTCTCTACGCCACTCCACCCTGACGCTGCTCCACTCTACACTGTTACTCTACTCTACAACACTCCATGCCACCTACTCAAAGCCAGTCTACGCCCCTCCAATCTACGCCACGCCACTCGATTCCACTCCATGCCCCTCCAGTCTACGATACTCTACTCCATTCAACTCCACTTTATGGCACTTTACTCTATGCCCCTTCACTCTACGACCCTCTATTCCACTGTACCCCCATCCACTTTACGATACTCTACTCCACTCTACCCAACTGTGCAACACTCTATGCCACTCCATTCCATGACCCTCTACTCCACTAAACTCTACGCCCCTCCACTCCCTGCACAACACTCTACCCCACTCCGCGACATTCCACTGCACTGTACGCCACTCTCTACACCACTCTCTCTACACCACTCCAACACACTCTGTGCCACTCCACTCTACTACACTCTGTCACTCCTCTACTCTATGCCACTCCACTCTGCGACGCACCACTCCACCCAACTGTGCAACACTCTATGCGACTCTCTATGCCACGCCATGCTTTTTTACTCCACTCTACGCCGCTCTACTCTAAGACACTGTACTACACTTTACGTCCCCCTACTCTACTCCCTCCACAACACTCTACGCCACTCCACTCTATGCCATTCCACTGCACTCTACTGCACTCTAGGCCACTCCAAAACTCTCTACGCCACTCCAAAACTCTCTATGCCCCCCCAACTCTAGTCCCTCCACAACACTCTAAACACATTGGCAAAGCCAATTGCTCTTGAATACGCGAGATCTATTGGCTTTGCCAATGCGTGTTTGGTTTCCAGCACTTTCTGTTGAAGTGCTCCACTTTCCACAGGATTTCCTGCATCCTCTCGATACCTGCAGTAATGAACTCTTCCCCAGTATTTTTTGTGCATCCTTCACCCAGGCTACACCAGTTCCTTTCGTGTTGTTGCTGCTAACTTCCTCATAACCGTGTAAAACAAGAAATCAGTTCTGGCGACGGGAAAAAGATCTTCTTTTCTGAAAAAGTCCTTTACGTGAAGTGCACGCCACCCAACCTTCCCATGAGGGCTCTGGCATTACAAAAATAGAAGAGCGGAAGCCGCCGCCAGCAGAAGGAGGGGCTGCGTGGCGCCCAGCCAATGAAAATAAGCTCAGCACTGTAATATATTCCCTAGTGTTTTCTGAAATCTGGAGAGTGGGGGAAAGGAGTCTGTGAAGCCCCAGATGTTTGGAGAATTAACATTTCCCTTACATTTCCAGGATGTACATTTAGTTTGAAGTTGATGTAGAGAACCTTTTTGAAAGCGGTAGGTAGGGGCGCTCCATATATCTCCTTCTGCACATGCGGTCTGTTCACTAAAAGTTTCATTGTCCCCATGTTTAATCCTTGAGGGATACTGTTATCGTTTCATGTGCCTGTTTCAGTTTTCTTGGCGTGTTCTAATAATCAAAGGGGTGTAAGATAAATGAAGGGCTACTGTCTTGGTTTTCTCTCTTGAAATTAGAGAGCAACATTCAATGACCGCTTCCCTCCTGA
The DNA here is from genome assembly GCA_963921515.1 of Calotriton arnoldi. Taxonomy (NCBI): domain Eukaryota; kingdom Metazoa; phylum Chordata; class Amphibia; order Caudata; family Salamandridae; genus Calotriton; species Calotriton arnoldi. The sequence goes on from CAWUFW010005139.1 coordinate 1,357,004, forward strand.
TAGTTCATTAACCTGATTAAAAGATTTAATATATCACAAATTGGTACTCTAATAGTGCAGCAAAACATTCTGGGCTTGTGAGGAAGTAAGCCCTGGTGAGGGAGAGCTCCGCTGAGTGATGAAGACAGTATCAGTACCCAAGGTCATCACTGGAAGGAAGTGATGGTCTACACACCCTGTTGATGGAAGAGGTCAGGGAGAGAGTACCTTCATCGAGGTCGCATCAGTCTCTGCCAGCCCTCTGTGTGCGAGCCAGAGAGACTGCAGCTGTGTTCTTGTGCTGGTGTGTTACATAGCTTGTTGGTACAATAGATGGAGAATACAGTCAGCCTGATAGCATCTATGTGGACTTCCATTTAGCAAAGGGAAGGAGTCGACCTTCACTGCAGAATTAGCACTCTACACCGGTTGTACCTCTGGGAATTGAAATTGACGCATCATCCAGAAAGCAGGGGTGTAGGCATCCTCTCTGTTTGGTTGATCTCAACAATGCGATGCGGGGCCCTTTCAGTCGAACTCCTGCCAGGTCATGTAAGGTCTGGCAATGAGCACCCATGTAAGCAGTGCTCTGTGAAATCTAGCTCTGCTCCCTCCTGAAGATCATCTGTGACCACAACCTTCTCTATCACCATTAGTGTGACATCAATTAAATGTGCCACTATTTCAATTGCAAACAAAGCCACACAAGGCTCTCCAAATCTGTTTATCATCCATTTGTCTTAGATAGCAACCTGTGTTTCCAGGGATGCGCAGAGTCTGATAATCATGCATTCCAAGGAGATGCAGAGTGCCTACTCATTGAGCAAGCAGCGGTCAGTGTGCACCATCACTAGAAGAGGCAGAAAGAGCACACCTTCACCCAGGAGGAGCTGGTTCATAGGTACCAACAGTGCGAAAATCACCAATTACTGACGCACCCGTGAATAGCACTCTCAAGGAACTCACCAATCTCTAGGTGCTATGCATCCTACTTTGGAGTGCCGTAAACCAAACGTTGTAGAGCAGAACCTAACAACAAACGTTTCAAGATGAGACTGAACATTGAGTTATTTAGGCACGATTTGAGCTGACCTCAACTCGCACAAGGAGGTGCGACAGGAATATCAGACACGGTTCCCTCTTCATCAGACTGGTCTCTACCTTGCCCATTCCCACATGAAGCTTTATTTTTGTCAAAATCCCCAGTGCGCTTAACTAACCAAAACCCGACAAGTAATGCTATACAGAACTTGTAAATAAATACAAGCGCAGAGATCGAAGGCCTTTGGCGCAAAGAGACCAAGACAAATGGCACCTTAGCTGAAGAACCACGGTAAGGATGGGTCAACGGGGGTATATTTTGTGAGTCCTTCAACAAAGGACTGAGCTTGGTGAGGAACAGCCTTAGGGTTACAACTCATTTTTTTCTAAATCTCGAAGAAAAGCCCTGAAAGCCGCTGCGCCACACACTGAGCGCTAAATTGAATGATTGGATAAGCAATTTGTACAAAGTACATAATGAGATTTGTTGGTGCCGCCTCCACACACGGCCAGTTTCTATCCTTCATACCCCCATCATGCAGACGTTCATCACCCACTGCAGGGCAGCAGATTGCGTCTTCAGCCTCTGTGCACCTTCGTCCCTTTCTGTGGGGTCCAGTGTCACCGGCTGCCAAAGCTGGACGCTGGTGCCGAACTGTCCTGATTCACGAGGCATCACCACTGAGCACGTGGGAAGACTGGTCCTTCTGCCCTTAATTTCCAGGGGCTTCTTTATGTGTCCTGATCTTTGAATTGGTTTGTCCGCATTTCATTATTGCTGGGTATTGTTGGTGACTGATTAATATGTGCCTTCCCAAGTTCATTTCTGATTGGATTTCTTATTACAGGTGCTCTCTGCTTCCCAGGGTCTCCCTTGTAAAATGTGTTCAGGACACAATAGCAAACTCTTAGTTGCCTAGGATGGCATTTATTGGCGAGGAGGAGTGCACACTGAATGGTCGCCTCTATATTGGTTTCAGTGGTTCCAACCCGCACACGAGCTCAGGCACTGTTGATCTTCCAGTATAGCAGCCTAGTAATGTGCGACTTCGTGTGAGTGAGAAGTATTACAAACAAACATTGGTAAATCCAACAGATCTGTCTTATGTAAATGTAAGTGTATATTTATTGATGAATGTGAGAATGAGTCGGGTTGGATGAATGGATTGTTGGATGGATGGAAGAGTGAGCAAATGGATGGATGGCTAGATGAATGTTCATCTTTCAGTGGTCATCTTTCTGTATGGCTCCCATTTTCCGTGCTGTGCTGGTGAGCTGGCGACAATAGCATGGCTCAGACAGTGCTGTGTCCTTCCCCCCCCTTCTGAGGTACTGCCAAATGACCGTGCAGAAAGATGTCAGGAGCCACATGTCTCCTCCATGCAGGCACAGCACAGTAAGAAGCAAATGCATGCACAATGCGCCAGGCTAAAGTCAAACCAAATAGGTTTCAACGGGTCCTACTTCTCAGAGGTAGAGCGGTGCAGTGTGTGCCTATTGAGTAAGGTGTATGGCTCTGAGTGTACAGATGCTCAAAGCCCTCCTCTGCTTGTTGTGTGAATGTCCAGGCGCTGTATCTTGTATATATGCAGAATGAAAGGGGGCAGCCCTATAACCCTGGGAACCTGGGCTAGTCAGTAATAAAAACAAAACAGTGGTCCATTTGGGGAAGGTATAAGCTAATGCCGGGAGACGCGGGAGCCTAATCGGTTACATGAGGGGCAGGACCTTTGGAGTACGTTTGACTATAAGGCTACCCCTTCCTGATCTCCATGAGAATCGTTTTTTCCACCACAATCGGACGTAATTTTTGCGTTCTTTCTGGGTGGAGAGACAAGTATACCCTGCATACACTTTTCACGAGGGAACAGCTTTCTGTTCCGTCAAATAAAAATATATAGGAACATTCCTTATTTTATACCAGGGAGGGAAATTTGTTTTTCCCTGAAGAAAGCCCAGGACCGAACAGGCCATAAAACAAGGGCTGAAACATGTTGGCACATCCTTAGGGTCATAGGACCATTACTTCCAAACGACCCCTTGTATATATTTAATTTTAATATCCGCTACGTCCCCGCGAATAAAGGGATACCTGGGGAACGCAGTAGGATTTCTATCTTTAAACCCCCTGGCCTACATCTTCTAAGCGCTCCCTGAAATACGGTCGAGCCCACCCTGACCTTTAGGAGTCAGGGTGAACCCTATGATGAAGCATGACACCAATAGGGTGTGTGAGGGTTAATTAACAAAAAGGAGTTGCCTCCTTTCCCACGTTCGAGCGGGGCACGCCACGTAAGTCTAATTTTGAGCTTGATGGTTCTGGATACTTTACGTTTACTGTAGTTAACTCGGGAGGGTGTATCCACTGCCTGTAATATCTCTCTTACCCCTTGGTGCCGGTGGAGTACGCTCCTCCGTCACTTGTGGTTAGTAGAAGGTATAAGCATCTCATTCCTTGGCAATTTTAAAAAGGCTATCAATTGATTGTTTGTCATAAAGAAAGTAATCCATTCTGTTTATTGTAGACAACACTGAGATTGTTCTCAGAATATATACAGAGACATGTAGACACATTTTATCAAAAGGTGCTGCAAGAAGCGACGCAGTGATGGTGAGTACGTGAATTAAAGTGCTTCTGGAACACACAGCGTCCAGCTTACAGCTCTAAAGTATTTCAAGACCGCTACTACCGATCTGTTAACCATGTTAGAGCAAAGTTTGTTTACCGCATTTTTACTAACTCCTTGCTGAATCCCCTTAAAAGTGACGTGAGGAGGGGTATGCGAAAAGTGCCAAGAGGGTGGAGTAGCTTATACTTCTGTATACTTCGCTTGAGATTGGTGCTACCCTGAATTTGGTCCTAATAATGACCCTGTTTTCAAAGTAATGTTTATTAGGGTCGAAACGTTGATAAATATGCTACAGGACTGATTTTAATCAGGATCTTTGACATTATACTTAGATTCTAAGTTGTATCATTGAATTTTACATTCATGTCAGCCCCTAGCTTTGTATACATGCATTGTATTTCACACTTACGCACTTTAATATACTTATTCACCATCACTGCATTGTATCTTGGAGCATCTTTTGTGTCTATATATATCGATTTATATATTCTGAGGACATTTTCAGTGTTGTCTACAATAAACAGAACTGATTAATTTCTCTATGACAAGCAATCAATTGATAGCCTTTCTAAAATTGACAAGTAATTAGAGCCTTATTCTTCTCCCGAAGGGACCATTTTTTTGTTTTTATTAGTATCTTGTATATAGAAAGCCTCTACCACAGGGGCACGACCTCACCTCGTCCCTGCAATTTTCAGGTACCATTTGCTCTTGCTCTCCAGAAAAGCGCCTCCGTCCCATCTGCGTACAACTACGTGCATCCCCTCCCACCCAACTGCCACATGCACTTGTTAGCATGTGCTGTGACTGCCCAGTGGCAAAGTATCATGATGCACAGTATAATATGTAGGGCCCAAGTCACAAAGGCAAATGTACACATGTATATTCACTTGTGAGTAAATTTACTACTGCACTTTATTGTAACTCTACCCTTTTTTACTTTTCACCATTTCCAAGTGTAAAGTAGACTTACACGTCAACACTGCTTGAAACCAAATGGTGGAGACATCTAAGACAGAATTTGCAAGTGTAAAATTACTATCAGTAACTTTTCACATGTAGGTGGAGATCTCCTACATGGGAGACTAAATCCCCATGTGGTTAAGTATAGGGAAAAATAATAAAGATTATTAAACTTAAAAACAATCACAAATATTTTAATGTAGAATAATTTTAAATATTTATGTAGAAACTAGAACAAATAAAATGTTTTAGCATAGTGGGTTTTAATCTTTTGACTACTGTGGACTCGCAAATCATTATTACTGGACCCCCACTGAATCATTATTGGAATTCGGGGACCCCTACTGAGTCATTATTGGAAGGCAGGGACCCCGGCTAAGCATTTATGATGATTTAAACCGCAAAACTATACACAAAAAATACAGAAACCAGCATTTGTCAAACAAATTCACAAATTATGACATATTTCTTGTAATTCATAAACGCATATAAAAAAATCTAAATTTTAATTTAAATGGGAAGTTTGGAGCTTTTCTAACTTCAATTTAGGCCACTCATTGTCCATACTATATTCTGTTTGATACTAACTTTAAATTCTAGCCTCCAATTTCAACTTCCTTCACATTTACAGAACTTTTAAAAATGTTTATTTTACATTTGCTTCTTTATGTATGTACACTTTATTAATCTGTTCATATTATTTAATTGTCTAAGCAGTAACAGGCCCCCTAAGAAGGCTTTGTAGACCCCCAGAGCCCCAGGTTAAGAACCACTGTATTGGGCATTGACTTAAATGTGAATTAAATAATTAAAACATAAAATTATATTTAATGTATTTATATGTAATTTTTAAAAATTATTTAAAAAATCAAACCTAGTGTAAAATGTATATTTGTATTTAATATGTATTAAAATGTACTAAAAGGTTTGTGATGAAGAACTTAATTTTTTTTTTTTTTTACAAAAGTTTAATTTTTTATTAAAAAGTGTTATTACATTTTATGCCCATCTAACAATTATTTATTATATATAACTTTTAAATGTTAAACAAAAATATAAATCCAAAATAACAAAATGTAATTACAATTATTTCCTATAGTGTTTTATTTCAAGTTCCTGCCTCCATTGTTTTCAATAGGGAGTGTTGTACTACCTTTTAGTGGCCATGTGTGGTGCTGGATATACCCCAAGGCTGAACTGAAGTACATTTACTACTATTTTGCAAACTTTTTGGGTGTACTGACTTAAGTAGTGAAGTTTGTAAATAGCAATAGCCTTACTCTTTTGTGTGTGGGTGTTTGCCCCTCCCTCTTTATCGCTGCCTAAATGCCTCTCTATTCCTCAAATTTAAATGTAAGTATTCCCCATTTAGCAGCTACTCCCACTGTCCTTTCTAAATTTCCTACCAAAATGTATACTTAGGTAAGCGGGAATCTCCGCCATCGACCTAGAGATTTCTGCATAGAAAAGATAGGCGAGGCAGAAGTCACCCCCCCCCCCATAGGTTTGTGAATAGCATTTTGTAGCACTTTGGTAGTACTACTTCACATACTACAAAATGCAGTTTGTGACTAGCCCCCACAGTATTTTAGTAAACCATCCTTTTTATCACTGTGGTGGTTAGGGTGAAGGCTTATCAGGTCTTATTTGTTCTAATAAAATAATTATGTATTTCTATTTTGAAAACTTTCACCTCCCCAAAATATATTTTCTTGAAAAAGCCTTTTCAAGATGGCGTCTAAATTTAAGCAAATAGCCTTATAGTACCTGTTGGCAGCTGCTGCTTCTGAGATCAGTGCAACTTATAAAATGCCTAGGTACCACTGCGTTGTGACAGACTAGCACATCTAATACCCAAATATCAGTGAAAAAGAAATACTTTTGTGGGCTGACCCATAATGGAAAGACTCTTTCTATAAACTATCACTTAAGGGAGCTGCCTTAAAAAAAACAATATGTATATTTTGTTGTTCATGATTAAAAAAAAAAAAACTAAAAAACTCTGGATGTCCCATACTGTAAAACAAGAGTTTGTTTAATGCATGCCATATTATTCCAAAGGTTAGTAGTCCCAACCCTGCCATGCTCTAATGTCTACTACCTATGACAGTTGATCCTTTTTTCCGAGACACTAAGTACAACTTGAATCAGTTCATCATTACAGTTTATAAAACGTGGTGTCCGTTGCAGTGTGCACAACTTGTTGCAGTGTGCACAACTTGTAGCAGTTCGTTACAGTGTGCTCAACTTGAGGCAGTTCGTCGCAGTGTGCACAGCTTGTAGCAGTTCGTCGCAGTGTGCACAGCTTGTAGCAGTTCTCTGCAGTGTGCACAACTTGTAGCAGTTCATTGCAGTGTGCAGTTGGTAGCAGTTCTTTGCAGTGTGCACAACATGTAGCAGTTTGTTGCAGTTTGCACAGCTTGTAGCAGCTCTTTGCAGTGTGCAGAGCTTGTAGCAGTTCTTTGCAGTGTGCACAGCTTGTAGCAATTTGTTGCAGTGTGCACAGCTTGTAGCAGTTCATTGCAGTGTGCACAGCTTGTAGCAGTTTGTTGCAGTGTGCACAGCGTGTAGCAGTTCTTTGCAGTGTGCACATCTTGTAGCAGTTTGTTGCTGTGTGCACAGTTGGTAGCAGTTCGTTGCAGTTTGAACACCTTGTAGAAGTTCTTTGCAGTGTGCACAGCTTGTAGCAATTTGTTGCAGTGTGCACAGCTTGTAGCAGTTCATTGCAATGTGCACAGCTTGTAGACGTTCATTGCAGTCTGCACAACTTGTAGTAGTCCGTTGCATTGTATAAAACGTGTACCAGATCACCATTGTAGTTTATAAACTTTTTAACAGATTGCCTTTGCAGTGTATTAAATTGTAGCAAGTGATCACTGCAATTTGCAAAACTTGGAGCAGATATTTGCTCTGTACAAAACATGTAGCACCTCATTAATGCAGTGTGCTAAACTTTAGTAGGTCATCATTGCAGCATTTACAACCTTTAGTAAGTTATTGTTCCAGTGTACACCACTGGTAATTGGTAATTGTTGCAGTGTCTGAAACCTGTAGCAGGTCATCACTGCAGTTAGCAAAGCTTGTAGCAAATCACTGCAGTGTCCTAAAACGTGTAGCAAATGTAAATGCAGCAAGTAAACTGTCACCTAAACAGCATTACTGTGTGCAAAACGTGTAACAGGGCATCACTATTGAATAAAGTGCATCAGCCTCACCCAGTGGAATCCACTTTGCCTGTGCCTAACAGCATCTGTGATGAGAGCAGTGCTTTAAGTCAACATATCCTTGGGAATTAGTTTGTCCACTACTGTGTGAAAAGTATGGCTTCTGCCACTCGCTTACTGAGTGTAGAGCAGTGGCTGTTTTCAGTGGTGATTGTTATGATTTAGAAGAAAAGTGGATTAAATTACCATACTCTAGAACAAATGGCAATAATTATATTTAGTACACAAGCATCTTCTTTTACATGCATACAACTACGTGTTGTATTCACCATAGATAAAAACCTCAGACTGGTGGTGCAACATAGATGCTTAGAAGGCGAAAGTAGAAATGGTCCCTTGGCTAACCTGCTTGCCTCTCTATCAATTGCGCACTTCAGAAACTTTTCTAGTCTCTGGCTCTACCTGGCTGCCTCCCTCTACTCTTACTGAACCTTGTGAGTCAAGTGCTTATTGAAATTCTGTTGATTTCTATTTTTTTTTTTTGCTACTCACAAGCATTTACATGTAGTTTAGGCATACTGAGTGTACGGATTCCGGCTTTCACTCTTTATCAAAACCTTAGAACTTCTGTGATCAATGGTCAGCGCCCAGAACTCTTTTCAAGCCTCCTAAATGTGCCCATTTTGAGTTGTGGCATCCTTGTATAGGTGTGGCGCTCTTAGGCCACTCTCTTGCCTGCACCCTGTTCTGTTTTTTTCCAAATGTTATTGGGAAGGTCAAGACCACTATCAGACACTTTGCCTTAGGAAACCAGACCTCTTGGTGAGAGTAAGGATATCACTAGTAAAGGGGAAGTGAAGCAGAAGCAAGCGGTGTGATGTGCTTTAGTTAAGCTTCTCAGATGCTCAAAATACTACTCAGAAAGTGTTTTTCAATTGCATGCAAACAAAAAAGCTTGCTACAAATTTTTGCAGTCTTACTACAATCAGCTTTGTTGCAGACATCTATACAATAATACAAAGAGTGGGGCTCGGGTTAGTCCCCCTTAATCATGATAGGATAAGACTCTTGTCGATTTCAGTTCCCTTCTTTTCATTGGATGCCTTTCCTCCCTGCTCTAGTTTCCTGCACCAGAGCATTTCTTCTTTACCCTTACTTTTGATTCAATAAGGTTTTCCTTCCTCTGGTAACATGCCATTTCTTATTTGCCACTGGTCCTGCTTCTCCCTCTGCTTGAGAATGTGCTTGTGTTCGTCCCCTGGTCCCCGAATCACCCCTACCCTGTCTCTCCCCTTCTGCCATCCATCGCATTTCAACTTTTTGATACGTTAGGTGCTGGATTGGTGATGTCCAGGATCTTGTTCTGCAACACTTTCATGTGCCTCCTAGAGCCTTTTTCCCTGCGTTTCTCTCCAACTCCATGGTAGCCATTGTTGTTGGCTTTGCCAATGCGGATTCTTTTATGATGTGCAAGCTTCGGCAAATCTTAGAATATAGAAAACAATATTTTCTATACTTTCAAGATGGCTTCCCTGTTGCAGGACGTAACGTGATGACGCAAGTTGGTCGCCATATTGAAAGCATAGAAAATAATGCTTTCATACCTTCAAAATGGCCGCAGGATTACATTGTCACTTTGCGTCAATCAACCTTACAGCTTACCTGAAAATATTGTTTTCTAAACTTTCAAGATGGCCTTGCATTGTGTCCACATGTCGCACCACGCAACACAGCGGCCATCTTCAATGTATGAAAACTTTGTCCGGTTACAGTTAGTTTTGAAACCCAGTGCCTCACCCCAGTGCAAGCTATTAGAGCACAGGACAACCATTACATTTGTCTAGAGAGGGTGGTGTTGTGGCACTCAACCAAATCAACTTGTTTCTTTTAAGTTTGTTCCCCCAGTTAGTGTAGGCAGGTGTTTCCTCTTTTCAATAAAGTTCTTGTTTGCCATTCTGGGACTTGTATTCCCTCAGTTTTCCATTTACTCATGTTCATCATTGCAGTTCCTCTCATATGTTTTGCTTTTATTTAAGGTCATCAGATGAATATAGCCTCGCCTCTCTGAGTGCCACACTTTAAATGAGGCCACATCGACATAAACCTATTAGCTCAAAGTCAAATGACAGGCAGGCAGCCAAGCTGTCCGTTATCTTAACTTATTGAAAACTTTAAATGCAACTTAAACTAAAAGATCTGCTCAAATAAAAGAGCGCTCGGGGCAACATGGGCACACTGCCACGTGCAGCTCTGGCATTACACTGTTTGCTGTGAGCAATGTCGTCTTGCAAAAACCAAACAGCATGGGCCAGCTGCCCTGTCTCAAACGTTTCCTGAGGGCGTTTTTCTCCATGTAATAATTCTTACTACTAAAGAGCCAAGGAGGCTGGTGTCAGAGGTTCCAGCAGCACATGGCTGTCTGCTGCTGAAGCCATCACAGCAGGGCCTGGCTGCAAACGTTCTCATTGGCCTAGATTGGAAATGCAGAAAATAAATCTCCACACTATTACTAACCCTGGGCAAAGCACTACGCTACGCTCGCGTAGTTTGCGAAGTTTGCGCTACTTCGCACAACGCGAATTGCACGTAGCACAGTGCAAACACGCGTAGCGTAGTGCAGCAGTCATTTTTTGCTTGCTCGCGGTCCTCAACGTCAAGTTGGCGACCGCGAGCAAGCAAAATGACATCCCGGCGAGATTCTCAACGCAGGGAGGTCAGGTTTCTCATTGCGAGTGGTCGCGTATGCTCGCGACCGCTCGCGATGAGAAACTACCAGTTCGCGTTGAGAAAGCTGCCGCTCGAGTAAAAATCTACTCGAGCGGCAGTAAAAGACAGCTCGCACTGTGCAAGATGCCGTTTTCAATGATTGCACAGTGCGGACAAGCATCCGGCACTGTGCAATCATTGCGAACAGTGCACTACGCAGTTCGCGTAGTGCTACGCGTAGTTCGCGTAGTGCGAACTGCACTTTGCGTAGCTTCGCGTAGCGCTACTTCGCGAACTACGCCCAGGCTTAACTATTACTAGAAACACCTTTAAATGTGAGTTTACGTCCCAAATGAAATCCCGCAGAAACAATTATCAACAAACCCCATAGCTGCAATTCGAATAAAGCTTTTTGCCTTTTAAGTGCTTGGACTTCACACTTTTTAAATTGACTCTAACCCATATACCATGAGCACATTAGGCCAATTTGTTGAAAGAACATTTGTCCGTTTTCAACACTATTTATTTTTATTCAGTGGATGTTATTTCCTGTCACTGTTATGATGAAATGTGTCCACACCTCTTCACGTTTTTCCCCACAAATCGTATCCAGGCCAATTTTGCATCCTTTTCCCCATATGTTGAGATTCTAAAGGTTCCCAGGGTGTTTAGATTCCCCTGGAGGGAAATGAGAAAGTAGCCAATATGCAGCAAAAAGGTTTTGGTTTTTTTAATGGGGGAAAATGGTGTTGTTCAAGAAAATGAGCGCCTTTTTTCTAAAAAAACAAAAAATACATCAACTAAAGGTTTTATGTGCTAAGATAACTGTTTTCCTAGGTTTCAGGAACAGGCTGAGTTGTACAAAAAATGGTTTTATTTTACCACAGGGTTTTCATTTTTCTATGTGGTAGTTGATTTTAGCTACTTTATGTGGTTTCTACCAACTTGCAGTTTGTGTGTACAAAAGGTTTGAAACCCATCGGAGAACCCACAAAGGTTTGAAAAGCAGACACAACTTGGAATTCAGCTAGGGGTCGTTTGTGTAAATCGTTCATGGTTTTCCCACAGAAACTAATTGTTGAAATTTTAAAAAAAACTAAAAAAATCAGTAGAAAAAAAATAGATAGGTGATATTTTCATCTGTAATTGTTTGCTCAAATGACTGATTTAAACCCACAATACACAGAGCTGACAACGGAGCTGCAGCTTGTAATGAATTTTCATTGTGTAATGAGCATGCTTCAATTCTTATAGTAAAATATAAATAATAAGAAATGGGTATGAAGAAAACAAATTTTTTTTTTTTTAATGTGCTCAAGATAATGAGTTCAGGAACAGTGGCTATTTGTAGAACTGTAAATCTGTGGTTACCCATTCTATCATGTGATTCAGATGGCATTTTGAAAAAACCTATTCTTTGTATCGGTTCATCATTAATTAGTTTATAAAACTTGGTGTCCCATGCAGTGTGCACAACTTGTGGCAGTTCATTGCAGTGTACACAACTTGTGGCAGTTCATTGCAGTGTACACAGCTTGTCGCAGTTTGTTGCAGTGTACACAGCTTGTCGCAGTTTGTTGCAGTGTACACAGCTTGTCGCAGGTTGTTGCAGTGTGCACAGCTTGTAGTAGTTTGTTGCAGTGTGCCCAGTTTGTTGCAGTGTGCCCAGCTTGTAGCAGTTCCTTGCAGTGTGCACAACATGTAGCAGTTCCTTGCAGTGTGCACAACTTATAACAGTTCCTTGCAGTGTGCACAACTTGTAACAGTTCCTTGCAGTGTGCACGACTTGTACCAGTTCGTTGCAGTGTACACAACTTGCAGCAGTTCGTTGCAGTGTGCACAGCTTGTGGCAGTTCATTGCAGTGTGAACAACTTGTTGCAGTGTGCACAGCTTGTAGCAGTTTGTTCCAGTGTGAACAGTTTGTTGCAGTGTGAACAGTTTGTTGCAGTGTGCACATCTTGTAGCAGTTCCTTGCAGTGTGCACAACATGTAGCAGTTCCATGCAGTGTGCACAACTTATAACAGTTCCTTGCAGTGTGCACAACTTATAACAGTTCCTTGCAGTGTGCACAACTTGTAACAGTTCCTTGCAGTGTGCACTACTTGTACCAGTTTGTTGCAGTGTGCACAACTTGCAGCAGTTTGTTGCAGTGTGCACAGCTTGTGGCAGTGGCTATTTGTAGAACTGTAAATCTGTGGTTACCCATACTATCATGTGATTCAGATGGCATTTTGAAAAAACCTATTCTTTGTATCAGTTCATCATTAATTAGTTTATAAAACTTGGCGTCCCATGCAGTGTGCACAACTTGTGGCAGTTCATTGCCGTGTACACAACTTGTGGCAGTTCATTGCCGTGTACACAACTTGTGGCAGTTCATTGCAGTGTACACAACTTGTGGCAGTTCATTGCAGTGTGCACAACTTGTTGCAGTTTGTTGCAGTGTGCACAGCTTGTAGCAGTTTGTTGCAGTGTGCCCAGTTTGTTGCAGTGTGCCCAGTTTGTTGCAGTGTGCCCAGTTTGTTGCAGTGTGCACAGTTTGTAGCAGTTCCTTGCAGTGTGCGCAACATGTAGCAGTTACTTGCCGTGTGCACAACTTATAACAGTTCCTTGCAGTGTGCACAACTTGTAACAGTTCCTTGCAGTGTGCACTACTTGTGCCAGTTTGTTGCAGTGTGCACAACTTGCAGCAGTTTGTTGCAGTGTGCACAACTTGCAGCAGTTTGTTGCAGTGTGCACAGCTTGTGGCAGTTCATTGCAGTGTACACAACTTGTGGCAGTTCATTGCAGTGTACACAACTTGTGACAGTTCGTTGCAGTGTACACAACTTGTGGCAGTTCGTTGCAGTGTGCACAACGTGTGGCAGTTCGTTGCAGTGTGCACAACTTGTTGCAGTTTGTTGCAGTGTGCACAGCTTGTAGCAGTTTGATGCAGTGTGCCCAGTTTGTTGCAGTGTGCCCAGTTTGTTGCAGTGTGCCCAGTTTGTTGCAGTGTGCCCAGTTTGTTGCAGTGTGCCCAGTTTGTTGCAGTGTGCCCAGTTGTTTGTTGCAGTGTGCACAGCTTGTAGCAGTTCCTTGCAGTGTGCACTACTGGTACCAGTTTGTTGCAGTGTGCACTACTGGTACCAGTTTGTTGCAGTGTGCACAACTTGCAGCAGTCTGTTGCAGTGTGCCCAGTTTGTTGCAGTGTGCACAGTTTGTTGCAGTGTGCACAGCTTGTAGCAGTTCCTTGCAGTGTGCACAACTTGTAACAGTTCCTTGCAGTGTGCACTACTGGTACCAGTTTGTTGCAGTGTGCACAACTTGCAGCAGTCTGTTGCAGTGTGCCCAGTTTGTTGCAGTGTGCCCAGTTTGTTGCAGTGTGCCCGGTTTGTTGCAGTGTGCACAGCTTGTAGCAGTTCCTTGCAGTGTGCACAACTTGTAACAGTTCCTTGCAGTGTGCACTACTGGTACCAGTTTGTTGCAGTGTGCACAACTTGCAGCAGTCTGTTGCAGTGTGCCCAGTCTGTTGCAGTGTGCCCAGTCTGTTGCAGTGTGCCCAGTCTGTTGCAGTGTGCCCAGTCTGTTGCAGTGTGCCCAGTTTGTTGCAGTGTGCACAGTTTGTTGCAGTGTGCACAGCTTGTAGCAGTTCCTTGCAGTGTGCGCAACATGTAGCAGTTCCTTGCAGTGTGCACAACTTATAACAGTTCCTTGCAGTGTGCACTACTGGTACCAGTTTGTTGCAGTGTGCACAACTTGCAGCAGTTTGTTGCAGTGTGCACAGCTTGCAGCAGTTTGTTGCAGTGTGCACAGCTTGTGGCAGTTTGTTGCAGTGTGCACAGTTTGTTGCAGTGTGCACAGTTTGTTGCAGTGTGCACAGCTTGTAGCAGTTCCTTGCAGTGTGCGCAACATGTAGCAGTTCCTTGCAGTGTGCACAACATGTAGCAGTTCCTTGCAGTGTGCACAACTTCTAAGAGTTCCTTGCAGTGTGCACAACTTGTAACAGTTCCTTGCAGTGTGCACTACTGGTACCAGTTTGTTGCAGTGTGCACAACTTGCAGCAGTTTGTTGCAGTGTGCACAGCTTGTGGCAGTTCATTGCAGTGTGCACTACTGGTACCAGTTTGTTGCAGTGTGCACAACTTGCAGCAGTTTGTTGCAGTGTGCACAGTTTGTTGCAGTGTGCACAGTTTGTTGCAGTGTGCACAGCTTGTAGCAGTTCCTTGCAGTGTGCGCAACATGTAGCAGTTCCTTGCAGTGTGCGCAACATATAACAGTTCCTTGCAGTGTGCGCAACATATAACAGTTCCTTGCAGTGTGCACAACTTATAACAGTTCCTTGCAGTGTGCACTACTGGTACCAGTTTGTTGCAGTGTGCACAACTTGCAGCAGTTTGTTGCAGTGTGCACAGCTTGTGGCAGTTTGTTGCAGTGTGCACAGTTTGCAGTGTGCACAGTTTGTTGCAGTGTGCACAGCTTGTAGCAGTTCCTTGCAGTGTGCGCAACATGTAGCAGTTCCTTGCAGTGTGCACAACTTATAACAGTTCCTTGCAGTGTGCACAACTTGTAACAGTTCCTTGCAGTGTGCACTACTGGTACCAGTTCCTTGCAGTGTGCACTACTGGTACCAGTTTGTTGCAGTGTGCACAACTTGCAGCAGTTTGTTGCAGTGTGCACAGCTTGCGGCAGTTCATTGCAGTGTGCACTACTGGTACCAGTTTGTTGCAGTGTGCACAACTTGCAGCAGTTTGTTGCAGTGTGCACAGCTTGTAGCAGTTTGTTGCAGTGCGGACAGCTTGTATCAGTTTGTTGCAGTGTGCACAGCTTGTAGCAGTTCCTTGCAGTGTGCACAGCTTGTAGCAGTTCCTTGCAGTGTGCACAGCTTGTAGCAGTTCCTTGCAGTGTGCACAGCTTGTAGCAGTTCCTTGCAGTGTGCACAGCTTGTAGCAGTTCCTTGCAGTGTGCACAGCTTGTAACAGTTCCTTGCAGTGTGCACAACTTGTAGCAGTTTGTTGCAGTGTGCACAACTTGCAGCAGTTTGTCGTAGTGTGTACAACTTGCAGCAGTTTGTCGTAGTGTACAACTTGCAGCAGTTTGTCGTACTGTGCACAACTTGCAGCAGTTCGCAGTGTATAAAACTTGAAGCAGATCACTATTGTAGTTTATGATATATGATCACTGCAATGTGCAAAACTTGTAGCAGATATTTGCTGTGTACAAAACATGTAGCACCTTTCGTACAATTGGAAGCCACAAATGGTGAGAAATACAAGTAATTGATAATAACAAATATTCTACTATTCTGTGTTCTAACACTTCTCTGGACAAACACGGTACCCCTCTTGTGTTGGTGGGCCTATCACCCACAAAAGGAAAGGCCCTAGAACAACCTTTTGCTGTTAAATCTGACTCATCAGCGATACGAGTAGCCGCAGTGTTTGCGCCTGCGACTCCGAATAGCATGGAAAGTTACCTCATTGACTGGAGGCTGGCGGTGTCTCGACTGGATTTTAAGCTGTACTGTTGGTCAGCAAGACTGTTATATTCCATATTTAATAGCCCAGACAGGTGTATCAAAGTGAAGTATGGGTTTTGAGGCGTTTTGATCGCATTATCTCCTCCTGTTGGTTTTCTAGCTAATAGTCTTTCTAACCATCCAACTACGGTAAGTAAATTAGGTTAAAGATCGTACAAAACACTGCAGACATATACAAAGCTTTGGATTTCCTAAATTGAATAGGTTGATGCTCATCTGGGGGATTCTGAGCTCCCTGGGGTGGTGACACAGGTAACCTCAGTCATTCAAGAAAAGTTGTGGACACTATCAACAAACATCAGTGGTGTTATATCTGAAGAATAAGAATATTTATTATAAAGGCACAACTCTTCAAACCATCTCATTACTTCTTTAATGCAATGGTTTGCTCTCAGTGTACAGTGAAAGTGTTGACACAATTTTACTATAAACTGAAGTATGTAGACACTGAATGGGCAAAAGATCCAAGTTTAAAATGGTTTCAAGAAGGTTTGGAGCTGCTCAAAGCTTTGGATATCTGCCACAATGTTAAACAGAGCAACATTTATTAGTTCCAAATACCAGAAGTAGTTTTTTCCCACTATGCATCATGTTTATCATACTCCAGAGAAATGATCTAAAATGAAGGGACAGAATAAAGATCAGTGTCCTACGTGTAAACAGAGAAAGCAGACTATCGCCATACGTTTATGTAATGTCTTCAGTTGATATGTCTCTGGTGAGGTGGTTTAGTGTTTTTTGAAAGAAATACACAAGGAACACCTTCTTCTCTATAACACTGCCTGTATGTTGGGTGCAAAGTATCGACAGCAGCAAGAATCAAGATTATCCCAGACATTAGTGATGCTTACAACTCGAATAATAAAATTATATCAGCCAGACATAGGAAGGCAGTTTATTTCCCTTATCCATTAATACTTGTTTAAGAGAGTTCCGTCAAATCTCAATTATGGTATAGATAATAGTCCACAATCATAATACTAATTATAAAAGGCTGGTTATGGAGGAAGGTTAGATAGGTATTACAGTAAAGACTCATTAATCATCTAAAGGGGATTTAGGTTGGTGTCTGAACACAGAATATAGCAGGTTGCTGGTATTCCTGCATGATGATCATGGTAAAGGGAATTGTATTAAAGCAAACACAAGGAGATGATGGACGGAGCGCTGAAACTTTTCAGACACTCACCCCCAGTCACAGATCTGGGTTGAATCCGTCATCGTTCTTTAGCTCACTTCGCCACCCCAGTTCAGACCCAGCCATGTGCAAACCAGTATTGACCCTGTTCCCATGAGGAAAGGGTCAAGGCTGATTTGCATTTGGCTGGGTCCAAATTGGAATGGCGTGGCAAGCAAACTAACAATTGATTAAACCCAGATCTTTTTCCGGGGGTGAATGTTTGACAATGTTCAACATTCCGTCCAGCATCTTTTTGTTTTGCATTTTCACCCTAAGTGGGAAGGGTATGCCTAGATGTGGGTCCCGTGCTCACTACGCCACCGGTTTCAAGCTAGCCTGGCTGATGAGGGTGACGCCCCAAAACCAGTCCCAGGATGCTTGTTTTCCGGTCCAGGGAGGACCTGCCTGGCAGTTCGGGCTAGACTGTTCCCATGAGGAAAGGGTCAAGGCTGATTTGCATTTGGCTGGGTCCAAATTGGAATGGTGTGGCAAGCAAACTAACAATGGATTAAACCCAGATCTTTTTCCGGGGGTGAATGTTTGACAATGTTCAACATTCCGTCCAGCATCTTTTTGTTTTGCATTTTCACCCTAAGTGGGAAGGGTATGCCTAGATGTGGGTCCCGTGCTCACTACGCCACCGGTTTCAAGCTAGCCTGGCTGATGAGGGGTGACGCCCCAAAACCAGTCCCAGGATGCTTGTTTTCCGGTCCAGGGAGGATCTGCCTGGCAGTTCGGGCTAGACTGTTCCCATGAGGAACAGGGGCAAGGCTGATTTGCATATGGCTGGGCCCAAACTGGAATGGCGTGGCAAGCAAAATAGCGATGGATTCAACCGAGATCTGTGACTGGGGGTGAATGTTTGACCATGTTCAACATTCTGTCCATCCTCTTTTTGTATTGCATTTTCACCCTAAGTGGGAACGGTATGCCCAGACGTGGTCCTGTGCTCACTACGCCACCGGTTTCAAGCTAGCCTGGCTGATGAGGGGTGATGCCCCAAAACCGGTCCCAGGATGCTTGAATTGTATGCTCATAAAACCTTTGCATTGCTATATTCCGGGGATATAACATTCAACTTATCTGCAGAACTGGTTGTTCGGAGGGGTCTCTTGTTTTCCTTTTTCTTTTCCAAATTCAGGGTGGCCAATTACAAGTGTTTATTTTTCCAGCATAAACCCCGGATTACAAAGAGCGGTTGGGATGGGCTATGGACATATACCTTGCTGAACCTTGACCTCGTTGACACATGCTGTCTTCTTCTGTGTGTGTGTGTGTGTGTGTGTATAGGAAATTTGCCTTTTCTGCATGGTGCCCCCAGTTTTTCCTCTTTTTCTGGACCCTATTTTTATTGACTTTAGGACTCCATGCACTTTACCACTGCTAGACAGTAGTAAAGTGCTTGTGCTCTCCCTCTACATCATGTGCCGTACATTGGGACTGCCTATTTGGCCTATTTAACATCCCTATAAATCCACTGTAAATTGTGCCTTAAGTATGCTTATAGAATGGAAAGTTAAATGTCATATGTAGGCTGCAGTGTGTATTTACACCACCCGTATATATGACAAAAATATATTTCTGCCTGGAGCACCACTGTCCTCTGGCTAGGCTGAATGACGTCAGGGAAAACTGGCTTTCCCATTTAGAAAAAGCCTATTTTAAAATATTCATAAGTCACCCCTACAATGTGCTGTGCAAGCCTACAAGGCAGGGTGCTGATGCATAAACATAGGGCATGCTACATGTTGGGGGTGGTGTGCCTTCACAATGAAATAAATCCCAAAAGCTATTTCAGCTAGACCTTTCTCTAAAAGGCCTAGGTGGAGGTAACATCTTTAGGAAAGGGCTATAAAAATGCTTCAAAACTATTTCCTGCTTAGTTTTTAAAATCTGACTTAATGGTGAAGTCAGATTTTTGATACCTTAATCAGAAAAGTAACTGTATTTCAGGATTCCTGAGCCAGCACTGCTTTAAATCCTGTTCTGCCACTCATCACTCCTCCAGAGGTGGAATACACATCCTTTACTGGGAGACTTAACGACCCTAGCTCACAGAACAATGGCTTGCCTCTGGGCTCAGGAAAGGCCAGTGGGTGTTACCTGCTGACCATTTGGCAGGGATTAGCTATCAGGAAGTGGACAGGCACAGCTGGCAGAACAAAGAGCAGCTTTAGCACTACCTCTTTTAACTTGGAGATGCCACGTATGGATTTTCCTGTTCATGCACAGGACCCTCCTAGACAGGCTTCAATTACATTGAATGGGGAAAACAGTCTTGACCCTGTAAGGTAGGGGAATGCCCAAGAAGCTAAAGACAGGCCTGCCTGGGGGAAGCTGCGTCCCGCTATCTTGAAACAAGGGCTCCTGGCTAATTTTACAGCAAGGCAAAGAGGATGTGCTGCACAGGGAGATGTGGGGACTGTGAGAAAAGTGTTATGATTGGGTGGTAGCATTCCTCCAATCGCTGGCTAGTACAAAGGATAAGCCTGGCACCTCCTTCTCCACCACATCCTTGGCACATTCCTGGACCTGAGAAGACTCCAGCTGAAGACTAAGTCCCAACTGGAAGAAGAATCCTGACTTCTGACTCCTAGCTCCTGCTGAAGAAAGGACTCAAAGACCTCTGAATACTGCTGGCACCCATGGACTGGAATTGCTCTGAAAGCATAAAGTGGCTGGCCTCCTGTTTACCTGCATCAGGGACACAAAAAACAGAAGTACTTCTGACTCCAAGAGGGTCTAGCTGACTAAAGAGGACTAGATGCTGCTGGAGACCTGCCTGGAGAAAGACCTAGTGCTCAGAAGTCTGCCCTGAGGAACTAGGGGCTACAGGGCTGACCAGAATAAGCTTTCTCAGCAGTTGGAGACTAAGTCTGAAGGTAAAATCTTTGACCAGGACAGCCCACTTGGTGTATCAGACCTCCGCTCCATCATGACAAGTCTGAAATTGTGCAGAGGTTCTGTCCACAGCTAACTGTTGTTTTTCCATAGTGCCCAATTTTTCTAGGTGCTTTTTGCCTTAAATCTTTAGAAATTCATATCTCTGGTTCCCCTTAACCTATTTTGATAATCTTGGTGTCTGAGGTTTTCCTTATTAATGTTCCCTCTATTTTTCTAAATTGGTTTGGAAATGTTATTGTGCTGTGATCTTTACTTTACAAGATCAACTATACTAATAAATGCACATTCACACCTTTATTACTACAGTGCAGGGGCGTAACACAGGCCCCCGCAGCCCCCGCGGTGCCGGGGGGCCCCCGCGATGTGGGGCCCCCTCAGCACTGTACTCAGTTCGAGAGCTCTGGATTAAATCCGGAGCGGGGGGCCTCTGTATACCTTGCAGGGGGGCCCCTTCAACTTTCGTTACGCCACTGCTACAGTGCAGTAGTAAAATTCAAGTTTATTACCACAGTCCACCAAAACTGAAATGAGAAAAAAACTTTTTAATTTTTACAAATTGCATGTAGCAGTTATTTTACACAGGGAAACAACTCTCCTAATAGTCAGATATCTCTTTAGATTTTGTCTTGCTGCACAAATTCAACTAATCCTGAAATTAGTTAAATATCTTTTCGTTAAAGCAGATATACTTGAAAAAATCCTGTGACATAAATCATATATGCGCAGAGTAAAATCTGCTATTTATTACTAATGTTGAGGTGAGGGCATCATGATACAGGAAAGTTGCAAATTATTTGAAGTTGAGAAGTGTCCATCTCAAAGGATAAGGCCACTACCTGCTTGATGCCACACAAATTAAATAACCCCCAGTAGCGTGACGTGAAGTAGTCAGGCTTAAATCAAAGGCAATGTGTAAGTTATTTAAGCAGACAACTGTAGAAAAAGTCACACAAAACATAATAAAACTCCCCAACAAGTTTAAAATAAAGAGAAAGATTTATTAGTAAAATAAGACCAAAATGACAAAAATCCAGTAATGGGAACCAGCGAAATACATTTTTAAAGACTTCAGTGAAAAAGCTCCTAAAAGCTCAAAGCACCAATTATGTATCTGTAGAACCTAGGCATGACTTAAGGCTGACCGCGAGGGAGCACTGGTCGGATACAGCAAGTCGATTGGTCCCAGTGAAAGTTGGGAAGCCAAAAGTTTAAAAAAGTTTCTAAGTCCCAATGCAGTACAGAACTTTGTCACTTTTTCAGAAAAAAATCCTCTTTGTGCGGGCTGCTGCTGAAATTGAAACCCCTGCCGGGAACCGAAGGCTGGATACTTGAAGCGGGATGTTCTTTCTGTAGCCTTTGAGATTTCTTGCTGAAAATGTTTTAAGTCCCAACAAAGAATGTATAATTAGTGTTTTTTCCACAGGTGCTGGGAGCCATGAGCGGGATGAAGGTGATATTCATTCCAACATCGTGGAACACCCACAGGTCCCCATAAAGCTCCAGAGGAAAAGTTTTTCAAAGTATCCAAACTTTTGTCTAGTGCCCAACCAACCACAGGAATACAATTCTAATGCCCAGGACAGCAGAAGAGGGCACTTAGAGACTCTCAGGGTGTCAGGCAGCAGACAACAGCAACGTCTAGTACCGGTCCCGTTGCCACTGCTCAGCTGAGCATTTAGAGGAAAAAGCCTCTTGCAGCTTGTTATGCCCCTATATCCAAACAAGAGGTAAGCCAGCTGATCCTTGGAGTCCACGTCTTTGTCCTGGGTACAAAAGGGAGCAGGTCCTGTTCTTCAGGGCTCCTCTCAGGTCACAGACAGCATATCCAGTCCTCTTCTGATCTTCCTTAGGTCCAGGAAATGTTTTGAGGAGCCACATTTTGCCTGGCATCAGCTAGTGGGTGTGGTTGACTCCTGGTACTTCCTATCTAATGGGGTAAACGTTCCTGGGGCAACCTACCCGTGTTTTGAGCAGTTCCTGTTTGCTCTACTGCAATTAATCCAACAGTGCCCCTCGCTTTCAAATCCAAGATGGGGGAACCGTTCTCCCCTTGAACAGAACCTGTGTGCCCACCCAGAGGAATGGCTAGGGTATTAAGCAGCCGCTACCTCTGTGTGCACTCAAACCCATATCGAAGGGTAGCTTTCCTCTTTTTGGGTTTGGTGCCAGCCTGACTAAGTGCACAAATCTTGGGCTTTTCAAGTGTCACCCAACATGTGCTTGTGACCGGGCAAACCCCTTGGAAGTTAATTAAGTTCCTGGGCCTATTCCAACTCGTCTTCTTGCCAGGGGAAGAAAACACCTCCCCATTCCCAAGCGATAGTGTCTTCGCTGGGATCACTTTTCACATCTTACAGTACAGACTGGGCAGTTGCTGGAGAGTGAATACAAATTAATCTCTGGCCGCTTCAGGCAGTGTAAAGGTAACTTTCTAAAATTACATTTCTGATGTATCTAATATAAATCCAACTTCACGATTAGATTGACTTTTTATTAAATAGAAAAATAAGTCTTTGAATGGAGTCTGTAGCTTTTACAGGTCAAACGTTATATATTTAAGTGTATAATCTATACTTCGACTTTTCCTATGTACCAGCTGTAGCCTGACCTGTTACAATGTCATTTTAGGCATAGTCACTGGGAGACATGCCATTTCTAATGTCATGCATGTTTGATTCTTAAATATTATGTACTCAACCATGCGGGCAGCAAAGTGCACTTAGGGATGACTTATTTAATATTTAGAATCAGGTTCACCTACCGGGGCAGCAGGGTTCAAGCTGCTGCTGTCAGGCTACACAGGGTAGGCCTGAAGCCATGTTTTTACTGCCACTGTAGCGAGTGGCACAATAAGTGCTGCAGTTCAAAAGTAGCTTTTTACTTGCCATCCTATGCCATGGTCATATTTCTGCACCATATACTATGACCTTTTAGGAAAGTTAAATGTGCTAATCGGGTTTTGAGCTAATTCCGCCATGTTTTAGGGATCAGACCACATACACTGGGCTCTGGATAGCAATGTCCCAGTGTTAGAATTCAAGATTATCAGCAGGTGAGTTCCAAAAAAGGAATACATGAGGGAGAACATCCAAAAAGGGTGGAACAATGACTCACTTCTCAGGAGTCATGCTCCGTCCCACACTAAACAATGATAATAAATGCATGCTTATACACGCTCAGACACACACAGAAAACACTGTCTCACAAAAGAGCTGGCTGCTTGTGCCTGGTATAAAGTTTAAAGAGCTTTCAAGCTCAGGTTGATGTTTAGTAGTTTGGGCCAGGGCAGACTGCCAGATACTGGCCTTCTGAGCAACAGTTATCAGCTTAGCACAGGGCAATCACAGTTCCTGTGCCGTTAATCTGCCCTTTTATTAAAGCCTGAATTGTGTGAGCATTCAGTACCACCAACGCACTATGCATCGTTCACTGCAGCATTTTGGGTGCCGGTTTGCTTTGACGAAATAGTACACACTGTTTTAATGGCACAATGAACTGTTTGTTCTCAGGGAAAAAATAATTAAGGCAGTACAAGATCCTCATTATTGTTAAATGTCACAAGCAAAGCATCACATTTTGGAAATCCTATTAAATGCCAGTGTTGAACTTACACATCAGGGAACTGAAGTTAACCATCAACACTTTCCCCTCCACTTGGCAGACACAAGCAGCAAGCCTTTGAATGTATACTTTGGATATCATTTAAAGGAAGGGCACCAACTCATAGGCTGTCACCTAATAGCCAATTTTATCTATTGGTAATACGTAGTCCATGTCATAATGCATTCCCATTAATACCTGTGTAAGGCCCTTAATTCCAGGAAATTATCAGCAAACAACATGAGTGGAATACAAACACCCAGTATCTTCATGCAGAGAGAGTTTGTTCAATATGTGCAGAGAACAAAGAAAACACAATTCTATCTGCAAAATCTTATATTATATGGTTTATTTAAGATTTCTATAAGTGATTCTATTCTTGTTCATCTATTGAATTTGCTCTTGTTCTTTATGATCGAGAAGAAGAGCACACCTGACATTTAACACGTGTTTCGCCCACTTAGGGCTTGCAGGTCTGGTGCTTTTTCAATGATGAAAAAGTGAATTCTAATGAATGCAATTTAGAGAACAATGTTTTACTTAGTAGTAAGTTGTGTTCACACTGGTGCTCGACTGCCCTTTTTCTGTTTTGAAAAAAAGTGGCACACATGTGCAAGTGAGCATGGTGACTAATATCTAGTACGAAATACTGATATTTCCACTTTATTCTCACTAGGTGCAAGTACAAGGCCTTTCACATATTTAATTGGCAGAGTAAAGAAGAGAGGGCATGCATAATGTATATTGTTAGAAAATCTGATCGAATATGCCCAAACGAACTTTAGGTTTGTGCTGCTGTAGACCCTGTAATTGATCCTGAATGCGTTAGAAACCGAAGTTCGTCTTAGAAGGCAGGGGGAGCAACGCTAAAATGGATATCCTGTCTCATGTCACATTGAGTTTGATAGGACTTGCTACTGTCCTGAATGTTTCTGTGCTGTGCTATCTGCTTTCCTTTTTCATAAAAAAAGGCCTAGATTTAGTAAGGGCTACATTGATGCTTGTGCAACGCTGTGAAATTTTAATCAGCTGTTGCAGGATTCTTTTGTAATGGTAAGCAGATCGACTCAATACTTCGTGCCACTTGGGTATCCACTCAAAACTTTAGTAAATAACCCCTCCAATTATTGATTATTTAACAACACTTTCATTGCGTTTTGTCCTATTCTAAAATAGTTTTTTGTTTTATTTCACTTATTTATAACCCATTCCTTTGTGGTGTAATTGAGTCACAATATTTATATGTAAATACTTATTAGTCAAGATG
Source organism: Calotriton arnoldi (assembly GCA_963921515.1). Taxonomy (NCBI): domain Eukaryota; kingdom Metazoa; phylum Chordata; class Amphibia; order Caudata; family Salamandridae; genus Calotriton; species Calotriton arnoldi. Next base: position 1,381,954 of record CAWUFW010005139.1, read on the forward strand.
AAATTAATTATGTTGTGATCCTGAAGAAGCAGCAAATTCTAATTGAGAAATATGCATAGGCCGCAAGGTTTTGGATACCAATTCATTACATTTTAAGTACATCGACTTCGAAACCTAAAGAATAATTTGAATTCATTTCAATTGAAACCTCTTCACCTCCACGACCTTTCCTTCTTAATTAAACTATAGAGTGTCGGAGGATGAGGCAGTTTTCGTTTGAGGCTCCCTCAGGATCAAATATAGCCTTTTTCCCTCATTCTCTGCTTGTGTAGCGTGACTTTTTGCAACATCTTGTATTCTCTTCAGATGCATGATTTGTGTCATAATTTTAGGCCAACCTTTCCATCCTTTAACAGCTTATTGAATGTCCCTATCTCTCACATTTAAATCATGTGAGTTTTAATAGTTCTGTGGACATTAGTTCACCCATGAATAAGTTAGTGAAACCTGTTCGGTAGCTCTTTCATGTGATACCCTTGGTGCGTTCATGTTGATTATTGCTTACTATCCTTTGACCTTTTACGGAGCCAATGCTGTATTAAAGATACCAGACCTTTGTCAATAATTGAACTAGTAATGATCTCAGAGTAACTCTCATTTTGTGGTTTAAAAGTATTGACTGCATTGTGCCTGGATGCCCTCACGGGTGATGCGTCGAGCTATACAAATACTGATTGATTGATTGAATGATTGGTTGGGTCAAGTTTCTGAAATTTTAATTCATTTGCAGAAATTGGGAAGGATGCACATGAAGAGGTTTAGAGTAGACCATCTATTGGGTGGTAGAGTATTAGGAGAAAGAGGTAAAGCTAAATAAGACTTCTTCTGTTAATTCTTTTGGTGATTAGTCCGAGTCAAGCAAGCCTGGGCTCTAGAGGGGAAGACGCGATTGATGAACTAAACATCCTTCACAAGTGTGAAGGTACAACTTTGAAGAGTAATAATGGAGCAATGCATTTTCTAAGTGACCATGAAGCATAAAAGTAAGTGAGTCTCAGGGAGCATGCAGAAGGCTCAAACTCCATACTTCATATTGCCTTGGTTCTGGTGTTCATCTATCCCGTGATGCATTTGAACACATACATACGTGAAGCCATTTTTATTGTTTTGCTACAGGCAGCTTTATCTGTCCTTTGTAAGTGCTTTGCCCCTGTACTGATGAAACTAGCAATCACTGATGACTACGCACCGTGCAATAGTTGCTACAGTCATTTGTACAGTCAAAGTGTCCCCCATGCTCTCAGTGATAGTTGAAACTCCCACTATTGAGATCAGTGATAGCAGTAAATTATAAGGTATATGCTGTAGGTGACAAATCACAACCTTTAGTTTTTTTTGCGGGAGGCAATTAGCTGTTAGGTCTTCATTGCCTTTGTTTAATGAAAGTATATATCAGTTCATTCAGTTTTTAACAAATTATTTCAACTCGCTTTAGTCAAAGCGAAATCTTTTGTGCTTCCCTCAGAGCTGTGTACTAAAAGGAAACCTGAAAACTAGCCAAAAACAGGGATTTACTCTAGTGAATAGAAAGGCTACTTACTGTGGAACTTAGCCATTCTAAAGTCATAAGCACATCAATAAGTGTCCCCTAAGTCTCATCATACCTCACATGGCTAACATTTTACATTGTTTTTTTTAATTTTAATTTTTTATTTTATTTAGCCATAAGTATAACACAATACAGAAATGAATAAGCCATGAGGAAAAGACATAACATAAGTAGCATGTAAAACTGAAAGTACAAACAAAATCCAAGTCAAATAATATGTAAAATATCCAAAGTATGAAACAGAAAAAAGGACAAGGGAAACACGAGAGTCAACAAAAACAGTTGTAGAATTGGAGTAGAGGGAAGAAAATGCCAAAAATACAAAAAAGACAATAATATGTTAATCCCATTGGAGACTAGCCCAGACCCTTTTAAATTTTAACCAAGAATGTGGGCCTCTGGCCTTAGCTAGGGCAAGTTCCATTTCGTACACTTGTCTGAGTAAGGCCCAGACTTCATTAGCGCTTGGGCTCGTGCTGTTAATCCAAGCTCGGGCTATGCATAAGCGAGCACATGCTATAACAATTGAAGTTAATAATCTCTTGTGACTGACCATGTCACGTATGGCCCCTAAGATTATTTCCCTCTCAGTAAGTTGAACACAATGACCATGAAGTAGTGCAAGTATGGAAGATACATTTATCCAGAATGTGTTCAACCTTGGACAGGTAACAAGCATATGTCTTAAATCTGCAGCAAAGACTTGGCATTTTGGACAGAATGATTTGGCCGAGAATTGAGACGTAGCCCATTTAGAGATGAGCTCAGGTGTGTAATACAACATGAAAACTGTCCGATGTTGTTGTAATTTCAAATTAACAGAAGTAACAGCTACATCTAAAGTGTCCAATGAGGCCTGTATTTCCTCGCTTGTTATGTCGGTTTCAAAAATCCGGCTTAATTTCGCAGCTATCTGCGAACTGTCATCGCTAACAGCTGCAAGAAATTTCTGATAAACTGTACTGATAGTTCCTCGGCCGGAGATCAAAAATAATACCGATAATATTTCAGAGGGACTTGCCATTTCTGAAATCCTCTGGCCCCGTAGGAAGTAGTACCGTACTTGCAGAAATTTAAAAAATGTTCTCTATGAGAGCCCGAACTCGTCTTTCAGGGCTGAAAAAGATCGAAATCCCTGTCCGTCATATAACTGTCCAAGTTGATTAATGCCCGTGTGCTGCCAGCATCTTCCGATGTAGTCATGGAATATACTGGGCAACATGGGATTGCCCCACAACACAGTATACTGGTGCAGCACGGGCAGGGAGTATTCCTTGCAATGTCCTTGCAATGTCCTGCCAGATCCTAGTAATGTCTCTAATTATCTTGAACCTGACCCGCTTAACCCGTTGCGTGCGTCTGTCGGCCAACGGCCGTCGCGAGCACTACCTCTGTAGTGCTGCGCACGTCCGTTGGCCGACGCGGCCCCGCCCACTCCGCTAAACCGCCACACCGCGGCGGAATTGCCGCCGCGGTTAAGCGGTTAAAGTAATTAGGGTCAGAAGTCTTATACAGTGTGAACCCAGTGACTGGTCCGCAGGCTAGCTGATATGATTGCCAAGCAGTGCCGGTATCAGGCCCACTGAGCAAGCTTCGGATACGACCCGCAAATGCAGCCCAAAAGTAAAGTTTGAAATCTGGGAGCTTAAAACCCCCTTGTTTGTAAGATAATTTGATCTATCGAAGAGCCCTCCGTGCGCGTCTGTATCCCCATATAAAACTACCTATAGCACTATCTAGACGCTTGAAGATAGACCAGGGAACCCTCAGAGGTATTGTGCGATAAAGATATAGAAATTTAGGGAGAATATTCATTTTGACTATATTGCATCTTCCGTATATACTGAGGGGGAGCCGATGCCAACTGCGTAGTTTCGCTAAGACGGTTTTAAGCAGTGGCTCATAATTCAAAGAAACCACATCATCCACTTGACTACTGAGTTGAACTCCCAAATAAGTAGCCGTTCTTGTAACCTCTAATGATACAGGCACCGTTTCAAGTTGAAAATTTACAATTGTCTGAGTCTTAGTCAAATTTAATTTATAGCCAGAGAAGGAGCCGAAGAGCTGTGCCTCTCGTGTAATTTCGACTATATCGTCGACAGGATTAGAAGAAAAGATGGCGATGTCGTCTGCATATGCGGTTAATTTTTGATTCTAGCCCACTAAGACATACTAGAGCCATCCTTACGTTTTGCAGCAAATGCCTTATAAAAGTCTCAATATAAATGGCAAACAATAATGGGGATAGCGGACAACCCTGCCGCGTACCCCTTTGAACTGCAAAATGGGCTGAGGAGAGACCGTTCAGCTTAACGGCTGCCACCGGGTTATTATACAATTTCTGGACCGCAGAAATTTACCTAAGACCGAGGCCAAATGATGACATAGTAAGCCATAGTGCTTCCCAGGCAACTCGGTCGAAGGCCTTTTCGGTGTCGAGTATCACCATCCCTGTATGTTGGTCTAATTGACCGGAAATGTCGAAGGCGGCAATGGCTGTATTAGTATGAGCCACCGTATCTCTACCTGGGACAAAACCGTGCTGTTGCTCCGAGACTAATTGGTGAATAGAAGGAGCCAGACGTGAGGCCAGGATTTTGGAGAAAATTTTAGCATCGGCATTAATCAGTGATATAGGGCGGTACGAGCCCCTTTCCCCTACTGGTTTCCCTTTTTTAGGGAATACCACAATGTTGGTATTACTCCAAGATGCGGGGGCTTCAGCCCCATTAATGATATCAATACGTAATTGAGTGAAGACAGGTGCCAAAATGTCCTTAAAGATTTTGTAAAATTCGAGCGGAATAGTGTCTTCACCGACCACCTTGCCTGAGGGTAGAGAGCTAATCGCATCCTCACCCAGCTCTATGTCCTTCTGCAAACATGCAGACTCAAATGGGTCGAGAGTCGGTAATGCACTCTTCTGTATATAATTTGGAGCAGTATGTTTATTAAAAGGAGCTGACTCACCATATAAATTGGCATAGAATAGTCTAAACTGTTTGACTATATGCAGTGGTCGCGTATAAGACAGACCGTCTTCCCCTTTTATCAGTTTAATGTAAGATCTGGCCCTCTCATCAGTGATCCGAGTAGCTAACAAGCAGCTAACCCTCTCTCCGTACTCATATTGCATAGTTTTATACTCGTGGTATTTGGTGGCGACTTTATCAATTAGCCCTCTGTTCATCTTGCTCTTACTTCTAGAAGCCGAAGGTATATTAAATGTTCCGCTGCATCCCCTTCTGCGATAGCTCTTGCATGTTGTCGTTCCAAATCTAAATAAACCCTATGCTCCTGCTCTGCCTCCCGGGTAACATGCCGGTTTTGTGCTAGAATATACTGGAGAGTGGCCCCTCGAACATAAGCCTTCATACAGTCCCATACCATTGAAGTAGAAGCAGTGCCCCTATTATTTTCGAAATATTCCCCAAGTGTTCTTCGAGTATATGCCTGAAAGTCTAAATTGCTGAGTAGATGTCTGGGAAATGAGAAAGACCGGAGAGGTTCTCTATCCCCCAGCTGAGTCTGCAGAGTTAACATCACTGGATTATGATCGGATGTAATTTTGGGAAAAACCTCTATAAGTGCCTTTTCCAACAAAGTTCTATTAGTAAAAATCATGTCAATTCGAGAGTAATGTTTATGTGGGGTGAATAGTATGTATAACCTGGGAGTGTTGGACACCGTCTCCTCCAGGCGTCGTCCAGTTGATGTATGTGGAGAAGTTAAAGAATGGCTGCCCTAGTCCTAACCATTCTAGCCCGAGTTTTGGTATTAGTGGTATCAACCTGATTATCAATAATGCAGTTGAAGTCCCCCATCACTATCAGATCCCCGGCCAATTCCAGTAGTTCTGAACTTAAGTAATAGAAAACATCGGGACAATCGATATTGGGCCCGTATACCACACAGATCGTGGTCTTACGCCCTGAGTTCAATAGCTGAGCTATTGCCCATCTCCCCTTAGTCGGCTAGTGTGCGTAAGACTGTCGCCTTAAGGTTCCTAGATTTCAATATGGCGACCCCTCGAATAGAGATCGCCTGTGATGTACAAAACAAGTGTATCGAAGCCGAGTTGTTTTAGCTGAGATCTATCCTTGTACGCAAGGTGAGTCTCAGTAAGGCCCAGTATATGGGATTTAAACACACGGAGTTCCTCCCAAACTAATCAGCGCTTTCTGGCCTGGTTCAGCCCCGCAACGTTCCAACACATATATTTTAAGTCGGGCATTAAATAAATAAAATCCATGAGCTCAATTCAATCGTCTCCCCCCTTATTCCATCGTCCTTTTCCTTTTGCTCTACCAGTGAGTTTCTAGCTAAAATGTGGCTAATTAACCCCTCCCTCCCCATCGCCCTCCCCCCACCGCTCCAGCAGATTGTCAGGGAGCCGCTATCTGTCATCGCCAGCCTACCACCAACCCTTACTAAACCCCCGCCGTGCCCACGGAAAGGAATCATCCCCTTCCCCTGCTGTTGTTGGCTGACAGCCTTGAAAGAACGCCCCTCCGCCCCCCCAGACCTCAAAACCCCCTCATCACCACCTTCCCCCACCAACATGTATGAAAAGTGTCCCAAACGAAGAAAAGAGGAAAAGAGGAAAAATGAGAAGTATACATCTCCAAGTCCCCTACCCATGCCTCCTTCACTTATAGAATCAGCTACTGGTATCAGACTGCCACTTTGCCAGTGCTTGTTTGGCATCTTGTTCTGTATAGAAAAAGTGCGAATGTCCATCTTTAGTAACCTTAAGGCCAGCTGGCTCCTGCAAGAAGACTTGTGAGCAGACTGCCTTGAAGGGATCCATTAATTGACGCAGCTTCCAGTGTTTGTCCATAGTAGATTTACACAGATCAGAGCGTACAAACATGGAAATTGAGTCCAACTTGACTGGAGTAGAGGGGCGAGCTTTCACATAAATAGCTTGACGTAACAAGAAATTGCCCAAATACACCAGTATAGGCCGTGAAAAAGATGACTTAGCTTGATTCCCTTGAGAGAGAGCCAAAGGCAGTCGATGCGCCCGCTGTACCTGTGTCCATATCCCAGTCCGTCAAATCTGGAAATGCTTGCTGGAAGAGACTGACAATATAGGCCCTTGGGTCAGAGCCTTCCCTCCCTTCTGGTATGCCAAAGATCCTCGGATTCTGCCGACGTTGGCCATTTTCTAGATCCTCGACTTTCGCCTGCAGGAACGCTAGCTGAGACTCTTGAGTTTTAGTCATTCTCACAGTGAAAGTATTAGCCTCTTCCACTGCAGCAACACGTTCTTGTATGTCATTGACTTCAGAGGATAACAGGGCAACCTTGGTGGTGACGTCCGTCAATGCTTGTTTAATCTCCCTGCTGTCTGTTTTGGCTTGAGAGTAGTATTCTTGGGCCTCTGCTCTCTGCGTGACTAGAGCCTGCAGGATTGTGGACAGGGAGGGTTCCTCACCATCAGCCGAATACAGTCCCTTCGTGGAGTTGACCAGTTCAGCTGGTACTAGAGATGGAGATAAAGAACTAGAGGCAGATGCCGGAGATAAAGATAAGGAACTAGAAGATCCACTATTAACTCTGCCTGAGTTCCCATCCGAATTGTCCAATTGAATAGGCGGAGCGACATGATTAGAGTAGGAGGAAGGTAGCAGTGGCGAATCTTCAGCTGCAGCAGACACTATATTGCCAGAATTAGACAGTCGTGAGATGATAGCTTTAACATCCCCCTTTGAGGCCACCCATTTGCGCAGGGGACTGATGCCAGGACCGACCTTTGTACCACTTGAAGCAGAGTCCTTGAGTCGTCCCAGTGCGGCGGTAACTTGAGGTTTAACTCCACCACGGCCATTGCCTCCGTTAGCTGCTCTAGTAGTTTTAGGGAGTTTCGCCCTGGCACCTTTCCCCCCCGCTGGGGTACAATTTTTCGAAGTGCCTCACTGGTCAAGTCAGTTATTTTCGATGAACAATGGGATCCACCTGAAGACAAGTCTGTCTGTCTGTAATAAAATGGATGGAGTCAGAGTGGCCATATCTGAGGCAGTATCAGTCCGAAAGTCAGCAGTTCCTGGGCTGAACTGTTGCTGGGACCCTGATTCAAATGTAGCATCAATTCGAAAATTACCATCACCAGAGCCCTGACTGCTCATACAGGGTTGCATATGCATTTGCGTCTGTGACGGTATTTGTGAAGGTACACCAGGTGCATTGGTACATGATACAGACAAGCCAGAGGAGCCAGGAGAACCAGCTTTAGAATCACAGCAGGCCGCTTTTTCCAGAGTGATATCTTTTCCCACACTAATATCAATATTCGCCATAGCCATCACGAGAGAACCATTTGCCCTGCTGTTCCCTTGCTGGTCCAGGGCCAAAGATGATCCTATAGCCAGACAGGCTAGAGAACTTTCCATCTCCCCCCAGCCCTCCTGAACAGCCGAAATCAGTACCTCTGCCATTTCAGAACCCGGAATGGAGGTCTCTGATCCACAGGACCGGAGCAAACCTGCTGCATTACCGGAACGTAGCAGCCGAAGAATCGGTTTTCCCAACTGGGAGCCAGAGTTAGGCGTCGCACCTGGAGAAGCCGCCGGGTCCTCAGCCCCACTGACATCAGCCTCAGCAGGCCCCCTCCCTGGTGCAGAAGTCCCGTTTCCTGAAGCGGGAAGCACCTCCGCACGGCCGCGTCCCTTCGAGGCTGCAGTACGCTGTGGTGCCATTCCTTTAGCAGACGTCGCCGCCAGAAACCGGTCACGGTCGGGGGCCGGAGTGGTATTCCAAGGATCAGAGAGCAGCGGCAGTCGCAACAAAAACCACCGAGCTGCTCGACTTGCAAGAAAGTGGGTCTGTGCATTTAATGACCCGATCCGGCACATCTAGCCGCCAAACTCCAGGTACCAGCAGTCGCCGTATCGTAGCTTATCACCTTACTAGATATGAAGGGTGAAGGGGCATGCTTATTCCCTAGACGAAAACTGAGCCCCCCTCGCCACTAGCATAGTAATTTTCATGGATATAATTCGTCGGCAAATGAGGGGGATCGCAGGGAGCGTCGAGGTCCACGGGGAGAGCTACGGGAGGCGTCCTCTGAAGCGGAGTCAATCTGCCATCTTCCTTTCCCCAGAGCTAACACTTTAAATTGTAACATATATAAAGTCAGACCTTCTTCTTTACTCGATTTGTTAGCCGCAATGGGCATAAATGTCTTCTCAAGTCAAATTGCAGCTTTCATGGTGCATGATATTTAAGACCTTCCCATGATCTTCCAATGATATTGTTACCATGACTGCATAATGTTCAAGCAAAAATACTGGGCACTGTGGGATAAAGCCATTCTTACTATTATTTGAATATACACTGGAGTCCATGCCATCTTGAATTCCACCGCCCTCCTCTCTGGAAAGCTAAGGTTGGAATCATTAACTGAGTGTTCTGTCTCTACGGTGTTTATTACTTGGCTGGCTCACCATATGTTAAGGTGCATCATAATACAGTGGCTTTTTTTATTTCTAGAACATTCTCTGTAAGGGTCAGTTCTGTATCAGCTCGGGATAATTGAACATGCCAAACCCTTCTGTTTCTATCATGTATTATCTTAATGTGAACTGTGTTGCACTTGTGTGTATTGTCTAAACTGTCACTATGTGAACTCTATGGTTGTAGGTCTAAGACTGACAATTTCCAGCATGGTATAAATCCTCTCTCTACTCTTATCTACAGTAAATATGTTGTCCTATCAAGCTGTAAAGGGGATAATGAGTTGGAATAGCCATTGGAGCCCTGTGGGGAAACCCCTCTCCTGCATTCACATATTGGAGGAGTTCTATCGCTGTTTCTGCCCTGTAAAAACACTTAATTCTGCCTTTCATAGGAAAGAAATCTGCATGCTTTTCTACGGTGGGAAACAAATTGAAAAATGGTGATATTTACCTTTTAATAGTTGTATTCCCCAAGCCCCAGGAAATCTCACACACTTTCCTAACCTTAGATTTGTGAACATGGAATTTTCACTCCAGTTGAAGGTTGTTTATGCATGAAAATCCCATTTACCATCTTAAAATCTCAGCATTCCTTATTCTAAGAATCTGGAATGTAATTTTGCCCTCAGATAATGTTTACTGAACCCCTAAGACAAACCCTGCCAAGTCAAACTTTGGGGAGTGACAAGTTTTAAAAACCTGGCCCTGGTTTTCATTTGATGTGTGTGAAGAAAAGGCATTTGATATTTAGACCGTCAATTTAGAATTCTTAGCCCAACCGCGGCATCGAATTGGAAGTGATTAAAATATAATCAGCTATTCTTGAAGACTTCAAGCTATATCCTCACTGTTAGCAAATATAGTTTTCATGGTAGTTTCAACACACAGCCATGTGGTGAAGTAAACGGATATGGTGTTTGTGCGCCAGTGAGACCTGCATGAGTAGTCCCTCCTTTGTGCCTCCGTCCTATTGATTTAAGCCACATCAGACCAAGTGTTTCCAACGAGTAGCTCATGAGCTACTGGTAACTCACCTGTTATCTGTAAGTAGTTCTTCTATGTTCAGCCTAGCCCAGTAAATTCAAAGCTTTTTCTTGGTTGAATTTATGTATGTTTGCCAATATTACAAAGGTTGTATTCAAGACTAAATTCCATGTATTGTCAGAACTCATAAGCTGATATTTGGAGAAATGTGGTTCAATTTCCAAAATATATTTAAAGTGGATATTTTGAGTGATAAATCATGCTGCAATGGGAAGACTTATTACTAATATTATTACCTTGGTGCCTGGAGCTTTGCAACTACGTGTTATCGCTGTATTTGTTAATAGCTAATAGTTGGTAAAAACTCAGGATGATATTCATGTAACATGAGTAGATCCTATTACAGAAAAGGTTAGAGACCCCTGCTCTAGATGGTTAGACTTCAGTGGCGATGCCTCTTTAATCAGGATATGTTCTAGTGGTTTTGCAATGCCAATCCATTTATCTGTTTTCAAAGCCTGTCATGTTCTGTTATAGTAAGTTCCCTATTAGGCTGTCTTTCTCATCGTTCAAGGCTGCATGCATCCTTCTGTCTTTATGTATATCCTTTAATAAGAGGGCTTGGAGGACAGCGGTTAATAGAGCGTCATCTCATACCTTGCATATATGCCAGCGGTTCAGTAGGTCTGAGCATTTAATTAACATCTGTAAATGGATTTTCGGAAGTGCTGTGAATAGCTTATCTGTGGTAGTAATCAACAATCCAGGGTGGATGAGGATCTGAGTCATATCAGACTTGCTTGAACAGGTGTTTTAAAGCTAGGTGTGGTGGATGGAAAGTTCTCAGGAGCAGCAACTTCACATCCCTCTGTGTGAACGACCTATATGTTTGTGAATCAAAGATTATCTCCAAAAGGAGACACGGTTGTTAAGGAGGTTCGGATGCAATCCTCTTTAAGGGTGTGGGCACGTGGGCCCACCATAGTCCTATCCTCACCACAATTAAGGGGCCCAGCCAGTGAAAATTTAGAAGCTTGTCAATAGACCACATGATTTTAAGGGTTAAATTAATATGCATGTTTATTATAAAATTCCTAAGGAACAGACATAATTTTGCAATTGAGGCAAAAGAAAATCATCATTCCACTCACTCTAATCTTAGCCAAATGAAGGTGTGCAGAAATATGGGAGCAGGCTGGTGGTGGGTGAGAACATACGGGTCAGTGTCAAAAGGGGCGTAATGGAGGGTCTTGTGGCTCGGGTGCGTCCATATCCTTCAGGGGCCTTCATTAATCTCAAGGCCAATGAATAACTGAGAGATATGGGACACTCAGGGACCCATCATCACATTCTGCATGAGGGGCTCATCATTTTGTGTTTCATCTACTTCATCGTTGATCAGTGGTGTATGAATAATCTAAGGCGGTGGGATCCATGTTCTTGGTTTCTGTCTGAAGCATTCAGTTGATAGTTCTGGTTACCACACATAATCTGTAGAATAGTCATTGTTTTTTCTTCTAGTGCACCTCATTGCTCGCTTTGGGCCTTCACTCGTGCGATGGTGGCCCTAAGCACATCTAATCATAGTTTCCATTCTGCCTTTACCGAAATCTTGCATTGGCCAGGTTTCTTTTCAAAAGAATTATCTTGCATATTGTGAAATTTACCAGAACGCTGTGTTGAGGTTAATGTCTCCAATTCTTGTTTTGTGAGTATACTATAAAATGAGTGACCCTCACCTCTAGTAGGCCAGTGAAATACATAAAATTACACTTCCATACTTTAAATCAAGAGGTGCAAAAAAAAAAAGGGGAGAAGACGGCCTTCTTAAACTATGGACGTAGGTTCTCGAATAACATCCCTTTACAAATATTGCTCTGCTCTTCACTCCTCCATTTCAGCTGAAAACATCGCTCTTCAAGAGTCCTTCATTAGCCACCAGTGATAAAGAAATATCTTCAACTACCCTTGACTCCAGGCCGAACTGTGAAGAGAGCTCCTTACAACTCCCCATCGCCAGCCTACATACATATGTCATTTCTCAGTTAGGTGTGTGCTAGGACACCTTTTTAGGTCTGGCCGTTGAGATACAGCATGGGGCAGTGTGTCAGCCAACTTTTCCCATTGGCTCCCTTCACTTTGAGTGACTGCACAAAACCTGTGCATATTGTACACATCTAACAAAAACTGTTCCTTTCTCTTTAGTGACAAAGGTGGTTAAAAATGTGCAGGGACGAAATTATGACTGGTAAACCTGCTTGTTGGTTGCCATGCTGTTAGATTTGGGGGTCTCTAGTTGGCAGAGGTAGGTACCTTTGTCCAAATAGGGACCCTTGAGTCTAGTCAGGGAAAGTAGGTACACTCCTAAAATAACCCCTGCTCACCCTCTTGGCAGCTTGGCACGAGCAGACAGGCTTATCTCAGAGGCAGTGTGTAAAGCATTTGTGAACACATACAGTAATCAAGTGACAACACTACAAATGGACACCACACAGGTTATATATTTATAAAAATAGGTATACTTTATATAGATTTATCACAAGACCATAAACGACAAAAATAATCCACAATACTGTCAAGAGTGCTTAGTTCTGATCAAAAAGGCTTAATTCAAGGTTCTGTGCGAGTCGGTAGCCTCCTCCGGCTACGGCGATGTCGAGAACAAACAGAGTCTAACAAATCCAGCTGACCGCGTCGAGACGGGCCAACACAGCGTAGACAGACTCGGTCACAGTACCTTTTACTTGAAGCGGCAGGCACGGGCGTGCGAGCCGGATGGCTGTACGTCGCGATCGCGATGCAAGATGGAAGCGTTGCAGGACGCGTTGTCCCTCGATGCGGTGCAGGCAGCGGCTCGTTGACGTCGTCAGGACGGAGTCGGTGAGACCAAGGCCGTGCGTTGCAGGGCGAGACGGTGCTTCGAGGCGGTGCTGGCAGGTTGCGGTGCGGCGACGGAGCCGGTTTCAGGAGCTGGCGTCGATCAGTCCGGACAGCAATGCGAGTCGGGCGG